>JAFBJZ010000510.1:0-2400000 GCA_016785225.1 Psettodes erumei
TTTTGTGATTTCATGACATCCTAATTTTTGTACTTTATTTGCATTTTTAACACATATTATACCATGTAATGTTTATAAAACAGTATTTGGAGATGTTCTGAGGTGTTTTCAGGGAAAAAACATACTTGACATTTTTTGCATTTTTACGACATACTATACTATGACGTTTTTTTGCGATTTCATGGCATCCTAATTTCTTTGACTTTTTTGCATTTTTAACACATATTATACCATGTAATGTTTATAAAACAGTATTTGGAGATGTTCTGAGGTGTTTTCAGGGAAAAAACATACTTGACAAAAAAACATACTTGACATTTTTTGCATTTTTACGACATACTATACTATGACGTTTTTTTGTGATTTCATGACATCCTAATTTTTTTACTTTTTTGCACGTTTTTTTGCATTTTTTAACACATATTATACCATGTAATGTTTATAAAACAGTATTTGGAGATGTTCTGAGGTGTTTTCAGGAAAAAACATACTTGACATTTTTTGCATTTTTACGACATACTATACTATGACGTTTTTTTGTGATTTCATGACATCCTAATTTTTGTACTTTTTTTGCATTTTTAACACATATTATACCATGTAATGTTTATAAAACAGTATTTGGAGATGTTCTGAGGTGTTTTCAGGGAAAAAACATACTTGACATTTTTTGCATTTTTACGACATACTATACTATGACGTTTTTTTGTGATTTCATGACATCCTAATTTTTGTACTTTATTTGCATTTTTAACACATATTATACCATGTAATGTTTATAAAACAGTATTTGGAGATGTTCTGAGGTGTTTTCAGGGAAAAAACATACTTGACATTTTTTGCATTTTTACGACATACTATACTATCTGATTACATAGTAATTTTCCTTGCCAAAGAAACAACCAAAATAAGCCAGATTCCTACAGGTAGCTCCCTCATTCCCATCTTTCTCTGCTCAGTTTTTCATCTCCTGCTGCTGCCCTGATTTCTATTGCTATGGCAACAGCTTCATCATAGGTCAAAAACTGTATCACAGTATTTTTTTAATCTAAGAGATTGCAGGATTAGCACAGCCAGAGGCCTTGGAAGCCTTGTATTTTGGCTCATGAGTAGATTTTTTTTTTCTGTATTATTATTAAATATATATTTATTCTCTGCACTGTCAAGGCAGGGTAGCCAGGATCAAGGGTTGTGTTTTTTTAATTACATGCAATGAAAGACAACGGCACATAACAAAACAGAAAGCATTGCATAAACTGTAAAGGCAATAAAAATTCATACCTGTTCACCTTGACATGGTCAACCGGGTGGCTGTGCTGGTAGAAGATCTACTATGGCAGAGTCAAGAGGCCGTCTCTCAGAGCACTTCACTGGCAAGACAGAGGGAGTCTTTGAAGATGGACGAATGCCTCTGCTGCAGAAGCCACCATCCTCTGTCACTTAATAATTACAGGGCTTGAGAACACAGCACTCTTGTGCTGCATTGTCAACCGTTGGGTGCAGACAAGTGCCCAGCCTGGGGCTTCATTTCCATGCTATATCTAGCTATGTCACAGTGTGTACAAAAGGATCCCTCATTTGCTTTGGGATTGCAGAACGATGTATTCTGCTTTTGGTTGCTTTTTATGCTCAGAGCTCCCTTAAAAGCCTCTGTCGTTGTCATAGAGTTGTGCTTCCTGATAAACAATGAGTCTTTTCATTCCAGCATAGCTTTCAGCCCGGTGGCTGAGATGGACGTAACAGAGGGCAAAAAGAATGAAAGTGATGGTGTTGTGTCATTGCACAGGGCCGGTCTATCGATACTCATTTCTAATATCAAGTCTATTGGAGTCTCACACAGGCTTTACTGTTAATTTACTGTATAACAGCTGATGATAGTCTCATTACATCCATGATACAAAGCAGTGTGGTTTGCTTTGATAAAATAAAAATGGTGAAAAGATAATCAAACCAGGTGGTGGGTTAAGTTATGCAAGGACAAAATAACACTGTGAGAAGGAGGGTAAAGCTGTTGAGTGCTGAGGGTGATAATGGAGGCATGAGCCAAGCACATGACTGGAAGTAGAGAGTTCACAACAAAATTGTGGGTTTATTTCTCATCCAGGCTGGCTTTGAGCTGTGCTTCCAGAGCCATTTTATCAAAAGTACGCATGTTGGTCTCCTCTCTCACTTTGTCTCGCACATGAAAAGAGGCTCGAGCCACGGAGCGAGCGCTCTCCAGCACTGCCCTTTTTTCTCTGAATATTTGCTCGCTCTTCTCCAGCTTCCTCTCAATGGACTGGAGCAACTCCAGGCGCCTCTGCTTCTCCTCCTCCTCCACACGCTGCCTGTTTACTCTCTGTAGTCGTTCCTTCTCCTGTCTGCTCTGGATGGCCCGCTGAGCTTTCTCTTTGGCCCTCTCCTCAGCCACTAAAGCCGCCTGTTGCGCTCGTTTCTCAGCCTCCTTCACACGAGCCTCCAGCAACTGCTGCTGCTGCTTCTCACGCTTCTCTGCAGCCTTACGTGCTTTCTGGATCTGCTTCTCCTCACGCTTGGCCTTTTCTTTCAGCTCCTGCCCCCGACGCTCAACTATCTGTTCATAATTCTCCAGGGAGCGGCTGAGCTTCTCCTCTGCTGCCCTCCTGGCCTCTTCCCTCTCTTCCTGCTCTCTGCGCGCAATTTCCTGTATCAGGGCAGCGTGACGTCTCTTCTCTGCTTTATTCAGCCCCCGTCTCTCCTCCTGGGACTGGTGCTCCCTCTCTTGCCTCTTCAGCTCGGCCATGGTAAGCTTTTCTTTCAGCAGCAGCCTCTCCTGCTCCAGCATGGCCGCCCTCTCCTCCTCCAGAGCCTTCAGATTCTGCTCCTGGAGTGATTTCTTGTACTTCTCCTCTCGTGCTGCCTGCTGTAACCTCAGCAGACGGCTTCGCTCCTGCTGCTCTGCGAGCTCCCTCCATCGCTCCTCGCTCTCCTCAGCCTGACGCATTTTGGCAGCTGCTGACTCTCGCTCCTGCTGGCTCAGTCTTCGCTGACGTATTGACACTTGTGTCTGCCATACGCGCTGGCACTGAAGCACCGCTCGTTGCTTCTCTCTTTCCTCCTGCTCTCGCCGCAGCTCCTCCATTCTGCGCTCGCTGTCCCACTGAAGATGAGCTACGTAACGGGTCTGACTCATGATGTCCTCCTCCTGATATCTCGCAAGCATCAACGCTGCAATTTTGCGATCCCGCTCGGACACGGCCTTCAGGCCCCTACGTTTCACCTCCTTCACTATTCGCTCCACTTTCTGCGTTGTCTGAGGAGAGTGGCTCAGGTCACCGAGGCTGAGGCTGCGGCCCATCAGGGAGTTGAAAGTAGCCAGAGTGCGAGCTCGAGGGCTGGAGACTTTAGCCCAGTGATCCCGCGCACCGTCCCAACTGTAGGAAGAGGAAGCTCCTGACTCTGATGAGGTGCATGTAGTGGTAGTTGTGGTGGTCGAGGTGGAAGAGCAGACGGGATCCATCTTTCGCTGTAAGGACTCCAGCGAGTGGCTTCTTCCTCTCACCTTGGAATGAAATCCAAGATGTCCATTGTGCTGAGAGTACGGACCACCTGTTACACCATTAAGAGATGTCCCACTGCTCTGAACTGCAGGTTTTGAAGATGAGGATGCTAGTGTAGTATTGGCTCTGGGGAAGGAGGGTGGTTTTGGTGTTGACCTGGGGAAAGTGTTTGAAGATTTACCACCAGAGGACTTCCTGACTACTGATGGAGGGCCTGTTGAGAGGGGCCGTGTGGCTTTTACTTGTTCAGTGGATGAGGACAACGGATGCTTTGCAGATCCTTGGAAACCATCTTTGGAAGATAGTGTTGAGGTTGCAGAACCAGTTTTTAATGCCTGGGGAGCTCCTGCATGGGCAGATTTAGGGGAGGTGCTAAGACTGGGGGCAGTGGCTTTAGATAAAAGAGCTGTACTTGTTTTGGAGGTTGGACCTGATGCTGTGGCAACATCAGGGGCTGAGCTGGAGGTCACTGGCCCAGATTTAGAAGGCTGACTGGAGCCAGAAGAGGCTTTGTCCACAGAGGAGGATGATACACTGCTACTGCTGTTGACAGTCGCCTGCAGAATTCTCCTTTTCTCCTCCCTAACAATCCTCTCCCTCTCCTCCCTGCACTGCCTCAGTTTGGCATGCCTGTCCTTCTCATAGACTTCAAACAACCCTGTAGCGACACGCATGGAGCGCGCAGGAGCCTCTCGGGCGAAGTCAGCGAGTGGGCGGGGCAGCAGCTCCACAGGTTTGACCCCACATCGAGCACACGCCTCCAGAGAGCGGGGGCTTGTTAGCACATAGCGGCTGCCTTCTGCAGCCGGTGAGTCAAAGTTATACAGATCCAGGTGCATCTTGGGTGACAGATCTGTCTGAGCCTGTGATTGCTGATGTGCTGCCCCCTGAGAGGAAGCGTGGCAGGGGCTCGGCTCAGAACTGCCGGTGGGTGGTGTCTCAAAACCGGCATCCCCATCCTCCTCTGTTGTTGTGCCATCGGCTTCTTCTGATGGTCGAGGGTCTTCCGTGGCCACAGCTGGTGTGTCGAGCTGTGGACCTTTACACTTATTTTGCTCCTCAGCCTCTGAGGGGTCAACCATAGTTGGCAAATTCTGCAGGTAGAGAAAGGAGGAGGCAAAGGTCAGGGATCAAGGGAGGGACATCGGGGGAAGTGGATCAAATAGTGGGAAGAGGTTGCAATTAGAGGATTATAGCATTCAGTCCAGAGCTTATGAGAGATGCAGTCTGTGGGGGAGGGTCATAAAACAGGTTCAGTGCTGCATGCATGCATGAACACATATTCATGCACTCACTGATTTTAAACCAGATGAGACATTTTCCCTTCAGGGAAGTGACATAAAACACGAAAGAAAAACACCACAGTCCTTTAACAGAGGATCTATTTTTGGCGGAGTTACTAGGCTGAGAGAATTTGATTACTCATAGCAATATTTTTCACTCTATATCACTCAATCAACCTACAAATCATACTGGGCATAACATATATTATTAACTAGCTGATAGTAAAAGCATGATAAAAAAAAAAAACAACTTAGTTCCTGTGTGATGAGCAGGCCCTGGGCAGGTCTATGAACCTCTCTGCTCACTGACATTGAAGGCCTAGACTTTTCTACAGTGTATCAGCAGGACATGTAAAAAAAAAATACAAGGACTATAATTAAAATGAATCTAGATCTAACAAATTGAATTCAATTCTGATCAGTGTTTGACTGCCCTTTGCTGTGGTGTTACAAAGACTATTTACTGCTGTTTGATCCCTTTGTTTCGTTGCTTTTTACGCGATGTCGCACCATACACACACACCCACTAACCTGCCAGGGTGCAAAACGTTTTCCAAACCGGTGCTTTGTTCCCCTTTAATCCGTCCAGCGCCCCTGGTTCCCTGCATAATAGCAGGTTTCAGGGGAAGAGGCTTCGGCCGTAGACCCAGCGACGGAACATCACATCGTCGCAGTCTCCAGCGACACGACAGACGCAGACGGAGCCTTTAGCAGCCCGTCTGTCAACCGAGCGGCGGAGCTCGGATTTCCCGATTAATAACGAACACAAAACGGTTCCTCGGGAACGAATTTTACTCTTCTCGGAAGATCTTCTATCCAGTTGCTTCCGTTAATCCGCCAGCTGGGCGCATCCCGTAAACGTCCGCGGTCTCCCACCTGCTTGTCAGCAACATCCCTCCACCTCAGCCTCCTTAGCTCCGCCCGCATGTGGCAAATACGCTAAAAAAAATACCGTCTGCACGCCGCGATCCGCTCACATGCTGTTGACATGGAACTAGAAAATGTGATTTCTGTAAATAAATAAATAAATAAATAAATAAATAATTAAATAGAAAATATACCGTGGGGTTGCTGCCTTCTGCCAAAGCTAAAGCTAAACTGCGTTGCTCTCATCAACTGATGCGAATCAGCATTTTGTGCCTGCACTCGGAGGTTGCCATTCAGCGCAGCCCACCGAGTGCGGGGGGTGGCAGGAAGTAAAGGCACCTTTATATGTATGGTACAGCATCAAGGCAACCCAAAGTGCTTTACACAAACAAAAACACTGTAAAATAGTAATAATTAAAAAATAAATAATTAAATCAGTAAAAAATATTGAGAAAGATAAGATTTTAAAAAATGAATAAAAAATAAAAGCTTAAATTGAGTAGAAAAATATAGAGTAGAAGTATATTAGCTTTAATAAAAAAGCAGCAGCAAACAGAAAAGTCTTCAGCCTTGCTTTAAGAGAACTCAGGGGTGGAGCGGTCCTGCGATTCTCTGGCAGCTTGTTCCAAATATCAGGTGCATAACAGACTAAACTAAGTGTTTAGTTCTGACTCTGTGGACAGAGAGGAGTCCTGATCCAGAGGACCTGGCGTGTTTGGACAGTTCGTGATGCTGCAGAAGACCAAAAGTGTATTTTGGGCCTAAGTCGTTCAGTGATTCACACACCAAGTAACCTGAAGGAGGGAGACAGCCCGTTTAACATATAAGATAATGAAGGAGTTGAGGGGACCTCCCCTGTTGCTTAAGGTTTGACTATTTAAAAACCAAAATGTATTGTGAGGCTCCAAATCTGGCTCCCCTCCGCCTTTAATCAGTCTTTGGTGTAAGATGGTTTTCATGGGGGCTTGAGTTCCTATTTGTTTTGTATCGCTGCTTTCACTCAACACAATTCAAGTCTCCTCTTAAAAGACTGAACTATTCTCATTGGGACACAAAATAAATCTGTTCTGCATTCATATCTTGATCATTTTAGTCACAAGGGGCAAAAGGAGTTAGACCTCTACTACTTATGTATGAAGTTAATCGTAACCGACGGCAACAGGACGAGCGTTATGGCGAGAGTCAGATTTTGTTGAGTCCCCTTTTTTCATTCAACCAAATGTGACTCACCTCTTACATTGAAAGTGCAAGATGTGCAAGATGTGACACGCACCAAATTCACTGTGCTGTCATATTTGGACTCCATGCCAAGTTTATTTTTCCACCCAGTTTGACTAGTAATATTTCCAAAAAATAAAATCCTTACAGCAGCAGTAAGCAAGTATTGACCAAAATTGGCTATTCAACAATAATAGTTTTTGTGTCTTCTTAATCATTTCTTAATAATTTTACTTGGTTTCCAAAATTATTTACCACTGAATAGTTTGTTTTGTATGCAATGAAGGAGTAATAAAACACAAATTGTGATTAGTGAAAAATCAGACTGGATTTATTCCACACAAGAAAAAAAAGCTCTCACATGTCAACTTAAGTCTTGCCAATAAAATGCTATTTTTTCAGAGCGTTTCAGAGCATTTAAGCCACTGCTGACTTAAATGTTCGCAAAAAGGCGCTTCCTAATGGCGTTTACCGCCGCCCTCTGGACATTTAGTGAAACTACTACACTAGCATCCACCAATTTGACCGAATATCGAACATAAGTAAATGAAGATGGCACATGCGCGTCACTGCGTTAAAAAAAACCCCTGACGGTATAACTTCCTGCAAACAAGTTTGAACAAGTGAAGTTCAACAATAATTTATGGAGGTTACAGGAGGCAATAAATCAAACTAATATATCAATACACAAAGCACGCTGTGAAAGTCGAGTGTGCCAGAATTTTTTCTTTAAAGCCTTTGTTGTGAGGCTCATTAAAATTCAAATCACAGTGTCTAACAGTTGCCATCTGCCATCCTTGCTGTGTGAAAATCCAATGGGCTGTATTTACTCAACAAAGCCACTAGAGGGCATTATAATATCACAGATTTATGATATTTGTTCGGCATCAACATGGATTATTGTGAAATGAGAGATGCTATGGGCTAACAATGACAGAACACATAATGATGAGCTATTTCAATTTCAATTTCACTTTCACAAACTGTTTTATGCAATAACTGTTTTCCATTTCTTATTTTTATTTATTTTCTATAGACAAGCTACAACAGCATCTATTAACTTTACAGAGGACATTTTAAGTGTGGATTCGGTAATAAATTATACACATTCCCACATTGTGTATGTTGTGATAATGACTGTGTATGATGTCCAAGTATCCTTAGTAGCGCTCCTCTATATTCAGCAGCTCTTGATCTGTGAGGAGCAGCAATTTTGTGGAGAGAGGCTTTGTCTTCATCTTTGCCGTCAGGCCTCAAAGTGCATTGTAACCTTGCAATACCTAAAAACACATATTTCATATTATCAACCCTGTTTTATTTATTTGTCATTAATTGTCTTTTTATATACTAACCTCCACTTATGGGTGCTGAAAAACACATCAGTAGGTATACTAATAACTACGAACCTGCCCAAGGACACTTTGCCCCCTAATCTTATTGGCTAAGTAAAATAAAAACACAGAAGATTATTACTACTACTACTACTAGTGCCACTATTGTATTTTTACTATTAGAATTGCTACAACAAGCATTACTGTAACTGCTGCCATTAATATGACTTCTATAGTTTTACCAGGCCTACTATTACCGGTCGAGATTATGAAAGTATACAGGTTTATGTATCTTTGTGACTTTCCTTTGATTACACACTACCAGTACATGAATAAATGCAGAGTATTCATTAAAAGCCACTTTACGCAGACAGCCTGGTCTGGTTTGGTCCAGTCAGAGCAGTTGAATCTGGATTAGATAACTCTGGATGATGACCCACTAAACTCCTGACCCGGTGTGGGGAACAGTGCGAGTTTAATTGGCCCCGCCCGTGAGCCGTATCAGGAGGACAGTGGGTAACAAGTGACAACAGGGAACGTGCTGGCTGGCTTGTTAACTGGGGGCATGGGGTCTGGGAGGGGGCCAAAGGGGAGCGGGGCATGGTGTGGTTGCTGCACAGTTCACTGGTGCTCGACAGAATTTTTGTGTTTTTGTTTTTGTTTTTGGTCGGGTATGTTCCCCACCACCAAAGCTGGACTGGGGGGTTCATCGAGAGGTGAGCTGCTCGGTGCAGTCATGGAGACCACTGCAACGCCCGGCTGGTGGTGAGGGCCCAGAGGAGCATTCACTCATGTACTGGTTTTGAACTGGGAACTGGTTGAGAGGTGCCAAAACCTGATTCTGATTTGATAAATCTCTGATGATTCTGATGATTATACTATCAAAATAAGATTAATCTAATTGCATACATAAAGTATTTCTTTTGAGTTACAAGACCCTGAAAATCTGAAAATCCCTGAAACTATCTTCAATAAAGTTAGAAAAAGTTTACCTTAATATAAATATTTCCAGAGTATGGCCCTGGTGGAGCTTCTGCAAAAACACATCAAAGAATAAAATATAAATTTTATAAAATACACTTGGACATTTTCAATTTCTGCAGCCACTGCATTCCACTTAAATAAATGTAAATAATGTTTTTTTTGGTTGGTTTTCTTTTTCCCTGTTAGCGCCTAGCATTTAATCACAGCTGTTTCTTTGACAGTTACATTAGTGACTACTTTCCTTTTGGAAAATAGGAATACATCAAATCTTAGCATAGTGTGACTGTAAAACACAGTCATAAAATGTTTGAATGAAGGATAACAGGATTGAATCAGTTAACTAATGTACATCATTAAAATTGTCAACAAAAGGAATCAGAGAGCATTGTCTATGATAATACAGATACAGAAGTACAATGCACTCAAGAGTTCATCATCAAGTCAGACTTTTGTTTTCATTCATGGTTTCACAAAAAATCCCCACCATCATGTCTTGGAGCAGAAACTGCTCTCCTACTTTGAAAAATCTATTAAGAGGAATGAGAGATCCACCGTCACATGATTGATTATGAAGCCTGGTGTTAAAATAACAAAGTTGGGGCAGTATCAGTGCCGTTTGGAGGATCTATGTTCCGTTCACTCCACTTAAGAAAGCCAATTTTTACACTGAGGCAACACATGAATCCAGCCAAGGGATGACAGACAGAGAGAAGCTCAGACAATAACCACTTTTGGCTGAATGAGCAGCCTCAGCTGAGATGAAGTCACCCGTTTCATTTCTCTTCAAGAGGCAGATCTGATTTTTCAGCTCTATGTGTGCCTTGAACTGTGACAAGAATGGATAAAGACATGGCAAACACTTTTACAGAGCTGGAAATAAAGAGGATAGAGTCGGTCTGAGTGTATTTCCACCTCTCCAGAGGGCTTCTGATTTTCCACATTATTATATTTTACTACTATTGTAATGGATCGTGCCAAGAGGACACTGTAGGGTTGTTCACTCAAGAGCGGAACATTTTTAGTGAGTGTATAAAGCTATTCAGACAAGCTCAGTGAACCGAATGTGATGATATCCGTGATATTTTTATAACTTCTACAGTGTTATTAATATCATTTTTTATTAGCATAATTTTAAACATACAATATCAGTCTGTTTCTAATTCCTAAAGGCAGAAAAATATAAATAGGCCTAATGAATGATAATTTTTATTCTTAGATGGCTGATATTTCCCTTTTATTAGTAATTCATTTGTAATATGATATACTTTGACTTTTTGAGAGTACACCAGTGTGTTTAACTTGTCATAAAATAAGATTTTATGCTATTCTTTCTTTAAATAAAACTTTCTTAATGACATTTATTTAAAGACTGTATGTATTGGATGATAATCAACAGTGGTAAAACTTCAAGAACACACTTATGCAAAACCAAATGATGTTTATTTTATACATATTTTCTTTCATATTTGCATATTTTTAGTGTATTACTGGATAATTTTTATCTTTATTGACATAATCCAAAGGGAAGAAAGCCTTATACTTTAAACTTCTAATTCCACCTCAGTTTGGTTCAGAGTGAAATATAGGTTTTACTCAACTACATTTCATCTGCAGCAATAGTAGTTACAATACAAGTTAATTTATGGATTAAATTACCCAGTACTATATAAGATAGTTAAAGTTACCTCCAACTTGATTAGCTATCACATTAAAATGTGACTTACACATTAAAGAAACAGCAAAAACATTAATAATGCATAATATTATATAATAATATATAGATTTTCTGCATTGAATACTTTAGCTTTCACTACACTTAATTTACGTAATTAACTTTCAATTACAGTATTGTACTGCTACTTAAATTAAAGGATCTTTCACATCTTCCACCACTGTAAAAAAGTTCGGAAACATGGGATTATTTTTTATTTTTTAAATATTGACTGTTTCAGACTCAGAAATTTTCACATCTATCCAGCGATCAATATCAGCACAGACAGAAAATAAAATTATACAATTATTACAATATTTACTGTGTGGATGCAAACTATGAGAAAGTTAGCACCACATAAGCACTTCAATGTGAGAGTACAGTATTGTATGCTGATGTTATGTGTGTTCTCAACAATCCAGCCTTTTTACTCGCCCTGTCCTGCCGATCGCCCTCCTGCTGGAACTCAATGGTCCTGTGAAGAGGAAGACCTTTCGTTGCCCCCCGTTCACATTTCTAGCCTCGGTTTGCCAACAGAAAGGGACACGTTCTCTGGACAGTTTCAACAACTCCCCCTTCTGACCCTCTGCTTTCTCCAGCCACCAACCCCCCTCCCTGTCTTCTGTGGGATGTTACAGGGGTCCCATGCGGGCGTGGAATAGTCCCCCTCCGCGGTGGAAGGGGAAAAGGTCCCAGAGACAGAGCTGTTAATTCAATCAGCAGAGTGGTATGCTCAATTAGGCATCCATAAGGGCCCTGGATGGGTCCAGGGGCCCTGTAGAGGGCAGGCAGCCCAGTCCCCAGGAGGTATTAATTGTGGATGACAGTGTGTAAACAGTGGGGTGAATAGACAGCGCAGGTGCGGGACACCCCAATCCAGACTCAATAGTCCTTTTCACACCCGTGGCGCTCTGTTGCCACTTTCTTTTTCACTCTCTCACTATGTAAAAATCCCTTGCATCTCTGATTAATGTCATGGATAATTCGGCTTTGTGGGCTTATTTATTTGTTGCCGTGTGTTTCCATCACCAGGAATGTTTCTAGCCCAGCTTCAGTGTGTGTGTGTTTGAAGAGGGTAATAAGAGGCCAGGTTGCTGCTGTCCAGGACTGCTGGCCAATCGAGGGTTGTACACAGCTCCTCATTTTCAGGAGCGAGTGAAAATTGCGGCCAGTACATGTAAAATATGTGGAATTTATGAAATGAAATCCAGATGACACTTAAAAAAGGAGAGGGCTTTCTATCTGACCTCTGATTTTTTTTTCCATTCAGCACACCACCCAGCCCCCTTCTCTCTGTCTGTCTTTCATTCAGGGCTGTAATTGTGTTTGGTTGTATTTGACAACACTAACTTTTCAAGAAATATCACACAAACACATGCAAGATCTAGATAGTGTAACTGGATTAATATTACATATGCCGTAAAATGTAAGCAGTAGTGTGGCAGAGAGTTGCATGAAAAAACTTATACCTTAATTATTAAAAAGTGCATTTGAGTCAGAATGGCGCAATCAGTTATTATTTTGCTGGATTATGGATTAAATCACTGATGAATCAACATGTTACCAGCATAGTATGTAGTATGTAGTTGCACAAAATGGAAAATCAAGAACAAATACTTCAAATTTCTAAGTATTGAACTTTTAACCCTGCGGAACATGGCTTCATCTGACTATAAAGTACAGTAAAATATTACCATTTAATTATCTGATAATTATCAATTATGATTATGAACAGCAAGAAGGTATTAAAACACTGGGAAAATGAAATGCAGCTTTTATTTTGACAAGAACTTAGTTAAGTATAAGTATTGTACTATAAATAACGGTAAAACTAATGAGTTTGCACCTCTGTCTATGTGGGCTATCACCCACAACATGCAGCAGACCACATCTGATACCCTGTCACACCACATGTATCTAAATTGTACTTTTCATACATGTGACATCATGGCTGAACATCTGTGCTCAATCCCCCCTCCCATCCCCACCCCCTGGCCGTCAGATCTCTGGGTGGCCTCTGTCCTGCTCCGTCTGTTTCTGTGTCTACAGACACCTGCTAATTTTCGGCCGTATGTAGTTGGTGTAAGCTGGCGGGGGGGACAGCGGCTGGGGCGTCTTTGGAAGGGCCGCTGCAGTAATTGGGAAGTACATTTCCTTTCAGCATGCCCATTCATTCCGTCTTTGTTTTTGTTGTCAGAGGTTTTCTTTCATGCTTGGCCAAATGACAACAGAATTAAAGTGTTGAGCCATGCTTTCCCTACAACAGCTTTACACCCCCGAAAACTTTGTCTTCTTTGTTAGGGGTGGAGGGATGGAGCGAGAGGGAAGAGTAGATATTAACTGATCTCGTTAACATTCCAAGAGACACTCCTGTTCCCCCTCTCTGCTCCTCATCTTCACCTCCCACAGGATTTCTCCACTCACACCGGGACATGAGTGGACTGGCTGGCACAGACAGGCAGAGGAAGGTGGGGTATGAAGCCCCCGGGGTGAGAAACAGCACCAAAGAAAAGCAAATCCCTCTCAGCGCTCTGACAATGATACTACACGGATGCTTTGCTGAGACCCTACAGTGGTATAATAAATAAGAATCCAGATAACTCACTGTCTTGAGTTTGTTTAGGCCTCAATTTTTCTCCCTTTATGTACAAAAGCCCCTTCATTTTCTTCTCTCCAATTTGGCCTGACCCTCTTGCTTGAATTCTCTCCATCCTGTCTGAGAAAATAGTCCTTCACTGAAAACGCCTGGTGCACACAGAAATCATTTATGCTGACCTTAATTGTGCCAATTCCAGCAGCTCAATAGCTCTAATTACAAGGCTCTTCACTGAGGCACTCAAAAAGCCGCTCAACTGTCATAGCTAACAATTAAAAAATATCTATGGGGACAAAGACTGAGAAAAAAGGATTTGGGGGGGGGTGGCGGGTGGGTGTTACCCATTCCAGCAAAGGGTGACCGGATGGCCCTTTTCAGCTCTTAAAAGCCCACTTTCTGTGGACTGAGAGGTTGCTGAACTAAAGCTGGACACCTGCACCAAACACTCGGCTTCCCTCGCTCACCCTCTTCGGTCTCTCTTCCTTCTTTTTAACTCGCTCTCAATGGGCCACACAATTTATCTGAAAGGGGAAAAGATGGAGAAAGAAAGACCGCAGAGGGAAAGAGGACGTGGGAGCCAGAAGTTGAGAGTTCGCAGGATGACTACAGTGTGGGAGCAGTTTTACGAGTTCATACAATGTGTTTTTGTATGTATTTTGTGTGCTGGATATTAATGCAACATGATCAGTGCTGCAGATGTACTCAGATCTTTACTTATGAAAGAAATGGCAATACTGTTATATAAAAATACCTACATAATAAGTTAAGGCCTTCCATTGAAAATGCCACTTAAGTAAATGTATGGAAAATATTATAAGCACATAAACATAGTAAAAAAAGTAAAAGTATTCATGACTGAGAAAATGGTTTCCATATCTTTGCTATAGTACTATATATTTTTGCCTATTTTTCACTTATTATTTGTTATGTAAACACTAAATGCAGAGAAGACTTGCAGTGGGCTAGAAGTGTAAAGTGGCATGAACATCACATTTGTACTTAAGTTAAGTAACTGAATATGGCTACATAATAATTTGGCATTTGGTGATATTATTAAATTTTGTATCATTTACATAAAATCATGTTAGTCATTAAGGTGTTTGTTTTACCCAAGACGTTGATAAAATATAATATAATAAATGAAGTAGTCAAACACAAGTTATTACATTGCTTATAATTATGATTATTTTATCAACCCCTCATACATTAACTATGTTGTGATATACAGTATATTATTTTGGAAAAATATTAGAAATAAAAAATACTATAGAAATATTTCATCCTTATCACCCATTTACACTTTCATTTATAGTGGAGCATAAATAATTGGGGGTATTTCAAGTATTACTTAGTATTACTATCTTTTTAATCATTACTTATCACCAATGAAATTTTGATACTTGAGTTTGTGTGTTGTGTGTGTAAACACATTTTTAAATACTAAAACAAACTTACTGTCAAGGACTTTTCAAGGAATATATATTATTTATATTATATAATATTATTTTATATTATATGCTGGATTCCTCACACTGATCACTGGCCTTACCCTTCCAGATAGTAAGATTTACTGTTACACATGAATTCAATTATTAACAGTGATTACAGATGTAAAATGTGTTTGCCCAGTCAAGCAATCCTCACCCTGCCAACTCACACACACACACACACACACACACACACACAAATCTACAAACACAGGCTGACCCCCTGCAGTGCTAGTGACAGCTATTGACTTTACTCAATAGATGTTTTCCATTGTACCCCAAGTACACAGGCTAAATGTCATGGCAGCAGGATACTAGGCTATTATTGAGCTTTATATGTCTCTGAATGGGGATGAGGACCTAAAATTTGACCTCACAATTGCTCGGCCATTGTCCCTGCTCTCAAAGACTGATGATAATACACTGAGTCTCCCTGCAGCTGCCGAGTCTCCTGCTCCTCTCCCTTCATTGACCACAGCAGCTCTTTCTCCTCTGTGGAGAGTTCATCTTGGACCAGCGTGAGGTGGGCGTGACCACAACGCTAAGTCTCGCTGCCATTGGACGGCTGAATTGTCAGTCTGAGTTGCGGCTCCCTCCTCTGCTTTTTAAATGAAGTTGCAATGGATACGGGGCTCGAGTCAACCTGTGGAAGCCGCGATGAACAGCTGATCCTCCTGTAGTGGATAAAAAAAACTCATAATGGTCACTGCCAAGTCATGATTTCTCATCCCACGCTCGGCACCGCGAACAGTTACAGGAGAAGCAGACTGAGGGAAATCACTAGGAGGAAAATAGAGTGCTTTTGGAGCGTTTGATTTTTTTTTTTTGTCCTTTCACGGGTTGGACCTGTTGATCATCAGTGTGACAGCGGGACACTGAGCGCTCGGCCCTACCTGTCGCTCCCTGCTCTGCGCTCACCGACGCTCAATTATGTTATTGTCAATTTTCCTTCTCTTCACCTTCTCTCACTTTCTGGCGCCTCTGTTCCTCTGTTACCTGCCGCAAGTCTCCGCACAGAAGCCTGGCTCACGGGTGAGTAGCCTTCGTACCTGCGTGTCTGCCGGATCACGCACGATGTTCGCTGACAGTTATTTGCACAGGTCACGTTCGACCTTCATCGTTTTCACGATGATTTACCGTTCTGCGAAATTAACCAGAAATTCAGGCAGGCCTTACATGTGCAGACTCGCAAAGTACATACAGTATGCCGGTTTTGCTTTGAATATAAAAATAGAAACAGAAGCATTATGTAAATCATGAGACTATTCATACCGCGTTTTTGTCCAGACCAGGTGTAAAACGAAGTGTATAATTGGAGCTTATTCGGTGATACTGCGCTATGACGACTTCTACAAAGAAATCAATAGAGTCAACAGTTGGTGTCAGATTCAAGGACTTTCCAAACTGAAACCCAAGGACTCAAACATTCAGGTTCAGGCTGACAGATAAATGAAATTCGGCCTATACACAAATGAACTGACTCATTTATTACGGGATATCTTGTCACGGTAAGAAACCCTGCTGTCGCAATAAGTAATGAATGCTGAGTAATGTTAACGATGCAACCTGTTCATCTTAATCTTGCTTTGAGACACTGTCTTGTCTTTCTTGAAACCACAAACACATGAAGTTGTCAACTTCTGTGCTGTATTCGCAGATTCTCAGTTACCCTGTAATCAGCTGTTGTATTCCTCCAGAAAATGATGTTTTGCCCTGTTTGACTTGTTCCAACAATGTTCGCCTGGTCTCATTGAGTAATTGGGGAGAGAAACTCTGTGTAAGATGCAACCCGTGTGAAATCCACTCTCAGCTTTTGGTATGACTAATTTAATTCACCATAAAATGACAGTATAAAACAATGGAATATAAATTAGTGTCATTCTGACACTGTGAAAACTGACCCAGTCAACCCTGTATTTTCCTTCACCACAGCATCATTTGCTGTAGTCCCCTCTTCTTTCCTGTGACAGATCATTGTCACTGTCTTGTTTATCCATCTCTTTTTAAACCCTCTCTCTCTCTCTCTCTCTCTCTCTCTCTGTGTGTGTGTGTGTGTGTGTGTGTCTCACACACACTGCTTTATTTGTTCCCTCCCTTGTTGGAGCTCTGTCACAACTACCCGTGGCACTGTCCGGGCAGAGAGGGGAAATAAGCGATGCGAAGCAGAGGAGAACGGAATTGTTTCAGTCCGCAGTTGTAGTGTAATATCTGTGGTCTGTGTGTGTGTGGGGTGAATATGTAATACCCTCTCACATACTGGAACTATTTCACAATGTCTTTAAGCCCACCACCCCAACCCCCACACAAGACACTGTGGTCAAGACCGTTGGACTATGGAAAGAGTCAAAGGGAATTTATACTCTGTGTAATCACATCTTTGTTACTCACTTTACTACTGTTTTCCTGCTTTCAAATTTATGAAAAGAGCTAAGTAGAGCATGTGATTTTACTGTCATGCAAGTAAATCTGTCAGGGTTTAGCCACATATGATAATAGAACAAGTGCTGGGATGTTTAGGAAATCCTAAGAAAGACATTTGAAACGTGATTTACTGGACTGCTCAGTAAGAGATGTGTCGCTGTGGTGAACATTTTCTTCCTTCTCTCTTGCTGTTAAAGGATTTCAGGCTTCTCTGCAGGCTGACTAACCTCTGCCTTATAGGAAAACCTTTCAAAAATGCACTGGATGAACTCCAAAATACAGAATGGTCAATCTAGATATAAGTTTCTTTTAGTCCGCAAAAACATTTTATGAACAAAAGCTTTACACTGGAGCACTACTAACATAGTGAAGATTTGTCCAAGCCTCGGCAAACAACCAAAGCATCTCTATCAACTTTATCCTCATCAAATTAAACTCTCTGCATCCACTTCATCCTCCCTGGATAAGGCGCCGTGGAGGAACAGTCAAACTCGGCCTGCTACACACCCCCACTCACACCACAGCAGATACTTTTAACATTGCTCACAGCTGCTGTAATACCAGAATTCACACCCCCACCTTCCACGTTGATATCAGGGGTGAAAGCCTGAGCTAACTTCACCACATAGCACTGCTCCTTTCCCATTTTCCCTGAGGCTCAATGACGCAATAAGTGCACAAGTCCAGAATTTCTCAGGAATATGAGCAACTGGGAGACTAACAAAGCTTTGGACAATTCAGACTTTTCAGCCTCGTGATTGTTGCTGTTTGTGCAGTACAGAGCAGTCTGGCCCTTTCCACTCTGGCCTCATTCTTCAGGACCTAACTTTGATGTCCCCTTTATTGTTTTAGTAATTCATTCATCAGCTAGTGGGAGGACAGCCTTATATTCACAAGATAAGGATGTGTGATGAGGGATAAGGATGGTGATCGCACATTTTCCGATGATTGAAGTGCAACACTGCCTCTGCACAATCTACCATGACAAAGACACAGGCTGATTTATTTAATTAGATTTAACTGGCAGTGGAGAAAAAGCATGAAAACTATTTTCTTATGACTCCTGATGAAAAAAATATATGTACATATTTTAACAATCGAGGAGGAGCGGATATGAAGTTGTGGTTCTTAATGACTGCAACAAAATCTATCCTTAATTCCCTTCATCAAATCAACCTGCTCGTACCAGGGATGCGATATGACAAGCAGTCAACCTGCATATTTTAGAGACAGCATCAGTGAAGACTCGTAAACTCTGAAAAAAACAAACATAAACGGCTGGGCCCGAGTGGTGAAGCAGCCAAGACTGCATACCTTCAGCTTGGGAAAGTAGAGCCCTGGTTGAAAAGCAGGAAAGCCTTTTTATGGGTGTGAAGTAGATCACAGCCACAGCGCAGGTGTGAGAGGTCTGGATGTAGCGTATGGTCACAGGTGCCTGTGGGTGACTGTTGTATATGGTCGGCCAGCGGCTCTTAATTATTACATACAGTCCACAAATAAATGGAAGTCAAGGACTAGCCTCCTTTTTAAGTTAGGCAGAAACTTACTTGCCAATTTTGTAGACAGTAAAAACTACATCAGGTTTTGGTTTCTCAGCATTTTTCAAAGATGATAAGGAATTATATTGATGAAAAACTGAAGCGTATATCTGTTTTTCTCCTGTAGTAGCTGCAGGTTACAATGTATTTATTCCTCGACTGATGAACCCATTTCTGAAAAAAGCAACAAGTTCACATCTGTTATCTGGTCATTGTCAAAAGGAACCCTGGGTAATGTCAGAGACCAGAGACTGATCAGATAGGGTGAAGCAAATGTAGAGAAAATAGGCACAAGCACAAGCTAAACATGGGCTGAGTGTTTTTCATTAAACTTTTGTTTATGAGTTGATTGATATACATATTGTAAAATTTAGTGTTGCTCTTCCATAAAGCTCACTGTAGATCTTTATTGTCCTACAAGAGGAGGTTTACTTTTGCAGCAAGGCAGCATAAAAACACAATATATAAACATAATAAAAACCACAATAAGGCAAGTTGCGGGGACTCACGAGAGAATGAAACAACTCAAACACGAACAGCTAAAACTGAAGCAGCAGAGGCTGAAAACTCCTACAGGACCCACAGCATAACCACTGACATCATTATGTTTAAACCTCCCTTCCTGCTAAAAGATGTCTTTCAAACTATTTGTCCTAGTTTGAAAAGCATGCTTTCTGTTACGTAGTTGTTGAGATAACCCACATGACATCATGAGGGTTATTTACTCAGACTAGACAAAGTTCTTCCAGAGCCACGAAAGACACACAACAACTTTTTTTTTTTTTTTTTTTACAAAGTCAGTAGCCCCTCTCATGGAGAGTGGTGAGGTGCCCTTTTTATATGATTACAGACCAGAGATTCAATAAAATTTTTATATTGTGTAGTTGACAAATTGACTGGGTTGATACCTCCATCTGAAGCCTATCAACTAAGCAAAGTCACTGTCGATCCACAATCAACAGACTGAACGGCAACTCAATAAAACAATGATGGAGAAATGCAACAAACGCACTGGAATTGCCAGGAATCCTTACAATGCCTGCAATGTGCTGGGAATGTGCTTGTCATTAGTGGGACAGTAATGCAATAGCTACATACAATCAACGTCAAACCTTGCCACCTTGTAATAGCTCTTATGAGAGAGTAGGTTCAAAGCTGATTTTACTGTGGGAGTATATTATGCATTTTTTAAAATCAGTAATCTTTCCAAAAGAAGCTGACTACTGAGCACTTTGGAAACTATGTACTTGCTTTAAGTGAAAGCAGAATAACTTATTTTGTATGCATGCATGCTTAATTATATGGACTCTGAATCTTCATGAGTAAAGGAATTAGATAAGCTGTCATTGCTTATAACCTGTAGATATGATAAAGTTCTGACAAAAAGGCCAAATCAATTTTATTTCTCTAAATGTAACCACACGGTCTTTATAGGAAATGAGCGATAGACTGATGGAAAACAGACATAAAATTGACTAAAAAGATATACAACTTTAGATTATGTTTTGAGGTAGCACTTGAGTGTTTGCAAATAAGTGGCACTGACATGAAATGGGGAGAGATAAAAGAGGACAGAGTGAGAGGTTACTTCATTACCCATCAAACTACTGAGATGCATAGAAGAAGAGCTGTTGACCATAAGCGCACAGATGTGCAGTGCAGATTTCTCCATTTAGTCTTTATGGGGAAAAACATTCTTGGCAAAGTGATAAGGTCATAGTTTGGCATCACCATCTTCTGTGAAGAGTCATGAAGTACAAACCTTTTGGATTAACTTTGTCCTGACTTTTTTGTTCAGCAGCAGTTTCTCATTAGGCACTTACGGGAAAATAAACCCCTAAACCAGTTATTGGTGATGAAGCTTCATGTTCTGGGTTCTTTTGTTGCGTTGTGGTGTGATTTTGTATGCTGATATGACCACATACATATGCATGATTCTGCTGATTTTAGAACCTTCTCGTTCAGAACAGTTCTACTGAACTAAAGTGGGGAAGATGAATGTGCTCCAAAAACCAGTCGATTGCATTATACCGTACTGTGTGTGCACGTGGTGATTACATGTAATGGTGGCACAAGAAAAAAACAGGCTGTAAAGTTACCAAACTAATACCTTCATAGGATCCTATGGGGGCCAGGGTTATTGCAAGCTAATTTCATTGCAATCTAGTAATAACATTATTATGTTTCTTATGCTTAAAGTCATCATAAAGGAACCATATATGGATTTAAGGGTGGTACATGGAATTACGGAGGAACTCTATGAATTTAAATGGTTTAACCTCTGTGTATCTTTCAGTGTGTCTACTGATATTTCTTTTGTACAAGTTCAAATTTAGGCCATTGATGGTGGTGCAGCTAAGCTTTGGGGTTCATGGAAACATTGTTCTCAAGAACGCCAATCGCCATGGCGATACAGATGGCAAATTCCACCCAATTTGGTCAATGGGTTTACAACTTTGTTCCAAAAGAAAATATCTCACCAGATATTTGTACTGCCATGAGAGGATGAATCCTGACTATATTGATCCCCTGACGCTTCCTCTATGAGGCTAACATTTGTAGATTGTAGAATAAATGTCTTGACAACTGATGGAAGGACTATGAAGCAATTTGATGCAATTTTTCCCCATTACCTTGGTTTATCTGTTTTCCTTTTAATGGACATTACAGCCTCAGAGAGCTGCTGTAGACACAGAGTGGCTGTCACTACTTAGTCTTATTAAGTCTCACAGTTTCGCACAACCATAGAGGGAAAAATCCATTGTATCAAAGGAAAACTAAAAGAAAAAAAATCACATCTGTTCTGTTGTGGTTGTTAATGGCCTTTCTGGAAAAATTTGGGAACTTTCTAACTGAAGCAGAATAAACGAGACAACCCAAACCCCAACAATAACTGCTGAATTCCATTAAAATGTCAACAAATTGTTTTTCCTTAATATAACACTCTCGTCTGAGTGTTAGGCCTTATATGAGTAGACTCCGAGGCTCCACTTATATTTCACAGGACACTGGCTGATGGCTTTAAGGGTGACTCCATAAGCGACCAATCAAATTGCTTACATATGTCGAATCCCTCTGATGACTGTGATCAGCAAACGCATTACATGCTCGACTGTGGGGTTTTCTAATCAGTGTAATGAGATTCAGTCAAAGTCCAGCTCTGGGATGTCAGGCCGGTGAGGTCCGTGCATGGATCAGTTCTACTTCACTCAACCTTTCTTCCGCTTCGTTTCTCTCTCCCTCTGCAGATCCTCCTGATAGCTGTGGTTTATGGGGTACATTTGCATTTACGAAATTGTTGAGTCCTCCATGGGAATTTGGCTAAATTCAGCATTCTAGTGACACACACAGGCTGTTGTTAGAGAGGAATACTGCCTGTTGACGGAGTTCCGACTCTCTGTAATCCCTCAGATTATCATGACGACAGAAATACTTCCTCTTTCCTGTCAAACCAGCTCATCAGATTAGCCTCTGCTCTGCCACATATTTAATAATTTCCTGTGATATGGTCGATTGTGTGGTCTCGGCTTAAGCATGCAATGGAGGTGTGGAATCTATTATAATGTGTGATGGACACACACACACACACACACATACACAGAAACACACACACACAGCACAACTCTAGACATCTGACTGTGCTGTAGCCAGGATGTGGCATTAGTGACAAACAAGGAATGGTGTTAATCAATTTTAGAGCCATTTCCGAAAAAGAAGCCCCCCCCTTTACACCACTTCAAATAGGAAGAGTCAAGGAAGTCATCCTTCTCATTAATCTTGCATTAAATCTCATGACCGTCATCTAAAGAGGAAATCTGTTTTCGGCATGGTGTGGAAAGGTTTTTCGCCGACCCTTTATCAGATGTATTGAATCTCCTGGAGTTTATAACCATAACAATATATTAAGGCTGCTAAAACCAACATTTGATAACAGTGGATCAAATGACTATGTGCGCTCATAGTGCTGATCCCACAGAGAATTATCACCCAGCTCTGGAGATCCTCTCAGCTCATCGCAGTGTTCTTGTCTTTCAGCTCAGTGTTTTCTTTTTTTCTGCTGCCTCCAAGTGGCCAAAATAATCTGTTAAATACTGTTAAAGCATTCTCATTTTTTTTTTTTTTGCTTTCACGATGCATTACATGTTGCATTTCTATCAGCGGAGTCAACAACAGACTGCCAGATCCTCTGGTTAAGTTACATTTTTCAGTTCATCTTGCTTTTCTTTTTGTAGAATCAGCCCAGAGAGAAAGAAGAAAGAAAACAAAAGCTATGAATGATAGTGTTCTTATCTCTTTCCTTGAATTCACTGTATTGCACTTTCTCCACAAGTCACCTTTAAAAACTACTTTGCTAAAACTTTATCTTCCGAAACATGACAGTAATTACATTAAGAGGTCAAATTAAAAGTAATGGTGGAGCAGGGGAGTACACTTAAATGCTTTAAACCCAAACCCTGCCCTCCTGCTGCGAGTGGCACACACACTTTGCACCTCATGTGTGAGAGTTATCCAGCTCCTTTTGTGCTTGCCAGTTCACAACATGCTACAACTGTGTTTAAAGGGTTCTAAAGGGTTACTTTGAAAATCTTAAATTACAGGTTTCGTTTTCAAGACTCAACCCAATTAGAATTTTAAAAGGAACTTTTAATACTTTTTTTTTTATAACGCGGTTAAGTAATGTGCGTAAATTGAAACAGCATGAGGGATGGCATTCGCTTTATACATTTCCTGAAAACTAAATGCTAATTATCGGACAAAAGTGATTACCTCGGCCCGTTAAAAGCACACAACAGTGCACAATTAGCCCTTACTTAGGTGGACAACTTTCATCGGCTTGTTACCGCTGTGGTTGGCTCACTTTTATCCTCCTTTTCCCCATTTTTGACTAATCTACTTGTTGGCTAGTGGGAATACCAAAAACATGTGATGAGTAAAGGTACAGGGATCAGATTTATTACATTAGATGGCTATATATATATGTATGCATTTATTTATGTGTCAGTGTTGTTGCATTGTTTGTTGTTATTGGGCCCAGAGGGGATAATGAGCCCATCACACGTTAGCGTGGAGCTGGCAGACAGAGCTCTGTCGTGGTCTCTCTCTCTCTCACACACATACACGCACACACACGCTGATGTAGTCCAGCCTGTAATGACTCTCCATCTGTGCATGCAAAAGCCTTTTCCTTAAAAGCAGTGATGTCATTCATGACAAGGTGCATGTTTCCATTAGTTAAACAGAACAGACATGTTTTTCCACTACACAGGTACTGATTTCACCATTCTTTGTGATATCAGTTCAGTGTAATAGCTTAAGTCGACCCTTATTAGAACAAAGTGGAGAGGGTTGTCATTGCAGTGGGCTATTCCAACTACATGTTCAATCAGGGGAATCAATAGTAAAATTCCTGCCATTTGGCTTCATAATAATAACCACATTGCTGGCTGTATTGTTCTGCCTCCAGTTTCTCATTAGACCACACAGCAAAAATACCTACAGTATGTTGTGTTTCACTAAGGCTGCAAACATCAGAGTTAACTTTTTATGATTTTAAACACCTATCACCTCTCTGTGACAGGACAGGCAGCTTTCCAAAGAAATCCTTTCACGTTAACAAAGGAAATGTTGCTGTGAAGCACAGGTTAATCTCATGTGGAAAAATTATATCTAAACATGTTATAATTTCTCTAAAACTTTAAAACTTTACTTTAATTAAGTAATTAAGATGCTTGAGTTACAGTTATTTGGAGATTAATGTTCAGGCAGTAAGATGTTAAACTGACCAGAAGTATTAAATTAAGTGTAATGCCTGTGGACTAGTACACAAACCTATAATTTGGAAATTTAACAGCGACAGCAATACAGACAGTGATTTCCAAACACCAGTTGCACAAGTACATGAACTACATTACTGGAAGGCCTGACTAGGTTTGAAACCTTATCTCTCTCTGCAGCTCATAAGCAGCCAAGCAGCAAAGTCACAACTGACTTCCTTCTGCTACCACAGCTATACTTACTAACATCATCAGATGCTAAATCAGAAGGACCATGGCAGTGGTGTGGGCTTCCAAGTTTTAGCTCCTTGTGTACAAATTGTGTCAACATCAGATATCTACTCAACATTTCCAAAAGCATCTTTAAGATTGCCTTTTGTCCTACTATACCGAACACCCAGTAGTTTCCATTCATTTCTGCTTGTATTAAAATCACTAGGTAATGCTTGAAATGTGTTTGAGTTGTGCAGATGTTTCACAGTGATCTTGGAAACTATGTTTGGTTTTAGAGACTTTGATGTGATCTGGTTCCAGCCATCAACTGGTTTCCATAAATGTTGGTGCAATATGAATATCTATTAGCTTAAATGCATTGGTAATGCATTTTTCAGGCAGATTAATTTAAGAAGTCTGCACCACTTTACCTCATTACAACAGTAAAAATAATGTTGACCTGGTGTTCACTGTGGTGAATTATACAACTTGAGCAAGTTTCAAAAGCCTGCTAATAGGTTTTCATACCACATGGAAAAAATATGAAAAACAACAGCTGGATAGAAGGTACAAGAAAGTTAGCCTGGATAAATCTGATGCTAGTGATGGATTCACCCCAGAAATGAGATCTATGATATCTATCTACTGAGAGCTATCAGATTTATATTTGTCCACAGTCTTATTCTTCTTCATTATTATTATTCTATTCACTACATCTGTGGGGTTTCTGGTGTATGAATGAGCTAACATGTTGTTAAACCAAACTTTAACAAGCCTGATCCCTACAAAAACAAGAGCTGATAAAAGTGATAAAGGTGAAAATGGGATCAACTGTTTATATTGTGTTATGATTGATTTAAGACATAAAATCTGTCCAGTGGAATGTGCACATAAAGCCAGTTGGAAAGTTTAACTTAATTGCATTTACTGTAGTAGACGTAATCCACAGATTTGTTTATTTACTACCTTTGTTCTGTTTCACATCGCCTGCTTTTTCCCTCCGTCAGCACGTTAAGCGCGCATATATAAAGATGATTATTTTCTAATCATATTCTCTCTTCTTGCTCCACTGCTGTGGCTTGGGCTGGAACAGATTCCCTGTCGGTGACGGTAAAAAAAGACCGTTTTCGCTAATGCTGTAATGGTTGCACAATGGGGGTTGCATTTCACTTCTTTTTATGAGTGGTGGGGAGAGAGCTCAGGGCTCCGGGTGCTTCTGGCTGAGATGTGTGTGTGTGTTGGGGGAATTTGACTTGTTAAATGTGAGAATCTCGGTGCTCATTGTTTCCCGGTCAAGATATCAGTACCAAACCATCGCGTAACTCCCCTGGTGTTTTACCATTGTGCTCATCTTTGATTTCATCCCTTTTGGTGGGCCATCAGTCAGGAGGATGGCTTGTCTTCAGAGTGCTGGGGGATTTATATCTCAGCTGCCTCTCTGTTAATGAAAGAAAGAAAAAAATGTGTGTATATATATATATACACATTTCCACTTGTTTTCCTGTTAAAAAAATTAAATAAAGGTCCTATGAGCAGTTGTTAAAGTCAGATTATCCCCTCAGGGGGGCAATCAATTCTCTGTTATGTTGTTTGGCACTTTGTCCTCTTTGTAAATCTTCACTGTGCTGCCTGTTGCACTGTGATGTAAAACTCTGCATAATGATCTTCAACAAGGCGGTATGAGTGAGGTCCTCACCACAGGTTTTGTTAATTAATGTTATTCTGAGTAGCACATGTTCCTCAGCAGATCCAGTAACAGCTTGTGTTACACGTTAGTCTGTTTAATTAGTTTGTTTGATTTTGATTAGGGGACGTTGGGTGGGTCGCAACCCTAGCCATAATTGTCCTAACGGGAGGGGCGGCTGTTTTCTCTCAGGAGATAATGCCAGGTCTCATCAACCTGGCTAATACTGTAGCAGCTGATTGCTGTCAAACAGACCGAGGTCAGACTGTAACTGAAAATAACTCTTAACATTTGTTTTAAACTTCTTAAGTTGCCAGATGGGTGGGGTTTACCACATTAGGGCAATTTGGGGAGTATCTGGTAAGCGGTAAACCACGGAAAAGAGTAAGCAAGTTGTCAAATGCTTGCTGATTGCCTACAAACCACTTTGGTGCTAAAGACAAACCTCACTCATCCGGTTGTCCCTGCTGTTTGAGAGAGTTGTTTTTCTGAGAGCATCAGATCCAGGCTTGGTTTTATTCACCGCTGGTGTGAGTGAACTTTATTTTGGCAGTATTTCAATGTGAACCACATGCACATTCAGTATAGTGAGGAATTAATGTAAAGCAATGGCCCCACAGGAACTGTTGTGACACTCGATCAGACCTTAGAGGTAGCTGTGATGCAGTGAGTCCCAGTCAGCAGATTAGATTAGAGTGACTTTAATAAATCGGCCGTTACTTGATACTCTCTTCAGGGGGCTTGACTTTTTAAAGCATTTTCTTTCTCCATAAATTAAGTTACACTCGTTTTTAGTTTTTGCCACTGTTGTCATACTTTGAAACTGTTCTTGGGCAATTATTCAAGCAATGTCAGATTTTGAGGATGATTTCAATGAAATTACACACAGTACATTAAACAGCTCCTCATAAGGATTTCATCAGACACTGGCAGACTGCCATCAACTGCAACTCTGAAAGGACTAGTTCGACAATTTAGGAAATGCTTGTTTGCTTGTTTGCTTTCTTACATAGAATTAGATGAGAACTATCCTGTCTGTGTCAAATATGAGGCCACAGCCAGCAGCCGTATCATGATGACCAAAAACCAGGGGAAACTACTAACTCTGTAAAGAAGTTCAAAACATTCATCTACCAGCACCTCTGATGCCCACCAATTAATATTTTAAATCCTGTTTGATTAAACAATTAAAAAAGCCAAATTGTAAAACAAGTTGTATTTTCTCTTTTTGTTTTTTTAATAGTCTAGCACGTAACTGCATGAAACCACAAGTTCTCATTTCCAGTTAAACAACATGGATACAAAATGATAATCTGCCAGAGATGCCGGTAGATTTTGTTACCTTTGGATACAGCCGGGCCAGCTGTTCCATCCCATTTCCAGTCAGGCAATAACATGCCATCCTTGATAAATTTACATGCTTTTAAATATGCATCGTAGTGCTACTGACACTACTGGATGGTCACCATCAATTCCTTCAACTCTAAACCATGTGTCAAAATGTTCCAGTGGCTGTTTGGAGTCACATTCACTGCCCTTTAAAGAGTAGCCTACATTATTAAAATTTTGATCTTCACTGCAACTAAAAGAAACTCTTTCTTATGTGCCAGAGTCTCTGGTTTCACCTTTATGGGAGAGGAGTCTGTGGGTGGGACAGTATGACTAAGAAATAACTACATGTGGGAGACTTGGTAAGCGTGTTTATTTCCACTTACTGGACAATGTCGTCTCAAAATCTGTGATTTAATGCTTTATTATGACAGTGGAGGTAGAAAGGCTGCATCCATTAAGGTTGTGAGTCAGGGAAGGAGAACACGGGTCCGTCTGTGGGCAGAGGCCAGACTCTGTGGCTCTTAACCTGGAGGAGTGGCTGAACAGACCTAAATCACTTTTATAGAATAGCTTTCTTTGGATACTTTCTTTTTTTACCGTTTTAACAGTTCATCACATAGACAAACTGCTTTCCATCCACAGTACTTTGGCTGAGCTTCGTCCACTCTTTTTAACCACTTTTGTTGGAAGAAACATGTAACCTCTATCTTCTTGTCATATACTTCAGCTTAAAGTTTAACTGGTGCCATCGCCTTTATTTTGAAATGAATAACGAAATAGCCAAATGCATCTTTATTCTGAAAAGAAAAATGAATACACAGCAGATACAATACATGCTTTTTTCCAAGTACTGAATTATTCCTGTCCTTCACTGAAGCCAAGAGGACGACATGCAAGTTAAAATTGAAATGATGTGCTGTGTTTTCCTCCCTGTCTGCACTTTCTCATAAAGAGGCACATCATGATTTAGTTTTACTCCAAGCTGTCTGACAAGAGCTTTTCTACTGTGCTTCAATGCCAAGACTGAAATCACATTAAACTGTCTGGCTTGTTCGGACATATTGTTACAGCAAGATGACTTGGACTTGTGTCCCAATGTATGCTGTAAAGTATTATTCCCTTTTTGTTTGAATTTCCTTTCACCTTGTTGTACGGGTTTTTTTAAAAATCAATTTAAGGAGAGTATCAACATTTCACTGGACGCGTTAAAGAAGCCAAAAATGTCTCTCTGTGTTCAAAACTTGGATATTGTAACATGTGGGGAATAAATCTGTGACCCTGCTGTTTCAGGACACTTTCATAAACTCCGGACCACCCAGCTCCCCTGTTACCTCAACTCCTGATTTTATCTGGCAGATACTGACACGCTGGTATCTTTTTCTATTTCAGGAAGAGTCTAATCTCTATCTTTGCTCTTTACAGATAATGGAGCATGTGCCTGCGCTGCCAGCTGTGACTGCCATGACAATTTCCATGATAATTTCTCCAATGCAAAACACTGTCCAAACAGTCAAACCGATGGCACAATTTGATGTAAAAATCTTAGTTTTCAGACACAGTTAAAATGCCCTGCCTATGGGTTGAATATAATCCCACATTTTTTCCAGATGAGGTTTCATCTGTTTCAGTAAAAGTATTAAAAACACGGCAGAAAGAGGCAGTTCCCCTTTCTAATATGAAGAAAGTGATCCAAAGAATGTCTTGAAACCAGTTAATTTGCATTGGACACATGTAATATTAGCTCAGCCATTGGCAGATTTTTCACTTTTTGAATTTTGGACTCAGTTTTTGATTAAATTGCTGGGATTTAGAAATTAATGTTCATGACTGTCATGACTGTCAGCGCTGGCAGAATCCGTGTGGTATCTGTGAAGTTTAAAAAACCCCAGAGAGGACTGTAAATAGATTATTTTCTGACCTGGGTCTCATTTTCCTCACCACATTTTGGATTTGTAATTCATGCTATAACAAGTTTAAACGTCTGAGAGAGGTAGAGATCTTAGCCAGAATATGACAAAGACATAAAATTTAAGTAGTAAGAGCATGCTGCCACTGTGGCTGAATGACTATTCATCATTTTTTGCCACAGTGGCTGCATGACTCAAGCAGTGGCTGTGTTGGTCAGTCTACCTCTTGGGTCTGAAATGAAATATCTAAACAACTATGAGATGGATTACCAGCATTGTTTTTTTTTTTTTTTTTACATATCTCCACATCCCCAGAGGATGTGTTCTGATGATTTTCTTCCCCTGACTTTGGTGATCCACTGACGTTCCCTGTAGCACCATCATCAGAACAAAATTCAAATGTGTTCAATATTTTGGTTTGGACCAATTACCGGCTTAATTAATTGAACTCCCATCAGCTCTAATCATGCTAGGGATTTAGTGCTAAGTAGTGTGTGTTAGCATACTAATACATTAAACTTATACGGCAAACATGGCAAACATTATTCCTCCTGAACATCAGCATATTAGCACTGTTACTGAGCATGTTAGCATGTTGAGGTGAGCATTTAGCTCAAAAGTGATGCTGTGCTAAAGTACATTCTTACAGAGCTGCTAGCATAGTTCAATCTATTTTGTGTCATTTCTCCAAATGTTACCTATGTGATGGTAGTCTATAGTATGCAACATACAAAGCTTTATTATTTCTGTGAACAAAATACTCTTTGACATGCCATGTGCTATTCATCTTAAAATGTAAACGTAGGATTTTCAGCTAGTAGTTACATTAAGATGAACTCTGAAAAAAGGGGCAGATTAGAGGTGATTAGACTGATCTAATAAAGTCAGATTTTCCAAGAAAATAGTGTCAGTGGCAGATATTTGTCTGGCAGAAACTATGACTGTCCTGGCAGTTGTGAAAAGGCAAAGGATGATATAGGATGATTGTGAACAATCTGGAATACCAGTGCATAGGCACAGATATAAGTACAGTAATGCGTTAGCAGAGAAGAAAATAGAGTGCAATACAGTTAATCTATTGTAGCATATTCAATGAAAAACCCCCGGTGATTCATTTGTATATGAGATCCAGTTGTGCACCAACTCATTCATGACATCAGTGGTTTGGCTTCGTTACCATCTACACTTTGTTCAGGTCTGTCTGATTGCTCTTTATATGTTGGGAGAAAATCTGTCTCCAAGCAACATTTCTGATGTTTTCCAAAACAGTTTTTTTTCTTGGGGTCAGGAATTTGGGATGAGGAGGAGAATGACAAAGAGAAATTGTACTTGTGTACATGCGAGCTCAAGGCACACATGCATTTCTACAGTGTATAATTTTGAAAATGACCTCAGATCGTCTGATAGGAGTTGGCAAATGAGGGATGGAAACTGTGCCCTTTGTTTCTGGCTGCGTTTCATTTTCCACCACCTTCTTCCCTACGTACCTGCCCTTAATGAGATCTCCTGTTTTGGACTCAGTGCTCCAACCGGCACTCTGGTAATTGCTTGAGAGACCTTGGGTGAAAAATGCATTTGAGAAGGTTTTCACATGCTGGATTTTCCAACTTGAGAATTACTTAATTTTCCTTTTTGGGCCTTTTTTTGAAACAGGTGTTCTAGCAGCCGCAAAAGTTTAATCATCAGTCACGAGATGCAAATGCAAATCGAGTGCTCTTTGTGTGTATTTTTTTCTTTTTTAATTGTTGAAAACTTTTCAAAAAGAGTTGGCTCAGGTCTGCTTCGGGCCACTTTTCACAGCAGAGGATTCTGGTGCTGCTCAGTGCACACCTACTCTCTCTACTCACTAACCCACAACTCCATCTTTTTGGCAGAGGTTGTGCTCCCCCCGAAATCCTTTAGACCTTAAATATATTTGAGGCAGCTGTGAAGCCAAGAACCATTACTGCTGTCAGAGAGAAGGCCGCCGTCCAACAGCAGAGTCGAATCGACTCACTAATAGATCATGAGTAAAGATCTAGGGAGAAGGGGGAGAGGGATTTCCATCGCATCGAGTGTGGTTTGGCTCCTTTGAAACGTAATCAAGGTTCAACCTGTCTTCAGCCAAATAGCAATAAAAAAAAATTAGCTTCTAGGCTGAGCTTCAGTGCAGTGCAACTCACACCCTTGTCACGGTAGCCTAAACAAAGGAAGGCAGCAGCCGACAAGTGTTTGAGGAATGCAGAAATGTTTTGAGTAAAAATGGGCAAATGACCCATGAGTCCAATTTGTACATTAGCTTGGCATAATCTGAGATTCAGATGAATGCAGCCTTTGTTTAAACATAGGGAAACTAGAAAGAAAAGGAGCCAACTAGAAAGAACAAACAATTTTTCAAGGAATGAGAAAAAAATAGCTATGAATTCTGTTATCTCAACATGTATCTATTCTGTGAAAACTGAATCGAGTTAAATTTGTCCTGTATTTCACCATTGTTATGCTTAAGTGTTTTTTTTTTGTATTTCTCACTACAGTGGCTGATCGGAGACAGAGACAGTCACTGTGGGGTCATTTGCTCACGGACGCAGGGGAAGCCAGTGTGCGGCTCAGACGGAAGAAGCTATGAGACCGGCTGCGAACTGCAGAGGGCACGCTGCAAAGACAAGACTCTCACACTGGCACACCGTGGTCGATGTCGAGGTCAGGCCCTGGTTCTAAATCTGTGCCAGTGTCCTGAAAAATCTGCTTGCAGATTTAAATGTAAGGAGGCAACTTCTGTTGCCTCCTTACATTTAAGGAAACTCAGATCTAAGACTCATCTGCCACTTTTTAATGAAAGAAATTATGATATTCACCTTAACATTTCCACGAAGTGCATATTTACACATTGTTTGTCTTATTTCCACACAATCTGATCAGCAGCTGGCACTGGAAGTCTTACTAGAGTTTCTGTGACTGCAACAACAAAGGTTTTCTAAATGGCCTGTGCTCAAACTGCTTTACTGCAAAATTCTTTTGCAAATTCTTGCATAATCATATGAAAATCCAGTATTGCCAATGAGGCAGTCCTGTTCACTGATTTCCACAACTGTTCTCAACAGCCTAATACATCCAGAAACATTAGAGACAACTCTGATTACTGAAATATATTGCCTCACTGTATATATTGCAATATTTCATGCTAAAGACAAATGTCTGCCGGACATGACTTGAGATTTTTGATGCTGGATATAAGAAAAACATCAGCTGCTATATTAAGCATTCACACATCATCAAACAGCGCTCACTGTGACTTTGTCTGTCTTTCAGGTAAAAACTGGATGAAAATCGATCAGCTGCCAGCGGCTCCAGCACCAACCTCCACAACTGAGGGGAGAGACCTGGAGCTCAAAGGCAAGGACCGGGAAACCTCAGACACGCTTAAATCATTTTGTACCTAATCTAACCTAATCTTCCCTCGGGGGCTATGTCCTATAAACTTAAAAAGGAATACGTGTGTTTAAGATGTCGCAGTTCGGAGCCACATACAACGCCAGAATGTTTGGAAAAGTGGAACTGAATGAGAAGATGTCTTTCATTTTCCGCCCCTCTGTAGGCGTGTAAGTTTTTACAGACCAGGATCACACACTTCCTGAGTCTCTGGACGCCAGCCACTCAACAACAGCAGAGATTGATAGGTCTAAAGTCAAGGTTGGAACTTGGCATTTCCCCCCCCTTTTTTCAGCCCCCCTGTCCATGAGGAAAACAGCAGTCCCAACCAAATCCATTTTTGGAGTGAATTTTGTTCCCTCTGTATGGTAATACGTGGTTTTGTTTCATAATATCAGATTTGTGCCAAAGAAAGGAAAGCTGGGCAAAGCTTGCACAGTCTTTGCAAATGTAGCAGGCCTGTTTTGTAGTATTGAAATGGCAGCTTTATTTAAGCAGGCAGTTCAGGAACCAATCCTTGCTTACAATGGCGAGGGCTTACTGAGATGTGCGCGAGATCCTGATTTAACACAACAGATAAATTCAACTACAAGGCACAGAAAATTGTTAACAGTCACAACAAACACAAAACTATGGCTCTTACAACAGGCAGACCTGTTTATCCATTATTTAGGCAGGAATGGGAGTCAACGTGCCATGAATTATATATCAAAAATATAAAAATCTTTTTCAGTCAGATTGTGTACTGTGTCTTTTGCAGTCAATCAAACTTAAGCAGATAGTTTTCAAATGGTTGTGTTATACACTTTTACAACACTCCCTCATCGGCTTGTCATACAAAATAAATAAAAGGAAGAAGCAAAACTCTTGGTCACATGTTGCCGCCTTGTCACAACTAACAAGAACAGGCAAGACATGATTATGAAACTGGGAAGAGTGTCTGATCCTTAAGTTATTACATTTCCATAAATCAGATTTATTTAAATAAGAATTTGTGTTCTTCAAGCAGACATTGGACTGACACATGCACTATAATATTTAATGAGCCTTGTTTCTAAAGCAAGACTAAATATACTCCACACAGTCCACATTTGTAATTCATGTGACCATGTCTGTCCTCCTCACTGACATCATCACCCAGTTCTGGCTATGTCAGTCTTTTATTCTGAAGGAGACATCATGTCTGTCTCCTCTCAGGTCCAGAGATGACTTTTTTTTCAAGCTATTATTTATCTAGGGAGAGGTTTTGCCAAAAGTGGAGGACTGAGGTTTCAATGGTCAGCTTCCCAGTGTGAACGTGTATACACAAACATTCAAACGTGAAGCTCAGCTCCAAAGGAGCTGTGAGAGCAATAAAAACAGTAGTTTTTATTGCTCTGATGGCTACTGATGGGATTTTGAACCCTTGACAAGCCCACTTCATCCTGTGACCTTTCAGCCACTGCCATCTCTGTCCCCCGAGTGCAGGTCTGGCTCATCAGAGCTGCAGGAGCACAAGCTCAGTTTCCATTGACATTTCAAAATATCAGTGCAGAGTATATGACGCATGCCTCAGCACTAACAATGTGCTGCTCACAGCCTAGCTCTGGCACTGGTAATGGTCAATGGCAGTGTAATTTGTCGAGGAATGTGTTGTATTAGCATTTAAACTGGACTATTGTTAAAGACGTACAGTATCTGCAGTGTGAAAGGTTTTTAAAATCAGTGGTAACATCCGTTTAATATACAAGCATCGCTCCTTGAGCATAATTTGCCACAAATATGACAGAGGAGATCTGTTTACAACAGAACCAAACAACTCACGGTGTAGGTATGATCCAGGAAGGACTATCACTTTGAAGAAATATAGCAATGGAAGCCAAGAGGTTGGAAATATGGCCCAAAACCCTTGATTGAAAAAAAAAAGTTGTAGTTTCTCCCTGTGCAACTATTAAAACCTGCCTTTGAGTAAGACATTTAAACATCAGATAGAACTCAGTGGCCAACAGTAGTAAATTGTGGTAGTAATGGTCAACTTCCAGGTGTGAACGGGTGGTGTTGACAAAGAACATGGGTCTTCAGTAAGAAAAAAATGACAACCGCAGTGCTGGAGGTTTGTATGCAGTGTCTGAGAACACTGTCCTGTCAATCTATTACAGATGCAGGTCAGTCCAAGTGTCGTGTTGAGAGGAACCAGGCTTTGGAACAAGCCAGGAGACCACAGGAGTCCATGTTCATCCCAGAATGCAACGAAGATGGAACATTTGCCCAGGTCAGATTTTTTTTTCTGTCGTCGTATGTCTCTTTCACTCGCTCTTCCAATGTCCCTCAGTCTCTTCTGAACAATCCCCATTCAGATGATCTTAACTAACCGAAAATCTTTGACCAAAGCCATTGTTGTCTTTTGTGTGATTCACCTTTTTGCCTCTGCAGGTCCAGTGCCACACTCTGACCGGTTACTGCTGGTGTGTCACCAGTGATGGCAAGCCAGTGAGTGGCTCCTCTGTGCAAAACAGGACCCCGGTGTGTTCAGGTACTCAGGGGCGCAAACGAACCGGCAACCTGTGGATGAAAGGTCCAGGGTTAAAAAATGTGCATTACAAAACTTAAGACTTATTTGTGCAACCAGAGCAACTCTACTTTATGCTTCCAGACTGAATGACTAAAGCTATGGTAGTAGTGTAGGATGTTGTTTTATTAGGGCTGAGAAGCAGAATAACAAGCACTTAAAATTTCAATGGTGGCTACATTTGTAGGATGTTGGAGCCAATAGTTCTTGGAAGCAGAGTCACTGGGGTTTGGGCCAATTAATATTTAGTCACTTCACAATTCAAAAACAACTGGAAATAGTTTATAGCTTCACTTTCCTATGAAAGACAAGACTGAGAATGGATGGATTCCATTAGTATACTAGGCAGTACATTGAGTAAATTATCAGTGACCCTACATCTGAAATAAATGACTTTCAGGAACTCAGGATTGCGCTGATGAAAGATAAAGAGCTAAAACAACCTTTGGGTTACAGTTAAAAAGAGGGCCTGTCTTGCCATACTACGGGCACATGTGTATTACATGTCATTTGGCATAAAGCAGGTGCAGGGTCAACGAGACGGCTAATGGTCATACATCCAGGGGTTTGTGGGGGCACACACACACACACACACACACACACACACACACACTTGTTTAAGTGCTCTCAGCAGGTGGGAGGTTAGAGCGCGGGCCTCTGCACACTCATCTTGGATGGGAACACTTTATGATAATCACCATCATTTTCCCTCAGAAGATAATACACAGGGGTGTTTGCCAGACTTGGATTGCACAGTCACTAGACCATATGGTGCAAATTTTGTGCGGAGAGTGTGGTGAGAATGGTCGCATGGCCTTCTGAAGCTGCTCAGCAGATGGCCAGAGGCTTCCTGCTCTCTCTGTGTCTCTCTCAATTTCTTTATCTTTCCCTCTGCCTCAGTCCTCCACTCCCTCTCTTCTCTCTGCATTTCCCCAATTGTGTCACTAATCACCTGTGCGGCTGCCCTCAGCACCTGCTGTGTTTTAGTCCCTCAAACAGAATCAGTAAAGTTCGCAAATGGAGCATGTCCACTCATACCAGGAAACCACATAACTCTAAAAAAAAAAAAAAGTACAAGTGCAGATCTCTACCACGGTAGCCTGGCAGCTTGAAGATAATGTGATCAGGGATTTTCAAAATCTCACAAAACAAAAAAAAAAACTTGAATTCAATACAATACCACTGATCTTCAAGAGTGGGTCACTGGCCCGGAAAGTGACGCAGCAGTATTCATTCACATGTCTTCATGAAATAGGTATGTTTGAAATAACTATGCACTCCTCGATGCCAAGTGGACAATAACTCCACACAGTTAAAGGTAGCCTGCAGAGTTTTGCTTTTACAAATGATTTGTTTGTATTGCGTGCATTGCTACTCCACTGACAGTGACAGCTGACTGCGGTGATATGCCAACAATGGCATGGGAAGAAGCCTGCTTGTTAGCAAACATTGCAGAGATTTAAATATTAAGAATCAACCCTGCAAATGTTATACGAGGAAGAAGATACTGAAATATAGTTTGCAGCACAACACCATCTCTAGCGGTCCCCTTTCTGTCCTGCATAAGATCCGATATCTTCATTGTTTCTTGCAAAGGTGTGTATGGCACCGGAACCAGAATCTGGTCACAATAAACCTGATATACAGCTTCTACAGTCAAACCCACCCAAAATCCACATCTCCTCTTTCCTTACCTCTGCTGTCATGCTCAGACACACCTGTACACTGTGACCCAAATCAATCATCTCACATACATTTGCAGGAAACTTCCATGAATTTATGGGAACTCATGCGGCGACAAGTGGATTGTCAGGTAGTAAATTCTCTTCTAGTTGCCTTCACTCAAAATTCCTCCCCTTTGTCCTTCTATCGTTATTGGCTGCACTGTCTGTAATTTTGCTCTTTTCCTCCATGCATCCCTGCATGACACCAGCTGTGTGCATGCACCAAACTGACAGAATGATGTCTGGAAATGTACAGCGTAATGTTGTTTTGATAATTTTTCACAGATGTGGCAAATCATTAGCCATCATAAAGATAATGCTTCAATGTGTGCCTATGAAGTACTAACAGAATGTATTCATCAACTTTAAACCTCAGTATCAAATTATAAGGTGAGACATTGGTGTGTTGAGTAATCTGTGGGAGTAATTTTTTTTCTGTTGCCATGTGTCCTGTGTTCACCTGGATCTCGTCTAAATCATGAGATCACTATAAAATGACTCAAGCTCTTGCAAAATTATTTATTTTCAGTAAGATGGGGAATTAAATGTTTTTCAAATTTGTTTCTAAAATGGATAAATAGTATTTTGGAGTCAAATTCTTAAAAGTTCCTGAGACGCCTCCTCTGCTTTGGTACATGTGTTTTTTCAGGGTCAGTAACCGATAGACCACCTGGGCCACCGAACTCTGGAAGAAAAGGTGAGCTGAGATCTGCTGCATGTTGTGTGCGCATGCGTGTGAGTGTTTCTGTCGGTGAGAGAGAGAGAGAGAGAGCACGAGTTCGAAATGTCACTTGACATGATTTTGTTCTGTCTGATCTGTGCGAAGTCCGTACTTTATTTGTGCAGAGCACAAAGGTACATGACTGACATCTCGGTTTTAATGTTAAAGCGGTTAAAGGGATGTGGAGCTGTTTTCTGGGGGTCGGGGGGTTGGGAGGGTAGCGATAGTCGAAGGGTTCGATACTTTACGTTAACTGTTTTTCCCCCCCTTCACCGTTTGTAGCTCACAGTTCAGATCTGGATCAAACATTAACTGATAAAGACTGTAAGCTACAAGAAGTCTTAACATGCTCAGTGACCTGACAGAAATCTGTAGCATATCTGCAGGAGGTTGTGAGAAATCCTGGTATTTCTGTCTAATGTTTGTCCCAGGTCTGCACTTGTCTTAGACCAGCCTGGTAACTATTGTATTTTATTTACAGCTCAGGTCAGTTTGACCTCAAGTGATTCAGTATTACTGACGTGTCATATGATTTAAGGACTTACTTTAGTGTTTGTAGAATGACTCCAATCAAAGTTTCTCTGTGGTTTGCTTTTGACTGAATTATTTCCAAAGGGATTTTCCAGATGCGACAAAACTGCACATGGGTGAGTATTCTAGGTACAGTAGCTCAAATCCACAGCCGTAAAATACGTTCCATTACACTTTATTCATTCTTAGGCAGGACCTTGATTGCTTCAGCTCTGAATTTTTCCTTCAGCCTGTGTTAGAATGTAGATATGACGTATGGGCATTTTTCCCACATTGATTTTAATTTAGCAGTATCTGCCCATAATAGTGGTCACAAATTATGTCTAAGAACACAATCAATTATATCTATGCAGATTTTCTCACATTACATAGAATTATAGCTGTGACAAGACATGGACAACACAATTTATTATAGTTTGCAACAACATCATAAGTATAATTTTTACCTATTTGTCCACAAAGTGAGAAGGTAAACTGACATTTATACAGCCCTTTTCCGGTCTTAAAAAAAACAATCAAAAGGCTTTACACTTCAAGTCACATTTACCCATACATTCACACATACATACGCGTACATTGGGGAATATTTGGGGTTCAACATCTTGCCCAAGGGGACTACGACACATGGACTGGAGGAGCCGGGGATCGAACCACTCACCTTCCGACTCTACCTCCTGAGATATGCCAGTTTCCACATAAATTTCACTTTTTAACATCTAATAAATAACTCATTGGATCCCAAAAAGAGAATTTTATAATTGGAAATACATCAGGTTTTCCACCCAAAGTTGATAGGAAAACTCAGTCTACAGCTTAGAAACAAGACCAAGCTTTAAAGATACCTTCCAAAGTTTGATCAAGATGAATATTCATGAATATGGTGATAGTGATCTTCAGTACTACAAACACAGGGTTGGTTGTGACAGAGTAGGAAAATTCAGAGGGAAAGCCAAAGATAAATGCTTCTTATGAATCTACTCTAAATTAAATCTTTTTAATGTTTCAACAAATTTCCACAAAATGTGGACAATTTGAGATATTCTTCTCATCATCAATTTCTGATAGTCAGATAAGCAAAGTTTTTTGAAATGCTCCTCTGGAAACCATCACCATCACTGCCAAAATTTCAGTGCAGTCTGTCTAACTTGCTGGGATCATACTCTGGACCAGTGTGTTGGGGGACCAGCCAAATGACCGAATGACCGACATCGACAAATTGTCTTACTGTGACAATGGAAGATGATGAAGTACAAACTCCATTATTTGCTGGGAGGTTTGTTCACCCCGTCTGTTTGGATTAGTTACGGGTGGGCTTTTCCTGTCCCTATCAACACATCCTACACCTGCACTGCAATCATGCGGGTCCTGATGGGGGGGGGTCCTCATGTGAGTGTATGTACGTGTATGTGTGTGTATGTGTGTGCTGTAAACAGATTGTGCAGGGGTGTGATAAATGTGCAGGCTGATCGTGTCAGTGTAAGAATGCCAGCGTGTGAAGTTGAGTACTGGTGTATGTGTGTGTGTGTGTGTGTGTGTGTGTGTGTGTGTGAGAGAGAGAGAGAGAGAGACATGTGGGTGGTCGTCCTCTGTTTTTGTATTATTCAATCTGTCTTTCTGTCTGTTTTTCTATCTGTCTTGGCCGGGCCATGTGCAAATCCCAACCATTCAACAGTTCTGGAGAGTAGATTGTATTAACCTCAATAATGGTAGTTTCTTTCCGTTTCTTTCTCACCCTCAACCCAGATGATGGCTCCAAGCCTACACCCACCATGGAGACTCACGTCCCCCCAGAGGGTGATGGTAAGTCTCCTCTTCTAACTGCTCCACCTGTGACACAGTGGTAGCCATGGTCCATGCAGCTGTTCTTGCTGTATGTGCTTTGAGGCTTTTCGATCTCCCACTTGTTCCTATGTTTTAGTAAAGCTATGGTACCTCATGAATTTATTACTGACAACCAAGATGCTATTCCTTAAAAATGCACCATTACATCAAATGGAAAAGTCCAGATGTCAAAAAATACCAGATGATGTATTTGATATTTTTGGAAATAATTGGATCTTGGAGTGCGTTTTTCATTTTGGTTTTGTGGGCAAAGCTTGGCTGTGCACGCTGGGTATGAAATATGCAGCTACTGGTGTTGTCGGCACAGCTTACGAAGTTAAGTGAAGCTAACAGTGAGCTATACTGAGGTCATTTGTAAACAGCTAATGATGTTTCCTCTGTCCCCCTGTCACTGCAGAGATAACTGCTCCGACGCTGTGGATAAAACAGCTGGTTAAGCAGAACAGCTCCACTTCGAGGAAACAAGGTGAGAGGAAGAAACGCCTCTTTGTTTTCATACTCTTATATTCAGATATGCACAGTAAACACTTCAAAATGTTTAAAACAACAGGGTGTTGCAGTAACAGTCCCTAATTAATATGATACAGTGCATTACCAAAACAGTGCACATATATAGCCAACACAGTGTCACTGTATCAAACTAAACTATCAGTTTTGGTGTGTGGGAAGCCAGTGAGGGATCACATGCTCGACTACAACACTGATACACCAACCTCTCCCCCCAGCATGACCGCCTACTCAAATATCACCACCACACTGTTTTCAGGATACAATTATAAGCCACCTATTGATCTTAAGAGGACTATGAAAACTACACCAGAGAAGAAGCTTGAACCCGAAACAAACTTGTCTCCGGTGTGACCCGCTTTCAAAGCCACCAGTTAAAGATGAAACGTAAAACATTTCTAGTTTGAGGATAGCCCAGCTTTCCCGCAACGATGTTTCTTGGTCTCTTTCCTTTGGTGTAATTTGTTTAGCTTTCTCTCGCTCCTTTTCAATTACGCCTCGACATGTTCACTACCCTCTGGGCAGTTGGACGCCTTTGACGGTGCTGCAACAAGTCAAGGAGTGAATTTGGTGGGGGTTGCGAGTACGTGTGCCTGTGTGTGTGTGTGTGTGTGTGTGTGTGTGTGTGTGTGTGTGTGTGTGCAGTAGCCAATGTATGATTAATGTGTGCCTTTTATTTAAGAGTTTTAAATTTTATGCATTTTTTGCTTTGGCACAGTAAACGCATAGATAAGAGGGACATTCAGTAAGCAATCTGTATTGGGTTTTTCTTTATTGCTTGGCTTGATTTGTTTTAATTTAGGCATTTTAAATCCTCCAGTAATCAGTATGCATTCATATTCAGGATATATAGTTTTTGTCGTATGCATGTTATGTCAGAGATGAAACTGGGCTATTTCGGTTTCAGATTCACCTCATGCACTTTTTTAAAATGCATTTATTTATTTACTTTTTACACGCTATACTCCCACAAAAGTTGATTGTAATACAAGGTTTGTGTTGAATGTTGGCGATGTGGCGGGGGAAACTGTGGTCAGGGCAGCATTGAGGATTGTATTTTCACTGAGAGATATTCGTTGTGACAGCTCTTTGAAACTGCTGTGGAAACAGCAGCTTCCTGCTTCCAATTAGCATCCGGTGTCCTCAAAGGACGAGCGACAAGGCCGACTGAGGGGGAGATGTCATCACGTTAGAGACATGAGCGATGCGTGTGTCTGCCAGTGCATCTGCATGTGATTGCAAACAGTGTGTGCGTGAGTGCATGTCTGTGGATGTGCATATCAAAAAAGGGGAAAGATTGTACATCCGTGTCTGTGTGAATATTTGTGTGCTGTTGATTGTGATGCATGTCGTTTTGCGTGTTTATGTGTTTATGTGTTTATGTGTGATTTTATGTTGGAACATGCATTTCCCCCAAGAACTGTATTTCAGTGTGATGGTACTTTTTACTTAACTACAATAATACAATAGCTGGAGCTACTTTTTAGTACAACCACAAAAAAGCTTGAAAACTTTCACATGACCCTTCATCACAGATTAATTTATTACTAGAAGATGAATCATCATCCAGCTTTAAGCCAAAAATGCCAAAAACATTCTGTTTCCAGCGTCTGAGAATTTGAGGTTGTTCTGTAAAAGATAGTAAAGAAATCGTCAGTTTTAGACTGTTGGTTAGATAAAACAAGCAACTGATAATAATAATGTGTTGTAGAGCTATACTTACAGAATACTTTCACAAATCAATTAACAAGATTAAAACATTTGTAGTCATATTTGTTGCAATTTGTTAAATTCAGTAGACTTTCTTTTAGCTTGGTCACTACCAACTTTAGGATGTGAGGTGCAGAGCTAAACAATAAATTGAAACTCCTGCTTATAGCATTTAAATACGTTTTACACAAGTAAAGGATTGAAACACTTCTTCCATCACTGGTGTGAGTCTGAAATTGCAGACAGTCAAATGGTGAGATCAGAGTCTGAGATCCTTATACAGAGTTCTCTTTCATTCTTCCCAGGCCTTGCTAGAGATTTGCTGCAACAAGTGCTCGATATGCAAACTCCTCAGACTCTGAACCAGAATCTGAACCTCCCTGTCTCTCCCTCCCTACACACTGGAGAACCTGAGTGCTCAAGAGGCAGCCCTCCTGTGTGCACATAAACTATGTTATCCATTTACTATCTGTCTCTGGATACCCCATAATTATGATTTAGGGCAATGTGGAGATTGTGTTAGTGAAACCTGTTTGCTTAGGCAAAGCAATGCAAAGTCAATTTTTCACAGCGATTCTCTGTTGCCAGACTCCGACATGCCGTTGTTCCGGAGTTGCAAGGAGAGGGAAGCGCTCTGTCATGTAGTTCATTTTTATGAAAGTGTAGGGAACCAGAAACTCACTAAACGCTGCTCCTCCCTTGTGGCGAGGCAAACAACAGAAAAACAAAATGTTGCAAAGGGATGTCAGAGAAGGCTTTTGGATACAGCCCTGCAGTCTCAGAAGGGTATTTTGCTTCTTTAATTCCTATTTTTAGGTTTCATTTTCGGGAGCACACACTCACTTCTCAGCACAATAAGTGGACAGAAGTAACACATTGTCTCCAAACCCGCTAACGAATGAGGTGTTGAGAGGAAATAATGGTGGGAAAAATCAAATCTCTGTTTAATGAGTGAAGCCTCCATCATTTCTCGGGATCTGTTGCACTGTAGGTCATAAAGACAAACACATGCACCTACATACCTCCACACAGTGTTCCCCTATTACTGACATTTCCGCTATTTTAACTGCAGAGAAGGTTTGCTATAGAGACAATATTGCAGCTATTACTCCACAGCTGAAAGCCATTGGATTGAAGCGAAGAAGAGAGAGAGAGAGAGAGAGAGAGACATAGAGAGAGACCGCTGGGTGGGTGGGGCATAGGTCCAGGGAGGGAGGAATGAGGATGGAGGGAGGCAGGCAGAGAGGTAGAGAAAAAAGGAAAGTGAAGGAATGAGAGGTGGGAAGAAAAGAGCGAGTGATGGAGGATGCATGGTCAAGAAGGGAAAAGAGAAAATGAAAAATGAGAAAAGTAGAAAAGGTTTTAAAATAGTTTCATTTGGCTTAGAGCCTGGAGGACAAGGGCTAAAGTGAAAGGCATAAAATGGGGCAGGCCTTTTCTCATTAAAGATACTGCAGATGGTCGTCTTTTTTTCTTTATCAGTTGGCCCTAAAGAAAATCACCACAACAACAAGCACATTGTTAGAGCCGTTCCAGACGATCGCTTGTGTGGTTTTTTTTTCTTTTCAGGACAATATTTGCTTTCTGAGGGTTTGTGTTTCTCGTTATTCGGTTCCTACCAGGGGACAAGAAATGAAATTGAAAAAGAAAAAAAAACAAAAAATAAATAGAGCAGAAATGAAGATACCAAAGCAGGCAAAGAAGTTATATATTGAATTTCAAGTCCACACAAAACAGAGGATTACATTGCAAGTCCAGCCTTTTCCATTTATATGTATAAAAACAATTTTCTTTTGGGAATCCTAACTCCTGGCGCCAGTATAACCTCTGTATTATAAACAGTGCTAAATAATTTGGATCTGAAGAAACATTGGCAGAGACCAGAGCCACAGCACAAAGCTAAGAACACTTGAGTGTGAGTCTTCACAGAAGAAAAAATTCAATGGTGCAGGGACACGTTTAGTTTTGTGTTGGCAGCCATGCTTAGGAAACAGCATGCCCCCCCCCCCACACACACACACACACCCACACACACCTCCCACCCTCCTCAGCCAGGTCTAAGGCCTGCTGCTGAACCTGCTGCTTATCAGCTTTCCAGAAAATCCCAATTTGGAGAAGGGCTGACTTAAAGTGTTAAAATGAGTTGTTATTTCAAACTGCTTTTAATGTCTGCATGTGCCAAGGATTAAGGAATATTCTGACAAGCACGGTAAGGTGCATCAGTTTACTTTGTTCAGCATGTTAAATTAAAGCTAAATTCACCAACAACAATATCATCATATTACCACTATTCACAACTCTTCTACAGCGAACATGTCAGGAAACTGTTGCCTATTCACACATTTTTGAATGTAAAGCCAATATTCACGCTCCTTTTAGTTCTGTTTTGCCCTCCACTGATTCCTGAGAAAAACATTTGTCTCTATAGCCTTACTTGCTTTACCAGCTAGTTGCTAACCCTGTCTGTCTGACATTGAGCACTGTGGTTTGGTTGCCTAAAACATCTGGAAACGAGGCTGATAGGAGCCGTGAGACTGAACCAAAACAATCAAGTTGTGGACTGTCAAACCAAATCCATGACCCAAAATGGTCTTGAGCTGAGATGAAGTGCAAAGTCTGGTCCGGCGACTCCTTCTCACATCCCATTGTCATTTGATCTATTGTTAATGAAAATGTTGACTGGTGCAGCTCCATGTAAAGGACATGGATATTTTTTCCACACTCGTCAGGAGGTATAGAGTATAAATAAAAACTGTAGAAGAGGAAACATTCCATATCGAATTTCGCAAGCTTCCTCTCCTGATGTTGTCTTGAACCAGACTCTGCCGTACTGTTTTAATTACACTTTGTTCACTGGAACCGTGTGAGTCGGGATTACCGGCACCACTAATCAGATCCACGATGTGCAAATGCCATATGTCAACACCTCTCCAAAACGCTCAGTATGACCCTGCTATTGTAGCCCAATGCTTCATAGCACACTTGAAAGTAAAATGAGGAATGGATCAGGAGCGGTAAAGCACACTTCATTGCCATGGTAACAATCTTAGCATACAGCTCTGTTGTACTTGGCTCGAGAGTGAGCAATGGACTAAATGGATGTAAAAGTAAATACAGTGTGGTGGGACAAGGTGCTGCAGGGGCATCTCTCAAGTGCAGAGTGGCTGTTGTTGAACAAACAAATATGGGAGATCGTGGTGGGTAAAGGATTCCTGCCACACACACAGAGGAGCAACTGGTGAGGGTTTTATGTTGACAGTTGGTACATGCTGCTGGATGTAGCTCAGCTGATGCAGCTCGGTGTGGGTTTGTTTGTTGACAATATAAATGTGGTGGATCACGCACACAGCATCTGTGAACTTTTTTTTCCTAAAAAATCCTTTTGTGTCGAACGATTACCAAGCTCTGGACTGAGCTAGGAGTGCATCTCAAAGATTAACGAATAAGTTAATTTCTTCATTTAATCCAAAATGGTTAACTCAATATATTCTATATTCATTACACATAAAGTGAAATATATCATTTTTTGGTTTTAATTTCGATTACAATGTTTTATAGCTCATGAAAATCAGAAATACTGTAATAAATTTAAATATTTCCTAAAATAAATCAAAAAAGGATTTACAATAAAAAATGTCCAACGTAAAAGTGTGTTCATTTGTAAACTCAACACTTGTTGGGTCCTTTACCATGAATTACTACTAATGCCCGAAATAATTCAGATGTAGCAAATGGACTTGTAGAACGTCCAGTTGTCCAAAGTCCAAAAACACAGCACTACATATAAATTTGGAATAATTGATATTTAATAATGAAATCCCACGATCACCTCTGTTTGTCTTACACTGTGACATATAGTTTGTTGGGCTTTTTGTTCGTGTACGTGTGTTTCCCCCCGACTGTGTCTCTCTGTATTGAGTGTGTTTCTCATGGTTTTAGAGAAAGTTCCCTCTTGTGACCAGGAGAGACAGAGCACCCTGGACGAGCAGAACCCTCGTGAGGCCATTTTCATCCCCGACTGTGGACCTGGAGGTCTGTACAAACCGGTCCAGTGCCACCAGTCCACAGGCTACTGCTGGTGTGTTCTGGTGGACACAGGACGGCCCATCCCTGGAACCTCCACCAGGTAATATAAGACTTAGCACTTCATTCAGACCTGTTTTGTTTTTTGTTTTTTTGAACCTTTCTGTCGCTTGCGATACTTGATAGCTTTATTGCGGGTATCTGCTAGAAAATGTAATCAGCTTCCTTTTTTCTTATCTTATTAAATGTGTGCTTTCTTTGTCTGCCAATGTGGGTATGATTATCTGATATCCTGGTGGCGGGACAGGAATGCGACACAAAAAACATAAGCTCTGTTAAGCTTGGTTGGGACCAGAGCTGGGCAATGCACTTGGAAGTCTACAACAATGCTAGCATCTCTGTGAGGCTGCACTTAAAACAGTTCAGTGTAAAAGTTAATGTGACGCACGCTAAGAAGCTAACATACTGAAGATGAGCAGGTATTATGTTAACCATACCATGAAGTTGTTGATCATAAAGAAAAGTGCTGGACCAAAAATTAGAACATTGTGAAAAGTTTTATTCGTAATTATATTCAAAAAGGTGAACTTTCATATAATCATTAAACGTCAAGTGAAATATTTCAAGTGTTTTTAACTAATGAAAATCAGAAATACTGTATCTCAGATATTATCTAAGTTCAATCAAAAATTAATTTACAGTACAGAAATGTTCTGAACATGGTGGTCACCCAGCCAATCAACCAACAGACCAACATTGCCATCTTCAGAGCTAGTGGCTAAAAGCTAATTTTGCTACGAGGACCTTAAACTTTTCAAAGAATGGTGGATCCAAGCTGCTGTTGCCAGCTCATTTGGCAGAAAAACCAGTAGCTTTGAGCCCAATCATTCAGCTAGCCATAAACAATCAGCATTTGGTATGACATTTGTTTTCAGTGTAGTTGCTACTGTTTATATTGCCTTCGGGGAAATGGCAAAGACACAATGAGTTTGTGTAGGTCAGAGGGATGGGAATGAGGCAACATGGAAAAGGTTAAAGATGCTTTTGGTTGTTTAAAAGGTTTTTATGACTTGTATCTAGAACATGAATATCCTAAAGTGAATCACAGTGCTAGACAAAGGGACTGCATGTTTGAATAAGTGTAAGCATGAACCGGTAAATGGATGAACTGTTTTTGTTCCTTAAGGGGCATCATCATTCTCTCTCCACAAGAGGGTTTATGTTTAACAGAGTGAGGTACAGACTTTTTTTTTTCTCAAATCATAACGGCCTCAACACTCTCCTCATACAGGTTAACGCAGATTGTGCATCTTCGATAGATAATTTCAATTTCGCATAGATGTAAAACATAGAGACCAAATTCTCATCTGCCTTTTAGATATACTGAACGACAACCTTGAAGCGATTATTTCCTCGCTGAAGAATGTACTGTATGAGGGACCAGACCTCATGTCACTCATCCCTGTTTCTTTCCTCTGGACAGCAAAGTGCAGAGTCATGCATCAGACATCCCCTCTTGGATCAGTGACCATGCAGACTTTGAAAAAAAAAAAAAGACAACTTGCTTTGAAAAAAAAAAAAAAAAGCCAAATGAGACACACATGCTCAATTTTCCAAGAAGCGCTGATACAATGGCCAGGAGAAAACGAGTCATGCCACGCATAATGCCAAACAGTTTGTTATGGCTCTGAAACAAAGCTTTGTGGATGTCGGGTCAAATTTATGTATTAAATGTTTATTAAAAGAAAGATTAATCACTGTCAATAATTCTTTACAGATCAACAGTGGACATGCAGATTAAAGCCAAAGGAGCACAACAGGTTGTAGATTGTAGGTTTGAGATTAAGCAGCTTGCATGTGATCATAACTAAGATCTTGATAGCAAAATCAGAGCAGTATTTTTCCAGCGCTAATAACATCCCCTGGTATTAGGCTCAGACTGCTTTTAGGCCTGGAAGGATAGCAGGAAAATCGTCTAGAGGTTTTTCTTGTTTTGATGAGTGTTTCACGTCTACGGCCAAATTCGATTTCTCTAATTTTCTGTGTCTGAACAAACTTTTCAGCACGGGCCAGGAGCTCCTTAAACATTTCAGGTTTTCCACACGTTGCTTGGACAGGATTATTCTTCCCTTCCTCAGCTTGTTTCTCTCTCATGCAGCCATGTTCCTGCTGTCCTCTCCCCTCTCTGTGTAACAGGTACCAGAAGCCAGAGTGTGACAGTGCTGCGCGATCTCGCATCTCAGACACAGAAGATCCCTTCCAGGGCCGAGACCTGACAGGTTCAATCCACTTTTGGGTTTGGGATTGCAAAAACATTCTTGGATCCATCTTTTAACAAACCTTATTTAATGAATCAAGAAAAAAAGGGAAAAAAGAGAAGGATAAAATATTCACTGGCACTCCTTAGACTTAGAGAAAATAATTAACTGGTAACCCCCAAGCCCCTTAGTTACTGTTGCTACGGCTGTCAAGCTTTATAGTGGTAATTGTGGCAGATTTACTACTTTAAATTGCCAGTAATTTTTTTAGGTGGGTCCTTGCTTTCAAGTAAACAAAAGCAGGCTTCTCATTTTTAGCTGGTGACCACTGATTTTGCCATGGCTGGCAGACTTCAGCTAACATTAGCTCTGTGGGCTGGTTGAACCCCATGTCTCTGACTTCTCACTGTTTCCAGCTCTCTTGTTTTCAAACAAGAACCCTGCACAAGGGTCTCAAAGAGGCGTACGATGGCTACAAACATGATACATGCTGAAAGACTTGCGTAAAACTGTATGTTCCAGACAGAAAGGTCTGCAACCTCAACAGCTGACAATCCTTTCAAAAAACATCAAAAATAAACAGCAATTTATTTTGTTATATTGCAGTGTAGCACTAATGAGTCCAAAAAAGGATATGACAAGGAGACACATATCATATCCACGTTTGGCTAACTATCTTACAAACAAGGCAGCTACTTCATTCTTTGCATTTTCAAAACCACATTTCACATTTTTACTTTTCATACGGCTATCTGAAATGACAAGTTTGGCTGGAGTGTAAACGTTTGCAAATCCTGAAAAGAGCGGGACAGAGCTGCCAACATTGCCGTAAACACTAACAGCGTCCAGACCTGTTCTCCACATGGCGGTTCAATACTACACGTTGGATGTGCTGGTCATGAAATGGGTGCTTTCAAGGGGGAAAAAAGGAGCCTGTGACCACACAAACTTATGTAGTGTGACATCTCCTTGGCCCTGGCGCTGACACTGGGTCAGTGTTGTAGGTAGCAATCTAGTTAGTTGGACATGATAACTCACATTAGAGCAGAAAAACACACTGTTTTAACGACCTCTTACACTTCTGCTCTTGTATTTTTGGGTTCGAAAGGCCCAACGAAAAGACACCACCCTCCCAGCGCATTATACATGGAGTTTATCTTTTCCTACAACCCCATTCACACTGCTTCCGTATGTGGACAAACAAACCAAACCACACTCTGTGGTGTTGGATCCTCTGGCAGCAGAGATCAGAGACTCTCCTCCAAACTGGAGGTCGTAACCTCGGCTCATACTCCTCTGCCCTGGTTACTGCTCACTTACTTTTGTTGCCCTTCTGTTTCCCCATCATTTAAGGTTGCACTGTAACTCTTATTTAATTCCCCATCTGGTGAGTTTACAGAGTCGAGCATGACTCCTGACTGTGCAGCAGATGTGTGGCATGTTTTATGGAAGGTGTGAGTGTCGCGGGGGTGCGGCGGTGAGGCTGTGGGGGGCTTCTGGGGGGTGACGGAGGCCGCGGGTTGCTGAGTGGAGATATTTTTATGTACTGTGGAGGGATGTTCTGAACCGCCACAACAAAGCACAGTATTTCATGGCCATCACATCAAGGCAGGGGGAGAGAGGAATGCTTGAGAGGGTACTTTGTTAACAGCATGCAGCTACAGGTCCGACCTCACTGTACACAAAAGTGCCTCAGTGTTGTCAGCAGGAGCACACAACGAATTGACATTGAGTTCAGTCACTTCTGAAGCTGGATTTTATTCAAAAGCTATATGCTAAAACCAATTAACTAGTCCATCAACAAATTCTGTCATAGCACGATAAAGACCAGACAGATTTTTATTGCTGCATCCATTTTTTCATGCTTAAAAATGCACTTTGCACAGCGGTGGAGTGGCAGCTGGAAATAAATTCAGCACCCAGAGATTTTGTAATGTGGTAACCGTAAACTGCACCACACACTGGAGTCCACATTGCACTTTCCACATCTATGAAGGACCAAGTGTCAGTGTGACGCATATTTCTGCCATCTGCTGTACAAAAGCGTGTGCCTGTGTGTACCAGACCGCACCAGGTGTCACACACGTCCACTGCTGGCTGCCCTGCTCTGTGTTCACGTCAGTTTTGGGTTGCAGGATTTAATGTTGACTAAAGCAGCTGCTCTGTGATCAGTTAATACCAGAGATGCAAAAGATCTAATGCTGGCAAAACCCCTATTAGCAAATTTAGAGGCTCCCAGATTAACTGGGTTAAATCTAAGGGGCCCAGAGCCTGCCTGACACGTTCCTGCACCACACCATGCCCTTGACACTTTGCCACACAGGCTCCATACAACATAACGGCTTACACTTCATAACATTCCAATTTAACACTTGGATTAAGGCGCAGCACGGCAGTGCTTCGCCGAGCTTGTCGTGTCATAGGAAATGCTAATTGGATTCACCTGTCAGGGCAGCGGCCGGCCTCCCACAGAAACGACCTGAGCCAGCACAAAAGGACTGAAAAGAAGTGAAGAGAGCAGAGGACAAGGAAGCCACAAAAGCTGAGAGGAAGGGGAGGAGGGGATCGACTAAGAAAGCTGGAGAGAAATAAAGAGAGACTGAAAAAAAAAACACAGAATGAGAAGATTAGTTTACAATGCAGCTGTGTTTGAAGTTTCCCTTTAAGAGACACAATTAGGAGGGAAAAATTTGCACTGGTATTGGTGCTGCTATTAAAACCATACATCTGGACAATTAAAAAGAGCTACCCAAGGTGTTAAGAATTGTGCCATAAAAGTTAACAGGTCTGCACTGCTCAACAAAGCTCTCTCATCACCGCACACTTCTGTTCCACCTCTCGCCATGTGCCTCAGCTCTGTTCCTCTGAAGTCTTACAAAACATCCAGACTGTGTATTTCACCTCTGCTGAAAATATATATTCATGTGGATTCATCAGTAATCAGAACATAAGTCATCAGCAGATTCACCTGGTCTGCCATTAAGCTTTGGATAAGGTTTGCATGTTTCTAACAGCCGTTTCATGTTTGACGTCTATCATACTGATATCATAATGGTTTTGGAGGCAATTTAGCTTCACCATGCCATAATGATTCAAATTTGTTGTGGAAGGTAATGCTGCTGTATTGTTTTTGGATTTTTTATTTGTGCCAGGTTGCCCAGAGGGGAAAAAAGTGGAATTCATTACGAGCTTGTTAGATGCCCTCACCACAGACATGGTGCAAGCCATAAACTCGCCAGCCCCCTCTGGTGGTGGGAGGTAAGTGGTGTCACGTACCGCGGCAGACTCAGGGGCACCGCACGATAGCCAGATTACATCACAGCTGATGCTTCGTGGAAAACTTCCACCTCCTCTGGATTCTCTCAGATAATGCTTCCCTCTGGTTTTCTAAATTGCGTGCTGATATATTTTCTCTGACATGAAACGCACAGATTTTGGCACAGACACTGACAGGGTTTAGTGTTCCCTTTCCATCAGTGCTAGAACTGTATACACAGATGGGACTGTAAAGTAATTTGGATTACAGCTGTACATATCATGGAATATGTCAGTGTACGCAGAGCGAGTCATTGCCGAGAAAAAGTTTAATCTATTCTGCAAACCAAAGCAGAAATTTGATCTGAAATAATTCAATTGCAAACTAAACTGCAATAAAACACACTGACAGTTTCCGCCATGTGTTTGCACAGGATGTTGCAATTTTATTTTAATTAGAAATTAACTGCGTGAAACAATGTATCACTTGCAAAATGGTAGCGCATCCCACAGGATTAAGAATTGTTTACCTCTATGATATCTTTACTGTATTTACAGTATGTGCCTTTCCTCCTCTGTATTTCCAGTTTATTCCATTCTGGTCTATATTAAAATATCGCTGTTTAGTTGCTATCATTAATGGATAAAAGCCTTGAAATTCCTTTTTTTTTTTTTTTTTTTTACCAGTTTACATCAGATTTTCCCTCATTGTAATTAATGTGTTTTGTTACATCCATGTTTTTTCCTCCTATCTTTCCTTATTTGACCTTCACCAGGTTTGTTGAGCCTGACCCCAGTCACACTTTAGAGGAGAGGGTGGTGCACTGGTACTTTGCCCAGCTAGACGTCAATGGCAGCCACGACATAAACAAGAAGGAGCTAAAACCTTTCAAGAAGTACCTGAAGAAGAAAGCCAAGCCCAAGAAATGCTCCCGCAAGTTCATCGACTACTGTGACCTGAATAAGGACAGGGCCATTTCTCTGCAGGAGCTGAAGGGCTGCCTGGGCGTCAGCAAGGAGGGTAAGAGAAGAAGAGGGAAGCTGGGGGAAAACGGAGTCGTAGAGAAGAGGATGACTGACTGAGAGCGGGTTTGGGGGGGGGGGTCAAAGAGTAGGGTCATAACCCTGGTATGAACCTGAGGCCAGCTGGGAAAAGTCGTATTTAGAGACTCCTTCAACAGCCGGTCAGACACACAGAACTCATTCGACAGTTAATCAGCTCTTTTAATGGTTCAAATCTGGTGAATCACGAACCAGTGGAGAGGCTTCGAAACAACAATGAATTCATTCTTTTTACAGCAATGCCAAATTTAGGACGTACGAGAATAAAAGTGGCACTTGTGTTGTTATGATGTTTTTCCATGTGTTCAAAAAAGCTTACACGTGTAAACTACAAGACATGGAACCCTTTCCATCCATTCCCACATGACATTTTTTACTAATACTTTCATTGTGTCATTGTTGAAAAAAAGAAAAAGAAAAAAAAAACATCAAGTCAGTCACAGTCAGTCGGTTATTTAGAGAGAGGGAATGAAGTAATTGCGGTGCATGTGACAAACAGATTTGTTGGCAGTCTAAAAAAGGTGCACGGCTCCACTCAGCACCGACTGATGAATATTTAGACGAGACTAATGTATTCGTGGATCCCTGGACACCGTCTGGGCCGGAAAACTGTAACTGCTCATCATAAGTTTACAGACTGGTCCTAATATAGATCATTAACAACAGTGAAAGGAGCTTACTGTGAGAGGCTGCCGGCTAAAATCTGTGTTTCATGCAGTGAAGAGAAAAGGGATGTTCTAACTGACGCACCTCATGAAAGTTTTTGAAGTTTTAACTGGCTTTAAAAAGGCCAGAAACCATGAAATACACAACCCTACCCCTAATGTCGCTGCATTGATTTACTAGAATGTTTTTTTTTTATTTAGAGGCTTAAAAAAACAAACCACCTTTCTCCATTAAGTTTAATCTTTTACTTTTCTGCAGGTAGCTCAACAACAAGTGGCAACCAAGGGACAAGGCAAGGGACAAATTTGTTCAGTAAGGCAAACTAATGTGCTTTCACTAACCATGCCTTTGGCTTTGAGTGCTGCAGCTGGCTGAGCGTGTAACACAGTAACCTGCTTGTTGGTAAAATGCGTTCCAGCTAGCAATTTGTGCTGAACACTTGGTTAGTTTCAGTTTGTCCTTGCGCACCTGTGTGCATGTGTGTGTGTGTTCATGGCTTACGTGGTGCATTAGGTCTGTGGCTCAGATCTTGTATCCACTGAGAGAAATCCTTTCTCTTAAGATGACAGATGACTTCATTGGAAAATAAAGGTTGAAAAATGCTCATTATAAATTGATTAAGTTCAAGGTGATGATCACACCTTGGACTGTTGTCATCTTGTTTTGTATGACTGATGGTCCAAAAGCCAAAGATATTGAGTATCATCCAATGAAAAAAGCAGCAAATACTCAATGTGAAACTGAGAACAGATGTTTGGCATTTTTGCTTGAAAAAATACTAAAACATTTAAATGATTATCAAACTAATTACAGATTTATTTTCTGTCAATCAACCAGACTTTTGTGAAATCTCTGCTGTGTCCTACTTTGATTTGGACAATAAGAAATTGGCTGAATCAGTTGGAAATAAGAGCCAACAAATGATACAAAAAAGGATGTCATACTATTTTGCTGATTGTCTCTCTACCTTTTAGTCTGTCTCATTCTTTTCCAGTCTTCCTGTCTCCTTCTCATCCTCATCTCTTTTTTCGATCTGTTGGGATTCCCCCCATTGAGTGATTATTGGTCCCACTGATGCTGTTGACTCTGGCCACCAGCTGCTCCAGCACCACAAAGCACTGAGGTCATGTGTTTACCCTGGCGCGGCCGTGCCGTGCCTGGAGAACAGTGGCTCAGAGCGGGCATAATGTCAGGCCTCTCGGACCCGGGGCCTGGCTGCCAGGATAAACAGCTCCAGTACCGGAGGAGCAGGAGCCACGGCCGGTTGTTTTCGCTGCAGTCACTGAATCTCTCACCATCCTGCTTAAGAGCTACAGTTAAATGGCCTGACAGCTTTATATGCTGCCACTCAGGCACTCTGAATTTGTGATCACTGTGGATACAGGGAGGCTTGAAAAAAGAGAAAGCCAGAAAGATATAGATGAGATATGTAACAGAAGCCCAGGGCAGAGATTTTCTCTGGAAAGCCTTCTCACGGTTGAGGCTGTGGCGGAGCAGCAGGTACAGTAGTTCAGATGGTTCTAGCCTTTTGTCCCGTTCACTGCAACGAGAAGTATATAACAAGATTTAACTGCTAAACTCCCTGCAAACGGGCTCTGGCAGCAGGGTTCACAATGTTCTTTTAAGAAGTCTTAATTCTATTTGGAAAGACGTAAATACACTTTTGAATAAGTGCAACCACATGCGATCGCTCGCACGCACAAAAACACACCGAATATGGGAATACACAATTATAAGATATTAGAGGATCTATTATGATTGCTCACAGAGGTTTTAGAGAGAGGGTTTATGCTGCAGAAGGCATCAGCTGCTGTTGAGTATGAGTAGTTGTGTATTTGATAACTAGGTTCCTCATTTTTCCCCGTGTTGCTATGCACTGCAGTTGCAGTGAATGCAACTTCACAGTCGCATCGATGGGGACTAATAGCCATTCTTCGGGTAGAATGACTGACAATAATGGATTTGTGTAGCCAGTGCATCTGTTGGTTGCTAGATGTGTCAAAAATGGACCCTCACAAAGTTAATTAGTAACATAATCATAATTTATGCAGGCAGTCTAACTGATGTCAAGATCTCTTTTGCGAGGGAGTTGAGAAATACTATGCACTGCATCACAAGTTCACATAGCAGTCATCACACGCATCGATCACAGGTATTATTATTATCATCACTTTATAACCCTTCAGAGCAATGAGCCCCTGTCTCACTTCAGGCTGTGTTGCAGTTCAGTCGAATAGTGAGGTTCACAGTGCCAAAGGCTCTGAACCTGCCTGAACACTAAGCCAGGGCACCGCAAGGTATGATGGCGCTAGATGTCAGTGATTAACAACCAATATTTTCACGCATCTCGGTGGTCCACTTTCTTGTAATGTCGTAAATACAGCATACCTCCATCGGCCAGTGTAGAGAACATAATGGACTGAATAAGGCTCTGTTCTGGTTTGAGAAACCAAGGTGAGTTTTTTAGCTTTTGGAGACAGTTGTACAACCTGTGTTTTGCAGGATAGTGAGGAGGGACTAAGCAACCTTTGAAATGAAAGCTCTCCACTTGAAAAAAAATGTTTGAAAAAGTACATACATTAATGATCATAAGTATCAATCTGACTTTAATAATTACATTATTAAAGAAGGAATATGAAGTATATTGCCATCTTGTCACTGAAAGTATTTAGAGGCTTGTTTCCACTGAGAAAAAAATGTAAACTCCCTGTACTGTTGTGTAGCTGAGGTTTTCTCTGACAAAAACAGTCAGATGTGCACATGGTGTTGTGGTTTCTGCATCCCGTCTGCTGTTTTATGTCAAACTCCTCTCCTCTGGTCCTCTCTCCTCTCCTTTCCTGCTCTCCTGTCTTCCTCTCCTGTTTGTCCTGGCTGTGTCTGTCATTAGGCAGGAATGAAAGGAGGGCATTATGTGGCAGGCCTGGCACCGGGGCTGCAGGACCATTAGAGAGCCCAGAGCCCTGGCCTCGCAGCGCCAACAGCAATTACTCCACACCACTTGTGTTTTAATTACTGTGACATCAGCTCGACACACTGTACTGTTAAAGGCAGCAGAGGTCAACAGAGGGGACGGTGACAGTTAGATAAGCACTGCTTTGCTTGCCGTCACCACGTGTAATCTTGGTGATGAGCTTGTCACAGAAATCCTTGTTTCATGGGCTGCTCCACAAAGCTAACAGTAAACTTAAGTCTACGTATCCGTCCTGATAGCCAAGGCCCTTTTCCTTCAGGTTGCCACCATGCACAGGTATACCATGATTCCCAGCTCCTGAGCCAAGTGGCTTTATCGGCCAGTCCCAGGGGAGGTGAGGCGATTCACTTCTAGACGGGATCTGCTTTCAGGTCTTTATCACAAGTGGGGCCAAGGTGTCCAGGGAGAGGCCGGGGGAGCTTTGTGTTGTTAATGGAGCAGACAGTGTCCTCAGTGACTGGGAGGAGAGGAGGGAGAGGGCCATTCGCTGCTCTGGAGCCTGGTAATTGCAAAGCCGATTCATCAGCTCTACTGAAGGTCAGCTCTTTACAACAGAGACATTTATCTGAGCTAAAGAGAGGAGCAGCATGAGTTCACCAAAGAGAGGTATCAGGACATATCGTGGCGCTGCAGTGCTCAACAGGTAGAACATGCCACCGGTGCTGCCAGGGTTAGGATGGTCGAAATCGCAACAAATATACAGTACTAATGTACTACAGTTACTGATCACAGTTCACTTATTAACAACAAAGGGGCTGAAGTGCAATCAAACAGCTGGTTTATCTTGATCTTCCGACAAAGAAATGTTTCTTTTTATCCTGTTTTTATTTAACCTAAAATGATTGGCCAGTTGGTTTCCAGGCTTACTATGAAATGTGTTGGGCATTTTTTTATGGTTGGAATTCTCATGCCCCCGAGAAGATAAATGTAGGAGCTTTTATCTTGTGCCTTCTGTTCACTTTTTTTTTTTTTAATCAAACACAAAATGTCAAGATATAGTCCTGCCAGTTTTATAGTATGTTTATGCACTGCATTCCAAACAAATGGCTGTTTCTGGGATTGGTCTGTAAGGATTACACATGTTTGTCTTCATAGCAGATAATGTGAAAGCTTTTCTGTGTTGATACAGGTGGACTAAGTGTTCCGCTACTGCAACAGACATATACAATAGTAAAAGTGTAGTAACCTGGATTCAACAGGTCACAGTACAAATGGGTGGCTGTAATATTTTATTCTCAACTTTATCTTGTACACTTAAAGTGGAGGTGAAAACATCCACTACTGGACTCAGCCATGTGGAATGTAAGCTGTGATTTATGGAGCTGCAGTGGGATGGTGATGCTTTAATGTTTGAAAAGAATACATGACTCTGGAGTCAGTGCTTCCTGAGACTACAGAAGCTTCCACAGTGTGCAGGGAAATCAGCTGGACTTGTATTTCATAGCTAACATAACTAGCACTGACACGGACCGCACCTGCATATCCCCACCCCCACAGGCTGCTGCTGCTGCTGCTGCTGCACACTCAGGCTGGTAGAGAGTCTAGACACACACACACACACACACACGCTGCATGTAGACAAAATTGCAAAGACAACCTTATGCACATGCGACATACTGACAGAGAGAGAGATACTATACACGTATACAAAAAACACATAATACTTTTCCACATGCAAGCACACACACTCTTTCACTGCACATCAAGGAATGCAGGTATACAGAGGTGCACACAAACTTGCACACTCAGAGACACACACTCGCACACAGCCTGAACTCTCACAGTACTCAGGAGGACCTCTGCTCCCTTCTCACAGCCCATCTGTAAGCAATCTAAGCTCTTTTACCCATCTCTTTTTCTCCCAGGCCTTTCCCTCATTCTTTCATTCTCTCTCTCCGTCAACCCCCCTCTGCCATCCCCCTCTCAAACACCGGTCGATTGGTCAGCATGAACAGAACACAACACACAACTTAGAGACCTACTGAGTTATACTGTAGCTTAGCACATAACGTCAGCACATGTGATGGTACACACGCATCATTTGGTTGTGTACAGCTGCTTAGCAGACAATCTTAGTAACCACTGATTTTAGCCTTCTTGTACTGTGTTAGTAAAAGAAGGATAAAGTCAGGTAGTAATTTACATAAAGTCAAATAGACTCATCTGGAATGGAGTCTATTTTATTGTTTAACTCAGAAAATGATTCAGGAAAGGTGACGGTATTTAGTAGAAGGGAAACATTAACAGCAACAGAGGATGGATCTGCTCGCCACATGGGCGCAACATCCATCACTAATCATAGTTTTTAAGAAAATTATATTTCTTAAACTATGTTGGCTTATGCTTGTCGAGGGATGCCGTCGTCTTGTCATGCAACAGCACATCTGCAGCCTACATACCGACACTGACGAGCGAATCCATTTTTTTTCTCTCTCTTTCTTCCCCTGTCTGCCTGTCCGTCTCTTCCCAGTAGGTCGTCTGGTGTGAGAAGAGAAGGCTCCAGAAGCTGAGACGAGAGCAGAGGGCACAGAGGGAAGGCATCTGTACGCTTGCTGACAGGAAAGAGAAAGATGAAGCAGAAAAATTAAGAAGTTCCTGAGTTTAAAACAAAAAAGAACAGAAAAACAAGAAAAGAAAACGAAGCGGCGCCAAAATATTTGCACTTTCTCCTCCCTATGGTTGACATTTTTTTTTCTATTTGTACGTGTTGTGTTTCTCCTGAAGTGACTGATAAGGTCTAGGTAAGGATGAGAATATATTTGTAAAGACGTGACTGGCTCACCACTGGACGAGCGAGTATGTTCATGTTCCCACATTTCCCCACGTTTTCAGCCTGCAACATTTAGCGGCTATAAAATTAAATTTCCATGTCCCCTGTTCCATACAGAAGCATGCAGGCGGCGGCAGCCAGAGGCGCTCACACTGAGTCCCACTCAGTCACGCACACAAACTCCTGAAGGAAGAACGATGGCGATGTAGGCCAGCTCAAACGAACGCATGATGTTGGATGTGGGCATCCAATATTAAGTGAACCACATGCATTAGAGTTAAACTGTGATCGCAAAGTTGAATTTATCAGTATGATGAGCTGAATGAATCCCCTTGCACCGTGAAGAACCTTCATGAGAAGCATCAACATTTTGGCTCTCTTGTTACAATCAACATCTGGCATGTGATATGTCGAAATGTCTAAATACCAGTGTTGGGGAAAGCTAGCTGTGGATAAGTAGTTACTTCACAAGCTTACTTTAGAATACTTTTTGTGCAACCCAAAACCAATGCAAGGCCATTATGTTGTATGTACTTTGTGACCTTCTCGGTTATTAGTATGTTGCCTGCACAGGAATCCTTGAGGCTATTTTTCTACTTGTTTACAAAGTTTGCGCTAACACAAAAGAGTTAATTATAGTTACACAAAACATCTCAGAAAGCACACAGTAACAGATTGTGAGAATTGGAAAATGTGTAAAGCAGCCATCAGTAATAAGTACTTTTACTGTCATGCCCAGTCTTCCCCTAAAAAAATACTCGTACAATCAACTCCTACAATCCTAGCAGCGTACTAATTCCCAGTTCCTATTAATGAAGCTTGAGGCTGTAGCACCCAGCAGATGAAATATTTCTACGTACATGTGGCAGTATGAACATATTCAAGCTGCTTAAAGCTTAGGAGAGGCACTCCAAACTGAGATAAACAACCCTGAAATAATAGAGTTGTAGCCAACACAGTACAGCGTTATCATCCCATCCCAAGTCCAATAGTCACTTTCCTTTTAGCTCTGTTTTGGTTCCCTCCAACTCCTGGGGAAAAAAATATTTGGCTCATTAGCTTCTAAATGCTTCACCGTGTTCACTCGCTAGTTGCTCACTTTATGTTTAAGCCAGAAGTGTACAGTGGGTTTATTTTGCATTTCGAAGAGAGCGCTGAGACTGAAGTACACCACACTACCATAAAAACAATGAGCTAAAAGAGGTCAAATGGAAGACGTTGATTATTGCAGCTTTAAGTTCAAACCAAGATGGAGGCCATTTGTTTACACATATTTTACACAGCCTGCCACACCATTGTATACTTTTATGTCAAGTTACACATCATTGTGTCAATTTCTCTCACACTAAGTTAATATTAATATTCATATTCTCCACAATCAAACCTTCAGAACAGTGACAGAACCTGGTGTTTCCAGCATGTTACTGTTGAAGTCCATATACTATTAAGTAATGTGCGCCGTGTTTAAGAGTTCATTGGCTTCTGCTGGTTACTATTACAATAGGCATGAACAAAGGACTTTTAAATATTCTTAATAGCACCATGAAAAAGGTGACTGAACCCAAACAGTAACCATACAGTGAAGGTGTTTACGTGGGCCAGGATCCCATTAATATCAGCTCATTTCAGCTGTCATATTCACGTTTATTCCTGTTATTGTAAACGAGATGTGGCATTTACAAATGCCAGTTACTAAAATAAATATTTGAGTTTGCCCAGTAATATCAGAGTGCATTTTTGTGGATGTAAGCACATTCATTGTCTGTCCTCCAACAACTGATGTCAGTCCTGCTCTGCGAAACACTTAGCCACCGCACGTACTTGGAGCTATGCCACCTTATGTAAGACAACACAGAAAGTCTTAAAATACCCCCCCGAGTGTCCGATTAATGGGAACGTGACTAAGCAGGGAGGAAAAACACTAGAAAAAAGACCTTATGAACAAGTCTTGGAATGTCAAAAATAAAAGTTCGTCCTTGCATTTGGGAGCAATTGAGTTTCAAGAAAGGAGAATTGTGAGTTGCTCTTGTGGTCTGAATGCTTTTGTATTTGTTCTGAGTTGTGTATTTCTTACCATATTCCCAAGAGTCACTTCAGTGGCTCATAAACATGAGACAAAACAGGCTTCTATTGTAAATATGTACAATAAGCTTTATTTGTTTGTTTGTTTTACTAAATTGCATCGTGGGGCATATGGGTGTTCACTTACTTCACTGTCATTCTGACTTATTGTAAAAAATATATACTTTTCTGTGTTTACATCATGTCAAACATTAGGCAATTACAGTAGCTAATTCACAACATTGAAACGCTTAGAGCAGACTGTATGTTATCAGCTCAGAGCAGCGTTTATTTTATCTGTCCTGGGGTGATTTGACTTTTACGGCTTGTGTTTTACGATTCCTGTCATCGTCAACTACACACAGTCAAGAATGTACACAGTATCTGCTGCTTAATCCACTACAATCACAAGTCCAGTTGCGTTTAATTTGAACCGAACGGCAGTGCCAAGACCGAGAAGAAAAAAAAACCTAACCCTGTCTCTCTGAGAGGGCTGCGCAGTCTCTCCTGAGTGCCTGTCTCAGTCCAGGTTTGAACACTAGGCTTATGTGTGTCTGTTGAAGTGCTTCCAGACGCTCCGGAGCTGCAGATTACATGCAAGATCTAAAACAACCTAACAGGCTAGTAATCACTGCTAATCACGATGGGGGACGTATAGTGGAGGAGGCTTACAGATGACTGTCAGTCCGACAGCAAGAAGCCAAGATTGTCTTGCACCTCAACGGCCACTTTTCCACTGCAAAGCCCAAACCGGCATGTCAAGACCATTTCAAGATGTTCTGACAATATTTCTTGTTCATAGCTTAAGAAATGAGATCTGCTGGAAAACAAAACACTGAGGCGTGTTGTCTTTGGGCGAATTTGGTCAATGTAAATTATATGGCTCGAAGTGCGGCTGTTTGGCCCTGCAATGAAAACTCAAATGCTTGTCCATTGTAACATACACCGGCCACAACATTAAATCCAGTTACCGGTTTTAATGCTGGGCCAGATCTGCGCATACCTAACTTGGTCAAGTGAAGCCATGGAAAACAGTTGAAAGGACATGACATTACTGATTGTTCAGAATGAACTCCTTCCAAACAGGCCACACACAGACACCAATCTGCCTCAGCATTAAAACCAGTGACTGATTTTAATGCAGTGGCTGATCAGTGTAGGCTTTCACTCCTGACCTATCTGAGCTATCACAATAGACAAAACCAAAAAGATGAAATCACCTAAATTTTGGATAAGGCCATCACTTACCTCTTGTAAAGGCATGTGAAAAGAATTAAAGGGCCACTGCACGCTAGTTTTCCAACATCTACCTGTTTTGACTTAAATTGGCTGGATGACAAATGTTGAAGTGTTTTCAAAACCAACTGAATTACGAAACTGGGACAATGCTGGGTTTTTCTTCCTCCTCTCTTCCCACTTCTATTAAACCATCATTGTACTTGGGGTGCAGTACATGCTGGCATACAACAACAAAAGCAGCAATAACATGAAACAGTTTTAAACCACATCTATTGAAACTATGCTCAGTTTGGACTTGTGTGGGAATGCATTTAGAAGTGTAGAAACAAGACAGGCTCTTGGGGGGGGAGTTTAATACTGACCCCCAATGGTGAAGATTGTTCACTGCAGGCAACGAGCTCACACGCTGAATGCAATTCGCCAAGTCTACACGAACACATACACTACACAGCATCAGCCAAGCAATTGAGTTTCATGAACAGACAATAAATATTTTTAAAGAAATATTATGTGTCATATTTTTCCTTCCTGGGGTTGAACGTTTTGTATAGTCCAAAAACTGCCAGGAAACTGAAACTATTTTTTCTGAACATTAAAGATTATTCAAATTAGACTATGGCTGCTCGATAAATAGTTGAAGGTAATCATCTCCTTGTTTGAATGTCATAAGACGACGACAAAGATGCACTCTGCTTGGCCCTGCAGGTTAAGCATGTCGTGTGATATGTACTGATTTAGTGATGAGACTTCAAAGTTGCGGATGTTGTCAGTGCATGATGGGAGGCAGAGGGCTTCAGGGTGAGGTTGCTAGTGATGGGGGCAGTTTGGAAAAGGGGGGGGGCAGAGAGGGTTGTATCACAGATGAAATTGGAGCCAAGAGGCAGCTGCAGTACATCTGTCTTGTACTGACACATGTGGCATTTGACTTCCAGTGTGAAGTTCAAAAGAGTTTTATAATGACGCAGCTGCTTAGGGATGTATGCGCATGTGTGTGTCTGTGTGTGTTTTCTTCTTTGTTGAAGGTGGGGTGGAAGGGGAGGCGGGTTGGCAAAGGGGTTTCATAGGTGAAGAGTGGAATTTGGGGATTTGAAAGTGACGTGCGGGCAGTGCAGGTGCCGCACAATGTTGTTTTAGATTTATAACTTTGTTTTTTCAACATTCACATGGGGGTCACTGAAATGGCTCTTTTGTGCTACTCACTTACCCAGTGTGAAAAAAACTGTATTACTGACAGACTTTGCTCGGTAAAACATATGATTATTATTATTATTATTGTTAATAAATATGTATCAGGTCTACATATAGAAAATCCAATATACAAAATAGCGTGTCACCTGCTCTACCTGTTTATTGTACCATATTGTCCTGCCATTAATCAGATGCAAATGTGATGTTTTTGATCCGACTACACAAGCAGTTTAAACTTTTTTCTTTTTACTTCAGGTATTATATAGACGTAACGACTTATCACTGAAAGATAAAAATAGGAATTGAAAGTTAAACTGCTGACGAAAAATGTATTGAAAGAAAAGTTGTAGCCCTTTTTACCAACTGGTGATTTTGAAAACTGCCCCAGTTCTGATGCATTTCAAACAAAAGAATGAGAGTCTGGGATTATAAATAAATAGGTTTGTGAAGCTAAAATGCAGGGCCAGCCATTTGGAGTCAGCTTCACTGACAATCTTATTACTAAAGTTTATTTCTTAGACCAAAAGCTCAACAAATAACATGGATCATGTTTGAGATTCAAGTCTGTGCGGGGGTTCTCCAGGACAATGACTTACTATTTTACATTTCCTACATTTTAGTCATGGTGAGTAATTTTGTGTAATTTTTTTTCACTCCTTTGTGTGCATTGAAACACTTAGAAACAGATCAAACACCATTACAGGTAATTAGAGAGGACCATTAGCTTGGGTGATAGCTAAACATTAGTGGTGGGGGGATGACAGTGTACACTGCTCACCATTTGTGCCTGATGCCCTCTGCGCCTGCAGCAGCACCTGCCCAGCAGCCTGAGCGCAGGGTCAGCGGGTTGCCTGCCAGAAGGCCAGGGTTTAGGGGTCAAAGGTCATGTACCAGACAGGCGATTCCACGTGCTAATTGAGAACTCAGCTGCAAGAGCAGCACTTGCAGGTGGACAATGCATTTTATCCCCTAACACTAACTTGCCTTTCCTCTTTTTTTCTGTCGTCATACTTGCTCTAATGATAGAGGAGAAGTTAAGGATTTGATTTAAATACAGTTCTTTGACTAAAGTGCTTTTAATCACAGATTAAAGAGTGAAAGTGAGCAGGGGACAAGTAAAACCGAAAATAAATGCCAGTTTATTGAAAGGATTTAATTCATTTAATTTAGACTCCAGGCAGATTCAGTGTTATTATAGGTTATTTAGAAGCATAGTATGTTCTGAAACCTCTAATGATTAATCATTTGGTACACAAAGTACAAGTACAAAATGAGACATATCTAATACTTGAAAAGTATGGCATCTATCAGCAGTTTGGAGGAAGCTAGTACTATTTTTGAAGTATAAAGTTTTAGGGGATGTCTTTTCCGGCTTAACACGACTCAAGTATTTCGCATATGAGTCAGAGCGGCACTTTTCTTTTTTCCAGTGGATTGACATGATCTGTTTTTCATCACTTCCAGGCCCCAGGGGCCGCTTAATATTTATTTGTACATATTTTACTTAAGTTTTATGATGAAGATTATTTTCATGCACAAATGATGTGGTTTGTGGTCAGGCTGGGGAATTGTTCTACACCCAACGTTATGATTACGCTCACCTTCCTCCTCAAAAGTTTTATTAATTTGGCTCGCGCACCTCGACAGGAAAAAGCCGTTACTGTCCATTTGGATTTGGTCAGGAGGCAGGTGTATGTGTGATTTTAACATCCTGATTTCATTTTGTAGAGCGTGTTTTACTCGTGAATATGCCTCATGTGCACACCAATACGTCAGGATGCGTTTGCGCATTCAAGCATGCAAATACACAGACAGGCAAAACCTACAGTCACTTAATGAGGCTGGATTGGATTAAACATCACCGATCCATGCAAAGGAGTAAACAAAGAAACGCAGGACATGCCAGTAGGGCAGTGCAATTCATCAACTGGAACTAAAACATGGAAACAGGAAAACTGAAGCAATGAAATTTCAGACTTTTAGTACTGTATGACTCCAAAGAGGGAAATTTAAGGGATGGGCCAACACATATATACACACCAGATTGACCACATTATAACAAATATACAACATTATAACAAATATACAAACACATAAGGCTGAGATGGCCTGGACTCCTACCCCTGCACCTCCGCCCTCATGTGATCAATCAAACAAACCTTCCAACAGATAGCAAGGAGCATTCATAACAGGAGGTGGAGGAGGAAGAGGAGAGGCAAGTGTATGCATGTGCACATGCACACGCACACACATATACATATAGACTTCATGCTGGTACTGTCTGTTAAATCCCAGAGGCTCTAAATTGTCACAGCAGTGTGTGATGGGTGTTGTTTTTTAAAGCTTTCTTTGAAAATACCGTATAGTATCTGTAAGCAAATATCTTGACCCACAGTTTGCAGGTAAGTATGGTACAGGTTCTCTGAAGGAAGTTTTTTTTTTCTATAGAAGGGCAATAACAAGGCATTCAAGATTCATACGATTCAAAGCTACAAAATACATTCCAGTGTTTTTGAGTGAAGACATAACTTCCATTTTTGATTTTCACTTTTTATCCTTAGTTGAAGGGGTTTGTTCTCTTGTTTGGGAAATCTTCCGAGGTCTTGGGTTAATAAAACGATCTCACCCTCAACTGAATATGTTAAGAAAATGCACGGTCCTATCATTTCTCTTAATCTGTTTTTTCTTTGGTTCCTAGAAAGACATTTGGAGATGCGAGCTCGCAGACACTCTTGAATTTTTCATTTTAATGAGCACCATCACAGCACACAGAAAGTTACCCGCAACTCCACACACACACACATGCAGCTAAAGTATGTGACTATGTTATTGCCAAACTGCTCATTCAGTGTGCCTGGGAGCAGTTGTGTTGTTTAATGTTTAGTCACTGTAATGTTTGGATGTCACTGGTAAACTGATCCTCGGTCAGCAAGGAGTCAGGATGTCGATCAGCTGGTCCATGAGAACCAGAGGAGGCCCGCGGCTGCCATTCTATCAAGCCTGCCCCAAATTCACCAGCTGGGTGTGACTTCATCACCAGACTCACTGGTCCAGTGTGTGTGTGTGTGTGTACATGTGTGTGCGTGTAGTTTCCAGTGGTGGTGTTTGCATGTTCAGTCAGGAAATTTTACACAGCCATATCTGAACCTCAGCGATGAAGAAGGGATCAACGTGTGACACTCAGGAGCAGTGGTGAGAAAAGATTCTTTCGATGCGGATGTTAAGATAGTCCTGAAAAGTGATACTATAAATTAAAATATATGCCATTATTTTACTATGTTATCTTTTTGTATGTGTTAGATTTTTTTAAACAGACAAGTTTAACAACAAACCTGTCAGGATGCTCATTTTCAGATCCACTGTTTCATCACATTTATGATCAGACCTAAATATTAAAATATGATTTAACTGTACTCTACTGCTGTTAATGTTACACACTGCCATTCTCCTCCCAGTGACAACTACGAGGAATTCTTTCTTTTTTCCCCCTTTTTTGATTTGCATTGTGGACCAGACGAGCAACTGGCTTAACTCCACAGCACAGGTAAGTTGACGTACAGTCTTGTAGCATAAAGAAAACCTCTCTGGCTGGATTCAATAAATTCAATGTAGAAGTTTTGATATTGTACTGCTGGGAAACTATTATCAAAAAAGCTAAAAAAACTTTTATGGAAAAGAACACCAGCAGGAAAATTATAAATACAATCATCTGTAGAGTATCTTTGTTGACTTATGTAAATGTCAGGCATTCTAAACCTGGGAACATTTGGGTTTTCCCAGCAGAGAAAGGCAGAAGAAAATAAATGCACCCACATCTCGAGGGAGTGATACAGCGTCTTCACCCAAACAAATGGCGTCAAAGGAGGTTTGTTTGTTTTAACACTTTTTCCCCCAAAAATGACCTCAGTCTGACAGACGGAGCAATAACACTCACTTGTGGCAATTAAAATGTGGACATATTGCCAACGTGTGAAGATACTGTGGTTCCTGTCACCCTTGACCTTTAGGTCACAGGGTTTGTTATGTTGGGAGAGGAGGCAGTCGGGTTATGTGTGTACATACAGAGCTGGTCTGTGGGTTGACAATAAGGAGAAAAAAAAGAGCATCTTATTCTTAAAAGGAAAAGTGTACTGTCTCTGAACCTGTCTGATGCCTGAACTACTCAAGGCATTTCAACGATACATGATAGGGCTAACACGTTACTACTTGAGGAGGGTTCAACGGTAAAGCAATGAGTGTCACTCACTCCAACACTGTTACTGCACAGAGTCATCTGACAGCCACACTCCTGCTCTCCATCCTGGCGGCGGTGCTGGGCTCCCTGCAGATCGGGTACCACACCGGCAACGTCAACGCTCCGGCCAAGGTGAGCAGGAGAGGCAGGAGCTGAAGGGGAAATATAATATCAATCATCTCCACGACAAAATAAAAAAATCCTTTGAAACAATGATACTCTTGTATCATGCATGTATGTGCGTTCATGAAGCCTTTTTTTAGATTTTACTTTCTCAGTTACTTTGAAGTACACAATTTATATGTATTTAGTGAAGCAGATCGCATTTCTTCACTACTGTTGGTTAGATCATCGAAGAGTTCTTCAACCACACCTGGAGAGCCAGACACAACCAGTCGATGTCGGATCACACTCTGACTCTCCTGTGGTCCTTCTCTGTCAGCATTAAAGACTTTGGAGCCTTGCTTGGTTCACTTGGAGTCAAATATGTGGCAGATTCTTACGGAAGGTAAGAAAGACAGTCCAACCACTTTCGTGCCATTTGTCATCCTCGTTCAATCTCTCATGTCTTTGCCTTTAGGCGTAACTCCATCCTAATAGTGAACTGTCTGTCCGTGGTGGGAGCATGCCTGATGCTCGCGTCCAAAGCCAGCGAGTCGTTTGAGGTTCTCATCCTGGGACGGTTGGTGTTTGGCCTGTTCTGTGGCCTGGTGATGAGTCTAAATCCGCTGTACATCCAGGAAGTCTCCCCCACCAACCTGAGAGGGGCCTTTGCTACACTCAACCAGGTGTCCTTTGCCACGGGCATTCTAGTGGGAATGGTGAGGAAGAAGCTACAAATCTCAAAATGTGGTTTGAGTTTGGCATTTGCTGGAACTCTGGAATTTTGTATGTCTTCCAGTTTGTATGATTTTTGTCCTGCATACTTGAGGGCCTACATTTGAAGGTGCTGGACACTAAGTGAAAAAGTGATTTGTTTGCTGCAGGTGGCTGGTCTGGAGACAGCATTAGGTACAGAGCATTACTGGGCCATGATGCTTTCCCTCTCTCTCATCCCGGCCCTGACGCAGTACCTTGTCCTGCCTTTCTGCCCCGAAAGCCCTCGATACCTGCTCATCAACCGGGGAGAGGAGAGCAAGGCAGAGGCTGGTGGGTACTGAAAACTGCACTTTTTGACATTTGTGGATTGGTTTCATTTTTGTAACGAAGCTCAACAGCTGAATGCATTCCTACAGCTCCATTGATTACAAGGGAGAGTTTCTGCAGGGATACACCTAAAGAAGCACCATTACCCGCTTTTAGATTCAAGGCTGCCTTGAATGAAAACATGGTGTCAGTGTCATCCCTTTTCAGATACACTGCAGCAGCTCCTTTACAGAAAGTGTTGTTTTAACCCCGCAGCCCTGCTGAGGCTGAGAGGCCGAGCAGAGAAGGTGTTGGCTGAGCTGGAAGAGATGAAGGAAGAGGCCGCCCACACTCAGAGCGGCGTCACCATCCACGAGTTCTTCAAGAGGCGCAGCTACAAGCAGCCAATCATCATCGTCCTCATCGTCAACTTGGGCAGCCAGCTGTCCGGGTTCAACGCGGTGAGCCGTATGTAATGAATTTGTGAAAAGTTCCACAGACTGCAAAAGGTATTACACTGGTAAAACTATTTTTTTCACAAATTTGGAGGTTGAGACTTTAAAATTTGAAGAAAAGTATTAACTAGCAATGACGTGGCCTTTGCGAGCATGAAACAAAGATATTCTCAAAGTGAAGCTCAGTTTTCCGCAGGCTCGCTCACTCACCTCTGTGGTATTTGTTCTATTAGTTATTCAAACACAGCACTTCCCCCCAGCTCCCACTCAGATTTGGGGGCAGTGTCAGTGCAGTGCCTCCGTTCCTCAAAAACACAGAAACGATGTCCCAGTAACCCACTAAAGTCAATTTCTGCTCCTCCAGATCATCAATTATTCCACCAGAATGTTCCAGGCCAAGTTTGACCAGGCCAAATACCTGACTCTGGGTGTGGGGGCTGTCAATGTGACCTTCACTTTGGTAGCAGTAAGTACAACATCCATTAGTGAGCCTTTACGTTATAGCTCTACATTCCCTTTATATGCTGATTTACATCATTGTTATACATAAGCTGCTGAAGTCACAGTTTTGTTGATTTTGCCAGGACCAGCACCAAAATCTTGGACTCAAAGTGTCGTTAACTTTTTTTTAAACCTCATGAATGGTTTTACAGCTTGAACCACAACAGGATAGTGTTGCATTTTAATTCATAAAGTGGCATGAAATGCGAGCACAGTCACCGCGGTGTTGTTTTTTCCTCTGCAGTTTTTCCTGATGGAAAGGGCAGGGAGGAGGAGGTTGCTCCTGACTGGCTTCATCTCCATTGCAGTTTGCAACTTACTCATGACCATAGTTGATTCTGTCCTGGTGAGATCATTTTAGTCAGTGTGATTGTTATTTTCTGTTCTAATATTGGATATGCACAGAATGACAACTTTTGATATTCAGGACATTTGCCCTTGAACTGTAAAAAGGGGTGAAGTTACTACCCACTATGGTACCTTTTTGATAACAGTTAAAACCCTGCATGGTGGTCTGAACTATAACATACTAAGTTTTCAACTAAATTGCTTGTTTGTTATTGCTTTGGGAAAAAAAACGCTCAGAAGATCTGACGTAAATGCAAAATAATGCCACATCAAGTAGAATAATGGTCTAACTTTCCTCCGACACCTCTACATGTGTACAGCACCTGGTCCCAGATCTGCGGAGCCTGCAGGTCCTGCTGGTTTTCTGCCTGATTTCAGCCTATGAGTTGGGCCCCGGACCCATCTCATGGTTCATCGCCGCTGAGCTGTTTGACCAGCCTGGCAGACCCATCGCCATGGCCTTCACCAGCATGCTCAACTGGGGAGGGAAGTTTGTTCTGGCACTCCTCTTTCCTCCATTACTGGTGAGTTTATGCTGTTGGCTGTGAGCTGAACTTCAGGGGACTCTTTCGAGGCGGATCTCTTGTTTGCTTTTGCTAGTTTGCTTACACCTTAGAGATATGGTTGGTGACCATAAATCTGTTCAATCTGTTGTATACATAGGTATCAACTGAAAAAGAAGAAACATAAGTCTTGTTAAGAATGTCTAAATCTGTTGCTGAACGCTTTAAAATAAGGTTTAAATCACAGTGATTAAAAGAGGGAAAATTAGTTTGAACAGGGCAGATGGTAGCCAACCTGAACCCAAATCCAACAAGCGTTTTGTTTTGCTGCATCCTTGCTTTAAAGCCCTATTTTTCTTTGTCATCTGCATCTTATTCCTCGTCCTCTTTTGAAAGTTTCACATGGTGTAATTATCATGTATTCTCTCAAAAAGATTTAGCTCCTGAGAGCCTATTCTCTGTTAAACAAAGGCCAAATGCCCCGACTTAAAAAGGAAAAAATAAAATCGGTCTCTCCCACACTCAGAAAATCTGCGGTGAATACGTCTACCTCCTCTTCATGGCCGTGGCTCTGCTCGCCTTCACCCTCACCTGGATCCGCCTCCCCGAGACCAAAGGCCGCACGTTTGATGACATCGCCGAGGAGTTCAGAGGAGCAGAGGGCCTTCCTTTGCACAATAAGACTGGATTCAACACGTTCACCTGATAGAGCTTTCCACCCTCACTAAATTGGGTCATAGTCAAGACCGTTAAAGGGTCAGTTCACCCAATTTTCAACTAAGATATTTTACCAATAATGAGCGGTAAGTGACCGAACAGCTTTTGGTTTTATTTGCTTGACTTTTGAATTGATGTGCCGGCTCTCACTACAGACAGTTTCAGCCACAAAAAAGGCAAAAACTGTCCTCAAAACGATCTGGGAGATATTGTGCCTAACCACAATATTATTTCTAGAGGAACAATTTTCAAGCTCAGGGCACCAAAAACGAAATTCCATTCAGTAATTTGGGTGAAGTGACCCTTAAATCTTCCTAATGGTCATGGCAAAGGACCAACTGTTGTTTTACCTCAAGGGCACCAGCGAGTCACAGGAGAAGGCTGTGTGTCACGGAGAAGCTGAAATGGCCTCAGTTTATCTGGTTTTTCATTATTTTGTCTATCAGACTGGAATTGTATAAGGATTGATATTTATAGTGAATTTTTCAAAGGCATTTTGTAACCGTTGTATTCTTATTTTGTTTAAGGAAAGGGACCTTCTGAGGGTCAGAGACCAGACTCTGACCAAAAGTTAAGCAGTAAAAAGAGTCCCAGTAATTTTCTTCGTTTAGTTTCTGAGGGCTAAAAGTGGATTTCTCCTCTCTCCATCGACCACGATTGCAAAGGTTTATTTGACAGCTGGCTTTGTTTTTAACACAAAAAGCATCATGACGCACCAACCACAACGTGCAAACCATGACGTGTGTCATAAATACCACATACCACAATAAATCACTGTCATTTTTGTAAATAAATATCCAGTTACATCACCTGTGCCAAGGTCATGGCTGACTTTTTATAAAACATAAAGAAATATAATATTAGACAAAAGAAAAAAATTATTGACTGAATTTATCAGATTAATTATGTTTTGTAAATTTAAATTTGAGATTGATTTTAAGCGTAAACTCGATTATATCTAACTGACGTATATAGTAAGTGCACACATGAATGTACCAGTTCGGTACCAGGTGAAGCCAACAGCTGTTCCTGGTCCCCCCCGTGGGTCCAGCCTCACCAGTGAACAATTTGGGTTTCCTGCTGCACAGACACGGCAGCCTTCACCGTTCAGTGCTGGTCTGTGAAATCTCACATATTTCTCAACTGTGTACACTTGTACGATGTCTGTGAAAATCAAGCACAGCTGTGTGGATAAATATTGCATCCAAGATGATGTACAGTGACTTGCAGAAACCGCGGAGGGAGAGGAGCCCGGAGATCAGAGGAGAAGTTCGGGTTTTAAAACTCCAGGGGGCCGACTTAAACCTAAATGTAAAATTACTGTGCTTGTCTGTTCAAAGCCTCCGTCTAGTAATAAACACACAGTCGAAGTCGGAGAGATGGCTTGTCACAAAAGTTTTTTTCTGCAAAAGTGTGAAAACAGTGCCATCTACTGGACCACTAAGCCAATAGGAGCTGTAAATTCAACTACAGGAGAAGTAGGAGTATCACATATGTATAAGATACATATGGCAGTTTCGAATATCCCTTTAGGAATAACAAGGAGCATTGCAACAAATTCAGGGACCTGTGTCAGAGCAAAAGTACCTGCAGTACTTTGACGTGACAATACAACTCTGTAAAAGTTGTATTGGGGTGCCTCTAAAAGGTGCCTCTCTCTTTCAGCTGAATGAGCAGCGAATGAGACAGCAGTCACCTTCAGTCGCCGCGTGTTGACGGCGATGTGTTGTTTTGTAAAACAGCTGTTCAGCCTGACAGAAGACAGCAGATTGATGACAAAGGATGTGAATATCATGTGGCTGAGGATGAGGAGATGAGGCTGTACAGTTAATGTTTGGTTTTGAGATTAGTAATCTCAAAGAGAAACAATCTTATCAAGCTTTTCTGAAATCAAATTTCACATCAAGTTACCATTTTTTCTGGATTTTTTTATTCTGCCAAAAGAGCTCTGGATTTACAGTTAATGCAGGTGGAGAGATGGAGAGTATCATATGAAATCGGGATAGAGTCATTATAAAGGTTATCATGTGGTAACCTCTAGGGTTGAACACACAGGTCTAAGTAATGGAAGCAGACCGAAGCAACACACTGTGAATATAACAAGGCAAAGATGCAACAATGCCCTGCAGCCAAACTTTGGGTCCTGACTACATCCAGATGCACTGGTTCAGATAGCTGCCAGGATAAATGATGAAAGTGAGAAACAAACAAGCATTCAGTATCACTGTCATTGTTCTGCTGGATGTGAGTTAAAGCCTTTACTGTCCTCCACACAGCTCTGACTGATGGGACAGAGGTCACACAGACTGATGAACTTTGGACCTCACATAGTGACAGTGCAATTGTCAGGCACTATTTGTTGAGGCAAACAAGAAGCCAGAATATGAACCTGATTCTGGAAGAGAAATTCCCATCAAAGAAAACGAGATGCTCAGAGTGGGACGCTCTTTTCCTCTGTCTCATGGACTGTAGGGGAACCTCGAGTAACACAAAAGCTCCCAGCTATATTCTGACACATACTGCAGTGACACACCCACCTGTAACTCTTTATATGTGTGTAACTGCACTGACTGTTATATTTGTGACTCTGACAGCATGGACGTGATCAAACATGGAGGTCTCTGCTTTCTGACATTTCTTTGGTTGCAAGGTGAATACTCGCTGCTTTATAGAGTTAACCTTTTATTGAAGGGATGGAGGTAGAGAATGACAATGGTTTTAAAGTATTCTACTTTGGCATTTTCACCATTCATCTCACTGTTATACACACAGGTCTAATTGATGGGAGTGATGTCACCCAGACACCCATAATGTGGAAAGAGAAGGGTGTCAATGCAACAATAGACTGCAGCCAGACAAAGGGTGCTACCTACTACCAGATGTACTGGTACAGACAGCTGCCAGGAGAAACAATGAAGCTAATCGTGTTCACAACAACAGCTAAACCAGAACACGACTTTGGAGATTTCAGCAAAGAGAAATTCTCAGCCACTAAACCTGATGCTGAGAGTGGGACATTCACAGTGAAGAACCTGGAGCCAGCAGATGAAGGCTTGTATTTCTGTTCTGTGAGTGAACACAGTGATAGACGCACATGTGCAAGATGAACAAAAACCTCTGTGTGTAATCTTACCACAACAGTCATCAAAATTAATTTTCTCATGCGCTGAACAGGGACCTCAGATACCACACAAACTCGCAGTTACATGTTGATTCATCAGCCAACAGGATCACAGAACATCACCCAGGATTTTGAGACACACACCTGCAACTCTTCATATATCTGTGATGACGCTGACATCTGAGGCTCTAACATTCAGAGCATGGACGTTACCAGTCATCACCTCCCCATCTCACCTTCTGCTTTGTTAAGCAGACCCCCCCAGTGGAGGTCATGATGTGGGCCCACAGTTCAGCAAAACAGTATACAGTATACACTCCTTAGACATACTCAACATAATGTCCAGATTGCTGAAATCCAGACATCCAAATTATTCTGCCTGCTCTACCTATCAATGAGGAAACATTTATGTCAAGAATCTTGAAATCACACTTGATCAAACTGTGGACTTTTACTCACCTCATAGTACTCTGGTATTGTCTTTGAGGTCCTCACAACCTCAGCCCAGTCAGTGTGACTGATGGTCAAGATGAACTGCAGGGGGACCTGCAGCACCAGTTATTCTACCATGTAAGAGTCTTGTTGCAGAGACACTCCCACCTTCAGCTCCTCATGTCTCTGTAACTGTGTGAGACTCAGGGAGTCTCTGTTCAACACAACATGGATATTGTCACCATCAAACAGGACCTGCTCACACTGTCAATATTTCTGCTGTGGACTGCAGGTAATCATCAAATTAAGTGTTAAAAATGACACATTTACATTAAGTTGATTCACTCATGTTTCCTGATAGTTATTATATTGGAAATTATTTTGGAAAAAAGTAAAATCTAAAAAGGTTAGACTTAATTTAAACAGTTTAACACACAGGTTTTGTCGATGGGAACGATGTCACCCAGACACCCATACTATGGAAAGACAAAGGTGGCAGTGCAACAATGGACTGCAGCCACATCAAGGGTGATGACTACTTCTACATGTACTGGTTCAGACAGCTGCCAGGAGAAACGATGAAGCTAATCGTGTCCACAACAACAGCTAAACCAGATCACGACTTTGGAGATTTCGTGTTAGTGTCCCAACATGCATTGAGAGATTTCCTTTTACATCAGCTATAATCACATGAAATGATGAGCAATGGACTGCAGAGAAATTAATCTAAATTGAGGTGATCTTGTAGACAGACTAACAGCTTCAAAATAATTAACGCTTCTCATGCCGTAAAATGTTTTTATGTCATTGATATTTCTGAATGCAGAGGTCATAGAGTGTGCTACGTTTGGCTAAAACATATTAATATTATCAACTGAAAAACAGAGAAATGGTCAGTTTACATTGAGGGACCAGAATCATCTACATATGCATGCGCATGTTTGTCATGTCCATGGTCAAAAATAAGGGACTGGAGCTTTTGTATAACCATTACTGCATCATTTATTTGGTTTATTTTATTTAGTTAATTAATGTCATGTAATGCTACAGGGCTGATTGACGAAAACAAATTACTAAAAAATGCATGGATTCTTCATTAAAACTCAGAGCTGAATGTACAATAAACCCAGTAGACTCTACCGCATTGTTCTGTCACGGTTTCAGGGTTTTGGGGTTTCAGGGTTCATTTCAGGTCTTTATGTTATTGGCTATTTTGTTTCCCTTCCTAAAGATGGCAGTACAGCACGTCTGCAGTGTGTAGCGGCAGTATGACACCTCCCACCTGGTAAATGTTACTTTCCCTGATGACCAAGAAACAGCAGAAGCACTTATGCAGTCATAAAAACACAGTGTCATGTTATTAAGGTCAGTCATAAAAGACAAGATGATCCTTGTCTTCTGCATCAGCCTGGATATCATACTGGTTTCAGGTAAAGCAACACACAGATTGTCATGTAAAACTCCTGTTGATTCACACTCATGTTCCATGTTTGTGTATTGCTGTGTGGTTTATATTGATGCTTTTTCCACAGCTTCCTCTCTCAGTGACAAAGTCCAGCAGATTCCAGCTGAAAAATACACCAGTCCAGGAGAAACAGCCACAATCAGCTGTTCACACAATGTTAACACCTATGACACAATCCTCTGGTACAAGCAGACAAATGACAGACAACTACAGCTTCTGGGATACATGTTCGTAGGAAATGCAAAGACAGAGACTGGAGTGAAGGTGCAGATTAATGGAGATGCAAATAAAGGAGAGACCTGCACAATGACAACAGAGGAACTCACTGTTGACAGCAGTGCAGTTTACTTCTGTGCTGCTAGTTAACACAGTGCAACACATCACTGCTGCTCAGTACAAAAACCTGCACATCAAACATTTCTGAGTCTCTGTCTTACAGCTCTCAGCCTCTTGCACCTGTGCTCCTTCAGGTCATGAGGTGGCCGCATGTCACTGCAAACACCATTACACTGATGAAAAAAGGTGGTCAGTCTCAATAAACTAACAAGTCTCACTACCTTGTTGTTTCCCGAACTCCTACAATACAATCACTGTAATCCATAAGAAGGTACACATCATAATGTCTGGATTGCTAAAAGCCAGACATCCAAATTATTCTGCCTGCTCTACCTATCAATGAGGAAACATTTATGTCAAGAATCTTGAAATCACACTTGATCAAACTGTGGACTTTTACTCACCTCATAGTACTCTGGTATTGTCTTTGAGGTCCTCACAACCTCAGCCCAGTCAGTGTGACTGATGGTCAAGATGAACTGCAGGGGGACCTGCAGCACCAGTTATTCTACCATGTAAGAGTCTTGTTGCAGAGACACTCCCACCTTCAGCTCCTCATGTCTCTGTAACTGTGTGAGACGCAGGGAGTCTCTGTTCAAGACAACATGGATATTATCATCATCAAACAGGACCTGCTCACACTGTCATTATTTTTACTGTGGACTGCAGGTAATCTATGATCAGATTAACCGTTTTAAATCGCACGTTTACATTAAACTGAGTTACTCATTTTACGTGATATCTATTGTATTGGAATTTATGTTTTAAAACAGTCAAATCTAAAAATGTTGAACGTCATTTAAACTGTTCAACACACAGGTTTGGTGGATGGGAGCGATGTCACCCAGACACCCATACTGTGGAAAGACAAAGGTGGCAGTGCAACAATAGACTGCAGCCACACAAAGGGTGATGACTACTTCTACATGTACTGGTACAGACAGCTGCCAGGAGAAACGATGAAGCTAATCGTGTCCACAACAACAGCTAAACCAGAACACGACTTTGGAGATTTCAGCAAGGAGAAATTCTCAGCCACTAAACCTGATGCTGAGAGTGGGACGTTCACAGTGAAGAACCTGGAGCCAGCAGATGAAGGCTTGTATTTCTGTGCTGTGAGTCAACACAGTGATACACACACACGTGGAAGATAAACAAAAACCTCTGTGTGCAATCTTACCACAACAGTCATCAAAATTAATTTTCTCATGCACTGCAGGGGGACCTCAGATACCACAGAAACTTGCAGTTACATGTTGATTCATCAGCCAACAGGATCACAGAACATCACCCAGGATTTTGAGACACACACCTGCAACTCTTCATATATCTGTGATGACGCTGACATCTGAGGCTCTAACATTCAGAGCATGGACGTTACCAGTCATCACCTCCCCATCTCACCTTCTGCTTTGTTAAGCAGACCCCCCCCAGTGGAGGTCATGATGTGGGCCCACAGTTCAGCAAAACAGTATACAGTATACACTCCTTAGACATACTCAACATAATGTCCAGACTGCTGAAATCCAGACATCTAAATTATTCTGCCTGAAAATTATCTTGTAAAACAGTCAAATGTAACAATATTTAACACAAGCCATCAACACACAGGTTTTGTTGATGGGAGAAATATCACCCAGACAACGGAAAGACAATCATGACAGTGCAACAATAGACTGAAGCCACAACCAAGGATGCTAACTACATCCAGATGTACTGGTACAGACAGCTGCCAGGAAAAGAGATGAAGCTAATTGTTCTCACAAGTCTGACTGCTCCACATAAATATGAAAGTGGCTTCAGTGAGGACCTGCAGCACCAGTTATTCTACCATGTAAGAGTCTTGTTGCAGAGACACTCCCACCTTCAGCTCCTCATGTCTCTGTAACTGTGTGAGACTCAGGGAGTCTCTGTTCAACACAACATGGATATTATCACCAACAAACAGGACCTGCTCACACTGTCAGTATTTTTGCTGTGGACTGCAGGTAATCATCAAATTAACCGTTAAAAATGACACATTTACATTAAGTTGATTCACTCATGTTTCCTGATAGTTATTATATTGGAAATTATTTTGAAAAAACTAAAATCTAAAAAGGTTAGACTTAATCTAAACTGTTACACACACAGGTTTTGTCGATGGGAACGATGTCACCCAGACACCCATACTGTGGAAAGACAAGGGTGGCAGTGCAACAATGGACTGCAGCCACACCAAGGGTGCTAACTACTTCTACATGTACTGGTACAGACAGCTGCCAGGAGAAACAATGAAGCTAATCGTGTTCACAACAACAACAAAGTCAGATCACGACTTTGGAGATTTCAGCAAAGAGAAATTCTCAGCCACTAAACCTGATGCTGAGAGTGGGACGTTCACAGTGAAGAACCTGGAGCCAGCAGATGAAGGCTTGTATTTCTGTGCTGTGAGTCAACACAGTGATACACACACACGTGGAAGATGAACAAAAACCTCTGTACTGCAGGGGGACCTTGAACACAATCACAGAACATCAGATAGTAGTGACGCCCCCATCTGCAATCTGTCATGTCTCCCTATAGATCACCCATCACACAAACTGTGGGACATTGTGCTCAGACCACAGTCATGCTCGCAGCTGGTCTGATCAAACTTGGTGCAGCTCTGCTCTCTATTGCAGGTACTGTACATGATAGCTTTACACTCACACTAAGGATTCCATGTTGATTTATAGTCGTGCATGTGGAGGAGCAGCTGGTGATCCTCTAACATGACATGTGATGTTTGATCTCCACAGGTCAAACTGATGGGAGTGATGTGACCCAGACTCCTCTGCAATGGAGGGACGAGGGTCAGTCCGCCACTATGAGCTGCAGTCACACTAAGGATGTCAGTTACTTCCAGATGTACTGGTACAGACAGCTGCCAGGGGAGACGATGAAGCTCATTGTTCTCACATCTCCGACCCCTCCACATAAATATGAAAGTGGTTTCAGTGAGGACAAATTTCCAGCAGAGAAGAGCGATGCTCAGACTGGATCTTTGACAGTGGAGAAGCTGCTGCCTAAGGACAGTGGGGTGTATTTTTGTGCTGTGAGTGAACACAGTGATACAGGTGAATCACACAGCTGTACAAATACCCAACTGCCTGTATCACAGTGAACACAAGGAGACAGTCTATGTGTTGTACCACAGAGGGAGCTCTGGACTGAGCATTTGTCACTGCACTTAAAGAATTTGGTTGTCTTTCAGTATTACGTGTTAGTGTCCCAACATGCATCGAGCGATTTTCTTTTACATCAGCTATAGTCCACATGAAATGATGAGCAATGGACAGAGAAATTAATCTAAATTGAGGTGATCTTATAGACAGAATAACAGCCTTAAAATAATAAACGCTTCTCATGCCGTAAAATGTTTTTATGTCATTGATATTTCTGAATGCAGAGGTCATAGAGTGTGCTACATTTGGCTAAAACATATTATTATTACAACTGAAAAACAGAGAAATGGTCAGTTTACATTGAGGATCCAGAATCATCTACATATGCATGCGCATGTTTGTCATGTCCATGGTCAAAAATAAGGGACTGGAGCTTTTGTATAACCATTACTGCATCATTTATTTGGTTTATTTTATTTAGTTAATTAATGTCATGTAATGCTACAGGGCTGATTGACGAAAAAAAAATTCTAAAAAATGCACGGATTCTTCATTAAAACTCAGAGCTGAATGTACAATAAACCCAGTAGACTCCACCGCATTGTTCTGTCACGGTTTCAGGGTTTTGGGGTTTCAGGGTTCATTTCAGGTCTTTATGTTATTGGCTATTTTGTTTCCCTTCCTAAAGGTGGCAGTACAGCACGTCTGCAGTGTGTAGCTGCAGTCCAGGACGCTGCAGTATGACACCTCCCACCTGGTAAATGTTATTTTCCCTGATGACCAAGAAACAGCAGAAGCACTTATGCAGTCATAAAAACACAGTGTCATGTTATTAAGGTCAGTCATGAAAGACAAGATGATCCTTGTCTTCTGCATCAGCCTGGATATCATACTGGTTTCAGGTAAAGCAACACACAGATTGTCATGTAAAACTCCTGTTGATTCACACTCATGTTCCATGTTTGTGTATTGCTGTGTGGTTTATATTGATTCTTTTTCCACAGCTTCCTCTCTCAGTGACAAAGTCCAGCAGATTCCAGCTGAAAAATACACCAGTCCAGGAGAAACAGCCACAATCAGCTGTTCACACAGTATTGACAACTACGATAGAATCTTCTGGTACAAGCAGACAAATGACAGACAAGTACAGCTTCTGGGATACATGTTAGTAGGAAATGCAAACACAGAGACTGGAGTGAAGGTGCAGATTAATGGAGGTGCAAATAAAGGAGAGACCTGCACATTGACAACAGAGGAACTCACTGTTGACAGCAGTGCAGTTTACTTCTGTGCTGCTAGTTTACACAGTGCAACACATCACTGCTGCTCAGTACAAAAACCTGCACATCAAACATTTCTGAGTCTCTGTCTTACAGCTCTCAGCCTCTTGCATCTGTGCTCCTTCAGGTCATGAGGTGGCAGCATGTCACTGCAAACACCATTACACTGATTTTAATATGATGGTCATAATGTTAAGAGGAGGAGGAGGAAGAAGCACTGACATCATCCACCTACAAAGATCACGCTGGTTGTGCTGATAGGACAATTTACTCAAAAAAAAACAAAAATCAGTATAACTGCTGATACACTGACTAAAACACAATGATTCCCCTGCAACGAGACTCAACCAAACACACAAAATGATTGTGTTGGTACTATTCATGACTTTTAACACTATTCAGGTTTCAGGTAAAGTCATCAAAATTATTTTGAGAACTTTCTTCAGATTTTCTGGTTTGATTTGCTGGCGTACATCCACCCTACTGTCGTGCTGCCGTTTCATCTGTTTGTTTCTTTATTTATTGTTGTTGAAGCTTGTGTTGTATTTTTTCTGATGCCTTCTTCAAATTTTTCCACAGCTTCCTCTCTCAGAAACAAAGTCCAGCAGATTCCAGCTGATCTCTACACCAGTCCAGGAGAAAAAGCCACAATCAACTGTTCACACAGTATTGACAGCTATAACACAATCCTCTGGTACAAGCAGACAAAGGAAAGACAACCACAGCTCCTGGGATACATGTATTTGGACATACCCAACGCAGAGACTGGAGTGAATGTGCAGATTATTGGAGATGCAAATAAAGGAGAGACCTGCACAATGACAACAGAGGAACTCACTGTTGACAGCAGTGCAGTTTACTTCTGTGCTGCTAGTTTACACAGTGCAACACATCACTGCTGCTCAGTACAAAATCCTGCACATGAAACGTTTCTGAGTCTCTGTCTTACAGCTCTCAGCCTCTTGCACCTGTGCTCCTTCAGGTCATGAGGCGGCAGCTTGTCACTGCAAACACCATTACACTGATGAAAAAAGGCGGTCAGTCTCGATAAACTAACAAGTCTCACTACTTCGTTGTTTCCCGAACTCCTACAATACAATTGCTGCAATGCATAAGAAGGTACACATCATAATGTCTGGATTGCTAAAAGCCAGACATCCAAATTATTCTGCCTGCTCTACCTATCAATGAGGAAATATTCGTGTCAAGAATCTTGAAATCACACTTGATCAAACTGTGGACTTTTACTCACCTCATAGTACTCTGGTATTGTCTTTGAGGTCCTCACAACCTCAGCCCAGTCAGTGTGACTGATGGTCAAGATGAACTGCAGGGGGACCTGCAGCACCAGTTATTCTACCATGTAAGAGTCTTGTTGCAGAGACACTCCCACCTTCAGCTCCTCATGTCTCTGTAACTGTGTGAGACTCAGGGACTCTCTGTTCAACACAACATGGATATTATCATCATCAAACAGGACCTGCTCACACTGTCAATATTTCTGCTGTGGACTGCAGGTAATCATCAAATTAACCATTAAAAATGACACATTTACATTAAGTTGATTCCCTCATGTTTCCTGATAGTTATATATTGGAAATTATTTTGGAAAAAAGTAAAATCTAAAAAAGTAAGACTTAATTTAAACTGTTTAACACACAGGTTTTGTCGATGGGAACGATGTCACCCAGACACCCATAATGTGGAAAGACAAAGGTGACAATGCAACAATGGACTGCAGCCACACAAAGGGTGGTGGCTACATCCAGATGTACTGGTTCAGACAGCTGCCAGGAGAAACAATGAAGCTAATAGTGTCCACAATGGTTGGCAAAGGTGATCACGACTTTGGAGATTTCAGCAAAGAGAAATTCTCAGCCACTAAACCTGATGCTGAGAGTGGGACGTTCACAGTGAAGAACCTGGAGCCAGCAGATGAAGGCTTGTATTTCTGTGCTGTGAGTCAACACAGTGATAGACGCACATGTGCAAGATGAACAAAAACCTCTGTGTGCAATCTTACCACAACAGTCATCAAAATTAATTTTCTCATGCACTGAACAGGGACCTCAGATACCACACAAACTCGCAGTTACACGTTGATTCATCAGCCAACAGGATCACAGAACATCACCCAGGATTTTGAGACACACACCTGCAACTCTTCATATATCTGTGATGACGCTGACATCTGAGGCTCTAACATTCAGAGCATGGACGTTACCAGTCATCACCTCCCCATCTCACCTTCTGCCTTGTTAAGCAAACCCCCCCCAGTGGAGGTCATGATGTGGGTCCACAGTTCAGCAAAACAGTATACAGTATACACTCCTTAGACATACTCAACATAATGTCCAGATTGCTGAAATCCAGACATCCAAATTATTCTGCCTGAAAATTATCTTGTAAAACAGTCAAATGTGACAATGTTTACACAACCCATCAACACACAGATTTTGTTGATGGGAGAAATATCACCCAGATAACGGAAAGACAATGGTGACAGTGCAACAATAGACTTAAGCCACAACCAAGGATGCTAACTACATCCAGATGTACTGGTACAGACAGCTGCCATGAAAAGAGATGAAGCTAATTGTTCTCACAAGTTCGACTGCTCCACATAAATATGAAAGTGGCTTCAGTGAGGACCTGCAGCACCAGTTATTCTACCATGTAAGAGTCTTGTTGCAGAGACACTCCCACCTTCAGCTCCTCATGTCTCTGTAACTGTGTGAGACTCAGGGAGTCTCTGTTCAACACAACATGGATATTATCACCATCAAACAGGACCTGCTCACACTGTCATTATTTTTACTGTGGACTGCAGGTAATCTATGATCAAATTAACCGTTTAAAATCACACGTTTACATTAAGCTGAGTTACTCATTTTACCTGATATCTATTGTATTGGAATTTATGTTTTAAAACGGTCAAATCTTAAAATGTTTAACTTAATTTAAACTGTTCAACACAGGTTTTGTGGATGGGAGCGATGTCACCCAGACAGCCATACTGTGGAAAGACAAAGGTGGCAGTGCAACAATAGACTGCAGCCAGACAAAGGGTGATGACTACTTCTACATGTACTGGTTCAGACAGCTGCCAGGAGAAACGATGAAGCTAATAGTGTCCACAATGGTTGGCAAAGTCAGATCACGACTTTGGAGATTTCAGCAAAGAGAAATTCTCAGCCACTAAACCTGATGCTGAGAGTGGGACGTTCACAGTGAAGAACCTGGAGCCAGCAGATGAAGGCTTGTATTTCTGTGCTGTGAGTCAACACAGTGATACACACACACGTGGAAGATGAACAAAAACCTCTGTACTGCAGGGGGACCTTGAACACAATCACAGAACATCAGATAGTAGTGACGCCCCCATCTGCAATCTGTCATGTCTCCCTATAGATCACCCATCACACAAACTGTGGGACATTATGCTCAGACCACAGTCATGCTCGCAGCTGGTCTGATCAAACTTGGTGCAGCTCTGCTCTCTATTGCAGGTACTGTACATAATACCTTTACACTCACACTAAAGGATTCTATGTTGATTTATAGTCGTGCATGTGGAGGAGCAGCTGGTGATCCTCTAACATGACATATGATGTTTGATCCCCACAGGTCAAACGGACGGGAGTGATGTGACCCAGACTCCTCTGCTATGGAGGGACGAGGGTCAGTCCGCCACTATGAGCTGCAGTCACACTAAGGATGACAGTTACTTCCAGATGTACTGGTACAGACAGCTGCCAGGGGAGACGATGAAGCTCATTGTTCTCACATCTCCGACCCCTCCACATAAATATGAAAGTGGTTTCAGTGAGGACAAATTTCCAGCAGAGAAGAGCGATGCTCAGACTGGATCTTTGACAGTGGAGAAGCTGCTGCCTCAGGACAGTGGGGTGTATTTTTGTGCTGTGAGCAAACACAGTGATACAGGTGAATCACACAGCTGTACAAATACCCAACTGCCTGTATCACAGTGAACACAAGGAGACACTCTATGTGTTGTACCACAGAGGGAGCTCTGGACTGAGCATTTGTCACTGCACTTAAAGAATTTGGTTGTCATTCAGTATTACGTGTTAGTGTCCCAACATGCATCAAGCGATTTTCTTTTACATCAGCTATAATCCACATGAAATGATGAGCAATGGACAGAGAAATTAATCTAAATTGAGGTGATCTTATAGACAGAATAACAGCCTTAAAATAATAAACGCTTCTCATGCCGTAAAATGTTTTTATGTCATCGATATTTCTGAATGCAGAGGTCATAGAGTGTGCCACATTTGGCAAAAACATATTATTATTACAACTGAAAAACAGAGAAATGGTCAGTTTACATTGAGGATCCAGAATCATCTACATATGCATGCGCATGTTTGTCATGTCCATGGTCAAAAATGAGTGACTGGAGCTTTTGTATAACCATTACTGCATCATTTATTTGGTTTATTTTATTTAGTTAATTAATGTCATGTAATGCTACAGGGCTGATTGACGAAAACAAATTACGAAAAAATGCATGGATTCTTCATTAAAACTCAGACCTGAATGTACAATAAACCCAGTAGACTCCACCGCATTGTTCTGTCACGGTTTCAGGGTTTTGGGGTTTCAGGGTTCATTTCAGGTCTTTATGTTATTGGCTATTTTGTTTCCCTTCCTAAAGGTGGCAGTACAGCACATCTGCAGTGTGTAGCGGCAGTATGACACCTCCCACCTGGTAAATGTTACTTTCCCTGATGACCAAGAAACAGCAGAAGCACTTATGCAGTCATAAAAACACAGTGTCATGTTATTAAGGTCAGTCATAAAAGACAAGATGATCCTTGTCTTCTGCATCAGCCTGGATATCATACTGGTGTCAGGTAAAGCAACACACAGATTGTCATGTAAAACTCCTGTTGATTCACACTCATGTTCCATGTTTGTGTATTGCTGTGTGGTTTATATTGATGCTTTTTCCACAGCTTCCAATCTCAGTGACAAAGTCCAGCAGATTCCAGCTGAAAAATACACCAGTCCAGGAGAAACAGCCACAATCAGCTGTTCACACAGTATTGACAACTACGATAGAATCTTCTGGTACAAGCAGACAAAGGACAGACAACTACAGCTTCTGGGATACATGTTAGTAGGAAATGCAAAGACAGAGACTGGAGTGAATGTGCAGATTAATGGAGGTGCAAATAAAGGAGAGACCTGCACATTGACAACAGAGGAACTCACTGTTGACAGCAGTGCAGTTTACTTCTGTGCTGCTAGTTTACACAGTGCAACACATCACTGCTGTTCAGTACAAAAACCTGCACATCAAACATTTCTGAGTCTCTGTCTTACAGCTCTCAGCCTCTTGCATCTGTGCTCCTTCAGGTCAGGGGTGGCAGCATGTCACTTCAAAGACCATTACACTGATGAAAAAAGGCGGTCAGTCTCAATAAACTAACAAGTCTCACTACCTCCTTATTTCCTGAATTCCTACAATACAATCACTGTAATCCATAAGAAGGTACACATCATAATGTCTGGATAAAAGCCAAACATCCAAATTATTCTGCCTGCTCTACCTATCAATGAGGAAACATTCGTGTCAAGAATCTTGAAATCACACTTGATCAAACTGTGGACTTTTACTCACCTTATAGTACTCTGGTATTGTCTTTGAGGTCCTCACAACCTCAGCCCAGTCAGTGTGACTGATGGTCAAGATGAACTGCAGGGGGACCTGCAGCACCAGTTATTCTACCATGTAAGAGTCTTGTTGCAGAGACACTCCCACCTTCAGCTCCTCATGTCTCTGTAACTGTGTGAGACTCAGGGAGTCTCTGTTCAGCAGAACATGGATATTATCACCATCAAACAGGACCTGCTCACACTGTCAGTATTTTTACTGTGGACTGCAGGTAATCTATGATCAAATTAACCGTTTAAAAATCACACGTTTACATTAAGCTGAGTTACTCATTTTACCTGATATCTATTGTATTGGAATTTATGTTTTAAAACAGTCAAATCTAAAAATGTTTAACTTAATTTAAACTGTTCAACACACAGGTTTTGTGGATGGGAGCGATGTCACCCAGACAGCCATACTGTGGAAAGACAAAGGTGGCAGTGCAACAATGGACTGCAGCCAGACAAAGGGTGATGACTACTTCTACATGTACTGGTACAGACAGCTGCCAGGAGAAACGATGAAGCTAATAGTGTCCACAATGGTTGGCAAAGACAATCACGACTTTGGAGATTTCAGCAGAGAGAAATTCTCAGCCACTAAACCTGATGCTCAGAGTGGGACGTTCACAGTGAAGAACCTAGAGCCAGCAGATGAAGGCTTGTATTTTTGTGGTGCGAGTCAACACAGTGATAGAAACATACATGGAGGTTTGACAAAAACCCTGAGCAATGTTCGCACACCTCTGTCCCTCTGTCTCATGGACTGTAGGGGGACCTCGAGTATCACAAAAGCTCCCAGCTACATTCTGACTTTTGACACTCACTGCAATGACACACCCACCTGTAACTCTTTATATGTGTGTAACTGCACTGACTGTTACGTGTGTGACTCTGACAGCATGGACGTGATCAAACATGGAGGCCTCTGCTTTCTGACATTTCTTTGGTTGCAAGGTGAATACTCGCTGCTTTACAGAGTTAACCTTTTATTGAAGGGATGGAGGTAGAGAATGACAATGGTTTTCAAGTCTTCTACTTTGAAATTTTCACCATTCATCTCACTGTTACACACACAGGTCTAATTGATGGGAGCGATGTCACCCAAACAACCATACTTTGGATAGACAAGGGTGACAATGCAACAATAGACTGCAGCCACACAAAGGGTTATTTATACTACCAGATGTACTGGTTCAGACAGCTGCCAGGAGAAACGATGAAGCTAATTGTTTTCACAACAACAACTAAACCAGATCACGACTTTGGAGATTTCAGCAAAGAGAAATTCTCAGCCACTAAACCTGATGCTGAGAGTGGGACGTTCACAGTGAAGAACCTGGAGCCAGCAGATGAAGGCTTGTATTTCTGTGCTGTGAGTCAACACAGTGATACACACACACATGGATGATGAACAAAAACCTCTGTGTACAATCTTACCACAACAGTCACCAAAACTCCTTTTCTCATGCACTGAAGCGGGACCTCAGATACCACACAAACTCGCAGTTAAACGTTGATTCATCAGCCAACAGGATAACAGAACATCACCCAGGATTTTGAGATGTACACCTGCAACTCCTCATGTATTTGTGATGACGCTGATATCCAAAGTTCTAACATTCAGAACGTGGACGTTACCAGTCATCACCTCTCCATCTCACCTTCTGCTTTGGTGAGCAGGTCAAACAGCAAATGAAATGACTTTCAGCAGCTCACTGTTCACTCCCAAAGATCACAACATCATAGTGCTTCTGAAGTGAAAGGCAGTGATCTAGATGTTCGGTGCCTTCCCTATTTGTCACAACACAACAGTGATGTGCTCTCGCCTGCAGGAGCTGAACTGACAGGAAAGGAGGGCTGATGATTGAATCACCTCTCTTGTGTTTAACATGATGTTCAGTCTTCATGATTTGTTTCCTCCATCTGCCAGGCAACAAGGGTGAGTATTACAGGCAAGCGAAGGTACCACACACAGTTAAAAATATGATTATTCAACATAGCATCTGTTCTTTTTCTACAGGCACCTCTAATACCTTCAGCGTCCTCCAAGGTCCTCCTTTCATCATCAAGAAAACCGGGGAATCTGTGGACAGTGAGATCTCCTGCTCCCACAGCGTAAAAAATTATGAACAAATTCTCTGATACAAACAAGACCAAAACAAAGCACTGAGTTATGAGATATCTAAATCTGATGTACCCGTACCCAGAGGACAACGTGCGAGGAAAGATTAGCTTTAAAAAGGAGATTGCAGCAAACATGCAGTCTTCACTGTTTCTAATGTGTCACTGAATGACAGTGGCATGTATTTCTGTGCTGCCAGTCAGCATGGTGCTGCAGATTCCCCTCAAGGCAATGCAAAAACCCTCAAGTCCCTCAAGACTGTTCAGGTACTTAAACACCTGCAGCCAGCCTCCATCTAAATCAAGCCTTTGAAGGTTTTATCATCTGTTTTCACACAATTGTGACCCCACCCTCTGAGGTCATGATGTGGGCCTACGGTCCCTACAATCCATGGTGGTACACAACATAATGTCTGGATTGCTAAGAGCCAGACATCCAAATTATTCTGCCTGCTCGACCTATCAAAGAGGAAACTTCTGTGACAAGAATCTCTAAATCAGACTTGATCAGACGCTGGGCTTTTACTTAGCTTATATCACTCTGATATTGTGTTAATTGTCCTCACAATAAAATGGAGAGATATCTTTTCCAAGGTGGATCTTGCTCTCGGATACCACCAGGTTCCTGGCAAGCTGCAGGATATTCAGAAGATGGTGGTAATTACACCATTTGGCCTTTGGGAATTCCAACGAATGCTATTTGGGCTGAAAAATATAGCAGACTTTTCACTGCTTGATGGACACAGTGCTCTGGGACCTACCATTTATTTTTAGATATTTGGATGACATTCTCATCGCTAGTGGTTCCATGTCTGAACACTTGTCTCATCTCCGCACCCTCTTTGAGGAATTCAGCCAGCATGATCTTATTATCAGTCCAGCCAAGTGCCAGTTCAGACTAGCTGCCATTGACTTCCCTGGGCACTGTATCACCAAGGATGGTGAGATGCCACTGCCATCAAAGATGGATTGCCACGTCCCCTCACATTGAAGGCACTGCAAGAGTTCCTGGGCATGGTGAATATTTACAATCAATTTATTCCACAGCTCAGCTCATGCAGCCACTTTTTGGAGCTCTCAAAGGCATGCTGCCCAGCAGGACCATAAATTTGTCTGAGGAGATGGACAGGGCTTTCTCAGACACCAAAAAAACTCCAGCCAAAGCAGACATGCTGGCGCACCCTGTACCTGAGGCACCCATCGCCCTCCCCACAGATGATCAAATTACGCTCTTGGCACAGTGTTTGAACAGTGGGTCAGGAGCTCCTGATAACCGCTGGCCTTCTTCAGATGTCAACGACGCCCCAATGAGAGAAAGTACAGCGCATTTGATCATGAACTTCTGAGCCTGTACACGTCACTTTCCTTTCCTGCTAGAAGTTTGGCCATTACCAGCATTTGTGGACCACAAGCAATTGGCATTGGCAATGGCGAAAGTGTCTCAACAATGGTCTACCCACTAGCAGCGCCAGCTGGCTTACATATCAGAGTTCAAAACTGACGTCCAGCATGTTGCAGGTAAGGAAAACTGCATGGCCAACTGGCTCTCTTGGGCCGCTGTCAGCGTTGTACACCTTGGAATCGAATATGCCCAGATGGAAGTTGATGGGGCTGCTAGCAGACATCAGTGGTAAGCAAGATTACATTTCACCAGATCAGGCTGACTCAGCTTCTGCAGTGGGGCCGCCCGCCGTCTGTTGCACCGGCAAAGTGTCCCCTACCTTCGTCTGGCCCTCAAATATGTACTCCAGCCCCAGGTCCGTCAATTCGGACTCGTTCCAGGAGGGCTATTCATCCTCCCCCTAATCTGGGGTTTCATGTTCAGGTGAATTCTTGGGGAACGGATGTGGCAGCTACTTCTGGAACACTGGATAATTCACCTTGTAACACTTTCACAGCTATGTTTTAGCCAGGTTTTCTATGACGTGCTTCTTGTGGTTAAAGGTTGCAGGCATAGAAATAAATAAAGATGGAAGCAGAGGTGGTCGGTCTACATCAACGAACAAGTCTCCTTGCCTCATTATTTCCCGAAATCCTACAATACAATCACTGCAGTCCATAAAAGGAACACATCATGTCTGGGTTGCTAAAAGCCAGACATCCAAATTATTCTGCCTGCTCTACCTATCAGTGAGGAAACATTTACGTCAAGAATCTAAAAATCAGACTTGATCAAACAGTGGACTTTTACTCCCCTTTCAGTACTCTGGTATTGTCTTTATGGTCCTCAAAATATGCACTGGATCATAAAAATCTGTTTTCCTCAGTCTTATCAGTGTGATTGATTTCAGGTCCAGGTATTGTCCTTGGTCATGATGAACTGCAGGGGGACCTGCAGCACCAGTTATTCTACCATGTAAGAGTCTTATTGCAGAGACACTCCCACCTTTAGCTCCTCATGTCTCTGTAACTGTGTGAGACTCAGCGACTCTCTGTTCAAAAGAACATGGATATTATCACCAACAAACAGGATCTACTCACACTGTCAATATTTTTGCTATTGACTGCAGGTAATCTATGATCAAATTAACCATTTAAAATTACACAAAAAATATTTTTTTTGTGTAATTTCATAAAATCATTAAATTAAATTCACTCATGTTTCCAGATAGTTATTATATTGAAAATTATTTTTGGAAAAAAGTCTATCTAAAAAGGTTTAACATAATTTAAACTGTTTAACACACAGGTTTTGTCAATGGGAGCGATGTCACCCAGACACCCATACTTTCGAAAGACAAGGGTGACAGTGCAACAATAGACTGCAGCCACACCAAGGATGCTAACTACTTCTACATGTACTGGTTCAGACAGCTGCCAGGAGAAACAATGAAGCTAATCGTGTTCACAACAACAACAAAGTCAGATCACGACTTCCGGGATTTCAGCAGAGAGAAATTCTCAGCCACTAAACCTGATGCTGAGAGTGGGACGTTCACAGTGAAGAACCTGGAGCCAGCAGATGAAGGCTTGTATTTCTGTGCTGTGAGTCAACACAGTGATAGAAACACATATGGAGGTTTGACAAAATCTCTGAGCAATGTTCGCACACCTCTCTCCCTCTACCTCATGGACTGTAGGGGGACCTTGAGTATCACAAAAGCTCCCAGCTGAATTCTGACTTTTGACACACACTGCAGTGACACACCCACCTGTAACTTTTTATATTGTGTAACTGCACTGATTGTTACGTTTGTGACTCTGACAGCATGGACGTGATCAAACATGGAGGCCTCTGCTTTCTGACATTTCTTTGGCTGCAAGGTGAATACTTGCTGATTTATAGAGTTAACCTTGTATTGAAGGGATGGAGGTAGAGAATGACAATGGTTTTAAAGTATTCTACTTTGGAATTTTTCACCATTTATCTCACTGTTATACACACAGGTCTAATTGATGGGAGCGATGTCACCCAGACACCCATACTGTGGAAAGACAAAGGTGACAGTGCAACAATAGACTGCAGCCACACCAAGGATTTTTCATACAACCAAATGTACTGGTACAGACAGCTGCCAGGAGAAACAATGAAGTTAATCGTGTTCACGATGTTTGGCAAAGACGAACAAGACTTTGGAGATTTCAGCAAAGAGAAATTCTCAGCCACTAAACCTGATGCTGAGAGTGGGACGTTCACAGTGAAGAACCTGGAGCCAGCAGATGAAGGCTTGTATTTCTGTGCTGTGAGTCAACACAGTGATAGAAACACACATGGAGGTTTGACAAAAACTCTGAGCAATGTTCGCACACCTCTGTCCCTCTGTCTCATGGACTGTAGGGGGACCTCGAGTATCACAAAAACTCCCAGCTACATTCTGACTTTTGACACACACTGCAGTGACACACCCACCTGTAACTCTTTAAATGTGTGTAACTGCACTGACTGTTACGTGTGTGACTCTGACAGCATGGACGTGATCAAACATGGAGGCCTCTGCTTTCTGACATTTCTTTGGTTGCAAGGTGAATACTCGCTGCTTTATAGAGTTAACCTTTTATTGAAGGGATGGAGGTAGAGAATGACAATGGTTTTAAAGTATTCTACTTTGAAATTTTCACCATTCATCTCACTGTTATACACACAGGTCTAACTGATGGGAGTGATGTCACCCAGACACCCATGCTGTGGAAAGAGAAGGGTGTCAATGCAACAATAGATTGCAGCCACACAAAGGGTGAGGGCTACTACCAGATGTACTGGTACAGACAGTTGCCAGGAGAAACAATGAAGCTAATTGTGTTCACAACAACAACTAAACCAGATCACGACTTTGGAGATTTCAGCAAGGACAAATTCTCAGCCACTAAACCTGATGCTGAGAGTGGGACGTTCACAGTGAAGAACCTGGAGCCAGCAGATGAAGGCTTGTATTTCTGTGCTGTGAGTCAACACAGTGATACACACACACGTGGATGATGAACAAAAACCTCTGTGTGCAATCTTACCACAACAGTCATCAAAATTAATTTTCTCATGCACTGAACGGGGACCTCAGATACCACACAAACTCGCAGTTACATGTTGATTCATCAGTTGACAGGATCACAGAACATCACCCAGGATTTTGAGATGTACACCTGCAACTCCTCATGTATTTGTGATGACGCTGATATCCGAAGTTCTAACATACAGAATGTGGACGTTACCAGTCATCACCTCCCCATCTCACCTTCTGCTTTGGTGAGCAGGTCAAACCTCATCGAATGAAATGAGATTCAGCAGCTCACTGTGCAGTCCCAAAGATCACAACATCATAGTGTTTCTGAAGTGAAAGGCTGTGATGTAGATGTTTGATACCTTCCCTGTTTGTCACACCAGAACAGTGATGTGCTCTCGTCTGCATTACAGGCAAGCGAAGGTACCACACACAGTTAAAATGAGTTTCAACATGGCATCTGTTCTTTTTCTACAGGCACCTCTAATACCTTCAGCGTCCTCCAAGGTCCTCCTTTCATCATCAAGAGAGCCGGGGAATCTGTGGACAGTGAGATCTCCTGCTCCCACAGCGTAAAAAATTACAAACAAATTCTCTGGTACAAACAAGACCAAAACAAAGCACTGAGGTATCTGGGATATCTAAATCTGATGTACCCGTACCCAGAGGACGACTTTAGGCTTTAAAGGCTTTAAAGGAGATGGCAGCAAACATGTAGACTTCACTGTTTCTAATGTGTCATTGAATGACAGTGACATGTATTTCGCACTGCCAGTCAGCATGGGGCTGCATATTCCCCTCAAGACAATGCAAAAACCCTCAAGTCCCTCAAGACTGTTCAGGCACTTGAACACCTGCAGCCAGCCTCCATCTAAAATCGAGCTTTTGAAGGTTTTATCATCTGTTTTCACACCATTGTGACCCCACCCTCCGAGGTCATGGTGTGGGCCTACAGTTTCTTGAGTTTCTCAAAATCCAGAATGTTGTAGTTAACCCTTCTGCTACCTTTGTGCTGGAGGTAGAGGGAGTGGGAAAGGGCGAGGGGTCCCGGGGACCCCTGGAGGTAGCAGAAGGGATAAAGAAAACAGTGTGGCCAACTGCCTCTCTCAGGCCATGTGTCAGTTAAGTTCATTTGGCACTGGTTGAAGAAGGATGTTCGCCACTGGACAAAACACCTGCATCATATGCCAATGCTCTAAAGGTGTATTGCCATGTAAAGGCCCCATTGGCACCTTTCTCTATGCCTGAAAGGCAGTTTGACCCTGTGCATGTGGACCTGGTGGGGGCCCTGCCACCCTCGAGCAGGTTTTCACCTCCTCACGCATTGACATCACTGAAAACCGCTGAGATAGCTTGGGCATTCATTGGCATATGTATTGCCTGTCTCGCCATACTGCCTAATGTCTCATCGGATAGAGGCCCACAATTCACGTCAGAACTTTGGAATGCTATTGCCCAGGGCCTGTGAGTGAAACACCATCGTACCTCTCTTTATCACACCCAGGCTAATGACTTGTGTGAACATTTCATCGCTAAATAACGTCTGCACTCCAGGCTAGCCTCCAGGACAATGGCTGGGTCGACAGGCTTCCATGGGTCATGCCCGGACTTAGGACTTCTCCTAAAGGGAACCTTCAGGCCTCGTCCGCTGAGTTAGTTTATGGTCAGCCACTGCGGGTGCCAGGAGACTTGGTCTGTGACAAAGCAACAAACTGTTTTCCAGGACAGTGCCAAGGCTTTTGCACCAGTGCCTACATCACAGCATGGTCTTCAGCAGTCCTATGTTCCTACTGATCTGAAGGCAGTGGAGTACGTCTTCATCCAACACAACGTGCATCAGTCCCTGATCACATTTCGAGTCTTGGGGGCTGGAGAATTGACTTTTCTAGTGGACATCAGTGGTAAGACAGACTACATTTTGCTGGATTACCTCAAACAAGCCAATTTGGATCTGGACCAGCCCGTCAGATTTGCTCAGCTTCCGCGGTGGGGCTGTCTGTCATCTGTTGTACCGGCACAGTGCCCCTGCCTTCATCTGAGCCTCAAATATCTACTCTAGCCCCAGCTCTGTCACTTCGGACTTCTTCCAGGCCGGCAATTCACATTCTTCGTGATGGACCACAGAGGGAACTCTGGACTGAGCATTTGTCACTGCACTTAACGAATTTGGTTGTTGTTCAGTATTACATGTTGGTGTCACAACATACATTGAGAGATTTTCTTTTACATCAGCTATAATCCACATGAAATGATGAGCAATAGATAGAGAATAAATCTAAATTGAGGTGATCTTATAGACAGAATAACAGCTTCAAAATAATTAACGATTCTCATGCCGTAAAATGTTTTTACGTTATTGATATTTCTGAATGCAGAGGTCATAGAGTGTGCCACATTTGGCTAAAACATATTATCATTATCAACTGAAAAACAGAGAAATGGTCAGTTTACATTGAGGATCCAGAATCATCTACATATGCATGCGCATGTTTGTCATGTCCATGGTCAAAAATAAGTGACTGGAGCTTTTGCATAACCATTACTGCATCATTTATTTGGTTTATTTTATTTAGTTAATTAATGTCATGTAATGCTACAGGGCTGATTGTCAAAAAAATACTAAAAAATTCACGGATTCTTCATTAAAACTCAGAGCTGAATGTACAATAAACCCAGTAGACTCCACCGCATTGTTCTGTCACGGTTTCAGGGTTTTGGGGTTTCAGGGTTCATTTCAGGTCTTTATGTTATTGGCTATTTTGTTTCCCTTCCTAAAGGTGGCAGTACAGCACATCTGCAGTGTGTAGCTGCAGTATGACACCTCCCACCTGGTAAATGTTACTTTCCCTGATGACCAAGAAACAGCAGAAGCACTTATGCAGTCATAAAAACACAGTGTCATGTTATTAAGGTCAGTCATGAAAGACAAGATGATCCTTGTCTTCTGCATCAGCCTGGATATCATACTGGTGTCAGGTAAAGCAACACACAGATTGTCATGTAAAACTCCTGTTGATTCACACTCATGTTCCATGTTTGTGTATTGCTGTGTGGTTTATATTGATGCTTTTTCCACAGCTTCCTCTCTCAGTGACAAAGTCCAGCAGATTCCAGCTGAAAAATACACCAGTCCAGGAGAAACAGCCACAATCAGCTGTTCACACAGCATTGACAACTACAATAGAATCCTCTGGTACAAGCAGACAAATGACAGACAACTACAGCTTCTGGGATACATGTTAGTAGGAAATGCAAACACAGAGACTGGAGTGAAGGTCCAGATTAATGGAGGTGCAAATAAAGGAGAGACCTGCACATTGACAACAGAGGAACTCACTGTTGACAGCAGTGCAGTTTACTTCTGTGCTGCTAGTTTACACAGTGCAACACATCACTGCTGCTCAGTACAAAAACCTGCACCTCAAACATTTCTGAGTCTCTGTCTTACAGCTCTCAGCCTCTTGCATCTGTGCTCCTTCAGGTCATGAGGTGGCAGCATGTCACTGCAAACACCATTACACTGATTTTAATATGATGGTCATAATGTTAAGAGGAGGAGGAGGAAGAAGCACTGACATCATCCACCTACAAAGATCACGCTGGTTGTGCTGATAGGACAATTTACTCAAAAAAACCAAAAATCAGTATAACTGCTGATACACTGACTAAAACACAATGATTCCCCTGCAACGAGACTCAACCAAACACACAAAATGATTGTGTTGGTACTATTCATGACTTTTAACACTATTCAGGTTTCAGGTAAAGTCATCAAAATTATTTTGAAAACTTTCTTCAAATTTTCTGGTTCAATTTGCTGGCGTACAGCCACCCTACTGTCGTGCTGCCGTTTCACCTGTTTGTTTCTTTATTTATCGTTGTTGAAGCTTGTGTTGTATTTTTTCTGATGCCTTCTTCAAATTTTTCCACAGCTTCCTCTCTCAGCGACAAAGTCCAGCAGATTCCAGCTGATCTCTACACCAGTCCAGGAGAAACAGCCACAATCAGCTGTTCTCACAGTGTTGACAACTACAACACAATCCTCTGGTACAAGCAGACAAATGACAGACAACTACAGCTCCTGGGATACATGTTAGTAGGAAATGCAAAAACAGAGACTGGAGTGAATGTGCAGATTAATGGAGGTGCAAATAAAGGAGAGACCTGCACAATGACAACAGAGGAACTCACTGTTGACAGCAGTGCAGTTTACTTCTGTGCTGCTAGTTTACACAGTGCAACACATCACTGCTGCTCAGTACAAAAACCTGCACATCAAACGAGTCTCTGTCTTACAGCTCTCAGCCCCTGTCACCTGTATTAACCCATTTCAACCAACACTGCTCTGCCTTCCGATTAAGATCACAGATTAGAGTAGGCGGTACTCTCTGTGGATCAGCGCCATTAACGTCACACCTCTCATTATAAAAGGCAGCCTCTGACATTCAGCATCTCCGCTGTGGCTGAGTCTCACTTCATCAGAATCATTATGGTGGCGCAAATATGCATTGTATTTGCTGTCTCCTCTCTGTGGTTTCAAGGTACAGCAGTAACAATGTGCTTTCTTGAGTGTGCAGTGTGAGAGAGTACAGGCTTTATTGTGTATTTACCGAAATGGGAACATAAGCTGATGGAGACCTGGAGGCAGCCACAGGAGGCCGACAATCAATCAGTATCATTGGGCATCATCTTGATGTTTCTGATCATGTTTTTAAACATTTGATGCAAGTGCGAGTATTAAAATATAAAATCTGTGTAAGAAAAACAATGACTGATTGGTAAAACATTAAAATATTATGCAACATATCTCGCTGAAGTGAACTTTTTCTTTTCAATTTTGTGTTTTCTCCACACAGTTCAGTGCCAGGATGTGATCCAAGACCCTGAAATCAGCTGGAATTATGCGTCACAGTCTGCAGAGATGAAATGCAGACACAACAAAGATGCTGGACACAACCAGATGGACTGGTACAGGCAGCGTCCAGGGGAGACCATGAGCCTGGTCGTCTCCACAGTGTATGGAGGACAGCCAGACTATAGGGGGGCCTCCCAAACCAAATATTCAGCCGTCAAAAACAGCACAGAGAGCGGGGCCCTCACTGTGAAAAGCCTGCAGCCTGAGGACAGCGCTGTGTATTTCTGTGCCGTCAGCAAACACAGTGATGTGAGTAGTGCGATCAGATGAACAAAAACTGTTCTCAGTAAATCTGGCATTCAAGAGACGGTATTCTGACTTTGATATCTTTCCAGTAGGTGGTGCTGGAGCACCAGAAATACTCCTCAGCTCTTGGAGATGCTTTGTGTTGGAGCGCTGAAGGGGTCATTCTCGGTCTTCTCTTTCTACTTTGTCTGTGTGATGAGATCAGCCAAAATTCTCCAGCTGTTCTCAGAAAACCTGAAGTCCAGCTGGTCTTCAGCCATGAAGACACTGACCACACGCAATCCCTGAGCTGAACCCTGTAGCGCAGTGGACATGAGCATTAACACAACACCAGGAGTCTTTCACAAAACATCTCAGTATCACTAGGGATGTTAGTGGACCATAAAAGGCACCTGAGCACACCGTACAAGTGCTCAACTTCTATCAACATTTACAGTTCTGACCCATCACAACCAGCTTCCCTCTGATTGGATGCTTTGCGTCTCTACCAGCCAGCACGCAGTGAACCTCTGTCGCTCATGGTGACAGTCAGATTGATCTGATGGGACGCCCCAGTAAAAACCCTACAACCTTATCATCACCTGAGGACTTCTGGGTAAGTGACTTCAAAATGATCCGCTTTGTCTGCTTCTGTTGCCTTCCAGGTAGAACCGTATTATTAACTGATTAGTTTCCATGCATGTGGAAAGTGGTTTCATTTGAATTTTTTCATCTATGACACTGTAACTAAGGTCCCATGTTCTTTCTCTCAGCGCAGGTGTTTGTCTGGGTAAGTCTCACTCCGACCTCATCACCAAACCTGGTGCCAAAGTGCAGATCTTCTGCAACCGTGATAAGCAAAGGGGGCAGATGGAGTTTGTCACAGTCACGTCAGCTCTAAATAACGTTCAATGTTTAATGTCCACTTCCTGTTTTATTGCAGTTATTTATGAACAATTTACATAACCAGTGAAGAAACACAACATCCATGTGATGATACAGAATAAGTGCAGCTACATCGCCACTAACAGCAGGAAGAATCCTCCAGCCTTAGGAAACCCAACACATTTTCTTCTCTGCCAGCAGGATTTGCAAACACTCATCGTCATCACTCCTCTGTGTAGATGCAGAAATACTGTATTTCACCTATTGCAGCTGCTTTCTATACAATGAGCACAGTAAACAATTAAATATGTTTAAGATATCCATTCATCCATTTTGCTGTACTGCTTATCCTCTTATCCTCCCAGCAAACTGGCTTCTCCACTTCACAGCGTCCATGTTTTCATCCACAACATTCACGCGTCAGCTAAAGGCTTACGAAATGATCTGCCTTTAATTTTATGCTGCTTATCATCATTTCAATAAATCCTTTACGATGTAAAGATAGTCTCTTTTTTTTTTTCTTCGTCCGGTGTTTGTCTCAGTCTTTTGGTCGATCAGTCTGAATCTCCTCTCGTCACAAACCCTGGTGACAGTGCGCAGTCTCTGGAGACATGATGATGTCGACTACAGGGGGATGCTCTGGTACCAGCGCTCAACGGGAGACACAGCTATGAAGCTCATGGGATACTTGGACTTGAGAGAGGTCAAAGTAGAGAGGCCATATGATAAGGATTTTACTATCTCTGGGGATTTGAGTGGAAACACACAGAATGGCTCTCCTTTATTCATAAATGTAGCACAAAAGCACAGCACAATTTACTACTGTGCAGCCAGCGAAGCACGCTGAAAAAAAAATGCTGTCGAAGTTTAGCAAAAAATTTGCACAATCTTTTTTTATTTTTCTTCACAAAAAAACTATACAAATCAGTTTCCAATGCAGCTGAACAAAGCCACGCCTCCTTGTCACATCACATTTCCTCCTTTAATGTGAAACCACTCACAACAGAGACCCAGTCATCAGTTGATTAATGCTGCATTGACGTGTCGGACCTCGACGTGATGATTCGATTTCTCTTTGGCTATTTTCTCACAGGTAACAACCGCTTTACTGTGAGGTAAGAGGTCCCGTGTTCCAGTTCACGTCTTACATCAATGATCTGTCCCCTTCTGCTTACAGCAGGTGTGTCTCTGGGGATTCAGGTCCATCAGTCTCCCCCTGTCCTCATCGGAAAGACTGGTGAAAATGTGCAGCTTTTGTGCACACATGGAGAAACCGACTACAGGATGATGCTGTGGTACCAGCAGTCACCTGGGGACAAAGCTCTGAAACTTCTCGGATACGGATATGGACTGTTAAAAAACGACAGCGTGGAAGAGCCTTTCAGAGAACATTTCAAATTAGCCGGAGATCTGAGTGGAGACAAAAAAAATGGCTCACTCTTCATAATCAGACTCCAGGCTCTTGAACACACCGCAACGTACTTTTGCGCTGCCAGTAAGCCACAGTACATCAAACACCTAGTTGCCTTTAACAAAAACCTCTTCCCCTCTCAGATAGTAGATGAAATTATTTGTAGTTTGACTCAATTCACTTCCTGCTTTAGACATAGCAATTGCTCATTCTTAAAAACTGAATAAAGCATCCAACTGAGTTTGTTTTTGGAAATTATTATTTCTTGAAGCCAAACCCCTGACTGCTCTAAGTCTTTAGGTAATAATGACCTTCCTTTTCCTTGAATATGAACTGTATTCTGTCAACTGATCAGTTCCTTTAAAGGGCCATTCACTTCACCATGTGAAGAAGTCTTGAATTCACTGCAGTGTTAGAGGTGATTTCTGAGTGACAGCATGCCTTTAGCACTTTCAAGTCAGCAAGCACTACTTTTGCAGAATACTTTTGAGATGAAATTTCAATCTCCCACGCCCGACAGTCCGTATGTCATCCTGTATGCGTGGAGCACACAATCATTGCTTGCTGCACCTCCCTCTGATCCACAAAACACAACAGAGACTCCTGCTGGTTGTTCACATTTGACATGGCGCCGCCTCATCTCATTGTGTCCATCATCACTGTCATCTGTATCAAAGGTAGCGTACATTCATGATCCTTTTTTAGTGTTGGAAACCAGTTGACCTGAAATACGCTCTGTGCACAATTATTAAGTTTTGATATGTTTGTAATGTCGAGGTAAGATGTTAAAGGACTATCTAAAATTGTTTCTTTTAATTTCTTCACAGGTGTTTACCTCAGTAAAGAAAAACAAGTGTTTCAGACTCCAGCTCAACTGTTGGTGAAACCCAACAGTGAAGTCAAGCTGAGCCTCAGTCATAAGATCTCGAGCTACGACACTGTTCTCTGGTATCAGCGCTCACCAGGAGACACTTCCCTAAAGCTCATCGGCTTTGTGTCTTACACATCTCCCCGGGTCGAAACATCATTTGAGAGCCGCTTCAATGTGAGTGGAAACGGAGAGAAAACAGTTTTTCTTCACATCCAGAGCGCGAGACACCCCGAAGACAGCGCAGAATATTTTGGCGCAGCAAGTATGCACAGTAACGTAGACAGTGACTCTGTCGTACAAAAACCTTCATAATGATGGAGCAGATAACAGCACGCTGACAGCAGTGAACACCACCTTTCCTCATTACATGTGCAAAATTAAAGGCTGATTTCACTGCAGCCTATTTTCAATCACTTGTTTCAATTTCTCAAAGTCACAGTTGAGATTTGACAGTAAAAAAAAGTCAGGAGATGTGTGTAAAATTCTCATGACACTACCAGGACCTTTCTGTTTGCCTTCATTCAGACATCAGGTTATCATCGCGTCACCAGAGAATCTTCTTACAAAACCTGAACAAAAGGACGCCCGTCTCGAGTGTTACCATGGAGACAACAACTATCCCCTACATGCTTTGGTACCAGTACACATCATCAACAGGAGAGCAAACCCAAACCCTGAGAAGGACTTTGAAGCACATTTCAACGTCAGCGCAGTGTTTCAGCCCCTTTGGCTCCTTTACAAACTGAATAAATTTTTTTGTAATGAAAGTGGGAAACAGAGGTGCAGAGGAGGTATAATCAATGTGCACTGCCAATACACAGTGAGGTGGTTGAAGGCCACTCCCTCAACCATCTTTTCCCTGAGACACCGTCAGAACAGTGAGCGTATCTCTTTTTACAGACTCTGACTGGAGGAAGCAGCAACACAAACCTGGAGGATGTCTCCAGCGGTGATCGCATTTCTCCTCATCTTGCTTCCATGTAATTACATTAGCTACAAAAAACAGCTATTTAATTGATATGATTTATTTTTGTATTGATGAACTTTAAAAAATTTTTTTTTCTGCAGATCAATCAAAGAGCGTGACATTTCAGTCGACTCATCCAAGAATAGTCGAGGAAACAGCCAGGGTGGAGATCGAGTGCAGTCACGATGATAGCAGCCAGTATGTAATGCTGTGGTACCAGCAAACAGAGAGCGGCTCGATGAGCTTGATTGGATACAGCAACAGCGGCACTGACCCCAGCTACGAGAAGCAGTTTGAAAATGGGTTTGAGATTACAAGAAAAGACGTCCAAACGGGAGCTCTGATTCTTCGCAGCGTGACTCTGGCAGACTCAGCTGTGTATTTCTGCGCTGCCAGTACACAGTGATGTGGTTTGATGGCACCCCATGACTAAAATCTCTCTTCTCTTTTGTTTTCAAGTTTTGATAGTAGCCAAGAAGTAAGTTCTCCTACAGTCTGACATTAGTAAGTGAAGATGAGAAGACAGCTCTGATTCCTCTTACTCTGGATAATCACTGTGACAATGAATGTCTTCTTGGTTGCAGTTCTAATCTTCTCCAGTACGAATATTTCAATCCAACTGAAAAAACCCTCCTGCAAAAATTTTCTTGCAATGGTTTGTTAGCTCTTTTACTTATTGCTTCTCTGTTTTCTTGTTCTCCAGATTTCTCCGCCTGTGTAAAAGTCAACCAGCTTCCATCCATCTTCAGCCATGACAAAGACCCAGTTGTAACTTTGAAGTGTGATCAAGTTGATCAAAACAACTTTATGTACTGGTACAGACAAATACCCAGTGGGGAGATACAGCTGCTGACATATTCTTTGGGTAAAGACACATGGAGTACTGAAGCTCCTTTCACCAAAACCAAGTACAACATGTCCCGGCCTACACAGCTCATCTCCGCTCTGCAGATCCACCCTGTGGAGGCCGGAGACTCGGCTGTGTATTACTGCGCCTCGAAGGGGGCACAGTGGTTCAGAAAACCTCAGAGGCTGAACAACAACCTCAACAGCAAACCAGGGAGAGAAGATGAAGGGATGCACCACCCCTTCATCTTCTCTCCCTATGAGGAGGTTTACCCTTCTTTACTTCTTGGGACTCAAAGCAGGACTTTGTTGAGGTGTCAGACTGAATAACATTTTTGCTTTTATGTACAATTAGTTATGAAAGTACTTTTCAAGAACTGATTAAAAAATTAAAAATTGTAACTTTTTTCTGAAGTGGGATCAAACTTTTTGTGCTGCTTTTCTTGCTTCTCTTTAAAAAACTAGTAATCAAAAGATGGTGGTTTTACAAGAAATCTGAGAAATTATAATGGGCAGTTTTTCCACTGTATTATAACATTTTATGGACGAGAAAATAAACAGGTAACGAGCTACGAGAATAACTGCTGGTTCCTGCTCTACATGCTAGTGCCAATGGGATGTGAAAAATTATAATTAGAACCTCGAGTATAAAAAGGAAACTCCACTTATTCATTACAAGTTGCAGGAACACCCTCTCCACACTTCACAGTTTCGCCACAAAGCTGATCAGATAAGCGAGGAGCAGGTGAAAACACGGTGAAGCCGAGACATCCGAGAACCCTAGACCCAACGTCACAGCCCTGCACAGCATCTAAGCTGTGTCAGCGTGTCTTCCACTCTGCACTTTCTCACATAATTTAATTATGCCTGTGCAGCCTGACGAGATCAATGCACATCGAGCTCCAGAGGAGAGCAAACGCTGACCTCTACAGGGTTCATGGAAGATTACATCAACTGTAAACTTCTGTTAAGTGTTGCGCAGAGCTTGTACATTGGATTTATCTCCTATCTGGGGTGGGGGGCTTCCAGTAAGAGGTGGATTGCTCCTATAGCATTACACACTTTGACCTTTACCAGGGGTGATTCTGGCCATTGAAAGGTAGATAAGTACCAGTAGCAGTAGTGTTTAAATCCAACAGGTGTAAGATACTTTGTGTGTTTTAACACTATCATAAGAACAAAAAGCACATTTGATATTCTTAAGAGTTCTTCTTTAGTGCTGTGTATTTTGTTATGAATGTACTAAAATGTATAAATTATTCTTTTACAGATCATGTTGCTACGTGTATTCATATCCCCCAATAACATCAGAAGAGTGGATATTTCAGAGAACCTGTGTTCCGTGGAACAGTTAAAGAGAATTCTTCAAGAAAGACTACCAACTTCAAGGTACCGTTTTGATTCTCTTTCTTTTCTTTTCTTTCTTTTTCTCTCTCGTTTTGAGCCTCTCGACCTCTGGTGTTTCCTCTGCTCTGCCGCCTGCTGCTCAACCTGCTCCTCCACAGTCGGTTGTTCCACTGGGTCCCCCCTCTCTACTGCCCCAAGATCCATCCATCGCAATCCCGGCCAGGTATACAGGGGATCTTGGGACCTGCATGGAGTTTTTACACCAGCGCTCAACTGTCTTTAGCCAGCAACCAGTCACCTACGCCACCGACCGATTGAAGGTGGCTTTCGTCATGAGTCTCTGCGCCGGCAAAGCCTCCACCTGGTCCTTGGCCCTTTCGCACCACAACCCCTCCCTGTGTTCGGACTACCACGAGTTTACTGTGGAGATGCGGAGATTGTTTGACCACCCGGTCAAGGGAAAGGAGGCTGTAAGCCGGCTCTTGACTTCATGCCAGGGCAAGAACTCTGTTTCACATTACGCACTGGACTTCCGCATCCTAGTGGCAGAGTGTAGGTGGAATCAGGCAGCCTTGCAGGGGGTTTTCCTGAAGGGGTTGTCAGATGAGATTCGGGATGAGCTAGCGGCTAGGGACGAAACTAGCACCCTAGAGGAGCTCATCCAGCTGAGTACGTCTCAGCCTGCTCAGTCTGCACCCGTAGTAAGTCCTCTCACCGTGCCCGGGCTGGTCTTCTTCATCCCTTACCCATACCTCATCAACCCTGGTCACATGTCGCCGTGGATTTCATTACCGGTTTGCCCCCATCAAGTGGGAATACAGTCATCCTGACCATCGTTGACCGGTTCTCCAAGTATGTCCACTTTGTCCCCCTACCGAAACTTCCCTCCACCCTCGAAACCACTAACCTTCTTGTTCGTCATCTGTTCCGCCTACATGGCATCTCTAGGACATCGTGTTGGACTGGGGTCCCCAGTTCACCTCACAAGTTTGGAAAGCTTTCTGCCAAGCCCTAGGGGCGTCAGCCAGTCTCTCATCCAGCTACCACCCTCAGACCAATGGCCAGACGGAGCGGGCGAATCAGGATTTGGGGTCGGCGTTGCGATGCGTGGCTTTCCAGCTGCCAACTTCTTGGTCCACTCACCTGCCTTGGGTCGAGTATGCTCACAACTCTCTGGTCAGCTCAGCCACAGGAATGTCTCCCTTCATGGTCTCCCAGGGGTTTCAACCTCCTCTGTTCAAGAGCCAGGAATCCTAGGTGGCGGTCCCCTCAGTTCAGGCCCATCTACGTCGTGTCTGGCAGGAAGCCCGGGCAGCGCTGACGCGGACGGCAGAGAGAAATTGACGACTGGCGGATCGTCATAGGGTCCGTGTCTGGCAGGAAGACAGGAGGTTTGGCAGCTAAAGACTGAAGCCTCAGTCTGTAGAGCCTCCGTGACAAGGTGACCCATCTCCAAACTGTGAAAGAGAGACATCAAGAAAAGATCAAAAGCCTCAGAAACAGTGCTCAACCTTCAGTGCAGAGTGGATCATGTTGAGCATTTAATCTCAGAAGGATGACCAGAATGGAAATCAGTATGAAGAGATTTGTGATCAACTTGTGACCAAAGCCAGGTGAAGGAAGGCCTGGAAGCTCGGATGGGCTCATAGTGTGTCAGAAGTAGCGGTGAAGTAGTTAGCACTGTTGACGCATGATTGGGTTTCCTCCAGGGGCTCTGGTTTCTTCCCACATTCCTATCCATGCAGGTTACGTTAATTGGCAACTCTAAATTACCAATCTAAAAAAAAATAAATAAATAAAACTTTGAATTGAATTTTGAACCATTTTTGTGTCCTTTAAGTATTGACCTTTCAAAATTTTATTTGTTTAAAAAACAAGGCACTGTTACAAAAGTCTTTTGATTTGAATCAACTCATGGGCAGTGAAGTTTAAATAAACATTTTAAGCTGGAGGATGAGTTATCTCAGCAAATAATATGCAGTGCTGCTATGCAGTCAATGTTTGTTTTCAATCTGTATCAACTCAGCATTTCCAGTTAGTCACTCTTAGTAACCTAAGTACTGTTATCATAAGAACATGAGTAGATTGATCTGTAATATGTAAGTTTGGGCAACTTGAGTCATGTTGAGTCAACTTTATAACCTAAGTTTAGTCGGCACACTCACCCTTGGTTGATTAAACTCAAAAAGACTTTAATTTTTTAAGTTTACTCAACTTTTATTTTCTTAGAGTGCAGACTGTCAAAAGTAAGTAAAGGAAGTGAGAGGGAAGCTCACAAAATCTACAATTATACAAAAATATAGAGATAGTTATATAAAATTAAACTGATGAATGACAGGATGTGTTGGAAATGTAAAACAGAGGTAGGAGCTGTCCTGCTCTGTTTATAGGGATGTGCATAAGCAACGCGTCTGACACCTGCTTTAACTAAGGGTTAGACCGTAAATACCAAATGTATAAAAAAAAAGAACATTTCTGTTACCATGGTGAGATTGGTTATCTTGAAACACTGGAAAACTGTTGTATCTCCTAATGTGAAAACCTGGACAAAGGCCATGGTGGAGGATGCATCTTTTGAGGCAATGCTCTACAGAGGATGGGCTATCTGTTCAGGGAACCAGATACTGAATGCAGCACAACTCCTTCCTTCATATTCCCATATGTGATCTATTTCTTCTTATTTCACAATTTCTTTTTCTACATGATATGTTAAGGGGTGCCTACACCAGAACCAAACCCAATAGACATTCCAGCACCATTAACCCTATACTCATGGATACTGTATTTCACAATTCAATTAAAAATTAAAAAGAGATAGTGAAAAAAAAAAAGTTCACGTTTCAAGTTTAAGCATACCTCCTGAAGATGCATGCCACGCTGCGTCCATTGGTTCAAGGCTCAAAATGAGAAGACAAAAAGAGCAGGATCAGTCAAAGAACGTTCCTCTGTAAATGTGCGTCTCTTCCCTGGTAACTGGTTGGATAAAGAGGTGTGACCATGAATGATGTCACTTCCTCTGAGCAGCTACAAAATCTTTTCCTTCCCTGTAATTGCGCTTCTTTTCTTAGCTGACACAGAAATAGCAACAGTCAGACTGGAGCCCGTTCAGCTGCCAGTCAGCCCGACACGTGCAGCTGCTCTCACACAAACAGAGATGGAGGCTGAGATAGGGAGAAGCTGGGTGGGGGAAGGAGAGAGGAGAGAAAGAAAAAGACTTCAGGTTTTTGTATGATGCTTTTTCACCGTGGGGACAGGGGGCCACGGTGATACAACCCCATAGAGCCGCTGTACAAAAACCTCCTTCCATTGACAACCATTGTACAGAGAGCTACATGAAGCTCGGGACACTTGGCAGAGCAGAAAACAACTATATTCTGAAGGTGTGTTGGATTGCAGCACACTGACAATGAAAAGTCCACTTCTATGCAGAAAATTTACAAGAAAAAAGTTTAAAACAATGACTTTTAAATCATATTCAGGGCATTTTGATTATTCTTTAACTCATCTTGGCAAACACAAAAAACAACATTTGACGTTATGAAGTTTGCCAGGCTTTGTTAAACATTCTTCATTCTCTGGATTCTTAGACTGTGTCTGAACTGCTGATTGTGGAAAGTCTGGGGACTTTTGGGTAGAGGAGAAAGTCAATGTGACACTGGAACCGAAGCTTACTTTGGAAAAGGAACAAAACTCACTGTTTTGGGTAAGTCAAAGCTCACACCATTCAGTTCTATGCAACTAACTTTAAGATATAGAACTTCTGATATGAAAGTGAAGGAAAATCCAATGTCATGAAAAAGTTGAAATATTGAGCTGAACAGAAAACAGTGTGCTATTCACTGAACCTGCTTACTTTGGACAAGGAACCAAACTGATGGTTTTAGGTAAATATCTTAATTTATTACTGTATATTCATGAATGTTACATTGCTTTAGAGCATTAGAATGAACGATGAGTGGAAGTAAAAACTTTACAAGGATAAATCTCATAGAGAAAGACTCAGGTTTCATGCTCAGTATTTTTGCACTGTGCCAATACGAACGAAGTTTACTTTGGAAAAGGAACAAAACTGACTGTTTTGGGTAAGTCAGGACGATTTAAATGGAGTAAAAATAATAAGCTTTGTAAGTGAAGTGGTGCGTTAAAGCTCATCTACCTGAGTCTTTATACTTAAAATTCAGCTCAGTGCTTTTTGATATTAAGCTTGAACACTGTGTCAATAGAGAAGCTTATTTCGGTGCAGGAACAAAACTGACTGTTCTTGGTGAGTAAAATGTCAAATTTTCTTCCTGTGAATTCAGCTCTTTCCAAAGTAAAACAAGTTAAAGCATTTCTGCTGTTTTGTGGGGGAAAGTCTTGTGTTATATGAGACTTGTAAAAGCAGACTGCAGTGCAACAAAAGTTGTTTTAGGTTTAAAGTGAAATATAAGTGAATCAACATGAAAACATAAAGAATCAAAGTAAAAGCAGCATCCTGGGCTGTTTTGAGCACTGATCATGTTCACTGTGACTCTGGTGGTTATGAAGCTTTCTTTGGTGGAGGAACAAAGTTAACTGTTTTAGGTAAGAAACGTATATCGTACATACAGTCTATAGTAAAATCTATAGTAAGAAATCAGAACAAATGTAATACATAATTGAAGTGGTTCTTTAACAAAGTAGTGTATTTAAGATATTCGTAGTTTAAGTTGAGCCCAGAGCTTTTTGCCCCTCAGCTCAAACACTGTGTCAGTACGAAGCTTATTTCGGCCAGGGAACAAAACTGACTGTTCTTGGTGAGTAAGACCTCAAACTTCTTCTCATGGATCCATCTGTAAAATAAGCTAAAGAAGCTGAAGCAGGGTTTGTTGCCTGGGAAGAATGATTGTGTGACTACAACAACAAAACAGATTGTAATGCAGCAAATGATGGAGAGATTTAAATCTTAAAAAGTTGGTAGAGAAACAAATTAAGCTGTTTTAGGTAATAAAATGTTTTAAAGTTAAGGTTCATTTTTCTTCAGATGTGTATCACACTGTAAATGAATTTCAATGCTCAATATCTCTGAACCACATAGCGACAATTAAACCAAGATTATGGCTGTTGCTAAACTAAAAAAAACATACACATAATTACATCGATGTTGGGGAGGTGAAAGTACACGGAGGAAGATTTGAGTTTTTTGCAACCTAGACTGGATTAATGTCAACACAGAATTTTTGCTAGTCAGAGATTGAAAGAGAACAAAATTAAAGATGAAGAAGCCAGGGGAAGAGTTTTTGTTGTGGCTGAAAGTCTCTGTGCTCCATTAACCAACTTTACTTTGGAGCTGGAACTAAACTCACCATCTTAGGTAAGATTATTAAAAGTAATAATAATTGATATAATATTTGATAGGATATATTTGCAGACGAGTTGGTTTTCCCAAGGTCAGAACTGAGGGTTTCTGATTTTAATCTCCTCCAGTTAAATGGACCTTAAATCACAATTTCAACACCATCAGCATCTAATTTTACTCTGTATGAACAGGTATTGTTTCTACATGTCAGTGTGCGAAGGGGTTTTTATTTATCAGATGAAAAAAAAAGAGCACAGAAACAGTTGGCAACTTTCATTGCTGGATGGTTGAGCAGTTTTTCTGTAGCCTTGTATCAGTGTGAACTCCAACTACCCAGCCGAGTTTGGTAGTGGCACCAGACTGACAGTGTTGGGTAAGAAAATTGTTTTTAAAAATCATATGCATAAGTGATTGTTTTCTGAAGTATAGGGCTGTAAAATAAAACTGCTCTTGGTTTGGTGCCATTCTGTATTGCTGTGCAGGTATGTAGTAAAAGATAAATGTAAAATTAATGAACTAAACATGTTTGATGTTAACCTGTGGCTAAAGATTTTGTTTATTGTTTCACATAAAATAATGATTTCACAAGAAAGATACAGTGACTGTACTAAATATGGCTTTTGAAAAACTACAGTGAAAAAGAGTAAGAGATAGAGGTTTCTAACATGTGAGTCAGCAGTGTGCTCTGGCTCTGGTTATCCTGCTTATTTTGGAGAGGGAACCAAATTAACAGTTCTTGGTAAGATTAATGCAATAACTTTATTAAAAAACATTTATGTTGAGGTTATGTCTTATGTCTGCTGTGAAGAAGTCACATGAAAAAATGTAAAATAATGTTTTGATACCTCCTGCCAGTTTTGTTTTTAATCTTATAGGCTCTTAAATGAAACTTAAACTGGCAGGTTTAAATTCTCAAAAACAGATTTGATTTAGTAAAAATAGAACTTTGAGAGTTTTGTGTGAACAGTTATTTGTTTTGAGTTTATCTGAAAAAAGAGCAGACAGTTGGCAGCTTTCACTGCTGAGAGGTTGAGGAGTTTTTTATGTAGCTTGTATCAGTGTGAACAACTATGATCCAGCTTACTTTGGTAGTGGCACCAGACTGACAGTGTTGGGTAAGAAAACCTAAACGTGCAAATTGTTGTTGAGGAAATGTTTTGGTGTCTTTGCTGACTGTATGCTTGTTGTTAAAACTGCAGAAAATACGTCACATCTATGGAAATTTCTTGTTTATAGCAGAAAGTCTAGGATTAGATTAGTCCATGACTCTGTTATCCTCAACTACTGACATCAATAATGGTGATAGTGTGACTGTATTACATTAGTACTAGTTAGTAATAAAGTCACAAATACAACAAATTGCCAGGTTACAGGTTTGAACAGTCTATCAGTTTTTAACATGCAAGTCAGCAGTGTGCTCTTTTCCTGCTTATTTTGGAGAGGGAACCAAACTAACAGTTCTTGGTAAGATTAATGCAATAACTTCATTAAAACAAACATTTATCTTGTCTTAACTGTGACCTGTAATGTAATTCTTGTGATTGTACCTTTAATGTTTATGTCCAAATTCTGATATGAAGAAGTCACGTGAACTTCAGAGTTCGCTGTTGTATGTTGATTTGTTGTAGATCTACAGGCAGCTTTAATTTGGTGATTTATATTTTTTTTACTGTGCTCCTGCAGAACCAGGGCATGAAATCACCCCACCAACAGTAAAAGTGCTCCGACCTTCATCGCACGAATGTCGCAACCTTAAAGACAGTGGCAGGAAGAAGACCTTACTCTGTGTGGCCAGTGGATTCTACCCCGACCATGTCAGTGTGTCCTGGGAGGTCAATGGGAAGAAAGTCACCAAAGGTGTGGCAACTGACAACGCTGCCGTGCGCCATGAAAAGTTCTACAAAATCACCAGCAGGCTGAGGGTCCCTGCCGAAGACTGGTACCAACCCGAGAGTAAATTCACCTGCACCGTCAGCTTCTTCAATAGGACAACAAATAATGTCTATTCGGCTACAATTCCTGGTGAAGGTATGTCCATTAGGAATCAACCTAAACCTCATCTTTTTGCTCCTGGTAATTCATAGAAACAATCATCTTGTTTACATCTCATCTAATCTATTTCTTATTTCTCCATCAGCTAACGTAGGCGTCTTGACAAGAGGTAAATATATTATTCTGTACTTCTGTGCACCTCAATGCATCACTTCTACATGTCCTACATAACCATAAAGTGTCTCCACTGGACGTTTGCCTGTTAATCATGAAACTCATCAAGTATTTGAACTTTCTGCAGAGAAATATCTGAGGATCACACAGACTGCCAAACTCTCCTATGGTGTGTTTATCATCAAGAGCAGCATCTATGGAGCCTTTGTAGCAGTTTTGGTGTGGAAACTCCAGGTTTGTCCAACCCAACACTTTTGACTGATGCTCTCAACATCCATACTGGTTCCATATGTTTCAGTATGAGAATGAACAGGTAATAAAAAGAGTTCATGACATTAAGATATTGTGTCCTTTCTGTCTGTTTCAGGGTTCATCTGGAAAGCAGAACTACTGAGAGCTGAGCTGAGGCAAATGAACAACTGATTGATGGAAATAAAAGTGAAAATATAGTAGTTATACTTCAATAATGCAGCATGTTACAGTAAAGATTAACAGCTCTGTGCTTACTCTTGTTACAGTGTTAAAGCTTTAACTGACAAGCAAACAGTTTGGCATCATGTTTTTGTAGATACTTAATACATGTGTTTGCTGTTGGTTGTGAAATACTTGCTTAAGTTTTCTCTCAATAAAAGTATTTTCTCGACAAACATGCTTAGTTTCATTTCATTCATTTTTCTATAAAAGTTTGTCCTGAGTGGATTTGTGAGTTTTGTAGTTTTTCCCAAAACAAATCACATTAAACATATAAATTACACTTTGTCAGTTGTTCCATATTGTTGCTGATACCCCCCACACACAACTGATAGTGAAAGATATTTTTAGCAGCTCACCAACCAGCCTGTTTCCTGACAAATCAACTGTTTTTCACCAACAGACGTTGAAACATTTCAGCAGCAAAACATCAGAAGCAGATTCATTTGGTCATAACAACTTTTTTTAATGAGCCAACTGAAAGGTGAATCAAGTTTTGCCAGAAAATGAACTTGATAAATTAGGTTCCACTGACTAATCTGTATTTCCTTTTCTTGAAATCATGTGAACTCATTAAAGTGGGTTTATTAGAGTCATATCTCATTTTTCCACTTTGCACAAACATGCACAGTGTATTACTGTTTGTATCCTCTTCATGAATAAAGAAATCTTTTCTTCATTTCAAACACTGTCAGAGAGAAAGTAAATGGTAAGAGTGTGAATCTACCACATAACTACAGGAAATCAACATTCTCCTCTGTGCACAAAAGAAGGTCAAAGCTGGTGAGGAGGCAGACTGAGCAGAGGATGTGGTCACAGAGCAGCCTGCACATCGTTCTCTGTGCCGAGAAATGACGGAGGTGCAACCTTCCACTTCACCGCAACCCCCGCCTCTGCACGGTGCACCTGCAGCTCTGCACCAGCTCACACCCACATTGCACATCTCTAAACAAACAGCTGGGAAAGCTTCCATTTCTGTACCAACCGAAGCTACACATAAACTATGTGTTGTACTATATACAAACAGCTGTTTACTGTGATCTTCGGGCGTAAACTATCAGCTCGCAGTTGGCCAGCTCGGGCTGGTCCACGCACTCTGGCGGCACATCAACACCTGCAACAGCATCAATGAAGGACAGTTTCTTTATTTTGTGCCTTATAAAATCAGATCAATGCACAGATTATTCTTTGCTGCTTCTGTACAGCGAATTAAACTTGGAGTGACTGAATCAAGTCTGATGAATCATGATATCGATCAAGTTTTTACAAGCTGAGTTTGTGTGTTCCAACATCTAAGCATCAGGAGTCTTGTTAGCATGGCCTTTCAACTTCTGAATCACTGTACACTTCTCTGGTGTTCTTTTTTTCCATAGTAATTTTTCTAAATGTGATTAAAATGGGATCATAAAACCTTCAGGATGGCTGAGTTACATTATTATTCTCACCTTGTTGTGTGTCTTTAATGACCCTCACTTCGGCTGTGGCACTCACAGAGTAGATGCCGGTGTAAGCGTTACAGGTGTAGGTGCCCTCGTCTGACGGCTTCACGTTATTTAGGATCAGGCTACCATCAGATGACGTCAAGATGTTACGACCATCTGGACGGACCGGCACACCATTTCTGCAGTAAAAGACAATTAAAAGAAAAGCTAGTTAAGGCCCGTGAGATCTGTGTTGTTTTGTTAGCTGTTGTTGTTTAATGGCATCTAAAAGAGACCAGGCTAAATAATTGCAATTAATATTTACAGGTTGTATTTACAAAATTAAGTTAAGTCAGAAGCAAAGTCAAGTCAGCTGAAGAAAAGACTAATTCAACCTTATAAAAATCATGTTCCTCTAAAACATTTTAGACATTCTATTTAGGGAACTCACATGAAGACTATAGAACCTTTAGCAAATTCAAGCTTCTCAAATCTTGTGCTTATAACTGGACTTTATGAGCTATGAGCTTTTGGGATCACGTACATGTATAGACTCTTTAAATTTAACCATCACTTAAAGAGTACCATTATTTTGTCTGTGTTATTATATGTATGTATTATATTGTTAGATATCTGACTGTGCTGTTACTGTGCTGCTATTCTTGGACACATACTTAAGAATAAACAGTAACTACTCCAGCCACATAATTTTTATTTTACCTGGACCAACCAATATTAATGTTGTCTCCTGACACCACACAGGGGAGCAGAGCTGTGCTGCCTTCAGACACCTGGACGTTGTTCGGAGCCGTAGTGATCCTCAGGTCCGCTAGACAATGAAGAAAAGATCAAATAAACTCTTTTCTCATTTTTTTCCTTTTAAAATTTTAACTTAAAAACCTCAAAAGTTCATTGCTCTGGATGTTGCCGGGGGAGTGGCCCTGTAACACTGACACTTTATAATGATTAGTTTGTGACATTTACTGCTGCCTGCTGGTAAAGTGTGTGAAACTGCAATATCAGCAGAACAAACATGTTCAGTAGTTCAATGTGGAGTCGGTAAAACATACCTTGGACTTTGAGCTGCAGTTTTCTCTGCTCCAGCTGCTGCTGACTGGAGGCTGTGCATGTGTAGACACCAGAGTCATCAGGCTTGAGAGCGCCGAGGATCAGGGTCCCATCTGAGTTCTGGGTGAACCTGCAACACAGCAGTAATTTGGTCAGGACCCCTGGTTTTGTTAGTTTGTGTTTGTTTGTAAAACAGGAGCTGAACCTTGTGAGTGAAGGGCTGATAGAAAGATAAATGTTCACAAAGTGTCACTGTGAACAAGCAGCAGCATCTTAAGCAGTAACAGAAGGGTTTATGGGAAAAGTCAGTGGTCATAAGCAACAATAATGTTAGTGTATGCTTAAAGCAGTCGCTGTACCAGGGTGTCACAATTCATTGACAATACACTGATATTAAAAGTCTGTAGTCATGTTGGTATCAACTGTGTGAAGCTGTGCCTTCACACCTTGGTTCATTAAGGTAAATGCTAACATACTAGCATGCCCACAGCTAAAGTTTGGCAATTGATATTTACCATGTTCCCTATCTTTGTGTTACCCTGCTAACATCGGTTAATTAGCCTAAACACAAAGAACAGCTGAGGCAGATGAGAATCACGTCATTTTGTCTTCTGGGTGTTGCCAGATAAAAGTCAGAGGATCATCAAACTCATTAGAATTGCTCCTCTGGGTACAATAAAACATCTGTGAAAATTTAGTGGCAATTAATCTGACAGGTGTTGACTGAAGTGATGGTCCAGACTGGTTGAAAAAAATGCAAGGGACAGTTGCAATGCCTAAGCATTACAATCACAAATGACATCTGAATAGTTAGAGTTAAACAACTGTGGCACAACCAGGGTAATTTACAATGAGTGGGCATATATTAAAAAAAATCTGATTATAAGAACAGTCTTTTTGCCATCTCCTGCCTTCCACATCATAGTAATCTATTTTTACTTTTACTCTTGACAATGTCTTCAAATCAGAATTTTAACATCAGTGGAAATTACCTGGAGTCACTGAGGGCCTGTCCGTCTTTTGTCCACTGAATGCTGACAGACTGCAGAGCTGAGGGAGGGACGATGGTGCAGGGCAGTCTGGCAGTTTGTCCCGCTCGCATCTCCAGCAAAGATGAGCTTGTGCGGTCGATACTGAACCTATGAGTAGTAATCAGAGAAACACAGAGCTGACGTCAGTTATAGTTTACAGCTCTATCTGTGCAACAAACATCTGATGTCACCCACATCTAATTAAGGTGTTTGTGAGTATGTGAGTCTAAATGTTCCATTTATGAAAGCTTTGACTGTATGGACAGACAGCAGGGGTTTTTCATACCGCGGGAACGGGCCATCCCTGGGAAGTGAGGTAGGAATCAGGCGAGATGAGCCTTCTGTGAAACAGACACACACACACACATTGAGCACTTCTGTCATAATTCATGAATATAAGGTGAATTAATGCATAAAGACTCAGTGTGCTCTGACATCATCTGTGACATCAGGGCTTCAGCCCCATCTTCAGGATTCATGTGTGATGAACTAATCAGGGTTAAAATCGGTCAAATTAAGGCTTTGACCGAATCTGGCCCCAATTAGCTGATTGTACACATAGCAAAAGTGTTTTCAGAAGCTATGTAAGAGTGCTCTTATCTCCATAGATATGGAATTGACTGGACTATCTATTATCTGTATAACTAACCAATAGCTGAAAAATGTTAAGTTGTAAATTGATGATAGAAAATGATAACAAAACATTTATGTCCCCAACTTTTTAATCCTGTAAATCAACATTTAAACATAAAAGACAAAGATGCAGTGCAGACTGATTCTTTGGGAAATGTTTCATAGTGAATCTGTTGTATCATGCTATTTATCAAATGAATGCAGGTGAACACCTTTACCTGAGACAGAGAGGTAAATGTAGCGATGGTCTCTCTCCCGCTCCCGAGTGGCCACGCACAAAAACCAACCAGAGTCCAACTTAGTGAGAGGGCCAACTAACAGGGAGCCATTGGGCTGCTGGTGATGCCTGAGGAAAAATAGAAATAAAAACATAAAGACTGGCAGAGAGCAAAATTAAATGTATATTGAGCCACTGAATGTGAGTGTGTGTGTGTGTGTGTGTGTTGTGTTTGTGTGTGTTTCGCAGACCTGTTGGTGGACAGAGGGATACCATCTCTTCTCCACTCCATGATGACAGTGGAGGACGGTGGCGGGCTGACTCGGCAGGGCAGCACAACCGTCTGGCCAACTAAAGCTTCCACTGTGGATGGGTCAGTCTTATCGATGGTCACTTCTCCCAGGGTCAGACTGAGGTAACATGAGGGGAAGAAAGAAAGGAAGAAAGAAAGAAAGAAAGAAAGAAAGATAGAAAGAAGGAAAGAACAGGAGGAAAGTTTGGAAAACAAAGAATATGAAGATTGAAGTGAGGAAAAGAATGAAGAAGAGTCACTTTATGCTCTACTGTTGGTACTTTTATTAGTAGTCACCAAAGCAGGCATAAAGAGTGCCCACAACCTGGCTTCAGAAGTTTGTCAGAGAAAGCTCAGAGAGAAAAGACAGGAAAGAAACCCAGCTTTGGCAACACAAAAGGCCCATGCAACATGAAAAATGATGAGACAATCTATGCTCATCTCACCCGGGAAAAAAAACTATTTAGACACTACAAGTAGACAAATGTTAAACACAAGGAGACAAATAAAACCCACAGTAAGTTCCAAGCAAGAAGTTGTCTGGTAATGTTTCCCAAGGAAAGCTTAACACCTCAATTTATCCAGTACACACAAGTACACAAATGTAAAGTAGAAAAAGATGGGGTTAAGTGAGGACACATACAATAACGTGAAGCATCACAGCAGAACCTTTATTAGTTTCATCTAATGCCATCAAGGTGAAAACACAAAGCCCAAACATGGCGCCGACTGACGCAGTAAAGGAGCAGGCACAAATAAGCACGAGACGACTCATGTTAACTCTAGACAGGCAGGAAAAGTCCCAGAAATGTTGAAAAGTAGAGCTGTCCATTTACTGTTGGCTCGCTGCGAGGTTGTCAACTTCTCCCGACATTTTGTCGAGGTTAAAGGAAGAAGGAGGGTGTCGCTACTTAAGCAGGCGTGAAAGTAAGTGTGTGGAGCTAGAGCTGGCTGCAGTGGGTTTACTAAAGCAAGGATTCAGATTATATTGGAACACATCAATAATGTGATCTACATAAAGAGGATATTACATAAAATAAAGCACAGCACTTGTGAAATATTCTGTTGTGCAGGTAATAAAAATAGGGAATGGCTGTTTAAAATTCTGTCTTTAAAGAGTAACTCAACACCAGGCTAGAAAACAATGTTTACAAGCTTTCCAGGGGGGGTGAAGTTACTCTTTAAATTTCCTCACTTTGGCTGAAAAGCTTGGAAAAGGAGCCAAGGTTTAAACTTTTAAAATTATGGATGTTGCATTAGTAACTCTTAACATTTACTTAAGACTTTGAAAATAAGATTGTGAACTTATTTTTATTTTCTTGTGGTGCACCCTAAATCTGGTTTGTCATGTCTTATAAGGCTGGGAAGGGCACAGTGATGAAAAACTTCATCATCATATTGTGAAGCTGGGCGAATGATGCATATAACTTGTCTTTGGACAGTGATTCGATCCTTCAGCTCATTATTTGACCCTTCTCAGAGTAGGGCAGTGTGGACTGGCTCCTTCAGCAGGGGTATGAAGGCTGTAAAACAGCATTATGGGGCCAGCGGTGCCAGGCAGCTGGAGCAGGGAGTGAGCTTCTCGCTGCGCTCCCTGGTTCTTCAGGGTCTTACCTCGCAGCTGGGCCGCTGTGCTGTGCAGCGGTCACGGGTGACGGCCGGCGTCCCCGCAGATAGACTCTGCCTCTGTGGGCATGTGTGGCGGCGCTCGTGGACTGTCTGCCAGTGCCGCTGGCCGAACCCCGCTGGACTGTGAAAATCCTCCCCATGTTGCGGGACTGCCCGCTTGCTGACCCTCCAGAGGTGGATCCGCCTGCTCCAGATGAGGTACCAGCTCCAGATGCGCTCCTTCCGGGGGTAGATTCTCTTCTAGACGACGGCTCTCCAGCAGGAGTGGCCGCTCCCGGGCCTTGCTGGCTCGGTGCAGGTGCCTGACACGCCCTCTGGCACTCTGCCCGGGTCATGAAGTTGTTGCTGTTGCCGTGGCAACCTCCATACCAGAAGTGCACGCACTTGGAGGTGATGACATCATAGTGGTAGCGTGACACCCAGCTGCTGCAGGAGCCGGCAGCACGGGGGAGGGAGCAGATAGAGCGCTCGACTACAGCGAAGAAACAGAGCAGGTGAAGTTATGCAGTCTCCAGATCACTCATCATGGTTTAGTCAGTCACTCATCTTTGGATAATGACACTGTGCAGTTAGTGAGGAAAGATAAGTATCCATAGATTTATTTTTATATTTATATATATTTATTGGTGTACTCAGCCCCACCAACAAGTCAACTCATTCACAAATGTTTAACTGGGGCACACTGGTAGCCTAGGGGTTAACCATGAACAGCAATGTCCGGGTTTTGTCCAGCTAAGGCATCTTTCTACAGATACTTTAAAAACTGCCCAAAAAATAATTATGAGAGAAAGAAGAAACTGATATTCAACACATTCAATATATCAAAGGTTAGAATTTCCTCATCCGGTAAGAAAAAATTAAGGAAAAAATGTGAATATTTTTCTTTTTTAGAAGCACTGATGCACTGAACTGGTAAACTGAAACTGAAACCCAGAAGCTGTTACAGTATGCACTCATGCACTTACTGTGGTTTGGTGGGACAGGGCAGCCCTCACCACTGGGTCCTCCTGCAGGTGTGGTGCGGTCATAACAGCACCCGTAGGTGGTGGTTCGGCACTGTACTGCATTCTCAGTAGGGAGAGAGGGAGCAGCCTGAGGGCAGATGTCATGTCAGATGAGCATAAAAAAGAAAATATTATGTCTGCTCATGTGAAAAAACGATAACCAGGCATCTTATTTGGCTTATAGATGCTCAGGTCTGTATAAAGTCTGTCCTCACCAGCTAAAATTTGATAAAATAAACTAGTATTTTATGTATGTTTTCTTACAGTGGGTGTAGGGGCCACAAACTCTGCACAGCCCTCCTTGTTGGGGCCCTGCGCAGCTGTCACACCATCTTGGCAGCAACCATAACTGACACACAGGACAAGAAGAGAGCAGGTAAAAATATTCAAACAGTTAATGTACTGCAAGAACTGTTTAAAACAACAAAAAAAAATGTGCAAATTTGACATTTCTGTGAAAACCTCAACTTCAAACTGGTCATTTCGAAGTAGTTCCTGTGGTCATGTGTAGTGCAAATCCCTGGTTCGAGTGGTCATACAGCGATAAAAATGACACCGAGACGAAGACTCTAAAATCAGGTCTATATGAAACCTCCACCACAGCGTAATGGCAGGCTGGAACTGGATACCTGGCCTGAATGCAGGATGGCTGGAAAGGAGTGGGAGCTGGGACCTGTGGGCAGCCCAGACCCTGGGGGCCCCCAGCTGAAGTGCGTCCGTCTGGGCAGCAGCCATAATAGGACTGGCTACAGTGGAGGGCCGGGGCGAAGCTGTGGGGGTCACGGACTGTGTTCGCCTGGGACTGGTCTGTCTCTGGCCTGAGGACTGAGATGAAACCATAGCAGGGGGAGAATTCACACACTTGCATACTGGACTCCAAAGTTCACGTGTTTAGTGCCATGTCTGTTTACCACAGAGACTAAAGCTATTGTGCCTGAGACCACGCATTACACAAGAAGCTGAAGCACAAAAGAAACTGAAGAGGATGCACTGGGACAAGAAGCGCAAGCATTCAGAATAAATAATTGCACAGGAAGTGAACACACACCAGATCTCAAACTTGAAATTCCTGAACACTGGGACAGCACACAGCACTGAAAAATGTCAGAACATGCCAGAAACACCACAACCAGCACTAGCACACTTCAGTGCCTCGGAAATATTTTAATCAGGCCGACAATGCCAGTGGACCCCTGAAAACATGTCAATCAGGCCTGGATAATTAGTGCAGGGACAGGGACTGGGCGGGGAGGGGGGTTGGGGCATGAGGACAGGGACAGGGGTGCTGAGGGGGACAAAGTGACAGCAGTTATATTAGAAGAGAGGAGGGGGGTGCAGGGGAACTGGAGGGTAGAAATGATTAGGGTGCAGTCACACCTTTGTTTTCTTTTGTTCAAACCATGATGGTGTAAACTTTATGTTTTATAAAAAAGCCATTAAAACTATTAAAAAAGAAACAAGTACAGTAGAGCACAAAAAAACTTGTAAATAAGACAAAGTGACAGCCAAAGAAACTTTATTAAAAAGTGCATCAACATCAGTCAGACTGATGTTGCTCTCTGGTTAATTTAATTATTTTTGACACTGAATTATTAATGCTATAAAGGTAGATCCCTCCACCCATCCATGGTTTCCAGTCTATCACAGGGCTAATATCTCTCACCTTTTACTCCCAACGGTTTGGCTGTGACCTCATCCTCAGTAACACATTAATGAATGAATAATATTGTTTCCAGGATGTTTTACGAAAATGACAGACAGACACTGAGACGGAGACTAACCCGTTGCGTGATCTGTCACATAGGGCTGAAAGCCGGTCTGAGAATTGTCATGTCCTCTTGGGTCCTGGACACTGGGGACAGCTACACACAGAACACACACAAACCAGGAGGAGCAACATGAAGTGCATGCTTTCCATAAAGCACAAAGGACTTTTAAATAATAAATTTTAATAGACAATGATAATATACTGTAAATAGCATGAGCCCAATTTAGGAGCCAAATTGGCATCTACTCACCCTGTGGGCTGTAGCAGGGCTGTGAGTTGCAGCGCTCCACTGTGGAGGGTTTGGGTTGGGCATTACATTGGTCCACAGGGTGCAGGTTCCTCTCTCGGTCCGAGCAGATCACCTGGCGCTCTCGAGAGCCAGAGCTACAACTCCTAGAACACTGGAGGAAAATGGCGGTGGAAAGCAACTCGTACAGCAGTTGGTTTGATGGGGGAAAAAAGGGCTCAACAGAAAAAAGGATGACATGATGTTTCGCATTCAGGCACAGTCAGCACGCTGTATTGTTTGTGTTCGCTGTTCCCCATCCCACTCACCAGTCCCCACGCTCCAACGTGCCAGCTGATCTGTTTCGGGCAGGCGGCCATCTCACAGGGTTGAACGGCAGGCGGGCGGAGCAAGGTGCTGCAGGATGTCTCCTCCAGCCTCATCCCACCTGAACCCGCGCAAGTCACCTCTCTGGTCTGGTTACCTGAACCGCAGGTCACGGAGCACTGCAGACACAACAGCACAGATTGGACCTCGTCTTCAATGTCAGGGCCTTAAAATTACATTATATACTATTCAGACATGGCTGCAGAGGAAGAAGAAACTTTTTTCTCTGAAATAAGTTGAAACTGGCAAAAGTCCGGCTGTGCCATATTTAATAGAACACACATGCACAGTGGCGTCCAAAAGTCGTTACTTTTAATTTAGTTGAATGGGCTGTAGCTTTTTATACCAACCATGACAACTTTTTATGACGTTTTAAAAGTCTGTAATTCTATCCATTGCTCTCACTATTTCAACTCTGCATGTCCCCACCTTGCATATAGTGTTCTTCGAAGCTCAGTTTGGCCTCTCACGTAATTATCGGTTTTACATTTAAGACTTAACTGATGACTACATTGTGAGTGAGAGAAGCTGCGCATTTCTTTTCTGAAACAATAAATACAAAACAAACTCTAGAAAATCCCAAAGGCAACAAGTGTTGAAAACACTTGCTATTATTTCAAAGACAATTCCAAGATTATTCTTTCAGATGGAGTTAAAACTATTCATTTTGCTGAGATTAAAGATGATTTGTGATGTGATATTTACTTATTTTACATTTTAGTCAAAACAACACATATCCAACTTGATAAACTAAAGATTTGAGTGTTCATCTATATCCTGAGAACATTCTGCTACTTTTTAAGATAAGCGATATTTGATGTAAAACAAAAGAAGAGAAGGGGGAAGTTTACTGTTCAGCTCATGAAAGAAAAACACTTTTGATAGCTGGTGTATTTATTTTTCACAAAATTTCACTCGGCTTCACCTCTCTGTGGTCACCTTCAGTAGTCGCCGTTCACTCACCGCACTCCAGCTGGTCACGTGATACTCTGCACACTGGTGCATGTTGCAGGTCTGCAAAGATGGAGGTGCCTCAGTGTAGGCAGCACAGACGGCGTCCTCCACCACGCGGGGCCCTGAGGCATCATGGGAGACGCACTGCACGCTGCGCACCTGGGAGCCTCCGCCACAGGAAACCGAGCAGGTATTCCACTCTCCGGTTCTCCAGCTGGGAAAGACAGGGGACACAAGTGAGACGACAGGGCTTGTAATGATGTAGTCAACAAATGTTGGAAGGAGTTTCATTCCAAAGTCAGAAAATTATTTCCTCTGATGAAAGAGAAACAAGGGATGTAACTTTGACACAGTGGCTTTGGCGCCATGTTTTGTTCTCTGCCAGGTCAGAAGATTTCAAGGTGATGTCTTCAGATTGCTCTTCTTATCCAACCAAAAAGTCCAAAACCCAGAGATATTCTATTTGCAATTATATAACAGAGATACAGAAAACCTTAACTGACAATTTTTTTAATGAATCAGTTAACCATTAATCAAATTTTAAGATAAAATATCAAGTAATTATGTGTTAATGGTTCATTCATTAGATATAAATCAGGGTTTTGGAATGAAACCCTTTAAATCCAATGAAAACCCTTATAAAAGGATGCATCGTTTTATCCAAACTGATCCTCTGCTACTACAAAACCACTCAATACGATTGGCTTGAAAACAACACATCCTTTCGGAAAGGGCAGTGTTAAAGAAGACCCAGCCACCAGTTGCTCCTAGCTGAAAGACAGACAGCATTTTTCACCTCGTGGTTAGTGTCACTAATTACTAGCAGCAGTAATTATGGGAAAGCGTTGCTAAAATGAAGGACAAGCTCACACAAACAACTCAGTCTACTGTTCCCTGTTCCCCGTGCAGTGCAGTGCATCTTTAAATTGAGAGCTAATGAGGGTGCAGTTAGCGTCACCCGAGCTTCGTAAACTTCTCAGGTTTCTGAGCGGCAGCAGCATCAAAGAAAAGAAGCAGGAAATACCAGACAGTCATCGACTGAAGCCCTGGCTATTTACTGCTACAATAAGGCTGCTGTCTCCAATTCTCCAAAAGTACACAATCCCCAGCACCCCCTGCATGATGACCTTTAACCCACGAACACCTCGCTACACATCAGCTGCATTAATTAGACAGAGCTTCACAGTTTTCTAAAGCAATCAGGAAGTGGTCCAGCTCAGAGATCAGGTACAGGGGCCACAGGACTGGAGGTCAAAAAGGGAGGAGGTCTTTGATGGAAATCTGGCATCAAATTGCTTTTCGGTCTCCCTGGGGAGGGACATTAAATGTGTCTAAGACAAATGAGGATCATTACAAAGTTGAAAAGGAGATCTCTGAGCTCGACAGCTGCCAACGCCTTTCGTTCTCACACCACATGGACGAACAGGCTTTGCACTAAACACAGACATGAGAGTCAAACACATTTGAATGGGGAGAGTTTGTGACGGACATTTTAATCAACATTTATTATACCTCTGAATTATTTTGTACTATTTTGGCACTTTTTAGAAGCCAGTAGTTAAAGATGTGTTTGTTTTCCTGGTGTCAGTGAGAAGGACAGGATGGATTTTATTGAAGAAACTACTTCTGTACGTGCTTAGGAAATCAGCAGTGATCAGTGAAAATAATGTTTTGATGATTCAGATCTCCCAGTGTTCACTTCATCCTAGTCACCTACAACTAACTACTAACTAACTACATTCACAGACCCTGGGTTACCTGAATACATAGGCTCTGGGTCTTTGTGAGGATCTCCACAACTGTGGTGGATACAGGTACGCCATCCTTTCAGACAGTCATAACACATCAACAACAGTCAAAAGCTCTCTAAGTTGCTTTTGGCACTTGAGCAAATTTAGGAGCACAAACAAAAAAGTCACAGTGACAACAATGAGCTCATCTCCTCTCTGATTACACACAGTGGAGGAAAAATTAACTGTGAATGATGCTAGAGGTGGGATTCAATGGGATTTGACTGTATTTACCTGCGGATTTGTGGGCATGGATGAGGGTTGCATGTGCGGTTGGTCTGTGGCCTTGGCAGAGATGCGCAGAGGTAGTCAGGGTAGGCCTCATTGTCAATGGTGCAGAAAACCAGCCGGGACTGATAGCCTATGAAGAAAAAGATGGAGAACTGTGTCTTCATCTTCCAAGAGACAAGGTTATAAAGCTTCTATCCAGACATGTTTAAATGCATGGACAACATAGTGAGACTCTAACCTGAGCCACACTCTCTGCTGCAGGCAGACCAGGATCCAAAACTCCAGTAGTAGCCCTCTCGGGAGCGTCCGTTAGGAAGGTAATATTCATACTCCACCCCCTGGTTGGGCTCTTGGCTGATCAGCTGAGAGAAGAGGGGTGTGCTTCATGATTAACAATCAACTCATCAGTCATATTCATTGGATAAGATTCATGATCATCAGAGGATTAACTCTTCTGCTGCTTGGAGTCCTTGATCTTTCCTTAAACACCACTAAAATTGCACCCATGATAATACAATAAATCTCAAAAGCTAATGGACATATTTCTCTGGAAATTGGTGTGGATATTAATGGTTCCAAGAGGTTGAATCCTAATGTTTTTGAAGTCTCTCTGAACTTTCCAAAAGTCCCATGATGAGACCCCCATTGTAACTATTAAAATAGCCACTGTAATGTAAAAAAAAAAAAAAAATCAGCTAGATCAACGGGTTCAATCTGTCCAATATTTTATATCGTTGGGTGAAAGGGACATGACAGACAACAGTAGTTTCACATCTTCTGTATGTGATCTTACCTCAACAACAAGGGGTTCAGTGGTGGGGCCGCGGCCGATGATGGTTTCAGGGACATTGTCACCCTCAGCACCGCGCTGGTAGTATAGCATGGTGCCAGCGATGGGTGTTGCCCTGGAAAACTCAATTACCCAGTGGCCATTGAGGTAGTACTCTCCACGCAGGTTTTTGATAGCTGAACAGAGCAGTTAAAAACTTTTTTCAGTTATATGTCCATACTATATAAAAACTGTTAAATGCAAACATTTTTTTCTGTCTCTCTATTAATTTGTTTTTCAAAAAGTCCGACACATTTACCGAGGTAGTTGCGTGTGGCTACTGTTTCTCTGATGCTGATGGTGGTGGCTCCAACAGGGATGATGAACATCTGGTTGTAGCCTGAGATGAAAATGAGACTTTTCACATTTAGAAACTACAAAGGGCTGCAAACAAAACAACAGGCAAAGTCACAGACACAAGTTTAGAACTGAGCTTCTCTCAAAGTTATTTTGTACCTCAGTGACAGGGAATGTTTAACTGTGGTGACAAATTTTATGATTGAGAGCCTGTGGCAGTGTTTGTCCAAGTTAAACATGTGCATCTTACCATTTGGCAGATTGCGTACAGAGAAGCTGTTCTTGATATGGTAGCAGGACTGTCCGTTGCCCCCACACTGCAGGCAGGGGTCCTCCTGCTGAGGAGACTCCAACATGTTGTCACAGCCCAGACGCTGGAGAATGGGATAAAAAAATGAGCCAAAGTTAGATAAATAGATGTTGGCCTCAAATTCAGATGACTAAGACTTCATTTTAAACATCAGTACTTAATTTTTACCTCAAACCATCAGGTGTGGCATGTCTCCAAAATATTAAATTACTATTTTATTTGGCTCAAAGACAGTACAATCTAATTGAAGTTTCAGTGGAGAATTTTAGACTCCAGGCTGTTCAGAGGATTTTCCTTCCTAACACTGCAAAAATCCTTTAAAAAAACACCTGTTTAAGCATGGAAATTGTCAAATCCATTCTACGTATTAAATATGAGTGCAAAATATGAGCCTTCAAATCTACTCTGTTCAGTCTGACACAGGTCATTGATGTTGATATCAGCTTTGAGGAATGCATTATTATTATCACCTTAACATGTTATTGCAATGAGATTTTAAAAAACAACTTTTAAATGATTTTTTGAAAAGACAGAAAGGAGGCCAGACAAGGTCTGTCAAAACAAAACTAAAAGTTGAACATAAAAAATGTTCAGTGGGTGTTGAGTCATCTTCAATACATAAACCCTCCAAGAGTAAACCAGTCTTGAGAGCTGGGTGGATTTCAGACAGCTGCTCTCCACAGAGGGGGTGTTACAGACATGAAGTCAGAGGTTAAACAGAGGAGGTGTTTCATGAGGAAATAATTAGACCAGAAAAGAATGAGAACAAAAGAAGTGTTTGACTTTACCACATGGTTCTTAGCTTCTTAGCTTCTGTGATTGTGTGCAATCTCATTAATGATGTCAAACCAGACTTTATGTGTAGATGAGAACTCTGACTCAGATTTACTAAAACTGACATGGATGGACAGACTAATGATGTCAATGAATACAATCCACAACACCATTTTATTCAATTAAATGTGATTAAAGATATATATATATCACTGGATTTTTTCAAATTAGTTTTAATTTTCTAAGCGGCCTACCTTGCAGACTCCGTCCACACAAATATCCCTCCGTCCTGGGTGACAGGGCGTACCGTCCACCACAGCGCTGCGGTGGCGATAGTAAAAGTTTTCTCCTCTTGGCATGCAGTTCAGCTCACAGGGGTTCTCAGCTGTCAGAGGCATGAGAATCGTCAAGGTAAGCTCTTTGAATTAATAAAACCATCTGTATTGATGTTCTACAGTCATGGAACCTTACTATTTGTATGATGTCAGTTTAGCCAGTTTGTGGTACTCATATCACAGTCATGTCAGTAAACAAGCAGGAAACAAATAACCCAAACCATCTACTGCATTCTGCTTCTAACCTCCATAATATGGGAGCCACTTGTAACGTTTCCCCTGGAAGTCAGTCCCATCAAACTGGGAGCACTGCTCCTCACGGAAATCCCTGGATCCCTCTGGACAGTCCTGAAAGGAACAATGGCAGGCAGCAGGTAAAAGGTCATTTAGGCACAAAGACTTCAGGTTTAAAACAAAGTAAAAGGTCCAATATACCTGATTTGTTTAATAATAGAAGATGTAAAATACTTTCAAGAGAATGTAATACTTTACACTGATGTTGGTTGTCATTCATCCATGAGCATGTTTATAGGCCATAACAGTTTGACATTTAAATGTGTAAAAAAAAAAGAACTTGTTTTGTGTTAGTTGTGTTTTCTCACCTGGATGTTGCAGGAGCGGTAAGACTTTTCTGGCCCGACACAGTTGTGTCCCCCATCGGTCCTGTGTGTTGAAAATGGAGCACGAAAGTGAGACACCAATGGCTAATATTTGCAAAGCTTAACTGTGATGGAGATTCTTGAGCTAATCTTCTTACAACCAGGGATGAAGTAGTTTCTCTTAAGGCTAATAGTATCAGCTGAATGTGTATACAGCTACAAGAGCTGACTAAGTAAAATCAGCCATACGTTATAAAGTAATCTACTCTAAATTTCCAGGAGTATGTCACTGATTTAGCATGGTACTTTCAATAAAGTTAGATGATTTGCGAGTCAGTTTAAAAGAGCAATGACCAAAATTGATGCAGAAAAGACCAGGAAATTCTGGTGTTGATACTCTATGATGGTTTAACCAAAAATTCAGCATAATACAAAAGGATAGCCTCTTTCTTCAGACTTCCATTCTGCCTCGTAAATGCTGATTTCTTTCAAATTCACCAGGCCATAATGCAGGATTAATAACGTTTATGTCTCAAGCGAAAGCTGAGAAGAAATCATCAATCACTTTTTAATCTTTGGAAATGTCCTCAGAGCCACAGAGGATGTCATCAAGTTGTTTTCACAGGCTGAGTAGGATTCTGTGTGATCTTGTGACAACTAAGTGAACTTCATGTCAGAGGAGTGTCGCTTTAGGCCACAAATACTTCCTGGGAGCTGTAAAAAAACAACTTTGCATATTTTCTGACTAAATGTGCATTTTGGGTGATCACTGTGACACAGAAGCAGTTAATGACTAGGTGAGACTGCAGTGCACATATGCAAATAGAAACTGTCTGGGAGTGCAGAAATAACCACTTTCAGCTCTGACATTAAGAGGCATTCCTCTTTAATCTGTGCCAATAAAAAAAAATGTCTTCTCAGCACAGCAGAGGCCTCAACATCAGCACTGTTGAAACCCAAACTCTGCACAAACATCCACGCACTTGCACACAGGGGTTGAACCTTGAAGCAGCAGATTGTTTTGCCACCCTCCCTTCCAGCCATGCTGGTAACTCATGATTAAGTCACCTCCAACAGTACCATGCCCTTAAACCTAAAAACAAGACACGTTCCTGTCAGCGCGCCAAAACTGACACTGGAACATGTCGAAACAGTCGTTCACAACATCCATCCCTCGGCTTTTCACCCGGGGATTGGAAAATCAAACAATTGGAACATGGAGAAGTGCTTTCTGTTTAACATGATACATAACAGGAATGTGAGTTATTTACAATAAAATACCTATCACAAAAAATCACAATACATCACAACAAATAACAGCCTTACTTGCATGACAACTGCTTGTAATGATTTAAAACGCGAGTCCTTTGGATGAAGGTTGAGTTATTTTACAGTAAAGTGAAACGAGAGTTCCTGTAAAGCACACAATGATTCAACCTGTCAAATCATAGTATTTAAAGGTGTAGTTCAGGGGAACCTGGCAGACAAGACATGACAGAGTTCAGCCAACTGGTAAGCGGTGGGCAGGACTTCATTCCTATTATTCATCATTGAGCTAAAGAGGGGAAACATACTCACTAACAGACTGTCTGACTCACTGACTGGCTGCATGGACATGTTGACAACCAGCATCTAACAGCATGTTGGTAAATGGATCAATGGAAAACATCCAAACATGCATCAAGCATCATATGTATTACATTGAATGTTTTTATTACATTTTTATTGCAATTTTTAAAAATATTTGGACGTGTTATATTAGACAAAAAAAATCAAACTTGTCCTTTTTTAAATTCCCTCAGTCATTACTGAGGCACACCTACAGTCTGCTCAGCATTTTATGGCCAGAAAACTGCAAACACAGCAACTGATGAATGACAGAGGATAGAAAATCATCAAATTAACTTATGTTGAGAATGAAATCACAGCAGCACGGGCTGTGATGACATATAATTAACATTTTATGCTACCGTATACATCTACTGTGTTGTTTCAAACAGACTTCTCACATCAGTGTATTTATCTGAAAGCTACAGTTACGTTGTAGAATAAGGTTTCACATCAAAAAAACATATGATTCGCTTAAGAAACACAACAAATTTTAAAAGATTAAACCACTGCTCCCAAAGTCCTTGGTGTGGGACTTCAGTTGATTTCATTTCAATAACTGTTCCAGGCCCCAAGAAGTTAAAATATATCACAACATTCCACAATAAAAGCAAATACTAGAAAAATCTCCAACCAGCCAACCAACCTTAAGGTGAGAGCCACTGTACCAGACTACTGAGCTGAAGTTGTTAACACTAGCTTTGTTTTTCAGCACCTACAACAATAAAATGCCGGTTATGTATCAGCATTAACAACCTAATTATGTCAAATACAACAATATATCATTCACAGGGGTGATTCCAGACTTTTACTTTTGATACGCAAGGTAGATTTTTTTTTGTATCACATAAATATACCGGCACTGCTCTGACTACTTTTTGGCAACCAAAACAAGACACTCCATTTCTTACCTTATTAATAAAGATCAGTTTATGTGTAACATGAGGCAACATGCTGACTGGATTCCAGTAATAAGAGCTATGAACAGAAGAATATTTACAGCGTAGCTGGCAACAACTGTAAATATGACTTTATGACTCCTCACGCTGCCATATTCAGTCAGATGTAAGAGAGACACATTTCAAACCAGCCCCAAAATGGACGGATACCCATTTTTTAAAACTGTGAAACCCCCCACACACATCTTCAGCCGTGAAAATGATGAACTGATGTTGATTTAAAAAAGAAACCACTTCTGACGTCTCTTCAGCCAAAAGAGTGCAGATAGAAACGTTCACTCCCCATCCGATCTCCTCCAACAGCCAGCGGCCAACACTTAGTAAAGAGAAGACCTTTCAATGTTGAGGGGCCCCTCCCTGCAGACTGTTTTGGATGTAAGACAAGCTCACGTCCCCGTGACTTCAAGGCATTCTTTTACTATCAAGATACAGTCTGTGCCCATGAACCTCGCAATTAGCTTTATTCACGCAGGGAGAAAAACTCTGTGTGCGTGTGTATTCAGGGCTTCACAATCAGCTGGGTTTGTCGAAGACCTACTGACTGAAAGTGTGTTCCGGCGCAGTGTGTGTGTGTTTATACATGTATGCAGGCATGTTTATGTTGATGTAGATACAAAAAAAGAAAAATAGATAAAAATCTGGGCAGGAGATCTACCTGTGAGTGATACAACGCCTGGTTCTCACGGTCACACCGCTGCCACAGCTGCGACTGCACTCTCCATACGGACCCCATGAGTCCCAGTGATCTGCACCGGGCACCTACACACACAACAACAGCTTATGCACTACACCACAATGGAAAAATCAACACTAATCTGTGTTATAAAGTTGTTGTTTTTTTGTTTCAAACCGAATCAAATGTTGGATGCTGGTTAGATTGTTTCAGCTGCTGTTTAAGAATGAACTTTAAACCTCAACTTCTCATCTAACATGGAAGAATCATTTGATACAACTGAAAGCTCCAGAATAGCCTCTAAATGGACCTTGAGTTGAGATTGCTGCCAACAATATCTAACACATTACAGTGTATTTATTGTTGTAGGTAATGGCACAGAAAGCACATCATTGAAGTCTTGATAGTACAGATGAAAAGAAGAAACTTTTCACTTATCTGAAACATCACAGGGAAATTTAGTGAGGCAGTTATACCCTTTTTGTGTCTCAAGTCTTTTGCATTGTTCCTCATCAAATTGTGTACATGGATCATTTGTTTATCACTAAATCGGGGAAGATATACCACTTAGCAAAATGGTTGCTGATGACTTTTTTGTTGATCAACTAATCCATTATTCCATAAATTGTTGCAGCATTACACCTGAAATACTATAGTAGTAATCCTATAAAATAATTATTGCCTTAATTTTCAGTGGACCCAATGGGAGTTTACCATGAGCGCTGGAGCCAAGAGCAGCTGAAGGATTAGCAGAGGCAGGAGTGTCTTCATTGTTCCCTGGGAAAAAAAAGAGATCCAGAGTTAGTCACTGTGACTAATAGAGGCTATTACACATTGAGCAACTTTTTCAGGGACAAGCCAGGGCAACAAGAGTGGAAACAGTAATTAATGTGAGACACATGCCAACATACACAAATGAGATCTATAAGAGCAGAAGCAGACAGTAAGAGGTCCCTGAACACAACAAAACAGCTTTGGTTTTGGTTGAGAGGTTGTACACATCTGTGTGCCGTTGCCCTGCAGTGTTTCCTGAAAACATTTCAGAGTATATAAATCAGTGTGTAGTAATGATTTATAGTAAATCTCTGAGCTCTTATCATTAAATAGAACGTACACGACAACTGATGCAACAGCTTGTTCTGTGGTTTGGGGAGCAGCCACCAACCACAGCAGATGATCAGCAGCTGGATTTGCTCCTGTGGGACTGTGTGGCTGGTGAAAGCTTTGTTTTAGCTTAGTTTAGTGGCTTAGATAGCAGATAATCTGCAACAATATTGATAATTTACTATTTTTTCTATTTCTCGGTCATTTGTTCAGCAAAAAAAAACTACCAAAAGAATTGCAGGTTCCAGTGTCTCATAAGTTTATACATGCTGGTTTTGATGGTCTCTGATGACAGTCAGCTGAACATTCTTGAGTTCTGGACTGCTGGTCGAACAAAACAAGGCATTTGAAGATGCCACCTTGCACTCTAGGAAATAGTGATTGATGTTTTTAACTATTTTTGCTACTCATCATTAATCAATAATGAACATAATTGTTGGTTTGCTCCCACCAATCTAAAACCTGGAACTCACTAAAATTGGGAGTTTTCATTTCCCTCCTGTTATCTCATCACTTAATTGTTTAACTGACCTAAAATGGATCTTTTGTTGCATGTGAAGAGGCTGTTTACTTATTTTCTTTTTTCCAGGGCAAATGGAGGGTTTCCTGCAGGGAGGGTGTCTGGAGCTGCCAAACTACCTCTGACCTGTTAGCCATGGCCACCAAATGCCCTCACCGCCTGCAGCTGTGAAAGCCCCATAGTGAATAGAGGGATGGTTATGTCAGAGATGAGAGAAGACAGGCAGACAGCATGTCTGATCCATCTCTCTCAAACAAAAAAACCCCTCATTGCACCAAAAGCCCCAAATTGAGCAACTATATGGTGTCATCGCCCCTGGGTGGTGGTGGTAATCTGAAGAGACTGAAGAGAGAATCTTCTGGCTGGGCCAACAGCCCTAATCATTTACATCTCAATAACTCAGCACAGATAAAGTAAAAAGTCCTTCACCTGATCACTAAGGCTGACTCATTGACTTCATTACCAATTAATCTGATGACTGGTTTTCCATTAACCAATTAATCCGTCTAGCAAATGACAGAAATTAGTCACAGCTGCCCATCAAAATTTTCCAGAGCTCAAGGTGATGCATTAAAATTCTTTGCACCAGTCCAAAACCTGAAGTTGTGCAGTTCACGATCATATAAGGCAGAGAAAAGCAGCGAAGACCCTTTGAGAAGCTGAAACTAGTGAATGTTGCATTTCTGCTAGATAAATGACTTAACCTGAGAAAATAAATGCAAAAATAGCTGTCATACATCCAGCAAGAAAATGTTTAACCATTCAGATACAAAACAGTGTTTTGGAATGAGGATCTTCAAACCAGGTGTCCTAAGGCATACTGCTAAACACAGATCACAGTCAAACATTATGTCATTTTGTTGTTCTTAATGATAAGTTGAATTAACTAGAATGAACTACTAATTAGTAAATCTTTCCATCTGTAATCCAAATATCCAGTCACAGTGGCTATCTTCTCAGATCAAACTATACATATAATATTCTTGATCTTGAACACAATGATCTGTTCAGAAACTCCCAGAGAGATTCCTGCATCACTTACTTTTTACTGCACCCACTCATAAAGCCTTTAGCCTCGGGCCATACAAGCTTTTATCCGACCAAATTAACAATTATTCATCAGTCAGCAGGGGCAAGCAGTGTCTTGTGTCCCGCATACTCTCTGCGTGAGGAGCGCCTGGTCAGTTTAGGAAATCATCAGTGGCTTTATAATATATTCATAAATCTGTCAAATACATCAAATAACAAATCGACAGTATTTTTGGATTTTTCTCTCCTCCCCCGGCGCTTCCCTGTGGGTTATTCAATACGGTTTATCAGAAATTTATTACACATGAAGATCTATTTTATCTGGTATCTCTAATATGCCTCTGAGCACAAATGTATGAGGCACTGAGCTTTCCCCCTCATAAAACAAATGTAAACGTGAAGCGTGATTCGGTTCATATTTAGACGAACTTTCTATCAGACAAAACCTTTTTTAAAATCTCAACTGAATACTTCGTTGATGAGGCAGTTCGTCCAAAGTCCACTAACTGGATTATTTCCCTTTTAATATGTTATCGAAAGGGAATCTGACACCAGAAGTAACTTTCAGTATCACTGAGGTGAAATCTTAAGTCTCCTCACCTTGTTCAGTGGCTTTGAGCGCGGTTTCCTGGGAGTCCCGAACCGCTGGTGGCTCGGATTCTTGCGGTGGACCGTGCAGCAGAACTGACAGCTGGTTTCCCTCCGGAGCCTGAAGAGAGCCTCGGTGTCCTGGATGTAAGAGGAGAGTTGTGTGGTCGGTCCCTCCGTCTCTCTCCCCCTTTATCTGTATTACGTCCAGCAGGAGAGCGACAAGAGGAGGAAGAAGAGGAGAAAGTTGGTTGAACTTCCTCCGCAGCGTCGTCACCGCGCTCTTAAACCAACGCGCATCCAGCCCAATTACAGCGCGGGGTGGGCTCTTTAACGCGCCCTCTGTAATTTCCAACTGTAGAAATAACAGCTAATCAGCGTGTTCGCTTGTTTTAAGGTCCCCGCAAACATATCCCGGATGACGGATCTGAAAAAGTATATTCCCACTTTGCTGCAACCAACGCGCCATGATCACGCACATGCCGTCCGTGTAATACCAGGGTTATCATCCAAAGCCGCCTCCCTTGAAAGCTTTGGGTCTGATGTGGAAGCTGTGTTCTACTTCTCAGATGAAAATGGGTCCCACATGTTACCTTGCGCTGTTAACAGAGGGGCTCGCTGCACTCCATATTGTGTTTTGTTGACATTCACTCTTTAAATGTGTAATTTTCTTCTGCTGAGGTGGTGTGACTGGGCGTGCGCAGCTGATCAAACACAAGCCAGGACCACAAAGTAGGATTTCATTAATGCACCTAACAAGGGGATATTTCGTGTTTTGATAGGTTCTATAGGCTATACACAAACAAGATAAATGTTCCTGAGGTGAAACTTTGTGGACAAATAGCAACACCTTAGAGGTCAGCAAAGGACACGTACATTAACAGCATCAGTGTTGTTTTAACTGCTTTCAACCATGGTGGTAACTGTACCGAGCAGCAGGGACAGGATGAACCATCGATGCAGGCCACCTTGTTCATGCAAACCACCAGACCACTAACTTCATAGGCTAACCCAATTTGTCTGGCCACGGTTTTCATCTGGGAGGATTTGGGGAAAACTTGAGACTGACCAACAAGTAGCCTGAATCTGAATACTGAGTTTTAAAAGGTATGCTATGGGTGAACACTCAAAATCTCACCAGAACCCTATTACATACAAACACGGAAACACACAAAACATTAGGTCTGCACTTTTAAAAAGAGAGAGATAATGGGGCAGAGCTGGCTCAAATTGTGATCTCAAATCAAGCAGTAAGAATTTCACTTTTTAAATGCTATATCAATACCAAACGTGTTAAAATTGCCTCAGAATAACAGAGTGACATGATTATTTTGGTCTTTAAAGAGGAAACCACCTCTGCCACTACCAAAGCTATGTTTAAACATCTGCCAATATAAAGACTTTCGACCCCTCCCCTCTTCTCTCTTCTCTTTTGGGGGTGAGGTATTTCAAAACATCCCAAGGGCCTCTAAAAGCAAACACCCAAAACTACTGAAATTGTGGAGCGTTACAGTATGTAATTGTGGGCTCATGTAAAAATACTTCTTAGGTGTAATGTGTACATCTCTCGAGCTAACTTTCTACTATTTACAGCAGTTGCTTTTTTCTTTTTTTTGTGCCTGGGATCGTTTCAGAAAGGGTGTATGGAAACATACAGAGGGAGATGTCGAGCCCACGACTTTTTTCACACACAAATCACCCAAAAACAAACAGTTTTAATGCCAAATATACCACCAAATCCCATTCAAGCCACATGTTTTATTTATCTGACTATGCCGAGAGATCATTTTATATGTTTAGACCAGACTGAATGACTCACACGTCTGAGCATCACTATTCAAAAACACAGCACTTCACAGGTAACCATAACCTCCCTTTGCCTACTCAGTCTCGTGCCAGCAGAAACACCACTTAAGTTCAGTGGACCATCAAACAGAAACCGGGTCACCTCCTGCAGCTCCATCTCAACCTTTTTCATAGAAAAGCTAATTTTGCTATCTATTTATAGCTCCGGAAAAGTCCATCCAACATCTGCAAGCAGCTGTTGCAGCACAATTCAAGTGGTTTGTAGCACATGTGCAACATGTACCACAGTAACGTGAACAAGCACACCAGTATGAGGCGGTGATGGAGAGAGCACTCTGCAGCTGAAGTAGACGAAGCACACTAAAATTAGACTTTTAGAATTCAAAGTACCAAATTAATGTTTCTGAAGTTAATGTAGAATGAAAGAATTAAAAATAAATGTATTAATAATGCAGAAATGTAGGCCCTGTGAGTGTTGTGATGCATCAGTAGCAGCATGGTTTTTTCAAGGTGGAGCTAATTTTACCTCCTCTGTATACATCTTGGTGGTTACTTTAATCTATAATAACATATACATTTTTTCCCAGTTTGTATTGTATTGTTATCTACAAGGTAACTTGTCGGATAAATGTAGGAGTAGAACGCACAATGTTTCCACCTGAACTGGAGAAGGTGGAGAAGTACAGTCATAACTGATGTTGGTGTGATGGTTGGGAACCACTGGTGTAAGCAGTGTGTGTGTGCATGTGTGTGTAATTGTGGAGTGTGTAATTTCTTTGGGTGTCACGGGACACATTCAGTGACGTACCTGTGATGGGTGAAGTCCATTTCACGAGCCAAAGGAGTTTCCAACACTCATCCCGTCACCATCCCTGTAACACGTGGGCTGTTTTGTACATTCACAGGGGTTGACCCTTGACAAGGCAAATGTAGCTCCAGAACAAAGTGGGTCCATTTTAGATTGAAGTTGATACCAACACTTTAAGAAACAGACATTTTTCTCAGAGGACATGTTAACGTGTCGCTGGAAATGAATTACTGGGACTCCTGAATGGAGTTGTTAATGTTATCAGGAAGATCTGGGCCGGTTTTACTGCCACTGGTCAAAATGTCTGCTGTGAAAAAAGGCCTGTGGTTTGTCATTCAGTGCATCTCACTGAGAGTTAGGGAGAGGATCAGCAGCAATCTCATTTTTATCTGATAAATATGAACCTACAGTCGTCATTTGGTAAATTCAGCTTTGCATAAAGACTGGAGACTTGAAAGAGTCTCTCACGTGACCTTTTGCAAAACCATAACATGTCATCTACACTTCTGGGTTTTGGCACAGATTAAAAAAAACATATATATAGTATAAGATGTTATAATTGGAAAGAGCCAAACTGGTTGTTTAAATTGTTCATGCTATCATAAGAAGCAAATAAAATGTAAAACAAGTATGTACTCTGAGAAGCACAGGCTTCCACCAAGGAAAAAAAAACAGAAGCGTATTCAGATCTGGATCCGCTTGCGACCCAGCGACCTGCTGCTCAGAATGTGGTGTGCACCCTAACCATTCGACTGTCAGGTCACTCCATTTATTTTAAATCCTGAATCCTTCAAAAAAAACCCAACCTGGAATCCAGATCAGTACCAAAATTATAGCACATCTTTGTTGGGCTAAGATCCACCTCTGGTGATATTTTCATGCAAATCCACTTACTTTTTGTATAATTTTACAAAAACTCCTTGGAAGGATTAACTATTGCTTGAGGTTTTAGCTCCTTTTAAAATGTAGTTATGTTTGCTAAAAAAAACAAACAAACAAAGCCACAGGGATTTCAAAAGGAGTTCAGATTTGATAATGCCAAATTCATTCTCAATAAAACCCTATCACACCCCAAACTTAGTTTTAATACAGTCTGCACTTGGCCTATAAACACCAGCGAGTTTAAATTACAGAGTATAACACAAGCCTTCAACACAAGTGATTCGCAGTTTCAAAAATACGCCGATGATTCCCCGAATTTAAACAGCGTGCATTAGCTTGACTTTACTTTACTGTGGTACATTAATAATACACATTATGCTTCATTTGCTCCATTTTCTCCCTTTTCTGTTTTTCCGTGGACTGTGACCAAGCATGGAGGGAGGCACCTTGACATCTCACATCTCACAAGGTCGAGGGCAGAAAGAGATAATCGGGTATTTTTAGCTGTTCAATTCTTCCAAGTCCACAAATAGATGATCAGCCTCATCTTCTGGCCACTGAACAACAAAAAAATAATATCCAGTGGCTGCTATCACATAAAATCTTTACAGGGGCAGTGCAGCCCAGCCTCCAGGCATGTTGTTGTTTTATAGAAACCTAAGGAGCACAATGTCTTATCCATAATTTTTGAAAAACCCCCTTCTCAACCAGATTCCACATTTTCCACATCCACATGTCTTCAGAGGCCTCCAGTTTGGATCCCTGGTCATTAAGTCTAGCCATGAATTTAAAAAGGAGCCCTAAACCACAGGATTTACGTTAACATTCAAATTACTAAACTTTACATCCATCCTCCTCCGGACCTAAAATGTACACATATGGAGACAGAGACAAAAAAACACTCTTTCTACATCTCAAAGAAAATAGCTATGCCCAGTTTAGCTTTCACGCCCACCCAGTCTTTAGAAAATCTTCTGCAACAAGCTGCCCCCCCCATCTGCCTTGTCTGCTCTCGTTTCCCTCGTTGTCCTCTGCACACCCGGATCCATCGCTTCCACCTGCGGTCCTGTTTCACAGCTGCCGGCTGAGCTTCTGCGCCTGTCTCTCCTTCGCGTTAAAGGCATATTTCGTGTCCTGGAGTTGTTCTATAATCTCCTTGGCCTCCTTCATCTCCACGGTGAGCTGGTTGTACTTCTCCACCAGCTCCTGGTTCTCCCTCCGGAGCTCCACCACCAGCTGGCTCAGCTCCTCGCTCTGTTTCCCACAGTGAAGCTTCAGCTGCTCCATCTCTGAGAGGGTGTCCTCCATGCGCTTCACCAGGCTCTCCAGCTTGTCCTTAGACATCTTCTTGGAGACGCTTTATTCACCTTGACAGAGCTTTTTGCCGTTGTTCTTCTTTCTGTCTGAACTTTGTCTCTTGTCTCCTGCGTCGTTGAGCGTCTGAGCTTGTTGCCTGTCGAGGGCGATTATCTATGTCTAATCCGCAATTCCTTACGTCTCACATGGAGCAGACATCCCTCCCTCCACAGTAATCCCCTTAGCAGAGCTATCCTGGGCAACCTGTAACGCACATAGGTGTGACACGCAGTCACAGCGTCTCCTACCTAAGTCCACTCTATACTGAGGATGACAGTGATTGACAGATTTCCTAAATTTACTCTGTAGCCTCAGCCACTTGTCAGCAAATGAGTTTTATCCTACATTGAAATGCGACATCTGCTTTAACATCTGCAGGTGGAGAAACGAGCAGAAAACAGAAGATTCACATTTCTCTCATTGACTTGACTGGGAAAGAATTCCAAACAGTCTCAAGCGCATGATGTCACGTAATGTGAACAGAGCAGGTGTCTGGAATCGATGCGAGAGAGGCCTGACGGAATTAACTCTGTAGCCGAGCCGAGCTACGGGACGCACATGCCAGGATGAGGCCTCGCCGAGGGCTCGTTAGGTAAGTCACAGTATGAGGCTAAACATTCTGGGTAAACTGCCACACTGCGCCACTGTCCCGGCCAGCCAGGCCAAACAATCCCCATGGTGACAAGCGAACGCATCCAGCGCTCCGGGCGCCGCGCCAGCCCGCGCCCGTCAGCCAGTTGGCATCGTGGGACGGCGAGCGCGGGATGCCAGTGCATCAGCACACCGAGGAATTTCCACAATGTTCCCACCGTCTGCACAGACGTCAATTTGTGGGGAATCAATGCAGATGAAAGATGAGAGACCACGGCAATTTGCCACTGTGGGATATTATTGAGCAGGTCCAGGGCTGCTGGGCTTGACCTATGACCTCTGCATAGAAGATGTCACATATCGTCCTTTTAATCGAATGTATGGAATTCAGTGCGCAGCGTTTACTCTTCATCAGTGCTGGTTGCTGAAAGCGTGTGTGAAGAGGGGGTTAACTCTGCTCACCAAACACCGCACACAGTTCATCTCTGGCTGATAAAGAGTGAAAAGGAATAAACACAAGCACAGTCACCACTTGCCATCAAAAACGCAGCAAACTATGATTTTGCCGATTACCACCTTAAGTGCTACGTTGCGGTGCACCCAAGCTGCACAGGCCGAGAAAAAATTAAAATTAGAGACCTGAGGATCTGCATGTGCAACAACAACGAATGTGTGTGGGGGGTACGATTGTGAGTTTCAATATTTATTTAAAAAAAGAACTAAATCTGAATTGAATAACCTTGCATAACACACATATGCATGTGAAGGACAGAAAAAAAAGCCGGTCACCCAACAAATTCCCTAAAAACAAAAAAAACCCAACAAAAACAGTCTCAGAACAAATATTATTATATTGTTCCCTCTTGGGTTTTCTTCTCTGCAAGCATGAAACTCGAGTGCAACAACAAAAGAGCGATCAGTGCAGCTCGTCTTTACCACTCAGCATTGTCTCATAGCCACAGAGTCAGGGATCGATACGCGTCGCTCCCTTAGTGTACACCGCTTGGCTGGTTTCTAACCTGATTAAAATAGTTCACTGGAGATTATGTTTTCCAAAAAGACGTTACCAAATTCAAGTATAAAATTTAACTAGATCTACAACTTCCCCAGGGCCGAGTGTTTTCTCCTCAACACCTGCACAATATTTCTGTCAAAGCTTTTTGGTGTCGCACTTTCGCCGATCCGCGCAGGAACCCTTTTAGGATTTAACCCCCATGTTTCAAAAAGTACAAAGTTTCTCTTCTGCATATCTTGGAGAGAAAAAACCCACATGTGTGTATAGATGAAATCGTTTTAGTTTTTGATGTAGCATAGTTCAAGACAGCACCAGGCGAGCATCATGAGAGCAGCTATAGCCTAAAGGTTTGTGACCAGACGGTCACAGGTTACAATCCCTGGACAGGTTGAAAAAAAAAAAAAAAAAACAACATTAACTCTCAGTCAGGGTAGAGAATGAAGAGCACATTTCTGTCCCACAATAACAACTACTACTACTACTACTACTACTACCACTGAAATGCCCTCGAGCAAGGCACTGAACCTCCAACTGCTCCAGCAGAACTGCTCAGTGGCTGACGGCGCGTGGCTACCACGGCAGACGTGTCTCAGGTGTGAGTGTGAACCTTCCTCTGCGGGCTGTGAATTCAAAACGCGACGCACGGGCCAAGTCAAGTGCGGGAGACACGGTCAGTCGGTGTCACGGAAACGCTCCACATGCTCAACACATCCTGCTTGGTGTAAATCTTTCTGGGTGTGTGTCGGAGCTGTTGGGGGAGGAGAGAAAAGTCTTGACCATTCATAACAGCAGTGAGGAAAGCACGCTCTGGTGACCGACAGCTTATACATGATCAAACTACACATTTACCGATCTATCATCAATATCATCATCGAGTGTCCACCAGTTTGATGAAGGCTTTTTCGAATCTTCGGTGAAGCTTGGTGGGCGGGGTCCGGGTGGGTGGGTGGGTGGGGTGACAGCTCCCGAGTCGTGAAAACAGACCGGTGACGGGAAAGATGTTTGATTAAAGTCTTGGAGGGGAGGTTCAATCAAACCGTCTCCCTGTGCTCAGCAGCTACCACCAAGGTGTCCATGAGCAAGGCACCTACTGTGAAGCCCCAGTGGTCGAAGACTCGGACTCGGCAGCTCCCGGGCATTATGTGTGTGTGTGTGTGTGTGTGTGTGTGTGTGTGTGTGTGAGAGAGAAGCAGGGCGCCGCTGAAAAAGGAGCAGACGAGCTCTTACTAAGCCTCCCTGGATAAATAAAGGTAAAAATCCTCTGGCTAACTTGTCAGATTGGGCCCGAGAGCGGGGGTCGACAAACGGTTTGAAGATGAGGTCCCACGTCCAGTGAAAAACGTCTCGGTCTAAAACTGAAAGAATTTTTTTTTTTTTTTTTTAAACAGCTGTTGCGGGAAATACCCTCTCTTGGCGCCAGAAAGAAAGGCAGAACAAAAAAAACAACTTGTGTCCCATCGTCGTGAGTTCTTAGGGAGGGATGTGGGGGCGGGAGGCGCCCCCGCGTCAACCTTTTGCTCCCCCCGGGCTGCGAAGGGGTCGCTCTCGTGTTGTTAGCCGGAGAGCTACGCGGGTGAGGGGCTATCGGGGCAGCGTCCTGCTAAATGTAGAACTGGTGCAGGGCCAGCTTGTCCATGAAGGGCCGTACCAAGTTGTCGGTGGCGAAGTAGAAGACCAGGCCGAAGAAAATGGAGATGGGCAGCGCGGGGAGCGCTTTCTTGAAGATGGCGAGGAGGAGCAGGGTCAGACAGAGGCCCTGCGGGGGCAGAGGCAGACAAAAATGAGACGGAGGAAATAACACATGGAGTGGTCGCGCACCACACAAAACTAGCTCTGGAGAGGGGGGGAAAAACAAAAACGGCCTGTCAAACAATCGAGCGGTTCGCGTAAAGAGGCGGGAGATGCTGAGAGACAGGGATGAGGTTTGCGGCGGCTCGAGCGCGCCACCGAAATAAGCGGCTGCGGCCACTCACAATGAGGATGGCCACGAAGCAGGCGAGCGTGGTGTTCCAGTCGCCGCTGGCCGCGGCCGAGGCCTTTCCCACCAGCATGCTGTAGAAGATGAAGTCTCCGAGCCCCAGCTTGACGCCCCCTGAGAACACAGGAGGACACCGCGTTCAGGGTGGAGTTAATGCAAACGCCAGATCTGCTTCGGCCCCACGCCCTCCAGCCCCCAGAGGAATCTCTTCTCGGCTGTAATTACCGTACAAACAAGAGCTCCGACCCCATATTTACTGAAGCTTTAGGTTAGAAAAAGGAGCGCAAGTGGTACGGACGTGAAACCCAGCAATTGCTATGAATAATCGCTTCCTAATGTGCGCTGACTAAAAACGGTCCAAATCCTAACATGTAGTTCACATACACACTCATTTCCTCAGAAAAGGGAACATATAAAAAACATTCCTAAAATGTTTTTTTGTGTTTGGAGCAGAGGGAACAGACGGATGATGATTTACATGTTTGAAATCCAGACCTCAGCCTCAGATAAGTGCTGGGAGATAAATCTCAAGTGATCATAACCTACTTTTACTCAACTATTTGATGTTAGAACTATATTTTATATCTTTATAATTTTAGAAGCGCGTGATGCAGGGACGGACAGTCGACCGCTGATTATCGACTGTTCAACTGAAGAGGTCGGATGTGTTTTAAAAAGCTGCTGGCACCGGCCGTCATTTGACTGAATGGAAGGACCAATGAACTGATCGCATTAAGGAGCGGATCAAAGACACCGGGAGCGCTCTGCCGCCCGCACTCACTCTCTTCGTCGTCGTCTTCGACGGGAGGGCGAGCGGACGGCATCTCCTGGATCTCGCGCCGGGTCTCCTCGGTGGACTGCAGCGGTCCCAGCTGGTGCTCCTGCTGGTTCACCCAGCCGGGGGTGAAGCCGCCGTCGTCCTGTGACGGACGGGAGGGGGCGGGAGACGCCACGGCTGCAACGCAAGCGATAGCAGTCAGGCTAAACGACGGTGGAGCTGCTCAAGATGTGACTGCCCACCCCGCAGGTTGAAGTCAGCTCGCCCCGCCCCCCCCCCACACACACACACACACACACACCTTCTTGAGCCTCTTGCGGAGGCGACGCTGCTTCTGTCGATTTCCTCTTCGGGCCGTCAGTGTCGGCCATGTTGACGAGCCACACCATCGTAGCTGGGGGAAGAAGCGAGCGAGTCAAAATAGCACGAGGTTTCAAGCGGAGCAAAGAAGATCAGCGGAAGCATTTCAAACTAAATGTCGTACGTGCAAACTTCAGGGCTGCAGCTGAAAAAGAAAACCGAATTGTATGCGTGCGTGTATGAATTAAGGCCTGCAGCCCTCTTACAAGAATAGATGAGGGCTGGAAAGATGGGTTCGTTCCTCTCCTGAGCCGTCTCCACCAGGATCCTCAGAGGCCCTTTGGGACAGAGCACCGCTAACAGATCTGTGAGAGGAGAGAAGACGGAGGCCATAACAGTGATGTAACTGTCTGCTCCAGGTGCCAAAACACCACATTGTCTGTTACTGCCACAGAACCGTCATGTAATTGAAATGTCTTTATTATTTTATATATTCTGTTATATTCTGTCGTTAATGTTTGGACCAGAGTGGCTGAAAAGGTGCTAAACTAGGACTAAAAACTAAAAAAAAAGGACTAAACTACATGCAAAGTGGCAGAATCTGAAGCTTTATGTTCTGTTTAGGTTACTGTGAAGGCTTTAGGTCTTGGGACACATCCTTCCTCTCAGCACACTAATGATGACATCCATTGCGCCTTGTTGCATATATACAGAAAAACAAATCCTTACAATAGATGAGGATACAGCCGTCGGGCAGCAGTGTTTCGATTTAAAAGCTTTATATTGTTGTTTGCGTCATTGCTTTTTTAAGAGTTGGAAAAAGCTAAAACTGTTGAAAAAGTCATTTTCCTTTTCTCCATTAAGAGCATTTGGGCCATCGACTCAAATGAAAGTTCAAAAAAAATTGAGCACACTGTTGTGTTTTGTCTTCCCTTTTTCCTCGAGCACTAAAAGGAACCAGATGAGCGAATGCCGGTGCACAGCCGCATCTTCAAAAAGCTCCAATAAAGGCTTCATCTTTCTCCCTTAAAAGCAGACAAAGGTCAAATCAAAGGGAAGAGGATTTACCGTAGACTGATATGACAGCTAATATAAGCCAGGCGGTCCACTCTGGCAGGTACTTGATGAAAACCAGGGCCATGAGGGCGCTGATCATGATGAGGTAGGCCTGCTGAAGCCGCAGAGGTCCTTTCCAGTGAATGCACATCATGCCCACCACTCCGAAGTTCCAAATGATTATTGCCAGGGTGAGGTAGTCCATGGCCACATTGTAGGTCTTGAAAACCTCTCTGCGGGACAAAGCAGAGACGCGATGGGGACGCCTGGAAAGACTTTGTCAACGGTCATATGGGAACAGACAACTTGGCGTTCACGAGATATCTATGGCAAGTGCGGAAAATGAGATGAAATGGGAAGGGGCGTGGCTTACTTGAGGTAGATGTAGGAGAAGAAGAAGAGCAGGAGGAGAGAGGAGAGGAAGAGCCAGCCTTGGATCACCTGCGAAGGCAAAGATCAGACTCCTGCGATTTCATGTGTGGCACCGTTTCAGCTTCTTTAAAACTCTCCAGACGACCGGATGGGTCCACCTGTCTGCTGCTCTAGGTGTCTGGCTTTAACATAATTTCGATGAATTTGCGGTTTAATCCTTTAAATATTACAAGCAGCTGCCATCTTTTTTTTTTTTTTCTCCCCACTTATTTTGCCTGATGAGACCTCCGCATGGGACGGCGCGGGTTTAACGCGGAGTGCTTTATTGACATTTCTCTTCGGCGGTCTATTAGTTTTGGCGCGGCGGAACAACTCGCGCTCGCCTCCGTCGTTCTTCTCGACCTTTTCTTTCGCCGCAGGGGAGAGTGCGGCTCGTCGGAGCAGGAAAAGGACACGGGGTCGCGGATTACATAAAGGACGGCTCCGTTATTGAAGTGTCCCAACATGCAGGAGAGAATAGACGGGTAGGGAACTGGCACACCTACGTGTAATGCAGCCACTTTTAATGGTAGGCACACCTGTGTTTGGCAAGTCAAAACGTCCCCTGGGAAAACAGTCTGTTAGCACACGGAGTGCGCCGTGCCGAGCGCCTATTATACAGACTCAGCCAGTGCGCGTGTGCACCGGCTCTGATGCCTTAAACGTGACAAATAATTTGCAATATTTGGGTCGGAAACCCGATGGTGGTTTTGTCGGCCTGTAAATCAGATCAAACCACATCCTCGCAGCCTTGATAAAGCACATTAACTGACTTTTAGTGTTAAACTCTGATGAATCATACTGATATTATATAGTAATGATATTTTATCATGATGGCTGAATTCCTTTTTGCTGCTTTGGTGTTACGCTCCTGGTATTGTGCATGATGCTGCTCTATGCTCACTAAAGTTATTAGTAAGACACGTGCTACTAGGACAAGTCAAAACGTCTGCTGTGAAAGGGACATTTATATGAGACAGCTGTACGCGTGAGGCGTGCGACGAGTCGGTACCTTGTAGCAGCGGTACTTGTACAACAGCACCAGCACCAGAGTCATGACGATGATCACGGTGATCATGATGGTGGCGTTCAGGATGGAGTTCAGGGCTCTCTGCGCCACCGTGTCCGTGTCCTCGGGGAACGGCGTGTAGATCCTTCAAGGACGCGTCACGATCACGCGTCAGTCACAAAAACGAACAGAAAACATGCAACACATACAAAGACGAACAACTTGCAGCATCGCACCATGGCGTGCGGTTGCCGTGACTTTTGTTTCAGCTGGTGGGCCTCGGACTCAGCGAGCTTGGCTTCATGCTCAGTGCTATTTCAGGGGGTTAAACTGCTCTGGATAAGAGCTCAGGACATTAAAAACCCCATGCGCCCTGAGCCGCACTCAGACTCTATGCAATTACAATAATGTGTTGGTGTTCAAACTTTGTCGGAAACGATGTACATCGCATTAACTCCACCTAGTGGCAGCGTGGTTGTGCTGCATTTCATTGAAACGCCAGAGCAGAGGAGCTGTGAATCTGGCACACGTCCCACATTATGCCCCCCATCCATCCATCACCATCCGTCCCACGGGGGTGATAAACACTTACAATCTCTGCCCGTCGTTCTGGGTGTAGAAGCTGACGGACTTTATGGTCGCCACGACGACCACCATGCAGAGGGTGACGGGGACGAACAGCATGATGACGTGCTTGGCCCCGTATTTCAAGGTCAGCTCCTCGTCCTCGTCGTCCTCGGCGTCCACCACGCGGGGGGGGCGGGCGGCGGGGGGCTGTCCGTTCTGCTCCGGCCCGCTGCCGTTTCCGCCGGCCCCACCGCCCTCGGCCCCAGCGCTCCCCCTGGACCGCGCCCTGGCCACCCCGGCCTCTTGCGGCTGCGGGGTGGGCTCAGGGGGCGCGCCGGCGTGGCGTTGGTCCTGCGGGCGTGGGAGAAGAAGCCTGTTATTTTCTGTCGCTGAGATGCTGGTGCATCACGTACAGTATAGGCGCTCAAAGATGTGTCTGAGTTAAAAAAAGGGTAGTGCAAAACATGCACGTAGTAGACTGAACGCGCACCAGGGAACTCTCAGAGCCAACAAGAGCGTGCTTGTTGATCAGATCTCCGGGTAGGCGTGGTGCAAAAACAGCCACATCAAATGATAAACTATAACAACCTTTGGAGCGTCCGACAGGACTCCACGTTTCCTGTCACGACATGCTCTCAACAACCAACCGTAAAGCAAATGGAATACATTCATAAAAAAAATTTGCTGATTTGTGATTTTCGGGCGTTCGGTGCTTTTATGGGAAAAGTGCAGACGTTCCATGAGAAGAGAGATATGGGGCATGCAACAATGTGGCCCCCAGCCAGAGGCCAATCTGATTGAGAGACGATTTCTCCTATCCCTCATTCAGACACGTCTTACTCCTCAGATACTCGCAGGATCGCAGGACTCACAAACGTGTGGCGAGCATCAGTGACGTGTGAACACACAGGTAAACTGCGGTTTGTGGTTTGCCTCTTAAACATTTGGGTCAAAACTGTGCCCCTCCTTCCTATTGTAATCTTCCCCGCGTGTTCTCCGTTTAAGGCCGTTTTTGAAACATTACATCCCAGTATTTGCCACGTAAATGGTTCAGATTTGACTTTTCTTCTTCTTTCCAAACAAGTTCTATGGTACGCATACACAGCACCTGAACAAGACCACCACCTTTTTTCTCAAAACCGGGAAAACCTTAGAACACACTGTTATCGGACCATCCGTGCTCAGTCGCACTCTCTACACCAGTTCCTCCAAGGACAACAACGCCGCGTTCCCCACCCACCCCGAAGTCCTGTTCCGTTCGGGGGGAAAAGAAAAAAAAGAGCAAACTCAAGGAGACACTGTGAACTAAAACCGTCGGGCTTCCAGGGCGAGTCGAGACACGCGGCGGCCCCGACGTGAAGCAATCTCAGCGGGTTCCACCGAAAAGACGACAGGAGGCGTCACCGGAGAGAGAAAGCTGCCGCGGCTCTGAAAGCGGGCTGCTGCACAAAATGACCTCACCACGCGTGGCACGCCGCACTGTTTCTCAGTCCCGGGAGTGAGGCCAATGTTAACAAGGACACAAGAGATACAGAGTACTCGGCCGAATTAATCCTGAGGTCGACCTGTTGTTGAGGGTAGTGATACCGTGGTAGCGTATCGAAATGTGCGTTAAAAGCCCTTCATGGCCTTACTGACCGCTTGACACAGACATGCAGCCCCCGCCCCAGACTGAGAAATACCGTTGTACTGTACATGCACAACTGTTATGAGATAGAAGAAAAGAGTCATTAGACTGAATCTCCTCCGCAGCGTGTGGCGTAACGGACCCCTCTTTCATCACCGAACGTGAAGCCCAGGCGCTTTGTTGTCAGCTAACCTAAAACGTTGGCTAATCATTACCCAACACAGATCCAGCGTGCACGCGCGTGACACATTCTTTCATACTCACCATATTGTTTTCAATATCCTCTGCATTGTTCGCCATTGTTGGCTTGGCAGACACTTGTCCTCACATGCAAACCAAATTCTTTGTCCCTGACGAAAGAGAAGAGGAGGCAATATTCAGTTTGCGGCCCCAGGAACAGACGCGACAAAAAGGCACGTCAGTGGCAAAGACAAACTGAGCCCCGGTTGTAAACACAGAAGGTGTCATATGCTGTTCAGATTGTGAATCCCTGTGGGCCACATTTGTTATCTGAAATTGACTGGACAGTGATTTAAACACAGAAAAATTCAGTTCACAAATCTGTCTCAATTCCTCGGAATGCAATGATACTTAAAATACATCAATTTATTAGCCCTGTTCTGGCCAAACATGCATTTCCAAAACTGGCCAAAGCAAACATGGTGAGGTTTGAACAGTTTTGACTCAGAGATCTCTTCTTACGCCCTCTGTGAGTTTCACTACGCAGTGTCTCCCTGCTGAGCTGCAGTGGAGAGCTGGTAAGAGCAGCCAACTTCTGTTACACTTATTTGTTTTCACTTTTCAGGCCCTTCACTAATTTTTGCTGTCATTTGTGGATTTCTGGACCATTGGACTCTTTGGGCATCAATCAACTATTTAAACAAAATTACTTGCAAAGTTTAGCTGGGTGATGTCCCTCATAGATGGCTGAAAACTGACCAGCTACACTGTATTCTTTACAAAAAGGTTGTGGGCCAGAAAATGTAGGGCCCACCGGTTTAATCATTTAAAATACAATAGATTTTTTCTTATTTTTTTGAGGGTAAAATCTCCCTCTGCAGTGTAACCAGTAACTAAATCTTACATATAAAGTGGTGGAGTAAAACGTCCTCCTGAAATTCAGCAGGGTAGGAGTGGAAAATAGCAGAAAATATAAATGCTCAGTAAAACACAATACCTCTGATTTGTGCTTCTATACTTGGTCCCACTGCATGTGCATATCATCTTATCATCATTCATTTCATACAGGTATTGTTAAATGGTCAACATGGAGATTAGGTATACCGTTAGACATAATCATGTGGACATTAGTTTGACTAACAGTGACTAAAGATAAGATTTTGACTCATTAATAGCCAACTACAGCGGGAAGGAAACATCCAAGTTACCGATTCAACGCCGGGAACTCGCGCTCGCTTGTCATTTGTTCGATTTCTGGAGATTAAATATGACATATAATTAATGTTATTTGATCATTATTTAAAAGTTATTCATTTAACTGTTACCGCTCCAGTACTCGCTGTTAGCATGTCGCTAGAATGGCTAGTTAGCCAATAATGTCATAACGCAGCGCAGGCAGCGGCCGCGCTGGATGGCTAACCCTCCCTGCTAACTCGCATAGCTCCCACTAAATATATCACCCGAACAGCCGGCTTGAAAGGATCGAACCTACCTACTATGAACAGTTGGTAGTTTTCTTGGTTTTGTGATTTGAAACAGGTTTCAAACCAGGGGGCTTTCCCTTCTTTGTTGTTCCTGTCTTCTCACAGAACATCCGGCCGCTGGTGTAAACTAACGCTAGCTACTTCCTGCTGCTCGCAACCTCGCACCGATTAGGGGGTGTTCAGGATCAAAAGGTTGCGTGAGATTTGTTTGTATTGGTGTTTCTTTCGCAAACATTATAATAACAGCTTCGAATGAAATATAACACCATCTTACTCGTATTATCCAATGTAATCAAATTTAGCTTTTAAACAAAAAAAAAATACAAGTTTTAAAATATAGAGATAGTCATGGTGTCATTCAATCATATCGCTTAAACATTAATTCTGGGCCGGGTGTTTCCGATACCAATTAGTTAAACAATTACAGACATGTCAAAAACCTGTTGGCATTAGGGCCGCAAATGCACCATCACCCGCAATTACGCCAGATTGAAATCTTGACAATAAAACAACCCATTATGCAGGGTTTATTCTATACAGTGTTGGTAACGAAGATGCTACAAATACCTAACAATACAAAAGTCGCTAAAATCTATTCCCACTTGGCTTTAAAACGCCCAGTATGATGCTTGAACACTCCCAAGTAGGACGCTTTGCTTTTCCTATTCTGCAGATGCTACTTGAATGCAGCGGTGGCCGTCAGTTGTTCTTCCTGCGACAAAGGTCAAGCGTTCAGCGCAAGCTAGGATCCAAGAAAATCGACCGAAACCGACCGAAAAGCTACTGAAAACATGGTTAGTATGCTGTAGCACAATGTTCACAGATCACATTTGTTGTGTGTGATCGTATGAAGTCAGATAAGCGTGTCAGTTTAACCTCAGCAGAACAGGTGTTTGATAAAGATACACGCTCTCTGCTAACGTTAGCAGTAATGTGGGGGACGTGCGGGGGTTGAGCAGCTGCAACAAAAGCCAAATAAAGCTCAGATTTACTGCTTACAAAAAAATTAAATACTCCAATACAAGTTAAAGTCCTGCATACAGAGCTTTTAATTTTTTCAGCTGTAGAATTAGTGAGTACTCTAATGGTTATCAGAAGAGATCTGATTAATTGACTAGTCGTTGCAGCTCTAAACAGAACAAATATACGCAACCTATGATGATTGTGAAATATTTTCCTGTTAATATTCCGCTATGATACTATAAACATCATAACAATTTCACACCCTCTATTAACTACAAGCAGCCAATAAAAAACAAAGCATATTCCTGATATTGATATCATATGGAGCAAAACATGGGAGTTTTCATACCTGCACAAGTGTTTCCTCCTTTCAATATTACACCTGGAATACATTTATTTGTCAAAACCAGATTATTCTTTGACCGGGACATTGATATTAACAGTTTAACAACATTTGTCTGGTTCTTCAGTCCCACACCATCCTGCTGGTTCAGCCCACCAAGAGACCGGAGGGGAGGACATACGCCGATTATGAATCGGTCAACGAGTGTATGGAAGGTGAGCTGCTGATGCGTTTGCCCGCTTGTCTGTTATAGTCTAAGTATAATCATTTGTGGATCTAAATAGTGCTAGTTTTGGTATGAATTGACAAGGATGCAGACATTGAGTTGTGCAAAAGTTCAGAAGCAGTTTTCTGTAATTAATGGTAGATGATGGGATTAACAGGCTCTTTTCTGTCTTCTGCTCAGGCGTGTGTAAGATGTATGAGGAGCATTTAAAGCGAATGAACCCCAACAGTCCGTCGATAACATACGACATCAGCCAGCTGTTTGACTTCATCGACGACCTGGCCGACCTCAGCTGTTTGGTGTAAGTTTGACAAGGAAAACTGGCCCCAATTTCAACTGTTGGTCACAAACCAGCCTGTGTGGGTCTTCTAAATATATTTAAGTATATGTGTGCTATTAAAAAATAGTCATACATCTTTAATCTAATCCATAGAGTGTAAAAAAAAAAAGGTTCAGCTTCACTGAGATGTGGAAGCCTGCATTCAAACAGACGCAAACATCCTGTTAGAGCAGATGAAGCTCTTACAGCAGGTGGGATGTTCAAGCCCCTGTGTATAGGAGCAGCCACTTTGCTGAAGTGGCCTTGAGCAAAACACAAGCCCCTACCAGCTGCCATGCTGCTTTTTTTTGCTGAACTTGACCTCTGACCTCAAGCAGAGGATAAGCAATGAAGGTAGTCTAGACTCTAGATGAAAATGTCTCCACGTTTTACAGTTAAAACCCACATCCTCTTTGCCCAGTGCAGCCATGCCAACCCCCCCCCCCCCACACACACACACACACACACACACACACAAAAAAACTTGAAAGTTGATATAATTTCTGGTCTTACCTCAGGTACCGTGCTGACACGCAGACGTACCAGCCGTACAACAAGGACTGGATCAAAGAGAAGATCTACGTGCTGCTTCGCCGTCAGGCCCAGCAGGCAACAAAGTGAAACCTCTGGAAAAGAGAGAAAGTGTGTGTGTGTGGGGTGGGAGGTCAATATTATTTTTACTGTAACTTGTGTTCAAAAAGTTGTTTTGTTTTTCTTTGTGAAGAAGAGCTGTATTTTGTATTTTAATGTTTGACTTGTTTAATAAAGGTTTCCTTTCGATAATTTCCACACAATGCTGTCCTCTTTTGTGCTTTTGTGCCAGTCCTCACTTCTCTCTCGTTTGTATTTTTCCAACAACTACTTCCTACTTTGTTTGTGTTTAGTGTTGACTATAAAAGTTTCTCTTAATACAGAGACAAACAAGCACTTGCTCGGTGTTGACTGTACAGTCAGTAGAGTGCGACTGGATGATGACAGTAATTTTATTCAATATAAGCAGTAAAAGCCTCTATCATTACAAATTTCTTGGACTTTCAAAGTATAGGGGCCTTTTGAATATGATTTTTTTTAAAAACCTCAAGTTCTGTCTTTTCTCCCTTTTACTCTTCCCTTTGTTTCTTTCAGTCTTGCATTTCTTTCCCTGGTCTGTCTTTTTTCTTCTTCCTGTTTAACAGTCCGGTGCTGATTGTAGAAGAGTGTCAATTTGCTTTGCAGTTTTCACTCAATACAGTGACAAAAAGCCAGTCTGGAAATATTGATTTTTTTTAACAGCTTGGTAATGGCGGTATCATCTTACCCTCTTTTCTATGTTTTTTTTCATCTTTTTCTTCTTTCTCTTTCTCCCTATTGATCTATTCGGTGTCGACTGTTGGCAAGTGCTAAGGATAAATGTTTTCTTTGCAGTAGTGCACGTGGGGATAAAATTTCAGAAATGAAAATTTCCTTCTTTTCCCCTCTGTTTTCCTCCTTTTGGCTCAGTAGCAAGTAAGCGCGCCTGGGAATATTGATTTTCAATTAAATCGATTTTTGAATGCGAAAAGTCATTGACACTGATAAGAAAAAAAACATCTGTAATCGGGATGATGCACTGAAGCGCGGGGACGTTTGACGCGTCTGGCGCCCTGACGGAGGAGGCGGACAGTCTCATCTCCTCGCGGCTCAAGCTGGATGCTCGCCTCCTCCTCTCGGTTGTATTTTTTTTTCTTCTTCTCCCACCTTTGTGTTGTGATCGGCTCTCCCAGTCTTGTTTCTCACACCCACCCCCCGGTGCCCCCCACCCCCTCTACACCCCTCCTTCTCCATCCCACCCTACCCTACCCCATCCACTACCCCCTCCACCACCACCAGCACCCCCTCTCCTCCTTTTAGCATCTGAAAAGACCACTGAGTGAGAATCGATGGCGCAGAGGCCCGCTTGACAGGACAATAAACCACAAAGAAGGGGTGAGTTTTTTTTCCCTCCTCTTGGTTGATTTTTTTTTTTTTTTTTTTGGGAATTGCGGAATTACTCTAATGGCACAACGATATGGGAATCGCTGCGTGTCTGGCTGCGTGGACGCGATGTTTAACACCAGGCATCTTTTGTTACCGCGATATGATTTACAGCAGGCGTCAGCTGCCGTGGTCCCACTCAGGGGGAGGAAAAAAAATCAAAGAAATCCGAAAAAATACCACAAGGTGCAGTCAAGCGGCTCCGCATCCCGCATCGTTTGGGACATTAATTTCACATGAACACACATTCACCTTACGCAACCTATAAATGCATCAGGGGATCCGGCTTATTGCGGGAGAATAGCATGCACTTGCCGCTGCAGGTTTAGATGAGGGTCGCTTGCCTGGATTTCATTGGGCGATGCGGTACCCTGAGGGTGTTAATGCGGTTGTCGTGTTGTAAACAAAAATATGTCAGCGGGATCGGAGAGTGGGGCTCGTCTTGTCTTGTGTGTATGTGTGTGTGGATTTTTTAGGGGACGTCCCCGGGAATTTGAGCGCAAGGCAGTGAGTAATGTTATCATAAGCTTCCGATGTGCCGAGCTTTTCCACATTGCTCCTGTGTGTGTGTGTGTGTGTGTGTGTGTGTGTGTGTGTGTGTTTTTCCCTTCAGCCATGAGGAGAGGACAAGTCACATCCGAGGCGCGGGGGGAGCCGCGTCTATTTACAGCTGAGGCGTCTCATGTCTGTGAGAGCCACAATAGCTTCCATTTTCCTCATCAGCCCTCGGGCATAATCAATACGGTGAAAAAATGATACTGTTAATGGGGGCTGATTTGGTCCCCCCCCCAGTACTGCGTGCAGCTGATGGTGGAGGGATGGGGGGGTGCTGATGAATCATGTATTGATCTTATGTCTCAGAATGTGTTTTGGCTTCTGGTAACCTCAGGTGACCTGATGGCATGTGGTGGTGATGGTGTGCGTGTGTGTGTGTTTGTGTTTGTGTGCCCCCCCCCACCAGCTTCCCGCACCGTGAGGACACAGCGATGCCCCAGCAGAGGGAGGACCCGTCTCCGTCCCGCCGCCTTGGCCTGGCTCCCCACCGCCTCCAGACACTGAAGCCCGGCCACGACTTCCCATGAGGCCACCACCAGCACTCAGCTTGACCGCTCTGTATGGGGCCTCTCACCTATGAAGTAGGTTTACATCGTCCTCTTTCTCTCGCTGTCTCTGTTCTGTGGACACATGGAGGTTTGTTTGGGTTGTTTGTGGAGGACATCACTGGGCAACAACTTATCATTCTACCAGATGGGATAACAAACTGTTGTTTCATGGTGAAAATAAAAGATACTTTCACCTCATGTGGTCCCTAAAAACCTGAAAAATAAAGTATCTGAGAGGAAAAATCACCCTGATGCCCCGACACTTAAGCCATATGTCTCTATTTTAAAGAGTCTCAAGGGTTGGGAACTGATGTGTACAGTCAAGACTAAATCAATTTGACAAACAGCAAGGCTACTTATCGGTCATTTAAATCTTTTATATCAAAAAATGACAAACATAATAAAAGATGTTCACGATTGCATTTGCCCTCCTCTTGCCCTCAGTTGACATGGAGGATGAAGATGGGACTTGTCTACTTGATGTTTTGTGGTGAGTTACTCTGATTCTTACAAGATATGGCAGGAATCAACTCTTGAAATGTAATTTTGCTGCCTTCATGTTGTTGGACCGAATATTCATCAGGTTTTAACTGATTTCGACTGCGGTTATAATTTTCTCCCTCTCTTCGTCTCCGCAGTGACCCCCAAGCCCTGAACGACTTCCTTCATGGGACCAATGAGGTAACAAAAGTGGTCTTCAATAGAGAGAGAAATCAATAGTGCAAATGTTAAATTTGAGATGGAGATATTTCTTGGCACACATTCTTGCATATGCGGAGGAGGTCTGATATAATGTAATACTGCATGCGTGTAGTACGAACTGTGCGAGCCCAAATCAAAATCGATTTCATCCCACCAGCTGCAGACTGAAGACCTGCTCATTAACTCCTCCTCTGGGGAGCCCTCCCTCTTCACAGATGCCCCGGTGAGTGTCTGGATCCACAGCCAGCAGCGTCACAACAACCAGCATTTTCCCCTGGAGAATCATTTTTTTTCTCTTTCCTCTGCCTGATACTGCTTCCCCCTGCTAAATCACACAATTCTCCCCTTCTTTTCACTCTGCCTCCTCTCTTTCGGTCTCCCACTGCTTCTCTCTCCAGAGCCCCGTCTCTCTGCTGGGAGATGGCAGGGATTCCCCAGCCACGCCTCCACCCGGTTGCGTGGATCTGTCCTTCCTGGAGGAGGCCCTCCTGTCATCGCCAGAGGGTGGAGAAGACCCACAGGCGGTGCAGGGTGTGCCACCTGTGGAGGCTGGATGTGAGGTCAAGAAGGGAGAAGTGCAGGAAGTGGAGGAGGCAGAGGTGCCGTGTGACATCCTGCAGCAGAGCCTGCAGGAGGCTGAGATCACTGAGCAGACCATGGCACTGGAAGCAGGCCTGGCCCCAAGTGGGGACAGTCTGTCCCTGTACTCACCTGCTCCTCTCCTGTCTCCTCCCACCATACCATTCGTACACAAGTCGGTGACCTTGCCCGTCACCCCGGCGTTGCCCAGAGACACCCAGGCAGCAGTGGAGCCCCCCCAGCCCTCCCTCCTGGCTGTTGGGCCTGGCTGCCCTTCACTAAAACCTGCTGCCCCACCTCAGCTAATGGGGCTGCTGCCTGGAAACGTGTTCCCTGCTCCTTCTCCGGAGACCTCCTTCTCTCTGAGTCCTGCCCAAGGCTCCAGTATGATCATCCACAAGGCTGTTCCCAGTGTGACCAGTCGTCCTCTCATCACACCAACCCTGAGAGCGACAGCGGCGGCACCAGGAATCATCCTGCAGAGGGCTCCTCTCCCCATCCAACCCAAGCTCCCCATCAGCATTCAGCCCAGACTGGTTCAAATTAGCCCCAAGCCTTCTGGGCAGAAACCTACTCCAGGTCTTACATTTGTCCCCGGGACTGCCTCACCAAATATTTTACTGTCCCAACCACCAGGCCAAAAGCCTACAGCTCCACAGCCGCAGCCCGCCCAGCAGCTCCCCAAACCGGTCAGCCTGCAGCTAGTCAACCAAGGTGGCTCCTTTGTCCTCCAGCCTCAGGGACTCTTTCAAGGCCAAAACCAGTTCCTTCTTCCAGGCCAGTCCCCTGTTACAATCTCCCAGCCTGCCAGTGCAGCTCGACCACTGTTGACTCCAAGTCACCAAGGCGCGTCGGTCCACAGCATGACACCCACCACCGGGCAGCTTGTAGACGGCTCTCAGATCCTAACTGTGCCCCAAAGACAGCTGAACTTCAGCCCTGTCTTCACCACCCCCACAGGGCAGCTTGCGCTCCGCCAGGCCACTGTGCTTTCAGGACCCCTGCATCTACAGTCAGCACCCCCTACTGTCTTCCAGATGCCAGCACAGCTGGCTGGAACCTACACTCCAGGAGGGCAGGCGCAGCGTGCCACCCTGGTCCAAAGCCCCGCTCTTGGAAACCACATTACCTTGATCAACAGTTCAGGGGTGCTTCCCCCAGATCTCACCTCCATCTCGATTGTCAATGGCCCCTCAGTGGTTCAGGGGCTGCCTTTTGCTGCCCAGGCCCCGCCTCCTCAGGCAGGAATGACAGAGGGACAGCTGAGCCTCCAGCAGGCATCTGTGGTGCTGCTGCCAGAGAGACCTGTTCAAGAAGAGAGGTCCAGTTCAGAGGAGACTTTCCACCAACTGCCGCAGGTTAGATACTGCAGTGTCAGGGTTTCTGGCAGGAGTTTATGAAACAGAGTGAAATTCAGTGTTGCAAATTTTGGAAATTAAATTTAGTAACCATTCAAATCGATAAAATATGCATATGAATCTCTATTTTGGGCAAATGTAGTCAATAAAATACAAGTCCTGTAAATCCACTGCCGGTCAGTCATTTGCCGACAAAGATGCACTACAACCAGAGATAAAGGCGTTTGGTTTCTCCCTCTACAGCCCTATGGACATGTGCTCCAGCACATCGCGGTGCAGCCCACCTCGGCAGGGCTGCAGGCCTCCTCTCCCCCCGTAGTCACCATCCTGCAGCCTCCTCCCCCTCCTCCTGAACCTCCTCTGCCCCCCAATCCAGCTCTGGAGATGCCCAAACTTTTGATGCCCCCAGCAGACATGACCCAGGTAGTGGAAGAGGTGGCCCACTCCATGAGTCAGAACCAGGCCTTTATGCAACATCTGCAACAGGTAAGAGCTTCAACATGTTCAGTATTTACATAGAGATACTGTAAGATGCTTGCAGGAGTTGTGGCAATTTCTTTGCATGACTGTGCTTCTCACGTTTTACAATAGTTGGGGCTGGGTGATAATTGAATATTATTATTATTACAATGAGTCTGGTTATATTTTTTTGACTTGATCCTTCTTCTCTACAGATATTTAGCATGCGAAATACAATTTCAACAGTATCCAAAGAATGAGTTTGTACAATAAGAGGAAAACTTACTCCCAGTATAGATCTGTAAGATCAATTTAAACACTCTCATTATCTTTCTCTTCATTTCCAACACAGCAAGCACTTAGCTCTCCCATCACTTCTGAATTGCTGGTTGGAGCGCTGCCAGTGGTGCCGATGGAGTCTCTCGCCTCCCCCGTGGCCAGTGAGAGAGAGACCCAACCTCAGACCCACGCAGTCCCTGGTCCGGAGACCCACAGCATGATGTCTGACCAGTGCGTCGCGGCGTCACCGCTTCAGTCGGACCCAGAGGACACACCGCTGCTCTGCTCCTCCCCTCCGATTCAGGACACCGGGAGAACAGCTCCGGCAACATTCTCCCCTCCTGCTGGACCTCTGATTACTCTGCCTGGACCTGAGAGTTCAGCCCCCCAGACTGTAGCTCCCCAGCCCCTCATCGAGCCCCAAGCTCAGTTCCAGGTCACTCCTCAGCTCCAGGTCTCACAGACCTTATTTGCCCAGAACCCGATGCAGATCCAGTCGCCTGTTCCCCAGCCTCTGCCCCAGGTCCAGGTCCAGCCCCCTGTCTCCGAGCCTCAGTCCTCGACCCACGCTTCAGTCCACAGCAGCCCCTCCTCTCTGCTCGTCAGCGTCTCGGTGCCTCAGCAGCAGCCTGACCCCACGGCTGCTTGTCTCTCCAAAGGAGGAGACGACCCCGCTGTCCAACAGCACACACAAAACAGTGAGTCTCATCTGCTGCTTCATAAATCCAACTATTAAATGACTCAAAACGAGGACATTGTCTGTGTGCCCAGAACGATTATCACTTTTTCACTGCTGTTCCCCTTCACCATCACTGTCATCATTGCTGCCATCGTTATCATGATCCTCACTCTGATCACCGTCATCACCATCATCATCATCATCATCATCATCATCACCATCATCATCATCATCATCATCATCATCATCATTACCTTCAACACCTCTATCATCACTGTGTCCGTTTATCAGAGCCAACAGCTGCCTTGGCCGTGGAGAGTAAGGCGTTTACTCTCGATGTCCAGCCACCCTCTCCTGCAGCCCAGGGTGTCCAGGTTCATGGGCCCCCAGCTCCCAGGGAGTGTGCCCCCATCCAGCCCAACCAGCAGACAGGCACCAAGGTGGGAAAGTCATTCTCTTTAGGTCCATTTCATTTCAGAAGTACAGTACTGTTTCTTAGAATGCACTGTACATTTTAGAATTGGAGAAGTATTGGAGAAATTTCTTTCAGTTTGTATGAGAAGTCTACAAAATCATGTTTAACCATCTACATTATATATTTAGGGTGCAACTATAGATTAATTTCATTATTCAGTGAGTTATGCTCTGAACCAACTGAAAAATTGTTTATATATTTAAATGCTTTGTTTTGTCCAACAGTTTAAACCCCAAAGATAAAAATCTAAAATCTACAATTTGACTCTGAAAAGCAAACATTCACATTTTAGAAGCTAAATCTGGTTGAAAAAATGTGACAGTTATCAAATAAATTGCCGATGGGTTTTCATTCAACCCAATAACTGGTTAACTGAGTAATCTTTTCAGCTGTAATTATATTATTTAACTTGTGCGTTTCATTCTACACCGAGAATAATGAGCATTCAAATTTATACAATAGATCAAAATATTCCTTCTCTGGGTTCAGCTGATTTGGCCCCGGCCTTGAAACAGAGATAGAGGGCTTTGAAATGATTTAGTGTTAAATGCAACAAATTTATTATTAATGACTTCAAAATGCTCCCCCCTCTGCATCCTTTGATCTCATCCCAAAATGTGATGCATCTGCCAGCTGGCAGGTCCTCCGGAGCAGCAGAGAGAGGAGCGGCTCACACCAGCAATGCGGAGGCACAGGTAAGAGACACGGAGCACCGGCCCGGATCCTGTTCTGAACTGATGACCGTCACCATCAGACAACCATTCAGAATTAAGAAACAAATACTACTAGTCACACTCGCAATAGTCCTTTTTTCCATATCATTCACTTTTAACAGATGTAATGGAAAGGGAATAATAAGAAGTACTGCAATGTACTTTTCTGTACAAATTTTTAGGCACTTGACTTGAGTATTTCCCTATTCTGTTACTTTTTGCACAAAAAATGCACAAATACCAAATAGAAAAGTACCTTTTACATTTTTACATACAATGAAGGTTCACTTTCAGATAAAAATTCTATTTACTATCTCAATAAATATCCAGAGCATTTATATAGCATGTAAAGTTGTTAAAATTGCCCTGGCCATTGCACCAATCATAACAATCCCATAACATGATAAATACGCTGATCTTCACTTTCATTAGAACCACAGGTTCTAATGAAAGTGGCTTCCTCAGGATTCTATTTGTCCTACTAGTGGATGTGATGAACTGCAGAGGAGCTTTCTTATCTCCGTTAATGAATTCATTTAATAACAGTTGGCTGGTTTCACAGACATGGATTAAGCCTGATCCCTCTCAACTGCGTTTTAATCTCAGTCCTCTAGGACTCATTCTACTGTTTCTGTTACTGATACTACTTGTGTATAGTGACTACTCACTACAGCAGCTGCTGCTGCTGTCACACCAATACAGTTAAAACAACTAGTCATTTAGTGCTTTCAGTACGTCTAGCGCTGCTACCAAAGGAGGATTATCACCTGAGCAAAGTAGGCAACTGCCCCAAATAGCCCCAAGTGAAGTGTGTATCACTTTCCTTTTGGTAATTTGACTAATTTTACATTGCAAAAATCATCTGGGTCTTGGATTATCATGTCATTTTGTGGTCCTGTCTCACGCTCTTCAAAACAAAGTTACAAAGTATGATGCAAGATGAAATCACATGATAATGAATATGCAATAGTTGTCATGTGTATAACTACTGCCGCCACTACAATAACTTATAATAACTTTGCTTATAATAACATCACTGACAGTACTGTTACTACTGCCATCCCCATCACTGTAGTTACTACTCATAATACCATTTGCTGCTACTGCTTTTCCTACTCCTCCTACTTTCATACCGAACTACTGACGTGGAGCGTACCACGATAATATGTGTAGAAGAAACCTAGGAATGAACAACTAACTGTGGCAATACATCAGTGATCAATAAACAATCAATTAATCATTGAACAATCCGTAAATCACAAATCAAATTCATATGAAATGACTTACCAGTGAACAGCAGGCTGACGCAGTATTTTCACCACGTTCTTCAGGTTCCAGCAGCAGCTCTGTTCGGACCACGGAACCGTTCAGCACCCATTCACCGGCCCGGCCTTTTCCACGCTGAAGGACGCCGTCCGATGCCTGCTGCCGTACCACACCTGCGCTGGTCACCTGCCGACTCAGAATGACTTCAGTTTAGGTTCGTGAGCTTTGGTTGATGGAAAGGAACAATCTGTTGCAGATATCTAAACAAATGTGAGAGCAGATGGTAACTTGAGAGCTTAGTTTGGAAAAAAAATTAATAAATTAATTAATAAATTGAAATAAATTAAATGAATAAAACCCAACTAAACTACAACACTAAAAGCACCCACACAAAAGACCTAACCAACTCATCCACATAAAAATGTCAATTAGTCCAATTACACATATTTAATGCATAATTAATGCTAAATATACTTTAGTGCATCATTTTGCCAGGAAGTATAAATACTGCACTTACTGTTAACATCACTTTGGGTTTCAGAGGAGAGTTTTAATGTCCCATTTTATTATTCGCCAACAATAAAATCCTGTGGTCGGATCATCAAATTTGAAGGTCATTACATATAAACATGTAGATCAGCTTCCAAAACCCTCATGTTGGTGTAAGAACAGGGTTATGGACCTTATATGAAGATCAAGTCAGTATATTAACCATGACAGCAGTCTAATCTCTTCAGTGCCCCTTTAAGATGTAATAATATCATTAGCAGAGTTAGTCTGACTGTGATGATGTTTCTTTTTCCCGTAGTGGACCAGGAGTTTGACACTGTGTCTGGTTTCCTGCTGAAACGCACCAAGGACATGGTCAACAAATACAGGCAGCTACTAGTTAGAGAAGCCCAGGTGAGACACAGCACACTGCTCTCATTCTCTGCGCCTACACTAAGCTCCATGATACTCTCAAACCAAAAAAAACTCACTCTGGATATTAATTAATGTTGAGTTCAGACAGTTGTTTCTCTACATGATCTCTAACAAAGATCGTTAAATTTGTGGTTGAAAGGCAAATTTTGATATGTTTATGAGCCGAGCCGCTAAATGAACCAAGCTCCAAAAAAAATGAACACAGTTGCTTGATGGGGCATGAATGGGTTTCCACAGCAGGACAGTCCGTCAGCAGAGATGGTGATGCTGGAGCGTCTCTTCCTTCAGGCCGAGCGATACGCTTTAGCGGAGGACAGGCGGAGAGCCCGCAGAGACCCAGGTCAGTGTCCCAGCAGGGGAGATAACCATCATCACCAGCTACTTCTTTACACGGCAGCTCCGTGTGTGTGTTTTGCTGAGAAATATGCTGTGTCAAATCCCAGGATTTAAAAAAAGGAATTAGTGACACACTTTTTAAAATTATTATTGTTAATATTACAAACTAATTTAGCCGCGCATCAGAGAGCATCACTTAACCTCCCTATTTGCTGCAGAGCAGCTCCCAGGTGTGAATGTGTAATTAAGCTGTGTAAACGTGGAGCAAGGTCGTGCTGAGGAAGACTCAGCATGATGACAAAAAAAATTACATATGAGAGGTTAAGTGCAAATTAAAGCTGGGATGTTATGTTAATTAAAAGTTGGAAGGAAGCACTTGAAAACTGTTAAATGTCAGACCTGGCTGCTTTTTGACCCCAGGACTTATGAATGAATAATCTAAAATAGAACAGAATCTCAAGTGATATTTCATGTTCTGCAAAACAAAACCCTTTAATATATTAATTCTACTTTTCAATTGCAGAGTCAGTGCACATTAATAAACAGTGCTGCAAATGTGTTCATCCATAACCCCTGCACGGATGTTACATATTCAGGCTGATAGAAAAATAAATGGATATGAATTATGGTTGGAAAAACAACAGGATCTAAAAACCTAAGAGAACAGAACAAACGGAATTCATTTTGCCTCTTCAGCAGAAGAGGGCAGAAGTCTCAGAGGCTGAAATGTAAAAAGTGGGCAGCTGAAACCAGAACTGGAAATGCACGGTCAGACAAGTTGATCTGGGTCAGAATGAGCCATGGCGTTACATCTTATCCACTTCTCTTTCTCTGCCAGAGTCATTCATGGTGGCCTTGGCGACGTCAGCATCTTCCCCCCATGATGCCCACTCCTCCGGCCCCTCCCAACTCTACTCCTCCGGCAGCCCCTCCTCTCCACCAGCTTGGACCAGACTGTCCGACCGGCCTCCAGGACTGAAGACATACCGTTCCAGCTCCCGCGGGGCACTCAGGCTCACCATCAAGCAGGAGTCCGGCTCCCGCAAGGTGGTCCACAACTCGGCCTGTGACTCTGGACTCAAGAGGGACCACACGGGGCAGCTGACCAACGGCAGTGGGGCCTTGAACGAGCGCCACTCTCAGGCACCCAATGGAGCACCCCAGCGTCCTCAGCGTCACCAGGAGATGTCCAACGGAGCTCTGCCTGGTAACGCTAAAGAGGACGTCCCACAGACAGCACCCAGCTCCAAAATAAAAGCCCCAAATTCTCTTTCTATGCCAGAGCCGCAGGCCGCCTGCTTGGAGTTGCCTCCGAGAGATGTCAGTGCCCCAAAACTGAAATGTTACAGGTTGGATGCATCGCCTCAGCCGGAGCCACGCTTCAGCCCGCCGCCTCCGCCCCTCCAAGAGGACAACATGCTCAGTGAACATCTACAGAGTGCCATCGACAGCATCCTGGAGCTCCAGCGCCTGCAGGGTCCCTCTGCGGCCCCAACCAGGGCCACGTCGGGCCCTTCGCTGGACCAGGCTGTCACCAGCATCCTGGAGGGACACCTGTGAAGTAAGCTGCCCTGACGGACGTCCACGTCTGAGGTGGGATAACAACAGAAGGAAGGGGTATTTGACTTCTTATCTGCTCCCAGAACTAAAAGAGATTTTGTTTCTGGGTGTCAGATCTTTATGGACTGATTGAAAGAAGAGGGAGCAGGAAAAAAAAAAATCAAGAGGCACTATAAAGAGATGCATACCAGACAACAGCACTATCTATAGTCTGATAGATGTTAGATACTTCATTTTGATGTATGTTTGTGGAAAAAAAATCTATTTGAATAGGAGCTATATTGTTTCAGTGGTAGTTAAGTCATTCAGAGGTTTACGACACTGGTGTAACCTTCATCAGCATATAGTATATAAGTAATAGTGAGGAAACGTGGAGTAGACTGAGATTATTCAATAGTTTTATAAGATTTCTTTCAAACAAATGTGAACTTTCTTTTGCATAGTGCCAAGCTTCCAGGGTATTTATTTTGATAATCTGTGCCAATCGTGTTTTCAGATGAGTTGCATTGAGGAAGGCAGCCAGTGTGTGACGAGCGTCTGTGTGTGTGTGTGTGTGTGTGTGTGTGTGCGCGTGCGTGTCTTCATTTGGAAATAGTTTGCGTGGATGTGAAGAGAGAGCGTGATGGGAATCCCGCAGGCTCCGTCATCTCGGCTTAACGAATGAAACTCCAAAGAATTTGTGACTTGCTACATCCTGAATACACCAGCAAAACGTCGTCCGTGTCGTGTCTCTTCCCACAAACTGGAGTGTGTCTTTGTTATAAGCAGAAAGAACCTGAGGGGGCACAAAAAAAAAAATGAGGCAGTGGCCCTTTTTTTGGAGCCTTGTTGTCGCTCATGCTGGAGTCTGACTGTGAAATAGTTTTCTGTCTGTTTTAAGAGACAAGAGTGATCTCCCAAACTGTGTGTATTAACATGCAAGCAATAATGAGTTGGGGTTGCTAGGAGCAGATAGGAGGAGGACGAGGAGAAGGAGGGAGGAGCAAGGAGATCTTTGCCTGTTTTGCTTATCGTCGTCACTGGATAAAAAAAACGAGTTTGTTCATCAGGAATGAAAGATGCCCGCGTAGTTCAGAAATTGTGTTTCTAACATGTTTCGAGGGCTCGAGGGTCAGTTAACGGCATAAATGACCACGAGAAGCGCCCAGATTGAGAGAGAGAAGTTTTTTCCGCGACAGACACTGTACAGAACTTGAGCCTCTCTGCATCATCAAACAGCCTTTGACCAAAAACTAGAGGAATCATGCGCTTCACATTTTCACTTTTCAAACTTGACTTCTCTTTATTTATTAAATTAACGGTCTGTAGCCCGCTGTACCAAGCCGAAGGTTTATTTTCACGCAGCTACTTTTGGAGCAATATTTAAGTTCTTTGGGACATCTTGTGTTAATGTGACAATCTTATTGGTTGGAGTGAAAATGTGAATTCTGTTCATTCATAAGAGAGAGAGAGAGAGAGAGAGAGAGAGAGAGAGAGTTGTGGTCATTTGTATCAGTTGTACGACTCTCCCTCATGAAACATGTGCAAAATATTCTTTGTAGATGGATTTTTACATGATTTGGAGGTCCAAAATCTGCAAAATGTCTTTTGAATGATTTTTGTGATATAAACTGAAAATTTGCTTCAGAATTTTAGCTTTTGGAGAAACTGTTAGGGTTTGTGCTTAGACTTTGCAATTTGGAAATGTCGATGAATGAATATGCCTTTAATTCAGCGTACCTTTAAGGAAATGGGATCTCTGCAGAGAAAAGATGATTAATGTGTGTTGAAAATACGATAATATCTGGTGTTAGGGAATGTGAACGTAACCTGTCCCTTTGAGAAAAAAAAAAACAAACGAAAAACGTAGCGATCTGGGGCTAAATCAAACAGGACTTCTCATTTCTTAAAATGCATTGTCCTTTTTTTATATGTGAAATGGTCTTTTGTTGGAAAAGAACAAAAGGAGTTATAATATGCAGTAATATAGTGTTGAAACTCTCTCCAGTAGTTCGGGCAGACACACACCAGAAGATTCATGAAGGAGTAGTTTGATATTTTGGGAGATGCAGTCCTGTTTTCTTGCTGAATTAGACAAGAAGATTGATATCACTCACTTTTATTGTAGTATAAAGCTACAGTTAGCTTAGCTTAGCATAAAAACTGGATTCAGGAGCTCTGTCCAGAGGTCACAAATCATCCTACCAGCACCTCTAGAGCCCGCTAATTTAAAAAGCTGGTGGTAAGAATGACACATTGTAGCTTTACAAGGACTATTTCTTGACAATGAGGAAAGGGGTCGCTTGCAGTAATGGAAATACCGGATATCATCACCCAAATCTGCTGCTGCCCTCAGCTTTATGGAGCTTTATAGCGAGTTTCAGGTCACTTTTCAGAAACACAACTCCACGGCGATTATCCTTAATGATAATGTTGCTCCATAACTGCTGAAGGTAGAAATGAGCTAACGTCTGGTAATAAAATCACCATAATGTATTAATGGGTGGGTTTCTATGCACTTTTTCAATTTGCTAATTAAATTGTATGAATTAGTTAAAGAGCCAGGCTAGCTGTTTCCAGCTAAGTGGCTGCTGGCCACAGCTTTACAAAAGCATGAGAGTGGTATCGATCTTCTCATCTAACGCTCAGCGAGAAAGCGAAGAAGCATTTGTCCCAAAGTAAAAAATTAAAATAGTCGGAGAATTGAAATCCAGATCTTCAGGTGTGTTTCCACCCTCACAGAGGTTTCACTGTAATGCAGTAAAGATGTCAAAGTGTCTTTCACAACACGGGATTGCACTCCTCGTCACCGCTAAACTTCTTAGAAAGGGGAATTCCACCAAAATGTACTGATGTTTTTTTTTTTTTTTTTTAAGAAGCACTTCCGAGAGTTTGCCAAAACGTCTTGTCTTTAATGATTGGAGGAGACTCAAAAATGTAAGAAAAATAAATTCTCAAGTCAGCTTTGATGGAATCCCCTTCAACGAAGCAGCCTCATGTGCCATTGTTATTGTTGCATTATGTCTGCAGTGTCAAACACTGACCATTAGAAATATGCTTAGTTCTGTCAGCATCTTAGGACAAAGGGATTACATCTGCATGTTGAGCCATTTTGTTATTTATTTGTAAATGTGTTTTAATTTTCTCTGACTGAACTGTGAAACCAGGGGAGCTCATATCTCTAATTCAACTTCAGATACAAAACATTCGACTGACAGATTGTTCTGATGCCAAAATCAAGAGGCCTTAATTCAGCAAAACTAGATTGTAAAAAAAAATGTCATTCCTGACAAAAAAAAATCCAACTAAAGACTCCTTTGACCTGAAAGTCATGAGTGATTCATATATGAAATGTTAAGAAAACTGCTTTTGTACTCATTTTTACAGACTATTTATTAAACTGTGATTTTGTAAGAAATAAAAAAAACAAATGGTAAATGTGGCCGTGTCTTTTTATGGGTTCACCAGTAAAGCGAGTCACGCAGGATTAATACAAACATGACTTTTATTTATTTTCTATTCAACACTCACAATTTGGGAAAAAAAACAGCTTTTGATCTTACATCCAAGAAAATATGAAGAAAGACAAAGCAGCTATTTTCATAATTTACAGTTTTGTAGTGAATAAATTTAGTACGCTCAAAAGATGAAAATCTGCCTTGCAAAGAAAAGGGCGGTGGTTTTCATTTTTTAATGGTCACATCAGCATTGGCAATCCCTTCACTGTGCAGTTTGGATTGTGTGAAATCGACGTCGTAGCGAAACTGCTGGAAACTGAAACGAGGTCACGTCCTGATGCTGCGACGACTCTGCGGTCAGGTTTGGGGATTAAGAGGCACGTTAAAACACGAGCCATGGAGACGCCCCAACCGTCGGGAGAAATCAGCAGCAGCACAAATTTAAATGATCAGCTAGATGAGGAGCCAACTGTTGTCTACCATCATTTGTCTATCCCTGCAAAAAAAAAAAAAAAAGAAGATGTTCAGGCCTAAAGGCACCTTGAGACCAAACTCATCTTTTAAAAAGCCAAATGGCCAAAGATAAAATTTGATTTCAAGCTGCTTCTGGGAAAATCATCCCTCATCTATTGACTTAACAGATAGAAACAAAAGCAGGGTGAAACACAGATAATTGAAGGTCATATTAAAAACGACCCGCTCTCTCTCTAGAAAGCAAATAATTTCTTCTCGGACTGATAAGCTGCCAGCCTGCAAGGGGGGTGTGGTTATTAACTTTAAAGGGGGGGAAGTAAGAGCAGACTGCAGCTTTTATCTTAAAAAAAAAAAAAAGAGTTGATAAATTTGTCTGTCTTTACCCTTTTCATAAATAATTACACATTTGTCATAATAAAAAAGTGTCCATACGTAGTTACATAACGTTGCAAAGTGTTTTTCAGATTCAGTGCTGGCTTTCCTCTCCGCAGGGAGAGTCTCTGCTGAAGATACTCGGGGTCCACGTGGTGACCTAGCAGCATCTCACTGGCGCCCAGACAAGCTGCGGCACCAATCAAAAGAGTCGAACATCGTCCACCGAGTGTATTCGTTTGCACACTCATCATGAGTGGGAACTCGACAGCTGCCACGCGCTGGTAACATCTCGTCCCCCGGCTGGTAGAGTAGTGCGTTCGTCCGCTTGCTAAAAAAACCCGCCAGCTATTTGGCTCGTAAAATCGATAAAGTGGCCGTGGAAGTCTGACCAGTCTCCAGTCCCGGTCCGTAGCTGCTCGGCGGCGGGCTGTCAGTCAGTTGAGTTTGACGGGCAGGTCCTCTCCGTACTTGCGGAGGAACTTGCTGTGGTTGTGGTCGACGGACCAGAGGGGAGGGAGGTGGCGGGGCTGCATGGTGGTGATGAAGTGCTGCCTCCAGCGGCGCTCCAGGTCCATCAGGCCCCGCAGGCCCCGCTCGGCGTGAACCTGCACCACCTTCAGGCCGTGAGGCACGTACGCCTCGTTGAATATCCTTCAGGGGAGAGAGGGGCGGGGAGAGGGTGAGTGCAGATTCTCTGCAGCGTCTCACTCGCTGTCTGTCTGATGAACATGATAGCGTGACGGTCGCAGCCTCACGGACGCCACCATCATCCAGTACTGGCTGATCGTAGAAACGTATCGGCCTCAGGACTACACAGTTACGTGTTGATGTGAATGGACAGAGTAGCTACAGTTGCCTACTGGATGGTCTGGACTGTGGGCTGGTTGTAGCCTTTGTGTTGCTAGTTTAGCATTTAAATCTGTTCGCAGTGGGTCTTTCAGGATTACTCAACACTCAAAACCTTTCGTTAGGCCGGGCGACCAAAAATGAGTTTATCGTAAAAATGAAAGCTGACAGGCAAAATACAAACGTGGGTTTTAGTTATTAAAAGATACACATGTTTATGGTATATTAGCAAGGGCATGCATGACAAACCATAAATAACATGAGGTTTTATAAGGTTTGAAATTTGCTATATTTAAAATCAACACAAGGTGTGCACCAAAACTCCTCTTAGTAGTACAGAACTCAATTTTTTAGTGATAAATATAGCTCAGCTAAATGTTTTGTATGCTGAGTGTCTGTTTCTGAAGGGTTTTGATGGTTTAGTTTTGTTCAGGGAAAAAAAAAACCCCCAAAAAAACACAAAACAGTTAACCTCACCTCGTCTCCAAGCCGGCGGCGTGCTGCAGCGCCTCGTTGGTCAGCTCCTGCCTCTCGTTCATGTTGAGGAAACCCTTGATCAGCAGCTGCAGCTCCTCCCGCCGCTGCTCCGGCAGCCCGTCCCCGGCGGTGAGCAGCGCCCGGGCCGCCGAGCGCACCCGCCGCCGGTCCCAGTCCTCCAGCAGGCGAACTCCCTCCTCGCAGCCCTGAGGGGCGGCGAACTCCTCGGCCAGCTGCTGCTTCAGGAAGCTGTCGTGCACGTTGGAGGCGGCGTGGCAGCTGGTGCAGAGCAGAAGGATGTCGTGGGAGTTGTGGTCCTTCATCTCGGTGGGAAAATGCCGTCTGTACTCATGTGGCACGATGTTTTTCCTGCGTGACCAGAGGAAATGTATTAATCAAATCTGCAAAGTGAGAAAACGTTTGTTCTTGTTTTCTACTGTTCTGGTCTAAATAAGTAAGCACCTGATGTAGGAATCTGCTTTGCCGCAGACCACGCACAGGTTCTCCTTGGCAGTGAGATAGTAGTCCTGCTGGGAGTCGGGACGTCCCGAGGGCTCAAACAGCAACTTCACAACAAAAGGGTCTTCACTCTCGAGCACTGGGTCAGGAAACAGAACCGAAGCTCATTCTCTGGATCTCCTCGTCGGGAGCCAGTACTAGAGATATGTGCTGTAGCCTCCGAATTGGAAGCAGAAAGAGAAACATTTTGGTTTGTTTGTTTTCTTAAATATTGGGGTGTACCTCCTATTCCTTTATCGAGGTACCATTTGGCTTTCTTCTTGTCGCAGGTGCACAGAGGCTGGCCATCGGGAGCATAGAGGAAGCAGTTATCATAGAGGGGAGACTTCCTGTAACAGAGATGATGATGATGATGTCTTCAGTCTGTGAAACCTAGCTGACTTTCAGATAAGCTGACTTTGGATTTACATCAGTTAAAAATGTGTTACGTCATAAATCGGCTTGTAAGCTGAAACGAAACTTGATACTTCTACTGAAACGTATTACATCAGAAAAAAGGACAAAGGAGTCTGCTGCACTCTGCCCCAAACTCATGTACCACAGTGATGAAACATTTAGCCATTGTGTCAAACTGTTTCTGGGTTTTTGATAGTGTGTAGCCCCCCCCTCACCTCACCTGGCAGAATATCCAACACCCAGCGCTTTCCTCTTGTTATTCTTTCGAGGGTCTGGGACTTGCTGATCTCCAGACTCCGGGCTTTCATAACTGGGTGCTTTTCGCGTCCTCCGCCTCCTCTCGCCGTCGGCGGCCCTGTCGTCTCTGTCGCCCCGGCCCCTGAAGGGCACGTCCACCAGGCCCTGGCAGCAGGCGGCCAACTCGGAGTAGGACCTCCCGCTGGAAGAGGCGGGTCCGGCTTCGGAGCCGAGGCCGAGGAGATGGAGGAAGAGAGCGACGGAAACTTGGGCATCTCTGGCGGCGTAGGTCATCTGGAGCAGACAAAAGGTTCAGGTTTCCTCACTCAAATACTGTCTTCTAATGAACTCCTCTGTGTTACTCCACATAGAAGTATGGATCTCCTATGCTTTAGTTTTATGTTGTGGTGAACTAATTCATCTATTTCTGAGAAATTCTGTTTTTTTCCATTAAGCTCGGATGTTTCGTATAAAATGCACCTTGGAAACTCTCATGCCTTACTTTTTTTTTTTAAGTACATAGGCTTATACCATCATGGTTTTATGAGAAAACAAAACAGCCTGGAGTGTTTCCTGTCCATCTAAGCTATGGAAGTACTCTGACTGTGAGTCATTTAACATTGTCTGCAGAGACAATGAATTTGATTTCTGGAACCAGGAGCATCCAAGAATAACTCATTCCATTAGATACCATCTTCATTTTGATTTATTTATTAAAATGACATCCAAAAAATGAGTTATGTGAAAAAATGCCGTAATCCGACGAATCACTACCTGCTCCAGCGTCAGCTGATCTGCCTCCCAGTCACTGCAGCGCAGCTCCAGAGATTTATCTAGAGATACATTCAACAGATCTGCTGCCAGGGACTTCAGGCTGAGGCCATTATTCACTGTAGCTTTCCTGAAAATGGAAACAGAATTTCAAACCTATCATTTTCAATTTAGATAAAACAGCTTCCCGCACTTTGACTTTGACAAACAAGAGGAAAACATCATCTGCTTCCCAAGAAAAAGGGCTTTAAACTTTAAACGACCAGAAGGTACCTTTGTCTTAAGGCAAGGTATCGCAGGTCGACAGTGCAAGACAGGGACAGACCGTAGTCACGCGTCAGGCGCTTGCCATCTTCATAGCAACCAACGCCGACTTTCAGGATGTGGGGGTCTCGGAGGACTTCCATTAAGCTGGGTGGGAACGGCTGCTCGCCGCTGCGAAACGGCAGCAGCCTCACCAGGACGCACAGGCCTGAATAGGAGGCCATCTGTAACAGGGAGACCACGGAGGCTTGGCCCTTCGCTGAGACCTGCACCGGGAAAACAGCAGGCGGGTCAGACGAGAACGTGAGCCGCCTGAAATGTTAGAAGAGGATGTTTAAAAAAGGAAAATTCAACCCTCCTGATTATTTTGCAATTGCATGCATCATCAAAATGGAAGTTAAATCCAATGTTTGAGTTCTCTGTAGTTTGTTTTTGTTCCAAATGTCGTGATTCACTTTTGGTTGGAATACTTTCTAGTCTGGGTAACCACCATTGGACCAGTATGACCAGACAATAAACAAGGTGTCCCAAACACAAGGTGCAATGCTGAATCTTTCGGGGGTGGATTTTTCCCTCTTTGTATTTTCAAACATGCAAAAGGTATTTCTTACGCATTTGGTCTTTACCCATTCACAGTCAAGCCCCAACACCGGGACGACCGACAGCTCCTTTTCCATCAGCGGCCACAGCTTGTGCCACTCCTCCTCACAGCTCACCATGACCGGCTCCCTTTCCAGCAGCTGTTCGCAAGAAGGCATCGGCACAGGAGGGGGCAGGTCTGTGGTTTGACAGTCCACGGCCTTGAATTCCTTCTCTGGGAGGGTTTGAGGTTCAACGTACTGACACTCTGCAGCCATGAACTCCTTTTCAGCAGGACGCGGAGCCTCCGCAGGTTCAGCCACCTTCTGGATGGAAAGCAGCCTCTTCCTTTTTGTTCGGTAAACCTGCCATATGAGCAGCCCCCCTAAGGCTGCCCCTAGCACTGTCGTTATGACAGGGGTTAAAGACCCTCGATGAGACATGTTGGCTTGCGCTGATTTTAAATGGGCAGAAAAAGGGCAAACCTAGAGTCAAGACAAAGAAGCAATGTTTCGTCTGATCCGCACGTCCCAAACTGTTTTATCTGAGGATAAAAAAAAAGGTGCGCTCTATTTTACCTTTCCTGGGTGAGTAGAATCCCATGTAAACCTAGCTCTTTTTCTGGGATCTGGACAGGACCTGCATCCCTCTGCGACAAAATGCAAACAATATAGGTCTTCATTTAATTAACGATAGTAACATTAAAAGATCTTGCTCCTTTAAAAAAAATCCAAAGCCATTCAGTAAAACACACACTTCTCATACCATCATCCAGAACTTATCATGGTAGAGCCTGGAAACTATTCACTCTCTGTGAGTGAACATTGCAGCTTAAACAACTACAAGAAAGCGCCTCCACCACTATTTAGCTTTGCACTGATCTACAGGGGAAAAACAAGGGGAATATTACTGTGGCAACATTATTTACAAAGGTGCGTAAAGAGAAACTGTATCTCAGTCTACACGGTTATAATCGCTATGTGTGCACGGAGAATCTAACGGTGGAGGTTGGTGACCTGACAGTAATTATTAATACGATCACTGAAGGTGAAGTGTGAAGGCTCTGCAGAACTATAAGCTACAGTTCTGTTGCCAAGACAGCAGAACACAGTACAGGACAAAGTCCTGTTCGAACACAAAGAGCTGGCAGATGCAGTGTGACACAAGCTGGGTCACGGAGTTTGCTGTAACGCAGGTCACAGGTCAAGTTGTGTCACGTTAGCTACCTGCTAGCGGGAGCTAACTAGCTAAACATACAAGCTGAAGTTTTACTTTAGAGCAAGCACGAAGCGTAAGTTCGACACAACGCCGAGCTGTTATGGAAGTGAGCTGCGGGGGCGACGCGTTGATACGCAACACCAAACTCTCGTGCTTTGCCATTTAACCATTAAAGTTGAGATATCCCTCAGCAGCTAGCAGTTAGTACCGCTTCTGCTAGCACGGGCTGGTTCAAGGGTCAGAAACTAACCCGGGTTAGCCTTCCTCTCCTCGCGAGGAGGCGAGGCTGCCCAGCTTCATTCACTGTCATGGTTCGGTTCAGGTTTTTCAGGGTAAAGTGAAAAGTTAAACCAGCGTTAGCCTGGTTAGCCGCTGCAGCTAGCCGGGTAACTTGCTAACTCGTTGACTCTGCGGCTCGTAGAGCCCGGCGACCTTGGACCGAACTGGATATGGGGCTCCCGCAACGGCAGAACAGCATTTTGATGCGCTGCCCATAATCATTTGGGATCTTACCTGTGCGTTATTAACCAAGGGGACGACACTTTCACACACTTGAACACTTGTTTTTCTTCGCCGCGCTTGCCCATGGCTTCCCGGCTTTATTTATAACGACGCGGCTCCCCGCGCAGCGCCGCCTGGTGGAAGGACGGACCAACAACACGACAGACCCACGCGTCTGACCCGTCACAGCCAGCTGTTTTTATCTTCTTTAGGCTGAAAATAGTCTCGTAATATATATATATATTATTTTAGAATTGCATTCTACATGTTTGCTTTTTAACAGCAAAGTAGTGAATTGTTTGTGGACAGATAATTTAAAATCTGCACATCTGTTACCTATCCCGTGGTATTCATTAAATACTCTGAGGTTTATTATGTTACGCATTTATGTATACTGGGGCTCCAACTAAATATTTACAATTTACAATTATATCTATGAAATGCAATATACAGCAAAAGGCTGTCCAACACAATTTCCCTGAATCCAAGGGGATGTCTTCAGCTTGCTTGGTTTGTCCGACAACCAGCCCCAAACGCAAAGATAGTCAATTTACAATCACATGAAACAGGAAAAAAGCAGTTAATCCTCATATTTGAGAAGCTCGCACCAACAAACTTTGGTCGTTTTTGTTTGATAAATGTACAAAAATGAATTTCAGCTGTAGCTTGTGCCACGCCTCATTAACGTTAAAGGACTTCACAACACATGGCGTTCGATACACACCGGTACTCACTCAGGAACACAGACTACATTTTTTCCTCTGCCACCATCAATTTATTCAATCTTTTAGCTTCAGTATTTCTCCAAAGAAGTGGAATAAAGTAATGAAATAATTACAAAATGGAAAAATAGATCAGAGAATAGATCATATTCACAGGCTTGATTTAAAAAAAATGACAGAGAGAAATCAAGACAGTGAGAAATGAAACCGTTTTGTCTCCCTGTAGTTTTCTGCTGACCGTCAGAGCCGCAGCAGGCTGACGGAGGTCATGGCAGGTCAGCACGCAGCTTCCCAGCTACTGCAGCACCACAACTGACTAACTCATGTTGATCAAGGTCACCTGTGAGGTCAAATCATCTAGTTTAGTGCTTGTGCAAAATAAAAATTTTAGAAATCAACCACTAAAAAAAAAAAAATACAAGAGGTGAAGAGACAGGAGATGACAAATCCTACTGTGTTTAAAAAAAAAAGAAAAAGATTGTTACCACACAAAAAAAAGAATGACAGTGAAGACAGAAGGAGTAAAATGTTAAGTACTGATTTGTACTAAACTATTAAAAACTTAGTACGGTAAGAGAGGCAACCAGTTGGGCACCACCACCATTGCTAGGTCCACATTGATTGTTGCTGCAATGATACTATATTTACAGTGAGATGCTTTGCATCCAATCACAGGATGCAGTAGACGGCAATAAAGAGATTTTTCTTCAAAAATAAAACAGTAAAACACAAAAGTAAAGCAGCTGTCCCTTCACAAAATCTCTTTACATCACATTAAAAATTAGCACTGCTGTGAGCTGTGTGTACAGTATAGATTCTTTATAGATATATTTATGTATAATATATAGCGTCATTTCTTGTATACACGAACATAAACCTGTCTCATTGTAGCTAGCCTTTGCCTTTGGCAAGATTACTTACAACTCTTCTGTTAGATTCCAAAGCTATTTAAAATATACTTAATGCATAAAAATAAAGATTTTGGCATTGTCTCACTCCGTTCTTCTGATTGGGAAGTTATCAAACTCTTCATCTGGAAGCTGAGGTCTCTCAGTGCTGCAGCTCCTCTGCCAGGCGAGGGAGGTCTTGTCCTGTCAACAGGGGGCGCCGGGAGCAGGGGACGCGAGAGCGGCGGCAGCGCCTGAGTGGGCGGTAGGGGACTGACAGGGGGGCTGGGTGTGGCTTGGCACAGATATTCCACAGGTTAATGACGACCTTGCGCTCCACAGCACAAACGAAACAATACAAATGTGGCTAATGAAATGCCCGGGGAGCTGCACCCTTGTTAACAGCAACCCGTTTTTTGTTTTTTTTTAATTATTATTTTTTTTTGTCCCCTCGCTGCTGTGCAGAGTTCTGCTCCCCGTTGCTTCCCCCCGTGGCTCTCCACTGTCTGCCAGTTCTTTTCAGCCCTGCTGAGCTTGTCCGCTGAAACCGAGATGTAGAGGCGGGAGGAAGTTCCCCTCTCTTCTGTAGACAATCGCCCACCTCCTCTCGCTCCTTATGGTCCAGTACTTTCTCATCTCAGGCGCAGTCTTCAGAGCTGGATCTCAAAGGTCTTGTGCAGCTCGGTGGAGAAGGGATTCGTCGGGGAGGGCGTGGTGCGCTGACGCGAGCGGCTCTCCAGCGCTGCCCACTGGGCCTCGAAGTCGTCTTCCTGCCGCTGCGACGGCGGCTGGGTGGCCGGGGAGGATGGAGCGAGTTGGGACGGAGCAGCCCAGCCGTCTGCCCCGTTGAAGGTCACGTTGCCGTTGGATGGCTGGAGGTGAACAGGGTTCATGGCGGTGGACTGTGGGGTTTGATGAAGGGGCTGACGCTGCCGACAGCCTGGGCGTCGTGCTGGGGTGTCGTGGAGGCGGGGACCGGGAACGGCTGGGACTGCGTGGCCGAGCCGAAGACGTTGGCCACCATCTGCGACGGAGTGATGCCGACCACGGGCACGCTGGGCTGAGGGAACGGCAGCCCGTTGGACATTGGGTAGGAGGCTGGAGCCTGGGCGTGGAAGGCGGGCTGGCGGGGGGGCAGCATGGGCACGGCGGGGGGCAGAGAGGACATGAAGGGAACGGGCGGAACGGGCGCCGTGGGTATCGGCACGGGGGCGGTGTACGGCTGGGCGGGGGGCGACGCCGCCGCCATGATGGGATTAGGCTGCGGAGCTCGGACCGACTTGGTGACTTCGTCCAACCACCGGTCTGCTTCTGATGGCGTGCGCCTGTGAGAGGGTATGGCTGGGGAGGATGGAGGGGGGACTACTATCACTGGAGCAGAGGACGACCAGTCACTTCCTGTTGTTGGAAAATACACAAATAGATAAACAAGTGGATAAACCAAATGCTAGAACGCTATCAAGTTCATAGTGGCAAATGAAACTCCAACACACACGACCACATTTTGCAACGAACCCATGGATATACAGACAGCTGAAAAGTGTCAGTAACATCCAACCTTAAACTCGAGTTGCGTTCAGATTTGACTGAGGTACAATGCTGAGGCGGAGCAAGAGTTTTCTGGTGAACTACAACGATCCGGCGCTAAGGGTTTTATGGTACTTTAATTGCCTCAGTTTCCTTCATGCCACTGCTTCCGCTCCGAACCGGTCACTCGCCATAACAGCGGGTCAAATTGTAATGATTAACAATCTGTTGTTCAGAACACCTGAACACGTCACGACGGGACCAATAACTTCAATCGACATTCGGCTTTTTGTACCGACACGCGCACTGCGTTGAGCGGAACTTCTGCAGCAACATCCACTGTGACGTCCTCATCACACATTTCTCATTTCAGTATCATGCTTGGTGCATCCTATGAGCTGCTTACCTGGCGGTGCTGGGGCCGGGGCCCCTGCTGGGGTCTTAGCCCAGGGGTTAGTTTCTCGAGCAGGCAGAGCGGGGGGCAGAACTGGGGGGTTAGAGGTGGTAGCGGCGGCGGCGGCGGCGCCAACAGAGAAGGCGGGAGCTGTGCCGTTCACTACAGCAGATAAAAGACAGGTGCTAGGACAAAGCGAGCTGTTGCGTCTCAGGTTAGACGTGCGCAGTGTCGCCGTGCAGTTAATTAGCGGCCTCGACCAAGTGTTAATCGCACGTGGAAAATACACGTCATAAACTCAGTTATGACAAAATGTGAGCAGGCGCACATTTTCTAACGGCAAATTTAAATCACAAAACAACATAATTGTGGAGTCGCTGGAAGTCTGCTTATTTCCCACGGAGCAAAATTACCCGGAAATTCAGCCAAAATGTGGGCAAAGAACGAAACCGGTGCCCAGAACATTTGGCGACGGAAACATTTTGGCTGCTGTCTGCAGCGAACAACCAGTCTATTAGCGCGTGCTTCCTCGTTTCCAGCCGAGCGTGGCACTTCTGCCTGGCAAGTGCAAAATGGCCAGAGAGCTAATTACAGCAACCCAGGTCCTTAGACTTTTATTTAAATAACTGGAAGAAACTAAAAAAAAAAAGCTTGTTGCTACATAATAAGCGGTTCCAAACTAGCACCGTGAGTTAATTTAATGTAACGTCAAGTCAGTAAAAAAAACAGAAAAGCAATGTCATTCGTCTACAAGACAAAAAGTCAATCAGAGCATTGTCGTGCTATACACAACTGGCCAGTGTGTGTCGGCAAGCATTATGCCGTCATGCTAGTTAAGGCTACAAGAAGAGGCTTTTACCTGGTGCTATGGGAGACTGTGGGGATGAGGCCGGCTTGGGCATCGGTGCTGAGGAGAAGGGGTCCTCTGGGGGTCCACTGAACGCTGATGTGATCTGAGTGCACAGCGAGCTGATGCTGTCGCCTTCGCCTTCGACCTCCGGTACTAGAGGAAGGCGACGGGGAAAGTTAACCGAGCGTGACGAGCAGGGAACGCACCACTGACGTGCAAGGTGAAGGACATCGCTCATTTAGAGGACGGAGAACAGTTTCGCCCTGTGTTCGATTAACCCAAAAAAGGAGACGTGGGACGGACGGGCGCTCAGGCTCCCAAGCTCACCTGTGTTTTTGATGGGGAAGTCCGACTTGCGCTGCATGGTGGAGGGCAGCTCGTTCATGCGCAGCGACAGCTGCCGTTTGAAGGGAGACGTCTTCTGACTGAGGGCCGGGAAGCCCCTGAAGGAGCCCTGCCTGGCGAGCGCCTCGGCTGGCGCGTGCCTGCGGGGGATCGCCTGAGGTCCCAGCGTGGCCACAGAGAGGGGCGGCGAGGACGACGGAGACGGCGAACCTCCCGTCTGGTGCGCTGAGGAGTTTGTCACGCTGGTGGCCGAGTTCCCGGCGACCTTCACGTCTGTCTCTGCTGTTCGAGAAAGCCGACATTACACTCGAGAAAGGAAAGGATTCTTATCTAAGATTCTACAAATGTGTTTTCAGTATGATGTTCACTGAATTAGTTCAAAGGTTCCTGGAAGATGCTAAAATTATCTGAATATAGAAAAAAAAACAAGATGTGGTATACAAATACAGCAAGAGCACCAGCTGAAGTGGGAGTATGAATAAAAACTCAGGAAACAACACGAGCAAACGCAGACCTTTTTTAGCATCCTGTAGCTGCCTCATGACTTCCTCCCGCTCTGCCGCCTCCGTTGCCGTAGTGACGCGAAACGAGCCCTCACGGGTGAAAGTGGTTCTGTTGGCGTCAAAGGTTGCCGTGACCCCGCACTCCTTCTCCCGTTTCTGTTTTCGCTCCAGACAGGCGGCGAAGGCGCAGCCCACAGCGTGACTGAGACGCTCTCCCTGAAAAGAGACGACGAAAACAAAATGTCTTAAGGTGTGCCGGGGTCCAGTGTTCGCTCTGGTGTTCGCCGGCTTTAGAATGATGTCTCACTGAGTCTTTGATGGCCATAAAACAATGGCAGATCCAGCGTCGCGTGGTGCCGTCCCTGCAGATGTAAGAAAACGCCCTCTCAAAGTTCCTGTCCGGAGCGCAGAATGACACCTTCTCTATTGTCTGGTCCAGAATCAGGTCCTGCAAAAAAAAAAAAAAAAAAAAAAAAATTACGTTCAGGGTTAAGTGACTCTCACTCAACGTGGGATGAATAATTGCACAGTCAACAGTGCTCGAGTTAGAAGGACTGGCCACGAGGGTGCTCCAATAAGACTGAACTACTCTCAGCTCCAGAAGCGCCGGTCTGCACCCGGAGCAGAACCCCGACCCAAACATGAAGGCCAACGCCGGACAGGAAGGAATCGTGGCCTGAATTCTAGTGCTGTTAATAGAACATGAAGGCAAGAAACTGAATAACAGAACAGACCGGGTCACCAGGGGAAATCCAGGCTCCGGGATTTCTCAACAGTTTTCCCTGTGTCTCAGATCTGACATTCCGTAACATCATAAAAGACACTTAAAAGTCAAGTTAACCGGCCGGTGCAGTACTGCTGCCTCCCAGCAGGTGTCAGCTGTAAGCTTCAACACCACGCCGTTCGCTCAACGCTTTATCTCCTGCAGGTGCACGGAGCGCATATTTTCCGAAGAGGGCCTTCTGGAGGTCAGTAGACCAGATGTACGGTAGCTTCGCCCCCATCATTAACTGCTGCAGCTCAGCAGCAGCTTCCACCTTTAAAGCCGCTAAAGCCGCGCGCGCTTCCTCCGGCAGCTCCTTCCTTTTGATCAAGCCCGCGATGGAGGCCTGAAGGGACTTATTACCTTTGTTTTGTCGTCTACAACGCGGAGGCCGTCTGCTGACACCCACAACACGGCGCGCACTGGCTTCTTCCCAGCCTGCAAAAACACACACACAACAGGAACAGGAGGAAGTTAAGAAATGAGGAATCCTATCCAGTGTTTCCATACCCCCCCCCCGAGATTACTTCCCTTTGTACCAATCCTTGGTACCTATTCAACACACACACAAAGCACACCTGTAAATAAAGAGAGCACCAGGTAAGAGACAAAGGAGAGGACACGAATCAGGAGTTGCTGTTCTGAGCGCTGCGTCATTCGCCAGCACCCAAAACGCAACAAAAGAAACAAGAAGATTGGTATGAGATTTGGTGCACTGAAGCGGTCGACAGCGGTGGCCCCATTGGTTAGAGAGACGACAACAGAATATCTGTGCGCGCACAAAAAGGGAAACGTTCATTCACACAGGCGGCTCATTGTTCCACTCTTGGTTCACGGAAGAAGGGCTGAAGGGGAAAGAAAGCACGTCTGTTAATACATTAAAAAAAACAACAAAAAAAGAAAACACCACACGCGCACAAAAAAGTGCCCCGCCCCAGCCTAAACCCCCCACCCCACCCCACCCCACCTGCACACAGAGACATGCATCATTGTGTTTGTCTCTCCGGCGTGTGAGTGTGCGCGCCTGTGTTTCTTCCCGCCTTCAGAAACGATCAAAGAGTGAGGTGTTAGGTGAGGGGGGGGAGAGGAAATAAATAACAACAACAATATAATGCTAATGATAAAGAGAAACACACTCTGACACACAAAGCAATAACTTACTTTTGCAAAGAATCCTTTGAAGAATTTCCTGTCCTGGAGGGTGGGTGAGAGGGGTGGAGGAGACGGGGGGAGGAACAAGGCATGAAAATGTTACCTAGGAGGTCTAAAAGTTGTCTGGAGCCAACAGGAAGAGATTTGATTCGGGGGTTTGTCGTTTGTTTTGTTGTTGTTTTATTTTTGGCGAAGGTGAGACTGGGTTACGAGTGAGCGAGTGAGTGAAGGAATGAATGAGTGAGTGAGCGAGCGAGTGAAGGTAACCCCACGTGACTCCACGCTGATTGATGTTTGAATGGGTGGCGGGCGTGGCCGTTACTGTCGTGCGGCCAGACAGCCCTCCCACCCCCCCCCGGCACCCCCTCAAGTTCACCCGGGGCCCAGACAGCCGGCGCCCACACGCCGCGACACCACAGCGCACCAAGCCGCCGGGGGCGGACAAGATAAAAAAAAAGAAAAAAAAGATGGCGGACCTTTTGGGAGTGCGCCTGCGGACGGGATAATCCCAGATCCGCTTTTATTCTTTCTCCCGTGATTCCCAGACCGAGACCTGGTCCTTCCAGCGGGTGCTCAGCAGACAGAAACAGATGACCTCTGATTCAAGCCTGCGGCTGTTCACCGGGAGTCGATTTGGGGGGGGCGGGGGGGTCAAGTTTAGGCCGCATCGAGACGCCGCAACCAGACCCGGCCCCGCCCAGCCTTAATCCCTCCCCCCCCGTGGAAAGGAGTGCCACTCGGCTCCTGTTACACAGCCACGGTGGAGACAGCTCTCCCAGCACCATGTTAATGCATGATTTAACGTGTTAACCAGCGCTGGAGATTCATTTGGAATGAGCTAAGCGCTTGTTAGTGTGTGTGCGCGCGTGTTCCGAGAGCCACGCAGACATGCAGATGACGGCAGAGCCTGCACGGCTAGTGTTAGTAAGCTAGGTGGTTAAGGGGAGACAATTTCTACAGGGTAAAGAATGGGAGGGCGGTGTGGAGGGGGGTGGGGGATGGGGAGGGGGGTTGGAGGCATTTCTCTGCAATAAAACACCTGCTCAAAAAGACAACAAAACGTATAACACCAACAGAAAGGTAATACAATATCGAGGTAGTCAGTGTGAGGAAAGGAGAGCTGAGTTTTGAAAGATGAAGGTGAAGCCTCTGGAGCCGACGAGCTGCGCATCCTTCACCTCTCGCTCTCTTTTTTTTTTTTTTTAATAACACGACAAGGCGACCACCCGCAGTCACGGCTTACAATGATTCTGCTCCTTCCAAAACACCACGCTAACCGCCAGCAGGATGTGCAGCAACCGACCGCACGTTGTGCAACGTCTGCCGCGGGCCCGCTTTGTGCAACAGGTCACGCCTTCCGACATTCGCTACAAACAAGACAGGTCGTCAAAAAGAACATGAAACCACCACCCTGCTGGGGAGATGTAGGACACCGGGCGACGGGCCGGTGCTTATAGGTTTTTTGGTTTTTTTTCTGATGAGTCGGGTTCAGGAAATGATTGGAGAACTCCCTAAGAGCAGATGCGGCTCTGGGTTTGGGGGGAGACTTTTATTCTGAAGTTTCCCCACATTGGGTATTTACTCAGGAAGTTATCTGTAGCGGGGGCCGAGACCATGTGACACTAACAGTCTTCATTACACACCGTCTGACGGACTTGGATACGCTGCCAATGATGTGCCCTGAGGCTACTGGGCGTCGATGCAGAAAAGCGGCCGACGTTCTTTCAGCCTGTCGTCACTCCTCGGTGACCCAGGAAGTAAAGAGGAAGCACTCGTGGTCACGATCAGCTCCCGAGTAACGGCTAAACCCCTTCAACCCCGCGCCATGGGCCGAACGGCAGCAGCAGGAAGTGACGTCACCGGCCAGAGAGGAGGTTGACAGTGCCGCAATGCAGCCGTCGTCGCCTCCTCCTCCTCCTCCTGCCTTCATCCTTCCCTCTGAGTCAGAGGTCACAGAGCTGCAAGAATACTCTCATTACCATCCCAGAGGCTGCTGGGAAAAAAACAATGGCATTGGCTCAGAGCTGCGGCTGTCACACGGAGCGCACGCCGGCCGACAGCTCCACCACCAGCGCGCAACCCTGCGGCGCCGGCCGCACACAGGGGGACACATTTGTTTTCCTGCTCCTGCATCAGAGAGCGTCGGCTGTTCGCTGTTGCTCCTCATCCCCCCCCCCCCCCCGAGACCGCGGGGCTGATGCTGCAAGGCTGTGGCGGTGCGGCGGCCTCCGTCTGGCTTCTGTTATCCCAGCGTGCCCACAGGTGTATTTGTTGCCTGGCAACAGTTAGTTAAAGCGTCAGGCTGACTCGCGGAGCTGCCGGGCCCGGCTGACTGTACGTCGGAATAAAAAGGGGGTCGCCCCGGTCTGACGTGAATGACCGGCAGCAGGGCCCGGCGTACTGTAAGCCTCGCTGTCTGTTTCCCATCAACTGTATTTACTCTTGATAAGGAAAGAGGTCTGTAAAAACTGACGTCACGTGGCATCAGGGCTGCTCCCCGAACATCGGAGAAAGAAGTCACCGGCCGAGGCCTGACTTTGAAAGTCGAAATGGTTGCATTATTTGATTTCCAGCGGGTCCCTGCGGGGAGCGACACACGGCGACGGTGCAGCCGGCTGCCGCCGCCTTCACAGCGGTCTCCTCTTGTCTGAGGAGACGCGCTGCGGCGCTAACTCGTAACGCAAAGAGAGAATGAGAGTAATGGAAATGAAGTGCAGGGGGATGCAACGCAGCGCGAGTCTTGTGTTGCTCCTTGCCGAGTGTTAGCCGATGTTAATATTCCTGTGGCGTGAACTTTTTTTTAAATAATGAAGATTTAGCATGACTAGTGAGTAGCGATGCTCGGTGTCAAGAGCGTGGGATGAGGCGCTTCCTTGCGAGGGGACGGGCAGGTACGCCGCCGCAGCGGTGCCAGGACATGACAATCGCGCTTTCAGTTGGGCGTTCCTAATGTCCCCACCCTGCTTACAAACGCGGATCGATAAAGTCGAGGCTGCGCGAGCTTCGAAAAATGAGGCCTCGCGGGCAGCGAGGAGGCGAGGGAGCAGAAGGTCAGGGGAGGAAATGTCATGAGGTGAAGGAGGGTCCCGGCCCGCAGGAGGACAGGAGGGCAGGAGGCAGAAGCGCCCGCCTCTCCTCCTTCAGCTGGCTCCATTTTGTCCGCCTTGTTAAAATGACTGTAACTCAATAAGATCGCACAGCCCCGGGCTCTGTGTGCACCATGTGACCTCATCAAGCACCAGCGTGTGTGTGTGTGTGTGTGTGTGTGTGTGTGTGTGTGTGTGAGTGGGTGGGTTCAAGGGTTGTGCATTCGCTGCAAGAGCGCGCATGCTTCCGTTGGCTCCGTGCGAACGAGTTATTTGCGTGCGCTCGCCGCGCGTCGTGCTCCCGTGCGCTCGGAACCGCGGACCCTGGGATTCCCACGGACGCGGACGCCGCCACAGGTGTCTACAAGTGCGTGCATGTCTGCGAGTGAATACATAAGCGCCGTGTGAAATCCCAGTGCCTTTTTTTTTTTTTTCTTCACACGAGTAACGTGCGTAGGGGGTGTGTTGTTGCATCTTGCTGCGTGTCAGCGTGTTTGTCGAAGCGTGAAGAAATAAACCACCGTGAGTGCGCTTGGGATGTGCGGCTTATGTTTTCCTACGGTGTTTTTATTTCGATTGGTGCGCAGCTGCGTGTGCGTCGCTGTCCGTTAACTCGTTCTCGTTAAACGTCGGCGGCTGAGGGAGTGGAACGCGCCAGACACCCGGAGAGGCCCTGGATGCGAATTTTTTTACGACACAGGCAAAGCAGGTACTGATAACAGGGGGAACAATTAAGCCTGAGTCATCTTAAAATTGAAACTGAAGGCCGGAGACGTGACGCGCTGGCCCTGATCCTCCTGAACGGGCTCTGCACAGAGAAAAAAAAAAAAACCCAGCCGCCGACCTGTCGACTCAGGATTGGCCCCGACTTCAGAGAATCCTTTGCCCACATGACTTTATAACCTGGGTGGGGCCTTGGCAAACAACTAACAACGTGGAAAAGCGATTGCTCCAGTTCCCCGTGACCTCCCCCGCCCCCTTCCCCTTCCCCTCCCCTGCTTCCCCCAAACTGGAATTTGTTCCTTTTGCGCAACTCCGGCGGAATCCGCGGCAGCAGGAAGTGCACGCCGGCCTATCTGCTCGGACGGAGGGCGTTCATGGGGGGAGGAAGGGACGCTCTCGGAGCAGACCCCCCCCCCCCGGGGGTCGTCCGAAGGTCACGCTGGGTGGAGACCCACGCCAACAAATGGTAACAATCAGCCACGCTCGGGCCTCAATGCACAGAAAGAACGCGGCGGGAACAAACCGCGACGAAACACCGAAGGGGCGCGGCGGCCTGAGGACGGAGGGGTGCGCCGCAAAAAAAAAAACAAAAAACGACGCGAGGAGAAGCCAGTAGGATGCCGGCGTCGTCGGGGAGGAAATCAAAGGAGGAAAAGATAAGCAAGAGAACAACTGAAGAGGAAGCGGGGATGCTTGATATCCAGCAGCCTCGTTCCTGGATGCACGGGGCGAAACCTACCGTCTTCAACCGCTTCACGGCGTCCTCGCAGATGTGCATCCCCCTGGACTCCTCCACCTCCACATGGCCCAGGTACTGCAGGGGTAGAGAGAGGCAGACACAGCGAGAGAGAGAGAGAGAGAGAGAGAGAGAGAGTGAGTAACGCTGAAGTTTAAGTAAGGCCTCAATGATAAATTCTGGAAACGGCCGGGCTATTTAAATGAGTCCAGACTGTCTAATACAGGGGGTATTAGACAGTCTGGACTCATTTAAATAGTGGATTGTGCAGTGGCACTCCTGATTTATAAACCTAATTAATTACCATTTTCAGGTCAATTGCAGTTCAACCGCTCCCCAGTCGCTCGCTCAGTTTGTCTGCGGAGCGAAACGCTCAACCGATCCCGAGAAACGGAAACGGGCGAGCGGGCGGACGCAACAGCGAGCGAGCGATTCCGGGAGGAAGGGACCGCGCCAGGGAACGTGCGTACGCGACGGAGAAAAGCACGGGATCCTCACGTACAAAGCAGGATCCTGATTTTCCTGATTCCAATTAGAAAAAAAAAAAGCATCTGAAGTCGAGATAATATTAACCTTCGGGAGACGGAGCGGAGGCATCACCGTGTTCAGTACGTGACACATCTGATGACTGAGACTAATTGTTACAATCACCATTTAGGAGCTAATCAAAAGAACGAGGGGGTGCGGCTTTGTCAGATGGAGATCAGGAGCGTGCGGCGAATGATTGGCGACACCGTGCTCTCCATAATTTCCCCATTCCCGGGGCTCCATCCACGTTAGGACGTGTATCAGGACCTATGTTCAAATCCTACGTGAGTGAGTTCAGCTGGAAATGAATGAGCGGAAAAAAAAGCTTCCTCCCCCAGCTCGACCTCCCCCCGTCCCTCCTTGACCTGAAGCAGCATCACGCCCTGCTGTGTGTCACTCCAGACACACAACCCTGACCACCCCACAAGCCATTGTGCATGCAGGGCCGGGGAGGAAGTCCTTACCCTTTCCTTACAGACACAGACACACACACACACACAAGTGATGCTGACCCACGCCTGTCACCCCACCCCCCTGGCCCTGCTATTTTCAGAGTGTGACGCCACAGCTGTGAGTCACACTGTCGGCCTATTGAGACGCACAGGCGTGCGCGTTAAAGGGAGCTGACGGAAAACGAAAGAACAGCGGCGGCGCTAATGGCGGGCTGCGCCAGGGGAAGTGACTGAGGTGAGATGAGCGGATGCGGGCCCGAAGGCTCGAGGTGTCGAGCCGCGTCCTCGCCTCCGATCTGGAGGCTGAAACGTGCACTCAGCTGAAGCAACTTACAAAAAACAAAAACCTCCTGAACATCATGTCGAACATGCGTCGGGGTAATTTGGTTCTGAAAACCCAGGTCTGTTTGTGGGTCGATCCCAGGATTAGTTCCTCTTGGCATTAATCCTGCAGTGGGCTGGGATTAGATGCAGAAAACTGTGTGTGGGTATATATATATATATTTATAGACAGTATATATATCATGATATTTGTATTCATGTTCTGGTAGTGCAGCTCCGCTTTTGGAGTCGGTTGAGAAATTAATTAAGATGAGATGTTGCTCGCGCATTTTTATGTCTGCGGTGCTGATTTTTCGACGTGCGGTTAAATTCACATTTTGTAAACGGCGACGAGGAGCTCGGAGGTCGGGACAGCCGGCGCTTATTCGCCTTCTTGCCGAGAGACAGACGATACTCGTCTCGTTATCCGTACGATTAATATGTACGCGGAGCCAGCAGCCCATTAGTTTAGCCGAGCAACAGAGACTGGAAACGGGGGGTGGGACCCATCGCTCCTCCTGCTCAGGAGCTGTGAGGATGGCTCAGGTACAAGGTGACATTCCCCAGGCACATCAGTATGAAACTGTATCCGTATCAATTAGGTGGAGTCGACCCCGTTTGTGTAAATCCTCTGGACGGGATCCAGGGTGGATTCCGGGAATTCGCTGAAGGTAGTGGCCGTAAATCAGGGAACGCTTCCGTCAGACTCCACACAAAGTTCCGAGCTCTTACAAACTCCCTCTTTGTAGCGGCGGAAAACGCCTGTGCGGTTTAAACTGAAAGGGCGATCGGCTCCTCAACGCTGCCGGGCCGCTGCGCGGTTTAAACTGAACGAGGACGCGCATCGGCTCCTCATCCGTTGCTGCCTCACAACCTTAAAGCCAAATTCTGCCGTATCTCAACATCCCCATCAGCCCAGATGCCCCGCCCCCCCTGCCCCGCCCCTCCGTTGGTTAACTGGGCTCCTCTGAGGCACCTCAGAGCAGGAGACGGGGGAGCAGGAGGGAGGGGAGGGAGGGAGACAGGAGTAGCATGGTAGGTTGAGCTGGCACGGTGAAAGCCATTACAGAAAGGGGAGAAAAATGCTGGTGGAGGATTGTGTGTGTGTGGCTGCAGAAGTCATTGAAACAATCTAAACGAAGATGAGCTATTTATCATCAGACGACTGGCTTTAGCAGTTTACCATAAAACTTGGACCGGCACACAACCCTACCACACCGGTCACTTACCTGCCGGTACAACATGCCACGGTGCATCTACCGGCTGACTTTTGCTTTGTCGTTTTGTTGCTTCATGTAGATCTAAAGGTACTTTAATCAGAACCTCTTTCCTGTAAGACGACTTGTGCCTTTAAAGAAGCTGCTCACAAACAAATCCAGCTTGGACCGCAGCGGCGACGGGCAATTTATGGGGAGCAGGTGGGGGAGGGAAGGTGTGCATGAGGGGACGTTCGGAGGACAGCTTCGGGCGGTGTTGGTGGGGGGAATCTAATTTTCACACGCTGGCTGAAAAGCGTGCAACCTGAGGCCGTGAACCCATCGACAGACGCCAGCACGACCCCTCCCGCCTCAGGTTCCAATCGAATCAGCCGCCAACAGAAATCACAAGGCAGAGATAACCCCCCCCCTCCGCTATCTCCCGTTACTTTCACACCGCCGTCGCTTCCACAGCCCTCTTACCGCTGAAGGCTTTTTTTTTTTTTTTTGGTTTCTCTTTAAAATTCCACTTACTTGCTTGAATGAAATGGGTTCACGCGAACGCACGGGCAACAACAAACCTCCGCCGCCCACATCCTTCAAGCAGCCGCAGCGAGAGTGGGAGAAACTTTCCCTTTCGCGACTTGGAGGTTTTCAATTCCCCTTTGGCCGGGGCGAGGCCCACGTTTGGAGCCATGTGATGAGAGGAAGCGCGAAAGTGGAAGGTTTTGTTGCCACAACACAGCGAACTCTCCACTTCGTCAACTGTGGCACTGCAGGTCGAGCTTTTGAAACGCGGAAGGCTGCACGTGGAAATAAAAAAAAAAAGAAAAAACTGTATATCCTACTCGAGTCGCAGCGCCCCTGAGATTTTTGTCAGCTGGAACGGAGCGTTGCCTGCATTTTTGTTTTTACTTGATGATTCGAGCGGTTCTGAAATCTCTTGGAGGCCAGAAATCAATTTGCGCGCGCACTTCCCACATGGTTCGGAAGCCCTCAGCAGAACATTGTGCAACCCAGATAAAAGCCGCGCTCGCGCTCTCTCCGACACCCGCGATTAATCACGAGCGGCGGGGCGGAGCCGGGGCGATACGCTGGGGGTTCCGGCCGGGTCGGCGCCGCGCACCTTTGGGGGGAAATGCGCGGTACGCTGCGGTTCTGCGTGTCGTGCAGGCGTGTTTGCGTGCGAGGGGAGAGGGTCACCTTGACTGCGAAGCTGCACTTGCCGCTGCGGACCGCCTCCTCGTCCGTCTGCCACTGGTGCGGCCGACTCGACTCCGGCACGTAGACGTCTTTCTTCCGACGGAAGCTCTGCCGTAGCTTATTCATCGCTGAGCTTCCCTGCGAGTGGGGAGAGACACTTTATTACAATCGGGGGAGGAAAAACTGGGCCGTCTGCGGCTGCAAAATATATATTTACACTTTTTTTTTTTTAAAAAAGGTGCAGGAAATAGGAGGCGGGAAAGCTCGAGGAAATCCCCTGAAAAGACAACAGTTATAGAGACGAGAAACAAAGTCGAGGAAATGAACCGGTTCACGTGCAGTCAATAGGGTATGTCAACAAGTTTGATAAAAGATAAGACGCTGCTGTTTGTACACAACCACGGAGCTCCACTACCACTTTTCTTCAGGTCTGCGAATCAAATGCACAACGCAGCGAGCTGCCGTCTCCGTCGCGGGCGGCCCGGAGTAAAAAAGGGAACATTTCGTCCGCCGATTGCACCTGACGGACACATTTTCCAGCTCGACGGCAATCCACGCCATTTCCTCACGCCCCAACGTCCTCGCTTCGCAAGTCAAATGCACAAATTCAACTACGAGCGCGATTCCAGTACATGAAGAGCTACGGTTTATTTCCCCCCGACCCTCTCTCTTGATGCCCACAGACACCGGCAGCAAATTAAGCGGGCAGCTCGCCGGTCGGACTCCATTTCTCCAGTTTCAAGGCGCCCTGGTTCGCCTGCACGTCCGGTCAAGGCCGTCTCCGCGCCTCCTGAGAGCTGCCTCTCTCCGTCTCATTTTCCAGCGTTCGCCCAGATTGAGGGAGCGCGTGAACGTGTCAGCGTCAGAGTTAAGGAATTCACATTAGACGCGCGCGGGCAGGCGACGCAGCGTTGATACTAAGGCGGGTCGCTATGTCGGAAACACTTGCGTTTCCTCGTCACATTTATTTCCACGGCGTTTGCTGCCTGTTTCGCTGAAGTGCGGGTTCTCCTTGGCTTTGGGAGGCACAGAAAAAAAACAAACAAACAGAGATCCAATTAAAAGTTGCTGATCCGAACCAGAACCGATAGGTGCATCCATCGCGGGGAGCCTGATTCCCAGAGCAACTCGGAGCAAGAGTTTGTTCGGCCACGCAGGTCCGACTTTTAACACGTGAGCAGCGGGCAAGTCGTACCCGCTAACTTCTGAGCTGATGGGGATCTGGCAGGATTAAAAGGTCTGTAATCCTGGAGAACTGACCGTCCGCGCATGCACACACACACACGCACACTGCAGCGCGCACACACGTATGCTCCGACTTAACCGCAAACACACGCGCACGGGGCCGCGCTGTCTGTTTGCATAAGGAAACCTGTCCTGTGAGCCGGCAATGGCTCGGGGTAGAAAGCGTGTGTGGGGTGAGGCCGTCTTATCTGTCCGTGCCAGGCTCCAGCTCTGTGGGCAGCAAACAATGAAGCTGTGAGTCCTGACCGGGCCATCGAAACACACACACACACACGCTCGCACACATCCAACTTCCTACTGTCACAAAAGAGGTGGGGGCAGGGCGGAATGGACTACGGACTCTCGGTGCAGTCGTGTGTTTCTACTCTACAAAAGAGAGGGAACTAAATAAAAGTTACGTTTCACAAGCCAACTCTTTTCTACGAACCGAGCCGGACTTCAAAACGACGGCGAGTCGCTCGGTCGAAACGAGAAGACAGAAGCCAAGTTCGCGTCGAGATTGTGGCACCAGCCAGATTCTTTTGTCGCCCTCTTTTCCCCGCATCTTGTTTAACGGAAACAACCGTGCGCCGCAGACAGCGCTTCTCTTCCACCGTCCGCTGTCGTTCAGGAGGAGGGCGCGCCGCGACCGCCGGGGTCACGCTGTGGGCGGATGTGAATTCGCAGGGCCGGCGGCAATGGGGCCCGGCGCCGCGAACGGCCCGCTTCAGGTGCCGTGACGTAAACGCAGCCGGTCGGGATCGCAGAGCGAGGCGTCTGGAAACAAGACGCCGGGGCGGGAGAGAGAGGGGCGGGGTGAAAGAGGATACGGCTTCATCCCTCCCTCGTAGCGCGCTCGTTTATTTAGGTCACATCGCGTTCGGGCTCACTGCGGCGCCGGTGACAGGCTGCGCGCTGCCGGCCTGCAGAGTGAGGAAGAGGAGCAGCGGGGAGATGCTCCCCGGCAGTTTCGGCGCGACGGCCTTCTTCTCAAACCTGCTGCGCGCCTCATTTTAAATCAGTCCCCGTCGCTCTGGACGCACGCGTGTTGCTGCTGCTGTTTCCAAGTAAACACGTCTTTCAGAAAATGACTCTGCCTGGGAGACGTGGGGGAGTTGTACTTTTAGCTCGGCGGCGTTTCGGCCAACAACAATTTTATACGTTTTTCGACGTAAGCTCAGGAGAACTTGGAAAAACAGTTGCTGGTAAATTATGTGATGAAGTAGCCACCGACTCAAGATCCAAGTACAAAAAGAAAGGATGTTCCCTGCCAGCAAATCTCAATTTGGAGAGTCTCTCTGAATTTCTCCCGGGGACAGACACCGGCAGGACACTATTAATCTGAAGCATAGTGTTGTTTCTTGCACGTCCATTGCTGCCCCACGGTCTTCTGCCTTATCTCACAGCGCCGCGCTAAACTCGCCTTCTAAATCACCGAACGCTTCCAGCCCACACACCTCCTCTCCTGACTACCGCAGCGTCCAACAGAGGCAAATAAAGGAGGCGGCAGCATATACCCGTGCGCGTGGGAAAGAAGGCAACGTATCTGGCGGAACGTGGAGGTGGCGAGCGGAAGCGCGAGCGGGACGCGACGTGCTTTTAGGAAACCCCAATCCCGCAGCAAGACATCGTGAGATTTGTACGTCCAACTTGAATGAAGGTTTTCCTCCCTTATGGCCCAGACGGGGCGGCTCCGGCCTCGCGTCAGACCCAAGACTGACCGCGGTCCGACACCGAGGGTTTCAGATAATAACTGTAAACTTTGTTAACGCCACCGCCACGTCGAGATGATTTCTTGGAAACGCTCGCTCCGAGTGTAAACACCGCAGCAAAAGCCTTTAAGAAACTGAAGCCAAGTACTTTGTTCAGCAAATATACGGTATCTATACGGGGGCAATGTGCGATGCCTTGCAGCAGCATGAGCTGAAGCGCAGCTGCAGAGGTGGACAACCGGGGGTCGACGCGTGAAAGCAGGGCGGGTGGGTCAAAGGCAGGCTGAGCACATGGTCATTACCCCGTGTCCGACACGGGGTTGGTGTATGAAATCCACATTACCACCAGCGTCGGTCGACTCCGTTGCGTGTGTGTGTGTGCGGTGCTGGCAGGAAGGTGAGCGGTGATGGGGGTGGAGGTCCAGAGGGAGCAGCGATGGGGAAAATGTCTGGCCATGTGAGGCGGGGTCAGCGCCCGGCTTGGCTGAGATCCAGGAGGGGGTCGGCAGACAGGGCCAGGTGAAGAGAAGGTGGAGGGACGGAGGGAAGGCAAACCAATAAGGGTGGAAAAGAGGAAGGAGCTGAAGCGTAGGACGGAGAGAGCGGCTCTGCAAACGAAAGCTTGGTCTCCCTCGGGTGGGTTCTCGCTCCTCGCTCATTAAAAATAATGATCGTTTTCATCCCGGCCTCAGCAGGTCTTCAAAAGTTGTTTCTGACGTGACCGAAAAATGTAAATCAATGCCACCTTATGGCCTGGAGGAGGTCTCTCAAACCCACAGTCAATCAGAGTAACAGCTTCTGACTGTTGCAGGTGCGTCGCAGTTTATGATCTTCATCTTCACTAATGGCAAAGAATCACGCCGGCCCTTCAAGTCAGGACACACGCAGCTAAATATAAACGGTGTGACTTTTAAAAGTGGCTAAGGAGCGCATCTACAAAGCAGCAGCGAAAGCCACAGCAGAACACAGTCTTCCCACTGAAGGAAAAAAAAAGAGCTGCGCTCTTTATGCAACATGTAATGTCTCTGCCCTGCATTTGGTTGATTGAAGTCACCGCCTCAGGATTTATTTCTCTGCCTCTGCAACAACCGACTATTCTCGAACCTGGTCTTTGCTGGAGTTTTTCAAAAAAAAAAAAAAAAAAAAAAAAGGTGAAACTTTTCTGTTAAAAAAAAAAAAATACCCCAGCATAACAGAAGTCGAGCCGTGTTTGGCCACTTCGACACGGGGACAGCCAAGGCAAACAAAATCAGGCCGAGAGGAAGGGTGCTTTAGGTATAAGGTATAATCATCACAGGTCAGAAATAGAACGCGCCTCGTTTGCAGCCCTGGAACGCGTTTGTCTAAATCCTGTCGGAAAAGGCAACTAAATGTCCAAGCCCGGCCTTTACGGCAGTTAAAGTAAAACGATGCTTGGTTTTCCAAACTAAAGAGGGAGCGAATGGACGGGCTGAGGCGGGGGGCGGGGGGCTGGGGGGGGCGTGGTGCAGGGGAGCAGGATCCGAACCCCGCAGGAGCCGTCACAGCTGCTGTGCTCCGGTGCCGTGAGGATCCCTGGCCGTCCTCCTGCCGGCGCTAATGAGGACAATTACATAAGGGCCGCCGATGCTCTCTCTCTCGTGCGCGCACGCACACGGGGTCGAGCAACAAGCGGCGGCGAGGGACAAAAGGCGCGGGGGCTCTCTGAAGACGCTGGCACGCCGCATCGTCAGCCGGGCGACCACGGACGGTGGCGTTAAAAGCGTGAAAAGGCCGAAAACGCGCAGAGGGCGAGGAGAGATAAACAGAGAGGAAAAACTGCAGAAAAAGAGGAAGACAGAGAGGATGAACAAGACTTTTCCTTCAGTCAGCGCTGCCCGGGAAGGAGGGAGGGAGCGAGGGAGCGAGGGAGGGAGCGCTGCTGGCTGTAGATGTAACAGTATTTGAATAATCTCTCCAGGAATGGAAAACTGATTAATCCTTGCAGAAGGATCCCAGGGATGAGTGCAGCGGTCGGGTTTCACAGAAGAGATAGAGGGGGAGGGAGAGGGAGAAAGAGAGAGGACGGGTCGCAATTCAAGACCCCCCCCCTTCCCAAAAAAAAGGGCCCTCTGTCTCCTTTCACGACTCGCCTCACCTCCGCGCCAGCCGATGCCCTTCATCCCATTTTCTGCTGCTTCATTCCCTGTCGCGTGTGTCCGGACCGAGTTTATAGCTCGCAGAGCGACGCGGAGCGACGGGACGGCCCGGGTCGACGTCCGGCGAGCCCCGCCACCAGGGAGCCGGCCCCGGCTTGGAGGTGATAGCGCCGCTGTTCTGCTCCCGAACGGCTGTATGAGGAGAGAATTCGAAAAATGCTGGTACCGTGGTAATCCAATTTTCCGGGCCCCGCGTTGCGGCTTGGCGCTCTTATGTAAAAAAAAAAAAAAAAAAAAAACACACACAAGGAGAAAATTTGGACAAAAGTGTGCAGTCCATCAAAAGGAAGCGAAGCTAGTAGGCACACCAGTGAAATGCTGCGACGACCAAAACGTCCAGGGCACACCGTGGGTCCGGGATGGGGTCAAAGGTCAGGTGCATCCCGGATGGTGAGCTCATGGCGACGATGCGTGCAAACTAATCTCTCGCTGTTTATACTGCATAGCAGAATCGGGGAAACGCAAAACCGACCCGTTACACGATCGCTCGCGGCCGCCGCTGATGTAATTACAGTCGAATATTGGCACGCGCCGTTCAAGTGCAAGAGAACAGCGCGAGACGGAGCGTGCCGCGGCTTCCCTTCACTAATGCCGACCCCTAAATGTGATATTGTGGTTCACCAGCGCAGAATCCATTACTGCGTTACGGAGCGGCCCGACTCACCTTAATTCAATGTCTATATATGTATTTAGCAGTGACGGGCTGTCTGTGCAGAAAAAGAGCATCATTGCTGAAAATGGGCACTCTACCACTCTACACAGTAACTACATAATAGTATAAAAAAATGACATTGCATTTTTGGCTAATTAACATCAAAGGAGTTTCATTCAATCCATTATCTTCTGTCATTTGGGATTCATTTTGACCTGGCAGAACAGATTTTTAAAAAACCAAAAAACCACACCCAGCTTCACAATAAGAAATTACAGAGCGTAAAAGAAGTAGTTGGGAAGGGAGGAGAAACAAATCTCCGATAAAACTGGCGGACCGTGGACGAGTGAACGCTGGGCACCGCCGAGGAGCTCCGCAGAGATCCGCAGAGATCCGCACGGGGACACAACCCGACGCCCGACAGGGCGAAACCTACGCCCAGCAGGCCGCGACGTCTCCACCCGCAAACGTAACCCGGCCCGCTGGCGCAGGATGCAACTGCACGGTCCCAGATAAACGGAGGAAAGCGCTGCCAGCACGGGGGCCTCGCTATTAAAAACACTGAGACGTGTGCGTCAAGCGGGACAATGAGACAAATATCTTTGTTGTTCCTGAAAAGCGGCGAGGCGGGTCTGAGCGTTTCAAGGACGGAGCGAGAGAGAGAGAGCAAGCGAACGGGGCTCGGTGCAAATGGGCGGTACGCCGCGGAGGAAGGAAACGGTGGGAATGGGAGCGCTGGCTACTGTTTGCGCCGCTCACTCGCTCCCTGTCGGCCACTGGAGCTCTTCAGAGGTCTTTCATCTGTTCCCTGCCCCCGGCAAAACATCACGGCCCCCCGTTTCCTGGCCACACACGACCGGCCCGGGGTCACGGTCGAGGCAGCGAGAGAAAACAGGGCCCTGACTGCTGTTTGCTCGGGCCGCTTCGAACACGTGCGTCGCTGCGTTACTTTTTGTCGCGCTTGTGTTTGCCTGTGTGTGTATCTCGGAGGGGTCCTGAACCAACAGCAAGTTGAGCAGCCAAGCGGGCCAGTCAGCGCAGAGAGCCACACATCATTTGGGCAGCAGCTGAGGCCACGTTTAAGCAGCCAGGGCACCGCTCTGGCACCGGGGAGCGGCAAATCACTGTCACCGCGTCGTCTCCCCTCAGGCGTGCCCTGGCCGTGATTCACGGCCTGAATCAATAGGCCGGGTCTGGCCTGGTTTCCGCCGCAAGGCCGCAAAGGACATCAAGGGGGCGTCCTTAAAAGTTATGCGCCTCGCCTTTGCTGAAAAAGCGGTGTTTCTTGCGATTGAAACATCTCGCCAGCGGAGACGGCGAGCCAAGCGGAGCGGACATTCAATTAAACGAACAGCGCTGTAAACACTTGTTGAGGAGCCGCTGAAGGAAAGCGCCGGCCCCGCCAGGACGGGTTTGATGTAGCGGCTCGCGGGCCCCGACTCCATCGATCCAGGTTCCGGCTGAGGACACAAGAGGGACCCGCTGAAGCGGCGGCAGCGAGAAGACGTCTTCATAAAGCGGCTGCGGCTTTGTGCGCCGGCTGCCCTGAAACCGCCACGTGGTCCCGTCCCTCCGTCGGAGGAGAATCGCCGTCATCTGTCTTTGTTGAGCGGACGCCGCGGCGCGGGACAGAGGCTGTAACGTCCTCGCAGGCGATCGCTCCGACTCAGCTGCGATGCGTTGTCCCTGCCCCGAGGAGGGAACGCTGCATGGAAACTCTGAGTAAACCTCGGAGCAAAAGAGCCACTCATGGAAACTATATTTACTTTTTCCCCTTGACATCACTTGCATTACACACACAGACACACACACACACACACACACACACACACACACACACACACAGTCTGTGCTGCAGCAGCAGAGAGACGGCACAAACAGAAGCGGATGCACGCTTGCGTAAAAAACCCGCACCTGTCGCGCACCCGCGAGTGTTTCGCAACGCGCGCTCCGAGAAACGCGATCCTCGTCAAAACGCGCCCTCCCAAACAGACGACTACAGCTCCTGGCTCCGTTATGAAGTTCGGCGTTCCGAAGGGAAGTGAAGCGCCATTAGAGGAGCGGCAGCCAGGTGGAGAAACCAGGGCGCCGCGCCGGGAACTCTCCCCGAGCGCGGCGCTGACCCAACGTTACACATTCACCCGGCTCATGCGAGGCGCTGTTAATACGTGATCTATAAATCCTGCTCGTGGTTAACTCGCAGTGAAAAGGCCAGCGTTAGCACATTCGTGGAGGCTCGGAGGAAGACCGCTGATCTCAGACTGCAGTTTGTGCCCCCAGAACGAGAACATACCCTGCCGACTGCGACGGCCGAACATTCCTGGATCAGTACTCCCGCTGATTATGTGAACATGTGAACTCTCTGAGCCCAGGGCAGCCACGTGGTGCAGCGAGCAGGTTGAGACTTGACTTTAAGTCCCATGTGTCAACATTCCCTTTACAATTGACCACAAAAAAAAAAAAAAATCAAGGCTATGCCAAGACGCCCCTGGACTGTGTGACATCATGCGCAGCACAGATTGACACGCTGCTTCTATCAAGTTAAACAGGTCTGGTTGTCGCAGCGCGCGCCCAGTCGGCACGCAGGGCAGAGACGAGGCGACAGACGCCGCGCTTCCTGCGGAGCTGCTGATTCAGAGGAGGCCAACCAAACGCCGCAGGCGGCCCGCGGCGTGCCCGTCGGTTCGGGCCTGTACGATCCCGAGTCGGAGTTCTCGCTCGTTCTCGCATTTTGACGCTTCGGCTCTTCTTCTCCCGCACCGGCGGCGCCGTCGTTTCCGACTTAACCGCAGCAGGGCGAGTGACAAGTCTGCAGCTGGGCTTTTTGAAGCGCAGTCATTACCGCTGACGGTGTCGGCGCTCTCTGCCCCAGTTTCATAATGAACTGAAAATATTTTTACACTTCTCGAAATAACATAAAGGATACCCAGCACGCTGTTTTTTTGCACTTTTGTATCGGCGGAGCGCCTCTCGCTCAGTCAGCCCCCTTCAGTCGGTGAGGAACGCAGAGGTTTGATACGTTTGCTGTCTCCTCACTCATATCCACTGACGCGTCCAGACGCTTAATCGCGAAAAACAACGTGTCGTGTACATCACAAGCTAACGTTAGCTAATTAATGTCGTGTCTGAAATAGTGCTACACTTTAAGTGTAATGTTAGTAGCGTGGATTTTCAGATCATGATCAATATTTCACCAAGCGAGAGGAAAATCCACCACCAGATGAGGAAAGACATAGCTGCAGATGGAGCTAGCTAGGCTAGTTAGCATAGCAGGTGCAGCAATGGCCAGATCAATAGCCAAGATCAGCAGCCAGCTATCTGATCATTCACCGGGACTAACAGTGGGATTGTAACCTGGCTTATTTCTTTGCGGCAGGAGAGTCTGCAGGGACAGCGGTCTCAGCTGACTGTCACAGGGGGACAGACGTTCAGAGCGGGGGCAGCGGGACAGGTGGTTCCCACGGGCTCAGCGGGGGAGACGGTCTCCCCGGGGCGAGGCGGAAAAAGGCGAGTCTGACCGCAGAAGGTCACGGCAGACTGACTCATGATCGTTCATGGACCGATAATCCAGGTTTGTGGTGTTGCGTTGCCAAATCATCCGGGTGATTTCAGCCACGTTCATGGGAGCAGGAACAGTCAAGCGAAATACGAATCAAGAAATCACCGATAAGGCTCAACTAGCAGGTATTACCGACGCCCGCAGCCAAAACGCTCATCCGAGCGCCGCAGTGAGGAAGCGTGCCAGCGTGCGCGCTCGCCGTGTTCCCTGAGCGATGACGGCCTGTCCCTCCTCGCCGCACCCCCGGTCGCAATCTGAAGACAGACTGCAGGGGAAGCGCTGCACCGCACACACACCTTAGGACACTTTGTGACGCGCTGCACACACACGCTGGAGAACACGCGCGTGACTTAAGACGTGCCCAAATACAGACGGGGCTGAGGCCGAGGGGCCGATGCACGCGGGCGACGGGGAGTTAAGGGCGGAAAGACGGAGACGTACAAAAGAGGCGGGAGCGTGAAAAGGATTTGGAGGTGTGTAAATGAAATCCTGCACGAGAGCAAGAGAGGGAAATGAGGACAGGGAGGGAGAAAGAAAACAGATTACATGGAAAAATACTCGCAGGAGAATCAATATCACACAGAGAATCCACTCCATGGTCCCAGCTGCTGAGTCAATAATACATCTTTTCATCCCAACAACACTATGAGTAAATGGCAACACAGACCATTGGTCAGTGTGTGTGTGTGTGTGTGTGTGTGTCAGTAGCAGTATTTGTCTAGCAGCAGGAGTGATGAGAGGATGGAGTGGAACAGGAACTTCCTGCTGAGTGGCCAGACATGCAATCGCAACACTGCCCCACTGACCAGGCCAAGACACATACACACACATGCACATACAGACGCGTGCACGCACACACACACACACACGCGCGCGCACACACACACAAATCCTTTTCTTTTCACCTCAGCTGCCCTCTGGGTCAGCGGAGCCGAACTTAAAACCTGACGAATTATGGCGAAACGAGAACAAAAACCGGTCCGTGTGCCCACCGCGATTATTTGAGCACGCGGGCGTCTTTCAGTTCGACTTCGGAGTGAAAAGGGAGACGGAAGCGAACGGTAACAGGTGATGCAGGCCGGGACGTACTCACTTAAGGAGTCAGCCGACCAAACTGGTCCTGTGAGCCTGAATGTAAATGGAGCCGTCGTAGTCATTTCAGGAATTCCTTCCACGTACCTGAGCGCCGAGATCTTTTGTTTCCTGGTCGCGCTTCAGAATTTGTCGAGCCGAGGATGAATTGTGAATACCAAGTTGCACAACAGATGAAGTGCAAACTGCTCGCGCTGGCTGGCTATTTACCCAGCAGATTTACGGCGCAGCTCAGGCAGGGGTGGAGCAGGGCCTCATTTCTTGAAAATTACACGGAGGAGGTCCAGAGCTGCTTCAAACCTACGAGAGTGTGTGTGTGTGTGTATTTTACCTGCAGAGACTATGTTATGTTCCTCAGAGATGGAACTGTGGAATTGCGTTAGCTGCGCGATTAGATTAGTGACCAGAGCTGTGTCTCGACAAGAACAAGGAAGGTTTCAATCTTTGCCAATTTGATAAATGTATGGAAACAAGTGGCTCCACGCCGAAGTGAAGGGAAGCTAGCATGGGAAGCACCTGCGAAGGTGCGAGGCTGCGCTGAGAATGAGGCGACATCATCGCAAGTTTCACTCCAAAGCGCCGAGCGGGCCGGTGTTTATGTAAGCGACGGCCTCTGAGCGCCGAGCAACTTATTCCATGGTGCGCTTTTGTTTCGGTGCCAGGAATGAGTCAGCAGTCGCGTCCGAAGCGGAGGGCTGTGATTTCACCGCGTCCGCTGGCGCGGCCGTGCGGCCGGGCAGTCCAGCGGCGCCCGCGCTGCCAGAGACGAAGCTCGGGGAAGGCGATGAGGCCATTTTATATTTTCGGGACTTGGTTAACCTTTAACAAGTGGGCATGTGAGGCAACGCAGCATTATCACGCCTGATAGGTTAGGACACGGCTGACTGCACGCGGCTTTTTTTTTTTTATTCCAGCTGCGGATGATGTCACTCACCGCCACGCCCCTAGAGCAAACTAATCAGTAAAATCAGCTGGAGATCAGCTGAACTGCAGACCTGCGCGTCACATGACTGGAGGTGCGGGCTCCCTGCTCCGAGAGGCTTTGCCAAGTCACACGGCCGGTGGACACGCCGGCTCCGGGCTTGAACTTGTGACCTCGCCCATCCCGTCTGTCCATTTTTCAAAATCTACCCATTTTGTAAACTGGATTTGCGAAGAAGATGTTTTTTTTTTTTTAAGGCCAAGGAAAGGACAGCCCGGCCCTGTCATCTCTAATGAGAAAAGCAGGAGCTGCACAGCCAAACACGGGGTCCGGGCAGGCAGGAAGACGGCCGAACAGGCGGGTAGGCGAGGACTGCAGAGCATCAGAGAATGGAAAATTACCAGCGCTCCACGATCGGCCCGGGCGCCTTTGATCAGCCGGGGCCCAGGCACCAATTACCGTGGGATAATCGGCAGCCCTCGGAGGCCCGACGAGCTGCAGGCACGGCGGGCGCAACGGGTCAGCGACCAGCAGGCGGAGGCCCCGCACGACGAGGCTCGCGGAGCCAAAAGCCGACGGTGCCCCTCGCTGAAATGCGGCGTGAAGGCGGCCAAACGGACGAGCGGGACACAGCGGGGCCATTGTTCCCCCTCCCGTCGACTCGGCACAGCGAGACTCTCGCGAGCCAGACGTCCTCTCCGCAGACCGTTGGGCGGTGGAGGAGCGGTGCAGGGCTACGCGGACCTGCCACTGCACACCACCCCACCCCCCCACCCCCAACACACACACACACACACACACACACTCTGCGGTCCAACGTGCACGCCACACGCGGAGCATGCTGCTCGCACACCTGTCACTGTAATTCTGGGGTAAACAAAAAAAGCTGCAGCGCTCGGGGGCAGCCCTCGCGCAGGAAAACGCGTTCCTCGCCGATAACCTTTTATTACTCGAGAGCGGGGCTTTGGCTACCTGTTCCGGACTGGCTCGATTTTTATCTGCGAGGAATGTGGGCTCACAAAGCAAAGCAAATAGAACGGCGAGACCCCTCCAGCGTGCGGTGCGGCGTTGCCCAGATTCAGAAACAAAAACGTCTCCTCTCTAGGTAAACTCGCTAATGATCCACATCTTTCTTACTGGGGTGCGTTCACCATCGATTAAGGTCAGGCTACAAACGCTGGCTGCTGTGCTGCTCCTCCCTCCATTGTGGACGATTCATTGACCTGGATCAGTTTCAGAGGCCGCTCCAACAGCAGCTCTATAGTCAGCGCCGCAATAAGAAAAATAAATCGCTATCAAACCTGGACCGGTTTCTTTGCGCCGAGTGTTTTGCCCACTCATACCATGCAGTTATCTAACAGGAACACAGTAGCCAGTGGACTTTGGATCAGACGCGCTGCGGTTACACAACAGCCGGTGCCAGTCCAAGTAGACCCATGTGGGCCAGAAGAAGCGGACTAGCTGCAGCACAAGTCAGCAGAAGGGTCTGATCTCAATGCTGAGGGGCTGGTAGAGATGACAGACGTGGGCTTGACTGATATCCGTAACATCTCCTCAAGACTTACGTCAATTTCAACATCTTGGTCTTGGTTGATTATTTTGCTTTTTTCCCCACTACACAAACTAGACCAAACTTCTCAAAACGCAAAACGAAGCATTACCGCTGTGAGCTGCAAAGCAACTTTGCAGCTGATAAGCCGTTATCACAGAATGAGCAGAAGTCACATTTCACGTGCGACAACAAAACAACATCGTCACTGGCGGTCGGTGATTTCCCACACATGACCGGCCGGGCGAGCGGTGGGCACGAGGGGAGTTCACGTCAGACACGGCGAGGCGGGGCGGGGATTCCGAACGCACCAAAAAAAAAAAAAAAAGGAAGAAAGGAAAAAAGAAGGGGCTCCTCGCATGCAAAATTAAAAGTAATCATTAAAGCTTCTAATGTGCATATGTTAATAAAAGTGCAGACAGAGCATGTTTCAAGGTTAGGCAGCATGTTGCCTGAGGCTGAGCTTGAAATGCAGCATGAGAGACACTGTGGTTGTCCTTTTGTTCGTGCATGTGTGTCAAAATCTTTAATAAACACTTTCACAATTTGCAAACAAGGAGTTTTCTTTTCATTTATTTATTTATTTTTTTTTACATGGGGAACCAACTCTGAACATTTTGCTGGTTTCATATTCTCCTTATTGCTGCATCACCCAGCAACCGCTGTAGCGGTTGCCAGGGAACCGGCGCCACGGCAACGTTGATACACGTCCAGGGTGACGACAGCAGGCGCGGCCGAGAAAAGGCTGAGTCTGTACTACAGATGAGACAGGAGTGCGCCGGGAAAAAAAAAAGGACATATGTGAGGGAACGGTATCACCGTGCTGTGGACGGGGAGTCATTAGACGCAAACGCAGACGCGAGCACGCAACACTTAGTCCTGAGACAGCCGGTCATTACGCCAACCACGCAGTGAGATGTTCGCAACAGTGCGCACAGTGGAAATGAGAAGTGAAATACACGGGCAGCTTTACAAAGCTGGCGGCCAAAATGGGATTTTTGTGTCACCTTCATCCAAGTCTTCTACGCACAGTTTCCAAATGTTTGAAAACAGGTCATGTGGTGATATAAAAGGGACAAACCTCTTTTAAAGGATCGCACGCAGTCAAATATTTGGGGCTCGAAAATAGTAACGGTGCACCTGAGAAGCCAGTCACGGAAAGCCTGAAAGAACACACAAGCCAAACTGCAGTTGTCACTCCCTGCCAAAAAAAAAAAATGGCAAGAAAAGCCCTGATTCTCTAATTCATTTAAAACGTCTCCTTCTATAAATCAACGCGTCTGTGCGCGGCGGAGAGACAAACCGCGGCCGAAGGGCTTACGCGCCGAGCGCTCCGACTGGCACCGGTAAAGTGCGAGATCCGCCGCCCGGGCCTCTCTGTCCCGGGTCACTCGTAATTAAAGCAGAGATCAGAGGGCTGAATAAAGCATGAGCTTTTCCAGCCCGGGAGGCTCAAGTATCACTCTGCATAGGGGCCTAGTGAGACAAAGGGAGTCCCTCAGCCACATACCATACACAGGGAGCAGTGATACAGACGCAGACCTGAAAGGCAACTCGCCGCATACAGTGACGAACCCACCCCCACCACCACCCAGCTCTAATCCACAGTTTAAACAGCCACGGCAGAATGGGGAGCTCAATGCCCCTTGGACCTAATTAGGAGCTAAAAGATATTGTCCCAAATGGGGGCACTCGAAGAAGAGCGTTCAAAGCAGTAAAACACCGGCCCCAGCGCTGGTGTTTTTCATTTTTAAGTGAGCGCTGACGCAGCCAAATACTGCGCGGTGCCTTTAAAAGCGGGGCAAGTAAATGCACCGAGGTAACGTGACCATCCTTCACAAACAACGGCGCATGATGGGGGAAAAAAAACAAAAGCAAAAAGGAGTGTAAAGATGCTGATTAGAATTTGGCAAACCGTAGCAAGTCTGTGTAATACGACTGTGAACGGAACTATCAGGCAGCCGTCTATGTGTGATTACAACAGTGTGCAGAAAAAAAGGTGCTGGATCTTGGTTTGTGTTGTTGTACAGTTTCCATAGTGTTTTGTACACTATGTACACACTGATGTGCATTGTTCACATCAGAACAATGCAATGTACGCAACATAAACATGTTGTCTGGTTTGATGAACTTAACCTGGCCGGTGTGTGTGCGCGCGCTCATGTAACCGTAGTCAAAGACGTTCCTCCGCCCTGAGCGTTTGCACATTTCTACCCCGCGTACAATCACCCGCCGATTTGCTGTGTGAGCAGGTCACGGCCGACGACGACAGTTTTGACAACACCGCTCGCCAACAAACGCATTAAAGAGACAAGCTCTAAACCAACTCTGCAGTCCCACTGAACCTATTTTCGGCCACTTATGTTGAAACGGGGTCAGCTGCACATTTGAGATCCTGAATGTAAAACCTCCCCTCTGGTCGTATCTTCTTCAGAGTGCCTCCGCTGGATCCGGGCCCCGATCAGCTCAGAAAATGCAGAGCTCTGGGTGCGGATCTAACGGATGTGCGGACAGCGTGCCTCCACGGTAACGAGGCGAATGTGCCGGCCGCCACGCGCCGCATCGACGTCGATGATGCTCGCGCTGGCGTTTGTCCTCTGAGGGGATCATGGGAAAAACGACTTCCCGTTCTATTTTACAGGTCATTTTCTCTGCACTTAACAGTAGCAGAAAAGTTTGCTTTGGTGTGTTTCTTTCTTGTTTCATCTCGAGTCACACAGTCCGATAATATGTGCGCCAGGGGTCCTTAGTAAAAATCTCTTGACTGCTAGCCGCTCTTTTACCGAACAGCTTTTAGTAACTCATCATCCCACAAGGTTGACTCTTTGGCAGCGGAGAGTGCGAAAACAAATCCCGCTCTCGGTTTTGTTACTGTGTTCTTGAATTATTAACTTATCGACATTCCCTGTCATAATCTGTCATCCGTGCCATCAAAAACACGCAAACTCATGACTCACCCTTAGCGAAGGATATCAAACAAATTTTTCATGCATCTCAGTGCACCTGAGTTTATATGTCCTTGCTCTCACCTTCCCACACAAGCCGAACTGAATAAATAAATGTTTGCGCGTTTCATGAACTCACTCCAAATGTGGTTGCGGTGCCTACACATCTAGTGAGCGGTGATGTTGACAAAAAGCACAGGTTCTGGATGAAGCCGTCACATTTAACGGCCCGCGCCTCAACCGAAACCAAAAGTAAGGATTAACGTGACAAATAAACAGGACGGGTGAGCAGTCAGAGGGATGGTCCCAGACATACTGCACTTATCCAGACCGTTTGATGTCGGAGAAGAAGAAGAGAAACTCGAGGCAAACCTCCCATTCCTGTCATCTCATATCGATTCGGTTACCACTGCAATGAAAGCAGAGATGACACCGACGCTCATTCTGCTTTCACCACAGCCGTCGAGAGGCTCGACTATCTCGCTGCTATCGAGGGACAAAAGCGAAGCCCTTTGATTGCATCGTCATCGCACGGCAGGCTTATCTGCGCGGTGTTGCATCACGAGCCGGCATTCACGTGTACAGCTCACCGCCAGGACAAGACCTCTCCTCTGAGAACAGGGCGAAGTGCTGAGCGCAACATTGGTTTCTCCCACAGAGTGAATCACAGAGCTTTGGACGGAGACTCGCTCTTGCATTCTCCCCCCTCTCTCAAACAGCTGAAAGACTTGCACAGTGGGTTTGGTGGCAGGTAGCCAGTCCTACCTCCCTCATTCTGTGAGATGAGCTAAACCATGAGCGACTTTCAAAAATCTGAGGAAAGAAACCCCCACTCCTGAATCACTCCTCTCTCTTTGAGAAATCATCAGATTCCTTTCCAAAAGACATATACAATTTCCAGATGGTGAGAAACCAGAAAAAGTGTTTGACATTAGCGCTAAAGAACCTGTCGATTTGTGGATAAGAAAAAACAAAAGTATCGGCATAATGTGTGGTTCAGGTTCAGAATATAATGAGCTTGTTTTACCATTTACTACTACTTAGCGATGCTTTATAGCCAAAACAATTAAGTGGTCAATAGGATATATGACTAACAAGTAACATCAGTATTAGAAAGGATGTATTGTCACCTTTCACCTTAGAGTTCGACACAATTGTTTCTCCACCACAAAAAAATACACAACAGCTACAGAGACCGTACCAGCGCTTCCCATAGGTAATGCAAAAAAAAAACCAACAAAAACCAGATAAGCTATTTATCAGGTCGCAATAATACACAAAGCTCATCTATACAACAGTAAGGACATAAATATTACAGCTAATTAGGGCACGCAAATGTGAATACTGTCCAGTAAACAGGATGTTTCAGCCAAATGTGTGCTGCTTGGGCTACCACACAATCTATCACGATGCCATCTCCGTGGAGTCCCCATGTGGCAGGTAACCTGACCGACGATGTTTATCTGATCAGGGATGGCAGAGCAGAATGGAAATCTTTTGCCCTGTGGTTGCTCCAAGAAGTAAACAAGCTGTAGGGCCAGCAATGATATCATTACCATATAAGAGAATCTGGGGCACATTATGACACCTCACAAAAATGCAGAGTGTTAAGACTGTGAGTCACAGTTTAAATCTTCAGGGCAATCAACCTGTCTGATGGCTGGGTGCTGGATGTGTGAGTGTGTGAGCTGCGGGCCATTTCAACCATTTTTAGCGAGACACATTTCTTAACTTAACTGCACTTGAACACTGCGCCTTAACGCCAGCCTATGTTTATGAGGATATTACACAGGTCAGTCCCAAAATAATAGGAGAAATTGTGTGTACAACGATAGCAATCCCACCATCTTAACCCGAGTAGGGCTTCTCATTTTGCTGAGTAACGTTCATCTCTTAAAGTTAACCAGGTAAGTTCAGCGAGTGTCGTTAGCTTCTTAACTGACGTTAGCTAGCTAACTAACCTTCCAGCTCCTTCGGTGGAGCGGAGGCAGACCTCTTCCCGACACCCATGGGAAGCGGCGGACAAGCTCCGCGGCTCACATTTGACTCATTCTGTTAGTTTAGCCCGGCGAGCAAGCGAGCCAAATGCCGTGTAATTGGGTCTACGGCGAGCTAACAGCCGTGGAGCTAACATAGCTGCTGCGTGTGCCGCATCCGAAAAAAACACAAGCTAGTGCCGCTTAGCTCGGTGAGCTAACAAGCTCCACTGGGCAGGCTAATTAAAACACCGGCTACACAGTTTTTTTTTCCTGCCTACCTGTGATCACCGCTGCGACCCAGAAGACGCCCCGCTTACGCCGTCACCTGCGTATCACGAACCGTGCCGTGCCAAAATAATTCAAATTCCACAGAAAGTGCAGGGAGAGACGCTCGCAGTCCAATCGCTTCAGCCACCGCCGCTGAATGGCTGCTACTCGGAGACTCAACCAAACTTCCTCCTTAGCAACGGACCGCCTTCGCGGGACCTAATTGGCCGGTGCGCGCGGATCGGGAGGCGATCGATAGACGTTAATGCAACCTGGATCAAAACTGGACTTTTCACTGCATTTCTTACAAACCATACACAGCAACAAAACGCACCCTGTACGACTTATCACTGCAAGGGGGTGATCTCAGGAATGACTCATTCTGAATCCGACAGACATTTCTAATCCAAGGATTACTTTCATTATCGACTCGATTTATTTTCTTGATAAATCGTTTTGTCAATAAAGCACAAGAAAACGAGGATGGAAACACAGAAAATGCATTTTTGCCATAAAAAATTACTTGATTCTTAATTTACTGTTGTAGCTCTTTATATTTAAAACTAAATGACTTTTTTTTTTTAATCCAGGGCCCGTATTTATCAAAGTGCTAAAAGTGAAATTTTGGGCATAAGGGAAGTATAACATAAAAAAAAAAGATTCTCAGAAACGATCTAATCAAATGATTTATCAAAAATTTAACCATTTAATCAATTCGAGAAAGCTCTGCAAATCTCAACTCAAACTTAAATTGATAAAGGTTTCGTTATTGAACTTGTAACAAAAATGGCTTCATCTCTGATGTAGCATATTATGGTAATGCTCAAGTAAAGTACACAAAGAAGTGTACTTAAAGTGCAGTGTGTATGCATGAGCGCATGTGTGTTTGTGTGTAAATGCACTTGGTTGCATGTCACTAGTCCAGTATCTGTCAGTCACCCAAATGAGTCTTCATTATATTGTGCATCTTACTGATGTGCAAATAAGCCTTGCCAATGAGGGAACCACATCAAGCTCATTTAAATATAACCAAAGTGTTTTTACACAAATAATCTTATAAGTCATTTTCTTGAGTACAGTACAGTATAATATACCATTTGTCAGATGTTTAACTGGCCATATTTTAATGACTAACACGCACTGTGCTTTATTTAAAAACTCATCTGACTGTCTTTTCTCCACCGTCCCGTCATGTTCACCCACTCCCATGCCATCTCCCCTGATGATGAAACCTCTGCCCCTTTAAAAAGGCCATAAGTTTATCAGCATTAAATTGCATTCCTCGCATAGCTTTGAAGCCTACTAATCTGCAGGGTAGAATGTTCTGTGGCCTGGAAGGTTGCAAAACCAACAAAGAAGAAAAAGTTAGGTTAACAAGTTGTCAAGCCTGTTATGCTGATGATTGTCATTGCCAATGTGTTTTTTCTTTGTAGTCATTGTCATCTCTGTCTGTCACACACACACACGCATACAGTCAAGCAGTCACTCCTTTTCACTGCCACACTCAACTTTTATTTTTAATTATCTTAAACCCAATCTTCTTTGTGACCTTTTTTTAAAAACAAGTTCTCATCTATCAACCTGTCAAGGCCAGAGTCATAAAATGTTGTGAGCCTCTCACACATCTGTTATGATATTCTGCCCCCCTGTGGTCACTATATGTAAATCCAATAATGTGACTCGTTCACGAACCCCCCCCCACACACACACACACACACACACACACACACACACGCCCGACCGCGTGGGGGCGTGACATTTTCTCAAACCTCATCTGCACTGACTTTGTAGCTTGACTGCATGCTCTTCATTTAAAATCAGCTTTCATCACACGTTTGAACTTGTCAATCATATGTTTCTGCGTGGATACACTCGTAATTATGATGCCGTCACTCATATTTATAAGAAAACATGAACATTTCAAGGAGTTTCCACTGTACACATCCCCTGCTATTATACCAAAAGCTTATTTGTAGTGCACAGACTGTGACAGGCGGACGCACCCATCCATCTCCTGTTGGTTTTATTGCACCTGTTAAGAGCAGTAAAACTTCCACTGTTATCATTTTTATTTGAATATGATTTTAATGACCTCACACCACATTCAGCCGGAGCAGAGGCCTAGTCGACCAGACTGACTAAAAACACCTGCACAGGCGTGCAGGGCCTTAATTAAGGTCGAACAAGTACACAGTCTGGCACAGTCTGTCTCCAGGAGGCTGCCATGCTCATTACACACCAGAACTCTAAAACACTCAGTTCCGCAAATTAGCTGCACCTGTACAGTCAAATGTAATCTGATAGAGGTGCTCTGCCATAAAGTCTGCCTTCATGGTGCCTGCAATATCCAGCTTTTGTTGAAACTGTCATAGGTGTGTTCCTTTAGACGTTTCTGATGTAACACTGAGCAATAGGTTCAGTATGTAACATGTTATGTTCTATATTTACACTCAGCTCATTGCATAAGATGTTGGCATATAAATCTCCCAGCGCTGCAGAGGCTGAGGCATTGATTGCTTTTTACAGTTATCCTGCCATGAACTGAGGTTTTGGGCAAGTGGAAAGTTTTGTACTCAATAAAAAAAATCAGGGATTCATCTAAGTGGTTAGTATTTGTCCCTGTGGAAACCAGTAAATGTCTACACTGTTAAAATACTTGGAATCTCCTTCATCACTTGTTTGAATTATTTTTTGGATAGCTGTCTCACAGTGGGAACGCTTTTTTTTTTTTTTAGAAAACATATAGCTGCCAATAAGACACTTCAGGACATTTCTACTGTAAAGATGTATTTGCATTATTTATTTGTATTGCACAAAATGACTCTATGTGGCAAAGGTGTCTTATTAAACTATTGGTGTGTGATGCTCAGCTGATATTGGATTTGAGAGCAGCACTTCTCTTCGCAACATTATTGGAGATCAAAATCACATTTAGGAACACACAGCACAATATCACAGCCGAGACATGGGGCAATCACTTCTTTGTGACGACATTTTTATTTTTCAAACAACATAGAGAGTACTTTACACAAAACAAAGTCACTGTCTGTTTCAAATATTTACATAAAACTTTGTAGGGAGACAGGGGGAAAAAAACATTCTTTGGGTCCGACCATGCAAAACAATAAATAATGTTCCTGACAGCGCTTTGCATGGTGCGTTCAAGACTGCTATTCAGCAATTTTAAAAAAAGATCAGAATTTAGCTGGCTATACATAGAGCTTCCCTGGTCCATACTGTCGTCATAACACATGCCTCCACCTAGACAAGGCAACAAGAGAAGCAGCGACTCTGACTCTGAGTGGATCAGGTGCACCTCAACACATCTGCTACCTTACCCAATGTACTCATTCGTTCATAGGCGATCCACACCAGTCCAATTTTAAGCAAAGAGTTGACCAGGATAGATACAGAAATTAAAAAGTGAGATGTGCAACAGTTTTCAGTGAAAAGCTTAGATTACGTAGAAGAACTGCGGCATCCTCGACGGATGAAACACTGTACACGAAAAGACCCCGGATGTGTTGCTCAGCAAGGCCTTAAAATGTTGGCGGCGGTGTCCCGCCCGAGTCGCAACGAGCAGGAGCTTGAAGTTGACATCACACAAGTACAGTTCTCACTCCTTTCATCCCTCGGCAAGGCTCAGACAGCGTGCAGATGTGGTCCCCTGAGTCCCTCTTAAGGCCGGGTCCAGAATCTGCTCCTCTCCTCCCTCCTTCCTACTCCTCCTTCTCCTCCTCCCTGTCATCAACGGCTCAGGTGATAACTTGCGGCTCCCAGGACTGGCTGGCCACCTGGGGGCGACACTGTGAGATGACCAGAGGACCTGTCGGGGACTGGCTGTCCAGGCAGAGGCTGCTGACCAAGTGCTGCAGAGCTGGGCCCTGTGGCTTCCATTTCTGCAGAGAGAGAGAAAGAGAGAGAGAGTCTCCGCCACTTAGTCTTTTAGAGAGCAGCACTCTGCTTTGTAATATTTTCTGTACATAAAAAGATGAGTATCAGCACAGCAGGTTCACATTAGTTGTGAGTAATGGACTGAGTCAGACCTGGATTACAGTAATCACATGAATGATTGATCTCCTGTGCTCACAGTGGAAAAATCATAGAGCAGCGAGCTGCAGTGCACGGCAGCCTGCCATCCCGCAAGTGAAGAAAACAGTTTGTTTTTGCTGACAAAACGTCCTGTATGTCCACCATATGGTACCGAGTTCAGCAGTGCTGGAATGTAACTCACTACTTGTACTTTAATTTATACTTCTCCGTTAGTGAAGAAGGAAATCTTGTACTTTTTAAATTATTCTACAGCGTTAGTTACTAGATACTTTTTTGATACAAAAGTACCTGAGGTTTTTAGAGGCAAAAATTGTCCTGAGCTTATAAAACATAATGTCAAATTAGCTCCACCTCATCAAGTATTGAGCCATGGAGTAAATAGTAGATTTTTAATGTACAACAAAAACAATAACTTTTACTTGTGATACATCAGTTTTAGCATGGTATACATAGAAACTGGTGACTGAGTGTATACTGCTGAGATCTCTACTGAATAAGAAACCATAATTCACGATTAAAGATCAGTGACAATGTACTCACTTATATTTGACTCCAGACTAAAGAGTGGAGGAGTCATCTTATAACCAAATAGCTACAAGTTCATTTGTCATTCTTGCTGCAAAACTTGGTGTAAAAAAGCTTTTTTCCTCTAATGTTTATTTATCTAATATCTGTCGAGTAAATCAGCAATTCCTTCAACTTTTCCGAAAATCAATCTCTTGATTCATACATGTGACTTAATTTCAGTTTTTGCTTATCAACACACTTTATTTATACTTAAGACTGTGATGTTTTTCTACCGAGAAACAAGTCGAGTAGATTTTTGGGGGGGGATTGTCCATAAATCGAATATTCCTTTCCACAGAGACTCCCCGGGGTCTCGTCACTGTGCGCAAAAGTGCAGAAGCGAGTCCGACCAATAATAAAGAGTAAGAAAAGTGTGTTCCTCATAAACAGGCTGCCTATAAATCACCAGATACGAGTGGTTTGTTTATTAGCTTGCTGATTAAATAGTTAGAGCTGAACTTAGAGCAGCAGCAGAGAGAGCTTGCACTCCCCATACAGATTTCCTGAGCCATATGGAGGCTTATCAAAGTGTGGAGGTGAACGGGGGGTTAATCTTAAAATCCTTGAGGAGGGAAAGTGTGTCTGTGTATGCACGTGTGGGACACATACTACAAACATGCGCTGCGACGTGTGTGTCTGTGTGTGTGTGTGACAAAAAGAGAGGGAGGAAGTGAAATTTAACAGTTTAGTAAATGATATGAGTTTTGGAAGACTGATATAGATGCAAGTCGAGCTGCTAAAAGCAAACATTCAGAGCCAAGTTTTCTGTCTTGAAATCCAGCAAATCCATGCCAAAGAATTTCCGAGTGTTTAATTTGGTTTATTATTGTTGGACAAGCTTCTAAAAGTGTTTAGACCTGGATTGGGCAAAATATTGCACCCTTAAAACCCAAACTAATGAAATTCTTTCAGGATTAAACTTTAAAATGATTTACAAAAAATTCAATAAAAGCTTTAAGTTAAGAATTCCCCAGACTGTTTTTATGCAGCAGTGATTGGGGAAAACACTTTTACTGGTAATGGATGTCATGACTGAAAAGCTTCGGTTTAATGTTGAAATATGCCACCTATTTACATTTTTAAAAAGGCAAAACAAACCACTTGCGGCTGTTAAGAGTTAAACACCGCAATACTTCTTCTACAGACCAAAGTCAGAAACACAAATAACTTTTGCTCCTTCCTCGAGGATTCAACACTCAGGACAAAGAGGCCAAATGTCTCCCACAGCAAAAACTGATTGCTTGTTAATTGGCAGGATCCCAATGAACTCTCAAAGGATTGCAGTGGGCCTGCAGAGAGATGAGACGATGATCTGGCAAGAGTCTCACACATACACATGGTCTGACTTAATAACTCCCTCTTCGGTGTCATAAATCAGCCGTGCGGCCAACGCAGATCCACATGGGACGCGAGCGGGAGAACCAGGAAGGAACAGGGCGTGGCCTGAAGTTATGGGAGCGCTTGTTCTGCAGCATCTATAAAATCATCATCTCTCCATTTGGCAGGAGACACATCAGTAAAGCCACTCAGATCATCTCAGCCTCCTGGCATCATCAGCAGGCCGGCTGCTTAGCATCTGTCCCATCCTTCATGTCTGAGTTCAACATTGTGAGTGGCACATCAAGGAAAATCTAAGCCCTCCTGTTAACATGAGTGATGGTGGAAGATTAAAGCCTAAAGTCCCGTTTCTCTTGTTAACCTTTAGTTAACTTCATAATTTCACAGAATTGTTTTCTCGTGAGATGTTTAAAAATGAGTTTTTACGTTTTTAATGTGTAAAGGCATAAAATTCTGGGAAATCAAATATTTTGACAAACCAGCACTATTTTCTTCTCACCTGTCTGGGCTCTTTCGCATTGCAGGGCTCCATCCTGACCTTTGACCCAGCTGTAAAGGCTGAAATGGCCAGGCAGAGGTCCTGCTGTCGGATCAGTGGCTCTATTAACTCCCATTTCTGCAAAACACAGGGCAAAAAAGATAATCTCAATTAAGAGTTTGAGAACATAGAGTACATATATTAGTGAAATATGTGATTTCTTTTCAGGGGAACCTTTGGTTAAATTCAGTATTTTAAAATGTTCAAATATGACATCTGACATCAGCTTTGTTTACTATATTCACAATTAATCATTGTAAATGATTTTCATAGCACACAGCAGTCCAACAGGTCTGTGTAAATACTACACTCATATGTCTTTCACTCAAAAGGCTCTGCACAAGACATTTAGCCTGACTGCACTGCAAATTTCTACTGCTATCAATCACAAACTACCATTTCTGTCCAAGTGAGTTAAGTCTGACAGTTAGTCTGACATCAAGGAACTTGGTTGGGTTTGACATCTTGGAAAGAGAGAGACCGTTCCAAACTTTTCTCACATTCACTGGCTTGAACCACATTTCCTTGACAGCGATTAACTCTTGAATCTCTTTCCATCACTTGGCTGTCTTTATCTGAACAATAGCTGTGGTATCCAGCTGAGCTGACACTGTATAATGAATACAAAGGTAAAGTCGTAACAGTGATTAATGTTGACTGGTGTGACCACACTTATTAGGCGTGCGTTTCCGTGTGATGACTAATAGCATGTGTTTATCAGCTCTGTAACCCAGCAACGGAAAATTTTTTAAATTCACTCTGGCAACAGAATAAGAAGATTGAAGGGGTGTAGGATTTGCACGTTGATTAAAATGTTATATTTCCCAAAGAAAAACATTATTACATGAAGCTAACTCTTAACTTAATTATGCAACTAAACTTGTCAGAAACATGTTGGAAAATCATAACAAATGATTGCATAAGTCATGCAGTGATGACATTTTTTGATGTGTCTTCTTCAGACTCATATCAGTTCATTAATTGCAAATACGCCCTGACGTCAGTGTCGTCATGTCAAATGCCTGCGCATTCATTGTATTTCTGAGTAGTAATTCAGACTCTGTTTGACCCACAGTCTCCTGAGATACTGACCTGTGACTGGGGCCTGTTGGCTCCGATGCCCCTGCACTCTGCCAGGCTCAGGATGTCGCTCCCACGGGTCTCCAGACACAAACCTCCTTGTTTCAGCACACTGGACACTGCTTCCTGCTCAGGGACCCTGAGAGATGCATTTACAGAGAGGAGAGAGGTCAATGAAAGGTCTTATTGCAACAGCGAGGAACAGATGGAATGAACTGACTAATCACCCCGGTGAGTGACTGAATCACACCATGAAGGAATCTACACTATTACAACATGCACTAAAAATATACAACTATAATATGAGAGACCGCCGTTATTTGGAAAGAAGCCATTGGGTGGATACAGGCAGAGAGGTGGGGGCTTTGACTGAGAAACAAGCTGCTGGGCTACACTCAGAGATTCCCATCCAAATCAGATAGGCACTATTGAGATGATTGGTTGATGAGGTTGATGAAAAAAAGTTTGGCAAGATTATTTAGTGCTAAAAGAATTTACACGTTGCACCTACTACTACATTTATCATTCTGTCTTCTTTCTCTAAATGTTTCTTTTGCTTTCCTGTGAAATGAAATGTTGGCTGAAAATTATTTCTGCCTCATTTCAGCCGTTGGCTTCCTTCAAAAATCAATTAAAAGAACCAGTGAGTGCAAACTTTTTCTGTACAGTTACCAGTCGCTGGTTTTAAAATTGCAGTTGAGCAGTGTTGGTAATTTTCCATTTGTTGGTTTTAAATGGCGTTTGGAAGAAAACCTTGGTTCTCTTTGTTGTTACAAATCAGACAGCACAAAATGAATTTTGACAATTTTGTAAAGGCCACAGGTCATACATAATATTATTCATAAATTTCAAGTCCCCCTCTGCTCAAACATGTGATTTGGTTGCTGCTCTTCCTCTTGGATGTTTGACCTTCACTGTGCGCCTTCATATTCCTCTGCTGAAGAGGAATCTGGAATCTGGACGCACAAACATGGCGTGGCATCACAATTGGTTCTTAAACCAATTCTGGTCTGGTATGAAAGTGCTGGACTTCTCAGTAAAGTAGGAGACATCTTGTGTCAAACAGTTAAACTTTTGGATTGAAAATTATTTGCATATTCATAGATTACGAAAGAGGAGCAAGTTTTTTTTCATTATTCAGATTCAGTCACACATTCTGCAGATGATTTTCTGGAATCCTAAAACATCACAATGACACGATTCAACGTGACCAACATGTTTCATGTCGCACCTCAGCTCAGGATAGACGTTCTCCATGTACCAGCGGAAAGGTTTGCAGTTCAGCTTCCGCCGCAGTGTCAAACGATCGGCAATGCTACATGAAGGAAGCAAAAAGCAGAGGTGAAGAAGACAAAGACAGGATGGACAGTGTGTGTGTGTGTGTGTGTGAGGGAAAGAGGGAGAGAGGGAGAAAGGGAGAGACAGAGAGAGAGAGAGAGAGAGAGAGAGAGAGAGAGAGAGAGAGAGACAGAGAGAGACATTTACAAGTTCAATCTACCTCCAAACAGAAAACTACCGAGATCAGCTCTGTGTCGCCCAGAGGAACACAGTCAGCAGCTTGTTGAAGAAAAGTGAGCTACAAATTTCACTAATGGGGATTTCTATAAACAGTGTGTAACCACCAATAATTCATTTCTGCTAATGAGGGCTTTTTTTGTTGTAATGTACAACCACAGCGCTGTCCTTTGGAAAATGTGCTGGTCCCTGCAGTTCAAATAAGAAAACAATAAAATGGTGAAATAAAGAAAAATTGCTTACAAGCTCTATTATCACAAGATTTTGTTTGGTATCAACTGGGAATTATCAGCTAGTTCAAACTATTTTTCTACCACATGGATTAGCGGAGTGAAACAATATGTAATTTATGCGAAATACTGTGTGAGAAATACACAAAAATATACTGAGAGAGACAAAGTCAGTGGAGTTCTAGTCTGTACCAGACATGAGGAAACCTGTATCTGCGCTGCTGTCTCTACAATACACCGAGATGACATTATTATGGACAAACCTGCCAAAGGCCTTGCCCTGGGCCGAAGGCCTCGCGGAGTAGTAGTACTGCTTATACTCGTCCATCCATACCTCAGCAGCCCGCCGGGTGTTCCTGCGTGGACACAGACACACACACCTGCTCAGACACCGTAATGACAGCGCGAGTGGCATTCCTGCAGCCCACTCTAATGACAGCCTCGCACACAGGAGCCTTCAGACACACACACAAAACTAACAAAAAACATCTCCATGAGGAATCTCCTCAGCCTTAAATTGTAGGTGTATATGGAAGTGAAGACAGATGGCAGGATGAGATAGCCCAACTTCTTAAAGGAGTTTGACAGTGAGAGCATTTGTTTTTAGGCAAAATATTCACACGAAACCACATCCATATTTTTGGCCCAAGTTAATATATGCATACTGGCGACAAAACTAAAGAAGCTTCCAACTCTTTTTCTTTCATCGCAGGTTTTTCTCATGACTTTGCATTGTGCACAAGCCTAAAACTTTATTTGCTCTGTGTGTTTCATTTTGTTTGCTAAGTTGCTACACCACAAGAAAACACAGACTTCTCTCTGGTGGTGTCGTCACTCACATAAATGCTAATGAATAGTTAACAATCACTATGATGTTTTAAGGAGCACGACAGGGAGTGGTTAGGAAAACTGCACCATGCTCAAAGAAAATACAGCAAAATGATCTACAACATTCAATAAAATGATATTATTACCGTTAAGCTTTTGTTGATGAATCATAAAATTCCCTATAAATGTTTCACGGGCTATTACTGGTCTGATGCCAGGGGCTTATTAAACACTGCCCTAGTCCATCCAGAAAAAGCTGGAGCTTTGTCAACATCTTCAAGAAGATCAACCCTCACTGCAGTTGGTAAATTGTCATATGGTGTGATGACATTGCACAGGAGACAGGATGTCGCGGAACAACCCACTCACTTGATGTAGGTGAGAGCGTTGCCGTCCGGGAAGTCGTACGGGTGTCGTTTCCTGAACACGTGGCCCACGCGGCTGCAGGGAAGAATCTCCAGACTGCCTCCGCACATCCACACCCGGAAAGAAAGCTCTGCAGGTGCACAGACACGGAGGATGAGGCCAAGAATGCAGGCGTGTGGTTATCTCTCTGCCTGTCTCTCGATCTGAAAATTAGAGTTTAATATGTACCATCCCAGTATCAGGCACGCCACGTTCACCTGCTACATTTTTCATGCAGCAGGCAGCTGTAATCTGTAAATCAATACTATCAAAGCTGTTGTCACAGATACGTTCACGCTCTGCTGCCTTGCAAATTCCAAGGACACGTTTGGCTTTTTGGGGCACAGGCTGCGGGATCTCTGCAGCATCTGCAGTCGTTCAGAGCGGTGGCAACACAGCTTCAACACAGCTAAACACAGGGAATAAAGACATCACGCATTCCTGTTTTTGTTACTTAAATTACAACATTTCATCATTATTCATGTATTTAACTTTTTTGACTCTCTCCTCATTGGACACAGTTTAGCAAATAAACATAACTCTCAATCTGACAAATAATTCATTCCTTAATAAACAAAAGAGACGAAGGATGTCTACTCGAAAACCCTGCAAACACATGGGTCTCCATTAGCACACACTGAATGAGAAAATCATTCTCTCCCCATTATGCACACTAATGGGGTGGATCTAGGTCAGATCCATTAACCCTCCCGTGTTCCTTACAGAAACTGATTTGTGTCATGCTTAAGTTTAGAAACAACTACATAAAGTGATTTGGTTCAATTTTCAAATTCAGTTTGCTTTTTGATTTTTTTAAGTGGGTGTGTATTCTTCTATCCTTCAACTTCACCTCCTGTAGTGACCTTTAGGAAAGGTCACATATCTGAATTTAATGAAAGGAAATGCCAAACTATAAGGATCTCTATTTGTCTTTATTAGACATAATAAAATGAGGAATATTAACCACTTTGCACTATGTCTGAACTCTGCTAGCAGGGCGGGGTGCAGCCTGGTCTTATAGCCTGGTACTTATACAAAGACATGTCTGTGGAGGATTAATAAAACAGAGCCATTACTCTGATTTAAGTCAACGTTCAAAATAGTGAGGGGTGCTCACCAAAGTTCTCCCCTCCCCAGATGTCCATGTGGGTGTCATACTGGCCCAGGTGATTGAACCAGCTCTTGTCCATGACGAAGATTCCACCGGCGATGACAGGAGTCCTGCAGAGAGGTAAGCAAAGGACTGCTGTCCCCTTCCCAACATTTTGTGGAGAGTTTTGCAGGCCTGGAGACTACATAGCATTCTAACTCAGTCAGTACTGTAGCTCCTTACAGCTTTAAGAAAGGGAAAGAGTGATAATGAGCACTGCTGACACACCTGATTGCCTGCGTGGGGTCACTTCTTGCCATTTTCTGCTCAATGGGAATCTGTTCCCATTTAAAATGCAGACTCCAGTCAAATCCTGAGCGGGAAAAAAAAATCAAATCCAGCAGTTAAATCAGTACTAGGGCAGCCAAGGAGACAGTTACGGGTATCCTGCTGGTTTTTGGCAAAACTAAGTTTACATGGGCCATTCATACTGATCACAGCAACAAGCCCTTGCAGATTTAAAAAAATATAATTCACTCCTGCTAAATGAAAGATTCTTTTCTTCACAAACTTTATATGCTGAAATTTCCATCATGGGAGTTTAGTTGACCTGGCAAGGATCATGATGTCACACAGCGAGGGTTTGTGAAACAGGGGTTTTCATTGACTGCAGCTGTGTGTTAGCAGCTGTTACTGTGTGTGATTTGTGCTTTGTTGTCCTGACCTCCTCTCAAGTCTGCAGAGGCAGCCAAGTAGGCAAAGTTGTCAAGGCTGATGACGTCGATGATGGGGCTGACCACTCGCGTATGGTCCTGCATGGGAGGAAAAGGACAGACGGACAAATTATCTTTGAGAGACTCACTTAACATGATTGATATGATTGTAATTATTTGCTCTTGTTTAAACCAGTCTGCTTTAAACTGGTTCAAGTTTTGGATTTTTTTATATAAGAAATTTTGACCGAGACAACATGTCTGAGGCGAAGACATTTTATCAAACCATGTTTGATCAGAAAGAACCTTCCTTAGGATGTAACTAATTGAGTTGTTTTTGTGTGTGTCAAGAGAATAAACCAATGTGTACTGATGAATATGAAATATTGCACCACTGCCTGGGGACAGGGAATTGGTCTCCCAGTATATTATGTGACTAAAGACAGGTTTGTGTCGTTGTGGTTTTGATAAGCAGAGATAATTACTGATGATTAGACCTGGGACACGTACCATACTTACAAACGGAGAGAGCGAAAACACTGCAAATAACTGTACAGATTATTTTGTGCAGGATTCAAGGGTATACAGTTATGGTGAGCGTGCCAAACTTCCCCGTTCTTCCCACAGTTTGTAACGGACATGAATTCATGAGAAACAAACCCGGGACCATTAAACACCCTCCTGCTGCAGATGTAGCATGGACACAAAAGTAAACACAGCAGAACGGAGAACTGTCGAGAGTTTGGAGACTGGGGATAGTTTGTGTGTAAGCGCTCCCTGCATCTGTCTGTGAATGTGTGTCTGTGCCAACAGTGCTGTGTGCCCATAAGGCATTTGTGTGTATGTGTGTGTGTGTTTGTGCAGTTAACATCAGGACACTCCAAATGACTGTTTCCAATTAGAGCAGCCCCTCTCTGAATTCCTGCTCAAAATCTGAACCCGTCCTGAACTTTGTGCTCGTTGCACCAAAAGGCGTGAGTGTGAAATGCCACTCTGCCAGAGGGCGATGTGGAGAGTGGCACTAGCGACAGCTCTAAGCCATAGACATTTATTGGGCTTTTAATGAGCCTCTATGACTCGGTGATGCATGAAGAGGCTGCTCTTCCAAAAATGGATGTCACTGATGATCTCTCAATACCTCGACCCTCTTTCACTCTTTTCTTCTCTTTCTGTGTCTGAATTTTATTACAGCGTTAGATTGCTGTGATTTCGTCTCATTACATCTGGCTGCTTTTAATGTCACATATAAAGGAATTTAAGCTTATTTTTGTCCAACATATGGCTCCAGAAATCATTGCCAATTTACATGAAAAGAGAAATAAAAAAACAGAACAATTAACTATAGGGCAGAATAAAAACCCTCAGCGATAGTTGGACATGTGTTTTGTGCACAGTTTCCACAAGCCATTTGACATGAGGAGATCTGTATTCGTTTGCCTCATCGCTCAGTTATTTCACATAAGTGTCAAAGTAACAGGCCAACAGAGGACGCACTGTCCAGCTGGGGCCAAAGGGCAGGAGCCAGACTTGCGGTTTTCTTGTCCTGAATCATGTTCTCTGCTGTACATGCTTATTACACATAAATATGTGGAGATATTTTGTTGTTTGTGGTACAGATTGCACTTTTTTTTACTTAAAAAAAGGCAGAAGCACTTTCTGTGGAAAAAGTTAAATTTCAACAAATCTTTAGTTACTAAAAAGGCAATCTGTCAGTCAGTACAATAAATTAAATGTGCTACAGACTGGTATTGTAAGTGATTTTACTATTTTACAAGCAATATAAGAAGATCTCATGAATATGATTTGATGATCTCATTGCTTTGGATTAAATTACCAATTTCTATATAAATTAGCTGCATTTAGCTCTGTCTCAATGAAATACTTTTACATTTTACTAATGGTAATTTTACTAATAGTATTACTGTATTTTTACATTGCAGTACTGCTATTTGAAGTTATGTAAGTGATCTGAATACCTCCTCCAGCACTGGCTATTGGCCTGTCTGCCTTAAAATAAGCAGTTTGTGTGGAAAATTCAAGGCTGCAGTAGTGAAATTTAACTCTGATTTTATTGCTTTTTTTAATAGGTCTACTGCTAATGTCAGCTGACAAAACATTTTGGCGCTACGGGTGTCACTGACAGTATCTCTGATAGATTAATGAAGATTACTGAAATGCTAATTGTTTTTGGTCTATTAGATAATTGGTCCCAAACCTGGGGTTGGATCCCAAGATAAACACAAGGGGCCAATGGAGTTTGCAGGATAATTAGGATAAGAAATAGGAAAAAGTAAATTTGTTGTGACCATCGCATCTATGCTTTTTTCATGTGAATTAGGTTGATTGGTCACTGGTGATAAAGCAAGTTGCTGAAGAAGTCACAACCCACAAAGGTTGTGGTCCGGTGCATTAGCTGTGGTCAGTGAAGAAAAACAAGAAATTGTTGAGTTGTATACTATAACTGCTGTAGTAAATGATCTTCAGCACATTACAGTTCTCCATGGTTTGCACAAGGTAATTCAGCCACCCAAGAGGTATTATATATCACCTGAACCTAGTCAGAGAACGACTACTCATCGGGGAGCTCATTATTGGTATGTAACTACTAATTAAATTCGAGCTTTTACAGTGCTGCGCTGAACAAAAAATAAAAGCATCAGAACATTACAAACTCTGGACTGTGGTCTCAGCAAGATTAAAAAATCCAAGGCCAGGTGCAGCCGGACCGAGGAGCTGGAGAGTTATACTGGAGCCCCGTGCTCTCATGAATGCCAGACTAAAAGACTGTAATGCAAGCCGGATGATTCAGAGCTGCTCAGAGCCAGGGAAGAGTGTACGGAAACACAATGTGCATACGCTTGTAACGTGTACAGTCCTTTGAATAAAACATTGAGAGGTTGTGCACGGTATAGTCTTCTGAATACGTGGCTTGAATGCGAGTTTTGTTGCATGCAGAGTTTTGTCTGGTTCAGTGTCTGAACAAACTGAAGACTTGCGTCCTTCAGCAAAGCAGCTGCTCACTTTTTATGCTTTAAATAAATATTTCTTAGTTTGACACTGTGAGTCACTTGTTTCCTTGCTGAGAGGTAGACAGGCAGATCGCCCGATAATAGCCTCATGTCTGTACAGTAAATATGAAGCTTTATTCCAGAGATGGTTAAGTTAGCTTAATATCAAGGCTGGAAAAAGCAGGAATAGATGTATCGGAAGGGAACAAAATCCACCTATCAGAAATTTTCAAATCACACAAATCATCACATATCTCTCTTTTTTTACCTAAAACATTTTGGCAAGAAAAATAGGCCATGTAAAACATCGTCTTCTGTGCTCTTCAGGTTTTGTTTGAATGAAACAAATGAGATAATGTGTTAGAGAACTTTAAAGATGCCAATATGCTAAATTTACATTCAGACAGAGCCAGGCTAGCTGTTTCCTCCTGCTTTCAGTCTATAAAGCTAAGCTAAGCTAACCAGCTCCTGATTCCAACTACACATTTACCAAACACGTGTAAGAGACTTTTCTGAAGAAGCAGCGAAAGCAAGGAGCTGCTAAAAAGAAGCCCAGGTGAAAGTGCTGATAAGAGTTTTCTGTGTTGGTGAAAAAAAGTGTATTTTTTAACAGCGTCTTATTAATAAGTAGTACAGTGAATGGAGGTAGTTGGGACAGATGCAGCACTCCCTTAAAAGCAGAGGGGAAAAGGGAGTGAATGGAGAAAAGAGGCACACTGGAAGAGGCCCAGTCTGAGTGTCATACTTAAGTGGAAGCACACATGAGGGGAGAAGTGATTGCTGCTACAGGAATCGGAGGGAACGTCTGCCCGGTGGCAGCGGATTAGCCCAGTTGCAGGTTAGAAATGACAGAGCAGGGAGGGGAGAGCCAGCAACAGACCATAACTCATTACTGATTGATTAGGGGTCTCTTTCAGCAGCTACATCTGTCTTTATCAAAACACCAGACACTCCGGTCTCATCTCTGCAGATGCTTACGTGTCTCTGCATGAACATATTTACATTCTGCGTGCGCCTCTCTTGTATGACTTTAAGAAACTGATACAGAGAAGCAGACTAGGGAGGAAACAATGAGGGCTTGCAGCCAACGTGCCCTTGAATGTTCACATGAAAATACCATAGATTATAAAAATGAAAAAAAAAACGACAGAGCAAAATTCCTCCCTCCTCTTCATCCTGTTCACAATTTGATTTTCAAAACATTCGTGTGTGAAAGTCATGGTGTTGTCCTTTGAGACCTGTGCAATTTAAATTGTAGGATGCGTGGAACGGGGCGAATCTTCCCACTGCATGAAATAAATCTGAGAACAACCCAGCCTGCAGCCTGAAGCAAGAGCACAACACAAAACAGACCAACTAATCTGGTAAAAAAAAAAAAAAAAAGCAACTCAGGATTAAATGGAAAACACACTGGCCGGGGAATATGGCACCAAAACTCTTTCCAGTGGTGGCAAAGTGGAGCGTGACAGCTGGCCTGCAATGACTTAAACCTTAGCTGAACAAATTGAGTGTTTATTCAATAATATGCACTGCCAATGCATTACATCGCAGCCAATTTAAATCTACCTTGCAAAGGGGCAAAATCCCCTGAAGCGTTACATCACAGGGGCTAAAAAAAACAAGCACTAAACCGCCGAAATATGTGTGTGTGAGCTGCATGTATTGAGTGTCTAATTGGAAAGTGTGAATGACGGCAGGCTGTGAGGCTCGCGGGGCGTGTACCTCCTTCACTCGCTGGATCATCGGCTGAAGCCAGTCTGTGTTGACCTCGCAGTGGCTGTCCAAGAAGGTCAAGATGGCGGCCGAGGCTGTGTTAGCTCCTCGCACGCGCGATCGAATCAGACCTGTTGGGGGGGGCACAGGGTGAAAAGGACACTGAAATTCTAAAAACAGTTGGAGATCCACCATTAATGAGATCAAATTCAGCTTTGCTTTGGTGCGAGGAGAGATATTTTTGTCATCTGGCGTCTGACACAAAATGCCAGTGTGAAACCGAAGCATGTTTTGAGGTTGAAGATGCACTCAACTAATTTAATGTCTCAATCAATTTACTTGTCACAATGATTATTTCTCAGCATGTGAACAGCTGTGTAATGTCTTCTGCTCTGACAGGAAACTCAGGCGCACTGTGTCTGAGGGCTGGAGATAATTAATGAAGAACTCTTTCTTTTCATCTTGATGATTGTAACTCCCTCTTCACCTGCTCCAGCAAAACATCCCTTGTGTTTGGGCCATAAGCCTTATTTGGTTCCGCAAATGACTTTCCACCACTGCAGGGTGAATAGGCATGAACTTGTTTACTTCTTCTTCAGGTATGGATTGCATGCATAAGTGGAGGGAATGATTGTAAAAGTGAAGTTTTTCCAGATGGCTGCATTGCATTCTCGCACACTGAGGCAACTGTTGACAGAAACACTGTCTTCTCTGCCTCTTCAGCAAAGGATTTCTCTAACATCGTTGCAGAAAACAGAGAGAAGCTGTGTGTATTTGATTTTGAAGGACTGACATGTTTAAAAATGCATTCAAGGATCATGGCAGCAAACGTCTCTGTTTTATCACTTACCTGTCTGCGGGGGTTAAAAATATACCACACATTAAAAAACTGTGCGATGCAAGGAACATTTCCAGTTCATTTTGGTGCTGAACAATCTGAAGACCTAAATTTATTTACTTGTTGAGAGGGAATCGTGTTTCTGGGACATTTACATTTGACTTGGCATCTGCATGACAAACAGCCTTTAGAAATGAAACCAGTTAATTGGATTAGTCTGAAGTAGATACCATAATGTGTCTCGCTTTTTTTGCCCGAGCAACCACTTTCAGCTGCTTGTTGAAAAAAAAAAGTGTTAATTTGGAGTCGAGGTTAGAATCTTTTTTTAAAGGAGTTTGAGTTAAGAAAAGCTTGCTGCAAGTGGGGGAGTGAAGGCAGTAAAGGTCTCTCTCTTCATCAAAAGTGCATCTATAGTAAGAGAGATTAGAATTTAACACAGGGATCCGTGTAGGAGGTTAATTATGTTTTCATTTACCTTTTGTTTGCTGCGGCATCTACGCCTAATTAAACAGATGCATCTCATCATCCGGAGAGTTTTGTTCCAAAGTCTAAGATCATTAAAATAACATTAAAATCATTTTGGAGCTGTTTTTTTAATTAAGAGTAAAATTTTATGTGTATTATTATTACCTGCAATATAGAAATATGAGTCGTAAGGAAGGAGTTGCTATTAGCTACATCATTATTTTTAACAAAATCCTCAGTGAACTCAGTTTTAAAATGAGACAAATACACCTCAGTCTTTGAGATCATTAAAAAATGTGCACATGCATATAAAACAGAATAAAAAGGCTTTTTAGAAACTGGTGCAAACAAGCTTAGCTCAGCGCGCTCACTGCAGTTAAGCACTACATAGTTTATAAGAACACAAATGACTTCATTAATCACCGGCAGCACAGAACAGTATACTATATCAGTGTCAGCGTGCCTTTTCCAACCTTTGTTTAACTGGGATATGAGCCTGAATCAAACATTTGTTTTTCACCGCCATATCACACCCGGATAACACCCATGATGAGCTCAAAGTGTATTGTTAGTCAGGTGCCACTCGGCCATGACCTTACCGCAAACCAAAAAAAGGATCTCTAATTTCAATTTATGTGCAGAAAAGCACCATTCACATGTAAGCTCAAGCGGACTCCCACAGCACTTGGTTAAGGTTAGGGAAAGATAATGGATAGGCTTATTATAGAAAAAGTTCAGAGTGACAACTGACACAATGTGTTTATTTGGATAAAAAAAACACAATCTCTCCAAGACCGTAACCAAAGGGCTTCTGTTTCCTAACAATATCCATATGAATAAAAATCAGTTTACCACGCTTTGACAACACTACCAACATATTATAGGCTACTAGATGCTGCTGATAAACACCAGTCCATTATTCACTCTCATTTTAGCTCTGCTATTGTTCTCTTCCATCTCCCGCCTTTCTGCTGTTTGGTGCTGATTTACGTTTAACCTGGCTGGCATGGCTTTCATGCTGAAACAGGAGTTTTAATGCAAACCGAAGTTCGCACTTGCTGCTCATGTTACTCGGCTGCCAGGCGGGAGCTTGCTGGTCTAAATCCAGCATGCTAATGTTTTGTCAGCATGCGGTTCATAAGCCCAAACAAAATCTTTCGTCTGCAGTGGGAATGAAACCAGTAAGACTGTTGTTTTTCTTGTTTTTCTGGCTTTCAGTTTGGCTGAAGTTTTTTTTTGCTTCATAGGTCAGAATTAATCCAATTCAGAGATTAAATTAATTCAATTTAGAGAGCTGTCTGGAGAAGGTCCGCGTGTTTTTCTCAAGTTTGTGGATCGCTGTAGTGGAAAGGATCATGACAGACTCTTTAAAGTTTCTTCAACTTTATTTCCCTTTTCAGGTGTTAACACCTGTGCACAGGAAGTGACAAAGGAAAAAGTTAAGTATAATCGACCAAATCCAAGTGTACATACTGTATGCGTGGGCTGAGATACATGGGCAGGGAGCTATTCTGTATGTGTAGACATGACCAAGCATTTATTTTATTTATTGTATGTATCTGTGTGTTTCTGTGTGGAATCTGTACAGACTGTGAAAGGATTAAACTTTTAGCATTTTCTCTCTCTTTTCTTTGGTAGGCGGCTGCTTGCTTTGTGTTGACTGAGGCTGTTAAGCATTGGCCATACAAACAGATTCAATTATGTTTTCATTGCTGTTAGTGCTCAAATGATTACACGATTCAGACTAACAGAAAATTTTCTTTCGACAATAATATTTATGTTCAGCTCCTCGAATCTGTTGCCTTGTTTTCTTTTTTAGTTTTATAAAATGAATATTTTGGGGTTTTGTTGTTTGATCACATTTTAGTAAATTTTAAACAATTCAGTAATTAATTTAGTTTTAGTTTTGTAACGTGCAGCATGGACATTTTATTTCCTGTTTATTATTGTTATGTATTTTACTTTGATCTTACTTTAAATGGATTTATTTTCCTTCTCTTGTTTTTAAACAATGTTCTGATGCATTTCTAAGAGTCATGTAAACTACTTAAAACTGCATCCATTCAAAATACAAATAAACCTTTCTCGCACTTGTTTTTCTGGCTTCCTTTTTTAAAATTTAAGATACCATGCGACGCACTACGTACACATCACCTTTAAGCCCGGTCTGTTCAGCATTATTTCAGTTTGTCTCCACCCCATCCTCCCCCTGTCTCCCCCATCCCTTCCCTCCACTCACCCTCTCTCCTGCCGTTCCTGAGGCAGCGGACTTTGGGGATCTGTGAGAGCAGCTGGCAGTCCTCAGCTGGAGGAGGAGAGCACAAGAGATGGGATGTTATGGCGGAAGCAGAACACACACAGAGAAAAACACATCTCCTCACTGCCTTGTCTAACACTCCATCCCTTCGCACAACCCGCAAACACACCGCAGTCTCGCACTTGCAACGAATTCAGAGCACTTAAACAGACATAAATAAAGGCACGCAAGCCCATAGTCACACGGATACACACCCTGAGTAAAGGCCACTCTCACTACAGCCCAATGTGACCTAAACACATCACATTCAAACACAACATCCATCTGTGCTCCACCACACTTCTGCAAATAATCAGAAACATATAAACACAAAAAGAAGTGCAGAGTGACTAACTGCTCAAACAAAAGAGTTTCATTTCACTGGATAATTAAAGTCAAAATCCTTGTTCCATAAACAAATCCAGCAAGCAGCCCATTCCCATCAACCACTCCCTGTCTCTGCATGAGCAATATCTGGTGCAGAGCCGGTGTTGATGCATATGGATGGACATCATCACAAAGAGCAAGCAAACACAGGTACACACACACAAACAAACACACACACACATACTTGAGAGGATTAGCACTGCAGCCACAGAGAGTGTGTGTGATCTTTCTGAGGGATTTTGGGTAGATCAAGAAGACCCCCTCACCCCACCCCCACAGCAGCGATACAACCATATGCTGACAGAAACAGCCATGACAAGTTGTAATCCTGTTTGATTAAATTTTAATAAATTTGCTGTGTGTACAAACCTGTTTGGATTGCATATAAGCTGTTGTGTATGAGAGAGCAGTTGTCTCGCAGAGGGAACAGCTGGTGTGTATGTGTCAAGGAAGAGGAGTAGAAAGTCATAGATAACACCAACTGAGCAGATGTTGTATACTTTTAGCCAGATTGTGTGTGCGTGTGCATATATGAGTGCTTGCATACTATATACATTTAAATGCATGTAGCCGCATGCTGTGCATGTTTTCATTATAAAGTATGCTATACTGAAAACTGAAAAACAGCTCAACAAAAAAAGGGATAGGAAAATTCTGAATTTTATGTATGAATTTATCAATGATAATTTTATTATTATCTTATTATTATCAGTGATCCAAAGTTGGAATTTGGTGGATATAATTCTGGCCACATGCTGTGTGATTTCCTGTTAGTACAACACAGTGAATTCCCTAACTGCCACAATAGTGCACTGTTAACATGAGTAGCTGGTGTTTACTGTGGTGTATTCTTGTCCTAACACTATTGGAGTCACATGCTGTCGTCTGGAATCACAGCAAAGGTCACTGCCTTTGATTGAGAATGGTGTCCTTATGATTAAGGCGAGCCTAGACGGGATTATGCTCGGAGCAGGACGATCCTGCCTCCTGCTGCTGACCAACACCCCACCCACCCACCCACCCACACACACACACACACACACACACACACACACATGCCTCCTCTAGCTGTCTGCCTGCCAGGTCACATCTACTGACCAGTCAGCTTGCACTCTCATTCCCTCTGACTGAACTCAGCCTGCACTTTGAAAACAGCCGCTCCGTCTCAAATGGCAGAATAAACGGTGAAATCTCTGAGTCGCTGGGTCTTTTATTCTTGATGCGAGTTATGTGAAAGCTATAAGATGCCAAACTGTGATTCTACATGAATATCATGAAAATACTGGCACCGTGAAAGACAAAGCTGAAAGATCAACAATAGTGGGAAACACATCTGCTCAAAGAGTACTGTATAAGGATTATAAATTATTTAAAGTTAAAACAAATATCATCTTTTTTCAATTTTCCAACATGCCATGCTTCACTGTTGATTTCATCAGCTTTGCCTTCATTACGGTGGCATTCAGGTGGTACGGTTTCATTTCATGCCTAACATCATGTATAGAAACTAAAATCACTAGGACCAAGAATAATCAAGTTTAGAATATTTGCTTTGAGCGGCGTTTCTTAAGTAACATGAACCGTGCAATGTACACAATGACACAATTCTAATTAAAGAAAGAATTCTTGTTTACGTAACGCCTTGTATGGATTTGAATTTTAGTGCAAGAGCTCGACATTGTGCCTTTAAACCACAATTTTTAGCAGCGTTTTTTTATTTTCTTGGTAGGGATTACCATGACTTTTCATATCAGAATGTGGTATCACAGGGAGGCGAGGGAGGACAAGAGGTGGGGGGGGAAACAGAACAGCCGGTTAACGGGAGACTCATCTGGTTCACAGTCAGAACAAAACGGGCCGTAGACTGGAACCAAAGTGTGTTTGAAACACTTTCACTTGCTAAGTAATTCAGAAAACTGACAACCAAAGTGGAAAGCGGTTGGAAGCCTTGCTCGAAGGCACGTTGGCGGAGAGAGAAAGTTCATCGTGGCCGTGGGATGACTGGCAGCAGAAGTGGGAGGAGGAAGGAGGCACTAGTGAGCTGATGGAGCTGCTGCCGCCGCTGAGATGCTACTGTTCAGATGTCTGGCCAGCTCCGACACCTCTGTGTGTGTGTGTGTGTGTGTGCAAGTGAATGTAGGTCACTGTGCTGCTCCACCAGACGGAAGATGCATGCAGTGGTAATTACATAAAGTGCCACGGACAGTGAGAAGCTTGAGCTCATGTAATTTTTCTGCCCGTTGCTGACAAAGGGGAATAATTATTAAATGTGGTGATCCTGTAATTCCACGGTCATGGTCAGTTACATAAAAACATAACCCACTCTTTATGGCATTATTAAACTGATTCAACTTCTTGCTTTGTTAATGCCAAGGTCAATTAGACTACTAATTTTGCTTTACGTAATAAAATAAGGAGTTTCTCACGGTGGCAGCAGCTCCAGCTCCTTTCTGCTGCAGCAGCGTCACTGAACACTCACAGGAACAATGAGCAGATCCTCAGGATGCTCTGTAGTCTGTGGTATTAGTCTCCTAAACCCTACATTTTCCTGTTATTGGGCCTTTTCTTCTGCTGGAATTTTCCTTTGACATTTGCATCACAAGTATTCAAAGCAGATGGCAACATGAAATGAGCTACACACCTGGCACCAAGACACCGTGTAAAGCAGATAATTCTCTGTGGGTTCATCACTATAAGCAACACCTTTCATGTGCCATTAGCCATGTGATTCATTGTTGATATAAAAGCCTTGATCATAGCCACATTCAAAATGTTGAAAATGATAATGGAAAAATAGAGAGGGTAAAGCCTCACTGTGCTCCATGGCAGCGAAGCATCAGCAGTAATGAAACAGAAACTCACGGTCAGAGCTGAAGTCATCTATCAGGATTATTTCTTGAATCAGAGACGGAGGACTTCGCATCAGGACACTGAGAGGGAGAGAAGAAGGGCGTTGGAGAGGAAAAACATGAGTCAGTGTCGCTGCCCCTGTCTGAACAGGCCATTTGCAGGCGACCTTCTTACCTTTTGATGGTGCGGAGGAGCGTGGAGCGAGCCTCGTTGTGGAACGTGATGATGATACTCGTGGGGGGGAGGTCGGTGTCATAATTCAGAGTTGCACACCTGCAGAGAGACAAATGCGACGCAGCCAGTGTGAGCAGATGTAACTTCACGCGTATGTGTTAACATTTTTTCAGACGTTTCACACGCAGTGACCGAAAATACCCCGTCAGTGAACACACACAGGTTAGCTGTGATTTTCTATTTCTTTTTCTCTCATTTTGTGTTTCCCTGTTACTTCAGTTTGAACTCTCAGACTCATTGCTCTTGAATGGTGCTTAAACCTTGTTGTTTGTCTGCTATTTTCTTGTATTATGACTCTCCTGTGTCTGTAACTGTCATTTTATTTCTAAGTGCAATTGCTAACAGGGAGTTGCTATAAAAAAAAGCAGTTAACATTCACCCTACCACCCAAAAATAGAGGTTGACCAAAAAATCGGCTGCTGCGAATGAACATTCTCATTATCACTCAATCAATCTGCAGGTTATTTTTTCCACTCATTAAATAATTTTTGGTCTATAAAATGCCAGAAATAATTTTAAAAGGCTTTTCCCAAACGTTATCATGTGTAACAAAGAAAAGCATCAAATCCTCATATTTCAAAATGTAGAAACAGCACATATTTGACATTTTTTGCTAAAAAAAACAAAAAAACAAACGTCAGTGACTATTAATGCAACAGTCCCTGTTGGGGGTTAAAGTCTGTGTTCTTTATTCAAATCCCTCAAAAACTGAAAGCAAATGTATTAAAAAGACAATGTAACTGTAAGATAATTTTTTCAAGATGTGGTTAGGATGTTATTTCCCCATCCACTGTATGAAAACAAGCTGAGAAACAGATTTCCAATTTTTCAAAGAAAAAAAGCCTCTTGGCATCTTTCAGTTTATATTGTTACTTCCAAGAGATTCAATCTGCAATGCACAAGTCAGGTTAGGACTTTACAAGACAAAAATCATCCTATTTGACCCTTAGACTACCTGTAAGTCTATGAGGCAGGTTTTTCTACACAACTGCGCATCCATGTGCAGCCTGAGCTTAAGATTAGTCCCTGATCTACTTGTGCAGATCAGAGCAGACGGACAGCACCTGGGCTGAGGCTCTAACCCCGCCCCTCACCTGTAGTGTCGGGTGTCCCTGATGGCTCGCTCGCTGCCCAGCCGGTCACTCTCCTGCAGGTTGAAGGCGTGCTCTCTGTACGGGTCGTCCCCGGACTTCAGCTGCTTCGCCGCCAGGTAGGCCTTCTCGTCGAAGCTGCCCAGCAGCTGACCCTGCTGCTCGATGCGCGGGGGCTGGGTCACCTGCACAGGACACAGCAAGGTGTGTTCAAATGCTCACGTCAAGCAGAACAACTGGGATAATATGAACAGTTGATGTCCAAGTAGAAATGAATTTAAACCAATGCATAAAAATGTAGAAGGTTGTGTGGTTTAAATGACGTACAAACACAAATCCTCTTTCTGTCACTCCACACAAAAACACATTGTCATTGTGTGTTGTTTTTTTGTGTCAACACCCTGCCAACAAACCGTTCCTCTGCCACATCTATTTTATTTCTGTGAAATGGCTGCATGCCACATGTCTTTGTCCGTAAGCTGTTTGCAAAGAGAGGCAGTGTTTTGTTTTTTAAAAATTCCACTCTCGGTTTGAGTGCATTTCACAAGCCCTCAGGTCACAAATTGTTCACAGCATATAAAGATCAGCGAAACACATTTTTTTTTACAAAGTCATTTTTTTACAGTTTGCTGCAACTAAGGCCTCCACTACACTTGAGATTGAAAGATGCTTTATGACCTTGAAGAGAGAAGTTGACAAAACACTGCACCGTCAGGTCCATGTTGCTGCTCCTCTGGACTTTTTGATCAGGCCTTGGCCACATGCTTTGGTAACTGATGAATCTTTCAGGCCTTTTTAAAAGCAAAAATGTCAAATAGTCTCTGCTTGCAGCTTCATCTGATGCATCATTTTGTTGCTTTTCTTTACTTTATATCAGTGCAAAATGAATATTGTTGGGTTTTTGACTTGTGGTCAGACTACACACACAATGTGAAGAAGTCATCTTGGACTCTAGGAACATGTGATGAGCACTGTAACTATTTGTCTGTCATAAGCAAACCTTAAAGTTGCCAAGGTCAACAATGAGTTTGAAAGATATTCAGTTAATGATGATAGAAGACTATTTAACTAATAAAAAACTGACTACACGTATATCACACTTGTCTATCTTAGTGGACAAAGCACTTTACAATGTAACTGATATAAACACCAAGGAAAGGTGATGGCCTTGCCATTGGGGGGCAATTTGGGTTTGGGTTCTCCCAAGCAGGAGCTTGGGGATTAAAAAAAATCAGTCCTGAGACTAATGGATGACACACTGGACTTTCTGAGTCTCAGCAGCACCAGATTAACCAATCCACTGTTTCACCTCTGTCCATGCCCCGCACCTCCTCTGCTGTGCTGCCATCCTTGTGGAACAAAATGGGATGGACACTCATCAAAGCAGAACACACGGCCCATAAAATCCCCAGTAATTAATGGATTGTCCCCCCGCGAGGAGGTTTAACACTCGCTGGAAGCCTGGGATGAGCGCGAGGCTGAACAGCTAATGAATACGTAAAGGCAGATGAGAGTGGCCCTCATCAAAGGGAAACAGCAGCGAGATGGCCAGACGGAAGAAAGGAAGAAGAGAAGAGAAAAACAAAGAAGGGCAGAGGCTTTGCTCTGTGCTGCTTTAATAAACAAAACAAAAAAATTCTGTGTGGATGGACAGAGGAATCTCCAGACCAGGTTAAGGTGAGCGCAACGTCATTTTCAGTCTCTCCGGAGGAGCAGCAGGAGCCCAAACGCCTCACACAGGAACATGTCCGCGCTGCTCGGCTGCCAGAGAGAGAGAGAGCGGATACATTTTGATATCCCTGTACTGACTTCACAGACGAAAGCTCTCATGAAAAAAAATACACTGCTCGCAGCACCAAACAGCAGACTGGCACAGTTAGCGACAAGCTGGTGAACAGAGTGGAGCTTGGAAAGAGTCAGATATTTCCTCCAGGAACTGGTAGAGACCAAAAACAGAGCTGAAACAGAGCTGGTTGCTTTAATACCCCACCCAAAATCATCATCACTTGTTGTGAAATTTAAAAATTCTAGCTTTGCCATTGATATTCTAGTATTAATAACTCACCTTGGGAGAGGACACAAGCAGGACTACATGCTTGTATTCATCACCAGCATGAAATTTAGCAGTTTTTTCTGAGCCATGAACTCGAAGGCCTTGAAAATAAATTCATTTTGTAGATGTTATGTGATTAGTTCCTCTCATCTGGCTTCACACCCATTATCAATCGTGAATATCCTTTGGCAATCCTCAAGTGTCATCATGACAAGATACAAAAAAATCATACTATGAGGATAATGAAACAAAAATAACAGGAGGCACTTTGTGGCTCCACTCAGTGAATGATGAATCTCATCTGAAAGATGAACATGTGCCTCACTGGCTCTTCGCAGTTAAAAGATGCAACGAATCACATATGAGAAAAATGTATCTGGCTGGGGATGAAGCAGTGCTTTGACTCAGTGCTGACGGAAGATGACGACATGCAACATTGTCAGCTCACGTATGTGGTGATGTGCTGGGATTGAGCCCTATTTATGATCTGATTACATGTCCCGATGAAACACATTAGCTGAGATTTGGAGTGTTAAACTCCAATAATGTTATAAACCCGTGTTTTCAGGGACAAAAAGGGGAGGATGTATTTGTGAACCGAAAGTTGCCAAATTGTTCAGTGCTGGTGGAGGTCTGCACCCCTTACAACATGTTCCAGTTTTGTGTGTCGTTACTGTAATGGAAAATGTAGCTAATCCTTGCTCAAACAAGATTGTTAACAGCACATTTAATCCAATTCTCTTGTGAACTGTTTATATGGTCACATGCTGAACTGAAAAAATTGTTGCCGGGTTAGTCAGAAAGGAAGCACCCACTGCCCCGCAGTCTGGACATCCAGACCAGCAGCACTGACAACTGCTCAGAATCAAATAATGGATGAAAAATGTAGCAAACTTCTCATCATGTTTTTGGTTGCATCTGTGCTCAGACAAGCTGGACACATGTGAAGACATCGAGTGAAAGCTGAGGGCAAGCGATAAATGTTTGGCCGGACGTGAATCTGAGTTTTATAGCGTGTCTACACTGACGCCGAGGCCATGGCGGCAGATGTTCAGGTCAGACAGGCTGCTGATTACTGCTGATGTAAATGCTAAAATAGAATTAGACAGAGAACAGTGTTCACACTGTCCACAGAGACTGGAGAAGTGGTGCTGGGAAATTAGAGCACTCAACAGAGGAAATGAAGGAGGGGGGAAAAAAGTGATTTGACAGATGATGTCATTAAGTAAATCAGATGCCGCTAATGAACGGACTTGTGGGGAAAAGAAGGAGGGATGGAGCCGGGGTTGGATACGAGGATGGGAATTGAGGAAGGAGGAGGGGTAAAGAACAAGGGGATAAAAGGGGAGGACATAGGTATGAATAAACAAAAGAAAAAAGGATATTAATATCAAGGAGGTAAGGACAGGAGAAAAGTCATAAAGAGGTAATGAAAAGAGGAATGGAGGAAAGAAAGAGAGTGAGATGGAGGAGTAAAGAAGAAGGAATAAAGTAAGGAGTGAAGCATTGAAGAAAGAAACAATAAAGAACAGAAGTAGAGATAAGGACAGAATATGAACTGAAGTAAGAAGACAGAGAGCAAAAAAAGGAGGAGGAGGACAAGGACAGAGGGATGGAGAAAGAAAGTGAGAGGTGAGATGAGCAGTGAGGAGATCTCAGTTTGGTGACAGAGGTGAATGACCCCGGCTGAGCAAATGGAGGATTACAAAAAAAAGAGCTCATATTCATGGTTCAAAGAGCGATCTGATTAGAGCTGCTGTTGGTTTGTACTTCAGCACCAATCTGTAAACTCTCCCTGTCCCGGGGTGAGGAAGTCTCTCTGTGTTCACTGCAGTCAGATTATTCAAAGTGCTTCCATATTTGTCTGAGTGAATCCTCCCGACATCACCGCGCTCTTGTCCTGCGTTCACACGCTGATGCAGATCATAGTTTCCTACTCTTTTTTTAACACACAAGGAGGAGCTCAGGATAAACGGCAGAACAGCTCCACCTTGAATTATTTAATCCGGCGTACAGCGTTTTAATGATTCCGCTGCTGCCGCTGGAGTTGAAACATCCTGACATGTTGGCACACATCCTCGGCCACAGCTGACACAATTTTATTGGTGTAGTAAATTGTGAAAGAGGCTCCGGCGTGCTGTATTTCCTCCACAGCCCCTGTCTCCCACAGATACAATTGGATATACATATCTCATTGATTTGTCTGTCATCTCGCTTACAGAGTGAGGTAAAGAGCTGCAGAGCTGAGAAATACAAACTCAGTCATGTTTTTCCCTTTAAAGTCTCACAGTTTAACAAGATTTATACTCACATTCAACACGCCTTCAGGTTTTTATCATGGGAAGGCCAGGGACACTGTATCCAAATAAAATTCAAATTGATAGAATATAAACTGGCACCTACAGTCAAATATTGTTTTCATCTATGGGACAGCTTTGGGACAGTTTTCATACTTAAAATGATTAATTAATAATGAAAATATTCGTTATCTGAAGCTTCATTTATTCTAAGACTCCAACAAACCGAGTATTATCATAACTGTCAGTTATTCTGTGGATTATTTTCCATTTAACAGCTGATCATTTCTGTAGAAAATGACAAAAAAAATGTCAAAAAGTCTGCAAAGCTCAAAGTGCCATCTTCATAAAAAAGCAGCAGACAAGCAGCACATTCTCATATCTGAGAAGCTTATTTTTAATGCATTACTTTCTCTTTAAAATGTCTCTTTTCTTCCTTTAAACCAGAACAAAGAGAATCTTTTTCATTTGACTCTCTCTAACTCATAGATGTGTGTCATGTCAAAAGGTAGAAGGCAGTCATTGATTAATTAAGTGTCCCTTCAGGACCCTGGTCCTCATCACTTCTTCCCCGTGTGCACACTAAAAGCACAAGCCACAGGTTTCGTATCTCTTCACACTTCATGCATCAGAACCCCCCCGGGGGCAGATCACATCTCCTAATCCGAGCTGTCGTGGACCCAGAAACAGTCCCAGCATTCACTGCTCACGCAGCCTTCGAGACGAGCCTGGCGACCACCACACCTACACTCACGGTATTTACCAGAGGTTATTTCCACTCCTTCGCCCTGGCGCAGGCGACGACAGGCGAATACAGACCTGACCAGACTGACACGGGCCTTTAATTACAGACTGGAGTGCAGAGGCGAATCAGGAGGGATGCCTCGTCTTGCTCTGAAAGCCCGTGTTTTCACCTCACATGTGCGATCCAAGAACGGTCTCGGCATAATATGGTTTACGAGGCGTTTGCGCGCGACGCACAGGACTTATGGAAAGCCTCTTACGGGTGCTTGAGGTTCTCTCGGGCTCGGGGACGGCACGGAAAGGCAGGGAGACACCGACGAACGGAGGTGTGAGCAGGCTGCTGATTCCACTGCCTTTGGAACAATGGTATGGCTGCACAGGACGGCGCTGTCAATGCCGTCAGAAGCAACACATTCCTGCTGTGGCACCCAGCTGTGCACCATCACCAACACGACCAACACCACCACCACCCCCATCCTCATCCTACCGGGTTTCACACACACACACACGCACATCAACATGCAGCACACACTCTCCTGCAGCTCGGCGCCTTCAGCGACAGCGCCGTGCGCAGCGCCGCTCTCCTCCTCCCCCCCTCCCGTTTTCCCTTTATCCCCCTCAGCTGCGCTCACTCACTATCAGCGGGATGGTCCTGTCGTCCCGGTGGATCTCCAGCCGCCCGGGGACCACCTTCTGCCCGTGGCCCCTGCCGCGGGTCTGCGACGCCGACGACGATGCCGACGACTGGGGCTTGTTGTCCTGCCACAGGTAATAAAACGTCCCCAGGATCCACGCAACGGTCAGAATCGCGATGGCGTTGGCCCGTATCCTGCGCATGGTGAGCCCATACGGAGGGCTCCGGAGGCGAGCCCGGCTGGTTCAGGTCCGTCCGCGGCAGAAGGTGCAGCCTCCCCGCCGGTGATGGGATGAATCGCAAGCGCAGACGGACAACCTCTATCTCCGCGCGAACAGGCTCTTTTGCCGGAGCGCTGCCTCTCTGCTGGGATTTGCGCACTGGCAGAGCCAAGGTCCTAGCGCCGAGTCATATCTTCCGCCCCCTTACACAACACACACACACACACACACACACACACACACACACACACACACACACACACACACACACACACACACACACACGTATACGCGATCACACACAAGCTGTGTGCACACTCACGCATCATCCATCCGCCGGTTACGGTGGGGAGAGGATGTCCAACCTGCGTCCAGCAGCTGAGGTCGTAACGTCAGACAGGTGCAGATCAGTAGGGGAGACAGAGGAGAGGAGGGGATGAGTTTCATTTCTCTACCTTTTTTTAACCTCTAATGCACATGACCCCCTCCACGTGTCACTGAAACCCTTGTGTAATTTGCATTAACAGCAGTGGTGGGGAGAAAATCGAATCACATTTGTTCAGACACTTTGACGAAAATCGAATCACTGTTTGTTACCAGAGATTTTACATACTACACATTTGATCAGTTTAGAAAATATGATTCACTGTGGCACATTAAACCGTCTCAATGATCAATATCAAACTAAATGGAATAGTATAACATTCCACATAATGAGCACTTAATTTAAAAACTTAATCTTTTTTGTTGTGCCACTGTCTCTTTCGCTTAGGTATAGTTAAAACGCAGCGCTTTAATTGTTAGTATAAAATGAAGTTGATGAAGTTGCAGTTTGATTAACCGATTTCTTTTCTTGGTTAAGATTTAAGATTATCAGAAAGTAGTCCAAGGTAGTGTCTAGTTTTTGTCTCCTACCAGCGGTCTGAAGTCCAAAGACATTCAGTTCACTATGATGGAAATCAGAGGCTTAATGCAACAAACTCTCTAAAGGCACATCCCTCGCTTATGTCTAGTGACGCAGATATTTGCGGTTCCTTTTATGTGTCCACTTTAAGTGAGACACCTGTTGCTACAATTCTGGGCTCTATCTTAATGCAATGGATGCGAATAGAATTTGATGAAGTGCAAAGCACTGGGAAGTATGAATTAAAAATATAATTCATCAGCAGCATCTCCTTCCAGTAACAGCATTGTACATTTGAATAAGCCACAGACATTGCCATCACCAGGGAGCATTTCCCCTGTACTGAAGACTGAAATTAAAACTTGATGAGAAAATGAGAAAATATGTTAATGTGAGTGAACTGCCCCTTTCATTTTTCTTCCATACTGCTCCCCTGCCAGCCAGAATCCAAATGAAATCTGCACATTTACTGCAACATATTCATTCAAGCCGTATAAGAAAGACACATTATTCCGCCTATGCATTTTAAATTATGCATTTAAATTAAGAGCCTCCAGCACACACAGAGCAAAGTAAGTGATGCAGCTGAATTGATCACGAAGAAGAAAGAAGAGTATGCAGTCTTTGAACTGTAGCTTCATGAATATTCAACTCTTCCTGAGTTAATTCTGGATTTGCACAGATGACCTCTGCAACTGTGACTTCTTCGGTGTAGGAATAAATCAGATGCATAAAAAATAAAAAAAAAAAAAAACAGAATACATTAGACTAAGAGGACCCCTTTTCCAAAAATCTATAACAGCCTTTGAACGGCTGCAGAGACCAGCAAAGAAATCGGAGTGAAGCAATAACACCCTAGAGGCATAACAGAGCAGAGGAGGCTGAAAAAAAATTCATCTTATTCCTTCTCTCCTAGAAGAAACATAAAAAAACCAATCCACAGCATGAGCTCATGCAACCCCACCTAACAGCGATATACTGCACAGCTGGGCCCAACTCCACAACATCAGGGATCAGGAATGCCAAGAAACATAAGAAACCTGATTCAGAGAGGCAGCACAGGCCAAATGAAATCAGCTGTCCTCTGTTATAACATTAACCTGTGATGCATTCAAACAATAACTGTGTGATGAAACATGGCAACATTAAATGGTTACAATAACAACACTTAATTTTTTCTTATTTTTTTTTATTCTTCATTTCTAAAGAGATTGTGCGTTGCAAGTGGCTGCTGAGCACATCATATACAGACAGGCTTCACATGACAGAAGGCAGCAGGGTGTCATTGTCATCACATTCATCTTGTGTGTGTGTGTGTGCTCTCGTCATGAACTGTATATCGCGGCTGTGCAGAAGTTGATGGAACTGCTGCAAGAAAAAGAAAACATGTGAATGCACAGAAAGAGAGAGAAATGAGATGAAAACAGCAATTGGGCCAGTGAGATACACTGAACTTACAGACATTGTCAGTGTCAAAATGGTAGATGGAGATGGTTCCAATGACTGGAAGAAAAAATACTAACATAACTGACCTGGATGTATAGATTGTTGGAATAATGCAATAGCCAGTAAAAAAAAAAAACTCCAAACAAAGCATAAATGAAAGGTGCATGACCGCTAACAATGTTAAAAGTCCTGCAGGTTGGTCGTCATATCTAACTGTCTCTTTAATCAGTCAATTGAATGAAAAGAGCTCCAATTCTTCTTCAGCGAATTTAATTACCACAGTGTACGTAACTGTAAGTAAAAATCAAAAAGCCTAACAAGCTGCAGGGCAGAGTCCTGTCCCCTGTCTGTCCACGGCTGTCTCTCAGAAGCTTTGTACTTGGAGGTTAATCTCATTATACATGTAAGCTGTCTATTCCCTCTCCTCCATCCCGTCATGGAGAGAGCCGACAGCCAGCGGGATCAGCCCCGCATCCAGCTTGTGTATACGGAGAGGGGAGGTCACGGGGGTCAGAGTCACATCTGGCTCAAGGCTGGGAGATATCCGTCTTCATTCGTGCAGACAGGGCTGCGCCTCTTACAGCGCTGCTGTCACTGCTATCTTTGGGAAAGGCAGTGATGCCCTAAAGCAGGGAGAGGGAAAAGCCTCAAGTCAGTAAAGGACAAAAGCGCTCAGCAGCCACTGTGAGGTGTCGGTGCTGGCAGCTCTGTTGGGAACACTGCACACTCTGAGGTCGCTATGCATTTGTTTTTTCAATCTCTGGACTTGGAAACCCAGCCCTCACTGGCTTGGTAATGTCAAGATTACTGGGTGCAGAGAGGAAACGATGGCTGCATGGTGGAGTTTCCAGCAGGGTCAGTCCACCACTCGTGTCAACAGTCCGTCTCCTGAGACTCATGGAAAGACAAAGCTCCACATTCCCATGTCAGCAGAGAAAAAAAAGGGAAAGAATGGGAGACTTTCCAAAGCTAAATATACAGGGTGGGAACTCAGACTTCAAAGCTGGACGGCGGTAAATCCCAATTCATGAAAAATCACAAAAGAAAAAAAAAAGAGATCAACATGTTATGCGTTACTAATGTTAATAAATGTCAATGTTTTGTAGATCCATTAATATCTCTTCACAAGAGCAATATTTGGGTTGCCAGGTTGTAAACCATTTCTCTGAATGTCATTGTTAGTCTTTATTTAGTCCTTAATAGTCTTATTAAAAAGCTATTACAAAGCTTTTTGCAAATGTCATTAAGTCACTAATAAAGAGGGATAGAACATCAAGTCTGCAGTTATATTAATCCTAATGAGACTTTAATAAAGTGTCATGAGTTTCTCACTTTCTAATAAGCCACTGTTAGTAAGTTAACTGCTGGGGCCCAGATGCTCTACAGCTTTTTTTCCCAGAAGGTCAGAGGTCAAATTCTCCACTGGAGGAAACTTAGTGATGAATGAAACAGTTAAAAACACAAATAAAGGAGTGGGTGTCCTTGAGCAAAATTCTCAGCTCAGGGTTTTTTCCAAGAAAAAGAAGATTTACCTACAGGGATTTTAAAAAGGGGTGTGTCATTTTGAATCAGAAAGTAAGATGGTAGATGAGGCTTTGTGTGTGTGTGTGTTCTGCAGACACTCCCATAGAGCGTCACCAGCCTTTTAGTTCCGCCGAGAATCACTGCTGGCATTTCAGACGACTGTGCCAAAAGGGTGAATCCAGAAAAGCGAACAAAGACACGCACAGAAATCCCAGGCACACACGCACACACACACACACAAACACACATTCCTACCTTACTAACAGCGAACTGTCGCACTACATCAACCAAGTGTTGACCATTATTTCTGCCCATTTTTGAAATATATATTCAAACCATAACTGCAAATCTTCTTTCTAAATTTTTCTTCTTAAAACTTGTCAAGAAGGGTCTTGCAACCTTGGACGATGTGCATATTTCAAAGGGGGGCCTCAGTAGGTTTGCCCCCCCCCAGCTCTCCACAGGGATAGACATGGGGGGGTAATGGAGCAGAAGACCATGGGTGGCCAATATTTTGCAACAACATGAAAGTGTAAGAGTTCTGTACGTGTGTTTACTGTGTAATTTTACTACATGTAGTGCAGCCTCCTCAGCGCTGCAGCCTAACATTGATCCTGCACTGTTGGCCTCTCCAGAAGGGTTTTCTTTAGGGGCTGGACTTCAGTCCAGTGCCTGAGGGTTGAACCTGAGATTTAGAAACATGAGTGATCCTCTAACACCCACAGCCACGTGACCAGAAACACGATAGCATGTTTTCTTACAGTTTTTAACTATTTTCTTTGGACGCTGGACTTCAAAATGTGAAGTGAGCCTCAAAGTGATGGTTCACTTGACCTCAACATTTCTGGCAATTTCTGATTTCAAGCAGTGTTTTTTCTTTAATCTTCTGTGTCAATCATGTGGAAGTAAGACTTCACAATTCATTATAAATCATAGAGCTTGAACCCACAATGTCAAAACTTTAAACTGTTCCATAACACTGAACCATTTGGTCAGACACTTATGATCTGCATTACTTTGAGCCTTTGAATCTTCACTGTGCGTGTTGAACTTCAAAATTCACTGAGCCTCATTAAAATCAAACCTCAGATCTTCCAAAAAGCCCTTGAACATGCGGAGCTATTTTGTTACGGACTTTTTCATTCTCTTTCTTTTGACTCTTTCCTTTGGGTGCCACGCAAAGGAAAAGTTGGGACCACCTTTGGAAGGTCATGGTGGCCAGGTGGAAAGGCGTTGGTGTAACTGGACCACTGAGAAGGTTTGAGGCTGTTTAAATTCTCGGGCAGCTTGTTGCACAAGTCCCACACCCAGAGGAAAGACTCAGAGGCTTCAAGAAGTAGAGCAAGCTCTGCTGCAGGCAGGGGCCCCCGCTGCTGCCACCGGGCCACTGTTGGAGAGGTACACAAACACACAAACACACAAACACACACACACACACACACACACACACACACACACACACACACACACACACACACACACACACACACACACACACACACACACACACACACACACACACACACTCTCTTAATCCCAAGGACCCCACAACAAGGACACCCAGAGGTCTCAATATTTCACACACATCTTCTAGAAGGATAGTAATAAAAACACAAAGGTCTTAATGTAGATGCACACACAGACAAACAAACACATTCATACACACAAAATCCCATAAGCCTCTATGGAATTCCGCTGTGATAATAGTGGAAACTCAGCCAGTTGCCTCTTGGCTGTAACCAGTGATCATCCAGCTCTGCGATGTACAAGTTCAGTCTTGTGTGTGTGTGTGTGTGTGTGTGTGTGTGTGTGTGTTACGCAAACACACAGTGTCAGAGTGCAGATACACAGCGAGCAGACATTTATCTGAGCTTCTGTCCTGATGTGGAGGGAGCAGAGCGGAGGCTGAATCACACTCACACAGGTTTCCCATGCTGCTTTGCTGCAGACCAGAGGGGACTGTTAATAATAAGCAGCTTTACTGTGTCAACTGAGTGACTTAATTCTTTTCATACTGGGCCATGATCCAGATTTAAAGCCGTACTCCACCTCCAATCTATCTTCTCGGTATGGGGAAGGGGGGCTCCATCACTGACAGAGATTGTAGACTCACATTGGATTTTACTGATGACAGCTTTTCACAGCACAAAAAGAGAAACACCCACAGAAACTTCTCACACAACTTGTGGCGAAATTCACTTATTGTTGCACAAATTTAAAAGCTCAAAGAACGACCTCGGCGAGGATTTTTGCTTTTCAAGTCTCAAGGCGAGACTCGCTCTCTTGCCAAGATTTAGATGAGAAGATCGACACCGATTGCAAGCAGGTACAGCCAGGGGACGCTTAGTTCAGCTTGGCACAAGAACTGGAAAAACGGGGGAAACCATCTCCTGTCCAAAGGTAACAAAATCCACCTACCAGCACCTCCTAAAGCTCACCAAACAAGTTATATTTGTTTAATCTGGACAAAAACCAAAGTGTGAAAAGAACAGTGCTAGGCTAGCTGTTTCCCCACGTTATAAGAGAGAGACAAATCACTTAAAGAATCCTGAAGAGAAAAGTATGCAGCACCAAAGATGGGGGTATGACATATGGTTTGGTTGCAGCAAACGCTGCCAACAGATCTTCCAACAGTGTTCACTTGTCTTGACTGAATATTTTGGCTCGGAGTGGGCCTACCGTCTGTAGGAGTCTTGACATGATGGAAGGCAGCAGAGTGTCCTCGTACTCACATTCATCTTGTGCTGCGTGCTCTCGCTCACGAACGGCATTTTGGGGCTGCGTGAAATTTGATGGAACGGCTGCAAGAATAAGGAAACGTGTGAATGAACAGAAACGGAGAGAGATCAGATGAAAACAAAAACAGAGGCAGTAAGATCTAACGAATTTAAGGACGAACGAATGGTTCCAATGACTGGAAGGATGTCAAAAATATTCCTAAAAGTTTAAAAACAGGGAAAATAACGTGATGCAAAGTGATTGAGGTGAAGTAAATCAACAAATATTTTGTTACAAATTTGAACTAAATACATAAGAAATGAGTCGCTAGTTAACTTTAAAGACCTTTTTGTCGCTCACATAATTCTGTGACTTAGCTGCATGGTTATTTAGCAGTGATAGCCAGCTAGCTAGCTACCATATTAAGCAATCTGTAACTCATAATTTCTTCCACTTAACACTATTCTGGTTTTGGTTTTCCACCTCTTCTCATGCTTTTTTTTTGTAAGTTTTGAGTGACCTGTATTCTACCTTCAGTGCATCAATGTGCCACCAAACAGACTGTGTTTAGAAGGGGGGCCCCCTTTTAGGGGCCACTTTTACATTCACATGACAACTGGTGAGGAAGACCATGTGCTTGTAAATGGTCTTAATGCCTGGAATGTCTCTGAACAGTTAAATAGCCTTTTTATCGAATGCCGCTACACAAATAAATTTGTCTCCTTTATTATGCGATCTCTACTATTAAATCTCAATGACATTTTTGACATTAGCCACAGAGTTTTAGAGGAGTGGAGACAAAGATAATGTAATTTGCCAAAATAATCCCACCTCAAGGATGGAACTTAATTGGCATTGGCATCTTTGTCTTTTCTGATAGATGTGATCCCTTCACCACTGTTCAACATTCATGCAAAAGGGAAACTTTTTGCTTCTAAATGTGAAACACCCGACACTTAAAATCTACTACATGTAGCAGATCTCTGATATCAATATCAGTCAAGCTGGAAATAACTCAATACATCTTTACATCTATTGTCTGCCATCCTCCACCTTCAACCAGTTACCAGCAAGAAAAGAAAAAAGATCACACCCAACACAAAAATGCCCCACAACAATTAAGTCTAACAGTCGCTAACAGTTGTTTTGGGCAACTGTGGATTCATCACGTTACTGTAACTTTGCTTCCAACTGTTTTCTTAATCAGTCGTTCGGGAAGAGCAGATACAGCTTTTTTCCCCCCGCAAACGGTGACGTCTGATGGAACAAAACATCATTTGTGGTTTGTCTTATGCAAGGCATACCGGACGGGTGGAGCTGCAGGACACAGAGACTTCTGAGCAGGAAAGTACACTAACGTAAGCCGCACATATTATCACAGAGTGCCACTAGCTCCTGTGTGTGGCAGTTCAAACCCCACACGTCATTCACCTGAGCTAAACCACAAGCACACATTAACCTACGAGCAAATATTTGCAGCTAAACTTAAATATTTGTTGGGAGAGATAAACACACACCTAGGTTGGTATTATGCCCTCGGACCAGGTCGCCAGAGGTAACAACACATCCAATCCGCCCGGCAGACTGCTGAGACCCACTGGGACCCACCAAAGGCTGCGTTATAACGAGGCACATGTGGAATTAGATTGATACACACATCTCAAACGTAAGACGACACATGGAAGATGATAATGCATAGGTAACATTAAAAAAAGCAGATGCATGCAAACACACTTTTCAAAATCTGGTGAGAAATCGATTCAGAGCTCTTATTTTCTAAAAAAAAAAAAAAAAAAAGAAAAAGAAGAAAAATGGGTATTAATACTTCACTTCTAACCCTGCTGTGACTTAGCACACAGCCAGCTGTCAGTGTGTGCGTGTGTTTATTGGAAGTCTGTGACCGCACAGGCCACAGTCAGCGAGGATAACTCCAGGAAAAAAAGCCTTTCTACATCTACGAAATCAGTGTTGAGGCTGTTGGAGTTTGGGATCCAGGGGAAACACAAAGTGTTGGGCCACGGCAGCAGCTCTGTGAGTCATCAGGATTCATCCAACTGGAACTGTGAATGTCCGTGCCAAAATTGGATGCTAATCCAGGGAAGATATTCAAAAATATAAAAAATATAACTTTGTGTAACACTTTTGTGTTACAATGAAAAAATGAACACACAAACAAAAGTATTTACTAACAAGCTGTTTTAAAGAAAAAACATTCACCTCTGTGTCCCTGTGTGGAGAGTGGAACAGTGAGGAGGGAGGCGCCCCAAGATCTCATTGAACAAGCGGGCGTATACTGTACAGGAGTAAAGTTAGGATCAGTGAACATATCTCAGGATGAGTGAAAAATCTGATGCGTGCTTGAAGAAAAGTCAAAAGGATCACCAAAAGCGGTGAGGGTTCTATCCTCTGAGGATCACGAACGCCTGTGCCAAATTTCATGGGAGTGCACCTCATAGTGTTTGAGATATTTCAGTCTGGGCCAAAGTGGTGGACCAGACCAACGCTGCCGCAGCCAGATCCAGACGAAACAGAGAAGCGGAGGGAAGCCTTAAAATCTCTCATCACTTCATCCTCATCATCATCATCATGACTGGCTGAGTAGTTACACGAGTAAGTCCTCCATAAAAACCATGGAAGTCTTTTCCCCTCGCCAGCTTTGCAGAACATAAAGCCAAGGTGGGCCGAGTGAAACTGGGCAAACTCTTACTGGAACATCTTTTCCATTTGCACACTGGTGCACCAGTCCAAGACATGACAGCATCCCAGTAAAACACACACACACGCTCAAAACGAGAGTTACAATAATTCAGAGCGTAATGAATTATTCAGCGTTTCTCTCAGCCTCATGGACACTGCTTTTTCAAAGTCACAGGGGACCCTGCGTACGATCGCGTCGGAGCTCTCCATATGCTCGACTGATGCGTCTATCAGGCGAACATATTCCGCCGGTTAAGGCCGAGTTCTAAGGCTCGATCCCGTCTCCCTGCCCAGACGTGGCAGTCATCGGGATCTGTCCTGATGTAGAGAGAGCAGTTGGCAGACTTCGCCGTGACAGCCTTCAGTGTGTGTGACTAACCGCGTTGCTGGGCAGTCGGGCTGTTGTGATTCTGTTACTCCAGCTGGCTCGGCTCAGTGTAGGAAGTCCATTAGCGGGACAAATAACAGTGTGGGTATTCTCCGGAGCCCCAGCCCCGGGGATAATGGGCCTATCTGGGAAAACACTTCCAGATGAGATGGGGATGCCGGCTCGTCCATGAATAGATAAGAAGTGGAGCCACTCTCTTCTGTCCATGGGAACAGGAAGAGGAAGTGCTCTTCCATCTAAAATGTCCTTTTTACATTTTACTTTTAATCAAAACATTATCATTTCATATCTTCTATCAATGATGGAACAAGTACTCAGATCTCTTAAGTAACAGTGGTAAAAGCACATTGAATTCAAAGTTCTACTTATGTAAAAGCAAAGAAGTGCTGGCATCAAAAATATGCCTTGCATCAGACGTTTAGTTCAAAATTAGAATATTCTTGTCAAGTTTATGACAATAGTGTAAAAATAATTACTTAATATTTCATCAGTTTAAATGATTGTAGATAATAAATCATGACTGACTTTGAAATACATTTTTTATTTATTTATAGTAATATCAAATAACTGGACATATTATCTGATCATTTTGACTCGTTAGTTTTAATTTTTAATCCTCACAATTTCGACGTCTTTCAACTTTGATTTTTAATCATTCATTTATTCCCCTCCCTACACTGTAACCAACCATCCATCCATCCACACACACGTACACATCAATTTTCAACTTAAAGATGAACAGTACTTGCGCCTCCTAAACAACTAAATAAGACGTCAGTGAAAACCAGCAGCAGTGTGAACACAGGTGCCAGACAGCGTGGTGTCACACAGACACAAAGACGAGCGGAAATGCTTGTTTATTACTGATTAAAGCCAGACGCACAGATGGTACCTGCTGAGCCGTGGCTCAGAATCAAAGAACTTCGGTGACAGATTTGTCACGAACACTCTCGGTATTTAGACAGCATACACACAGCGGCGCAAATGTTCCCACTCAAAAAAACAAAAGAAAACTCTGAAACAGTCTTAGCAGAGAGTGTGTGCAAACCTTTAAGAGCTGGGGGTGTTTAAAGGAGCAGGGGACGCAGAAAACGCTACAACTTGCGGGAATTTTAACTTCAAACTGTCGCAAAAAAAATTCTCCAACAATTCAGACACAGACTTAGTGGTTAAAACACACATATTTGATTCAGTTAACATCAACTGTCCAGAGTGCCACTGAGAAATCACACTCTGGAAATAAAAAAAAACAAAACAAAAAAACATTACATTCATTCTTTGGATTTCATTTTTCGATCATCTGAGGAGTCCTGCTTCTTGAACTCATTTTCATAATAACAATATTGCCATTAAAATGCACGGAACGGCCGCACCTCTCAAGTCATTCATATTACTTCCAGTTCTGATCGTGCAGATATGTGATGTGATAATAAATAAACCAGACATCCATCCGCTTTTAAAGTGCTGTACTTCTGTGATATATCTTAAAGTGAGACTTTGTGACGCAATCTTCATCCTGCAAATAAAATGTTGGATCCATAAACAATAAAGTCCACTCTTTATCTGCAAAGTAGCTTATTGTCACTAATGTTAGATAATATAAACTAACATTAGATAGATGTTTCTGCATAACTGTTATTGACTTCATGACTAATGTCTAATTGTGCTATTATAACGCTGTTTAAGCTGTGTCACAGTAATGTAATGCCGCTACTAATTATTATTTTAATTACTGATAAATCTGTGGTTAATTTTCATCGTAAGATTCATCGTTTATGAAAGTCGTTCAGAAACACTTATGGTTAATTTTATTTTTTTAATTTTTATTTTTTTAATGTTTGTTTTGTGGAAGCAATAGTCCAATACCTGAATATTTTCCAATTCACTGTAGCATAATGACAGAAAAGGAGCAAATCCTCACATATAAGAGGCTTTAACCTCCGTAAAAATAACTGCAGATTGATTTTTTTGAATCATTTGACTAAATGGTTAATTAGCTAATCACTGCAGCTCTACACTGACCCAAGAAAATCTTGTGAAATTAAGAGAAATCCACTGATTGTGCTGTAATTGCGGCCTGTGGCACTGTGCAAAAGTTACACAGTCTCACTTTAAAAATTTCTCGTACTTCATTAGCTGTGGTGCAACTCCAGGACCTGCAGGAAAATTAACTTACAAAGAGATTAAAAAAAATGCTTCAAAAGCGTGGACGTTGTCTGGGAGTAATCATTCACAAAATGGTAAAGACAGTAAATGTAAAAAGAAGACAGCTGTAAATAAAGTTAGTTGAAGAAGTCACATGTTTAAATAAAACACAAACGCAGTAAGACCAATGCGGCTTTGCTTAGTACCTGCACATGCTAACCAAAAATCATGATAAGTACAATCTTGAGTCACAGAAGGCATTGAACAGTGCTCCTGCAGAGTCTCTATGGCATATCAAGCAGTGTGTGAGGCCGACACAGTGTTGCAGGAGGTGAGAGACAGCAAAAGGCAGGGGGGTAAACAAAAAGACAGCCACTGACCAAGGCTTGTAATCACCTCCTGGTGAGAAGGGAGCGCTAACCTCTGCTGCTGCACCTCCTCTTCCTCCAGGCATCTGTCAATAGCGCCCTTTTTCTTCCCAGGTGACGTGTAGGGCAACGAATCCCTTCTAGCATTACAGTGACACATGCTTTTCAAATGTCAAGAGTCTACCTCCCTCCCCGTTTCTTTATTTCTCTCCTCCCGCTGAGCGACCCAGGACATTCCTCCTGTTACTTCATGCACAGAGAGTCAGAAAGCTGCAGCCTTTGCTTTCAGGGGGAGCTCGGGCTCTGCTCGACAACAGCGCCCGAGGTTAACTCGGGTTAAAAAAAAACGTCTGCACTCGCGGTCCTGCAAGGTGCTTCGGATAAAAGCGTCCAGAGTGCTTCCAGTCTGATGTATTTCTAGTTCACGGATGTCCAAGCACTGAAGTCCACAAGGCGGAAAAAAGGGGGGTGGTTATTTATCAGACAACCGTCTCAGTGAGGAGAAGCCATTACTGCTCAGTGGGACACACATTGCGGTCCTTGCAGCAGAAGTAATGAACCACCACACCGTTGGGATACCTGGCAAATGCGCTGAGAGAGCAAACAAGTGTTTAATTAAAATCCAGAAGGGTAAACAGGCGTAAACATGAACAGGGTAAGACATTAACAGCAGCATATAGCGTAAAACTGTGTTTGAGCTAATGAAAGTGAAACTGCAGACATTAAAAAAAATCCAGTAAAATAAAATGGGACAAAACAAGGACGGAGCCGTGATCCCAACATTAAAAGAAAAGATTGTTCAAGAAGTTTCTTTCCAACAATTTTCAGGATATGTAGAGAAATGAGAGTGTAAGACATTCAACAGGAAGATGAGATGCTAATGTGCATTAATGCTAATTAGATTAAGATAAAAAACAAGTATAAGATACAAAGTCATAGGACAACATTTCACAGATGTGTTACCTGTTTCCTATTTTCTTCTTGCAAACTCTGCAGGTCTTTTCCTCCGTGATGACACATTTAACCTGCTGATGGAAGATGCGCTCCTCCTGCACCTGAAAACAGACCACGTGCTTAGTCGGCAGCTTCAACATTAATTTCACCAGACATTGGTAATAACTCAAGAAATCCGCACAATTAAATAAATCAAAACATTTTGGTGGATAAATAAAATGGATTGAAATGGCATTTTCACTTCACCGGCCGCTTCAGTAGATGATGGCAGCTGAAATTTTCATCCGATTTACATGAATTGCCAAGAAAACAAATGGTGCAGGACCCACCCTGAGGAACTCGGCCTGCAGCAGGCTCTTGAGCACCTGGTTGCAGCGTTTCCTCTGAGCCTTCTCCTCCAGGACGCTCTCCAGGAAAACCCGGATCTCAAGGATCTGGGTGTTTGCTGGGAGCAGATTGATGGCCTGGAAACCAAACAGTCAGCTTGTTAAACACTGTAACCCAGTTATTATTAGTTTGCTACTTTAAGTGCGTCACGTTTTTTTCTGGCAATTAGCCCACCCTGCTCCCAATAGTTACAGTTACACCTTTTGTAAAAGAAGACTAATGACAACTGCTGTCTCAAGAGAAAAGGTTTTTGTCCTTAGCACAGAAGCAACTGGGCAGCGGCCACGAGCTGCGAGAAGCAGTTTTCTAGATGTAAGGCTACAGATTTGTCCGTCTGGCGAATGTGAATGTAAATGTTTTCCTCTCTCAGCAGCTCCTCTGCTGAAGTGTCCTTGAGCAGGAGCGTGGCCCCTGTCCGTCGCATGGGGTGCTTAGCAGTCAGCAGGAGTAGACTGAGCCGACATTCTTGACCTTGGAAACAGTAACAGCTGGCGAAACAGTCCACATTAATAGCCGTTACGGCTCTGAATTTTCTGGCACTTTCAACAACTTCCTGCATCGTCGTCTTCGTCAACTTTCACGCTAACTTGAACAGGTCCTTAAGGCTGTGCTACACACAAATCAACGAGTTGTTGCGATACATCGTCTCGGGGCCAAACTCAAAGGCGGGGTAAAAAACCTCTGCACCTTTGCATTGCTGGCCAATCACTGTCAGCGTGAACGTCACATTGTCGGTTTTGAAAAGTGAAAGACATTGTCGGAAGCAGCCACCCTAACTGCATCTTCAGAAATATACAATAGTGTGTGTGTGGCAGGTCCAGATGCTGTTTGAGCATCTGACATGCACACAGTTTGAAACACACCTGCACCCTTAAAGTGCTCAGAAAAATTGGAAATGCGACCATCTATGACATATTTGCTGGTTAATTGTAACTATGCAAAATTGTAAACACTGAAAAAAGGGCTGAAAAAAAACCCCTGATGAATGTCCAGACAAACCGCTGAGACATTTTCTAGAGTCTAGACTCTTCTCCTTACTGAGTCCGGGAGCGAGGCCGGGGGAAATGAAAGCTAGGGTGCCATTAAAGTCAATGAGGCAGCACGGCAACAGAAGGACAAGATGGAGAGGTCCGGTCTGTGGGACCTGACCCCAGGCGTGCTCATAAACCCGCAGCCTTCCTCTCGAGAGCCTCTTAACTTTGATGCGGCCGCGGTCGGACGCAGATCAGCGGTGCGGTTCACACACGTCATATCGTCACGTCGCCGTCTGTTACGGTGCATTTCACAACCGCAAAATAAACTTTTGTATTAAGACATCGCCGGTGACAAACGCTGCACCCTTTCTCCTTTGTGATAAGATATGTGGGGAAAAGATTTTGCAGCTGGATGGCACTGACATACACAGAACCAAACAGCGTTATGAAGCATTCCTCTGGGGATATCATTTTTTTTTTACTAGACAGCATTCGGTGGATTGTGGCACGAAGGTTTGAGAAGGAAAATGGGTCATGAGCTAGTTTTGAACAAAACTGCTTTTATTCACTTAACTCTCTGCTATTTTGGTTCTGGGTGCAGGTATTCGGATCAGATAGATGAAAGGAATTTCTCGAGACATAATCACATTACAACACAGACGCGTCTCGAGGGAGATCAGCACCCCCGGAGGAAATGGGTTTTTTTTTTGGTTCGCCGGATCTTCTCACCTCACAAAGGCTGCGGCTTGATTACACCCAACAGCGCGAACCCTTCTGATCTGCCTCTCAAAACAAACTCAAATGGAATCTTTAAAACGAGTTCTGTTCAGCTGCTTTCAATTCCCACTGAATGCCAAACGGCTAATTTTCGCGCGAGCGCTCGTCATTGCTAATCGTGTTATTTTTTATCTAATTTTCATCCAGCCTAAACAAACAGCTTCACTCTCACTGTCACGTCTTGTTTGAACTGGGAATAATTGCTAAATCTGAGTAATTGCAAAACAGTCAACTAATAACACCTGACTGAGTTTTCTGCTCGGGAAAGTGCAAGAAATTTGTGTCAGAAAACTTTTCACACATAAAATAATGAGGAGAGCGCATTTCTGTGACTGACAACTTACTTGATATTGACACAGCCTGATCTGGTCTGATGCAGTAAACATATGTAATACTCCAGGGAGATAAAAACTGCATTACTGAGTATCACCAGGCCGGGGTTTGTTCTCGTGTCTCCCCTGGTATGTTTACCTTGGTGGTGTTGAGCTTGCTGTGGTGCAGCTCCAGGACCTGCAGGGCCGCCTGGAGGTTCGCCTGAGGCCCCGACAGCTCCATCTTGATGGGCCCCAGGCAGTGGACCTCAGGCGGTGACAGGTACATTCTCAGCAGAGACAAATAAACCTGCCGAGCAGGAACGCAACTGTTAATGCTAATCTCACTCCAAGTTTGACCCGAATCAGAGTCAGCAAGTAAAACGGAGTTTAACGGAGTGCAGCACGAAGGAGAGAGGAGCGCAAAAAAAAAAGAGAAGATCAGGAATAAGAGAATAAATGACACAGGAAATTAAATCAAAATGCCATTAAAATAGAAATCTGAAAAGAGCAGAAAATAAGTTGGAAGAGCCCGAGATGACTAATGCACGAGCAAGCTTATAAAATCTAGCCTTTAATGAGGAGTTTAATATTAAAAGTAGACTTTAAATACAGGCAGCTCAAATTCAAAGCAGAGATCTTATTTCTTTGTGACTTTGTGATTCATTGATTTTCACCACCAACGCTTATTCATTCATTTTCAGTCCTTCAGTAATGCTTTTGTTAAGCAACGCTTTAATGACAGGCGATGTCAGCTGTCACTTTTGGTCAGGTAGAGAAGAAAGCTGGAGTGGATGGATGTGCACGTGCTGTAAATAATCCATCATATTTGCGTAGCTCTTTGTACAAACACAAAGCCACTTAACAGACGGCAGCAGAGCGTACCAAATTAATTAAAAAAGGGGTCATAAAGGAAAGCAAACACTTTGGAATTACGGTGAAAGGACTCGACAAACAACACAATCAAGTAGACATGGCGAAGAATGTAAAATGAACAAAACAATTCAAAACAAAATTAGACTAAAAGCCACTTACGTCTTTATTTCCTTCAACTGCACTGTTGTAGTGCCGGTGACAGTATCTGCGGAGCAAACAGAAAAAAAACCCGAGTTAAAGTAAAACCTGATGGTCCTGCTGCTTTCATGACGTCGACTAATGCTCACGGCACTGGAAAGAGGTAATCAGGACGGCTCAGTCAGGTCACATGGCCCTTAAAGATCATTTAGCATAGCAGAACAAGCTCGGGATTAAAAGGGGTTTCAGTGCAAAAAAAACAAAACAACTTTCAACTGTTTTCTTCTCCCTATCGCACTGTTTTATTCTCTTTACAGTCCAAAATGAACTGCTGATTGTCAGGACTCCTCACACTGAGCCGGTAACGTTTGTCTGTCGGTTGGCGACAATTTGCCACCCAGCTCTGCAGCGGTGTGCGCGGGGTTTGTGCAGCACAAGTACTCACTCCTCAGCCATGCGGGTGTCTTTCAGGATGTGCACGTAGATGAAGAGCGCCTGCTCGTGTTTACCCATGCGACCCAGAAGCAAAGCTCGCTCCTCCAGCAGGCCTTGGAAATGGAAAACAAGGTCAAGAGGTGCAGGATAAACCATTCAGTTTCAAAACATATATAGCCTCATTAAAACTTTCCACAGAAGGGCACATGAGATAATGGGTAATATAAGAGACGCGCTGGTTTTCTTAGGAACATAAATCCGGATAATAAAGTCTGTGGTTTATTATAAATTTCCATGTTTATAATATTTATCAAAAACGTCTACTCTGCTTCCATACCCACAGAGTAAATGGTACAGACCTTATGACATTCTCAGTCAGTTTCCTTAAAACAAAACCGACACCCTTGTTCGTATTTGTTCAGCAAACAGAGCACGATTCACCGTTTGTACACGGTCCACACCGTTTGTCATCGACGTCATCGACTTTCTCACCATCGAAGGGGAAGTCACTGATGAGCCTGGCTGGTTCGTAGCTCGTGGAAATGTCCAGGAAAGACAGCAGCTTGTTCCTGAACTCTCCCAGTTTGCCCTTCTCCTTTCCCGCGGCAACAGCTGGAACTCCTGCAACAGCACAGATGTGATATATTTTAGCATCTGGAGCTCAAACAGTTGACTGATTAGTCCAGGAACAGAAACTTAGGACAAAAATCCACTGGTTCCACCTTGTCAAAGCTTTTCATTCCTCTCTGACTTATTTAGCTGCATTCACGCTCCAACGGCAACAAGTTTGTGAAATGAAATTAAAACTTAAAAGCAAGGAGCGGACACTTGAATTTCTTCTGTCCTGTTTTGTCTGTGTTGTGCATGAAGAAAAATGCCTGCGAGCAAATGAATGAAGAATGTGTTCTGGTAAGAAACGCAGCGTAAAAGCACAACTTTTCGTCGCAGTTCAAAGTGTATTTGTTATGACAACTGTAATTAACGTATGGGAAACACAGTTGCTGATGAAGCAGGTTTAAATATTTAAAATGCCTGGATGCACATAGTCTTAAATTATTGTTGAGAACAACAATAATCCCAGAGAAACACCCGTAATATCACGGGCCGTGCACTGCAATAGGCTTCATAACACGACGGGAAGCAATAACCTGCTGCAAGGACAAATTTATCTGTTACTACTTGCTGTTATTAGTTTATTTTGCAGACAGAGTGCACATTAATGAGTGCTGGCCGAGAGGTCCGTTTCAATGCGCAGCCTGTGGTTGCCTGGACAGGAAGAGATGGATAGACTTCATAATAAATCCTGACACTGGCTTTATTTGCAAAAGCAATCAGGGACAAGTCTCTGGATGAGGAGGCAAATCGGACCCATATGCAGTGATGTAATCACATGAAAATCCTACGGTAAACAAGGAAAGTAGATTATTCCTTTGGCGTTATGTTAATTTTTAAAAAAAGGCCAAAGACGATTTTATGAAAAAGATATTAAAGCTCCAGGGTCATGTTTGCTTTGCAGCTTTGTTTCAGGTAGACACTGAATGTTAAGTATCTGTGTGAGGGTGAAAATGAAGAAAAAAAAGATAAGCTCCTAATTTCCTGTTGAAAAATATTACTTTTATATTTTTTGTAGTTTTTCAAGTGGCAAAATTTTTTGTTTTAAAACTTTGAAGGGTTGTATAAGTGCCCTCAGATACCGTGACCTTAAATTAACTTTCAAGTTTCCTCTTGCTTGTACCTTCTGGCAGTGAGCTGAGGTACTCTTTCATGAGGACTTGAACCCTCTCCAGGTAGAGCTGGATCAGCACATTGTGAAACTCCGGCCCCTTCTCATCCCACACGTAGATGATGTGCTCCAAATATGGGATGGCGAGCTCTGTGAAACCCTCCCGCAGGAAGTTCAGCACCTTGTCACAGGGCAAAGTCTCCACCTCGGTCAGGTCCTCAGTGAAGATCTGGACGGGAGGAGAGAATTTAAAGAGAGCATAAAATAAATCCAGTTTCTGAAGACAGGTCTATTACCATTTTTATTAATTAAGAGAATTGGCTTGTATTTAAAAACAAAAGCCATAAATATGAAAAAAACATGAAGCAATTTTTGACAAATGAATATTATAGATACACAGTATATAATATTTCTATGGCCCACCTTCAGGCCGTCCTCAGGACAGATCTTCAGCACCCAGGGAGAAAACTCAAAGATAATGCCCAGATTCTCCACCCCTGTGTCGTAGGGTTACAGCAAATAAGAGCGTTTCACTTGATCATGTGACCTCACGGGAAACACAGAGAAGGAAGACGACACCGATTAACGCCACATTCCACCCTTCATTCATTTCGATGACTGTGCTTGGGAGAATTAGCCAACTGTGATAAAACAATACCCTGTTGTGCTACGGTGATGTTCACAATGTGTTACTGCACACTACAGTGCAGTGTAAAACCAACTTCACCAGAAATCTACTGGATGAATGCAAGTGATTTAACCTACAACGGATCACTGTCACTGTGGTCATCAAGTCATGATGTCATACAGCACCTTCAACCGCCGAGTACCCGGCCTGCACGCGATTTATGCAATATTCACGAACCGCTCACAGAGTTCTACGGAATATACTGACACACACAGTCAGCAGCAGCAGACCATGACGCGCGACAGATGGGACAGACTATACATTTCACCCAACGGCCACAGGCGGTCGGGGCAAAGGTTCTCTCAAGACGCTTTCACAACACATTTCCCACGCTTGGCGGAGACGACGACTTTGAAGCTGGACTCTTACCCAGTCTTTGGAGGTACTCCACTGTTCGCTCGTGGCCCTTCAGCGGAGAGTTGGCCTTGGTGGACTGGTCCAGCAGCACCTGCAGAGCTGTGACAGGGCGGATGGGGCGAGGGACAGGTGACAGGGGAGCGAGAGCATCAAACGACAGATTAGTCCGAGCGACGGAAAGTCCACTCCGCTGCGCGCTGCATTACATAACTCCCCCCGTCGACAGAGATTGGATGAAGAACAGGCACGGTATTAATTGGCGGCCCGGGAACAGCTGCTTTGGATTGGCAGAGGGAGAGAGAGAGAGAGCGGTCGACTACGGCGAGCATGACATCATGAGCACCAAGTGCGGCGGGCCGATTGAAACCAGCCGCGCTCGCGCCGGGAACGGCCCAGAATCTACCGCAGAACACCGCCAGGAACCAAACGAAGTCGAGAAGGCTCCGAACGAGATGGATGACGAGTCGACCACATGCAGGGGGAACCTCCGCTGAGCCGGCCCGGCCCGCCCCGCGACCAGAACCTAGCTTAGTTACAAGAACATAACTGGTGCCTCGCGAGTTGAAACATAATGGAACCATCCAGCTCCCAGCGGCTCTCTTAGTTGGACGAGGACGTAATGAGGAGACCGCCGGCAAAGGCCGACGTAGGTCTGGCATCAAGCATTTAAATCCTGAAACTCCCAACTTCAACAACCCGTTTGAAAGAGAAATTGGGAACAGATGTTTCATTGTGTTATAATGCGCTTTGTTCAGTTGTCAAGCCGAGGTCTGAAACAGATAAACCGTCCTCCTCAATGAACCACACAAATAAACTGCACTCTGATATCGCTCATTATCCACTGATTGACTTCTCGGTTGTCTGCCGCGCGACGCTTCATTTCCCACACTGAAGAAACAATCAACGTCTCAGAGGAGATGTCGCTGGAAAGTGATAATCGCGAGTGTGTATCCCCTTTGAAGAGTTCACAGAAATGCTAACTGCGAAAGGAGCACGAGCTTCTCTTTTAACCTTAATTTAAGATTTTGAAAATAGGTAAAAATTGATTTCCTTCACGAGGAGTGAGAAAAATGACCTTGTGTGTCCTTTCCTTTGTATTCAACTTCACATCCAGCAGATGTGACCTCCCACAGATGAACCAGCCGAAAGCGTTTCCCAAGCAATTATTCATATGAGCAATACCCCCCCCCAAATTTTGAAAACGGCATGTTTTCTTGCAGACAGATTACAGTCAGCGCAGTGATTAATAATATGGCTCAGATTTTCAAAGACGGCACTTCATTGAGGCGATTCCAGTTCCGCTGCGCTGGTGTTGCGCACGCCGGCTCGCTGGGACGCTTCGCGGAACCGGGCCATCATCAACAGAGCTTGTTTCACAAGTCAAAACGCCTGCTGTGAATAAGGTCTAAAAACAGTTTGGCTCCGTGTTGAGTTACGGTCAGTGCAGATTTCTTTAAAGGAATCAATAATCAGCATTTGGCTGGTTTTTGTGATGGAGTTACTTAAACCACAGATTTAACATCTTCTGTTTAACGCTCGCTTCTTGCCTTTTTTATTGTTGTGTTTTTAATGTATGTTGTGCCTCGTTCTTGCTTATGTAACACTGGCTGTTACTCATCCATGCAAAATAAGAGAAGCGCAGTCGAAATTGCACTTGAACTCGATAGAGAGGGAGAGGGATATCTGGCAGCGTTCCACGAAAGCCAACAACAGCTGAAGGAGGTGTATAAATCCCCACCGTTTCAAATTCATTATTACGCCCCGGATCACACAGAATCGAGTGGAATCCAGATTGCTGCTGCAACGGAGCACAGCTCAGAACAAATACACAAATTAGGACCTGGCATTAATGGCGTGTTTTCGAGACAGGGCAGGGCAGAAAGTCGAGTCTCTGTGTCAATAAATCGTCTTCTTTAAGTTCAGCAGATCACCTCTTCTGTTCGTGTCAAAGTAAACGCACGAGTGCGCACATAGTATTTGGATTTTAATTGCAAAACAAACTGTTGAGGGAAATTTGTATGCGTATAAAAGCAAAAGACAGTTACTTTTCAGATTTTTGTCTGCAGCGCGCTGGTGCTGTTAAAGCCAAACAACACAGTGTCAGACCTGCTGCAGAGCACAGGCTGTATCCAGGACAGATTTAATAAGGCTCTTAGAAGTGTGAAATGAAAATCCTCGAGGAAATGTCTTCTACGTGACAACTCCCATAATCACGCAGCGCTTCTTTTTAGTTTAGGATTTACCAGATTAAGATTCAATATGACGTGGAGCTGCACAGGTGGGTGAGCGAGTCAGACTCTCACCTTTCTGGTGCAGGCCCTTCTTCTCATAGAGGATAATGAGCTCGCTGTACTTGTGGGCCTTCTTGAGGACGTTCTCGCTCTCCTCAATGTGGCAGTGGTTGTTCTCCAGGCGGAGCAGGGGGGACACCAGGGCCACGTTGGTCTGAAGGCGGAGGGTGGAAATGCAAGCAGATAACACCACATGAATACTATGAACATTTCCAAATATGAATCCATCCAGCCCCTTAAAAGTTCAGGTTGCGTTTCCCCCAAAGACTACAAGCGGGCGACCTCGCTGATTAGCCGACCCTCTCTGCTTCACAACGTGTTTACTATTTAAATAATCTGGTGCAGATGCTTGGCGCTGCAAAGCAGGCACTATCTTCACAGGATCTCCAGTCAGGTGATCGGTGGGAGTTCATCGGCCTAATAGGGCTTATTATATGAAAAAGGAAGCACCTGGTTGTATCTCCCTGAACGCACGTATCAAATGAACACGAAGGAACCGCAGAAAGACGGCATCCAGGCTGTTTGGCTCAACCTTTCTGGAGAGAAAGTTGTGTTTATTCTATAACTGTATCTTATATCTTTTGTTTTAGATGAGATTTTGCCTCATAATTCCAAAGAAATGAATTTCTGCAGCGACTACACCTGAGCGACTGTCACACTCCTCACACTTTTAACACGGGCCTCTTACTTACAGTGACTTACTTCCGAGTACATCTGCCAGTGAGCTGTTTTAACAGAGGACCCCTCTTCAGTCCACTTGCCACATGTGAGATACGGCTACGTGCCTCTTGTTGCTGCCAGTTTCAATGAGCGTTAAGAATTACTGACTTATGAGATCATCTCATTTTGCTGTAAGCGGAGGGCGAAGAGCGCCAAGAGGCGATATAACATTCAAAACCTGGACCGGACTCGCTAACAATTACAATTTGCTTTTAAATCAAAAGCTATAATATTACACAGGGCCAGTGCTTGTCTGTCCCATGTTCTGTGTGTATCCATTAACCTACACTGTGGACAGATGCAGGCACATTAGGGAACGCTATGATAAATGCGTACTGGCAAACGGCAAAATGACAACATAAAACATAAAAACAAATGGTACGTTGTGGACAGAGGACGGAGGGCAGTGTGCAACCTAGGGTGACGCCATAACAAAACAGTGGCACAGAGTAAGGGGTGTATTCTATGAATCAAGTTGAAGAATGAGAAGTAGCAAGATGATGGCCTTACATGCAGGTAACATTTCAGTAGGGTGGTGTCAATGATCTGCAGGAGTTTTTTGCGGCTTTTAATAGTCGGCGTGCCCGCCATGAGTGGAGAGGTTGTGGAAGGGTCCGAGTCATTCAGCTGTTTCACCAGGTGGCTGCGTTTCTGCGAGGACATTAAAGAAAGAAATGCTCTTTATTGATATTGCACTTCCTTTGATTTACAACAATTTCCTGGCCCCTCGCCCTTGTAGAGCCTCATTTAAAACCCAAATCCTTTCCAAAGTGGAGTCAAAAACACAACGTTCGACCGCCACGAAGGACGTCACGCACACAGACCTGGGTGAGGTAATCAATGAGAGCGAGATGAGCCTTCTCCAGCTCTGCCCCGGACAGCGTGGGCAGAGGGTTAGGATAGTGCAGCTGTTTGCGGTACTCTGATGGCAGCAGGTCCGGGTAGAGTCCGATCACATGGGTGGGATCTGCAGAGCACAGGATATGCCAAATTTATTTCACCTATGATACATGAGTTTGTTTAGCAGCCTTTGATTAAAGGAAAATGTGTTCTGAGGACAGAGTTTATCGTATAAACACAAAACATTAGAACAACATACGCAGGCCCTAAATTTAAGAGCTCATTAGAGCAAGGACGCTCTGTCATCACTGTGGAATAACATTTGCACACACGACATAACTGAAAGTCACATGTGAATAAAAAACATTTCCATTAATACAAACAATATGCAGATGTCTAAGGAGTTCAAGAAAAAGAAAAGTTGGCATAAACATGATCAAATTCTGGCTAGATTCACCTGAATTAAGTTTCAACTGCAAAACATATTATTTTAAGATATATATAAGATATCTGACTCTTAAAGTGTAGCCCCCCAGGTAAGGCTGTAGCCTGAAAGGACAGGGTCCGGGTGAGAGCTCTACCTGTGCCCAGTTTGGCGAACACCTGCATGGAGTCATCGAATCTCTTCTGGCAAAACAGATTGAAGGCGTAGAGATTCTGGATGTGATGTATCTGCTGCTTCTTATCGCCATCTGAATCATCCTTCATCTTCTGGTAGAAAAAAAAAACAAAAAGCAAAAAAAAAAAATCATCACACAACAGCAAATTCCCTGTAGTTTACATTATCGGACTGTTCGCTTCCAAGAATGCAAAAACCTCATGAACTGCCTTTTTGTCGGAAATGCTCCTGGAAAGCTCGACTGCTGGCTAAGAACGTCCATGAAGAGAAATACTGTTTGCTGTTTGAACGTCCTGCTGCTAATCAAGATAAATGACTTTAATGTTCCATCCTGCGAGCTAAAGTACAAACTGAATCCTTGGGAATTTAATAACAGATTTTAGTTAAGAAGTGACTTTCTGTGTTTGCTCACCGCCAGCTGAAGAGCCAGCTCAAACTGCTTGTCCTGAAGGAGCTGCCTGATCTGGCTGGCTATTGACACTGGCACCAGGCGCCACACAAAGTGGTTGCTGGCAACGTACACGATATTTTGCCTGCGAGAGATAAGAGGAGAAAACGCGATTAGGGAGAAAAGGTTGGAGCAAAAGTGTTTCTCTATGCAAGGAGGAACCGCCATTATCAGCATCATTATCGTGAGACGTGAGACCAAGAGAACTGCTGAGAGCGGCCAACGCTACGTGATATTCTTTTAGGGACGCTGTGCATTGTAAACACAGCACAACCAAACATGCAACTCAAAAGTGCTGAAATACATCAGTACTGAATTGGGATTGCTAGCAACGTGACAACAAATCTGTAACTCATTTTAACATAATCTGTGCCTCATTAAAATAATAAGTGTTTCTCATTAAAACATGTTGCTGGTGAAAAATAAAAATGTGGGATGCTGTTAAAACAAAACCACAAACGCAATCAGAAAGCTTTCAATTTACTAGCTTCCTTTGCACAATTTGATCAATAAAATTGTGACAAAAGATGAGAAATTTCACTGTAAAATCATTTAGAGGTGCAACAATGCACCAAAGCGAGGCGTGATGTGAAGGGTTGAACTCCAACACAAAAGCCAAACGGCAAAAAAGTTTGTGTGCGATTGGAATGGGGAAATTGGACAGCGGTTTAAAACTGCAGATAGCTGCCTTTGCAACAAGTCAGACAGGAAATCCTACGAAAATCCGAACGTAATGACAAGAACGGCGAGACTCCAGAGAGGCTGCCGCCTGCCTCACCCCGCTGAGGTGATGAAGCGAGGCCTCTGCAGCTCCACGCTCTGCACCAGCAGCCTCGGCTCCAACGTCCGGATCTCCACGTACCGGGGGAGAACAGCAATGATGTACGGAGGCTGGTGCTCTGAGAACGTTAGGGGGGAAAGGCAAGGGTGTCAGATTTGTGTGCACGTCAAACACAATCTGAATTAACACAAGTGGGTTTGATTGACAAATATTACATATCCTCTGCAAAACGTTAAAGAACTGTGTTAACAAACAGGTTCCACAAATGAATTTGAAGTTAAAATCTAAACAGATGGTTCCACTTTTAAAGGAAAAGAAGGTAAAGTACATTTTGCATACATAATTACATTCATGGGTGATGGCGCTTACGTTTTTTTTTCTAGTTTAATCAGATCTTTAGAAAGAGAGAAGGCATTACCACAAACTTTTGCATTGTTCTGTGTGATTTGCCCTTTTGAGTGTTTTGCTGTCCACGCAACATGAATTCTCTGTCTTGAGAGCAGGTGCATCGTTTGTGTTTATGGAGTGAAGCCCCTGAGGCTAACTGGGCAGGAAATCTACCCAAGAGACAGTTATCGAGACAGGACTGAGGCTGGACAGACTACGCCCACAGGCGAGAGCACAGGACCTCTGCTCCGGCCACGACCAGGTGGGACAGTCAGTATAAAGGATTTTGAACGGACTCCTCCTCTGCTGACGCACGCCAACGCCACGTTGTTGACTACATGAACGCAAGGAAATTGCCAACGGTATGAAACTGCTGCTCGGAGGCTTCATTTCCCTTTCATATTGTTCCTCTGCATTCCAGTGAGCACAGACAAAGAGAGCTTGAAAACAACGAGCGAGCACGTCTGCACCACTTCTGTCACAGAGTTCATTAGTAACCCAGACCTGTGGTGCCTTAGTCACAGGATAAAAAAAAAAAGCTGATCTAAAACCGTCTCTTCTCTTCTGACATGTGGGAAACAGCAGCGCATCTCAGACAGGCTGGAAAGAAAAGCCTTTACACAAGGGGAGGAAAGATTAGGGAAGATAAAAGAAAAGCCGGGCGGCAGCTCGGTGACAAAAATCGACAGAGCGGCGGCAGCATTTGGGCCATGTGCTTTGCCAAGAGTTTGTCTTAACATCCAGTTGTGGACGTGGACAGACCTGCACGATCGGTGTGAATGAGACAGACTGTCCTGTTACAGGAACGTTAATAGTGTGCAAACGTAACGTTTCGTAAACAGTCAGTGAAAACTGCAGTAAATGCTGCTACCGTATACGTCGGTAGCTCACTGTCACCAGAGAGGATCTGAATCTTTCATAGTTTACCCCAAAGGAAGGAGATTAATCTCCCATTATTCTCACACTCCTGCTGTCTTTCTTTTTTTCAAATTTCTGTAACAAACAAAAACCTGCGTGAGACCTAGAATTATGTAAATTTATGCCAATCACTAAAACTAAATGTTATAATTGTAAGTCTTTGCGGCAGCTTGTCTTCTGTCCCCCTGTGCCAAAAATGCTGGAAAAACTGCTTCCCCTTGAGGAGTTGCTTTGTTTGCTTTGGTGCTGGTTCATTTTCCACTTACCAGCGCAGAGGGGTATTATCATGTGCCAGCTTGTTAATGTTAAGCGGTCAAAATATAAAGTCAGACGTCTCTTTGGCAAAATCAATAGATGCCTGCCCTTGAGGTACAAATAAAGCCCAATGAAATATAGTATAGTTATTGGAACGTGACTAAGACACGCTCTGTTTCTGCAAAAGTGTGGGCTTTTGAGTGCTTTTATTGTTTATTGAGAGTGAAAGAAAAGCACAACACAAAAATCAAGCGGATTCTGTTTTCCCTGGGTGAAAGCGACTGCCAGGGCTGACACATTTTGGCCGAGCATCTTCTGTGTTATCTGGAAGACTCACTATAAACTACGGAGAGCTGGGGGAGGATTTTTGGCTCTATTTGCTCTGCATCGGTGTCCCCTTTTGACTTTGCTGTCAGTCCCTGTTGATACTGAATACAAGTTAACCCGAGCGAAGACAAGGCACAACCTGACGGAAAGTACGCATGCATCTCAAACATAACTCAGTGTCGCACCACAGACTCGGTGCTCAGTTTTGAAGGGTTTTTTGGTGCTTATTATTTCTTACCCATCGCTATAGGGATGTCTGTCCAGTTCAGAGCACACTTCTGGGTGCAAACGCCCTCTTCATTTAAGACCACAGTTAGGTCATCCTGCCCGACGGCCACCTTCCCATCAGCCAGTGGGGCGACCAGAGGCTCCAGCTGTTTCCCGGTGGGGAAGAGCTCCTTGATGGAGCCGCGGCCATCCATCTGGTTGACAGGAGAGATAGTATGGGTCCAGTCAGGGAATACACAAACTATTAATAATACCCTAGTGGCATAAATGTTATCTGCAAGGTCGGTTACCAAGGGCTCTACACACACATTAAAGCAACATTAATTAAATGCTGATTAGATAGGGAATAACTGCAAGCATGAGTTGATGATACAAACAACAGAAATGGGGGAAAAAAGGAAAACACCCTTAAATAAACACACAAATTAAGACAACAGACAAGAACAAGTCACGGTACATAACATCCTCTGTTTGTGTTTTCAGAGGAAGTATAAAAAGATCATTTTAAAGTGACACTCCTCTCAACATCTGTCAAAGAAACGGTCCCTGCAGACTTTGCAAGGCACCTGCAAAATGTTTGCAACTTGGCTCTTCGCAGAACGATGAATAAAAGATGCGAGCTTGTTCAGGCAAGAGTCAGGACAGGGACAAGCTCGACAACGGTGCCCATAGACCACTGAGAGCTGAGACTGTCAGGAGTTCAGCATTTTAGCACAAACTGAATGTACAGATGGGAACGGTGGAGAGGGGGAGTTGTGCAGAAAGGTTTAAGTGGTTTCTATAAATGCTTTGAAGCTTCCCTGAAAACCTGTCACTGTCTGAAGCCATTTAACTCCCGTGAATCCAAGCTGCAGCCTCTCTTCTCCATTAAGGAACACACCATAAACCTAATAATACCTTCTTGCACGTCTACAAAGGATGGGCATTTCAAATGCAAATGATAGATTATGGGCGGGGAATCGCTTTAAGCTGTAAGTAGCTACAGATAAATAAAGCTGTGTGCAAAAAAAAAGCGTTATCCTTCCCAGCAGCACATACCCGAATGAGGTAATAGTCCCGTTTGAAACCGACACATATGGAGTTTTCACACCAAGCCATGGACTTTGGAATATCGGGTGCGGCGAAGTCCCCCTAACAGACGAAAAAGGAAAACATTAAGATGTGTCAAACGATGGGGGGGCTCTGAATCTGGATCAGACTATACTGAGTCACAGCTCAAATATATTTTATTTTTACCTGCAGCTCGTGGAACTCTCTATCCTTCCAGTAATACAGCTGGAGTTTCTTTTTCACGGCGACACACATTCTCAACCTTTCCTCTCCTGCGACGGTTTGCTGAGTTAAACAAAAGAGACAAAATATTACATTTCATGATGTAAAAACAGGGAAAATCTGAGCACAACACAGAAATGTGGAAATGACTTATGACTGTCTTTTGGATACACCTGTGCCATAAGGTTTTTGTGTAAGCATTCCTTTTGCCTGTTTTATTCCATTTGTTGCAAACTACAGTACATTTTTACAATACACTGGTTAATGGATGTGTAATTGCTCTTTCCTGTCATCAAGGCCAGCATTGCAACACTCCAAATAGAGAGAGCCTCTTATTAGTGGGCATTCCAATGCTTTTTATTTTGTTAGAAAGGCTGTAATTAGGGAATGATTTTTTTTTTACTTAAACTGTGTGAATGTGCTGCTGGGAAGCAGCAACATGTCAGATATCAGGAAATTAAATCAGAAATGACCAATTTAAAGGCTTTAAGTCTCTATTTTAAACTTAGGAAAACAGAGGATAGGAATTACTCTTTCAAAAACCAGAAAGAATACAGTGAGCTCCAGGGATCAGTTCGTGGTGGTATGAATTGTCTGGAGATTCAAAAACAATGGTTAAGACTGTCTCAGAACCTAATTTGATCAAAGTGAATAAAACTGTTCACTTAAAACTATCTGGGCTTAAATTAGTTTAGTATTAAGACACAGACTCATCCGTCTTTTGTCTTTCATTCATCCTCTAAGGTGTAACAGTATGACTGCAGCATTGGTAATACTGTACAAGTGAAAAGTTTTCTCACTAGTAAGATTAAAAATGGGAAAGCAATACAAATGCATGAATATGATAGCATGGCTGTTTAGTATCAATACCACTGGCATATTGCCCAAAATCCAGTGTAACTGACCTGCAGATCACATGCAAAGAGCGTGGCTCCTTTGGCTTTGGACACCACAGTGATCTGCTGGAAGGTCAGGAGGTCATGGACGTGGATGTTGTTCTCTGCAGGAGAGAATCAACGAGATATTTTATGTTATTACTATAACATGTAATATCTCGAAAACTGAAAACTCTTACAGTTAGGAAAGTGATAAAAATGTATAAGTGAGAAAAACTTACCGAGAAGACTCACAAGAATTTTGTACTGTGAGACAACGTAAAGCTGTTGAAAGAGTAAGACGAACAGGTAAAGGAGGTTCAAATCACATGAATCCAAGATCAGCCAAGACATTAGTTACTAGTACATCACATCTGAGCCGAGAACAAACCAAAGCTCAGAGGTTTAAACAAATACTAGCTGTAAACATGATCAATTAATGAATCCATACTACTCAAGTTAAAGGTTGATCTGAGCCATCACACCAACTTTTGACAAAGAGAACAGGGGAAAACACACTACGTGGTCCTGAAAATCTCAAAGCTTTTGATCTGTGTAGAAATGAGTCTTTAGTTATCCTAAATCTCATCCCCACAATCTTATCTACCTGCTGAATCTTCTTTGAGAAGTTCTTATTGGATTTTTCCAGTGTCACTTCAAACCGGTTGGTGCCTGAGGTGAAAAGAGACACGGTCGTCAAAAAGCATCATCGTAGTCATGCTTCAGTATATATTGTACTGTATGTAGACATGTTTTCATGCATGTATTATGTATAATCACCATTATTATTATCTATATTTAGAATGTAAACTAACAGCTTGACTTATATAGAGACAAGATGTTGTTGCTTCTCTATATTCACGCACCTAAGTTTTTCACTCTACTTGTATGTACATTACATATTAGTTATATGTTTATGTTTACCATTTATATCCCTTCAGTTTTGTTGTCCTTGTTTATAGCTGCATGTATCAGTCTCATTGAGGGCAACTAAAACAGTCAAATTCCTTGCATGTGTACACATATTTGGCCAGTGAATCTGATTTTCCTTCTGAAAATAACTCAGAGTTTTAAGTGAAACAGGCTGTTGACAAGGTCTGCAAAAACACAGGGAAACAAGTACCTGCATCTTTCTTTATTCGGTAGAGAAGGAGATGCCCTGGTTTTGTACCAACAAGCAGCCAGTCCTCTGTGGGATGCGAAAGTCAAGAGTCAATGATACTTCAGAGAATGCTGTCAGCTGTTTCAGACACGTCATGGTATCAAAACACAATCTTTTTCAGTATAGCCTGCAAGAAGATCATTCCTGTCAGTGGCGAAACAACTCGACACAGTCAGGTGTGACACCTGAGACTGCAGCTCAATAACAGCAAAGAGAAAGCAGTGCAATGACAAGGAATAAAAGAGTAGCTGTGAGAAACATACAATGTCAACAACTTACCCCAGGCCGCAAGACAGTCAATCTGGAGGGGGAGCTTTTCCAAAATAGGTACTGGTTCATACGCGTCATGCATGTTAAAACGATATTACTGATTCAATTACAGATCGCAGTGATGGATCAATCCCACACGGAGTTGACGCCTCTCGGATAACAGCTGACTGACGGACCGCTGGTGAATCTGTTAGCGTGATACACCTGCACTTGTCGCCATTAACCGACGGAGCAGTCCAGTGTTTCGACAGGCAACGAGAAAACCTAGTCTGGTTAACTCTGGCGTCGCTGGCTACTGTAATGACATGCAGTTTGGCGAGTTAGCCAGCTATCTCTCCGACCAAAACAAAAGCGTTAGCCTGCTAGCTCAGAAGTTAGCAAGCCACGGCTATTGCCCCTAAACATTGTTCCCTCTCAGTCCATGTGGACTGAAAACCGAGCCAAGGCAGCCGGTTACTTTGTAGATAACAACTAACCTAAAATAAATTATCTGAAAATGCCTGGTAATAAACAACGCATTAATCTTAGCACTTAGTTTCGTTTGCTAGGTTTGCTTCTTGCTACTTCCTCAGTTGTGTTGACGACGGCTGCGCGAAAGAATGGGGTCTGACAGGCACGTGACTGAAGACAGCGCAGTCACGAGGAAAGAGTTAAAGGTGTATTGACAACATTTGTAGTGGTGCTGTACAATTCTCGCGAGATCTTATTTATTGCACGTTTAAAAACATATGGGTTGAAGAAACAATTTCGTAACAATGATAAGGATAGCTTCATTCGTTCTAAATGACTACTGACAAAATTGTGGGGTTTCAATCTGAGAAATATAATTGCACAATAATATATTTGCTGAGACAAGTTGAATTAGTTTATTACGCTTATTTTATCTTATGCATAAAGAAGCCCAGGATATTTATCAAAAGTTACTTATTTTAATTTTGTAATTAAAAGCCAGAATTGTCTTTTTTGATGTTTTATTATTAGTATTATTATTATAGTTGTTTGTTTTTGTGTCTTCCTACTTTGCTGTTTTCTAATTATCAATTTAATGTTACAGCTTGAATTATTGCTTGAAAATTTTGAAAAGGTTATACTGTTTCAGGATACGCTGTTTTACTATACTGACATTATATATAACAGTAAACACTAAACAAAAAAGATACAAGTAATTAAAGACATACAACAATTCCATAGAAAGCACCTACACATAAAAATCACCTAAATACACACAGATATTTACTAATGTTTCAATATAAATTTTATTTGCAAGACATATGCAAAAAGCCATACAATATCAGCATCACATTACAATGCAGACTCACATCCAGAAATTGAGCTTTCATGTCTCTCTGAAATTACATATCCTCAACAAGACTTGGACAAATATTTAAAAAAAAAAACAAAAACCCATAAATTAAGAAATTTAGAATATCCACACATACTGCAGTAGATTGCACAAGGACGGGGATATAACTGCTCGATAAAGCAGAACATCTTTTTGTAGTGTGAATAGTTTATAGTGTGTAAGTAGTAAATAGTAATAGTGTGGGATAGACTCAAAGGAATCTGTACTTGTAGTGACATGAAAAATATGAAATTATCATGTACAGTATGTTATAAAAACTACCATGTTCTACTAAATTTGGGTGAAGACCGAAATAAAACTCTGGCCCAGTCAGTGGAGGGCGAGTGAGAAAAGACTACATACATACAGTCACATGTATATTTAAATTTAGGTCCACACTACATCCACAAGTTTTATCAGTGGATTCTGCAATTCAGTAAACAAAAGTGTTTTCAGTTTGGTGACATGAAGTGGACCTAAATCTCTGCTGTTATGTGAAAAGCTACAAAATTTTACTTTTTAGAGATGAAAACAAATATACTTATTTTAGATTCATGACTACTTATGCCTGAAAACAGGTCTGGAAACAATTCATAAGGGTCATTCATTTTTTTCTCCCTCTGAGGACCATGCAGCATTTTGTCAGTTAAAGCTTGAAAAATAAGAGTCACATTTTCCCTTGCTTGAACTGATCTGTGTGAAGATGACATCTCTGAGAAGTGATCTGGTGTAACGCTCGTGTCTACGAAATGACCACTTTTGATGTCTATGTACTTGGCTATGAAAGAGTTTCATGACCAACAATGTCATTGCTCTCTCACTACCCAGAAGCCAGTGTGTTCCAGTTAATACAAAGAATCCCCCAAAACACAGAACCAGCAGGTTCCCCCCCCCTGAAAACTGTGATATGCTTCAAGCATCAATATTCACTGATGCAGCAGTAATCACATAATGTAACAGTGGCAAATTCAATTAATTTCTATATTCAAGATTATGTGTCAACAAATAAGTAAAGTACATACAGTTATCATTTATTAGTTGTGAAAAATGAGCTCAAGAAATGTTCAATGCCTGGGTAAAAGCAAAAAAACATAACTTTTTAAAAAATTATTTGGCTAAATGGTTAATCATATAACAGAGGTGCTTACTCTTTTAAATATGAAATTATGGCATCATGTGAAGTGTTGAATATGTACCACAATAAAACAAATTGTGAAAAAAAAGCAATTAATTATAATTCCGATCGATTTGAGTGAGTGCTGGGGTCACTTTTGCAATTTCAAGTGGGAGGGAAAACTATTTAACTAGTTAGTTAAGTAATCCCAAATGTTTTCATCTTCACCCCAGTTATTAACAAACCACATGACCCATCAAATAAACTGTTCATCTAAATCCACAGGGAAGGATTTTGATAAATAATGAATTTCCAATAAGAGCATTGTATTAAATGCCCAGTTTCTGCTTGATTTTGGCCAAGTTTGTGATGGTGAAGACATATTTTTGAAACAAAGTGCTTTGCTGTGTAACTGCTTTACTTTCACCCGAGTCTGAGAATGCCGGTCTAGAAATGAACAACAGCTGCCAACCCGTCCAACTCAGGGTTGCACAGCACCACCTTAGTCCAACACACTATTCGTGTTTCTCTGAGCTAATTAAAGCATTAAACAATACTGTGACATGAAATTAAAAGGTTAAAGTGTCTGGAAAGAACAATTGGCCTTGCCCACATTTTTTGGTCATTGGATCACTCTGAATGCATTCATTGCTGCCTCAGTGAAATTGCTTTCTTTTCATTCTCACTTCATCTTCTTATTTTTTTCCTTCTACTCCATTTTGGATCGCTCCATCTTGGTTTTCAGGATTTCCTGTCAAAAGGGAACGCAGATTAATGCATCTACAGTAATGTTATCGTTGTGTTGAATGATAGCACAGTAAAGTTCATTAAGAGGAGCATTTTAAATAGACAAAAATGTGACTAAAATCATGAGACTAGCGGGGGGAAGTAAAAGGAGCCTTTACCTCTTCCTCATCTAGCATGACAGGGAGAGCTCTGCACAGAGAGAAAAGGGCAGAGTCAGATCAGAGAAGGAGGAGTAAATGCATTCACACAGTGAATGTAATATAATATAATATGTAATATGAGGTGCTGTAAGCTGAGATGATTCTGCCATATTAAAAAAAAAAAAAGGCCAATACCTGTCACAGGATATTTTCAGGGCAGTCTCTACCTCACAGAGATGTCTAAAATTTTACTTACACATCAGCAACGGTTGTAGGAATGTTCTCCTCGACCCACTTTAGGTCTTCATCCTGGCAAAAACAGAGTGTAGAAATACAAAATGATTACATTATGTGCGGGAAAAAAAAATTGATAAAAGAATGGCAGTCAACACACCTCTTTACTCAGCAGCTTCTGGGAGCCATTAGTGTCGGGCTTTGAGCCTCTCATCTTCATTCCCTCTGACAAAACAAACAAACAAGAGCCCAGTTGAAATGTCATCAAAGCCCCCAGGGCCAGTGACACCATTATAACATAACTAGGTTATCACGTTTTCCATTTATACCATTATATGATTATACAGTAAGATCAACATCTCTCAATGAATCTATTCTCCACGTCTGCATGAACAGATGTAGATCGTGGCCACGGTGGCTCTGGGTCGTCCTTAGCGGATGTGAGCAGTTGTGAGCAGGCCGAGATTATTTGCAGCTGACTGAATTTGGTTAAACACAGAGCAATTAAGAGCAATTAAAGCATCAGAAAACAGTGTGACTTAAGTGTTTCCACATTTAGCTCGACAAACACTATCTGTTTGCTACACTAAATGTGGAAATACATTAAGGGTTTGTCACACTTAACGCCGCGTGTGTTGACAAACATGAGGAAAACTGATTTATACTTATTCCTGCAGTGCTTATCGCCCTGGAATCCACACTACACCGGTACAGCACTGAGTCACCTCAGTTCAGCTGAAACCACACCTTCAGTGACATTCAGTGAAGCAGCTGTCAGCTAAACTTACAAACAAGGAGAGCGACAGCGAGCCTCCGAGCTGACTGGACGTGTGGATTGATAGCAAATATTCAAAATGACAACAGTGACATTAAACAAATGCCAGACTAGAATGTTGACCGCATACCTCTGCCAAGGCCAAACATTTTCCTCCTGCAGATCCAGATTGTGTGGATCTGCGTTAGTCTGCGTAAACTCATAAATCTCAACTCCATAAATATGTCTGACTTTTTTTTTTTCTTTTTTTTTTTTTTTTTAAACTTCAAGATCCATAAATTACCACAGAGTTTGACAAAAAGGTCAAGAAATGCCCTGTCTCGCCATGTTGAGGAAAGTGATAAAAGATTCCAGGATGTGTTCCTTTGACTGGATCTGCACCACAGAGTTCTTCCCTGGGCCACACCACACCCCTTCACCATATTTGGTGCAAATGGTTTTTGTACTTTTTGCCTCATCCTGCTGACAAATCAATTAACAAACAAACAACTAACAGACAGAAACATAACCATCCTGGAGAAGGTAATAATCCATGATAAGGGTGGTGGTATGGTGGGAGTTAGCTGGTACGCTGGGTTGCTGTAGTCTCTGGTTGTCAGGGCATCTGAACTGTGCTAACACAACAGCCTGCCTTGTCTATCTGTATCCCAAACAATATCTGATGCAGGTGTCTTCAATAATAACCAACTCCTGGCCAACTCCTTGCGGGTCTTGCAATGGAAACTAGCAACATGGAAACATGGAAACTTACCAAAAGCTTCATTCAGCATGGGTTCCTTGGCCTCCTCCTCTTCATCGTCTTCATCAATCAGAGGGGAATGGGAGAACCTAAGCAGAAAAGAGAAAACAAGCTGAGCCCCAGCTACAAAGAACAGATTTTAACTGTGTGTTTTTAATAGAAGGTTTTGGACTCCAGGGTCACCCTGGGTTTCAGCTGGACTCTGACCTCTGGCTGTTAGCGGAGGGCCGCAGCAGCACCATGATGACCAGCAGAATGGTGGAGAACAGGAGGCGCCAAAAGGCATCGTCAACCCACAAGTCCCTCCAACCCTGTGGAAAGGATAACAACGGGAAAGAGAGAACACAGCGATGGATTTTTATCAAAGCTCACTTTTTCATCTTTGTATAAACAAGAAACGGAAACCTCATGCAGAGCACGGTGACACCAAACAACTTTCAATCAATAAGAGGAAACAAACTGACCGTCTGGCAGTCTACCAGCTTGAAGACCTTGGTGGTCCAGATGATGAATATGATGGAGGCTGTGGACACAAAGTAAACACCCATGCCATTTTGATGTCTGTAAACAATATGCAAACAGCACATGAAACCTCCCACCACTGAAAATAGAATTAGAAACCGAACAAAAAGGTTATCCCAGCCAGAGGGTTGTCAAAAACATAACGGCATTGGCTTTCAATACATGACATGGATTTTAATACACTATAGGGCAGATATGATGAAGGACTAGTTTGACATTTTGGGAAATAAACGCCCGTTTCCAAACTTTAAGCTAAAGTAACCTAACCATCATCTTTTATCCGATTTTCCACAGGTAAAATAAATATTTCACAAAATACTTAATTATCCCTTTCAGCCACAGCTTTTATTACTGCACCTGCTGTACGTATGCAGTACATCCAAACAATAGAAACAGAAACATGTATTAATCACATAATGTAGCAGGTGTTTCTGAACTAACAGCTCCGCTAATAGTCTCAGTTCTCTTTGCAGCTGTGATCATAGACGACATATGGCTGCAACTCACCGACCACAGAGAAGATGAGCGTGTTGGTGAAGTGCTGATACAAAGACAGCTTCACCACATTTCTGCGGATCTTCAGCAGACGGGTGGTCTGAGACAGACTGATGAAAATGTAGGCGCACGTTAAGGAGAACATGGGCATCTTTAAAAGACTCATATCTGCAGCGCTTCTGAAAATGATAATCCCGGTCAGTCTGCTTGAGAAAAGGATATCCACCACATGACACAGGAGTCAATGAGGGAGAGGCTGAGATTTGCGACCAGGGCGACCGTACCATAGAAACCCTGGAGAAAGAAGACAAGAGTCAGATTTCACAAATGAGACTAACTGTGTGTGTGTGTGTGTGAACATGGCTACGAGAGCGTGCGGAGAATTATTTAATCATAAGGGAATTGAAAAAGCTTTTTTAAACATAACAAAATGCTTGTGTTAAGATCTGGTGAAGATGCAAGCCTCCGGCTTTTAGAGCCGCTTCCTGACAAGACACATCTGTTTGCCAAACTCCATCAGCTCTCTCCATGCGTCTCTCTTATCTGATGTTTGTTTGCATAACTCGGTGTTTTCATGACTTTTTGAACTGAGCTGCAGTGTCTTTGGCTGTGTTTGAAAACCACCCTTAGATCAAATTTGTCATTCCCTATTATCATCACTTGCCTGCCTCCCGGAGGCGGAATCCCTGCATAACCCTTCTGCCTCTGTCGTCTCCTCTGCTCAAACCAAATTTATTCATGCAGGATGCCTTGAAAGCTGCGCTCGGCAACATTTTTATGTAAAAATACATCACAATTATTGCCTTCAATCAGCCCGTGGAGGCTACAAGAGATAATGCTCCATCTGCACAAGCTGAAATGCAGTGGGTCCATAATTTTTGCCCGAATGAAATCCATCCTTGGCCATAGGAAATTAATCTGCAAGACTTAGAGGTGAAGTATAAATGGCTTCCAAAAAGACAGCAAGAGGCTGTGTCTCTTCAGAAAAACCCAGACCTGATTTCAAATTTTTTATTTAATATATTTTTTGCAATCTACCTAAGCTTCCGAACAGCTGACATGGTGTACATCTCTTTAAGTGTGTCCAGCTGCTATGTGGGAAACTACTCGCCCTTGTACAGCATTAAATCAGATCACAGCAAAAGGATGAATTCACAGATACACCAGCTGCTCCTCTATTGCTATGCTATTACCATGGTAATCTCAGGTGTCACACAAAATCAACGTGGAGTGAAATCCTAGGATTATAAAAGGTTTATAACTCTAATAATCAATTTATTTCACTGCATAAAAGGGAGCTACTAAGAAAATCAAGAGAAAGTAAGAGGGAACCAATATTTCAGAGTGTGACATCTGTATATCATTGGTGGTTAAATAAAAAACATCTGAGGTGATAATGGTTAACTTCTACGTATTGAATCAAGGGTCTGACTGTCACTGGAGTCGGACCAGACTTGGCATCGATAACTCCAGATTGGTTAAAAAGAAAAGTTGACACTTACGCCCGTCACTCTCAGCACACCCTCCACAGAGGAGAAAAGCAGGTAGAGAAGCCCAACAGCTACCAGCCGGTGCACTGTGGTCCCCAACCTGGGCCTACACAATTACAGAAAAAAAACATTTCAATTTCTACTAACAAATGAGTGAAATAAGAGGTTAGGCAGTATTTGAAAAATTAAAGACGCCTGCTGGGCAAAACCTGACGATTTTAACGTGATCTTACTTGACTATGCCATAGCCAAGACTGACAATGAGGACCAGAATCCGGGCTAAAGATCTTTTGAGCGCAGAGAGCAGCTCAGCAAAAATCACAGCACCTTGAACTGCGAGAGAGAACAAACACACAACACACAAACAGACTAAGGTAAAGGAGAAACACAAAGAAAAAAAGGCCAACACAAACAAGGAAAGATGGCTAAAATGGACCAACCGTAGTCTCCTTTGTAGCGGATGCTCTGGTACTCGGAGTAAAACACGGCTTTCTCTAGCATGCCGAGGATGATGACGGCGCCGATCCAGAACTGAATCCGCAGCAGATCCCTCCAATAGCAGGCGCACCAGAAGAGCCAGAGTGCCCCGAACAGCACATACACAATGCACATTACCATGAAGAACTGTGATGGACAGAAGAAAGAAGAGTTCAGCTGCAGGAAGAGTCTGGGCGATCCAGTTTTGAGAACCAATACTGATATTCTCCTCTTAAAAGTGAAAACCATTAATGGCTAAAAGGTCTGTTTGCTCCGGATGATGATGCCCCTAATTCATAGAATTTCTATATCAGATTCAGCCGTGCCCATGCAATTTGTGTTTAACACACTTCCTTCAGTACAGTTCACAGTACACACCATCATGAGTGGCCAGTCTGCTGGGGAGGAGTAGTCATGCGGTCCTTTCATCTCAACTTTCACTGAGGAAGAGAACGGAAGTGAGTCACTTCTGCAGCTATTTGGCCTGCAGCGTAGATATGAAAGATTTTAAGACCTCGAAGGGAAACAAATGCTGTTGATTCTCACTTGTGAAAGCAAAGCTGAGCTGCTCGGCCCCGATGTCTTCGTCCTCAACTCCGCGAAACAATGGTTGCACTTTAACGATGAACAGATAGGGACTGTCCTCCCAAGCTTTGGCCACTGCGCTGATATCCTGCAGAAAAAAATGTTTGCAAGCGAAGAATCAGAAGGAATGAGTTCAGCCTATACATGTTAAAATAAATAAATAAAACAAAATTTTTGAAAGGAACTCAGTTTTTGAAAAATATCAGACAGAACTAAAGATTTCCAAAAGCGCGCTTCAACATGTGCTCCAGAAAAACATAGATCTAAGGACATTTAATGTTAAAACTAGTAAAAGCATGGCTTACCGGCTTGTCAGGCCAAATAAAGCTCTGATTTGATGGGTCACTCTAAACAGAACACAGAGAACTCAGTTGATGAACAAACAACACCAACACATAATAATTTAAAAAAATCTTTTGTTAATATATACACATTTACGGCAGTACTGGCCATCGAGACAGCCCACTGGCATTACATTTGCATATGCGTCAGGAGGCTACTTGTGTGACAGTCGGACAGTGGCTATAATAGCTGAAGTTCTTAGATATAATCAATACAGTCATTACAGTAAACAAGTACCGTACATCGGCGTGATCAGTGACTCACCTTTGGGCTCGTGAGGGGCTGATACGGGTTGAAGTCAGCATAATATACCTGGGTCAGAAGGAGAAATACATATATACTCCATGTATATACTGTGTGTAGCTGTACTGAAATGTTCAAATGATTGATTAAATGCATAAAGAAATGCATTAGACAGAAATGTTTATGATGGTAGCTGAAATACCCAGACATCAGAGAGCTGCTGCGCTGAGGGTAAATTTACGGTATGTACACACTGATGATTAACTGTGCGATGACAACATCTTTGTCCCTTTCAACACACCTTTGGTAAGAAGAGGGAGGAGCAGTTGTCGAAGTACATGTAGCCCTGACTGTAGAAGCCACTCCAGCCATCTTTCAGCATGTGATCCATACCAAACATGTTCGTCGCTTTGTTGTCCTGCAAGACAAAAAGTCAGTTCATTCCCAAAGTTAAATTGATTATGCAACACGTTAAAAAATCTATAACTTTGCATTGAATGTAGACTTGAAAATGACAAATAGGTGATCCAACAGTATTTGATGATATAAAAAAAGTGTCATATGACCACCTGTGAATGATTACAGTTGTAAAAGTGAGCTGTTTATATTCAGGTTCCATGGGAAACACGCCTAATTTCAGTGTATATTGGGTTCAAGTAATGCAAAGAGAAGGTAAGAGAAGGAAAAAAAGACTAGAAAGAAAAATAATATATCTCAATCTCATGTGTGGCTTACTTTGCTGCTTACGCAACAGATTGATGGTAAAGCTGCAGATCTGAGCCACACATTAGGTCTTGAGTGCACTTTAATGATGACAACTGGAGAGGAATGAGCAGATGTTTGAGTGTTGAGGATTAATGAGCCAAACACTTGGCTCCAACCAAGACATTCTAAACTGCACTGGCTGTATCTTTTCTTTTTGGAGGAAAGTGTTCACAGACTTGCTCACTGCTTTCTTTTTCCTGCCAGAAAAGTGAAGGACAAAGAAGAAAACAATGTCAGCTGCTCTCATTTTGCCATTTCACCTGCTCCAGGAGAGTTTCTGGAGGCTGAATGTAGTTGACACTGACATTTTAAAAACACATCTGGATGAAAAAGTCCCGATTGGGCTACAGGTGACCTTGACATGCTCCCGTGTTTTTTGACCTGACCGCTCCGCTTCAAGACTGACAGCGATGAGCTGAAGTGCATCGAAGCAGCTGAGTTTGAGACGTTTCTGGACAAAAGAGTCACTGCTGGCACGTGGACGGACGTGGAGCCTGAGGCCATGAAAGCACTTCAGGAAGGACACTGCAGCTGCTCAGACTGACAGACTGCTGCTGCTGAATGTGAAACCACATCTGATGATGATGATGATGAGGGTATGAAATGAGCACAAATGCTATGTATTTTTCTCAATTGATCTGTTAATGTTGCTGATATTTAAAACCTGATCTGCATTACCAGTATGTGATATTGACATTCAAGGCAAAAACAGCCATCAAGTGACGGAAGCCGACACTCACTGGGGTGTTAAAGACCTCGTTGTAGCAGACAGAGGAGCGCAGGTACCAGCTGATGTTGAACGCCAGGTTTCTCTCACACGACGCTATGTCACCCTGGACTACAGAGAGAGAAAACACAAGCAGAGGGTGAGGCGCTGGAGTTTTACACAGAATTAAAAGGTCCCGCTACATGTAAAAGCATTCCAGGAAATACACTTGTAATTGACTTTTTTATGCATGTACTGTACCTCATCCTCCCTCGTCTAGTTTTGTTTCTGAACGCAACTTCCGCCACTTCCGTACATCACATCCCTGTATTGCATCCTGGTCTATTTTCTGCTACTGTGGGAACAGAATGCAGTATCTCTGCCTTTTATGGATTTCTCACTTGTGGCTGTTAGACGCTGAGGCTTTTTTTTTTTTAGCCTTTTTAGGCTTGGAGAGAAGAAAGGTCTTTGATTCTGATGAAATGAAACTCAAAACCTGACATTTTACCATAAAATTTTATTCTCTACAGGCAAACTCCATCGCAGCGGTGCTGAATATATAATAATGTAGGGTGTGTCTAGTGATTTATCTGCAAGAATGAAAACCACTTCACCAATAAATAAACTGATTCCGTGGAAAAATGAATGATATTTACTGTGTATTTCCTGCACTGCTTTTAAAACCATTCACAAAATTAGCATCGGTCAGGTAATGTCACGACAAACTGTGGAATAACCGTAACACAATGTGAAAACAAGAAGCATGCGTGATTCTACGCAGAGAGCCCCGTGCAGGGGAAAAACAAGATTTTTTCCACCACGATGCTGCGACTCATCTGTGCGGAGCAGATATGATGCTTTCCAGCATTACGTATCTTTTTTTTTACGCTGCCATGATTGTTCGCAGTGCCTAGAGCTTCCCTGTGCAGGCTTTCCAGGAACATCTGCCCTGCAGGTTACGGGACACTGGGCTTATCCGTCGTGTTTGGAGGTTCGCCAGTGAGAACCACAAACACATGGTGGGACATTCGTTTCAGCTGAACAGTGCCACTCCAGATGTTAAACCCAACTACTATGCCACATCCTCTGTGCTGAGTCTGGAACATGAAAATTACAACATCTGGCATTCTCAAAGTGAGATAGTATGGATTTTTTTTGTTCTTGTGATAGTGGAGTTACTGCTTTTTTGTTGTTGTTGTCAGTTAAAATAGAAGAAAGGAAAAAGGGGCTTTCTGTAAATAACAAATTGACCTGTTTTACCCATGTATTTTGCAGCTCAAAACCTGCACTGGGTAAAATACACTTGACACATTCCAACTGTGGTTTATTTAAGCATTTTAATTAAGGTACTTGATGGGACTCTTGAGGATGTTCTTGAGAGTCAATTAAGTGTTATTTTTCTGTGACTCAGAGCTTGCCTGGCACCACCCAAATGAGTGCCTTGTTGTAAATGTTCCAGCTACTAGATCAACGATCTTTGCACTTTGTATTTTAATATCATCATTATTGAGGCCTACATCTTTAAGGAAGATGTGGGAAGAAGCCTGGGGGGAAATGGCAGCCTAATTGTCAGCATAAATGATTCCCAGGAGAGGTCAGATTACTTACACTTCATGAAGATGGTGGTATTGGCGTACAGCGTTTTCTGAAACACAACATTTTGCGTCTGAAAATACATAAAGGCAAATCAGTTAGTAAAAACTACACCACGGGTGTGCAAAACACACACAGAAGGTATTAACTACGACATCCTTAATTAGTAGAAAATCTTAAGCTTCAAAATAAATGACCATGCTGTCAACAAAAACACATCTTTTTGTGCCTACAGATCACAGCTGCAGACTCAGTGAAATGCTGGTGTAAAGGGAAGATAAATGTCGAGGAAAGTCAGTGGCTGAGGAGCAAGCTTGCGACTGGCAGGTCGCTGTTCCTGGGCAGGCAGGATTCAATCTGGGTGGGAAAACCTCTCATCAACACCAGTGTGGTACCGATGAGCAGTGGGCCCTTAATGTCAACCTCTCCACCATTGCTGCTCAGTGGCCGGCTGGCTGGCTCCCACTGTGGCTGCATTGGGCAGCTTCCGGATTGTGAATGTTTGCAGCTGTGTGTGCGATCAGGGCGTACCTGTACATACGATACCTTGCAGTGAAAATACCCTGTATTAACAAAGTGCTTTTTAAAGAGTCATTTCCTGCTGGCCCGGACGCGCTATTTTAGGGTCTGGGTCCAGTTGATTGCACGTTAATGCACGTTAATGCTGACATAAGCAGACAAAACTGTAAAGTATAGAAATGATAGAGTTGTTTTGCGAGCGAGGTGTCACACAGTGTAGGAATGACTTATTATATATATATATTTTTTGATGTGTACATGTTAGAGTATTATAGCTCTGCTAACACAGTCACAATGCAGGGCTAGCTAACAGTTTACCAACCATACTGTCTGCTGGCAGTGGTAGGCAAGCAGAAAGTGCATAATATATATAATCATTATTATTAATTGCTGAATTTAAAAGTAATATCCCAGTGGTCACAATGGCGGGACCAGTGATCATCAAAAGAGATATAAACAGATATAACTTATTGTCAACCCTCTACATTCATAACCTACAGAGAGGGTTCACTGCTTATGTTAAATCCAACCAAAAAACTAATCTTCACAGTAGCTTCTTCTGTTATGCACCAAAGTGCCCTCAACAGCGTAACTGACAGAATGGCCATCTTTTATCTATAACTTTTTATTTGCACAGTAGGAGCCATTACTTAGGTCTATGTATTTACGACTACTGATCCCGCATCAAGTGTGTAGATTTAACAGGGGGCAGGGGAAAGCTCTATGGGCACAGGTGCAGCATAGCAGCTCATCATGCATGGGGTTCAACGGGAGCCGGCGCGTTCATTTCTCTCATTTACCGCTTGCATTGCCAAGCCCGTCATCATATAATGCAAGTTAAAAGTTGTTAGCTCACTTATTCTTCTGCAACTCATTTGCAAATAATACTATGTGCTGCATCCGCTGAATACCACTGGTAGCATATAGGAGTTGTCTCGCTATGGAGGTAATGCCACGATAGAGGAGGATTTTAAAGTAGCGTGGTGTACGAAGCAGACGCGCGTCTTGTCAGACAGCAGAAACTCGACCTGTCAGTGCGCATCGTGTGTATGACAGGTACCACACAGCTGCTGCACGGGAGCTAGTTAGCTAACCCGGCTAACAGCCGCTGCTGTCGTAGATTTAGCCCGACAGTCAATCGTTAACAGCGTTACAAACGTTCGCGTTGAAGGGGACACACTGACCGGGTTGATGTCCACGCTCCATACGGAGACCTCTGCCGCTGTCCCGAGACGGAAAACTGACACAAAAAGCAGCAAGCATGACCGACGTACATCGAGCATCTTCGTTAGAGCATCTATTACAGGTCTGACTCTTATCCTCCTCCAGTTCCGGGGGCGGGGGGCTCCTTGTAATTCACATTACCATCGCTAGAGGGCAGGAAACGTGACATTGATATACAGTATGTTCAACAAGCAGTCAAATTAATTTTGTTATTTTGTGTTATTAAGTGTCTGCTTATGGAAATACATGTGAAAAAAAATCTATAAATTTTTATGAAATTTTGTAGAAAGTCATGCTACAGGAACAGATGTAATATGTTTCGGTATTTTTAGATTTTGAATTTGCAAGGTATGAAACTTTTTTTGCTTTTAGTTTTATTATGCTAGTCTATCTAAAAAAAATAGAATATGGGGATATTTTTTCGTAATTTAAAAAGGTAACCTTTCATATGTGCTAAATTCATGACATGAAATAGTTCAGGTTTTTTGTTTTAATTTTTGATTACTGTGTACTGTTATTTATAGCTTCTGAATATCAGAAATACTGTATCTCAATTATTTCCTACAATCAATCCAAAAAGGATTTACAGCACAGAAATATGCATCTTCTGAAACGTAATACGCTCTGTACTTTACCACGAATAACTCCATTTTTTTGTTTGGTTTTTTTTTTAGATGCAATAGCACTATGGGGCTACATTCTAGCTATAATATAGCACTAATAAAGCAATGTTAATACGTACTTATGTTGGGATTTTACTTTGAAAATTTAAATCGGATATTCATTTTGTGGTAGTGTTTTGGTTAGTGTTGCCAGGTGTACGATAATTATCGTATTTGCATGATAATTTTGCCCTCTGTACGATGTACGATCAATAAATCAAATATACGATACGACCATTCCGTCAATGTGTGCAACTGTCTATCGGAGTTTTTTGTGAACCTTGAACCTTTCTAAACGTGAGCTACGAGTGACGTATATGCGTTTGCCTCAGAACAACGGCCATGATTGGCTGAATAGTCCGCTGCGCCCGCCCCATGAGTGAGGAAAAGAGAAAAAAAGAAATGAAGAAGAAGCAGAGCCGGTCTGGATTGGTTATGACGGGTGACGATAATTTCCCTCAAAATACGACAATTTTATGTCTCTGGTACGATAATTCTACATTTCTCAATTGGCAACACCGACTGCAAGGAAGCGACCACTTGCAGGATGTGACGATAACACCAAAACCAGTGTTGCCAGGTGAGAAATGTAGGATTATCGTACCAGAGACATACAATTATCGCATTTTGAGGGAAATTATCGTCACCCGTCATAACAATCCAGACCGGCTCTGCTTCTTCATTTCTTTTTTCTTCTTCTTTTCCTCACTCATGGGGCGGACGCAGCGGACTATTCAGCCAATCATGGCCGTTGTTCTGAGGCAAACGCATACACGTCACTCGTAGCTCACATTTAGAAAAAGCACTTTTCTGTCGGTCTGGCAGGGCCATACTTAATGTTTACACTGTAAAATAAGGAAGTTATGCTAAATCGAAAAGATAACCATCGACTGTGAACGGCTGTTTTTTTAAGTTAATGTCTGCTCGAAATGACGGAAGTTAGCCAACCTGTCGTTAGGTATCAGCACAACCTCCTCTTTTATGGTTGACATTTGACTTTTCTAAGGAGTCTCTGTGGGGAAAGGCGCATGTATACATGTGGTGCATAATCTTGCCTGGTCATAAAGCCAAACAACCTGGTGTTCCTGGTACTGTGTATGATGTGCGGTTTCCTCTCTGCTTGTTCCTCAGTGTTGTCCCTGATGATGAATCAAAAGACAAGTTCAAGAAAAGTGACCATGTTGCTTTTTACAGGTATGGTAGGCACTGACAAGACTGTTACTGTATCCATTAATAAATAACTCTGATTTGCTGAACCTAACATTGTGTATTTGTGTGTGTGTGTGTGTGTGTGTGACGTATGACTGCCATGTAGCCAGACATCACTGTCTTGCACCTTGCTGCACAGGATCACTTTAAAATGTGTGTTGCTCGGTGTATTGTTGATTATGACTGTCTCCTGTGAGGCGACAGATGCAGGGTCCAAACCTGCAGCACCGGGCCCTTCCTGACACCCTGGTGCTCACAGAGAGAGGGGCACGCCTGGAACTGGTGACACCTCATACGCAGGTCTGAACACTGCTATACTACTACTATACTGGAAATAAAATAATCAGAAATATTCACATATTTAACATAATTTATTACAATAAAAAATTGTTGGACAGGGAGATACATCATCTTTCATTAAGAATTAATATTAACAATTCCCATAATTGTTGTCAAACATTTTTTATTTCATTTATGGCATAAATTTATATTAAAGTCACATTGGAAAAGGGCAGAAAGGAATATTTTCACAGAATCCTGCATATAACCTAAACAGTAAGGCTAAATAAAATACCTTGCACATTTATTATATATATATAATATATATGAACTACATGTTTTAGTTCTACATTAAAAAATGAAACTCTTACTTTGCTCTTTTCACAGACCAGACTGCTTCTCTCTTTGTCACCTTGTAAAAATGACACTGTAAGGATTCTGATAGATGAACTCCAACCCCTTAAAGCACGCTACAGAGTTCCAGATGTGATAACCGTGGAACCGCAGTGTGAGCAGTAAGAGCTGCATAATATTAGTATATGTAGTTACACAAGCAGTGTGCCACAAATAATCCACTCCTCCTCCTTTCTTCTGCCTTCCTCTCATACACTAAAAGATTTGTGCCTGTGTTTGCACATCCGTGGTTCTCATGTAATGTTGGTTGGTGTGGGGGAAAGGACTGAGAAATTAATCATAGCTAAAATCAATTGAGGCTGGGTCAAGAGCTTCTGTCAGAGCAACAGTTCTTCTCCATCTGGACTTTTTTGTTCAAGAGTCAAAATGTCCAAAAATAGCTTAAGTTCAAATTTAATTGACAAGTTTAGTTTTCAAGATGTTTTTCTTTGCTTTTTCAACAATTCTGCATCTTTGGTCTGTTAAATTATTTTAGGTGGATACAGGGTGGTTAAATCATTTTAACTACATCTGGAATTGTGTGATTGCTGCAGTAGTGGTGCAATGGTGTTTGACCTTTTCCCTCCCTCGTCGGTGTCTGGCAGGTTGAGAGTGGAGAGGCAGACTGAGGAATTTTTGACCCTCTCTTGGTCTTCGGGGCGTCATCGGCTCCGTGTGTGGTATTTTCCTTTCCAAGTGGAGATCCTGTATGGATATGAAGTGCTTGTCACATTCAATTCTAAAGCCAAACTGTGGTTTGAGACGCTTCAGCATCAACACGGGTAAGGACTGGGGGGGAAAGGCTGCACACTTGAAAACAAACCAATCAGAAGACAATTTAATTGCTTTTCTTTATGTCTTTCTCCTCAGTGCCACATCTCACAGTAGTGAGGTAAGAGATCATCAGTGCTGCTCAAACCCGAGTATTATATCACTCCTACATACAGCTTAATCCCTCTATAAATACCTTTTTGTTCTTTTTCCCTTTATTCCACTGACAGCTTCAAGAGGATGGCCAGAGTTTGTTATGGAAAGAGACTTTCAAGCAGTTTGTGGATATCAAAGCTAATGGTTTGTGTCGGCTGTTAAATATTTTAAAAGGCAAACTTGTCAACCGAGTGTTTGTCATTTGGATTTATTCTAAGCTTGTTAAAAATCCACCCCGGAGAAGCCCTCCCCCTCTTATGACCCTGACTGGCATGAGATTTGAAAAAAATCACTTCTGACAGAATGTGAATCCAAATCCTTTTAATAATGATACCTGCGTTTGCATAGCATTCTTCCCACCTAATTTATGGAGTGCACTTTATGCAACAACAAAACAGCACATTAAATAAAACGGCTGATAGAGTAGCCAGACAACGTGCCCAGACACAGTGTCTCTCCATGGAGGCCAGCTCAGGAGAACAAATACCACGCTGTGATGTAAAAAACCATTAGATAACACTTTATGGGCCCAAAGTTTCCCACTAATGCCCTAGAAAGGAACTGATATATAACTGTAATTTCTCAAGAAGGCTCCTATAAAGTCATTAGCCAGAGCACAGGAGGTGAGCTGACGACAAAGACATTTTTCTCTCACTTTAACTATGGTTGTAAACAAAGGCATACACTTAAGTAAAGATGGAGAATGGCGTTTCCTGTAATTAAAATGGATTTTTACTCTTATGCTGACTACTCACGGGACTTCTCGTGCACCTCCAGGTCCCAGCAGCGTTGGAGCAGACCTGTGTCTTCACGGGTTCAGTCATGTGTACGGTCTCCCGGAACACGCTGACCGCCTGCAGCTCAGAGACACCAGGTGGAGCACACGGAGATTTGAGCCACAAAAAATAACAAAGCAACACCCGTGCGACTTGTGCGTTCATGTGGCGTTTCTCCTTCACAGAGGCGGTGAACCTTACCGGCTGTACAACCTGGACGTGTTTGCCTACGACGTGCACAGTCGCCTCGGCCTGTATGGCTCTGTGCCACTGTTGCTGGCCCACAAACTGGACAGGACACTGGGTGTGTTTTGGCTGAACGCATCTGAGACTTTTGTGAACATACATCACAGTTCCACTGACCATCAGGTAACCCTTGTGAACACTGGCTGACTTCCTGCCTGTAAAATCTTAGTTTTTCGGGCGCTGCTTACTTAGTATTCCCAAAAGTGAAGCAGGAATGTGGCCAGAATGTTTGTTTTTTTTTGCTTTTTTCATCAAATCTCCAGGAACAGCAGAGCTCTCTGTCTTACCACTGTCATACTTAATAATATGGCAGGAGTAAGAATTTATTTGTCCTTTAGCTCATAATGACCATAATAATTTCAGCTTTTGTTAGTCCTGGTTGCATACAGGCAAAAAAAAGTTTAATTTATTCAAAGCAGGATGGTTCTAAAAAGAAACCATTTTATTTTCAATAATTTTTAGAAGTGATACAGAAATGTATATTCCTAACCAGATAATCCCCCCCACACACACACCTACACCTCAACCAGGATGACCAAACACCCCAAGTAAACAGGAGGCGTCTGCCGCCCGAGACCAGCGTCCACTGGCTGTCAGAGAGCGGCGTGATTGACTGCATGGTTCTGCTTGGGCCCGGTCCACAGCAGCTCTTCAGCCAGTATGCTCAGCTGACAGGTGTGTTTGCAGCACTGAATGGATTTTATTTATTTGCATAAAATAATTGAAAAAATACCGTAAACAAATGAATTAAGTCTTAAAAAGAGTCACTAATGGGGCACTGCTCTGATATTTATCCTCCAGACATTAAATGCTGTGCGATGTTGACAAATGTGTTTGTGAGTTCCCCACCAGTTTGACTCTGCACTGTGCTTCCTGATTCTCTCTTTCCCCCTCTTTCAGGATATCCAGCCCTGCCTCCTCTGTTTGCCCTCGGGTATCACCAGTGCCGCTGGGACTATGAAGACGAAGCCGACGTGAAGGCTGTGGACGCTGGGTTCGATCGCCACCGCATCCCTTACGATGTCATCTGGCTGGACATCGGGCACACGGACGGGAAGCGTTATTTCACGTGGGACCGCGTTCGTTTCCCTGAACCGGCCCGTCTGCAGCGCCACCTGGAGAGGAAGAAAAGGAAGGTCGGTTTCGTGTTGCACAATATGATGTTTTTCTGCTTTTCCATGCGAAAAGATTAGATTTATCACGTTTATTGGTTTTCCTTCTTTCAGCTGGTCGTTATAAGCGATCCCCACATCAAAACTGATCCTGATTGGCCCCTGTACCGTGAGGCCAGAGACGGTGGACATTTTGTCAAGGACAGAGAGGGACGGCTCTATCAGGGCTCTTGCTGGCCTGGTAACGTTTTTCTATAAAGACACAACATGGCCAAATGAAATCACTTTTACACTTGAAGAAATACTACTTAGCTTAACTAAAGCTTCCTGACACAAGTTAAACCTGAATTTTATAGACTGTAGTATTATTATAGTAGTTATTAGTTGCATCTTGTGTCATGTGGCATTTTGGAACCCTCTGCATAAATATTATACACAAATAAATGCCAAATTATTTTTCTCTGTACCTGGTTTGTAACCATCCGTATGTATATTTCTCATAGGTGAGTCCTGTTACCTTGATTTCAGCAACCCAGCCACTCGAGCATGGTACTCCAGATGCTTTGCCTTGGATAAGTACAAAGTAAGGGAAAAGAAAATCATCCGCAAATCAATAATACTGTATATATGCAACCCAGGTTGTCCTCGAGGATTGACGATTTTGTTCAGAACAGGACTAATGGCTGCTTCTCCATAAGTTCTATTATTTCAAAAATGTTCTGTCGTAGTAGATAAAAGAAATCTTTGCAGTCACCTTCAGCAAGCGCTTCTAAACTCGCAGCAAGCAGTCGCTGCCGTCGTTCAAGCGTCCACGTCTGCTGCAGGGATCGACACCATCGTTGTTTGTGTGGAACGATATGAACGAGCCGTCGGTGTTCAGCGGGCCGGAGCAGACCATGCCGAAGGACGCGGTGCATCATGGCGGCTGGGAACACCGGGAACTGCACAACCTGTATGGCTTTTACCAGGTGAGTGGGCTGAATTATCTTAGTTATTAGAGGTTTTTTTTATGAGTCAAACCTTTGACATTTAAGCTGCGTATCATCACATCCTCACTGGACAACTGTACTAAACGGGGTTTGACTTGTCAAAGCACATGGCCACAGTGGAGGGTCTGATCACCCGCTCAGGCGGCTCAGAAAGACCTTTTGTCCTGTCACGCTCCTTCTTTGCTGGATCACAGAGACTGGGTGAGTTACATGAATGGAAGAACGTTTTCATGTACAGTATTTACGGTTATGTCCTCACCTGTTGTCTCTGACTTTATTTTGTATGCAGGCGCAGTATGGACAGGCGACAACGTCGCCAGTTGGGAATATCTGAAGATATCGATTCCAATGCTCTTGTCTCTCAGTGTGGCAGGCGTCGTATTTTGTGGAGGTGAGCCCAGGATCTGGTCATACTGGATTAAATTCTTTTGAATTGTAAAATCACAACTGGATTTGGATTTTGTACCAAAACCCATATAAAGTAAGTGTTGGTACAGAAACATGAACAAAATGCACACTTGGGAAATTACAAGTCTCACACACCTCTCATCCTTTGCTCTCTGTGTTTTAGCTGATGTCGGTGGGTTTATTAAGGATCCGGATCCAGAGTTGCTGGTGCGCTGGTACCAGGCAGCCGCCCTGCAGCCATTTTTCCGCGGCCACTCTGCGTATGTGACAAAGCGCCGGGAGCCCTGGCTGTTTGAAGAGGAGGTCACCGCAGAGATCCGCGCTGCCATCCAGCAGAGGTGCTCTCAGAGATAAGAAGCAGCGATTCTGAAGTTACAAAAAGTTTTAAACAAAGACAGAAAGTTGACATGACTGTTGATTGACAGCTGACCCTGATCAGTTTAATCCAAGGACATTGGCAGATCCCCAGCAAGGCTTGAAAGACTTTCACCTCATTGCCGTGCGTGACACAAATGAAAAAATGTTCTAATGCACTTGAAAGACAAAATGATATTTAAACCATCCTTATTGAGGTACTGAGTGGGCTTAAACATCTAGTAGTGATGTGAGGAGCTCAAATCAAACAAAGGAACTGGGGAGTGACCCGTCTCTTCTGTGCTCAGGTACTGCCTGCTGCCTTACTGGTACACTCTGTTCCACCAGGCTCACATCTCTGGTCTGCCTCCACTCAGGTGAGTATTGCTGCCGTTCAGCAGATGTACTGCAACTGCCAACATCAGCATCGATCCGGCGGGATCAAGCTTTGAGTTTTTCAGGCGCCCGAGGTCAACTTCGTTCATGCTCTGGTGATGTAACGTTCGCGAAGCATCACAGAAACTCTCATTTTATTTGACACAGACCCATGTGGGTGGAGTTCTCCAGAGAGCAGAGCACCTTCACTTTGGACAACCAGTATATGATTGGTGATAAATACCTCTTTGATTTTGCATTATTACATGACGTACCCTGCAATCACTGCGTTCAGGTTGCTCAGACTTCCACTGTGCGTTGATTTTCATGCAGGAGGAGCACTGCTGGCCTGTCCTGTGACCGAACCAGGCCCTCAAGAGGTCAAAGTGTTGCTTCCTGGATCTGGGGAGGTAAAACAGTCGCCACGTTTAAACCTATCAATGTATTCAAATATGGTTGCGTTACACCTCACAGTGGCTGTTAAATCAAGCTTTGTTTCTCTTCTAGCTTTGGTATGATGTTCAGTCTGCAAAGGCGTACAAAGGAGGAAAGACTGTGAGTCTTCCAGTCACCCTGGACACAGTGAGTGTTTACCCTGATCCACACAGCAGAGGGTGTGGTTGGGCTGATTCAGATAAATTGAACGGGAAGTTTCCTGGTTTGACTAAGGCCAAACTATGCCCAATTATTTCATAACAGTAATAGATTTTGGATTCCTGTTTTAGATCTACTGCAGATTATTCTAAACTTGAAATAAAGACAGAGATTAGATTATGGAGGGAAAGTGATTCTTTCGTGCAGGTCCCTGTGTTCCAGCGTGGCGGCTCGGTCATCTGCAGGGCTGCAGGTAGTTGCTCCTGCACAGCTGAACTCCAGCTACTGTCGCTCTCCATAACTGTGGCTCTAAACTCTCAGGTAAGAAGAATTTACTGAAGCAGTTCTATGGTCTAAAACAACATCAGAAAATAAAGTGATGCATTCATATTGTTTTTATTTGACCAACAGTCTGAAGTTAGTCAGTTTAATATCATATATGTTGGAGAAATCAAATTCTCACATTTGTGAAGTGGGAGCCTGAAAAATGACGACAGTGATTAAACCTTTTTAAAATCGAAGATGATTCATTTTTCGCTGATCGACTAGTTGATTAATTGGTTACATGTCTAATCATTGCAGCTCAAAAATGAATACAGTACGGTGTCTTTGACATTTCTGCCTACAATACTCATAAATTTTCATTGCAGAAGATGCTTCAATGTTTGTATTTGCTAAAAAAAAAATTTGTTTGTACCAGACAAACTCTTGTGTATTTGGGTTCAGATTTGTGAAACTTGCATCAGTGAATCAGCAAAGTCCAGACCGCAGTCCGTCCTCTCTGCAGGGCGCCGCCGATGGTGAGTTATACCTGGACGACGGCCACTCCTTCAGCTACCGGGACAGAAAGGCCTTCTGTCTGCGCAGGTTCAACATGCTGGCAGGCCGGCTGCTCTGCCGGTGAGTCACGCTCACACCTCACACGAGGGATCCGGTTTTAGATCACATTTCAAAGGAGCTAAAAAAAACTCCAACTTTTTTTGGCTGTACAAGTGAAACTTGAATAGTTTAAGCACATAATGATTTGATATCTGTCGTCTCAGCCCTGCCAGCGAGGAGAGAGCGTTTGACTGCAATACTGTTGTACAGTCAGTCACCGTCCTGGGGGTGAAGAGCAAACCGTCCGCTGTGACTGTGCACGTGTCTGGTGAGCATTATACTCGCATTCAGTCACAGCTGTCAACCTCATATACACAGTCACGAGGTTAATGGCGTAGCAATGCGCATTATCCAACATAACCAGCAGAAATGAAAACGCATTGAAGAAGTCCACACACACTGAAGAAGTCCACACACACTGCTGTTTTGTGCTGTTTCTCATTTATTATAAAGGGAGAAAGTGACAATAGAAGGATCTCTCCTCTTGGAAATGATCAAATGAAGCACAATTAGAGGAGACAGTTTACTCTGGACATCCTGGGAGCTGAGGCTTTGTTTTCCACGCCCGCTCTTTTTACACCTTTTTCTTTTTATCACCAGGTGCTGAAGACTCTTCAGCTGCATTTCAGTACACGGAGACCGGCTGCACAGTGACAGTGAGCAACCTGAACCTCCGAGTGGCCACGGACTGGGAGATATGGATAGGTTAGCCATGGATGTGTCAGGGAATGTTGTTCCAGATAGGAGAGGTGAGGAGAGTGTCAGGTTAAAGTCATTAAAATGTTTTTTGTTTTTTTTTTAAATTGGCAAATACAACATCTGATTAAACGTAGAACATGCAGTTAAATGAAGACTTATTTGATGCTGTTGACACTCGTTCACAGCACATGGTGACACAGTGGGCTAACAGCTAACAGCAGTATGTTGCCATGTGCAAATGTTTTCACATGCGCCGATCTCTTTTTGAGCATTTTAAAGAAAAACCTAATTTAACCTAATCAAAAGTTTTAGTTTTTAAAATCACATTTAATAAAAAAAATGAATATGTACAGAGACAAACTAGACAAAAAGATGCATATTTAAAGGAATGATTGTGAAACTGCAGTGCTAAACTATTAAAAATGAATTCTGATACAAATGTCGGATGTTTAAAGCAGTGGATTGAATGTTTCCTCCGCTGAATAAATGATGCACCAATGTGCTTTCTGTGGCTGAATTGTAAAGCATAATATGTCACTTTTTGCAACAAACTGCTTTAGAGGAAGAAGATAAGCGAAACTAAGAAGCAGAAGAGACGGCAAAGACAGTGTGTCAGGAGAAATAAAATTGGCTGTAAGATGTGTAAGATCTGCAAATATTCAGCACTTTTTTCCACTTCTGCGCCAGAGAGTGTGATGTATTCTGTTTTTTTTTAAAGGCAGAGGCCCACCTCTGAAGCAGCATCAAGTGTGGCTGAAGGTTACGTTTCCTTCCTGTTAGCAGCTCTAAGACAGGGCGACGCATCCCTACACACTGGCAGTCTGTCGGCGATGATCTGCGCTATGTAACAAAACCCAAAACACTGGCCCGGAGTTGTACTTTTCCGACCAGTGCTAAAAATGGACGATACTCCAGTTATGCTGAGACTGCTCAACGCTGAGCTCCATTGAGAATAGGTTTAAAGGGGTTGAATGCCTTCTGCTGAGGCAAGGCATCTACCGACCACTCTTTACATGCCCTCCGGCGCGGCCCGCTGGCCTTTGTGTCACCCAACAATGATGGCACCGTGGCACCGCGGCCAGGGAGAGATCATTGTTCGGTGCGGCCAATGGGAGCGCAACAAATAGACGCTTATGTGATGCGCGAGTTCCCGTGCGTATGTCTGTATGGTAATGCAAAGGTGAATGCGTGTGGAGTGAATGTCTCTTTTTACACCGAGCTTTTGCATCTGCCCTGTGACGAGTGGAAGGGGGACGTCACACAAAGAGAGAACCAATCAGACATTAGCTGTTTGGATTTATGCCAGGGTTTTGGAGCTTGTAAGACTTTAGTACAAGTGGCAAAAGCCAGGTTTTTTTTAAAAACAAAGTCAGCCGAGACGAGATGCCCTATACGCCGTCTGGCTTTTTCTGCGACCGGTTGATCCGGGAACGAGAGAGGAGAGACGGGGAAGGGTCCCTCAACAAGCCCCTCCGCTTCAACGGCCAGGACTTCAACATCCAGAGACAGGAGTGCCTTCAGAGGAAGAACCTGTTTGAGGATGAATCTTTCCCGGCCACCGTGGAGTCTCTGGGCTTCAAGGAGCTGGGCCACAAGTCCAACAAGGTCAAGAACATCGTCTGGAAGAGGCCCAAGGTAGGAGGGGGGGGGGGGGGGGAGGGGGTGCACATGGAGAGGCACATTGATGGCAATGTTAAATAAAGAGGGTATGGATCACAATTGGGAGGTGGGATGGGGTTTTTTGATACACGGCAACATCAAACCTGCTTTGGAATAACTACATTCCCCCCATCTTCATGAGGGATTATTTTATGGTGAGACCTGTGGACTTAACCTGGAGATGTGACCAAAATACTCCCCAGCATTCCTACATGGACGGATTGGAATTAAGTGACTTAACATCATTATGCCTATGTTTCCCCTTTTTTGACACAATGGATATTTCATTGTTTGCCAACTGGAAGATGAATGTCATTTCGCTCCAGTTGCTATTTCACACAAAAATCTGAAGTTTCTCTCAGAGAGCTTTACAGTCATACCGCACCCCCAATCTGTAAAGTAACTGAATTAAATAGAAAGCTCGTACGAGACTGACTCTTAACTCTTTGTGTTTATTATTGTCTGCAGGAAATTTGCGAGAACCCTCAGTTCATTGTTGGAGGAGCCAGTAGGACAGACATCTGCCAGGGAGATCTTGGTAAATTATGTTTGTTTTAACTAAACAGTAACTTACAGTGTCACAGTGTCAACTCACAGTTAGTTTTATTTTTCAGTGCTGATTAAATTCACAATGAATTAAAACTGACCTCTACCTAATTGTTAAAAAGACAGGAAGTAATCTACCTTTAAAATGCCAGCATCTTCCATTTCCAGGTCTGAATCAACCACATCTTGGTATTTGGGGGTATGTCATTTTTTTCAATTTAATCACAGACAAGTGCAGAAATACTTGAAACAAGTTGGGGATGACTGAAATGAAACATGAATGAAATGCATCCTCTTTGGATGTTTGACGTTTTGACAGAACTATGCATGAACAGAAGGACAGTTGTTTTTACTGTAGGGAATCACTCTCACATACAACATCAAGTCAGTCTGCAGTCAGGCAGCTTAGGGGGGGTAACAGGATAGAAAATATCCCATGGACTCCCCCCGCACACGGCCTCCCTATATTGTGCTTACTCTTTTGGAAGGGAATCCAACCGGCAGCACTTCTCATTGTTGTCCAGTTCAGGCTGCAAATAAAGAGAACCCAACGGACAAAGGTCCTGGCAGACACTGTGAACCGTTCCCTGTTGGGGAAAAAAAAATGACATTGTTCCTAACTCCGGCAGCTAACACCCCATCACACACCTGGACAATCAGAAAACGCAGATGTCAGCACTCAGCCGGCTGTCTTTTCCTCCTGCAAAAACAAATTACAGCCATCAGAGACGTTCCTTTCAGTCTTTGCTTTGATCACGAGTGAAATCACAGTCGCAAAGGTGCATGCTTTCAAAGGTGCTTCTTTCCTGTTTAATGGGGGACATTTCCATCTAAATCCATAGAGTAGAAAGTGAGAAAAGATAGGATTTTCAAAATCACGATCTGTCCTCTAAAAGTTTCAAACAGTTCCCATCTCAATCTGCTCAGTACATTGCCCTCGCACTTTGAGCTCCAGGAAAACACCTTTTGAAATGATGTATAAGCCCGAGAGGAGGTGAAATCCTCCCAGCTGTGGTTGTATGATGTGTGTGTGTTGGAATAAAGTTGCGTCGAGGTGAACTACATGAAATGACTGTCTGTGTTCAGGTGACTGCTGGTTGCTGGCTGCCATTGCCTGTCTCACCCTGAATGAGAAGCTCCTCTACCGTGTGGTTCCCCAGGAGCAAAGCTTCTCAGAGGGCTATGCCGGCATCTTCCACTTCCAGGTCAGAACAAAAAGACCTGACCTCAAATTCAGTCCTTCATTGTTTTGATATTGTTAATGTAATTAGCAGAAAAACGGAGTAACCCTCATGAAGAAACTCGTTGAAACTCAGTGGCTTCTCATCCTTTCAGTACTGTTTCTTCTCCCCGGCCTCCTTATGTCATTCAGTTCTGGCGCTACGGCGACTGGGTCGATGTTGTCATTGACGACCGCATCCCGACCTTCAACAACCAGCTGGTCTTCACCAAGTCCGCTGAGAGGAATGAGTTTTGGAGCGCCCTGCTGGAGAAGGCCTATGCCAAGTGAGTTTACTAAATGTTTCTTCCTGTAGTGAGGAGAGGATTGTTTCCTGGTACAGTGTTTACCTTGTTTACCTGCACACTGACAGAGTAGAACAGGGGAAACTACAGCCATTTAGTTTTATTGGGCTGCAGATTCGGAAGGGGCTATAACTACATTCTTTTTATACCGACACACAATATATTAGCGATTTTTACAGGCATTGCATTCTGGTTCCAATCTGATTTAAAGAGCTACAGTTTTGAAAACAGTCTTTGCCTCATGAGATGTTCTTTTTGGCAAAGAAAGAACTGAAAATGCAAATGTAAATGTAAACTTCCCTTGTCCAGGCTGCATGGATCCTACGAGGCCCTGAAGGGAGGAAACACCACGGAGGCCATGGAGGATTTCACGGGTGGAGTGACTGAGTTCTACGAGATGAAGGAAGCTCCCAAAGAGCTCTACAAGATCATGAAGAAAGCTCTGGAGAGAGGCTCGCTCATGGGCTGCTCCATTGACGTGAGTCAGACATTTTCCATCTCACCGTGATAGGGCGAGGACTTCAGGCTGGGTCGGGATCGACTCGAGGGTTCTCTTCTGAAGTTGTACCTTGTGCCTGTTGTGCCCATGAGTGCACATCTACATCAGTTGACTTCACTTAAACCATCCAATTATATTGGTCTTTCAGTATATTTCAAGAATATTGGAAAGGACCTCTTTGAAAGTTTTAAACATTTTATTAAACATTAGACTATAACTTCTTTACTTTGCTGTTATTGGCTGCATAGTTGACAGCATTCCTCATTCATCAGTTTTATTTCCCAAAGAACGCATGTAAAACTTAAAAAATGACCAGCACATACACCATAAACTTCTATTTTAGTTTTATTTTTCGCTGATAAATAGATTTATTTTTGAGTATAATGTATGTTTTGTCCTTGTTCTCGTCCTTAATGGCATGTCACACATTTTGTGTACCTGCAGTCCCTGGTTCCAGCTCGCTTTGAGACTCGTACTGTGACGGGACTGGTGAAAGGCCACGCCTACTCTGTGACAGCAGTGGAGGAGGTAAAGCTGGTCGCCGAACAAGGAAACAATGTGTGTGATGCAGTGGGATCGTTCCGACCCTGTGAACCTGCACAGCTGCACACGACAAGTAGCCAACAGTGGCTGGTGGCACGGTAACAAGGCCGGTGTCAGGCGGTTTCTGCGTCATGGCTCCTGTGTTAATGTGTTCAATTCCTTAAGACAAGAAGAAGCCATATGAGTGCATGTGAGTCAAATTGTGAAAATGTTTTCCTGCAGTGTAAACCGTCTCAGCACAAGGACTCCAAAGTTCGTCTGGTGCGTCTCAGGAACCCATGGGGTCAAGTGGAATGGAACGGTCCCTGGAGTGACAAGTAAGGAGTTTTTAACCCCCAAGTCCTTCATTTTAAGCCTTATGAGACTTCATTTTTTTAATCATCACAACATTTAGCTCAGTTTTGCGTGAAATTGACGTCTCAGATTCAAGCAATGTCACTATTTTTCTCCTCTCTGATAGCTCTAAGGAGTGGGCCACGCTATCAAAGGCTGAAAAAGAGAAGCTCCAGCACCAGAGCGCCGAGGATGGAGAGTTCTGGTCAGCAAATTCCAGTGAATTGGGAAAAAAAATATTTTCATTCAAACATTTTACAACTAACTCCTAAAGATTCACTTCACTTCTTCTCCCAGGATGTCATTCGAGGATTTCAAGAAGAACTATACCAAGATCGAGATATGCAACCTCACCCCCGACGCCCTGGAGGATGACAAGATCCACAAATGGACGGTGTCTGTGAACGAGGGCCGCTGGGTGAGAGGCTGCTCCGCCGGAGGCTGCAGGAACTACCCAGGTGTGCGGCTGTAAAAAAAAAAAATCAAGTAATATCAAGTTCCAAAATAAAAGCCAAATATTACACCTGTGAAGACACTCACTAAATGTGTCCTGCAGACACTTTCTGGACCAACCCTCAGTACCGCCTCCGTTTGCTGGAGGAGGACGATGACCCCGAGGACAACGAGGTGGGCTGCACCTTCGTGGTGGCCCTGATGCAGAAGAACAGGCGGAAAGAGCGCAAGATGGGAGCCAACCTCTTCACCATCGGATTCGCCATTTATGAGGTGTTCCCTTTGGTTCTATTCAGATTCAGATCCTGTGTTTAATTATTGGAAAAAAGTATTTGCACAAAAATCCTCGTGGTTTTCTTTTTAGTTTTCGAATAACATAAGGACGAAAGGTTTTAGGTTTTTATTTTGCATCCTGTAATGGCAAACACTGACGTTCTCTCTGTCTCTTCACAGGTGCCGAAGGAGGTAAGGAAGCTGTAAACAAAACTGTGGAGCAGCAGTTTGCAAGTTTGTTTACACATCCCTGTTTCCAGTTTGAATTACTGTCACCAGGTTTTATAAGACAAGCCAGGACTGAACGGCCGATTCTTCTGTTTCTGTGTAGTTTTTGTTAATGCACATTTTATACATTTCCCACCCTTACCATTGTGACACCCCCTCCCTCTTCCAGATGCATGGGAACAAGCAGCACATGCAGAAGGACTTCTTCCTGTTCAACTCCTCCAAGGCTCGCTGCAAGTCCTACATCAACCTGCGCGAGGTGACCCAGCGTTTCCGCCTGAGCCCCGGAGAGTACGTCATCGTTCCCTCCACGTACGAGCCGCACCAGGAGGGCGAGTTCATCCTGCGCGTCTTCTCTGAAAAGAAGAACACCTCAGAGTGAGTGGGTGAGGGCGATCAGGGTGGCCTGGGCTGCGTGAGGAGGGAGCGGGTGTTACGATACTGCAGTTACAGTTACACGTGTCTGTTCGTAGATGCTTATTTTATTCCAGTGATGCAGATGCTGTTTCTTACCAGGGCTGGGTATTGAAATACGTCATATATCAGTCATTTGTATGTACAACAGGATATTTAGAGGTAAGAAAAAACAGGAAATTTAGCAAAATGTCTCAAACTACTTCCCTTTTGAAGGTGATGTCTGCAAATGTCATGTCTAGTCCAGAGCTGAGACAAAAAAAAGCAGGTGGAACCAGCAACCAGGTTCAGAGGAGTCGCATAAAAAAAAAAACTGTTTTGATCCCTGTTTGAATTAAATCAGTTTTATTTATTCTTTACCTAATGAAGAGGCAAGACAGATGTGCGTGTGTGTTGCACACTCAAGTCAGATACACGTCCAACAATACCCAGCCCTGCTCATTTATGTTTAATGTTGATTGATTTTAGCCTTGAAAATATCACACGTACTAGTGCTTTAACTTCCCTCTATGTGCAGTTGAAAGTGCAGGTTTGTGTATTTGTTCATGAGGGTGGGGTTTTGTCGGGGTGCTTTGTGGGTGGGGCGCACACCACCAAAGAACAAACAATTTTAACGGCGATTTGATTTGTAGAGCTGGAAGAAATCGGCCGCAGTTCGAAGCTGTTATGGAATCTTTTTTAGGACAAGCGACTTCAGATTTGGGCACGATCCGGTAAACTTTCAAAATATTCAGTACTGCATACCCAAGCCTACCCCCGCCCCTGCTGCCCTGGAGGACCAGACAGCAAGCAGAGCCGGCCTGCACTCTGATGGACCGAGACCTGACTGTGCATCAGGCTGTGGGACGGATGTGCACAGCAAACACAGAACCTTGCGATGGGCTCTAACTTACCAAACATGAAAACACATGGGTCATTTTTGGTTAATAAAATAATATTAACACCATTAATATCAGATCAGTTACCACCCTGAAGATAATTTCTTAATTGACTTTGTTTTGAGTGTCCCATCTGCCTTCATGTAGGTTAAAGTTAATTACTTTCAGGTGCATGTTGGGCCAGTTATGTCTCTGACAAACTGTACAGACTCAACTGCAGTTTGACATTAAACCCCATCTGTTACAATCTGTAAAAACCAGGACATGACGCCTGTATGACCAAGATTTCTCAAAATAGGAAAAATCTATCACTATACTGTCACTGGAGGAAGCAACAGGTGGTACTGAACTAACACATTTTATCCACAGCTTCTTTAAGACTTTCTGGAATGTTTTCCATTTTAGTCCAATGTGAGTATGGGACTATCAGCATTTATGAAATGGTCATAAATTAGTTAAACACCTTGTTGATGATTGTTTACGGCGTGTCATCTCAGCAATCAGCTCAGGATTTTCAACTTATTTGACTGTTTCTTTAATTTGAGATCAGATTTGCTGTAGTGAACAGGGTTATGGTCCAGATGAGATGTTGTTGCCACCATGGTGACTGCTGTTTGTTCGTCTTCATCCAGGGAGATAGAGAACAGGATCGAGGCTGACCATCCTGTGGTAAGTTTCCCTTTTTCCAGTTAGCAGAGTTAGGGTCTTAAGGTCTGTCACTTTACAGAATAGTCATTTTTTTCCATTCTATTTTTTTTTATGGAAGTCAATTTAAAACCTGTGTTAAAAACATGTACTTATGTTGGAATTCTTATTCTTTTTATTTATGTTATTCTTTTTTCCCCTTTCCACATCTCCTCCCTCTCATTTTATTCATCTTTCTTTGCTTTGTGGCTCCATGATGCCTCAGCCGGCGCCGGCCTCGGCAGGGGAAGAGAGCGAGGAAGATCAGCAGTTCCGGACTATTTTTCAGGAGATAGCTGGAGAAGTGAGTACAGGAGGGGCAGAGTGTGAACCAGTGACGTGCTTTAGTACCGTCATGGTGCAGGTACATTACAATGTATGGAGATATTCATTGCTTTTGAATGAAAATTGAGGGGGATGTTGATTTGTTTAATGTCAAATAACAGCATCAGAAAATCAAAAGTCGTTTGAGAGCTATTCTCATCTCCTTCTCCTTCTTCTTCTTCTGTGTCTTTGTTAAACAGGACATGGAAATCACAGCCAACGAACTGAAAAATGTTCTCAACAGAGTGATCACCAAACGTGAGTCCAGTCAACTTTTTATTCAAACCTCTTGACGGCGCAACGAGATGAAAACTAAAAGTGTCAGAATGTCACAGTTTACCTAAAGCGCTCTATTACATTTTAATCATTTGTACGACCCAGAAAAAAAAAAGTTTGTGTGACGTGGGCATTCTGTCTTTATTTACTGGCCCTTTCAAACACTCTCTTTCTTCCCTCCAGATAAGGACCTCAACACAGAGGGCTTCAGTCTGGAGAGCTGCAGGAGCATGATTGCTCTGATGGACGTATCCTTTGTATCGAGTGCATCGGGCTGGCTGTGTTGTCTGTAAGAGGCACAACCTGCCGAGACCCGTTGGCAGGGTCTGTCATTGACGCTCACAGGGCCTAAGCTCCATTTATCCTCCTCATCACCCCCACAGACAGCGTGATGTTATACTGTGAAGCAATGGAGAACACGCAAAGTTGTTTATTTTTCTTTTAGGCTCACAGAATAATACTGGTATATGAAGCCAGTTGCCAGTTATAGCATGATTTTGGTCTTAACTGCTCCTGCTCAGATGGATGGGACAGGTAGACTCAATCTTCAGGAGTTCAGACATCTGTGGAATAAGATCAAACAGTGGCAGGTGGGAATCCTCTCTCTCTTTTTTTAAAATGATATCGCCTCTTCTCTCTCGTCTCCTTATTCTTAACTTTGAGAGACAGAGACAAAAGTAACACTTAGAATTACTGCATTTATTCACAGCTGAACTTTTACATCTTTAAATTATGTGCAGCTGTAGTGAACAGCGTGTTCTACATCAAATTCTCCCCCGCTCCCTTTCAGGGGATCTTTAAGCACTACAACGCCGACCAGTCCGGGAGCATCAACAGCTACGAGATGAGGAACGCCGTCAACGATGCAGGTGATGACACGCACAGAAAAATCCTTAAAGGGTCAGTTCATCCAGATCAAAACCAGACAAAGGGTACTTCTTTATGTTTTTATTTTGCCCGGATATCTGCAGCTGAGATTTTGGTCCACTACCCAAAGTAACCACAGACTAACACAAAACATAAGAAACACAGCACAAAACATTAGAAAAAAAACTCACTAAGGATAAGGAGGACCATGTGCTTTCTGCTCAGGGTGAAGTGATTCTTTAAAACACAGTGTACATGTTCGAAACAAAAAAAGGAAGAAATTTACTTTACTTATACAGATTGGGTAATCGGTGTTCTTTAATCTGTCATATTTGTGTTTTCAGGATTTTTTCCATGATGTTCATGATGATTATAATGAATCATAATATGACAGTTTTTTCTGGGTTGTGATGTACACGTGCAGTGTGAGGACCAGAGGAATGCTTGTTTCTGTGCTGCTGATGAATTTATAGCCCGAACTCACCCTCTGAATGTTCTTGTCACTGTACAGTCATGTGTCTTATGTCCCGCTCAGGCTTCCGTCTTAACAACCAGCTGTACGACATCATCACCATGCGCTACGCCAACGAGAACATGAACATCGACTTCGACAGCTTCATCAGCTGTCTGGTGCGGCTGGAAGCCATGTTCAGTAAGTCACTGCCTCATGCCCACTGTGCAATTAGAAAATGATCAAGTGATTTTGGGGATATACATGTAAAATGATGCATACGAGTCATGTGATGTCAGGGGAGTAGTGCACCTTTCATCTGTGAAACTTTAATTCTGCCAGATATCTTTTGTAAAGCTCATGATGGATGCTGCAGGAAGAATAACAGTGCTGCCTGTGTTTGAATGGCTTCCTCTGTCTCTATGGAGAGAAAAGAAATGTCTAAAACCCGGGTGGCCCTGTTGTGTCTCGAGTCACAGCTTCACTGGATTAGTGAACGCATTTGTTTTCAGCCTCCAAAAAGGAAATGAAATTAGGTGAACCGCACTTGTGTCGAATGGCAGTTGCAGTGTGATGCATTTCTCTGCAGGAGCATTCCAGGCCTTTGATCAGGACGGAGACGGTACAATCAGACTCAGTGTGCTGGAGGTAAGAGACAAACTCGCTCCACAGCCACAGATGAAAAACAACAGCTTTTATCTGATCTTTGCCCTTTTGTCTTTGAATAATATATAGTTTTACTTCCCTGAGCATTGAAAAAAGAGAGAAACTCACTTCATCTTAAATCCAACTTAATTTTTTCCAAGTCCCCAAGGGGAATTGTGTCTTAGCCAGGTAAAACCCAGGGTTTGTTTCAGTGCAATTAATAAAGCAGTTGAATGGTGTTATTTCGATGCGCATAGGTCTACAAAGAGACATAACATTATATTATTTTAAAGGTTTCTGTCAATTTGTCATAATGATATAAAAGTACAACTCAGCTGGATTTGCCTTTCTCACGGGAATTTTCTCATCCCAAATTGATGATGGAACCTTTTGCTTCCCTCCGTGCACAGTGGCTCCAGCTGACCATGTACGCCTAGCAACGCCCATCTTCTCCCAGGTGAGCTCCACTTCACACGAGGACCAGACCTGCCAGACTTTACCTCAATATTCAGTGTGCCCGACCGCCGTTAGCGCTCATCCACCCTCACCTCCAGCCTCCCTCCCCCGGTCCCGACAGCTCTGCTCCTTCTACTCCAACACGCCATTTCATCTTTCCCATTTTTCTCCCTCTCTAGGTCTCAGGCCTGTTGCATTTCCTTCTCTGCCTCTGTCCTCCCATTATCATCAAAATATCAGTCTCCTTTCAGTCATTAGCTTTTGTTTTGATTTTTTTTTTTTTTAACCTTGTACCGTACATTTCTCAGGCATCAAACACACACAACCTCCTTTTTTTTCTGTCACAATACCTCACAGAGCCTCTCCCGGTAACCCATTTCTGTACTAGTTCACTGTTCACACTCATATCTGCTCCTTCAACCGTTCCTCGTGTTATCAAACTGAGCAGCAAGGGCATTTTTTTCCCTGTATCCACTCCAGTGAACTGGGCTCTCTGGTGGACCACGAATAAACTTGTGATATCACTCTTAACACCTTCTCATCACATTTCTGATGCAACCAACAGTTTCTTCATTTCTGGGCCTCCTAAAAATCTCTCTCTACCCTGACCCCGTTTTCCATCCACGTATTTCTGTCAAATAAAATAACACTTTACAAATTTATTGTTGGCCTAGAGTAAAGCGTCGGTATGTTTCACACTCCAACACGAGAGACAGTTCGAGCTACGAGCCATCTTCAGTGGCTTGTGTCGGCCCCATGGATAGCCCTCTCTGGTGGACAAACTCAGGCTTCTTCTGTTCATCTCAGCTCCAGCCAGCATGAATTCAACCACTCAACCCCCCCACCAATGTCCAGTCTGCCAGTCGTTCACCTCTGCACGTGGATGGATTACTTTCCAGAACAAAACTCTGGAGCCGACAAGTTTACTTCTTTTTTTAATTACCAATGTTGATGGTTCAAATATGGATTTGAAAGAATATGGCTGACTGCAGCTTTTTGTGATTTTCCTATTAAGGCTTTGGTCTAATGAGTGTACTGCATTTTTAACCATTTTAATCAAATAAATGAATGAATGTGTAATTGGTTTGAACTCATTAACCCAGTTAACCCAGTAGTTTTGAGGTGAAATTGTGGTATTTTCAACCGTGGCCCTTCTATAAAGCACATAGTAAGGATTATTTAAAATCAGTTCAGAAATCAAGAACACCAAAAAGAAGACACAGGAAATTGTCCATTTAATATTGCAACATTTTTTTTAATTCTTAATTATTAATTAGATTGCACTTTCATAAAAAAACAAAACGTCTCGTCCCAACTTTGATAATAACTGAAAAACTTGAAGAAACTCAGGAATGCCAGGTAAGAGGTGAGCTGCACGCTTCCCTCAGTCATAAATAACAAGTGGGTGAGGAGAGTTTGGAAGATGGCGGCCGTGAGAACGTCAGAGAACGAGGTTAACGAATCCTCAAAGGAGGATAAAGCCAAGAGAGCTGTAACCACACAAAGTCTGCCAAAAAGAGAGCATCGACTGGGCTTCCACACTGTTTAAATCTGGTTGAATGGGCTTTTTAAAAAAAGTGGATTTGTGTGACCAGTGCCTGTTTTTAAGAGGGTGAGGTATGGCATGGGAGATGAATCCTAATTCTTCCCTTCAAGCTCCTCCATCAAACACCTCCTCTAAACATCCTTCACCTCCACAATTCATTAGAAAACTATCTTCACTGGGGAAAACACAGCTCCGGTGCCTTCTGCTCGATGCTCCAAATATACAATAAATTCACAAAAAAAAAAAAAAACTCCAACAGGAAGACATCATTCACGTCATAAAAACAGTACCCCACTCTCACACGTGGGAAAACAGGGTTCCTTAAACCACTCTGTCGACAATGACGAGGAATAAACCCACACAGGTAAACACATGTAGGAATACACAAGCGTACACACACACACACACACACACACCACCATGTCCATATCTTGGTTCTGTTATCACTGCAAATATAAATTCTCAAATGACAACCTCAGGCCAAGTCACACAACACTGCACCAAAGTCCCTCAACACCTTTAAATCGCCTGAATGAGCAACAACAGTCTAGCAACAAAAAAAATCCTCAACCTAAACCGCAAAAAAAAAAAAGAGTGTTAGAAACTGGGCTCTTCTGAAAATAAAATAATACCAAACCAAAAAAAAATTAAATAATTAATTCTGTCACTTCAATGAAACTCCTTCAAAAAGGTATTCACACCGTTGATCTACTAACCTGGGAGACTACCACATGAAATTATTATTCTCATAAACAAAAGGTTTACTTTGAATGAATAATGGCAACTTAATAAAAGAAAACAAAAAAAAGCTGTAGGTTGCTCAACATGACACATCACAACTGCATAACAACAATAAAAACATCTCTTTACCCATGCCATATTGTAGCCAACCAATCTAGAAGGTGATTATTGGTTTTTGTTGCAGTTTCAAAAGAAAAGCATAACAGCTCCCCCTGATACTGGCAACGCTGAAGTTTCTTCAACAGACAAAAGTCATGTGTTTCTTTGTCTTACTTTGGTCAGTGAAAAGAGGAACTGCAATGGTCAGACAGAGAGAGAGGAAGGCGTGTTTTGTAGTACGTAAAAAAAGAAGGAAAAAGGACAAGGGCACAAGCCACCCTCCTTTCATGATTGTATTATGGTTGGATTCCAACACCGAACATAAAGGATGGAGTCGTCGGACGCCATTCGTCAGGCTCGACAGGAGCGCTGCGAAGTGAAGTGGGTCCCGAGAACGTCCCCCCCAATATGGGAGGTAAACATAAGGGGGGTAAAGGTTGCAGGAAAGGGAAGAGGGCACAGGAGGAAACTATGTTCCCACCCCCCCCGCCGGCTCTTAAGGCTCCAGTTCAGTCTCTTCCTCAGCGTGTTTCTGCATGTGCAGCAGCATCCCCTGCAAAAGACAAACATATGAACAGCTGCAGCCGGTGATCATTTTCATGATCGGTTCATCTGCCAGTTATTACTGTAGAGAATCAGAAAACAGTTTGAACAGCCTGTCATGATTTCCCAGAGCTACAGGTAATGTCATCAAACGTCTCCTTTTGCGTTGAACGATGGGGTTAGAATTCAGATGGTTACCTGCTTGGAGCTGTTGCGCGCGCAGAAATACTCTTCACATTTTTTCCAGCGGCACCTGAGCGTCTGGAAGTTGACGCTGGCGTGGTCGTTGATCAGGTGTTGCTGCAGGTGCTCCGTCAGCCCGAACACCAGCGAACAGCCGTGCCACTGTCGACGCAAGACACCGTTAATAAGCACTTCGCGACCAGGGACGCACTCTGAGCCAATCATCCGACTCAACTCTCCTCATCTACGGCTTACTCCATTCCCTATCGCTTCTCTTACCCGGCAGCGGTAGTTCTGCATCAGATTCAGCTTGATGGCCTGCACGCTGCCATCGTAACAGCCCGTGTAGATCTGAAACGCAACATAAACACAAATGATGGGTCAATACGGGGCTCGACATTATAAATCGGCTCGCTGGCCCCGGGCCTACTACTTGAGGACTGTCATCAAACATCAACATTTCATTAGAGCCTGCGTATTTGTGCCTAATTGAAAGCAGCCGCTGCCTAACGCGAGCGCGTTGTCTCCTAGCAGAAAGTGTGTAAATGACAGATACGGCTTGATGTCATCCCCTGTAATATCTAGTTTTCGATCAGCACGTGAGAAAGCAGTGCTGTAAGTTTACTCTCCAACAGCTTGCACCTGAAACGCGACTGCAACAAACACAACTGGACACACACACTGGAATGAGCCAGTCTCTCACCATGTTCTTGTGGACACCCATGCACATCACCATGTCCTTGTGTCCACCGTAGACCTGCAGCTGTTCATGAGACTGTGGAGAGAAAGACAGTTGAATTCAGATTTTGTTAAACGTTCATGGAAACACTGTTGAATGAACGTAGAAGCTTGAGCTGATGTTTTCTCGGGACACCGGCCAAACGTGATAATGAATTTGTGATAGTTGTGTGACGGTGAACGGTTCGGGGATGCAGACCTGCAGATCGTAGACACGGACCAGTTTGTCCAGGCAGGCGGTCACCATCACCTTCCCCAGGACGGACACCACGGTAACAGCGTGACTGTGACCTTTGTAGACCCGCACCAGTTCTCCGGTCTGTACAGAGACACAGTGTTGGAACCTTCTAAAAACTACACTTTCAAACAACATTGTATGTGTATAAAGAGTTAAGCGGGATGACTCACATGGATGTTGTGCGTATAGACACACTGATCACTGGAGCCACTAAACACCAGATCATTGACCACCTGAGGGGGGTGGAGAAGAGAAAACAAGGAAATAAGCTCATCCTAAAAAATCTGCATCCTCAGAGTAACAAAACTTGAAACAGGTATAAATATTCAATTATTTTTTAACATAGTTCTGTGGAAAAAAAACAATATAGTATACAGTATTAATACACTAATCTCTCGACCCACCTTCATGCAGAGGACAGTTTTGGTGTGTCCCTCCAGCGTGCGCAGCAGGAGCCCGTTCTTGGCGTCCCTCACGCTGATGGTGCTGTCGAAGGAGCCGACCAGCAGGATCCTCCGGGCTCCCTCCTGCGACGAGGCCAGGCAGCTCACGGCCCGCGGCCCGCGGCACTCGAACGCATCCATCTGCTTGTTGGTCTGAGCCGCAGAGCGAATGGAAAAAAAAATGAAGCCGAAAGCCATCGAATGGACGACCGTCTCTTTCAGATGGCAAAGGTGAACAGCGCGTCTCACCTTGAGGTTAAAGGTCACCACGGTGCCGTTCGCCAGGCCTGCGTACAAAGTCCTCCAGCGGCTGTGAAGGCAGAAGACTCGGTCCGACAGAGAAAACTGACACTCGAACTCTTGTGTCTGCGGACATGAAGGAAACATTGCAGAGTCTCAGAGGCTGCGTCGAACACTGCTCTTAGAATAAAAGGAAGGTTTTAAAGTGGATTTTTGATTAGGTTTAACGTTCATACTGAGAACTTTTAAATTTGAATCAAGCATAATTTTCTTTAATACAACAGTGCGGTCAGTTACTTCGTAGAAGAAAAAGAGGGTGCGTGCTTTTTACCTTGAGACTGTAGCAGCGGATGGTCTGATCACTGGAACCAGAGTAAAGGCGGTGGAGCAGGAAGGGAGCCGCGGACACCAGCAGGCAGCTCACTTTGGAAGTGTGACCCTCGAACACGCCCACGCATTTATGACTCTGCAACGAAAACAAAACAATACGGGGCTGCGGCGTTTGCTGAAACACGAATAACAGATATCGACATCATCGGGCAGAGCTTCTTCAGCACCCACCACCAGGTCGAAGGCTCGGACCGTCCGGTCTCCTGAGCACGTGTACAGCAGCCCGTTGTGAATCTGCATGGCGTTCACCGCCTCCTGGTGGCCCTCGAACAAACCCTCTGTGGGCATCTCATCTTCGCCGTGGTCAGAGGATATGTCTGGGAGACGCAAATGCACACAATACTGGGTATGTGAGCAAAGAGCGAGCGCAAAGTAAAAAAAAAAAACACAAGGCTGCAAGAATGCAGTATACTTCTTTTTCCAGGTGGCCTGAAGAAGTGGTGGACAGTGATCAATACTGATCAGATTAAAATACACTAATATTCTGTTTGTCACTACACTCATCGCACTGTGCAGCGTCGCTGGAAGTCAAATGTCTGTTCTATGAATATCTTGCCCATAAAAAGTAATTTCAACACTCCAGAGTCTATTTTAATTTGGTATGGCATTTCTAATCCTGGCTGCTTGGGATTTTGTCTTTGGTTATGTGGTCGAGCTTCACGACTGCCACTGGGGTCCAATTTCCTCTCTATTGATTAAATGGTGACAAATTGCAGAAACTTTAGAATTAATTTTACTAGAAAAGCACAAATAAAAAAATAAGATTAACCACAAGTGGCACTTCAGCAGGATGTTTGAAGAAAGGGTGTTTCGTGCAGTCTGTAAATAAGTTGTTTCCCGACCCCAACCTTTTAACACGGACAACTCCTTCCAGATGAACGTACCTGATGAGGTCTTGGGCAATGTGATGGAGAATGGCATGTCACTGTGGGGGAGAAAAGGTGGTTAATGATGGTTTTGACTGCATGACGTTAAGTCAAAATGATCTGTGACCAAACTCAAAGTCCACTTATCTAACGCTGCAGCGAGCATCTGATTAAACTATCGGCCGATTGAAAATAAATGACTGATTTATCCTTCAAGTCTTTAATTAAACACTCTACAGTTTCTGACTTATGACTATACATGTTTGGCCTCATGATTCGGAGCAAAGCCAATGATGTGATGCGGTTGAAAGCTCCAGAGCAAGTGACTAAATGGACTTGGAGTTGAGATTGTTTTGTCAATGGCTGTTTCCAGAGGTCAGGAATGAACTGTCGGGGTCAACAAAGAATGACAATGTGGGTCACCTCCCTGGAAGCTAAAATGTAAGAAACCGGTCTCACCTCTCAGCGGATTTACATATGTCCATGTCACTTGTGGAGGTGACCTCGTTGCAGGCCAGGCTCTGTGGCTCAGGTCTGGAGGAGTCTGGGACCTGGACTGGGGCGGGGGATGAAACCGAGGCGTCCGTGTGGGGCTGCTGACCGGCTGCGGTGACTTCCATGCTTTCCTCTGAATCCATCAGCTCGGCGGTGGCTGCCTGGGGAAGTTTTACCTGGTGTTGTAAGGAAACGTAGTCTATTTTCTGAAGTCTTGTGATCGGGCTCACCAGCCTACGAATCTCTACGCTGCTCTCTGTGTTCATCTCTCCCTCTCTGTCTTCTGTGGGCAGAGAAGAGGCGCTGACCTGAGAGCCACCACTGGGCCTCCGGCGCGGTCGGAGCCACCTCGGCCGCGAGGGCTCTTGGTCCATCTCGGTGTCGCTGCTCTCAAGCTGCTCCGTCCCTTGAGCCTTCTTCAGCGCCTTCCTCTTCTTGAGCTTCCTCACGCGCTTTCCGCCGCTCAGTTCAGACGGCGAAGCGGGCAGATGAAGGGCTGAAGGCACAGAGGCGAACTCGGCAACGCTCCCGGCCTCAGAGCCCCTGCTGCTCGGCGAGAGAGGCTGCGTGGCTGTTTTGGAGTCAGGCACGCGGGTCGGACTGCTCCTTGCCGCATGTTCGGCCTTTTGCGTTATCTCCGCCAGACCCGACGAGCTCTCTTTGCGGTCTACAGCCTCTCCAAAGTTCTCCCACATATGCTCCGTAGTGGTTTGGTACTGCTCAGCCCTTCTTTCAGGAGAGGGCTGGAAGTTGAGGGCAGGATCTGAAAAGAGTTTCAGAGCACATGGATTGCTCCACTTTAGATTTGATTCGCAAATCTGTGCGCACGTGCAGTGACAGCAACGGGGACATCGCGATAAAATAAACCGACATACTCCAGTTGTGCATTAAATGACGTTACCTGGTGGAGAGGCTGCAGCAGGAGCGACGGGCAGCTCCGGGGTCGTGCTGTGAGCGCAGTGGGCTGCGTCGTCCGGAGGGTCCTGCTCGGAGCCGATGTGGACGGGAGACTGGGGCTCCTGCTTGATCGCTACAGACGCGAAGGGAAGGCTGGAGGACGGAGGCGAGGCGCGCTGAGCAGGGGGACCGGGGCTGGGTGCGGGGGCGGTGTCCGAAACCGAGGAGGACATGTGCAGGGCTGCATCTACGCAATCCATTTTTTCTTCTTTGAGTGTGAGCTGAGGGGCGTCCTCCATGCTACCTGTATTAATATATTGCGCTGAATTCAGTGACTGCTGCAATGATTACAAAATAATTTCATGTGTCTCACAGAAACATGAGCTCTTACCTTTCATCCCTTTCAGTAACTCGATGCGCTTGTTTCTCAGCGTGCTCATCTCCACGGTCATCTGAGAAAGACAAAGCCAGACCCCGTACACGCGGAGTGTGTAAGATGGGCCAAGAGATAAAGATCTTGAAACGATGGATGAATCCTTTCTTCTTTTTTACCTGCTGTTTAACCACCATGAGACGTTGCACCTCCATGTAGGCGGCCTCCAGTGCAGCCCGGGCCTGGATCAGGCTGGTGTCCACGGTCTGCAGGGAGCGGCTCAGCTCCTCCTCGCGCAGAGACACGGCCAGCAGCCGGTCCACCTGTAAACGCTCTGCACGGAGCGCGGGGGGGAGGGGTTACATTAGCAAATACAGTACACAACTGCTGGATACGCTGCACTCCTAAGTCATGTCATCACAATACATACAATTCATTACTGATAATTTGACTAATTTTGAAGCAGCGATACTAACCTTTTTTGGATTTGACCTTCTGTCTTTTGTTATTGTGCTCCAGGCAAGACGTCTCGGCACTTGGAACATCCTACAAGAGAGAAAGAAGTTTCTTTGTGTTAAACTCGACACAAGCTAGAGAGCACAGACCCTCCCAAACCAGAACCCAGGTGAGTATCCAGATCTGGGTCTAGACCCACTTTTTTCGAGCAGAATCTTCAGACCCAACTGACGTGGACTCAAGTCAACTTATCTCACGTACTTCATGTCACAGCAGAACAGACCCGTAAAGAGACTCCGCTTTGTTCACTCACCCCAGCTGCTCTTCGCCTCTTCCCTGTTCCCTGACCGTCAGGCTGCTGCTCCGTCCCCGAGCTGCTGTCCCCGAGCACGGAATCCGAACGCTGGAGGGCCTTCAGCTTGTCAGGCTGCGTCTTGGCTTTGGCCTCAAGCTGGCCGAGCATCTGCTCCACCTCTTGTCGACAGTCTTTGCTCCCCTGGACGAGTACAGGAGGATCAGAGGATCCCTGCTGCTCCGAGCCGGGGCCTTCTCCTTGCACCGCGTCCTTCGACATGAAGGACGTAAACAGGGAGGGGGCGGGGGCAGGGGCGAGGCTGCTCTCTGATAAGGAGCGTTTTCGGGAGGCCCCTGGAGCGGAGATGTCTGTGAAGGACTCCCACTGAAAACCCTCTAACAGGGGAATGTCATCTTCCTCCTGACTCTGGTCCTCCTGCTCGTTTGGCACCATCTCGATCCCGAACCTGGAGAAGGACAGAACACCACATGCGCTTGAAGCAGGCGAAAGCAAAGATCACATTTGAAGGAATGCATCTCTGCAAAAAAAATATACATGTGAGATGAGAATTTCACCTTGGCATGCCTTTCCCTTTGTCTTGCTTCTTCCTGACCTCCTGATACACCTGCTCCCAGTTCACGTTGCGTCGGGATCCGGAGGAGCTGATGAGCTGCCGCACGGTCGGTTTCAGCCCCGAGTCCTTTTCCGTGTCGCTTCTCCGCGACTCGTTCAGGTTCGCACTCGCCTGGCGATGTTCAGGTTGGGCTCGTGGCTTCCCGTTTTGCCCTTGGCGCAGATGTGTTTGGTCAGGTCGCGTTTTAAGACGGGAGGCAGGTCGAGTTTGGACAGGCTGGTGTTCGACCCTGAGATCGCCTGTGCGTCGCCGCTCCTGGAGGTGTCGCTCTCGGAGCTCTGCCTCGCCTCGGCGCCGGCCGCTGAGCACGTCTGCTTCTCCTCTTTCTTCCTGCTCTCCTCATCCTCCCTGCTCGAGGCTGCAGACTCCGAGCCCTCCATGGTAGAGGTGCTAACTTGCAAGGACTGGAGAAACTGGCTGTCTGAAGCGTGCAGCGCAGGCTTATCTGACCTGAGCGAGTCAGGTGAAGATGGTTTCTCTGTATTCTGCCTACAGCTGTTTTCTTTGTTCACTCCCGCCTGACTCTGAGCGCAGTCGATCCGCTGCCCCTCCACACTGGCCCATGCCGCTTCCTTCCTCTTGTTACCAGAGCCATCCGATGGGCCTCTCTTTTCTAACACAATCTGTCTCACTTTCAAGAAGGCTTCTGGCAGCATCCGTGCTTGCCTTGATGTCAGGAGACCACTAGGTGGAGCCTTGGAGCCGAGCCCGCTCTGCTTGGCGGCCGGCTTCGGTGCGGGCATTTGACCGGAGGCCTTCGTGGTTTGAGCCGCGGTGTTGAGACCAGGAACTGAGGACATCTTCCTGTCTTTACGCAGCAGTGAATTATTTGTCTTCTGATTGGAAGATCCAGACGCAGATTTCTGGTGTTCTTCTCGATGAGCACTGCTGCTTCTACTGCTGCTGCTACTCGTATCTCTGGACCTGATTTCAGGGTTTGTTCTATGCCCTTTCCCTTTCTCCTCCACACTCCCACTGGAGGTCAACTGCCCTGGTTTGTGTTCGGGTCGGGGCAGCTTGGTAAAGGCACTAGTTTCTGGTGCTTTGTCTTGCCTCTGTGGTTTGGTGACTTTCAGGGACTTCTCTGATGAGTTTGGGGTGGCGTCCTTATGGGGCACGGATTCAAAACCCTTTGCGACCGGGTAGGGTGACCAGCGACAGGCTTTGTCCAGCTTCGGATTGCTACCAAAGGTCTTTGAGCTTTTACTACTGCTGTGGTCGGACTCTGCCGTTTGTCCTTCGCCATTCTGAGGCCCAACACCCTGCGGACCTCCCTGGTTATTGGCTGTACTTTGAAACTGGTTGCGGGGCTGAGCAAAAAAACTGGGGGGAGAAGGATGCATAGGCACTGACCCAAAGAAGTTTGAGGGCCGGCCCCTGTGTTGGTAATGGGAAATATTGTGTTGGCCATAGACCCTGTTGCTACTGCCTCCACCGCTGAGCCAAGGCAGCCGACACTGTTCGTTGCCAGAATATCCACCCTGATTCCACGCCCTGTGGTTCCACGCTTCCTGGTCGTCGAAGCTTATGCCAGCAAAGTCATCAGTGTCCCATCTCTGAAAGTCGGGCGGCTCCTGAGCGTGCCAGGTGGCACTCTTTCCCCTATTATTGCACCAGGGCTGCAGCTCCCCTGATCTGGCGTTGTATCGGTTGCTCCTGTACCAAGAATTGTGCTGACCGGAACCGTTGAACCTCTGCGGCGGCTGCTGCCAGGTACGCGCATGCATGAAACGCTCCTTTGAATCCTTTAACCTCTGCTGAAAGGCCTCCTTCCTCCTCCGATCCTCTTCTTCTTTTGCCACTTTTGCGGCAGCAGCCTCCTTCTCTTTTCTGCAAAGAAGGGGCAGAAACACGTATGCAGTCAGTGGCCACTTTATTATTAGGTACGTGTGCAGACTCACGCATTCTAATACAGCTGTTCTGCTATGCATTCTACTTTTGTGATGCTTGCAAAGGTGGTGGTGGTGGTGTTGTTGTACTGGACAGCATTTTATTGAGAGGTGCTTCTGATATTCTGTCAGGTTGTGTTTACACTTCTTGCTTGTGCAGTCCTAAAGTGGCCGAAAAAAGGCTAAGGCACGGCAGCAACGGTAAATTGCATTAAAATAATCCTGATTTCACAAACATTTGAATCTGTGTCTTTTGGCACGTTGTCGGCAGACGTCGAGGATTGGTTCGCAAAGCGACGTACGGCTCCGACCTGCAGAGGGGAAAGCGTCTGGCACGTGAGGCCGACAGCTGAGTGCCGGCTTTCGCCTTCACCAGTCTCCTCACGTATCGCACTTCACCAGCTGCTACACCACATGTTGTGTTCTATAAGGTTTCCAGTGACACAGTGAGACTTTGACTTTCTTAAAGGGTGCAAAACGTGTGGAGGGTTGCATCTGAACTTTACGTGTGCGGTCACGCGCCTCTTTTTTTTTTTTTTAGCTGCAGCCCTGACATACGACTCCAGACGCGGCTCAACGCGAAGCGGCGGCTAAAAGAGTCTTGTGAGCGACGCTGAGCTGAATGTGACTATACATGGCTTACAGTACGTACACACACGAGAGCTGGCTGGTCACCTGTCTTCATGTTTTATGCTTTAATCATAAAATCAATACAAATACAGGCCGGGATTAAGCTACTCATTAAAAACACAGAAAAGAAACATTTTATCATAAGCACGTAAGAGTCAGCTTTGACAAAATTAAAAAATAAATGGCCTAATATGCAATGAGCACTTTTTTAACATTTCCAAAAAGGACTTTTTAAACTGCATTTATTACAACATATATATTTATTTACACCTAATATTCCTCTGGCTCAAACCTAAGAACATCAGCAAATATATCAGCATCAGGACTGTCTCACCTGATCTGGTCTTTTCTCTTCTCAATCAGGTCCACCAGAGCCTGGTCGAAGTAGTCCTCGTGGTCATACCCAGCGCGCTTCTTCTCCGCAGCCTCCACGTTCTGCTTGTGCGTGGGACTGGAAATGTGGCTGGCGTAGTCAGTCAGGCTCACCACCGTCACCTTGCACACTCGGCACTTGTGTCCGCAGTCCCTGGGGAGGGAAGGAGAGAGCGGGCGCTCGATTGCTCCTTCAGGCATTGTCCCGGTCGCGTCTGGTTCGGTTTTTCCTGCCTGCAGAGCCTGTACCAACGTACTCTGGCTCTACTTTCTGTTACTTCAAAGTCCAAATAAAACCAGGAGAGGAGAATACTCAACAATCCTTAAAAATAATATTACTCGTCCGAATTCTCTATCCGTCACAGATCAGGAGGTAGCTAACTTATAATTTTCTCTTGTTAAAAAAAAAAAGTTAAAATCTTTATCATCCTGATCTTGTTTTTCCTTTCTTCAGCAGGCCATGAGTGGCAGGGTGAGGGCAGGAGCAGCCAGGCGGGACCCGCGCAGCATGCTAATCGAGCTGTTTACGTCCGACCAACACGACCGGCCGTGCAGCACAGCGTGGAGGTGGGAGAGGCACGGCGCCCTCAGCCTAGTGCGCTTTCATGATGGTGTCCACTGCGCTCTGAGACTCTACACAAGGTAATGTCTGTATTTGACCTCACGCTCCTCTCTGAGAGCCAGGACCCAGCCCCCACCCGCCCCCGCCATCCATGTGTTATTAGCACGGGCCTGGGCATCCTGTCAACCAATCCAGAGCAAAGCCCTGCGTAACTGGAGCCCCGGGCAGCTGCTCTCAGCCTCCGCTTCAAAACCCCTCCCAAGTATGTCATCTTGATCGGGGCAGTGACTTTGCTGGCTCCCTCTCCATTTCTTTTTCAAATCTGTGTCATGGCACGCTGCCATTTTCTGACCTCTCGTGCCATTGGCAAACTCTTTATCAATAACAAATTGTGTGTTTGTTTTCTTAACAATGAAGGGAATGAAGAAATCTTTTGCTGGGTTGCAAGTTGACAAAGATCTCACAAAAAACCTGCATCAAGCTGCGGCTAAAGGCAGTTTTCTAAGTCAACATGCACCCTGGTCAAACTCCCACAAAACCAGCACTTGCTGCATACTGCTCTTATTAATTTTCTTTTACTAATTTACCATCATCTTTAAAAAGATACTGTCTCTGCATGTCTGTGTTTATGCGAAACCCCAGTAACTTAGCAACAGCTCAGGACTTGAATCACTATTCGCACTACTCGAGATTCTTCCAAGTCAGCGACGTGCCACATACTTGCAGTAATCTACATGGCAGTCACGAGACAGCCAGTTGCCTTCTATCGGTCATGCCCGTTGTTCCGGAGAGATTGTGTCTAAATATATGTGCCACAGTTGAGACAGCTGCCCCTATATCCACTTGTCCAACACGTGCCCCGTGTGCGCACGTGCCTCGTGACCCCAATAAGATTTGGACAAAACTCTTGAACTAAAGTCAAGGCTATAAGTATGGAACATGATTTACAGTCCAAATTATTTGGGAAAACTAGAAAGCACTCCAAGAGTGCAGACCTCTGCCAAGGCGAAACAAATCTGCGTTATCTCGCAGTGGTAAAGAATCTGTAAAATGTTTCCTCGATCTGGATACTGATCCGCATCACACACAAAATGTTATCATCTCCAAGTTTGATCAAGATCTGATCTGTGGTAAGATTCTGTTACAAAATCCCACCATAACTTTACCCATTATCCTGCACAGAGTCCCATAATACAATCTGAACCAGAAACATAACCTCCTTGGCGTTGGCAATAAAATGTTTAGTTTATAAATTATTTCTGCAGTACACTGGTGTGAGAGTTAGATTTTTAGTCATTACACTGTATGCAGTTCCATGGTATCAGATACATGGTCTTTATTACATTACTCCACTAACATAACAATGACTCACCGTCCTTTGAGCTTCTCCAGCTCACGGTGGTGCAACATGCTTCTCATGTGCTCATCCATCTCCTGCAAAAATACACCATGAACATTTTAGGCATTGACAAAAAATTAAAAAAAATAAAAAACCAAAACACTTTAAGTTTTTTGGTTTAGTCAAGGGGATAGAAAACACTTCACTGGCCCCCAAGAGGGAGAATTTTCATGTCCTAAGAATAGAGGTGAACTCACACGCAGGTGATTTAGAAAAATGTAGAGGAATATTGATGAGTCCTAAAGGACCTTAAAAATAAGTATGACTCTATATATACAGTAAATACATAACCACAAGACCATGTGCATCAAATAATGTAGATATGTGTGCAACAACATCACAACAGAACATTTATAACGCTGTATTGATTATTTGTAGTGGGATAGAGTCAGTGTAGCTGGAGCTCCTGAATGCATCAAGTTAAATCATTCTGTAAAAGCGTGTGTGAGGGTGGATTACCTGCTTGGAGACGTGGACTGTTTCACAGAGGATGCACTGTCTGTCTCTCGCCATTTTGAACGTGGGTGGATCTCAGCCCATTACTGTCAACAGAGGGGATCTATTAACACAACAGGACTCATCAACAGAACACAGGACAAAGCAACGAGCCCTGCGTTCACGATTCGCACCTGAATTATACACAGCGTGTTTCACCTGGGCTGGGTGCTGATGCCCGGTGCACGCACTGTATGTTTGCAGTTGAACTCTCAACAACCACGCCTAGCTATTCAACAGCATGCCTCAGTACCACAGCCCGAATAGCAGCAGAGTTCATCCTCGGTACCGGTCTAATTCCAGTCTGCTGACGGAGCAACTCTACGGCCAGGAGCCAGTGGAGCCACGGCAGCATCGGGGCTATGTCTGGACTCGTTCTAGGAAACAAACGCCGGCCACAAGGCAACGGCTGCTGAAGTTATGCCTGTCGCTGTTAGGTTTTTAACACTAACGACACCTTCTCAAGATACAGCTGATCCCACTGAGACCTTGTTCTGTTCTAAACTGATGCTGGGGTGCAAATTTGGAGATTCGATAAAAGTCTGACAGAACATTTGCTGTCTTTGTAATACCTGTATTATTGTCTAAAAAAACGTCAAACAACCCTTCCCATCTCTATTACTGAATTTTTACAACTTGAGTTTGCAAAAATAACTTTTGCAAAATCAAATTAGGCAGGTAACCTAGAGAGCTGCTTATAAAAAAAGGGAAAACCTGGCACTCTATCCTTCCTATAGCCAACATCCAACACGACTTCGAAAAAAACCAAAACAACTTTCAATGCTTTGATTAAAATGTAGACACTTAAACTAGGATGCACTTAAAGGCACAAAATTAAGCTGTCAATCAAGAGTCAAAAGTAAAATATAGTATAAGTCGAATAGTGACCGCAGTTTAGGTCTGGAGATCCCATCATCCTCATTAGTTTGGCCTGTATTCTTTTCATGGCATTATGGGGACCGTTATGCCTCTATCACGATCTCTCTTTACTCCCAAAGCACCAGAGGGCAGCTATTTACAGGATAACATCAGTGGCATTCCTGGGTCGTATTTCTTCTCAGACACTGAATCTGTAGGGGACAACAGTCTGCACGGTGTTCGACACCAAATTAACAGCGATGTTGGCTGCTGATGCACCTACTGAAAATGTTCCCAAGCACACAATGGGTCAGGTAAAAGGTGATTTGATGTAGGATCACTTGAGAAAACGATCGATTGTCACTGAGCTTTCTCCTGTTCATGCAAACAACTGAAAGGGCTGAGTTACTGCGATATTTGAAAGATCGGTCTGTAATGTAACTTCGGGCTCAACGCAATGTTGCAGTGAAAGCTGCAGGATCAGGAAGACAACAAAAGCACGTCTGCTCCACTCACTTTAACAACAGCGACCTGGTAAATCAGCTGCTAACAGTTCAGGTTTTAGTGCAGAAGTTTATCATCACAGGTCGTCTGAACATCTGAACATCTGGCGTTTTGATGACGAATGCGTCTAACGTTATTAAGCAGGCAAACTTATTCAGCTTCTACAACAACTCTTACTTTACAAAGCTAGCTTTCGATTGCATTGGCTTTTACTGCTGTTAGCCTAGCTGCTAAATTAGCATACGCGTTCGAGTCTGCTTAAACATTCGGTCGTAGAGCAAATAAAGACACGAGCAGTCATCCGGGTGCATGGATCATAAACTGCTATTATGAACGATGACTGCCGTAAGATTTAGCGTTTACTTGAGCTGTTAGGTAAGAGATAACCAGTAAGGTTAGCGAACTAGCATCAACGTGCCACCCAGCGACACCACCGAAACACGTACAAATGTAGATCGTTTATCACTGATTGCAAATGCAACAGGGAGTGCAGCTAAAACAACTTGTTTTCTACATTGTATGTACTGAGATCTGACCGTCGGCTACCTTTATAACATCCAGATGTGTGTGCGACCACTGCATTTTCTATCCACCACTGAAGCTAACGCAAACATCCTGCTCTGATGCAGAAGTCGGTCTCTGGTTCGTTGTTCGAAGCGCTGCGTTAAAGGAAACTTAATTTACGGCAAGGGGCGTTCGATTCTTTGTGTCATACTGCTCTTATTGTGGTGAAAGGTTATTCTACACTCACGCAGTTTGAAACCCACTTTCACATATGCGAAAAAGTACTTACCTTGGGAATGCAGAAAGGGATATTCAGCTGTTATTTTCACACGGGGGCCGAAACCCCTTCCAGTTATGGTCTGAGAGCGGGAAAGCGACGTGTGGCGGCACATCAGCGCAGTGTCGCCAGCACACCTTTCAGGTCACCACAAACTAAATGGATATTGACTGATAGCTTAATACTTACGTGCTTTATTGTTTTCATCTCATATCTATCTGTTGCTGTTTTTAAGATGAAGACGATGAAAAGGAAAAGGAACACCCTACCCTACTCACTTTCTCTGCTTGCAAATCATCACTATTGTGTGTATATATATCGTGAGACGATGTCTGATGTCATGTTGCTCATTTGTTTTATTACATTTTAATGAATGATGGATATTTGAACAAGCGCCGTTGATAAAATGCATTTTTGAGGAGCCTCAAAAGTCAATGGGAAAAAGTGGGATGAAGTGAAATCAACTTTCCCACGACTTTCCACCGTCACTGTCGAATTGGAAGCGAACTTCAGCGTCCTCATTCATCCTCCTCCACCCGAAACTGAACCCGCGGTGCGTTCAAGAACAGCGCTCTGCAGGAAAACCGGACACCGCGTAGGGTCTGGGCTTGAAAGGTGAAACTTAAATGTGCAGTTGTCTGTAATTGTTGCAAGTGTTGGACAAACGCCGTGTTGGTAGCTTTGGATGATAGCGTCTGCCTCATAAGTAATTAAGTAAAGTAAATTTAAAATTTGAAAATTGTTGTGAAATTATTGAAAAAATTGTATTAAAAGTAAATAAAAATCAGAATAATGTATTTAATGTATTGAGAGTAAAGTACTACATGCAGTAAAATGTCCCCTGTGCATGTATGCTATTATATATTATATTATTGTAATGTTATTACTATTATAATACATTAATGTTTCGTGGGGATTTTATTTTGTAGCTGGTTGTGGTGGAGCCAAAAATACAAATAATTGTCTAAATAATTTGATTAATTATTTAGATTGTTTCTATTCTACTTGTATATTTTGTTGGAAACAATGAAACGTCAGCTTTCATTACCTCTTCATATAGTGTTTCATTTTTTTATAAATATGTAAGGTAATCATTAACTACAGTCATTGCATAAATGTAGTGGGGAAAAGAGCACAATTGTTTTTCTCTGAAATGTATTACTCTACAAGCATAAAAGGAAATATTCATGTACAAACAGATCTTGGGTTGTTATTCACTACAAACTGTAAATTTTCGGCAGAAAATATATTTTTATTGTCCAGAATCTACAAAAACAGTGTACACACTTCAGACAGTAATTCAAGTAAATTCTAAAAAATAATGAACAAACAGATTTTAAAATACATATTTTGAAATCAAATGGAAAAAAGTAGTATTCGTCCAAGGTGTACATGTATTTGGTCCCAGATCTGTAAAAATGAACAGTAGATCCGTCTGACAGAAGAAAACTAGTTTGTAATCCCTTTAGAGTTTAGTTATTAAGTCCAAGTCCTGTTTAGCTGCATTTTCATGATGACGCTTTGTCGAATACACAGGATACCACTCATCATGTTTGGAAAGAGTATGACACAAATAAAAACACAACAATATTCCCTTTAAAATCATATCATCAACATGAGAACTAATACACAATCCAGCAACGTTTTCATCAAAGTTCACATTTTCACAGACCTCAAGACGCCCGGTTTCTTTTCTGTGCGTCCAAAAACTGCCTTTCCAGGAATGTTTTCGAAATGATTTATGAAATACCTCTTCATTTGAAATGCAATTTCAAGGAACGGAATTTTCAAACTGCCCCGTTTTAGGAAATGATGGATCCCACAGTAATATTTCGTTAGAACATATCACACCTCTGTTTAACTGTTACGATGGTGGCCATGCTATTTATAAAATAAGCTGCAGAGGCACACGTTTGTTTGTGTCAATCATCGTCCCCAGTGATTACAACATGGTGCAAGTGCTGCCCTTAAAAAAAAACACCATTGTGCAGATGTTTACGACAAAGCTCGGATCAGTCCCTTGGATAATGTGGATCCCGGTGGATTTGGTCGTCGGTGTTTCAGCCGATCTGGTTCAGTTCCCGCGCTTTATTCCTCAGATGCCTCTTGCGCATCTTGATTATCCACTGAATCGTGAGCTTGGCAAAATTCGCGGCCTTGAAGAGAGCCATGAAAACGCCGCAGAGGATGGCTATGGAGTTCCAGGGATTAGCCGTCACTATCTGTTTGGAAAGAAGGGCAGTTGTAATTACAAACTGACACAGCTTTCGGAAAGATGAAGGATGAAATGCTTGGGAGAACCTACCAGTCGGATTTCTTGCGTGAAACGATCCCGCCATTCAAAAACAGCAAAGAAAAGCTGATTGCTTTGCTCCGATTCTGGTCTTTTGTCATTAAACTTCACCACAGTGGACTACAAAAATAAATGATGCCGTTAATGCTTTATGATTCGATTTTCATCTTGTGCATAAGGACTTGAATGATACCTCTTGCCGAAACTCGACAGACTCATCGCTTTTCCCGGACGTGCTCACTAAAGACATCTTGACCCAGGTCCTGAATCCTCCAGAGAAGGTCCACATGGAGTAATTCTTCTCACAGTCCCTCATGAAGTCTGATCGGTTTGCACTGTAGATTTAGAAAACACGGGTAAAAGCATCTGTGTGTATTATCGACTGCATGTCTGGCTGCTGTCTCACCGGGTCACTTCGCTTTTGCAAAAGTTTGTTTCGTAACGCATGACGCATAACTTCAATACTACTTAATAATTATTGTACAACAACAAAGGTGTCTGTAAATCCTGCGTGACGTCACAGGATCGACACTCGTTGTTCGCACTTACCTGTCAATCAAGTCGCTAAACTTGGCAAAAAGCATGTAGGTGATGGCACTGAAGTCCTCCTCTGTTTCGTTGTGACTGAACTGCATGAAGATCAGCTCTTTGTTTCTGACGTCAGAGGGACCGCTGACCACCAGAGCTCGTTTCTGTCATACAGAAGTGGAGAGTTACTCTAATCCCTCCCTTCCAAGAATCAGAGTAGCAGCTGAAGGTATTTCTGGCTGACCTCTATTTGATTTGAAAAAGGCCCAAAGTAAGTCACTTCCTCGATCCGACAGTCCCCCTCCTGAGGCTTGCCTGGGTCCACTAAAGGTGGGATGTAGTCATGATAGTGATGTTTGCAGCTCAGCAGCTCAGCTTTGCCAGGATACAGAGCGATACCTGATCAAACAAGAAAAAAGAAAAAAAATCCCACACGATTACCAACAAAACTAACAGTTCAGCATTAACGCACCTTGTGATACCGTGGTACAATCAAAGTTCATTTCCCCACACCATAAACTTTTATGAGCTAATAGGAGATATAAGTCCTGGTGATACATAACGTTGAACTTAGAAGCCATGAAATGCTTTGGATAATATATATATATATATTAAAAGGCATTAGCAGCACATTGGCTGTCACCTACTGACCCAGTCACGGCCCCAGATCACCCCGCCATATTTGCTGTTGGTACAAACCTGGGGGGGGAAATGATTCCACCTCTTTGTAGGTGACAGACATGACGGGGTGGTTGAGTTTGACCAGGAAGTCAGAGATGGTCTGGTAGGCCAGGAACGCCGCCACCGCCGTCAGCAGCAGGTAGATGAAGATGAGCACCACGGTGAAGACATTCTTCAGGCAGGTTTTGCTAAATCTCACCGACGGACTGCTCTCCCTGATGTCTTCCTCTGAAGGCATGAGAGAACGTCACCCCAAGGTTAGTTTTATGGTTTTCTTAAAGGTCTTTTCATCAAATATCTCATCATCCATCTTACAGCACAGAGGCGTTTCGGACGCAGCACCTGTCTCACCTTGTGAGATGCTGCCGTTGGGCTCCTCACGCTCCAGGTCTTCTGTGGCATCGTGGAAAGGGTCTGGAGACTGTGCGTTGCCTTCATCGTCATCGTCATCATTGAACTGTGAGGTTTTAAAACAGGGCGTTGTACCAGGCTTGTAACAGAGAAACAAGGTTCAAAGTTGGCCCAGCATGGATGGATGAAAGTGCATTCATCCGCTAAGAGGATCATGTTTCATGAAGACCTGTTTCAAATATTTCAGGCTCTCCTCAACCACAACTCCATCCTGCAGAACTCTCATAAAGTTGAACATCTCTCTAAAATAGTGCCAACTTAAACTGGACAGTTTGTAAGGACAACTTTGATGACTTCTGGCAGCAATTTTATTGCTTTATTTTCTCTTTTATTATTTCTTGTGACTTGGTGGAGTTCTTTTTGTTTGTTTGTTTTGCTGTGGCGGATGAATAATATGGAAAAATTGGCAGCTATAATATGAATAATAATTTAATACACTATACACATTAATTCATCAGTAATAAACAACTGATAGGATCATACCTTTAAGTGCAGTGTACTTTTACACTGCTGTATTTGTACTTTTACTCGGGCTTCATTTACCACAACTGCTCCAAAAAATAACAATCCACCTAAAGTGTAGTCCTTTGTGTTGCGTTGTTGTTTTTGTTTGGGGGGAGCAGCTTTAAAAGAACACGGTGCAGGTACATATTAAATTACCAGTTAGGCTCGAGGAAAACATGATGTCAGCTAATTTCATATCAGAGGAAGCTGTTTTTCCTGCAGTTGTCCAGTCACATGACGCCAAGCTGGACAGTGACTTAGTGGAGCCTTCACGTGCAGTGGATGTTATTGGAACTAAGCAACTAAGTGTTGCTTTGCAGTTGTTGAAACGAACATGGCAGATTATCAATAGACTGCACACACACACACACACACACACGAGAGTAACGATTTACCTCTTGGTATGACCGGGAGTTTTCTTTCCTGAGCATTCCTCTGTACTTCTTTGAGTGTCCAAAACTTCAGCTCTTTAAGAAGAAGAAGTAGTCCGAAAAGTACTTTTCACAAAAGACCGATGCATTTTCACAGAAGTATATATCACCCGTGCCGCTGCTCAGGTCCCAGGTTTCCTCTCCAGACAGAGACGCACCCTGTGTCTGTTTTTTGGCGACGGCGATAAAGCCCATCCCATGGTAATAGGGCACCTACAGGCCGCGATACAATAGAAAACCTCGTGTCCTTGGCTTGGTTTACTTGTTTCCTTCCTCCTACCCCCTACGTTGTTACGTGGTGTTGCCTTCATAATTTACAGGAAGATTCTGCGTTCTGAGTTCAGCGGTCATAGACGGCGCTATAATTTGAATTGCAATGTGAGTCTCTGCAGCTTTGTGCAGATGTTAGTATTCACCCAGATATTGGTTTATTATATTAGGCTACAATTAAGGTAAAATTAACTGTGAATATTAATAATAACCATATAATAACACTACGACGTTTTCAAAACTCATGTTACAATGAAGTGCTACGCCACGAGCACATTAAAAACTAAGTCAAGGCTGTGCACGCATATATATGACCAAAAAGGTATGAGAAATGGTATGCAGCCCCCGGTGGGCTACGTACAGCTATTAACCAGTTCTCTGAAATTTCCGATGGCTTTAAATGCATCGTCTGGAGTAGCGCGGCGGCAGGGAAGGAGATGAGAGGGTTTCCGCATTTAAGTCGCCGAACAGTTGTACCATGGCAACAGCGCAAATCTGTGTCCTCTTTACTCTTTTTTCCGCAGTTTTAGCGAAAGACGTTACATTAAAATACAAACCCGCCACCAAACCTGTCCGACTTTTTACCGAGGAGGAACTAAAGAGATACGACGGCAGCCAGGTAAACTAACTGTGAGTGTGTGTGTGTGTGTGTGTGTGTGTGTGTGTGTGTGTGAGTTTTTATTTCCCTTTTCCATCGTATTCCCTCCCCGTTTTAGGAGGACCAGCCTATTTACATGGCAGTAAACGGAGTGGTGTTTGACGTCACCAGAGGAAAAGGTAAATAACACCAGGATACCATCCTTCTTTTAATTCATTCCAATTAAACTGAGAAGTGTACAGTGCACACAGTCGCGGTGTGGCTCAGCAGAAAGCTCTGCAGTCCAGCACACATTTAGTGTCAGTGAAAGTTTCAACCCCGGCCAGCATCATGTACAGTGTGGGAAATCACTCAGCAGCTGCAACATTACAGTTATTTAAACTTATAACTGCACTTTCATTCAGTTTAATGATAATCCCGTGATATCATTCAAGCATTATTGTGAAATAATGATGGTGCTTCCTTGCCAGATTCAAGAAAGGGAGATACCTCCTCTAAACTGCTCACAGTTAAATAACTATTTGAGAGAAATAAAAGAGAAAACAATGATCCAATATTTCACAGAAAAGTACAGATCTGCACTTTGAAGTGAGGCCTTTTCGAATTTTATTCATTCAGGTGAAACTGTGAGACAAAAATCAACCCAGTGACGACGTTGAAAACTTTCCAGCCCCTCTCCCGAGCACTGGCGTGAATTGAAAATCTCCACCCAGGCGCTCACTTCTATTCATTCAGATTTTCTGAGTGAGGAGTTCCATTTTTCATGCACTGTTTACTTTCGCCCACTGTAGAGTTTTATGGTAAAGATGCTCCATACAACGCCCTGGTTGGAAAGGACTCCACTCGAGCTGTGGCCAAGATGTCGCTGGACCCAGCAGACCTGACATCAGATACTGTGAGTTAAGACCAGTGTTTCCCAGAGGCTGAGATTGTATTTGTTTTGGTTGGCTCCTGTGGGTGGGGAGCACCGAAATCTGACACCTGAGAGAAACAAAGCAGCATTATTTTGATTTTTTATTATTATTATTATTATTATTAGTAGTAGTAGTAGTAGTAGTAGTAGTAGTAGTATTTTCACATGCAGTAGACCTTTTTAAAATATATATAAAATAAATTCAGGGAACACTCGCCATAAATATTATTGGCGATTATATCCTCTGCATTTCACTCCTTATTTTATATATTATTATGATACATTTTCTAATTTACGGATTTAAGGAGTAGAGTAGTAAAGGAGTAGCTTGACAGTTTGGTAAATATGCTCATATGCCCATGTATTTGCCTGAAAGGCAAACATGATTTAATTCAGACAAGGAATAACCCCCTCCCCCCCAAAAAAAGCAAAGAAAAGAAAACTAACTGTTTTTTTCTTTGACCTTTTAAACTCTTTGACAGGAAAACAGTCAGGATGCTCACACGTAGTGGTAAAAGGTCCTGTTTCCCATCTTTCCATCCACAGACGGGCCTCACCGAAGAGCAGCTGAAGTCTCTGGCCAGTGTATTTGAAGGCACATACAAAACAAAGTATCCCATTGTGGGCTACACGGCGTCGCGCATCCTCAACGCCGACGGAAGTCCCAACCAAGACTTCAAACCGGAGGACCAGCCGCACTTTCAAATCAGAGATGAGTTTTGATCCCATTTCCCCTGTTTGCGATGTGTAGCGATGTTTCAGATAGCGTTGGCATGTATTAGCTTTTTGAGCTTTTCTCTGTTGAACCGGAATCAAATATGCAAAGTGTGAAACGTGCGCAAGAGAACGAAAACACACACGATGAACACTTTCTATTCGCATGTACTTGAAGGAGGGTTTACAGGGTTCTTTCTCGGCTGCGGAAGGAAAGAAAACAGGAGGGAAAGCAACCGTTTCAATTCATATTGTTACCTTTTTAATGACATTTTTTCAAAATAACACTAGTTCATCTTGAGCTCAGACACAGAGCTCCATCAGCCATATAGCTGCAGTGATACTGTTCCATATATATATACAGCTAAATTACACACAAAGAGATGTTGATTCATTTAGTAGGAAGACGTGACAGAAATGAGAGCCACATGCACGCCCACACAGAAAAATGGGGGAGTGAGCCGACGCGCCCGGTGCAATAAACTAACAACTTCAGCGCTCGATCGTGATGAACCACTTCGTTGTTTAGATAATGTCGGAGATTAGTGAAAATTTTCCAGCTCGAGAGAAAAGAAACTGAAAAGACAGTCGGCTGAATATTTAACTGTTGAGCCGCACTGATTGGTAGTTTGGGCTCCAGGGGTTATTTATGTAATTAGAAACTGTGAATCTGCAGCTCTGTGTGCGTTTAAGGGATCAGAGTCGCTCCGTTTGTTTTCAACCTGATTTTTGTGTGTTCCCACAACCCTCATTAAAGCGTGTCGATCTGAAAGTTCTTTAAAAGAGTTTGCCTCACTTCAGTTTCCCAGTGAAACATGCCGCCGCTGGTACGTTACTTCGATGTGATCTCTTTATGACGCGCTCCTGTCATCTCCAAACAGGCAACATAAATAGTACATCCAGGCTTATATAGCTGTGCGTGCTCCGATCAAAGGTCAGAGCCATTCAGGTGGGAGATGGGTGATTGCCTTTGGGTGGAGCGTCTCGCTCTGCCGGGTGGTCACACTGAGAGTAAAGCCGTCAGTTGCGTGCGATAGTAACCAAGTCGAACCTCCCACGTCCCCGCGAGTGATCTACAGCCGAGTTCAAAGGACACGGGCCCTGCCCTTGAGTCTGCCCGCGAGAGCGCAGCAGCGTTCTTTATCAGGTGGAGGTTCTGCTGCGAGTCGGCCACTGCAGCGCCGGTCAGCCTGGGAAACGCTTTCTTCTGCTGGAGCTCGCCTACCAACCAGAGCCAAGATGCCCAAAACGGTGAGATTTTCACACTTTCGCTGGTGAGATCATTAACTGTGTCACTGAAAATGTCTCTCCCTGCTCCAGGTTTGGAAAAAAAGGGGGAGTGGTGGGTTCATAAAGTCATCTGTAAAGTTGGTTAAATTGTTTGTGCTGAAATAGTTTGCAGAGACACCGCTGCACATGAAACAAAGCCTGTGTATTTCTTCAAATGTATAATACAAACTTCTTGTTGGATCATCTTATTTTCTGCCCTCTGAGAGTTATTTCCAAGAGGCACCAGTCCTTCTTGGCATTTACTCATTAACCAAAGGCGCATTCCTACCAAAATGTTACTTCACGGCTACAACGGGAACAGCGTGCTGTTTGCGTGGTCATGCGTATCCGATAATAATCCCGGTCAGGAGCTTTGGTGAAGTTTGAATGACTTGTAAATGTCATGAATGACTTTCCCCAGCGACTCGTGACCGTACGGTTCAGCTGCTTCATTCTTCCCGTTTGACTCTCTCCTGACAGTCAGCAATAATCAATTTTCCATCCAAAATAAAAGAAACCCTTATGCACTCGGAGTTACTTAAGTCTGTAGGAGAGAGTGATAAGAAAAGACGGCCTGTGCTTTTCCACTGATGTTGACACTCCAAGGAGAAAGCCTCTCTGAAGAGGTCATGCTGACGTCTGCGTCCGTTCCACTGACGTTAAACCAACTTGAAATCAAACAAGTTTCTTGCGGCAGTCATTGCTCGAGTTATTCTAAAAAGTGTTAACGTGACTTTTGAGTGTTGAATTTTGATGCAAATTTGAACGGTGACAACAGGAAAGTGAGACGCTTGTTAGATACCATAAAGTGCCATGCAAATATAAACAAATAAATCCACCCAGTTTCAATAGAGCACCGACTGATTGTAATGGATTACTGCTGCCGTAGTAGCCTCATCCACAGTCAGTGATTTGAGAGGAGGTCAGGCTGCGGCAGCGAGGGAAGCCTCAGCCGGGGCGTCGGGGTGTTAAGAGGTTATCTCACGCCTGTGATCATGGAAGGTGGAAACAGTTGAGAAACACTGCAGAGCTTTCATAAATGGACGTTCCAGTTTTTGTTGCCCAAGTTTCACTCGTCTTTATCTTTATGACACCGGGGTGTGCTGTAGTGTAACTTCATTAAACGATTGCGTAACTGCTCTGGGCCCAGTCTGGCCTGCAAGCTGGGCTCACGGCAGTGGCTGCGTGTTTGTCGCTCTTTTTTTCTTTTTTACTTTTTGGGAAAATTTTGGGAATAACCACTTTTCTCCTCTGTGAAATTGATTCTAGAGACGCACGAAGGTCGAGTTTATGTGCCAGTTTAATTGCTCTTGTTGTAAAAGTGGTTGATCTCAACTAACGGTGGTAAAGTCTAAAGGCGACTTGGCAAGCGAGGGAGTATTTTGATATTTTAATCTGCGTGTGTGCAACCTTGTTGCACCTCGCAAGGGTAGTCCAAAGTCTAAGGAGATAGTGAGCAATTATGGTTTATGAACAATCCACTTCACAGCTCCACATTAAAGACATCCTTCACACAACTGACTGCATTATTTATGTTTTTCAACCATCAATGCAATCTTCAAAAGTTGCAACAGTCCTGCATAGTTTAAGTGAAAACTCGCTAAAAAAGACAACTTGAGAAATTGACACACAAGATTGACACATTCAGGTTCATATATATATATATATATATATATATATATATTTAAGAAAAAGAGCTAAATGCTCGGCCTGAAGGGAAACAGGAAATCTCTTCTGTCACGTGACTGAAAGGCCTTTTTTGCTGCAGGTCAACGTTCGCGTCACCACGATGGACGCAGAGCTGGAGTTCTCCTTCCACCCCAACACCACAGGGAAGCAGCTCTTCGACCAGGTCTGTATGTTGAACGTGCAAAGCACTGCTACACTCAGGAGCTTACACAGACTCGTATGGTGTCATCATCATGATGGCAGCTGTCTTAACTGCAGCCTTGGGATCTGCAGGCTCTTGAGAATAGAGCCCGGATAAAGTGCCTTTCCTGTCAAACCAAGCAGTTTACTAGGAAAGTATATGAAATTTGATATTTTTAACTTTCTAGACTGGGCTCCTATAAAAATAGCACAAGTAAAGCTGCGTCAAAGAGACTTTGGGATATTTTTTAACTCCTTTTCAATATAATAGTCAATGGAGATGCCTTAAGAAGAAGAAAAACCTTTTTTTAAATCAACAAAGTGTTGATACTCATGCAGATTTAAATGGGGTCGCCCACTCAGTGTTAAACAGTTCAAAATATTACTTTAACAAGAAGTTGGGTTTATTTAGGCATTTGCCTAATACTCACACATTTCTGTATTTCTCACTAAACCCTTTAAAATCCTGTTTGAAAAAGAGCTAGCTGAAATAGGGACGTAGTGTTTTATTACACTCATCTGAAAGCCAAATATCGATAACAGCAGTGACATCACCACCCAGCAGTAATATGCCCTCTTTCCCTGGATCTCCATGTGTAGTGTGTAATTAAATAAACCTTTGCACCCTGACAGGAAGGCAGCTCTTCGATAAAGGGGTTCTGAGGCCTTAAAGTACGTCTTATATCCACCACCTCAGCTACAGTTACAGCAGCTCAGAGAGGGAGTGATGCACACAACCCACAGTCTTTGCATAATCTTTTTTATTGTGCTGTAAAAAGTTGTTTCTTCAGGGCAGAAAATAACCTAAGGTTTGATGAAGAAACTTGTGTCTCTTGATTTAAACTCATCTGTAGGGGAGAGATCATGTTTTCACCCCATGTTTCTGTTTCTTGTGTGTGTGTGTGTGTGTTAAAGGTTGCCAGGACCATCGGACTGCGTGAGATTTGGTATTTCGGGCTGCAGTTTGTCGACGCCAAAGGATTCATCACATGGCTGAACTCTGACAAGAAGGTGTGTTTGTGGTTTCACCGATGGAGTGTGACAAGAAAAGACAAATTATTCGGCTCCTGCCCTCTTGAATCTTTCTAGTCTGAACGACTTTACTTAACTGTCGACAATGGCCGCTGTAAATGTGTATTCACAGGCATTGAAGGCTGTCAGAAAACACAAGAAAACTAAAAAATTAAAACATGCCAGCTGCCCCCCCCCACCCTGAAGAAGCACACTTTAATAAATTGAAAGCATACACACATCTCAGCTGTACTCTTTTTATCAGTCACACTATATTTGTCCACGCTCTGCTCAGGTGATGTCCCAGGATGTGAAGAAGGAGACTCCCCTGCAGTTCAAACTGAGGGCCAAGTTTTACCCCGAGGACGTGGCCGAGGAGCTGATCCAGGACGTCACCAGGAAGCTCTTCTTCCTGCAGGTGAAGGAGGACATCTTGGGAGAGGAGATCTACTGCCCTCCAGAGTCTGCCGTGCTGCTGGCCTCCTACTCCATCCAGGCAAAGTATGGAGAGTTCAGCAAGTCAGTGCACAACCCAGGTTACCTGTCCGCCGAGCGCCTGCTGCCCAAAAAGTGAGTGTGAAATAGTGGGAGGAGCATGTTGTGGAAGTTTTACATTGACTGACAAGTGAATACGAAGAAAGACAAATCCCATGCACTTACATGTACTGGAATTTGACAAACTGACTCATATTCTACTGGAACTCATCCAGTTAAATAATCCCCTGAATGATTAAATTATGAACCTGTTTACTATTATTATTCTCTCAGTAGTCAACAAAAATATAACAGGATGGGAAAGACACGGCAGTGGAGCATGTGTTTGATTTAGCCTCTGTATGTATACACAGACTGTTTACACTTTCACCAGTGTGGGCCGCTGAATGCTGCTCTCTCTCCTCAGAGTGCTGGAGCAACACAAGCTGTCCAGGGAGCAGTGGGAGGAGAGAATCCAGGGCTGGCACGAGGAGCACAAATCCATGCTGAAGTGAGCGCAGGCTGATGAGCAGCCAGTCAAACGTTCAGTTCAGTATCAGTTACGTTACCGGGCGGGTTTGCCGACTCGTGCCGCCATCGTGCTGACCAAGACAAAGAGAAGAACAGACAATTTAGTGTGCCGTCATCCCACGAATGACCACTTATTACCACAGAGGCTGCTGGTGCACCAAAGTTCAAATTGTCACAATTTAAAGCAGCTCCAACTTTTTTGCATTTTGCATTACATCAGATATGGAGAAATGTAAATTTTCATCTGCGGTGTGTGAATATGAGGCCGACAGTGATGTACGGGTTAATATAGTAAAAGATTTAACAAGAACAGACAATGCGATGAATTAAAACATTGCACCTTGAAATCCACTGTTGAATCTACCAATGAATAGTAAATTAGTTGGACTTTGAGCCGAACACATGGAAAAGAATTGTAATCCAACCTGAATGGTCAAACTGTGGGTTAGCCATGCTTTACGTATTCGACTGAGAAAGTTAAATCTAATTTCTGACATCAGCCTGGGTGTAGTTGGAATTTACTTTTTTTCTTACCTATTTAACTAAAAGATGGATTCACGTATGGTATATGAAATGATCTAACCCGTACAGGGAAGAGGCCATGATTGAGTATCTGAAGATCGCTCAGGACCTGGAGATGTACGGCGTCAACTTCTTTGAGATCAAGAACAAGAAAAACACAGATCTGTGGCTGGGAGTCGACTCTCTGGGACTCAACATCTATGCCAAGGACGACAAGTAATTCAGGAAACAAATGTCTCAATTTTACACTGATGCGGTCGAGTTCTTCATTCTTAACCTCTCTCCCAACACTGCATGCTCAGTGTGCCTTGACCTGATGACATAAAGCTGTGGACAGGAGGGCAATACACGAGCGGTCAAACCTCAGTCGTTGACCCCTTCTACCATCTCTTTCAGTAGGGCAGGTTTTAAATAGATGGTTTGACCGCGTGGCTGTTGTTTTTAAGAGGCCGTCGACCTATTTTCCTTGATTACAATACAACACGAACATACAGATCCTCACCAGCCTCTTACTGCACTACTGCATGTCAGTATAAGTGAAATTTGCAAAGTGATGAGCAAAGACTTTTCTGCCTGTAAATCTTTAAAAAAAAACAAGTTAAACCCTAAAATATGCTGTTAAATATTTTTAAATCATCTCTCGTCCTTCAGGCTTACTCCAAAGATTGGATTCCCCTGGAGTGAAATTAGAAACATTTCTTTCAATGATAAGAAATTCGTCATCAAGCCCATAGACAAGAAATCCCCTGTAAGTATTTCATCCTCAGTACTGACAGTATGTCCAGTGTGTGTAAATGTGTAGTTAGATGTCTGTCTCCATTAAGTGTGGTGCAGGTTTATAGAAACAGTAAATCTATTTAAGGCTTTTGTACGTATTATACACATGAAACCGAACTTGCCGTGTTGTTTTCTTTTTTTTTCATCTTTGCAAGGATTTTATATTCTATGCGCCGCGGCTGCGAGTCAACAAGCGCATCCTCCAACTGTGCATGGGCAACCACGAGCTGTACATGCGCCGCCGCAAGACCGACAGCATCGAGGTTCAGCAGATGAAGGCTCAGGCCAAAGAGGAGCGGCTGCAGAAGAAGATGGAGAGGTAGGTGAAGGGTTGCGAAGTTAAACTGGAACACTATTCAGTTAAAACACAAATAGAAGTGACATTTGTTGCTGTAATGTCATCACACAGGTGGAAGAATCGTAAATTGGTATCTGAACTCGGTATGTGATTGGGACGTATAATCAGTCTCTTTGTGTGTGTGTGTGTGTGTGTGTGTGTTTTGCAGGGACCAGCTGGAAAACGAGAAGAAGAAGAGGGAGACCATCCAGAAAGAGAAGGATCAGATGGAGAGAGAAAAACAGGAGCTGATGATGAAGCTCTACCAGTTTGAGGAGACGACCAAGAGAACAGAGAAAGGTGAGGTCTGGGAACAAGCCATCTTATACTCCTCATTACAGACCTTTAACAACATAATTGAGCCTTACAGTCTAATTCCTGTGTTGTGTCACACGTTTCAGAGCTGGAGTAACAGGGTTTTACTGCCCTCTTCTGTTTATTAGCTTGACCCCCAGAGAAAAAGTGAAATTAATTGAGGGTTATTGCCCTTGGCTGCTCACCTAGTTTTTACACAATATGTCAGGTGTTAATTTTTGACTGACTAACAGTATAAAGCGGCTGAAAACCCTGAGTGGTGGTAAAAGTAACAAATGCTCATGATTTTCATAGTTTTAGGGTAAAATATACTACTACTTTCAAGTCTTTCAAAGTTCCCTAAATCCCAATTTAATGGCCTCAAAATGTATTTAAAAGTTGTTGTTACCAAGGTTCACTGTAGATATAACTGCATGTTTTTTGATCATAATCGAGGAAGCATGCAACCCGGGATATTAGAAAACTTCTGTGCATCTAGTGGAAAGCGTCGAGTAGATGAAACAAAAGCTCATTTTACAAAGAAAATAAAAACAGTTTTTCATATGCATACGCTCTCATATGCTTTAAGTCAGTGATTATATTTTAAATTAAAAGTAAAAATGAAAATTACCACTGCCTTAAGTTATGCAAATGTGTTTTGTCCGAGAAGGGCTAATAAGTATCTATCGCCCCGTATGACCCTGTAACACCATGTTGTACATTTTCCTGTGTTTCGCCGACTTTGTCCTGTAGAGCTTCAGGAGCAGCTGGACCGGGCCATGAAGCTCGAGGAGGAGAGGAGGAGGGTGGAGCAGGAGGCGGCCCGGCTGGAGGCTGAGAGGGTGGAGGCCATAATAGCCAAGGAGGAGCTGGCCAGGCAAGCTGAGGACCAGATCAAGAGCCAGGAGCAGCTGGTGAGCGCACCATGCAGAGAGCACTCAAATCCTGCACGTGAGAAAACCTCGTGGCAGAAAAACCCCCATTACCAATAAACAGCCCACATCCAGGATAAACACGTACGAAGAGTTTTCACTGCAGTTTGAACCGAGGCGTGCTTCAGTTCGGGTGATTTCCTTGCTTGACAGGGATCAGATTTGTCATGAGAACAAAATCTGAAACTCTTTTCTCACTCGAACTGTTCAGAAAGTGTCAAAAATTCATTCTGTCATAGAGCTAAAACAAAAATATTTTTTGATTTTCAAGAGATTCTTTGAGCTTATCAGAAGAAGTTCACTTCACATTCAAATTGTGAAGTGAAGTGAAGTGATTTCCAGTGGAGGGTGTTTCACCTCCCTCTGTTTTTTTGTCTGTTCACTCGTAAAATGACAGCATGTCAAGATAATTGAGGTTGGCGTGGTAAAGAGGTATGTACTCTTGGCTTGTGGGGGTTTTTTTGTGACGATGCAGTGTGTGCCTTCTCCTTCAGGCTGCAGAGCTGGCTGAGTACAGCGCCAAGGTTGCTCTGCTGGAGGAGGCCAAGCGAGTCAAGGAGGAAGAGGCTGAGTCATGGCACAGCAAGGTGAGTTTCCAACACGCACAGGCTCCTTGAAGTCACAAGGATTACCTGGAAGATGTCCAACATTTCCTCCTGAGCGGTTGTGACCAAGAAGCACTTTTTAATGTCCCCTGTGCAGTCTGCATTAATGCACTTTGCAGATTTGCCCCCCTCACATATGGACATTTTATTTTCATTTTGCATATTTGCATACATAAATTCCTAAGTCCTTTGTTTATTTGGTTTTACACATTCACATGCAGAATGTCTCTTGTTATAGATTTTATAACAGATTTGCCATTGCTATCTAACTTCATTCATTCCCGTCAAACTTTATCTCAGGCCAAGGAGGTGGAGGAGAATCTGATGAAGACAAAGGAGGAGCTGCAATTTGTGATGAGCACCGCTAACTCAGTCCCCGCGGCTCCTCCTCCTGCTCCCTCTCCGCCTCCCTCCCCTTCCTCCTCCTCCTCCTCCTCGGACAATGAGAGCGACCACGAGCACAGCGAGGAGAACAGCACCTACAGCGCCGAGCTGCAGATGCAGGGCATCGACGACCTCCGCCAGGAGGAGGAGAGGATCACCGAGGCCGAGAAGAACGAGCGCCTGCAGAAACAACTCAAGGTGAGTCTGGGGTCCCGGGATCCAACCACATTAAAGAGCTCACTATATGAAGGTGGGCTTTTTCCTATGAAGTTGATTAATTATAGCAAAAGTGCATAGATGGTTTACACAAATTAAATCTGTTTCTTCAACAGGCCCTGAGCTCAGAGTTGGAACAAGCCCGACAAGAGGACAAGAAGACCCACAACGACCTGCTCCATGCCGAGAACGTGCGAGCCGGCCGCGACAAGTACAAGACCCTGCGTCAGATCCGTCAGGGCAACACCAAGCAGAGGATTGATGAGTTTGAGGCCTTGTAAAAGACCTCAGAGACCTGAAGAGCTCTCTCTCCCCCCAATACCTCATTTCAGCATCTTCCAGTTTAAAGTGTCGTGTAATTGCTGCCACACCTGATCTTTAAAGGCCCAGAAAAAGCATGGAGCTGATGTGTGTAATAGTGCCTCCATGAGTTTTATCAGATAAACCTTTGCTTGAAAGCACTGTGTTTTATTTTGTTTTGTTTTTATTTTTTTGTAGCCCTCAAACATCTCCAACGTAATGCTAGGTGAGCATGTCTACATGAGCTAGTGAGTTATAGTGTAGAAATTACCCATTATGATAGATGATCAAAAGTTTATTGCAATTTGGCCCTGCACTTTTGTTATTATACCAACATGAAGTGTTTCAATTTAGTTTTTGTACTAAATCAACTGTTGCCTCATAGAACAACAAATAATGATTATTTTAATTATCAATCAATCAAATGGCTATTTGTTTTTTTAATTAATCATTAATTGTTTAACCTTTATAATGGCAGAGACATCCAATGTTATGTATTGCCTAAACTTGAATAGAATTAAATTTTATTGACATTAAACACAGACATTAAACATCACACCCTCACATTAATCACTCACCAGAATTGTTGATGGTTACTTTTCAGGCAGTCAATCCATTCATAGTTTCATCTGCGCTGCTTTGATCACCTGTTTCCCATGTGTGCCCAAAATTCCAATTTAGTTTTTAATACACTCATGGTCCCAGGTAATGTTGAAATTAATCGTTTATCATGATTTTCAAATCTGCAAGTCTTTATATCGTGGATACAGGTGTCTCTGATTGGATTTGCTTTTTGCTTTTATCACATGGGAACATACTGTATGTATAAGTGTTGCCAGTCGGAATTTAAACAATGTTGCTGTCCTGTTGGTGTAATGTCAGTAAATCTTGATAAGGAACTATTTAGTATTGTAAAAAAAAAAAATCGAAGAAGTGAGTCAGATATATCCTCCGATTTCTGCTATGGGTCAAGCTCCATGCAACGTTAGATCCTACATCCCCCATAATGCAATGCAATTGATTGCATCTTTCTTTAGACCCTCATCGTCTCCAAAAACTCTGACTAAAGCAGTTTCTTTAGTTAAAGCTCATGCATCTCGCTATATTTGCTTCCAGTGTCCTTCATTATAAACAGAACTTCATAAAAATGTATATGAAATAGTGGACTGCTCCTTTAATACAGCATTAAGCGCGCTTTTCTTAAACGGTGGCAAAAACGCGACAACGTTTTAGATTGATAGAGTGCGGTATTTCATCTTCTTCCGTGCCTTAGAATAAAAAAAACAAAACAAAGAGAGCAGATCCTCGTTCGTTTTCACCACAGCGCTCCCCTGTCTTCAGTGCGTTGGATCTCGTGACAGAAGTTGTGGCTGAGAATCCTGCAGCACGCGCACCGTGAGAAGGATGTGCCTTTTAAATGTTTACTCACTGAGTGAACGGTTATCATTGAGGTTGCTAGACAACTTGTGAAGCCAGTAGAGCTAGTCTGTTTAAACAGCCACTGGGTCAATATTTTACCTGTGAATGAACACCTGAATCATATACACCAAGTCATATTTGACGACGTTACAGCTTCTTGGAGGCCGAACTGCTGAGGAGGGCCTATGTGTGTCAGTGTGTGTGTGTGTGTGTGTGTGTGTGTGTGTGTGTGTGTGTGTGTCTTCTAAGAGTAGACAAACTGTTTATTTTGGCCTCGGGGAGGGAGAGGTGCGCGCGTGCGTGCGCGTAAAAACCCCGGAAAGGTGAGCTCCGGATTTGAGCTGCTGCTACTCCGGGGAGCTGAGAGTCTGTGGGATTACCCCGTGTGTTTCTTTTTTTTTCTTCTAGCGGAATCTAAATATAAGTCGGTGACAAATAGTCCAAATACAGTAGCAACCCAACTGTGATGTGGGGGTGGCGCTGAGAGCGAGAGGGAGAGAGAGAGAGAGAGAGCGGCTCCGTCTCCAAAAGTCCCCTTTTGTTTGTTACGGAGTCCGCCAAGGAGGAGGTCGCACAGAGCCACAGCTCAGCCTCACCTGCACTTTGAACAGATAAATCTGTCCCTCCACCTCTCTCGCTCTGCACCATCATGAAGAGACAAAACGCCCGGACTCTCGCCCTCATCGTCAGCATCCTCACCTACCTGGTGGTCGGCGCGGCCGTCTTCGAGACCCTGGAGTCGAAGCAGGAGAAGAGCCACAAGAGGAAGCTCGACGCCCGCAAGTACGAGCTCATGCGCAAGTACAACTTGACCAAAGCCAACTTCGAGGAGCTGGAGCACGTCGTCCTGCAGCTCAAGCCTCACAAAGCCGGGGTCCAGTGGAAATTCGCCGGCTCCTTCTACTTCGCCATCACTGTGATCACGACCATCGGTGAGTGGCGGTCACTTTTTGTTTAATGATGAAGGTGTCCTCTCGATGATGACGCTGAAAGATGCTCAGTGGAGGGCTGTAGCCAGGATTTAAACGATTCTGGGGTATGCTTATTTAAAATCACGAAAAGTTTGCAATTCAAATGAATAAATAAATAAATCTTCATCTCTTAAAATCTTATGTACATTTTTTATTTCAGCTTTCCACCTACATACACATGTATTTTAATACTTTTGCGTACTTAAGACCACTAAATACTTTATAAACTATTTTTTATTCTTATTGTACCTAATTTGGCACAGTTGCACAACAGTCTTTTAGCACAGCCTTACGTGAAAGTCTAAAATGCTGTTTAAAGGACTTCACTCATCCGGGCGTCACTAAGTTATTGATTTGGATTGGTCTCACTTAGTTTTATGGTTTTGGACAGCTGCTAGGTTATGTCAGGGTGCCATTTAGGTTGTTTCTAGGATGAGACCTTATGTTTGATTTTATTAGAAACTGTAGACGTTTGTTTGAAATGTCAATTCTGTATGTTTTATAATTCTGTGTGTGTGTGTGTGGGGGGGGGCAGAAGAGTTAAGGGGGGCACTATGTTGTTGCCCTTTCTTACTTGAAAAAGAAATTATTTTAGAATCATTTTATCTCAATGAGGATTTCCTGGTTAATTATACACAACATTAATTGATAATAAAATGCCAGGAATATTATTGTGGTGGGCCAAAAGCTAAATTACTTTGTAAATGTCTTTTTTCTATCTTAATTTATCCACAACTTAACTTATCAATAATTAATTGTTTAGATTAAAACAGTAGAATCATCTGTAAAAACAAATATTAGGCTCTAAATTCACAGACACTTAATTGCTCACTTAAAGTCATCATTTGTATTTAATTTTAATTGTAAAATCCCTAAATTACCAAAATAATGAGGACACAGCAGTGGCTCAGTATCTGTCATTAAAATAAGGTCAGTTAAGGCTAATTTAGGCAGAAAAAGTGATACCTTTCGAGTGTATTCCCAGTATTTACATCATCTCAGTTATAACAGATAGCTGTTAATTCACTTTACCTAAGTCAAGCTGAATGGTGTGATTGGGTTTTCCATGAAAGGAAAGACTTAATGCAAGTGACTGTTGGTTTCCTGTGGATTTAAGTCAAGCAACAGTTTTGAAATAATAAATCTATTATGCTAAGTGCCCATGCCGCATCTTCCCAGACATCATATCAGATGGTGTACACAGTATCTAAGGTTTTAAAAATGTGACGTGCTCTCGCTCAGGTTATGGCCATGCTGCGCCCAGCACCGACTCAGGGAAAGTGTTCTGCATGTTCTATGCCCTCCTGGGGATTCCTCTCACCCTGGTCATGTTCCAGAGCCTGGGCGAGCGGATCAACACGTTCGTCAGGTACCTGCTGCACCAAGCCAAGAAGTGCCTGGGAATGCGTCAGACCGAGGTCTCCATGGCAAACATGGTGACGGTGGGCTTCTTCTCTTGCATGAGCACTCTGTGCGTGGGGGCTGTGGCGTTCTCCCACTGTGAGGGATGGAGCTTCCTCCACGCATTTTACTACTGCTTTATCACACTTACTACTATCGGGTTTGGAGACTATGTGGCTCTGCAGAAGGACGATGCGCTGCAGAATGATCCGCGGTACGTGGCTTTCTGCTTTGTTTACATCCTGATGGGCCTGACGGTGATCGGAGCGTTCCTAAACCTGGTGGTGCTTCGCTTCCTGACCATGAACGCTGAGGACGAGCGGAGGGACGCCAAACAGAAGGCCTTGATGTCCGTCAGTAAGTCCAGAGGAGAGGTGGCTCATCTGTTACCTGTCTCAGCCTCAACTTCCTCCACACCTGCGGGAGACGGTGCCACAAAGGCTAAAGATTTAAAAGGTGTCTACACTGAGGTGCTTCATTTCCAGACTATATGCTCCTGCCTGTGGTACAGGAGCAAGGAGAAGCTGCAGGGCTCCATACCCACCATGGTCCCTCAGGAGCTGGCGCTCTCCGATGCTTACTTGCAGCAGAACAGAAATTGCCCTCACTACGTGGAGCCCGGCTCAACAGGCTGCATTTGCAGTCCACGTCAGTGCACGAGCATAAGCTCCATAACAACAGGCCTACACATTCTCTCTCCTTTCAGGGTGTTTAAGAGACGCAGCTCCGTCTAGCCTTTCACTGCAGCAGATCTCAGTTCAGCACAATATGTCTTTGCTGCCAAGTGGACACTTGGCAGCCCTCACAGCAAAGGCATGACTGCAAGTAGATGTTTGTGGTGCTATAATCCCGGTAAACCAACAGTGGGAGACGCAAAAGGGAAAAGCACATACAGTACTGTAAACACTAGTACTCAAATATATATTTGAGAAAGCTCTGCAGCCAGAGTTTTAACTTGAGGTGTTATCAAGCGGCGTCCTGTGTGCTCTGCATTTACGTCATTTACGCACGATCGTGCACTGTAGAGCATGCAGGACTTCATCTGGGTCACTACACGTGAACATGCTGCAGTGCACGTGATGTGACGTGCACACGGTTTTTCAGGTGAAAGGGGAGCAGGTACGTCAGGTCGGGTAGCTTGAGCAATGACACGATAAAATGACATTTTGCACAGCTCTGCAATAAGTTCCAGTTTGATGTTTCTGTTTATAATGTCAGACATAGTGGTTCAACTGAGGGTTTATTTCCTATTTTGTCATTTTTAGTTGTTTTCCTATGTTGGGTGTATGTCTTGATGACTTTTAGCAGCACCGATGCAGACAAATTTCTGGCCACATACATAATTGCCTTATTTTGCCTGATAAAAATTATTTTAAAAATCTTGAACTTTATCACAGCTGGTACACGCTGATAACAATACATGACTAGTTGCCTCTGTTATTGTGATTCTCACTGTCCTCTGTCCAAAATTGCCGCTGCGTCAGTTGCAAGAGCTTCTGAATTACGTCACATTGCAAGTGGAAAAGTAAAAAAGAAAAAAAGATGACATCCCAAACATGGCAAAACTGCAATAGCAAAGAAGTAGAGTCATCACAAGTAGACACTCACTCACGCTGACGGGAACACACTTAACTGGGTTTGTGTAACAACACCACAAAGCACTGCTTAAAAACCTAGGGTTTGTGGACTGTATGGTGTTTCTGTTTCTTTTTCCATCCCTGTGGCTGCTGGATGGTCTGTCCAGAGTTCTAGTACTGGTTTGAGTTCTTCTTGAAGTTTCCAGTTCGTTTTTCTGTGACTGTGAGGCTTCTCAGGACACACTGATTAAACAGAAGGCATGAGATGTGCAGTGTACAGCACTGTCCAAATGACATCTGGATCAAGCAGTAGATGCAACTATTTTTAGGAGCAGTCTGCTGGGGCAGGTGGGAGGGGGTTTTCTGTGTTTGGACAATGGATTATGAGGCAGTTGTCAGTTGCAGGCAATTATGCCACAATAGACTATGTGATTGATGGAGAAAGAAAAATCCACCCTCAGATACTATCTCTTGTACTTCTCAGCCTATTTTTGTGTTGAGTGGTGTATTTCTTTTCTTTTTCTGTAGGCGACATGATGTGATGTCACGTTAAGTTTATTTGTGGTAGCTGCAGCTGATGTTTGATTTATTTAAAACTTACAGATTTTCTTTGCATCTAATCGGAAAAGGAGTTTTCTCTTTGAATCACAAGGATTTGATTAATTAGAAAACAACAGTTCAATATGTTTACAGAGCACAATCCACCAGCAGTTGCCTCAGTTGACCAGAAAGAAATACATCCACAAAATGCAGACAACTGAGGCTGCAAACTAATGATTTTTTTCATTATTGATGAATCTAACAAATGTTTTCTTGATGAACATCATGATGTTTTGTCCATAACATGTCAGAGATTAGCGAATACTGTCGGTTGTAATTTCTAACTCGTTAATGTTTCAGCTCGTTAATGAATTTATTCATCGTTGCAGATCTTCACACTGCTGTCTCGTTTCCCAAACTGGAAAATCTACTCTGTTAGCAAGATCTTGCATTTTGTATTTGAAAATCTAAAACTAAGTAAAAGCACAGAACTATTATCAGCAAAATATCAGGAAAATAAAAGTATCCACTGTGCAAAAATGGAAATGGAAAATTGTCCCTGTGATTGATATAATTATTGGGTATTATGAAAAGGGTAATATTTACTTTTTCAATGTAGCAGGGTAAAAATGTAAAATAGTATATGCTGGAAATTGTACTTCAGTACATTTTGGAGTCAAATTATCAAAAATAGTCCGTCTCCTACAAAAAAACAATGCATAGGTCAGGATGACAGGATTCTCGCCACTGGAAATCTAATTGTCAGATTTTATTTCCAGCACACTGAATATCTGAAGGTGGATTTTTTTATATTTCTGACTTCCTGCCATTTGTTGTTTTGCCTTGTGGGATGAAATGCCACCTACTTGATGCACCATAGACACAAAATAAAGTTTCAAAACTGAGTTGCAAATTCTATTTAATCAAGGTCTTTTTTCTGTTGAGAAACTGATCTCACCTGTTTACCTTACTAAAAATACATCTTGTCTTGCTTTTAATAATAAGTGCAAGTACTGTATTCGTTTTACAGTACGATTACATCATGTTGCACTAAACAAGCCTCTCTATTCCATACATTTTTGAACACGACAGGGAGACAAAGTCGTACTTGAACACTCAAAGAGTACTTGAAAATGGTTTGCAAGAACATTTTTTTATCATAACTTGCCAAGGAATGTGTGTACAGTGGAAACTATGGTGAGATAAATCATGCACAGCGCATCTACTTTAACACAATGTTGTACTATTTTGGCCAAGTATAGAAAAGAAAATCCAGAGAAAACATTAAAAATGTGGACATGTTGTCTAAAAACCAACTGTTTTTGAGTTTTATTGAGGTATCTCACCACTTCAAATCAATCATACCACAATCATAATCATATTTTATAGAGAGGATTTTTAAAGTGGATTTCTGCATACAATCCGAGTCATATAAACTGCAGACAAGTGATTCTGCCACCTCGGTTTATCAACATGTGTTGTGTGAGAAAAGCCTGCTGAATGTATAGAAATGGACATTTGGTGCAGATGGTTTCCACCTGGGGATTCTGACTGAGGTCCAGTTCCGGACGACCTACAGCAGGTTAGTCACGAGTAAAGAACATATATAACAGTGTATCATTATGTTATCAGGGTTGTACAACGAATAGAAGGGGGTGGACAAAATAACTGAAAATCTTGACTTCTGGTCTCTTTTCCCCTCTTCAATTCACAAATTATTTTCTACTGATTTAATATTTATTTATTTAATGTTATTTGACCTTGTATTATTTGAACCCTGAAGAAAAGCCTCAAGAAAAGAAAGCAATAATGAGAGGAAAGTCTGAAAGAGACCACATGACTTGGTGAGGCTGTTGTTTGATTCTGACCCTTCAGATTTACCTTGAGACATGTTGTGGGGGGGTGACTGATACCCAGGTTGGGAACCACGGCTGTAATGACCGTATAAAAAAGTAGTGCTGCAGGGATGCAGGAAATGGCATCAGTAAAGTGAACGATCAGCGGAAGATCAGGAAAACTAATCCTCTGTAGCTAGAAATGTACGAAAGAACAAATGAAATTGCTGCGGGCGCCAAGAACTGAATCATGACATCAAAGTGTCAGGCGCTGGGAATAGAGCAATTAGGACTGTATCTCGTTATCAAAATTTGCTTGCCTCTACAACATCAAACCAGCTTGTAAGGCCTGGCTTTGTGCCCGCGAATCTGCCTTCAGCCATTAGATGTGCACAGAAAAGCAACAGAAGGAGTATCCATTCGACAAATCCCTGTATTGACCCCCCGTGGCTGGAGCATCTGCTGTTTTCTACTTTGGCTATAGACCTGAGTATCTGTGTCAAAGACAAAAATAGTTCCACTGAGAAGGTCAGCAGTGACATTACGTCAGCTGGTTTCTTCTCTGTGTTTAGAAAAATCATGGCAGGTTAAAAATGAAGGTGTCTCTCACATAATAATGCCAATTTGGACTCTGTTTTAAAGTGCATGGTACATTAACTATAGTTTTCAAACACCTGGCAGGGCAAATTTAATTCTCTAGAAGTTTTAAGACACATTAAATATATGTTTCAGAGTGTTTTTGGTTTGGGCAGAGCAGGCCTGAGGCATTAAACACTCAAAACTAAAAACTTGTACTGTAGCACTGAATCATGCCTTTAGGATTTTTTCTTTTGGTTTGGTTTGATTTGTTTCTCTAGGGAGATTCTTTTTAGTGTATAAATATATGCACAGTGATAACACCCAGGAGAAAGTGCTTTAGAAAGATGGATAGACATCCAAAAGTCTGATTTGGTTTACTGTTCTAAAAATAATAAGTTAAAAAAAACTGCCGACAAACTGGTTCCAGTAACTTTTAATATCTTAAATAATTTGTCAGATATCAAATAGTTGACAAATAATTTTCTGTCAATTGATTAATCAATAAATTCAAATATCATTTCAGCATTAAAGAACTGTATTTTGGTGCCAGGGGGAAATAATGAAACCATATTCAATAGAATGAGGTTCATTAGGGGCAAGTATTTGCTCAAGGGCCTCCAAGGGCATTTATCCGCCCATAAATGAACTTTTATTGTCAGCCAATCAGACCAGGGCACAGAGGCGTGTTTCAGAATACCGAGCGTCAGTGAACGTTACACTTGGAAGCTGCCGTCTCTCGAGCCAAAGTCTAGTGTCCCACGAAGTTTCGCAGCGTCCGACATGGACCTGAAGGAGCTGGTGGTGAACGCCTGGGCCCAGAACAAGAAGGCCGCTCTCCTGATCGGCGGAACCGGCGTCGCTCTTCTGGGAGTCGCTCTTGGATATAAATACCTGCGAAAGCCAGAAAAAGTGGTTCGTGTGGGCGTCGTGTCGAAGCTCCTAATTCACCCTCTCAAGTCTGGTAAAGCGGTTTCCGTGGCGCTAGCGGAATGCAAGCAAATGGGTCTGAAGTTTGGAGAGCTGCAGGACAGGTGAGTGTCGCGTAAAAATGTGCAGGCTGCACGCGTACACACAGAAACCCAGCAATCTGCACTCAATATAAATCTGTGTTACACTTTTGCCTATTTTTAAGTCTACTTCTCGTTTACTTCGTTCAGGGACACGAAATGGCACAAATGGAAGCAGATTTCTTTTCTTTTTCTGTTTGCACTATTTATTTATTTATTTATTTAAAAAAGCGTATAGTCAGCAGGTACAAAACAAATTTTACTGCACATTGTACACTGTATGATTGTGTATGTAACCAATAAAAATCTTGAATCAAATTAAAACTGCATGTGGGTAGATTACACTCTCAGGCTCTTTTAATTTGATTGTGGAAGGTAATTTCCCTTTACTGTGTCTCAATATTAAGATTGTTTCTGAGCTTTGGTGGAGTTATATTTTTTAAGACTTGAAACTAGTATGAAAACTTGGAAGCTTCTCTGAGAAACTGCCAAAATTTAATTCAGTGGTACAATCCAGTGTTTTCAGGGTGGAAAAAACAAAAATGGCAGGAGTTAATGAGAAGCGTTGTGAATGTTTAAACTGCTGTTGCATAACACATAAGTTGGTGTAAATCTCCAGAGGCATGTTCCACATTTGATTCCCAGATCGAACAGTTCCATTGGGATGAAAAATAAAATGTAATGATGTAAACCTGGAATTTCTGCACAACTCAGCAGTACCGCTGTCTGTATAGTAACCTGTTATCAGTCCTGTTTGTTTTTTGTTCCCTTTCCGGTAACTTTGTCTCTTCTCTGTTAGGAGCCCAGTGTTAATTTACTGCCAGGACACTGGAGTTCAGCCAGGGATTCCAAATGGTGCAAGTGAGGGAAATCCACAGTTGCGTTTGATTTGTTTGCAGACACTGGCTGTTGGTGACAGAGGACGGCCACATGGTGACGGGCAGGCAGGAGCCTCGACTGGTGCTGGTGTCTCTGACGTGCGAGGGAGATGAGGTTTGTTTGAATGGACCAAATATGGAGGAGCTGAGGTTCCCTGTCAGACAGCCCAAAAACCCCATCATCAACTGCAGGTCAGTGGATTTTTGCAATTTTGCTTTTATTTGACAGTCAACAGCATAGAGAGAGTGGTACTGTGTACAAAAGAGTGATGTACTATGCAGCTTGACCATTAGGCCACCATGGCATCCTGTTCAATTTTCTTAGTAATGGAGTTTTTTTTCCCCAGTAACTAATTCGTCCATTTTAAAAATATGCTCATTCATAAAGCTTACTGGTCATCTTTTAAGATGTTGGAAAAATGTAAACAGTCTGGTAGGGATGCAGCTTATTATTTTCATTTTCTGTTAATTTGTTGGTTACTTTTTTTGATTCATTGTGAGAAAGTAATTGAAAATGCCTGTTAGAGTTTCCCACACCTGAAGGTGATATCTTCGAATTGTTTTGTGGTATTTGACCAACAGTACAAAGCACAGAAATATTTATTTTACAATCAGTGAAAAGCAGCAAATTCTCACATCTGAGAGGATGGAACAATTGGATTTTTGGCAATTTTGCATGAAAAATGTTGATTAATTGATTGATTCAGCTTATTAAAGACATTTATCAATTAAAGAAATTGTGCTTATGCTTATGCTGTTTTTCCCTAAAAGAGGGCCTTAGTACATGCATTAGGCCTAGTGCCTTGCTGACACTGTTATTTTAAGTTGTTTACTGATGTTCCAACTGTGTTTTCTGACTTGTGTCAAGCTGTGTGTTGTTTTCTTTTCTGCAGAGTGTTTGGCGATGACATTCAGGGCCGGGACTGTGGCGAAGAAGTGTCCCGCTGGCTCACGCGTTACCTGGGGGCAGGGAAAACCTTCCGCTTGGTTCACTTCGAACCTGAGATGAGGCCCCGGAGGCCGGTGGATAAAGAGCCTTTTTTCCCAAAATATGAGGTAGTGACTTTGTGCTGCAGCCTCTGTGTGCGTGTGTGTTTCTTTTTATCCATTTAATACTCCATCTTTATGTGTATTTCAAGGGAGAATAATTTTTTCCTGCTTCTTTCTTTGCGTTAATTCTCTCCGAATTGACCGCCCCCAAACTTTCTGACATTCACACTCTTGTTTTTTATCCATTTATCCAGCAGGTGGCGTACCCAGATGTGGGACCTGTGATGCTGCTGTCAGAGTCGTCTGTCAAGGATCTCAGCAGCAAATTGGAGAAGGACGTCACGGTTGAGCGTTTCCGCCCAAACATCGTGCTAAGTGACTGTGAGGCATTTGACGAGGTGCGTTGTTCAACACTTCTGCAGATACAGTATTACTCCGATTTTTTTTGTCCTTTGCCAGTTCCTGGTTATAAGGTTAGAACCATTAAAGAGATCCTCTGTGTCTTCACACGACAGTCTGTGAGGTTTGGTTTTATTTTTCCCTCCCGTCTGAAATATGATCATTTGGTTCTCTACTTCTGACTAATACCTTGCCCTTTTCAGTGTGAGCAGCGTGGACTAAAATTATCTCCCAACTCCAAAACCAACTGCTTCGCTTTTTCAGGATTCGTGGGATGAGATCCAGATTGGCAGCGTGCGACTGCAGCGTGTAATGTCGTGTGGAAGGTAACGTTGCTGGTGCTTCACGCAGATTTTAAACTGGAGACACAGAATCACTTGACTTACCAAACAATGAATGCAGAGCTGCAGCGCTGTCACTGCAGGGGTTTCATTGTCAGTTTGATATTAAAATGCACTGATTTCTCTTTCTGACTGTGGAGATTTAGGGTTGACAGGATGGACGCAAACTATAACTATATGTTGTTTCCAGGTGTATTTTCACCACAGTTGACCCTGAAACTGGTATAATCAACAGAAAAGAGCCTCTGGAAACACTGAAAAGGTAAAGTTGTAACTAAATATTATTTTCGGAATTATTTATTAGTCTCCCATAATAACTCCCATAATTATTATTATGATATTTGACATTTTTGTGGTAATCAGTGTTGCCAGGTTTCCTTTTCAGTGGGGCTACTTTTTATTTGATTTGGCAAGTTAAATGTCATTCATTAATTGAAGCTGTTATTAACCTTTTCAATTGGTGTCATAAAAAACGTTTAACTTAACTTTCCCTTTGTCCAGTCCTCCCCAGCTTAAAGTATAAGTGACCTGCGTGTTGGACGATATTTCATAGTGACCCTTTTACTTATCTGACACCATTAATCTCATCCTGGCAACAATTCTTTTGCAGCTACCGTCTGTGCGACCCGGCCGAGAAGCACGTCTACAAGTCGTCCCCGCTGTTCGGACAGCTGCACACCGTGAAGAAGACGGGGATCCTGCAAGTCGGTGATGTGGTGTACAAGATCATCCGCTGACAGAGGGAGTCAGAGAGGGGGTAAAGATGCTGTCAAAGCCCAATCACTGTAAAATTACTGCAGTAAAAAAAGCACTTAAATACTTAGTAGTAAACCCAAATCATGAAGGAAAAAGAACACATATATGTAGCCAAAATAGCACTGTTTTTGTAGTTTGATATACACCCTTTAACCAAATAGTGTTGTTGGGGTATTTTTAATACCAGATTGTATTACGATTCATTCCACTCAGCTACATCTACATCAGATGGGCTGCTGTATGTAATACTAATGGAACCTGAATTAAACATATTTCTAACTGCACATAGGGTTTACTGGTTATTAAACCCTGAAAGTACATGCTGCTATCAAAGAGAGAAATGAAATTGCATGCAATCTTTGCAATACTTCACCTGTGTTATTTCACCTCAAATAAACAGGACACAAATCTGACTGGGCACCTGCAACTGGGCAACTGTAAAAGACGTAGAACATTTGGTATTCAATCCCTTTAAATGCTTATAAATCATTCATTTATTGAAAAAAATCAACATCATCTTCTCAGATGCTGTTAACATTTCCATATCTTCCTATTTTAAGCCACGTTCTGATAATTGAAAAAGGAACAAGCTTAATTTTGAATGGGCTTTGTGAATCGAAATGACACAATCATTGAGTAATATTCAGTAGTAGTAAGTAGTTTACAAGAGTTTTGGATATTAATTGTGTTTCACACCTTGATGAAGAGGATTGATTTCAGATTGAGATCCATGCTGCAAATGTTTAAAGCTGGTACTCGCTGCTACAGAACTGAACCTGATCTGTCTCACCCATCAGGTGTGATATTCCAGAGTGAACATACTCAGAGTTGACTGAACTAAGTCAGATCAGCTGTCCTGGGACAGAAAACGTTTGAATTTACCATCTCACGGTCAACTCACAACTCAGTCCCCACCCCCCCGGGTGGTTTCCAGTTTCCCTGTTCTCATGTGCTTGATGCTGTTATTTTGACAAACTTATGAGGTTTTACCAGCAGCAGGTCAGTGGGTCAGGGACACTCAGGCAGGACAAACACACTGGAGCTTGTGACTGAAACAGAGATCAAACCTGTGACCTGTCAGTTAAGTGTAAACGGTTACTGCGCTGCTGGCCCCTGTGTTCCTCAATATTACTTCCACATGGTGGCCAATAGGGGGAGGTATGCCTTTATTTTACTTTATTTATCAAGAGCCTGTGCAACAGGACAGATGCATTCAACACAAAATACTAATAATTAAAACCATAACATACAAAGGTTTTGAAATATAAGAAGTATCATAAATATCAAAGATAAATGAAGACTGATGATAAACCATAAATGCAAGTCCAGAAAATAACTCTTTGTCCTATCTTAGGGAATGTACATCTTTTAAAGCGCACAGATGTAAAACAGTTGATCTGAACGTCCTTCCAGGGGGCAGCAGCTGGGAGAGGACCATCTCCAACAATATTCTCAAAGCTTTATGGTGAAGCCCAGCTGTATAAATCAGAGCAAGTAATAATAGCTGGTGATGGCCAAGACTTTTAGATGCAGTAACGCTTCTGTGCTAGTTGTGGTCAAACTAACTAAATTGCTCATTTAAATAAAATCTATTAATTTAATTTCCAAGACTGTTGTTAAAGCAACCAATGTATATTATGTGTTGCATGGAAAAAGAATCCTCTGGAGACAACTTAGCATGCTTGACCATGTTGTTCTGCTTAAAAATATGTATTAAGTATGGTGTGAATTATTTTTTCACTTATTGACAGGTTTCTTGCAGATGTGGCTTTAATGAGCAATACAAATCTAGCAGCATGTATTTCAGGCCATAACTCACTTCACACAGTTACTTTTTCATTTCTGCATCAAAATACAGACTTGTCCTGCAGCCAGTTCATCACTTCTTCACTGAGAGTAAGTTGTGGAATGTGTCGTATTTCTCACAGAGCTGAGAGAGGTCTTCACCGGGGACGATGTTAAAGCAAAAAAAAAAATGGCTATAGTGATAATTTCTATTTTTTAATACAGATGAAACAAAGCTAAATCAACAAAGGATGTGTAACGAAGGCAGATTTCTGTTGTCATAACGATACTGTATACAGGACATACTGCATTCCATGTGCTGAACGAACTGCACATAGTAATAGTGTGCAGTACTGTAGAATGTAGTAATTTAACTTGATTACATGTCCTCAGGCTGCAAAACAAAACCCAGGCAGCAAACAAAGAATGAATTTGAGGGGGGGGTTGTGAAACACTACAGGGCACCTGCAACTGGGCAACTTTAAAGGTAGTAGAACATTTGGTATACACTGCATTTAAATGGTAATAAATCATTCATTTATTGAAAAAAAAATAATGCCATCTTCTCATATGATCTTAACATTTCCATATCTTCCTATTTTAAGCCATGTTCTGATAATTAAAAAAAAGAACAAGCCTAATTTTGAATGGACTGTGGCAATCAAACAGGCACAACCATTACTATTTTGTAAACAGATTATTAGTCGTAGTAAGTAGTTAGTTAAATATAATAAGTATTCCAAGAGTTTGGGATATTAATTGTGTTTTACACAGAAAACTTGAGTTTCCCATCTCATGGTTCAACAACTCAGTTTTCAGATTTAAGCTCAGAGTTTGTTAAAACTGCTTTCTGGAATTCCCCTCGGATGTTTTCCAGTTTCCCTGTTCTCATGTGCTTGATGCTGTTATTTAGTCAAACTTATTAAGTTTTACCAGCAGCAGGTCAGTGGGTCAGGGACACTCAGGCAGGACAAACACACTGCAGCTTGTGACTGAAACAGAGATCAAACCTGTGACCTGTCAGTTAATGGTCAAACTGTGCACCCCTGTGATTGAGGAGGTTGAAATGTGTACAATTACTCACTTCTCAGATTTATGAACTAGCAGATGTTTGTCTTTTTCATCCAAATGTGCTCACACGCCCATAAGTGTAAACGGTTACTGCGCTGGTGGCCCCTGTGTTCCTCAATATTACTTCCACATGGTGGCCAATAGGGGGAGGTATGCCTTTATTTTACTTTATTTATCAAGAGCCTGTGCAACAGGACAGATGCATTCAACACAAAATACTAATAAATAGAAACAATACATACAAAGATTTTGAAATACATAAAGTATCATAAATATCAAAGATAAACGAAGACTGATGATGAACCTTAAATGCCAGAAGTCCAGAAAATTACTCTTTGACTCTTTGTCCTATCTTAGGGAATGTACATCTTTTAAAGCGCACAGATGTAAAACAGTTGATCTGAACGTCCTTCCAGGGGGCAGCAGCTGGGAGAGGACCATCTCCAACAATATTCTCAAAGCTTTATGGTGAAGCCCAGCTGTATAAATCAGAGCAAGTAATAATAGCTGGTGATGGCCAAGACTTTTAGATGCAGTAACGCTTCTGTGCTAGTTGTGGTCAAACTACCTAAATTGCTCATTTAAAAAATCTATTAATTTCATTTCCAAGACTGTTGTTTAAAGCAACCAATGTATATTATGTGTTGCATGGAAAAAGAATCCTCTGGAGACAACTTAGCTTGCTGACCATGTTGTTCTGCTTAAAAACATATTACGTATGGTGTGAATTATTTTTTTCACTTATTGGCAGGATTCTTGCAGATGTGGCCTTAATGAGCAATACAAATCTAGTAGCATGCATTTCTTTGTAATGACTCCAACACTGAATTCATACTTCTCCTTCTTCTTACCATAACCAGGCCATAACTCACTTCACACAGTTACTTTTTTCACTTCTGCATCAAAATACAGACCAGTTCATCACTTCTTCACTGAGAGTAAGTTGTGGAATGTGTCGTATTTCTCACAAAGCTGAGAGAGGTCTTCACCAGGGACGACGTTAAAGCAAAAAAAAAAAAATGGCTGAAGTGATAATTTCTATTTTTTAATACATATAAAACAAAGCTAAATTAACAAGCGGTGTGTTACGGAGACAGATCTCTGTTGTCATAACAATACTGTATACAGGACACACTGCATTCCATGTGCTGAACTGCATGTAGTAATAGTGTGCAGTACTGTAGAATGTAGTAATTTCACGTGATTACATGTCCTCCGGCTGCAAAACAAAACCCTGGCAACAAACAAAGTTCACATGAATTTGAGTTTGGTGTGTGTTGATTTTTTTGTCATGTGCTGTTGATATTCTTTTCTGCTGAAATACAACATGTTGTACCTCTGCCTTGGTCACAGGCAGCTGGGTGTAGCTGGATGCTCTGGCTGAGCTAACATTGGTGAGTTTTTTTTAATCAATTCCGCAGCTCTCAGATTACTGTAAAGTAAATTTCAGGTGATACAGTAATGTGATAAGTATTATAAAGTGAGAGGCCACTGCTGTGTTTGTCTACATGCCTAAAATTCAAATGCAGTTACTCATTTCAGGTTTACACGTCAACCTGATTTCAAGAATTTCAGCAAAAATGACAAAACACAGGATTATTGCCGACGTCCGTTTCGTAAAGGGTAGGAAGACATCATGTGTCAGCTCACATGTCAGCAAAGTGACTTGTTAGCTGAAAAGTGCCATGGTTTTTAGAGGTCAGAGGGTCACCGCCTCCAGCAATACAGCTCCGGGTAATGATAAAGAGGGCTAATTACAGCTAAGCTGTTACACAGCAGTAAAGAGCCACTTCCATGTGTTGGTCCAGCTTCCTCACAAAAGGTTGTCACAAAAGGTTGTTTGTGCATGCACTGAAGCATAAAGACCCAAGAAGTTGAGTCGTGCAGCGCCAACACGTTATTTGGTGGCATTTAAGCTTAAATGTATAGCTGTGATGGTCTGTAATTTGAGGGTTCCTGTGGTTTAAAGAACATCAATGTATACTGCAACATACAGAGGAAACCGCAGCCTTACCTTGATGTGGAGGGAAATGAGTACTTGGAGCCTGGTTGTATGAGAGGGTCCCTAGACTTAAAATACTTTTTATTTTGTGCTGCTTCGGTTCGAAACAGGCCCTCAAGATGCCTAACGAACAAGTTGTCAGGAAAACGTGACCGCACCCGGAGCCAAGAAAGACCCAGCTAACAACCAGCATTCTGTGCATACGCGAGATGTGGTTTCATGTCACGTCTTTGTCACTGTAGCATGTTTATATCATGTCATGTTAACAGTGTGTCATGTCACAAAACAGTATGGTATGATATTTGTGGTAAGTTGTGACATGTCATGTGGCTTTGGTTGTGAATACAGGGTTTGGTTGAAATCTTCAGATGGCTAAATATAATAAATTGTCATGACTTCTTTTGTTTATGTTGTGTTGCCTGCGTCTGTACTATGTCACGTCGTTACACATAGCTGTTATCGCCGTAATGCCGTACCTATAAAATATGATGTTATGTTATGGTATAGTGTGGTGTGTTTGTGTCATATCACACTGTGGTCTGTTGCCTTTGCTTTGCCATATTATGTCATTTCATGTTACGTGTTATGGAAGCGGCCATGTGGACTGGAGGCCATATACAGCATGTAACCCTGGATAACCTTTCCTTCATCAGAAAATTACAACCAGGTTATAAAATGACATTCAAGGCTCTTTTCAGAAACCGTGTAAAATACACAACGTGGGCATCGAGCTCAGTGGATAGATGAATGCTTGGACTGTCACATTTGCGTAACCTCAGCGTGCAGCAGCTGCACGTCGCTGTCAGGACGGCTCAACAATTACAGCAGTCACTATAATGAGCCACGGCCAAGGTGGTTTCACTTATGATCACTGGGGTGGCGTTTAATTACAGAGCGCCTCTGACACACACACACACACACACACACACTGACACTTTCTCATGTTTATTTTTAGCACTTGCATGTGCTGTGAAATTAGAGCAATTTAACCCTGGTTTAGTGCAGTTGGTAGTTGTTTTTTTTCTTGCTCCATATTTACTTTCACTTCCTAAAAACAGACAGAGCAGTTTTTATGACGGTAAAAATAACGTGTAAAGCGAGCGTGCACATGCAGGGCTAGTGGCGCAATGGATAACGCGTCTGACTACGGATCAGAAGATTCTAGGTTCGACTCCTGGCTAGCTCGTGTTCTTTAGCTAACTTTAGCTTATACATCCAGAAAGGGGAAAAGCTGCTTTCCCCACGCAATCAGACTGCTAAACAACTCTTCAGAACTCCTGCTGCTCTTTATATATTTATATATACTCTGCATATACAGCATGTCCTGTCTTTGTGTCTTTTACATATCCTAAATGTGTATATTTAGATCATATATTTGTGTATAGATTCTGTCCTGTCTTGTCTCATTGTCGGTCTAAAGTGTTAGATGTAGCACCAAATCCTGCGGAAATGTAATTTGCATACTTGCATACATGCATGCAACAGCTGTGTGCTTGAAGGAATAGGTCAACATTTTGGGAAGTGGACCTAGCTGTGTTCTTGCTAAGGGCTCAGTGAGAAGGCCAATACCACTGTCATGTCTGTACGATAAATACTGAGAGATGTTAGCATTGCCTCACATAGAAGAACGGGGGAACGGCTCAGCTGGTTATGTCTAAAAGTGAGAAAACTGGTCCAGCATTTTACTAATCATGTATCTTCTGTTTAATCCCCATGGAAACCAAAGCACTGTAGCCTCATATTTATTGAACAGACATGACATGACATGTAAATCATCTAACTCTTGGTGAGAAAGCCAAAACATCAATCTGTTCCATTATAATGTAACAGTCAAATTGTTGTTTCACATAAAAAAATCTATATATACAAAGTAATGACACATCATGCTAAAAAAAAAAATACATTTTTAACGTGCTTTGGCATCTCTTGCTTTTTTGCTTTTCACTTGAGGATGGTTTCTCATTGTTCTGTTGCTTTTTACATTCAAGCTGGTTTTAGTATTGTTCATGAATGCCTGGTATTGTGTTGCAGATTCTTTCATCTTTAAGCTGTTTTTCGCAAGCCTGATTTGCTTCTGTGGCACTTTCCTTGGAGGAATCTTCTTATTGGTGTGGACTACATTGCCATTCATTCTGTTGGAGGCTTTTAGAGCATTCCTTTTTAAATTATCTGTCACAGTTTGATTGGTCTCTGGTTTTACTTTATCTTTTCCACTGAAAGACTTTACTGCAGCAGTCTTCTTTGCCTGTTCCCTGGATTTCTGCTGCAAGGTTTTCTTCTTCGTTTGTGCCTTAGCTTCCTGCTTGTTCACAATTTTGTTTTTGCTCCATGGTTTTGTTTTCTTTTTCTTTTTTGCTTTCTCCTCAGGTGATTTCCACTTTCGTGTGGGAGCCCTTGTTGTTGTCATCAGCGTTGCCATTGTTGTCATCATCTTCATCATCGGCATCGGCATTGGCATCGTCATCGTCATCGTTTTGTCGTCGCCATTGCCGTTGTCATTGGCGTTGTCATTGGCGTTGTCGTCGTCTTTTTCGTTGTCATTGGCGTTGTCATTGGCGTTGTCATTGGCGTTGTCATCGTCTTTTTCGTTGTCATTGGCGTTGTCATTGGTGTTGTCATTGGCGTTGTCATTGGCGTTGTCATCGTCTTTTTCGTTGTCAATTGCTTCGTCATCGTCTTTGGCGTTGTCATCGTCTTTTTCGTTGTCAATTGCTTCGTCATCGTCTTTGGCGTTGTCATCGTCTTTTTCGTTGTCATTTGTTTTGTCGTCGTCGTCATGCTGGCTGAAGTTGTCACAGGTTTGACCCGGCTGGTTGTCACGGGTGGTTTGGTGTTGACTTTCAATTTTCTTGGTGGTGATCGTGTAGGTTTTTCATTTGTGCCCAGCACAGTCACTGAAACAGCACAGATGCAAAAGTGCCCATTTTCACAGTTTTACTTGTTCAACTCTGGAGCCACATATGTTGCATTTTATGAAGTTGGACTGAATATTTGGCTCCAAAAATAGGCCTAAATGTTTGGAATGCTTTACTCTTTTATCTCTATTTTAAACATGTTTGATGTAAAATCGGAATGCTTTTTACAGTTTTATACACAGCATGAACTCAATGCGATTATACAATTTGGCAGCAAATAGACATTAAACGGAATCGAAAAAACTGTCGGGCCAACCATACTAACGCGTAAACAGATAGGTTGGCTTGCGAGAAAAGATTTCTTCATAACTGTTTTCTGTATAACACTTATACTAACTTCTAACATCGCTTTAACTGACTTGATAATATGTTGTGTGAATGCTGCTTATATTTAGTGCACCTTGACTGAACCAAAACTATTTTCACCCTAAAAGAAATGAAACACCATGGGCGTAATTCAGTATAAGTTACAATTTCAGTGGCTCCACTTTGTCAGACAAGCTCAGTCAAAGAAAATTTCCCCTTCAAAAGGCTTCGTTGGCAAACTGGGTACAGTATAGTGCAGCATACCATAAAAATGACACATTTAATTATGAGAAGAGAAGAAGTGATAAATTTGCAAAAAGGCAAACTGAGGTAACTTACATTCCCTTGGCACAAAAGGGACCTTTTTCCCCCTCACTTTGACAGGCAACAACTTCTGCTTGCATTTTCCTGGAGGAGCTCTCCTGCAGAAGTGAGAAAGGTAACCCTCTTTACTAGTGGCCCCCATTTTTGTGCACAGTTTGTACCCAAAATAAAAGGTTTACTGATCTCCAACCCTTTTGATTGCAACCCTGGTCTCAATCAATATAATATCAATCAATACAAACAATGCAATACAACATGTTTATTGGGCTAAAAGTTAATGAGTGACTTTTACTGTATGTGTGCTTACAATGAAATGGGGGATCCCTAAAATGTTTTGCACAAATAGAATCAGAGCACTTAAATCTTTCAAACCGCTGAATAGTTTGTCATGGTTGTATGAAGATTGAGTCTAGTACAGACCAAAACATACCTAAAGTGTTACCAAGGCTAAAATACTACACTTTTAGGTTACTGTTGTAAAGCAGAAGTACCGATTGTCACTCCAGAATTTTTCTCACAACAACTTCATGTTCATGAGAGTTTTTGATCTGGCGAGTCTCATGGGACAGAGGTTTTTCTCATGCCTTGAAAATCTTCAAAATATTGGTGCAAGAACAATACCATTGACCTTTAAATGCATGTTCAACCTGGAAGGTACTGATTTATTTAAAATCAAATTCAGCACTAAAGTTAGACGCCATCTTGCGATTGGGTGTGACCAGCCATGATGCCCATCAACATGTTGACGTTCTGACCCATGAGTGCTCAGTGGTAGAGTTTGATCTCAGCTACACACATGTGAAGTTTGGTAACTGCATCTTGCACAGATGTGATCTCTGGTGTTGACAAAATCTGTCCACACACATACAAAACCCTGCCAAAGCACTCACTCCCACTTCTGTGGTAGTTCCTGCTATAGTAGGTGTCTCCAGGAACACATTTTTTCAGAATGACACACACACAGACTCACAAGCTGAAAACAATACCAGCCACTCTGTCGCGACAGGTAATAATGATTACAAGTTTTCTGTAATAGATATTTAGACAGCAGTGGTTAAGATTTTTTTCCTTGACTTGAAAAAAAGGATGGCATTCACATGAATCTAAATTAAAAGCAAAACATGACAATTTTGACCTCCTGAACTTCACCAAACAATTTGCTCAACAAATTATCAGTGATTCGGGGCCACTAATGTATAGCTGCAGAAAGCCCAAAGAGCAAATGTTCACATAAATTGTGAACACTGGTCTACTGTTTATGAAGCAATAAAGACGATTAAAAGCACAACATGCTTGATTTAATTACAGTTGACATTAATACTCTACCTGGAGGGATCCATAAATTTGAAAACGGTTCCAAAGGGAGACATGGCACTGGGATACGCGGTGGCTAGGAAATACAGTTCCCCTGAGAAAACACAGGAAAAGCTCACCAGCAGTGTCACATTGGTGAGATCCGGTGCTTAAGGCCATGAGAGACTGAAGAAACGCTACCTGCTTCATCCTCAGCGAATGAGATGATGAATTTGTGGTGATGATTGATGAGTCCAGGAAAAGAGCATGTTTTTGTATCGCCCATGCATACGCTCTTTTCTCTCCAGTGTCCTGTTGTCTTGTCTTCCTCTAATGCCATTATTCGACTGCAAAATTTACAGTAATCACATATGTTATTATAACAAACCAAAGTGGGTTTATCACATTTAAGGCAGTTCATCTCTCAACTGTATTCTTTTGAAGGTGATGCAAAAGCCACTGACAAAGCATATAGACCATTATGGGAAACTAGAAATTAAGAAATCAGTACTTTTGTTGTTTAGCTCATAGGATAAACTCCATCCGTCCATTACTGCCTTTTAAATGGAGTATAGCTCCCAAAGAAGAATCGCCATTGCTTCAAATACAAAAGGAATAATGGATACTGATCCGATCGCTCCCAAAATTAAGTTAGACTAAGTTGGACCAAGATCCATCTCTGGTAAAAAAAAAACAAAAAAACCCAAAACTTTTCATGTAATCTTGCTATCAAACAAACTGAAAAACATACCCTCCTTGGTAGAGATAAAAATGCACAGGTTTTTGATAAATCAAAAAATGCACAACAGCTGATGAAGGAAGCTGAGAAAACAAGCTTGCTTTTGCATCACTACTGAAAAATCTATTTTTTCACATAACAGATTACATACACATTAAAGTATTTGGCTCATATCAGCTCAATCTTACCCACTCATAAAGTCTCCAAAGATGTACAGGCCGTTTAGATTGGGTGATTCACATCCTCTGTACACATATCCCCCTGTCACAGACTTTCCAACATGATGGCTATATGCAAATATAGGCAGGATGTCATCTGTCGAGGCAGAGAAAGATGCACCATTTTAACTCAGATCTGGAGCTTACAAAATAGATCGAAACGGGCACATTATGGCAGAAATAACAGGTGGTGAAATATCAATCAGAGAGAAAATAGCTCTTGATTTTTATCATCAAGGAAGTTTCACATGAAGAGAAAATACTCACTCAAGGAGGAGTTGTGGCATAGTTTCAAATCATAGCACTCGAAACCCTCTTTGGCCCTCCAGCCATAGTTTCCTCCCTTCTCAATAATGTCAATCTCCTCGTAGCGGTTTTGACCAACATCCCCGCAGAATATCCTGCCCCTGCCGTGGAGGCTGATGGGGTCACCGCGGTCCACGGAGCATCGCCACATGTTTCTGACCCCATTCGCGTACACCTCTGGCCGAGCATCTGGGTCCCCAAGGAAAGGGTTATCAGGGGGGAGCCTGTACTGCCGCCCACTGGAGTCACTTCCATCCACATCAATGCGGAGGACTTTTCCCAACAGAGCACTCCTAAGAATTGGAAAAGGGGAAAGTTGAAATTGAAAAATCTTGGACGTGGCTCAATTGAAAACTGCTGTAACATCTGAAAACTACCACTGTGTGTTGTGAAAAGTTCTATAAAAGCATTGGTGAAATGGTTCAAATAGTTAACTAAAAGTAGTTGTAAAAGTAATTGTTAAAATCACTCCAAATTATCCCAATATGAAATGTTTATCTGATAGAGCTGTGGGGGCACTTCAGACAATCAGTGTTGTTGTGAAACATCTTGCTCCTTCAGTTCTCATTCTCCCTCACACATAAAGAAATCTGAAGAACCTTACTTGTTTTGTGCATTGCCATACTTCCCAAACGGATCCCCCGCTTTCCCACCATCTCCAGTGAAAATGTACAAATATCCATCAAAGCCAAACAGCAGCTGGCCTCCATTGTGATTTGCAGCTGGCTCCTCGATCTCTAAAATGACCCTGAATGTAAAACAGGGTACAGGTCAGTACATTCACATTTGCTATAGATGATATCATATGTGGCGGCTGTGATTCTTAAGTATGCCCTAAGGCCTGTTTTTTTTTTACTGTGTCTTCAACATCATAATTTGCGCTCTGTCTAATTATTTATCTTACAAAAAGGAAAGATAATAGAGCAGGCATGAAGAGTTTTCAGATAAACCCCTATAAAATTCATTTCCACACCAAAGCTATGGAGGTTAATGTTTGTGGGAAATAGTGTTCACCTTGTGGCAGCATGTCAGATTGATACCACTTGTCTCTGGGGGGTTTTCAAAGGTACATGCAATCGTTGCAGACCTGTACATCTTCAATCAAATTTGGAAGCTATACCTCTCTGAGTAAGGATCAGCCATGTTCATGTCATAGGTCGACACCTTCATCTCACTAATTCTGATGTTCTCCAGCTTGCTGTTGACCTGGATAGAGTAGTAGATAAAGAAGCGTCCATTGTCCCGGTACTTGGGGTGAAACGCCATGCCCAGGAAGCCCCTCTCATCCCCCAGCCAGGGTGTGGTCAGCACCTCCCCGCTCATGTCCAGAAAAGGCTGCTCCAGCCGGCTGCCGTCACGAAGGTAGACCCACACAAAGCCCACCTGTTCTGCGATGAACATCCGGTGCGTGTCATCGCTGCTGTGCAACATCAAAACAGGGTTCCTGAGATTGTTGGCCACCTCTGTCAGGCACAGCTGGAGACACCCTCTGAGGTCTTCCACCACCTGACCCAGGTTACTGTTGAGGTCAGTAGTCTTCAAAACATTGGGGTAGCAGTAGTCCTGGTCAGACAGATTGACTATGCTGCAGAATGTTGTTGCATCCCGCTCAGAGGTGTCCTGCAGCAGCTGGTTCTCAGTTAAATATTTAACTACATGGCGACATTTAGCATGAAACTCAGAACAGTAGCCAAAGCAAAGGCCAGGCAGCTCTCTGACAGGTGTGTATGGATCCTCAGCGTCATAAAGGTGGGCAGCATAAGGAGAGCACTCCTGGATGAGATAAACACAAGACACAACATTGTACTGATTATCACTAAGACACTGCAGGGCACTGCTGGGACAGGAGGTGAAAGTTGAGGAGACACTTAATTTGACTGACATGAATGTGGCATTAGTTTAAAAAAATCAATTAGTTTTCAAAAAAATATAATTTGAAGGTGCTGTGACTCAGACATGCCACACCTTAATTTTAGTTGCCTGCAGTGTTGGTGGTGTAGGAATGTAATCTATACCCCAGTGATTAAATCATTCTTTAAGCTCTGGGAAATTTATAGCTATTAAAAATACTTCACCTCTTCTGAACTGAGCTGGATCTGACTGTTACTTAATGTTTGGATTCAATTAGACCAAGACAGGAGGGAACTGTAAATGATTCAATTAAAACTAATTGAATCAAAGTTGCATAATCTAGGTCTAACAGTTGTCTAAATTGATGGTATCTTAAGTGTATAAAATCCTAATTAATTAAAAGTTGATCGAGAATTTTGGACTATGATGTCCAAGTATAACAGTTTAGAGTTTGCTGTCTGATGTTAAATTACAAATATATGTCTACTCTCTGTGATGATGTTTCTGTAGAGGTAGAGAGACAGCAGTAACTTCAGTAGTAGTGTAATTTATCATCATCATCCAGAGCATTGTTTGATTTTGTCAAAGAACTTTGTCTAATACCAGAAAATGTTGTACCCATCCATCATACTAGCATCCTGAATAACACAGTCCAATTTTTGAGAAAAACATGTATTTACCTGGCACATGATTTCCTTTAACATGTCTGCACAGAGTTCATGACCCGCCACTTCCAACTGGTCAACGATGTCCCAGTATCTCTCCGCGATCATGTTGTCCGTTTTCTGATCACAGCAGCCGAACTCCTCGTACTGCGTGCAAAACTCCAGGTGCCAAGGAGGTTTGAAAGGTGGCTGAAAGTCCAGGCACTGAGGATGGGCTGATGCTGGCTGGACCGAGACGAGCAACATCACTGACGCGGTCAGGATAAGCTCGGGAAAGTGCGGGGTCTTTTTGAATGAGCTCGGACCTGCAGCCGCGCGTAAAACCGCGCAGCTGGCTCCCCTTGGATGGAGCGCAGCATCCCGCGTTCTTGTCATTTTTGCCAGCTGCCCCCGAAAGAATTCAACTGTTTGCTCTCTTATATCTTGGGGGCCAGAGTGTAAGTCTGCACGCGTGCGCGCGAATGTTTGTGTTACGCGTGCGCAAAAGTATAGCGCTGGACCTGCCTCCCCCGTGGTCCGTCCGTGGCGGATTTGCTTCCAAGCCTCACCACCTGACTCAAGCCAGGTGAAAACACACCTTGTCTCCATTTATGTCTCTCACCTGGCTAATTTGTAGCAATTAAAACAAAACTGTTTGAATTACTTTTTGTTTGTCTGCCACGCGTTTTGTGCACCCAAGCAAAGTTGGCAGAGCAGTATGCACAGTTATCTGGAAAACAACCCGCACTCTTGCGCACGAACGCACGCACGCACTGACTCACACACAAATGGGTCACACACAGTGTCGAGGCATGCAAACATCAATAGGCAAACACAGCGCAAACTGTAATTTTGTCTCACATTCATGTAAAAGCGCCTCCGGGCAGTGCGCTGTTTGCGCAACGACTATACAGCAGCTATGCTTTATTCTACAGATCTACTGTCCCAGCATGTAAGGTCTTGTTTGAATATAGGTCTGCGTAAGAAGATGTCTGTCATCATCTTGCATTGGTGCCAAGCAAATAAAACCTGTATGCGTACAGAGTAAATCAAGACAAATAACAGCCATGATTATGATGAGATTAATGAATAATAGTTGGATGTTAATTCACCTATAAAAAAATTGTAATCTAGGAACTAGAAGAGTTTAATCTGGTGCCACACAATCAAGAAGATCCCCAGCACTTGCGAAACTGGAACAGTGATTAAGAGATAATTAAAACCTGTAACCCAAATGCATACAAGATTTTAATAGATTGAATAGAACAAATTATATACATTTAAAAATCTATATAATTAAAAACACTGTAATCCGTGGTATTCCATAATATTATTGAATTAATTAATTTATAGGAAGTTGTTTTTTTAAATTCAGTAGACAAAATAACGTCATCAAATAACCCGTGTGAATGTTAGAAAATTAGAATCAACATCGATAATAAGATTTACTTACCATACCTCATACCTCTGGGGCAACACATTATATCAGAATCAACTTGTTTGAATTACCACATTTCATCCTCCTCACTATAGATGTAGGTAATATACAAACGAACCCGCGGCATTTATCCAGCAGGTGGCAGCAACCACCCTACGAATGCCTCTGTAAGTGAAGGAAGCGGAACTTCGTCATGCCTTTTTATTTCGCATTTGTTTTGGTGAGGAGAAAAGAGTCAAGTTACGCCAAATAAAAAGCATCAAACTTCCGCATAGACAGCAACTTAAAATGTTTATCGGTGAAAATATGTTTGTTGATACGTAATTTACTTCAAATTAGACACATGAATATACGACCACAAATCAATCCCGCAATATTTTGATGTTTTATGTTTTTTTATCTAAGATACACACGTTCTATTCCCCCCATAAACAAAATTCCCACTTTACTTTGAAGGCTAAACCTGTATCTTTCCGGTCACATTTTAGCTCATAGTGTTAAGCTTGACGCGCGGCGATAAGGCGCTGCCAAGACTGGCATCAAAATTAATTTGTCCAACGTAACCTATGCAGTCAAAATCCATCGCCATGGCACCGTAAAGGATTGGAGGAAGACACGGGTTCATGCTCGGTAGGTGACCGGAGTCAGTCTACTTGTCGCCGTTGACGCTGCGCACCAGAAACACATACAGCCGTGCAGACGCTGCTACAATGAGCTCGGAGCACCAAAGCATCAGCGAGGATGCCGACGAATCGCAGGACAGGCCCGACGGCGGCAGCGGCTCCGACAAAGAGGAAGACCCGGACATCGACGACTCGGAGGAGGAAGATGACATCGCTCGGGGGCTCGCACCCTCGCTGGCCGGGAGCAGCGGAGAGCGACCGGAGCGCAGCGCGAGGTCTCCGGCGTCGGAGGAGCGGGAGCCCCGTGGCAATCCGCCTGCCGCGCCGCAGACAGGGAGCGGCGGGGGCTCCGGCACCGACATCGGCAGGGGGAACAGCCTGTTTTCCTGGCTGCAGAGCAGGACTATTAGACGAGGGGTGTTTGTAGACCCGGCACGGGATAACTTCAGGACAATGACCAGTTTGTACTGCTCAATGAATCCGGCTGTGGAGTCTGTCAACCTGAGCACTCAGACCCACGGAGCGGTGTTCAACCTGGAGTACTCCCCGGACGGGTAAGACAAACATTTTGACGTCTGCATGTCAGGCCTTTCACCCGATGTTCAGATGGTTCCAACTTTTTAAGTTTGAAACAGTGTTCTGGCAGGGTTTGAAAAAGATGCGGCTTGGAAAGTGCTTGGATTTCAACATCAAATCATCCTCAAGCTTCATCTCTCTGGACTATACCATCCAAGCATCACTTCACATGCATGCTTGGAAAAAAACAGCACTGCTTGATATTTATGCTGACATGGTCATGTTATAAAAACTCCCACCTGTTTTTTTTTTTTTTACTGGTAAAGTAAAAGCTAGAAACTGACAATTCCACAATCTTGACGACCAAAACGTGACAATGTGAATTTCTCGAGTTTCCCCGAAACAAAACCTCATCGGTGTTTTGACAAGCCACGCGCAGTAAGCGCGACTAACGAGCACACGCAGGGTTCAAGCCTCAGCGACCAGACAGCAGATGTAGGAAATAAATCCTCCAGCCAAACCAGGTCAAGCTCTGTCCAGCCTGGATCAAGTGCTTGTTTGTGGGCTCGTGTGACAGCGGGACGAACATCATGTCCATCACACGCAGTCCAGTCCTTTGAGGAAATTGCACCTTAGCAGGAGACATTTAAAAATGAAAAGAATATTTAAAAGACAAAAAAACCCTTTGGGAACCTGCTCATCCTCTAATCGCTACACCTTTGAGCTTAGATTGAGTGGATGTCTCATCTCGTGGCACAGTTTCAATCATAATTTTATTCATTGTTGCTTCTGCGTCACATTCAGAAGTGAAGTGGTGTGCAAAGTTTAAGTCAAATCCAGCTTATTCACTAAATTGCTGTTGCCAGAAGTTTGACGTATATCTGACAAATCAACAGTTATCAGAAATTGCCAAAAATTTCATCCGCTACGTGGAAAAACAGATGGACTCTCTCCTCCTCTTGTATGTTTATGAGTCTTTGATTTGTGCGTGCATGTTGTGTGTCTGCTCTGTTCAGGTCTGTGCTGACCGTGGCCTGCGAGCAGACTGAAGTCCTGCTGTTTGATCCCATCTCATCCAGACACATCAAGACCCTGACGGAGGCGCACGAGGACTGCGTCAACAACATTAGGTGTGTTTTTTAATCTTAAATCATCCAGGGAGGGCGTCCTGCTTGTTCCACTGTTTTTTAAAAAAAAAGAAGGATTGGGCCGAGAGGGTTGAAGCTCATAGCAGTGAAACAAAAAGATTCAGGTCAACGACGTGATCCTTTTAAATCATTTTTATTTCCCGAGTGCAGACGCCAGTAAAAAGAAGCTCAAGGCCGCCCAGAGTCCAGCGAGAGACTAAAATAAAAAATTTTGATGACGGTCTGTGCCCTGCAGGTTTCTGGACAATCGCTTGTTTGCCACCTGCTCTGACGACACCACCATTGCGCTGTGGGATCTGCGGAAGCTAAATTCAAAGGTTTGCTCCTTGCACGGCCACGCCAGCTGGGTGAAAAACATCGAGTACGACACCAACACCCGGCTCCTCGTCACGTCGGGCTTCGACGGCAACGTCATCACATGGGACACTAACAGGTCGGTCCTCATTTGTCTCGCACGCAATTATCTAAATTCTGCACACTTAAAGTCGAGTGTTGTGATCGTGTCTTTGGGGTCTGCGCACCTTTTTTATGAGATGATGAGTGAGCGGACATGCGCTTTCTAATTTTTGCACAAATGCTCTATACGTTGTCTTGACTTTATGGCATCATAAAGCAACATTCACTGATAATTAGAAGCCAATTGTAAGCAACAAACAGAAACCAGCCTATAAGTGTGTGTGTGTGTAGGGGGGACTTTCCATAATAGTGGACTTGAAACAGTAAAACTATATTGGTGTGAAAAGCACTTTAGTTTTACCACCTGGAAAATGGCCTTCTCTGGGGGGTTACGTCATGCTGCACATAAAAGTCCAAACAGTTCATCACTGGCTTTTTAACAATCTCTTTCTTCATCTGTCCATAAAATACGAAACTGAAACTTTACAACTTTGAATCTGCATAAATGGGATTTTTGGCCATAATTCAACCCTGAAGACCTCGTTGTCTTTCCTGAAGAACAACCCAGAGATCATGATTCTTTCAGAAAATTTCCGTAATTTGCATCAGGTCGAGACAGAACATTTCACCGTGGATCATTTGTCTTCGTCCGAACCTGCGTGTTTTTGAACAGCGTGTCCTCACATCATGTCTGATCCAAACCTTTCCAACCAAAATGATTAAAATGAATCTCAGACAGCAAAAGAAACTTCTGGAACGCTTTTCTCTCTGCAGATTCACGGAGGATGGCTGCCCGCACAAAAAGTTCTTCCACACCCGCTACCTGATGAGGATGCGCCTGACGCCTGACTGTTCCAAGATGCTCATCTCCACTTCCTCAGGGTACCTGCTCATCCTCCACGACCTGGACCTCACTCAGTCCCTCGAGGTGGGCAGCTACCGCATGCTGAGAGCGCGGCGGACGCCCCTCAGCTCAGGTCAGACCACAGTCTCTGTTTGTGACTTTTAAATAAAAAACAACATTGCAAAATTGCTTTTCCCATAAACATTATATTGTCTTTTTGGTTGACAGACAGTTCACACCATGTGAAAGTCACACATGAAGAAATAGGGGACAGAATAAAAAAGGCATTCAACATATAAAAACATAAGCTCTGTCAATTTTGACTAAATATTAAATAGATGAGCAACATCACTGTTGAATTGAAAGAAAACTGATTTTGTCCCTGATGTGTTTCCGTAGATGGAGGCACGTCGGCGTCCAGGTCCGCAGGAACTCCCCGCCAGGGAAATGACTCCAGCAAGATCCACCCTCATAGAGAAGGTCAGACGATCGTGGCACAAAACTAAGTAACTCATGAGCTGTTCCACACTACAAATTCATCAAGATCGTCTCCTTTCTAAATTCCTTGCAGGTCATTCTCCTCGGAACAGTCTCGAGGTTTTGACTCCGGAGATCCCCGGAGAGAGGGACCGAGGGAACTGCATCACCTCCCTGCAGCTCCATCCGAAAGGCTGGGCCACGCTCATCCGCTGCTCCAGCAACATGGACGACCAGGAGGTGAGCTGTGTTTTATGATGTGATCCTCGCTTTAGTTTATTGTATCTCCTCGCAGCATGCCTCTCTCCTCAATGTCTGTGTATCTGAAAGACGAGCGAGCTGTATTATCTAATTTATGAACTCTGTCGTCCTCTGTTGGTGGACTACAGGAATTGCATCACTAGTAGGCGTACATGGCTGAACGGAATCGTTGCCTAAATAAAATAGTGTAAAAAGAGCAAAATTTTATTTTGTAGCAGAAGTGAACTGATCAGAAAGAGGTTACAAGTAAAACAAGGCAGGTGACAGTTCTTCATACTGGGACTCATTTCATGCCCCCCTCACTCAAAGATGAGATGCAGAAATTAATAGGACCGTTATTTTTCTAGACGACGTTCTCTTCATCCACTTATTCATTCGGAAAACATGTCAGTTGTCTGTGAAATGTTTGCATTGGTTTGGATTGAACGCTGTTGTTTGTGGAGTGTGTGTGCTTTGTGTCTTCATTCATTTTTCAGGCAACATCACTCGGAACAAAACAGAACTAATGTGGCCACTTTAAATACAGTTTACTTTCTTTCTGCGTTCAGAGCAGTCCTACTTTTGGCTGATTAAGTGACTTGGTGTTCTCATCACAAACAAACCACTGATGGTTGGTTGGTGTACCTGTGGTTTCCTGGACCAACGTCAGGTGTCTTTCCAGCGATTACGCCATCGCGATAAACGGGTTCAGGGCCGGAGCGATGTGACGCTGACCACGTCCGCTGTACACATCCTCCATCTTTGTCTCTCCCCAGTGGACGTGCGTGTACGAGTTCCAGGAGGGAGCGCCCACCCGCCCGCTCGTCTCCCCTCGCTGCTCCCTCCGCCTCACCCACTACATCGAGGAGGCCAACGTGGGGCGGGGCTACATAAAGGAGTTGTGCTTCAGCCCGGACGGACGGCTCATCTGCTCCCCGTATGGCTACGGCGTCCGCCTGCTGGCCTTCGACGAGCGCTGCGGCGAGCTGGCCGACTGCCTGCCCGTCCAGACCAGCTGCCTCAGGGAGATCCGCTCCATCTACTCGCACAGCGACGTGGTGCTCACCACCAAGTTCTCCCCGACGCACTGCCAGCTGGCCTCGGGTTGCCTCAGTGGACGCGTGGCCCTTTACCAGCCTAAGTTTTAACATCCAGCGCTGACGAAGAGCGGCGCACTGCAGACCTGGGTAGAGAAGTACGAATCAGGACTCCTGTTTAGGAAAGTCTGGAATGATACTAAAGGTGCATTTAGGGTTTTTAGGTTTCATAACTTTGATAGTTGCACAAAAATCTGTATAAATATTGCACTGCCCCAATATATTTGTATAGCAAAATATTTTCTATGATTTTAGACCCTTGTCATCGAATATATGCAGAGATTTGTTGAGCAAAACTAGTGTTTCTCCAGTGATACGGTCTCTTTGGTATAAATTAACACCCTCAGTTTTTTTGATTTTTAAAATTTCAAAACATAGGAAACCTGAAAATCATTTCTTTGCATTCCCGTGCTCAGTCGGCCAACGGGGGATGAAGTAAAACGAATGTAACAATATTTTTTAGCACTTCTAGACCCAGGTCTGCAGCTGTGAAGCAGCTTGAGTTTGTTTGGAGGGGAAAAAAAAAAGATGAAAGGAGCAGAGGACTTCGGCTGCAGCCGTGGATGGAGACGCTCAGCCCGTCTGACCCTCAACACACAAAAGAACTGAGGCAACAAAACAAAAAAGGGGCGGTTGGGCTTTGCAAACTGGACTTCCATCCTCGCTGAGGAGAGGTGCAACCGCCGAAGCTCTTGATCTTTAAATTCCCGCGATGCGATGTGGCATCGGTCAAAAACAAACTCGTTTTCATACTAAAGAATAATTTTGGTCTCTATAGCAGTAGTAAACTTTGACCTATTTTGAGACTCGGCACGTCGCAGATGTCGCTGTCTCGGGACAAAAACACTAAGGATGCAAACAGACGTGTTAATCCATTAATTCTGAGGAGACGAACGAGAGAACAGGCGCTCGCGTCTGTCGCCCGTGCCGTCGGTGATCGTCTTGACTCGGCGTCCTCCGCTGCGGATCGCGTCGCTCTCAGCTACTCCGCTCTGCTCATGCCTTTTTTCTACAGGTGCTGCTTCTCTGCTCATACAATCTGAACTTTGACCCCGCCCCCGCCCGACCTAAAGGACCTCATCATCATCGGCTTTCTCCTTCACTTCACTTCTTACCTGCCTGTTCTTTTTCTTTTCCTCATCTCCACCCCGTTTGCATCTTCATAGTCTTCATGGGTTTTTCGAGGTTTTATTGGTGTGTTAATGTCAGCACTACTTATAGCACGGTGTTCATTGATTTTTATGGTCACTCTCTGCCATTGTTCCGGCCACTTCCAGACTTTTTACGTTGGAATCACCTCCCGTTTCTCACCACAATTTGTGTTTTTATCTAAAGCCTGTGAATGGAAACCTCATGATGTCTGGACAATTAAAAGGTCCAGTGGCTGTTACTGTCTGTCTGACATTTTCCAGACCAACTTTCTCTACAAACCAGTATTGCAAGATTTGCAAGGAAAACAGCAGTCATAGTTACATAACTTTCCCCTCAAAGGTCAGGCTGGCGTTGTTCTATATTTTGGATTCACACAAAGTTTGACATCTCTCAATACTTTCTCACATCCCAAGCCTGTTTGTGGCACTAAACCCAAGCCCATTGGTTCCCTATGATGACATGCAAATCTTAAGCAAAAGCTCAAATGAATGTGGTTTAATTTCTATTTTTAAAAAAGGGCTCATGAATTCCTAATGCAGTTGGGCACTGTAGTTTTTAGCAAATGTAACTCATACAGGAGGAAATGGTGAAGTTGCTGGGGACTACTTTGAGCAGCGGATGAATGCACATTTGGTGCAGTAGTAAGTGTTTGAGCAGCAGGATGGTGCAAGTTGGATTGAAGATGGAGATAGACTCCAGTGCCCATGCTTTACAGTAATGAAGGAAAATGTTAGCCAGTGCAACAGTGACTCACGTAATCTGTTTTTAATTTGACTTTTTTTTTTTTTTGACAAGATTGGAACTCTGCCGCATCAGCACTTGGCCACACAATCAATACTCAGTCAGAAAAATCAGTTCGTTGTGGGTTTTGGTCTTTTCGTGGGATTTGATCATAATGAGAAAAATATAGAAGAATTGCCAGCGTGACCAGCAGTGGCTTGAGGACTTCTTTGGTCGGCAGTTTTAGGCTGAAGAAGTTTCCCCTGCGACTTAGGTTCAATCTCCATGGGATTTGAACCAAAAGCCTGTTTGACACGATTTTTCTGACGTTGTACCTCAGATTGTTGGGTTTTGAAGAGAGTGTGGATTCACATCAGTATTTGATTCTGTTCCCCTCATCTCATCTTACTTCTTACAGTTACAGTGTTTTCATGAAGATGACCGGCTGTGCTTTTTTTTTTTTTTTTGGTTTAATTCTTTCTCTTGGGTAGAGAACGGACTGCTTTGACTGTTTGACCACTGTTGACGCTTTGTCTTTGCAACCGGTGTCGTATAGCTGCTGTGAAAGCCAAGCACACGTGTGGATGTTACACCTTAATGTAAACTGGTCACAGTGCGTACTGACTGACTGCAGAATAGATAGTACCGTGCCGTTGTGTAAACAGTAGATAGACATAAGCGTATACTACTATGCATTACCAGCCTTTGTGAAGATTCTCCTTTCTTATTTATGCGAGGGTGATGCTCTGTGTGGAGCTGTCAGATGCCAAAAGATGTTGTTTTCGTTTAGACCGGGCAGTGCTTCTCTTCCGTAGCGTGAGCTGAGAACTAAAGGTGAACATCTGCTTTTATGGATAAAAAAAAAGAATAATTTACATGTGGCAAAAGTTTGCTCTTCGCGTGAACAGTTTTGGGAAATGTGCTTTTTTTTCGGAGGAGAAGAGAGGTTGATAGCAATCTGATGTTTTTGCAGCACCGTAAAGAGTGTGGCCGCTGGGCGCAACTCGAAGTCCAGAGGCTGGCGTGAATGTTTTTTTTTTGTTTCTTTTTGACGTGATCCAACTTTGCCGACATTAATGTCATCAACTAATTCACTATGAGAAAGCAATTGGCCTATTTTCCCCAATTCCTGAAATAAAAAAGTAATAAATTGAAGTGAGAAATTCATTTGCGTTTGAGGCGAGAACATGAAGTTGTCCAAACACAGATGTGACTAATTAATTAATTCCCAGTCACAACGTGGTCCTGTTTGTTAGAGGAAGGATGCTTTTAACATTTTGTACCTCAGTTAACAGCTCAAAATGCGCATAGGTCACTCTGTCAGTGTGTTTCCATTTCACTTTCAGTTCAGTCAATTCAGGGACTTTCTTCTTCTTCTTCTTGTGAAATAATAGTTTGTCGAGTTATAGACATGAAGAAAAACTCAAGAGGGATCTATTATGTAGACTGCTTCATTCATGGTCATTAAGTTTAAATTGACTGAGCTGAAGGTTAAATGACCAGCCATGCTGTATATTCAATGCTGCTTTTATTTCACTTGTATTCACGAGCTCTTCGGAGAGAAGTGTCTTATCTGCCATTTTCACTTCAGGTATAGCAACTAAAAAAACCGGGTTCGTTTTTATGAATTTGTTCTTTTTGTTGATGTTGTTGTTGTCGTTTTGTTGTCGGCCTTGCTCTGGGTTTTAACCTGTATTCTGTTGTGGATTGAATGAATCATTGAATGTCCTCTGTGGTTCTGTTGTTACCCATGCACCGTCACCTCACAGCTGTGGGAGGGGTGGACAAGAGACAAAAAAACAAAAACACGTTGATTTGCTCGCACTGTTGTTTCCTACATGGCTGTACACAGCAAGTAATCCCGACAATGATACTAAAATGGTACTTATTATCACTGAAATAAAAGGTTAGCCTCTTTTGCACTGCTGACTGTTCGGTGTTTGGGTGAAGTGTTTTGGTTTTTCAGTATTTTTAGATTGCGGTAGTTCAGTTTCACACGTGTAGAGTGGAGAATTAAGCACTAGATGGCAGTGAAAGTCAGAATCTCCTAACCATAACCTAAAAATCCTGGGTGGTGGTGAGACTGCTCCAAAAACTCTTGGTAAAAAAAACCCAGAAAAGATAAGTATTGAATCTTTGGAAACGCATTTTGATGACTTTGTCAGTAGTGTTCCAAAGCTGTGGCTTGATTCCCATCCAGTATTACATGCATCATTTTCTTGAATATGCAGAAATTTTTGTATATTAACAGCAAAAAACTGTATACAGTGTATATACTGTGTAGGATTTGTTTCACACAATTTTTTTTTGTCTAGTTTCCTCATTTTGTCCACCCTCTCATGACCCTTCATTTCTTTTTTTGGTGACCACCTGGTTGGGAACTTCTGCTTTTAAAGTTTCTTTAAGTTAAGATTTAGACCAGCTGGAATAGACGTGAGACAAACAAGGACTCTTTATTTGAGAGCTTGGGGTCCTGTTGGACGTCAGTCAAACAAACAAAGACAGACACGGTGTTAGAAAAGATATGGTACATATCAGACCAGCTGACACTTTTGATCCACCACTCAGTCTCTTTACAGTTCAGTAAAAAACACTACAGCATCATCAGTTACAATGAGGAGCTAAATGGTTCATTTACAAAACTAGTGACGTGAATTTGAACCATGTCACTCAAGAATGCCTGTCCATAAATGTGTAGATTATTATTATTGGGCAACTTTTTAGAAGTTATTTTGGATCTTATTTGTTTTTTAAGTGTTTCATTAACTTTTGTATATGTTTGTGTGACTGTCATGGGGTAATCTGCCTTAAAGGGTCAGCCCACCATATTACAAAGCTGTTTATTGGTTTTAAAGGTATCATTTTAAATCTGTGCTTCAACTGGAGGAAAACTCTCTGAGACAGGAATTTTAAAATCTCAGCACATAAAATTGGGTGTCCTGACATCACCAGGGCTATGTAGAAAAATCTGTTTTTAAAAACTGGGTGAACTGACCCTTTAATATGAGTAACAGTAGAAATATGTCACCTTTAACCCACTATCCAGTTCCTCTCTGAGGCTTCCTCAGCCTGCCGTCCCCTCTCCTCTCATACCCTCTGTGCTCCAGAGGACCGAGCTCTCCTCCTCTGCAACAGCTGCTCCTGCTGCAGCCGCTGGCTCTCCCTGCGCCGGTTGATGGCCTTGGTGCTGGCGCGAAGCTTCCGGAGCCTCAGGGCTCGGAGACGTAGCTGAAGGTCCTGTGGGATCTTCCCCCCTTTTGCCCGGATTTCCTTCAGCCTCTGAATGGGCGTTTTGGTGAGGGTGAAGTCACAGATGGTGGGATGTGGCTCCATCCCAACGTGGCACCGACGCATGGATGGCAAGTAACCCTCTGCGAAAACCACCACCTTGTACTCGCCCGGGTTCAGAAGACGCCAGTAGTCTCCGTCAGCAGCTATGGGAGATAAATGTTAAAGGTGGAGATAAAACGAAAGTTTAGCTAACTGAGAATTCTTTTTGTCTCCTAGCCGAAGTTAATCAATTTTGTTCAGTTAATGTATTTTGTTGTTTTGTTTTGTCACGTCTTGTCACTTATTGGTTTACCAGGTTCATACATCAGCCAGCATAGCAGATCAACTTCAACAGATACCAAGGTTTTCCCTCTTGTGCACACATGCACACAGGTTGAACACGGTGAATAAGAGTTTTAAGATTGATTCATCCATGCATGCAATCCTGCAATGTTAGTGTTTTAGACTTTGTTTTTCCTTCACAAGCCTTTAAAATGTTTAAGAAGCTGTGATTGCACACTGAAATGCTGATCACAACTGAAACCACAACCCTGTGTCACTGCTGAGTCCCGTGACTCTTGACGACAAAAGGGAAGTGTCCTGAAACACTTAAATCCAGTTTTAAAACTCCCGAGGGGAATAATAAAAACGGAGCCATGAAGTCTACTGGATAACCTGATCGGATGTCATGGTTGTGGTCCTCCACTTTGATCACAGCATCTGCAATTCCCTGTTTGGTCAGTTTGTCCCTCACCACTCCTTTAATCCCCCTGTGAACCTGAGTGAAGAGAAAATGCTTCGCTGTCAGGACTCCAAGAGGAGATTAGAGGCAGACATCTTAGAAAGAGTTTATAAAGTTGAATTTGACTTGTGTAGCTTTTCTTTTTCTCGACAGACAGGTGCTGTGAATGCTGACCTGCTCCATGTAAACCAGCAGAGACTCCTTGTTGTTCTCCCACTCGACAGGAAGCTCACTGGCATGAGGGAACTTATCACAGGACAGCTCCACCGTCACCTCAAAGCAGTTGGTGTGCAGGTAACTGAAGTCATTCATACCTGCAGAAAACGTTGCACCTTAAAACAGCCTCCGGTCATTCAAATAAGGAACATGTGCATAGTATCTTTAAGAGAGAGTGAATTTGATCCTTTTTCCAACATCATACCGTTAGAAGGTAGTCTCTTTATTCCACTAAAGTGAGAGGTTTATCCACTAATTTAAATAATTTAGATTTTCAAGGGACATTTTAATTATTTGTTGTTGTTTTTTTTTTGCAGATTATACGGATTATTTGAATGAAAGGGTATCACTCGGGGGGGCGTGCCCGGTGGTGCGACTCACTGCCGGGGACGGTGTGCCAGGCTCCACCGTTGATGATGTTGTTGTAAGACTGGAAGTCCTCGTAGTGGCAGATGCGGCGGTCGGGGTTGGCCATCATCAGGTTGGTGGAGGCGTAGACGGAGGCCAGCCAGCGAAAGAAAGCGTTGTCCGCGGTGGGGGTGTCTTCCTGAGGGGCCCAGTCGCGGGTGCAGTCGAAGGGATACGTGACCACCACCTCCCCTCCGTGGAGGTTCGCACTGAGCACAAAGGGAATGTCCTGCATCCAGCTGATGACGGCACGGGTCTCTGGTGCAACCTGGACGGGGGTGGAAGAAGGACAGTAGTACCGATGCATTCATGTAAAATATTCAGTTACAAGTAACATCCTACTTGAGTAAAATTACAGCAACAAAATATACTTAAGGTATAAAAAGTACAAATAAATGCTGCAGAAAAATAGCCCTATGTACTTTCTATAAGATGTAACATTATTTGTTAATACACAGTTAATACACAACAGCATATTATTGCTACAGCTGCTCTAGATGGAGGTTTCACTTTTTACACGGTGTGGTAGATTAGTCCAGTGGTTTCAAAGGGTAACAAAATAAACTGGGTGGTGGACGAGTTGCTGAATAAGAAAATAAGAAATGTGCTCCACAAACGTATTATTTATTATTTGTTTTCCGTAATTTTTGTGAAATGTTGGGTATTTTTACCTCTTTGGGCCTTGAACTGTCTAAGTGCAGTTTAGAAGGGAAATATTTTTTGTGAAGACTCCAAAAGGTCTTTCACAAGCAGTGTTTAGAGCAGGAAACGGTAACCAAATGTTGAGTGACAATGCTTGGCTTTCCAGGAAAACTGACGCTTTCTTGGTCTGGAGCTTGTATTGCCTCTGAAGTGGAAACACTCCCCTAACAGAAACTGCTTTTCATTGTGACCTACATTTGTGCACTAATATAATATATAATAATAACTGGAAACAGTTTATTACATTATACAGGAAAGCAGAGTTTGGTCCTGACTGCAAACTGTACTTTATTGAAATATCCTTTCTGAAATTTGTACTGTGTATTTATTGCTTGCTAATATTTGCTATAAAAGGGAATTACTCATTTTTCAAAGTCACCCTTTTTTATATGATTGTAGTTTCTTTACTGGTGTGAATTTTTCCACATTTTAAGTTTTAATAATACCACCAGGAAACATCAAAGTAAGACCTTTTTTCCAAATCCAACACACGGTGGCTCTAAATAAACTGCTCAACTTGCTCAGAAATGCCTGTTGATTGTAACACTAATGAATAAAGGCACATCTCCTCACAGTGGCGTCTTCTTTAGTGTAGTACTCTGGGATGGGGATGTAGTGGTTGGGGACCCTGGATGGATCTGCTGCTTTCTCTTGGGTGTCCCACATGATGTTGTTCAGGTCTGGAAAGTTGTGGTTCAGGTCGATTCCTTCGAAGCTGTACCGTCCGTCAGCCCAGCCAGCCAGTTCTGAGCCCTGTGGCAGATCGGTCAAAGAAACAGAATCAATGAGCACAGTGGATGGAGCAGCGAGAAGCTAAGCTACAGACCAAAAAATATATGTTATAATGCCAATGTCATCCTCCATAAATGATGAAGACAGCTGATCAGTGAAAAACAACACGTGTCATCACTGAAAAAGGATGCGGGTTTCAAACTTTGCTACACCTGGATGGTCATGATGCAGATTTGTTCGGTGACATTTTTCCAATTCAGTGCAGTTTTTTGTTAAGACTTTCCTTTTAAGACTTTTAACATCTCGGGCTGTTTGTCAATATGTGTCAATCATCCATCACCGATCCCGATCCCCCACCTTTGGTCAGCCCTATGGCATACACTCCAGCAGTGACCCAAACCACAAACCACACAATACCACAACTAAGACACTAACTTAAGATCACAAAAGACAGAGTCAGAACACAACAGCAACAGCAACAGAAAATAAAATCCTTGGCTGTGTGGCATCAGGCCCTAATTTTCAGCAAATATCTGGTTTGCAGTGTTTGCAATACAGCCTACGCAAAGCACAACCTGTAGTGAACTCCACCTCCTTTTGCTTCATCTACTGGGGAGAGAAATGGACGCAGGGTGCCCCCTCGTCTTTAAACATCATCGAGGGAAAATTTTTTTTAAATGAACTCTTTGATTCTTCACTTAAAGCATTACCAACCTTCTCGTAAGCCACTTCATACCCATCGGGGTTCATGGAGGGCAGGAGGTGAATCCGGGTCTCAGTGACCAGTCGCACAATACGCTGGTTGCCCCGTTTGTATTCTCTGCATAAGTACTGCATGAGGTTGAGGACCAGCTCTCGACCCAGAGCCTCATTGCCGTGCATCCCCGCCACATAGCGAAACTCTGGTTCGCCTGCCAGGAGGAAAAATTACAGTCAGTTAAGTTTAAATGTTTACATTTTATTCTGCAGGGCAAAGTTAAAACCCAGAGGCACATCGGGAACACATGCAATCTCTCAGCGAAACCTCTCAAATCTTTTGTGTTGTGTTAATGTTGTGTAACAGTGTAGACCTGATCCAAAGCACTTTGCCAATGATAACGCATGAATTGGCCAGACTTGACAGCAGACATTCCTGCATAAAACGACTCCAAAGACACAAGATCTACAATATACCAGCGCTCCTTGTAACTTAAAAGTCTTCTCAGATTTGGCACCAAATCAAAGAATGCACTATTTCCTCCTTGGGAGTCAAGCAGTTTTGATAAATGTTTATGCCATTTCTCTGAGAAAGAAATAAAGAAAAGCTGTACTCCACTTCATGTGTTTCAACTTTTTTTTGGCAGGCGTAGAGTGACCGCAGTTCCCTGAATCCTGAAGAGAGCGTCACAAAGAAATCTGTATTGTTTGGTGGTGAGTGTGCAGGCCCGCATTTCAAAGCATTATCAATGTGTTTACACAAGAGAGGCCTTCTCTGCAAGCCTCCCCTGCCTCTCTGTGTGGTGCTGCTGCGGGGAAACCAGGCTGTATAAACACTTGAGGATGTTGAACTGGGCCCCCTAAAGGCTAAACTCAGGGTAACTCTAGAACCATGATGAATTCTGGTCCAGAATTTTCAGAAAGTCCAGGTTTCAACTGGACTTGCGCTCACAGTGGAAAAGTTCAATCACTCTCACCGAGCTCATGTTTGCCTGGGTTATCTGAGATCTCCATGACGTAGAGTTTGAGGCCCATGTAGCTCTTCCCGATGGTGTAGATGCGGGTGATGTCCGGGCACTCCTCAGTCACAGACTTCATGAGCTTCAAGGGTTGAGAGAACAAGTTGGACTGAAAGCCTTCAAAGGGTTAACTGTGAATTCTGAGGAAAATCTGCAAACTGTTAAGACTGTGAGTAAAACCCTTGGCATCAGCTCTTGGGGAACCAAAGTTACTCATCGTGCATGCGCTCTAACCGTTCTCATCTCTTTGTAGTTGTGGTGCCTGAAGTCCAGGGCATCCTTCGATCCCAGTTCTCGCTCTGAGGCGTAGATGTCGGTCGGATCTACGAGGAAAGCGCACGTGAGGTTTCAGTAGCTTGGTTTCCTTTTGTTGACAGAATTACAATTATCCTTTAAAAAAGTCACTGTTACTCAGACTCTGCACCAGTGTTTCTGCCTACCGTCAACACGACAGCCGAGTATCTCAGCCCTGAGGCAGATGGTACCATTGGGGTACCAGGTCTGCGGGTTGATGCGAATGAAACGGGCAGCGGTGGGGACAGGGAGGAGTCCAAGCACCGGAGTCTCTGGATTCTGGTTCCCTTCAAATATCTGTATGATTCAATTTAAAGTTATGTAGAGATCATTTTAGGATCATCTGGGTATTGAGACATTTACATGTTAAACCAGAAAGGCAGAGCATATACAGTACATGCACTGTATATACATCAAATCTCCCCAACAAAAAGACTGTTGGGAGAGTTGTTGACCTTTAAATGAAAAACAGAGAGGATTTTTTTGTTTCAGCTGCTTGTTTGTGGAAAGAGTTCACACTTTCCTAAAAACTGTCCAACATAGTTAAAACAAAACGTCTTTAGGTCGAGGTGCAGATTTAAAGCAAACCTTAAAGTGATGTGTATTTCCACTGGCATGTTAGAGCCTTTACAGAAGTCGATTTTAGTTTGAATACATGTTTTGTTTTTGTTTTGGGAGAGGCAACATTTGGCAAGTGACATATGGAAAAAATCGCTCTAATAAATATACTGTAAAATAACATTACACATAGTGTTATATAGCCAGTTTTCATGCCAAACACAAATATCAGTGTCTTACAACACATTTCTCTAAATCTTGTTGTAGTTATTGTTCACTGTACACATTTCACTTTGGCACCAACTCTCCAAAATCTGTTTTCCACCTGTATTCTGGTGCATTCCTCAGAATCACAATATACCACAACTGGATCTTACCGCTTCTTGTGTCCCATTCATGCAGGTTTTCCAGTTCACAGAGTCATTACTCAGCTGCACTTTGTAGGTATGGACCCAGTCCCAACTGTAGTGAACACCAACAGGGACAAGAAATCAACTTTAGATAGATTCCAGTGCAGCGGCCTACCAAATCAACAACACAGTGAACATTTAACTTATTAATACCTCCAGGGTCCAATCAGCTTGCCTACAAATGTCTTGTGTTTTCAGTAATTTTGTTGTGTTGTGGATCATTCTTAGGTAGATATTTTATTTCAAAACTCTATATATTGATTGGAACACCAGGATGCTGTTGATCTTGATACTACCTGACCTCCAGATGGAGTTTCGGCCTTGCAGGATCACTCCAGTGAACAGGGTGAGGTGGATGGCGTCAACCTCGAGCCACTGGTGCCGGTCTTTATACTCTGCACACCAGGCTCCATCGTACAGGTCCCCGTCCTCAATGCCCGACTGAAAAAAAAAAGCATGTTGGATTTTTTTAGTCTACTGCAGAAGACATTACACCCCCGCAAAATGCTCCTGGCTCTGTCCCAGTTTGAAGCATTGCATAAGATTTTGGTGTTGGCCTGACTGTAAAATAATTGCTTTCAGACTGCAGAACAAGAGGGGGATGGTGGTGGCTGGGGTATTGAATAACATTGCTGGCATTTGGGAGATTATTTTATGGAAATGATAAGTGACTCTGTTTATTGAAAAACTACATAAAGTGCTCAACAAGAACACTTTCTACTGCAAATCCAGTCAGTGAAGTTTTATTATAGTGGTAATTTTACATGCCAATATAAACAAAGGGAAAAAAAGATGGAGAGTGTAGCAAACCTACTTTACTTTACAGTTCATTGGTTTCAGAAATACAAAGTGGAGATTATGGAAAGAGCTGCTAGCATGGTTGTAGACTTTCCGTTTTGTTCAAGCAAAAAATGTCTAGAAGTGATACTTCACTTTGTCCTCTTGATTTTGTTTCCTGATCCTGATCCTGATAAGTGATAAAGGAATTCTTCATTTTATGTTTGAGTGGTTTCAATAATGACATATGTGTTAATCATGTTGATTTGTTGGTAGCTTATCAGCTGACTCCCACTTCTTTTCTGGATTTTTGTCTTGGATTTTACAGTAGATGTGTGTCTTTAACATTGTAATATTGTATAAATAAACGAAACTAATCTTTTTGAAGCTCAGACTATGATCCAGATGTAGACTGACCTGGATATTCAGCCTCCCCCTGTGAGGACCCAGGCCTGTCCTCTGGTAGGAAGAAGCCTGAATCTGGCTGTCATCAACCCGCAGGGACTCCAGCCCAAGGGGAGGACAATCTACAAGGGGTGGAAAATGAAAAGCAATCATGAGATAAAATCTTGTTTGGGTTTGTGTCTGTGCTTGTCTCCGAGTACCAGTTCTTTGCAGCTCTGGGACTGAGCTCTGAAGGGTTAATACTCTCTCTCTGGTTTTGCTGAAGAAAGCAAATACATTGCTAATGTAACATGAGTTCCCAGCAGTTGTTAGTTGTCAGTTCTGTCGAAGTGTGGAGGCCCTCTCCTCCTCCTCGTCCTCCTCCTCATCCTCGGGGGAAACTCCAGATCAGTGAATCTGAAGAGGGTTTGAATGTAACCTGAGACAAAGTTGAGGGCCAAGACCTTAAAGTCGAACCCTCAGCAGAGCGGGAAGACGAGCGCTGCAGCTGCAAAGTATTTTACGGCTTTCGGAACAAGCAATAACATTCCCATCAGTCACAAACACTACTGACATTGTAGGTCAAAACAGCCTGGTTTGTTCTCTTCAGGTCCAGGGATGTTTTTTACATCGTTGAAATTACAGGAAATGGAGCAAAAGAAAGTTATCTGCTCTTTCATTAGCATTTCACACAAATTCCTTTAATATGTGTATTTTGGTCATTAGTTGATTAATCTTCTTATTGAGCCACAGTCATTTCTGCATAAAAATTTACTAGTTCCAGCTTCTCAAATCTAAACATTTGCTTTGCTGAATGTTTCTGGGTTTTTTTTTCTTTTGGCCTGTGTGTCAGATGAAACAAGCAATTTGCAGACATCCCCTTGGGCTTGGGGAAATTGTGGTGGACATTTTTTGCTATCTTTCAAAAACATTAATCCTTAGTTGCAGCCCAAAAGATGTTATCCACATGAAGGGCGAAAGCATCGAATAAGGCTTTGGCTCTGATTTCCTTGCAGTTGCACAGTTTGTTCTTTTCCTAAAATGAACCATAAATCTGCATGTTGTCTGGGAACTCAGAGAGTGAGCTCTGAAAACTGTGTCAAACACTAACAATATTAAGATAGCTAATATACAATGTTGAACATCCTAATTCTAACAAAACTACAGAATGCTCACTTGAGTAGTCATTTTGTAAAGAAGCTTTGGCTCTGGTTGGACTGCAGCTATCTTCGATCAAAAATACAACCTTAAAATTCAGCGAGTGAGATTCACTATGAGAAAAACGAAAAAAAAGTTAGATTTAATTTCACTAATGTGAAGACGGCATTTTGTTACTAAACCCTCTGTATATATGTGTTGTAACCTGATTTATGCTTTACAGTTTACTTTACATTGACACAGGCTAAGCAGAGCAGATGTAGTAAATCAGAGGCAAAGTGGGTTCCTGAAGGCATCATTTATTAATCGCACTTCTTTAGATAAAATATATTATTCGGTTTTAACTAGCTTGAAGTTCTTACAGCTTCACGTACAAAACTAGAGGTGGATACTTGGCAGAAGTCGAAATGATAAAAGAGTTAAACAAAAAAAATCCTACCCAGTTTTTTATTATTTACAGTTTCTTCTTTTTTCTTTTCGTCTTCTTCTACTTTGGTGTTGTTGCTGTTGTTGACTTCTTCTTCTTCTTCTTCGCTGTTCTGCTTGATGTTTTTGGTGTCCAGCTGTTTGTCTCTGGCAGCGGTGAACTTTGTCTCTGCTGTGGTTGGAGCCGCTCGGTCTCTGCCCTGCTCCTCGGAGTCGGACCCAGACCCGGTCCGGTTTACGGCCGTGCTTTTAGATAATGGAGAGCTCTGGGTACTCAGTTCTCTGGCGTCGGCTGCAAATAGTCCCAGAAAAGTCAACGCAGCCAACAACGCGCACAATGACTTTTCCATCTTTGCTCTTTGTTTGCTGCTGCAGGAGTGGTGGGGAGGAAAAGCACATTCCCCCGGCCCGTTTATGAGGTGATGATGCCAGACCTCCATCCACATCCCTCCTCCTCCTCCTCCTCCTCGATCTCACCTCCCCCTCCCTCCCACAATCCCATCTCAATGTGATTCGGAAAAGGACTTGTGCATGATCACAGTTTACATAATGTAGTTTATGTGTTCAGCAGTAAATTCACTTCACATATAAAGTCCATTGAAAAACAACAGATACTTAATTGCCATACAGTATTTTAAACAAGATGCTGATATGATGTACTAACAATGGCAATGACGATCTTCTCAATGGACAGAACAAAGGTTAATTCAGTCTACCACTATTTAATTTCTTGCCACTGGCAAATGTCAAAATCAGTTCTCTTTTTTTCAAGATAATGTGGTTTAAGTTGAAGTGTATTTGTCGTGAAATTGTGAATAAATACATTACTGTAATTGTACTTTTTAAAATTTACTTTTTTTTTTTTTTTTTAACTTTTAGCCATAATTTGGTGACATCTAGCGACGGCAATGTTGGTTTGTTGTTCTGTCAGTCACTGTCACCCAGACTGTAATATGGATTTTAACTATGGATTGTCACTAAATATAGCAATGATCCTTTGGTTGGTCGTGTTGTGTGTTTTGGATAGGAAAAAAAAAGATAAAAATAAAGATAATATGTACTAATACTATGTATAGTCAGCTTCCATCTTATACCAATGATTCCAACTGTAAAGCACTACAGATCCTGCAAGCTAATTAGAACTATTTTCTGAGTGTTTCAGAAAAACATCCGCTTGCCTTTTACATTTTCAGTGCAATCAGATAAAATCTGTATTTTTCTTGATTGCTGCATGCTCCACTTTCTGCCACTGCTCTGATCTTCAGAAAAACTTTCTTCTTTTATATCTGTAACTCTGCCAACACCATCTCCAGCCTGTTCTAGTCTCCAAATCACGACCTCCAAATACTTCTGGTAGTTCTGAGATATCATCAGAAGAACCCCTGTCTCATTTCCTGAAAGACACCAAATATAAAACAGCTGAGACATCGTTAACATTCTATGTGACAATAAATTCTGTATTACATAAATACCAGCTGGCCAACATATCCTAAAATGTTGTTGTTGCACATGTATTGTTTGTCCCATCCTGCCTCTTGTCTTTAATGTTGTATGTTTATGGGACTGGATTTATTCCAGCAGCAGAACTGTGAAGCTCAGACTGAGAATGTTCGTATAGAGTGATCACAGCAAATATAACAAACACTTACAGAGGACACATAATCTCTTGATTGTTGACTTGCATCCAAACTGCATGTTTCTTGGATTGTCATCAAACCCACACATCTGTGTTGTATTCACGTTTTACGGACAGGAAACAAACTCACTTGACTTTCATCATTTGGTAAATTTTTATCATGTCGCAATGCAAGGCATTTCAGTTCAGTGAAAATGTTCCTGATGCTGCCCCTGACCAAATATTTCTTGTCAGTTATTCTTTAATAAAATAGAACTAGAGGGGACTAGATAGATATGGTGTGACAAACTGAGACAATGGAATGTCAGTATGTGGCATGAAAGACAAAACACAGTATAGATCCTACTCATCTGCATGTATGTAAATATCTATAATGCATGAGAAGGTTATACAAACATATTAACATGATTGAAAAAACTCTTCAGGTGAAGTAAATTGAAAATTTCAGTTTCACATTTGAAGTTTAAGAGTGGGATCAGATATAAGCTATGTGGCACTATGCATATGAAAAGTAGAGACTTCTCATGCACTCAGAAAGTCAGGAAAGTAGATTTCTTTATATTAGTCATCTCTGTCTCTCTCAGTGTTAGTACAGCAGCTGCCAAATGAAGAACTTGTGATGTCTATTGCGTCTTCTGGGAATTTGACTTCATGTTTTCCTGGTTAGACAGTATAGACAGGATGATAGTTTGTGTGGATAGCAAATGTGCAGAGGACTTCGGGGACTTAAAGTAAAGCTTCAGTTTTACATAGGAGGTAACCCCCTATCATGCTGTACAAAAAATGTATGTTTCTTTCTATCGTTTGCTTTTAATAATTGTTGTTATCCTTACGTTAATCCATAGACCCTAACCACTGCAAAAGAAAAAAAAACGCAAATGTTCTCTTATGGAATTTAATTTCTACTTTTGAATTATTTTATATTATGTATGCAAAAATGGAAACTAAAAACATTAAATTGCAAAATCTTGCCAAAAAGTCGCTAAGTATAAAAAAATAAATTATGATGACGATGCTTATAATAAGTTGATGCTTTTATTCTGAAATCGAGAAGACCTGAAACTGATTGGCTCATTTCGAAATGACGTGTACGGGGAAATGGCCACGCAGCCGTGAGGAATCACAACATTGCATTTTGGGTCTCTTCTCTTATCATCGTATCCTCAGTGTCGTTTAATTTTGGACATTTAATTTCGCTCTTTCCATGGCGGCCGCTTCAGGCTATTACTGACAAGCGGGAGCTGGATATAAAACGTGAACACTTTGTTTGCGTGCAGTGCAATGAAAACATGTCGCTGGTCGCTCCAGAAGCTAACCACCAGCAGCAGCGGCAGGAACTAGCTAGCAAATGGCTGTTCGGCTCTGTTTTCTGTCACTGTGCGAAGTAAGTGAAACTATATCACTTTCTACACGATATCTTCTCGAAAAGCTTTGTAATTGTAATATATGAATACGCAGTCTACCCCTGCACTTCTCAGTCTCTCATTTATGGCTAAAATGCGACAGTAAAGCGGAGGTTTACGGCTAAAACAACGGCCTGGTTGTTAATACAGGAGTCCTGCGGTGTAGTGTGAGAAACCTAATGTGTGTGTGTGGCTGTTTTTTTCCAGATGACAAGAAGACGAGCAAAACAGTAGCCAGGCTGCTGCGAACCTGCGCCCCGTAGCATTAGCCAGCAGCATGTGACACAGAAGCTCTCTGCCCACCAGGAAGTTGGTTTTAATCAAGATGCCTCGTCTGGAAGAGTTGGCCAACGTTGCTCTCAGGGTGCCGAGCATACTGGTGCTGGACCTGCTGTATAAATGCGACATTGAAGGTTTAACAGAGCATCTCAAGGCCAAAAATGAAGACATGCTCTTCAAGTACAAATATGTCATCTGGAATATGTACTACCTTGGTACGTGTGCATATGATATAATATGATCTGATCAGATAAGACTTCCAACAACAGTCGGCACAAAAGGATGATTCAAAAGAACTGCCTGGAAAATTAAGATGAACTTAAGTGTCTATTCAGGTACAAGAAAGTAAACAGCTTCAGCATATTCAATTTGAAAATACTAAGCACTACATTTAAGTGCCAAGTTCCAGTTTCAGTTGGAGTAAGTTTGTATTCTGCTGCATTTTCACTGTTTTATATGAAAGGGTTATTCTTAAAGAATGAAATCCTGACTTGAAATGTTAGCTGAATATGATATGAATATACAGCATGTTTTGTTATGACTCTAAAACTTTTAAGTCTTTAGTAGTTTTTCTGCTTCTTACAAACCACCTACTTTCAGCGTGCATGGAGAAGGAAAAAGATGAAATACAAAAGTCCAGCAATATTTGTTGTATAAAAAAAACTTTGTGAGACTGTCTTGCAAAGACAATTTCTTCTTTTTCAAGCTTATACGTGTTCAAATCTGCAACATACAGCAAATCTGATGACAAGGGTCTGTGTGAATGTGAATCCGGCTTGTGTTTTCTTCTTTTCACTCTTTGCTTCATCATTCACAGAAAAGGTAACTTGAGTGTTCTTTGTTGTCTCCCAGGTCATCTGATAAACGTGGTGGTGTTGGTTCTGCCTTTGAGACACATTGTGGCGCTCTACCTCCATATCCTCACTGCCCTTCTCCTATACATGGGGCATCAGATTTCCAAGTGAGATTTTCTACTATTACTCCACTTCCTAGTATTATTGTGCCGGATCATTTTTCTGTCTTTCACTTGCTTGTAAATTTGTATTGTAACGTGAGAACTCTGTGTGAAGAAGGCCTCGGGTTTCATACGATAAAAAAGAGACTGACTTAACTTGTTTGCCCGCAAGTAAATGAATCAGTAAACTCTTCAAAATTTAAGTTAACACATTTATTGATTAACAATGTTATATTTTTATTATTTACAACAAATATGAAAACATAATCCCCTAATTTGTAAATATTATCTTTTATTGTCATCTCAGGAAGTATTAGCTTTTAGTAGCATTACATTTTATTACATTTTTGATTACATTTTCCATTGATTTCTTAAATTAGTTGAGTAGCATAATTTATTTACTAATATTTTTAAAATTATTTGAGCATAAATCACGTTGGCTCCTGCATTTACATTGCACTGGCTATGAAGTCTAAACAACTGCTAGTAAGACAAGGAGCAACTCCAAAAAAAAAAAGCAAATATCAGCAAGATGCAGCCACAGATCACACCTCAGGCAGTTGTTCATTGCCGTTTGTTATTGTAACAGTATGTGTCTGTTTAAAACAAACCACATACAGTGTCGTCTTTTTGTTTTGCAGGGATTATGTGCGTGAGGAGCTGCAGTATGGTTATGAAGGAGCTGTGTACCTCGATTCTCTGGCCTTCAACAGATTTGTCACTGCAATGACTAGTGAGTCCCAAAACTATGGCTAAAAGCCATGTGAAGTTTGCATTTCATAAGGCTTCACTATCAAAAAGACATCAGTGAGCCACATCTTCGGACTGGTTGGCAGGTCTCTTCATAACAGAAAATGTTGGCACAGCGCTTCCTGTAAGGACTGTGTCTTACAGGAGCTACTCTGCAGAGCCCGTGAAAGTGATCGCCATTATTATGATCCTGTGGAGCTGTTGTGCCCATATTTTTTGTAATGAGGAAACATGTCACCCAGCGTAAAGATGTGGCTCACTGGTGCCTTTTCATTTCTGCTGTGTTCTCTGGCACAGATGAATGAGCTAAATCGGCTTCTGCATGCACAGGCACTTGTTAGTGGGACACGCTCATTGTTGCTTTTCAGACGAATTGCCGACGAGAAGAAAAATGTAGTAAATTGCCACAACATCTGGCTTCAGGGATACTAAGTAGGCTGAGGTTTACAGTCATAGCGATTGTGTTTCCTGCTCAGGTCAGATTATCCTCAGCACGCTGTGTGCCTTCCTGATGAGGACCAGAAAGGTTTGGCTGTTCTCTGCTCACATGCTCCCCCTGCTGGCCAGACTCTGCGCCGCTCCTCACGCCACGCTGCTGACCGTCAACACTTTCTCCATGGCACTGACCGGCTGCGGGATCGCCATGTTCCTCCTCTCCAATCTATTCGTGCCATATCGCCTCGCAAGGGCCGCCTACTCAGAACTGCTTCAGGTGGAGGTACTCTTATTCTGAAACCCTTTGTGCAGTCTGACTGTTTTGGTGTCGCCTGATGGAGTGAGGATTGTTCATTCATTTTTCCATTTTATCAATACTCTTTACTTAGAAATATTCTGTTTTTTGTTACGACACTTGTTGAAATATCTGCAGGTATATTCAGTAGTAACATAAATAAAAACTCATTTTGTGGCTTTTTAACAATTCAAAGTTAGATGTCATAGTTTCTAGTTTTAAAGTGTATTTTAATAATCTTTTTTCACATTTCATCTCAAGTTTTTGCACATATGATTTTTATTGATTAGAAATGGAACACAGCCCACAGTTCACGTGATAGCCACATGTTGTGAGCTCGACCTCTTTTAGTGATGGCTTTGTGTGCGCTGCGTCCTGTGTCTACACTCTTCATTACATCCCTGGTTTCCCCATCCTTTCAGGTGATCGAACTGTACAGACTTCTGGCTGTGGGAATCTCTCTGTGGAACCAGTTTGCCGTCCCAGTGCTCTTCAGTGTCTTCTGGTTTGTCCTCTTCATCGTCCAGCTGTGCTCAGACACCGTGTCTGGCAACGCCGCCTCAGCAGCCCATCAGGGAATCCTGTTCTTCCTTCTCACAAGGTTTGATGTGAATGTATGGATTATATAGTACAGTATAGATTATAGTATATTACATATTATAGTTGCTCTGCATTTCTAAACAATAAATTCTTGTGCTTTCAGTGTGTCTGAATGTTGCGCCACACCGTACTCCCTTCTGGGTCTGACCTTCGTGGTGTCCTATCTGGCGCTTGGACTGCTCAACCTATGCAAGTTCTACCTGGGAGGTTATGCAGCTGTTCAGAATGAGAATGTCATGCACAGGTGAGATGGTTTCACTTGGTCCACTTTCCACATTTAAAGATGCAAACAATTAATTTTGATCGGGATCAATAAAGTAAATCTATCTGTCTTATAAAAATTCTTTCGTGTAACTATGTCAGATAGATATTGAGGTTCATATCACACAAGACAAAAGAAAGCAGGGAATGCTCACCCCTGTGTTACTTCTGCTTTGTTGGGACTTAACCTCAGCCTCTTTATCTCCCTGTCCACAGAGGCGTGACCGAGGGCGTCACTCTGCTCCTGCTCGCCCTCCAGACGGGTCTGCTAGATATGCAGGCGCTGCAGCGCACCTTCCTCCTCAGCATCATCCTCTTCATCGTGGTGACTTCCACCCTGCAATCCATGATCGAAATCACTGACCCAATCATTCTGGCTTTGGGTGCATCCCGCAACAGGTATTAGCTACAAGAGGGAATTTCATTTATTTTCACAAGATGGAAGTAAAATTCACTTGTAAAGCCACGTAAAGTGTAAAAATGATTTACAAGTTCTGTAATGATTTTGCACAATTACCCTTTGGGTGTTTTTCGTTTGTCTCCTTTCTGTCTGTGCGTCTTAGGAGTCTATGGAAACACTTTCGCGGCCTCAGCATGTGTCTGCTTCTGCTGGTTTTTCCAGTGTTTATGGCTTATAAAATCTCCCAGTTCTTCCACATGGACTTCTGGCTCCTAATACTCGTGTCCAGCTGCATGCTGACTTCGCTTCAGGTAGGAGGAGCGACTGTGTATGTCTATCAGGTGGAAGGAAGGAAGATGGATTATTCTATAAAAAAAACAACCCTATTTTGGAATTGGAACGATTCCTTATTTTGGTGCCCCCTTGTGGTTTTGATAAAAAAAATACACATACATATAGACATGGTCTGCACTAGTTTTGATATTGTCCATTTTCAGACACACAACACATTTGTGCCATAACAATGATGTGAACAGTGTTGTAATCACATAAAAAATGTATATATTTTTGTTTATGTTATTGTTAATTTCCCATTACTTTTCCTCAGAACCATATTCAAATAAATATAATCTAACAAGAGTTAAAATATTTATTATTTCTGGATAATATTAATAATGAAATAATACTTTGAATGCAAACAATGGCATTGTCTAAAAACTATTACATATTTTAATTAATAATAATCATGAATAAACCACATTTGAACATATCCTTTGTTTTATATTTGCTCTTTAGCATCTTAGTACATGTGCTTTTGTTTACAAAGAGGTTTGTTGTTTTTTTTATTGTTTGTGCACAAAGCAAAAACTGATAAAACATACTGTTTTTAGAAAATTCAAAAATAAATATACTGATTGTATTTTCCAGGTTACAGGCACCATGCTGATCTACTCCCTCTTCATGGTGGAGCTGTTCCGCAGCGACCCGATCGAGAGCCTGGACGAAGTGATCTACTGGGTGAACGCCGTCAGCAGGGTGCTGGAGTTTGTGGTGGCGCTCTGCGTGGTGGCTTACGGCACCTGGGAGTCACTGTTCGGGGAGTGGAGCTGGATGGGCGCCTCTGTCATTATCATCCACTCCTACTTCAACGTTTGGCTGAGAGGTCAGTCTGGCTGGAAGAGCTTCCTGCTCAGACAGGAAGCGGCTAAGAAGATCAATTCCCTCCCCAAGGCCACAGCTCAGCAGCTGCAGCAACACAACGACGTCTGCTCCATCTGCTTCCAGGTCAGTCACACGGCCACAGGCACGTCATCGGAGGGCTTGAGCAGTAACTCCAAAGCCGGAAATACTTTTCAAAATATTTAAAAAATCATTGTAATTATAGTGTAGGCCTCCAGGACCTGACCTCACATATGTGCATTTTTGGTTTTTTGCACATAATCTACACGACAGATGTAAAACAGATGTGAAAGCAGAGGTCAAGAAGCCATAGGCATATACAGTAGCTTCTCCCTCTTAAGATGAAAAAAACAAACTAATATATATAACACGTAACGTGAAGATACATATAAACACAAAGGAAATATATGATAACAAGAGACACTGACAGTAATTATATTAATCTCTTGCCTTCTGACTACAGTTTAGTCACAGTAACATTATTATCAGTTTGATTTTCTGTTCTCTCTCTTTTCACAGGAAATGACCTCTGCTGTGATCACATACTGTAGACATTTCTTTCATGGCAACTGCCTCCGCAAGTGGCTGTATGTGCAGGAGACCTGCCCCATGTGCCACCAAAAGGTCAGACCCACCCCACCAGGTCAGAGCGAGGCTTCGGGTGATGCTCCAGCAGAGGGAGACATAGGGCCAGATCTCACAGCACAAGACGGGAATCAAAACTCAGACAGCAGCTCGTCCCAAGAGACGCAGAGCAACGATGTTACTCCTGAACCCGCCCAGCGGCAGGAGGAGAGGGAAAGCTCTGAGGACGGAGCTTGTGGAACAGGAGATAAAGACCAACCAGCTGAAACTCACAAAAAGACAGCTCAAGGTCTTTGTTTCAGCTCCAGTGGGGACTTTGTTGGATTTGCGTCGAATTGCTCTTCAGCGGGCCATTCTAGTTCCCAGATGCTGCTGGGGAAAACCTCTTCTCCTGACATGTGCTGCACAGGTGAGAAGAGCGGCAAGGACTCACCACTGCCATCGACTCCTAATGATGAAAATGAGAATACAGTGGCGGGCCAGTGTGACTCTAAAGGAGCTGGACACGAAGATGCAACTTCCTGTCTTGGAGTGGCACAGAACAGCGGTGAAAAACAGGAGAGCTGTCATGGGACACCTGAATCATGGAATGGCCTTGATTCAGCAGAATCGGAAAGTGCTGTTAAAAATCAAAAGGTTGTCTCACGTGACACGTGCCTTCTTGATCGCCAAACATTTGTCAAATCTTGTGTTCAAAACTCAGAACTCTTAGACTGCATTGATGGTCCTCAAAGTCATAAAGGTAATGGTACATACTCAGTCTTGGACCTGGACGGGCTGGCGGGGGCTGAACCTGTCCCACAGATCCTGCGGCCGTCCTCCTCGGACGCCACCTTCTCCCACACAAGCACAGACAACACTGACTGACTGCCCTGCATCAGTGCCTTGAAGGATGTCAAAGGTGACTCTCCGTAATGGGGAATTTGCCTTCTCTCTGTGACAGTGTAATGAATGTGCATCAGTTTAGCCAGTCTGGGTTGAATATGGAGACTTAATTGTCCTGGGTACAAATTATACCCTCATTATACAACTGTAAAGAAATTGTAATAAGGAATACGAATCATATGTGGTTATAAAGCAATGATCTTGCACAATATTTAGTCATTTCTAGCAGGTTACAAGTAAAAATGTTTACTGACATTCAATGATTTATTTTCATTTCATCATCTTTCCAGTGTCCTGGTATTTCTCATGTGTAGCATTTTGTGCAGTCAATGTGGGAATAGGAAATGCTTCAGCAGTTCAGCAGCAGAATCAGCCTTCTTCAAAGGTCCTCTGTCAACCAGTATTGAATTACAGCTGTGATAATGACCTTTTTTCTTTTTTTTTATTGTAGTTTCTACATTAATAAAATCAGGACTGGTGCACAGTGAGGCTGGCAATGTGTGTCAGATTTGTGAAGTCTTTTGTAGCTTGGACACTCAAGATGAAACTCTTGGCTGATATTGATTTGGAGATAATAAAGTATAATACGTAACTGTATAACTTGGATGGCATTTTCCCTGGAAATATAGTAGGCTCCTTGAGTCTTCCTTGAAAAAATGAGGGGAAAATGTGACATTTTTAATTGTATAAAAATTTCACAAGACATGAAATTATTTTTTGTAAGCGAGTCCATCTGTCAACCTTGCCATGCGACTGTGACCCACGTTTCTCTTGCTCTCTCGGTGCATTGTGGACAGTATTTTTACACTTGGATTTAACCTGGCTCCAGTTTTTTTCTGCGCAGTAGTTTAGTTAAAGCCAAACGAACTAATTTAGGAGTGTAAACACAAAATCAGCTGACATGGTGATCATACCCTTGAAAGGACCATCCACACCATCAGTGTGGCCAGTTACACTGAAAATTGCTATAATAATAAGACAATAAATGTTCTCTGAAGCAAAAATGCACTGACTGAAAACATTTTTGTGAGACAAATAGATACAAACACATTCATAGCCACATATGCAAACTTTTGCAAACGCAGGCATGCATACTTGAGGTACACAATTTGACAACATAAACATTTCTGTTCAATATGGCAAAAAAAGAAAACATTGTCGGTGAAACATATTTCTTGAAATTCAGTCGCATGTCAAACTGAAGGCTGACACGTCCTGGCTGGTCTGTTACGCATGTTATGTCTTTTTTCCCCCCCTGCAGGCTGGTAACCAATCTGCCATCACATCCGCCCCGTCAGTCCGCCCCCGCTGCACCGCCTTCACCATAAAGCCTCACATACATGAAGACAGCCGCTAGTTGGCTAACGACACCGACCGAGACCGACGGAACAGGAGCTTTGTCGCCCGGTTTACTTCACCTGGCACACGTACCGATTCCGCGTCGAGTGGAGGTTCCAGATCATCCACATATCAGGCGTTCGAACTACGGAGGGAAGCGACGGTTATTCAACGGACGGCGTTAACGTCTATCGCTTGGTGGATCACACCGCTAGCTAGCTTTGTTAACAACTCCGCGCATACGTAGTTTTAGCTCGCCAGCAAGCTAACTACGCTAGCTCGAGAAGAAAGGCCGTCGAGTTGACCTAGCGTTCGTTAATTCACGGGTAGCGGACCATCCTGGCATATCAACGTTTCCCCTCACTCCTTGGATCGGAAAACCACCAAACAGAAAAACAGAACACCGAGAGAGGATGGCTTTGAAAAGGATCCACAAGGTAAGATAACGTCGTTGAACGTTAGCTCGCCGCGCTAGCCTCCCACAATGTAGCTAGCGCCGTTCTTTGATGCTGTATCCTGTGTAACATGGCGGTGAAAGCTGTTCGGGGAAGTGTTAAAAGTTTACGACTCTGGGGTTGTGTAATCGTTCTGTGTGATTACGAGTTGAACGTAATGAGTTTTTTTTTTAATTGTTGCTACCGGTCCCGGCACCGCTCGGCTAGCTTTGCTACCGTTTACCAGTTTCACTTACAGGTTCAGTGTGTTCGCCGTTGTGGATAGACGACAAAAAGAGGCCGCATTGTCCAGCACTATACATTGTACATTAACACGCTTGAATGCGGTGCGATCACAGCCCTGAAAGCTTTGACTTGAGCCTCATGTTGCTGTCGTGTGTCAAGCATTCTTATTAAAGCGGCGATACCCGGCTTCTGAAGAACCCATGACTCATATCACTCACTGAATCTGTGTTAGAGCTGCGTTCGTGATACATTTCCTTGGTATGTGTTGGGGAGCCTGTCTTTTTCTGAACCGGTACACATCACGGGCTGCTTGTGTCCTGGCATTTAAATGGAGGACACTGACAGCGGTAAGAGTCGAGCAGGGCAGAGCAGAGCAACACCTCGAGTGTTCGCACCCTGGCTTTATTTCCTCGCTCTGCTGTTGACTAGAAGCTTCTGCCTAGGAAATTCATAAACTTCACGTGTGCGATTGGGTATGTCAGAAGGCCAGGGTGGGGCAGTGGCCTCCACCTCACTCTCAGAAATAGCAGTAGACCTAAAAATAAGAGGCTGTGGCGTGTGTGTATGTATATATGCTTAGGTCTCATCTTGCTGTAAACTGTGTGGGGACGATAACAACACGGCCCCCCGTCCCCCTGAGCTGGTGCAGACTTGAACTTGGAGAGTGACAGGAGATAATAAACACCGGTGGGGGGGGTCTGTTGTGAAATAAATGAAGCACGCAACCTATCGTGTAGCATCTCCTTCCCCGGTGTCCTCCATGTTGATATTTAGTGCTACTCCCATTCCTGCATGTCGATTTCAGGGTCGCGTCTCCTCATTGTTTTTGTCTCTCAAGATTACTGCGGTCTAATTGGTTGTTGTTTGTAAACCTCTTTTCATTACAGGAGCTTAACGACCTGGCTCGTGACCCTCCAGCACAGTGCTCAGCCGGCCCAGTGGGTGATGACAGTAAGTGTCCGCGAGCTGGTCGAAAGTTTTTTTTTTTGTTTTTTTTTTTTTTTTAGGGCTGCGACGAGCGGTTGTTTTTGTCATCCGTTAATCTGCTGATGATTAACCATTTTTGTCTGTAAGATGCAGGAAATCGTAAAAAGCTGCCAGCTGTTTCCTTCACATCAAGACAATGTCTTCAGATGTTTTATGTGTGACTGAAAGTCCAAAAACCAAAGACATTCGGTTTATTAACAAGGATGGCAAAAAGAATTCACCAAAACTTTACATCAAGAAGGCCGGCAACGGCAAATATTTGGTCACTGGAGGTGACAGGAACATGAAGTACAAATCGTAAACTAAACTAAGTTTTAAAGATTATGCTGACAGACAGGTTTGTCAGACAGTTTGAGTTGAGGGGGACGTGGCGTTCAATGTCAAAATGAACTCTAAAAGCTCTGATGGATGTAACACCTCCACCTCACGGGCATCATGGCCTTAAAACAGCATTTGTTAAAAATGGAATATGGTGTTACTGGGAAAGCCATAAAGACATTTTAGAAGCCGAGATCCTGTCGGATCACATCTCCACGACCTTTCTCTGTTTACTAACTTTACTCTCTGTTCTCTACAGTGTTTCACTGGCAAGCCACAATCATGGGACCGGTAAGTAGATACTTTAACATAAATGGTGCTCTCTGTCTAATTTACAGCAGCGAGATGTTGGAATTTGTCTCTGGGCTTGTGTTCCTGGCTACTTTAAATGTCTTCATGAGATAAGGGTTAAAATTTGACTTGAAGCTGAGGACGGGAGGTTTGAATTGTTCTTTCTGAAATATGTATGTTTTTTGTTTTTTCCAGAGTGACAGTCCATATCAGGGGGGTGTTTTCTTCTTGACAATTCATTTTCCAACAGACTACCCCTTCAAACCACCCAAGGTAAGACACAATTCATTTTTTGCAGCATTAAAAGAAGTGCCAGTATGTAGTGTACCAGGAAGTTACACTAAAGCTGAACAGCTCTCATTTTGTACATATTTGTGCTTTTTGTAAACACTTCAAACCTGTTCTGTAAGTGAAAGCAAGTGCAGCAGATTTGCACAACAAAAACTATTTTGATATCCCTCACTCAGTCATACCTGTCATTCCAGAAGGTCGTGGTTATGAGTGTCTGACGACACTGCTCCTTTTTGACAAAGTTAACTGCACCTGGTGACGTGGAACTTTACTCAGCGTTATCTTACCTGCTCTAACATACGCGTTTTGTCCTCTTTCAGGTTGCATTTACGACAAGAATTTACCACCCAAATATTAACAGTAACGGCAGTATCTGTCTGGATATTCTCAGATCACAGTGGTCTCCTGCACTTACTATTTCTAAAGGTATGGATAATCATGAAGTTTTTCATGGACTAATCAGGAACCTGCCCTGCCGGCTGGTAACAACATAAAGGTTTCAAAATAATCCCCTGTAGATTGAATTCTTGTCTCTGTACTTAAAAGCATGTAAACATGGTTGAGTTATTTAATTCAATTACTTATTTTTTGATTACTTATGTTTTCTTCAGTTAACATTGGTTTAGACGCTGTGATAAAATTTTTGAAGTGAGTCAGTTATTCATAGTCAGGAAACAAATGACAAACTCTTGCTAGATCCAAAAAATTTTAGAAAAATTGGTTTCCTGTCTGTACTCTTTCTCTTGTAGTTCTTCTCTCCATTTGCTCACTCCTATGTGACCCAAACCCCGATGACCCACTAGTGCCAGAGATCGCACGAATCTACAAAACAGATAGTCAGAAGTAAGTGTACCTAATATGTATGTGTTGGCAACTTTTCTCTAAACACGTGAAATAACAATTTCTGTCTCCTAAAAACGAAACCATGTAGTGCTTTATGTTATGCCGCGTTAGCAACAGTAAGTTTGGCTTCCGCAGGCTACGTTAACTGAATATTTGCCTGGTCACCTGGGCGTAGCTGTAACCCAGTTTCACTCTGTCAGGTACAATAAACTAGCTCAGGAGTGGACAGCGAAGTATGCCATGCTTTAGGGTAAGGCCAGCAGGCCACGCTGCATCTTGGCTGGTGCAATGGGGAGTGGTTGGTGGTGGTGTAATGCTCTGGTCTCGCTGGCGTAATCACAGGCTTGGATCTCTGTCATGAAGTATACGACTGCAGTGTGGGATTTGTCTGTGATCATACTAATCTCTGGATGGTTGCTGTAAGTTAACATAACATCTCTGCCCAACCCACAGACAACAATGGTCTCTTGACAGTTGTGGGCTTTCACTAATACAAACCAGACAAATTGAAGGTCCAGCTGCAGTAGTCAATCTGCAACGGCGTGAAAAATACGCATCGGCGTTCAGTAACGCAAGAAAGCAACGAATGGTCATTCCACATGCGGCCACTTTTTGAAGTAGAAGCAAGAAGGCAAATGTATTCATAACGACAATACTAATGCTACTATATGATTTATCTATGTGCAAAATGTAGCATAGAAAAGAACACTATGCACCAACTCAAGTAGTAATTACAAAGTATAGCGATACAAATGTAAAAAAAAAACTTATGACCACATCTTGCAGTTTAACATTATTACACACCGTTTTCCAATTTAAGTTTTTAATAAAGTAGAATTGGGAAAATCCACACGCCGAAAACCCGCAATATGCTTGACATAGCTGATAGTCACAGTTAATAATGGGTTGCCTTTTTATTGTTCACAGTTGTTGTTGCATGGTGAAGCAGTTGTCAGCAGGGACCATTGTGAAAAATGTTGATGAAGAGCTGCATTCATGAGTCACGATGTGTGAAAACGTAGCCCGGCAGACAAACACTGATAATGTGAGCTGTTTTTTTTTGTTTGTATGAAAAGGTTTCTGCTCAGGAGCAGATTACAAACCCTCAGGTGTCAGTGCTCGTCAACATGCTGTCTTTTCAGCGGTATGTGCTGGCAGCAGCTTCACTAGGCAAAGAGAAAAGACAACAAATCGCAGACTGTGACTTTTTGTTTTCTGTTGCCAACGAGTAACTTAATTTTATAGTGCGCTGAAATGAATAGTCACCTGCGGCTGCCTGGAAGGAAATCTAAACGAAAGAAAATATGGCCAGTACCGTTTTGGTTTTTTTTATGCGCTTGAGTTAAGAAAAGGTTGGTACGTGTCAGTAGGTAGGTCACAGGACGTTACCTCTTTTAGTAATAAAGATAGCAGGAGATAAAACTGAATTCATAAAGAGAAGCTTACAAAAGTAAGAGTAATAAAATAAATGGAAAACCCGTCAATCACTAGAGGTTCCACGAAGTGGTGCAACTAACAGCGATAATCATTATTGATTCTTATTTCTCGTATAATCACTTAGGTGCTGAAATTTCTGGAAAAAAAGTGAAGGAAAAAACATTCTTGTTTATGTCATATTGGATTATATGTCCCGCCAACAGCCCACGGCCCCAAGATATTTGATTCATTGTTGCATGAAGCAGAGAAAACCAGGAAGTATTCTGCTGATCTGGAACCACAGACGTTTCGGCAGCGTTTCTTTAGAACTGGGTGAAACAGTTAATGAATTGATTATCAAACTAGCTGCTGTTTTAATTTTCTGTCGGTGATTTAATCAGCCTCTCCGCCCACCATCGTAACTGTAAAATGCTAATATAAATATTTGATATTTAAGATATATTCCTGAATCAACTTAATTTTGAAAATGAAAGGAGTTGCTGAACCAAACCAATATTATATTTGCTAGAAGGCGACAAGTAGTTGTAATAATGGCGAGTAGGTTTTATAATAGTTGACCAACCTAAAATCAAATTGAGTAACCACATTAAAAGCAGTGTTGTCTTTGCATGTAAATGTAGCCACTAACTCCAGCATGAAGAGGTTTGTTCTTGCAAAAAAATGTCCATACCTGAGTTATTGTTGTGTAAAGATGATGCCTGACTTGTCAAACAAATATTGCACTGTCAGTTTAGAAACTCTGTGTATGAAGTGTTAAGTATGTGCATACACTGACTGTTGTTGTTGGGATGCTAACTTGGCTTGCGGAAAGCAATGTGCTTAGGTGCATGTGCTATTAAAAAAAAAAAAAAAAAAAAAAAAATCCCGCCAAAAAAAGGCAAGCTGATTAGTCGTTTTTGTGCCAAAAAAAAAGATGTGTTCAAGTGATGTGTACAGTTGAAAGATCTTGAAGTTAATCTTTTTCTTTTGTTTGTTTTTTTCCTCCATTGCAGATACACCAAAATGGCAAAAGAATGGACACAAAAATACGCAATGTGATGGCACCCTTTGGAAAGTTGGTGGAAAATGTCGCTGGTTTAAACTTAAAATTCCAGGATTTTGTTTTTCTTTTTCACTTTCTTTTTTGTTAAACCCCCCCCCCCCTCTTCCTTTTTCCACCTGCGCGCTCATAAGAAGATAGTGTTTTTTCTCTCTAGGACACATGCCAGTTTCTGTGAGGTTTCAACCCCCATTTTGTATGGAAATAATAATAATAATAATTTAAAAAATAATCACCATGGTTCTGAACACTCGGCTTGAGCATGCACCAGTACGTTTTTCAACCCAAAATTGGTGGTTAGTCATTTACTCTGCACACACTTTGTAGAATCTGATGCGACTGGTCTCCTGCTGAACATACTAACCCCATGAAGAACCAGTTGGCTGGTCAGTTGACTGGCTGGATCCTGTGGGGTTGGTATTCACAACAGGCTGGGTTTCTTAGAGCATTCTTGGGAAGCCTGTCTTTTGCCTTACCCGTAAATTCTGAATTTGAAAGTTTCCGTCTGCATTTATTAAAAGAGATCAAATCTGAAATGGGGAAATGCAATTTCTCTGTAAGATTAGGGGAAACAGGTTAGTGGCTCCTGGACTGGTGTGACGTCAGTATGTTCTTCTGATCATTTAGTATAGCAATTTATTACCCAAGGAAGTGTATCTTATTCCACTATCAAAGTGTGTGTACAGAGAAGCACAGCAGTATATATCAATGTTAAGGAAACAAAATATAAGAACTTCAATGTTGTATTTTATGCATGTTAATAAAGGTAGGCTATTATATCTGATATGTTTCTGCAAATTAAGTGGATTGTAAGGCTGAACAGATGGAAAAATTTGGTTCCCCTCAAAGGCTTCCTATTTCTTTTGTTATTTAGAAGCCAGTAGATGAACAGTTAGTTTTATGCCCACTCGAACACTGTCTTCTTGTAGCCCTAAAATATTGATGCAAAGCTAATGGTTGATAATTAACTTGTGGCTCTGTTTCTTTTTAGTTTTCCCCCAAATAAAGTTACTTAAACCATAAAATGAATGCGAGATCTGTGGTGTTTTTAATTTTAAAGTGACTGTAGGCATTTGTTGAATACAAGAGTTCCATTGTTTGGAGTCGATGACTGAGGCCAATGTGCATGTGTTTTAAATCACAATTTGTAGTCTTGTATGGAGTTAATATGCCCGTTCCATCCTTGGATAAATCTCTTGTGCTTGTAGAACAGCAGGGATAAATCAGTTTAATTGATAAACTGAATATCTGGAGGATCGAGGCGTGCGTTTAATAATTATCTTACTAAATAAAAAAAAATTCTACTTGTAGAAAACGTAATTCTTAATGTAAGATTAGTTTAAATATTTTTACTTTTAAATAAACTGCTAACAACTCCATACGTTTTGCACAGATACAAGAATAATTTTAGTTCTTCCATGCAAACAAGATTTCTTATCTCATTGCAACTGTAAGTAACTCAAATTACTAAAGACTTGACAGTTGACTGGGTCAAATATGCAAATATGCTCCTACTGGCTATTAAGTGGGAGCGAGTTCTTCACCTGAAAATCAAGTTTCTGTGTGGCTCACATACACTGAGATGTATGAGAAGCAACACTCAGCTTTCTGTTAGATTATGGCAGCCATCATTTAAAATTTGTAGACAATTTTCTCTTCAATGCTTCTTGTTATCACAGTTCTTAATGTATTAAACATTTCTAATGTAGAAGCATGACAATTTTTTTTAAAAAGGAAACGTTAAACCTTTTCGCGCCAAAGTTTTGACGCTCGTGCTCGTGCTCAGATCACCTGACCGGGGTCATGTGAAAGACAAGGACGCGCCCGTTCAGTCAGCGACGCGACAAAAGCGGAAAAAAACCCTTCTCGATACAGCGCACGTTTGAGGAGATACTCGGTCTACTCGCCATGTCCGCAATAAACCACAAACCATGAGTCTGTGTGAAAAGAGCCGTGTCTGCGTTTTCGGTGTTTTGCTGTGTACGTTTGTCGGAGTTTCGGCCGGATGTTCCTCAGGAGCGGAGCAGCGACAGACTGTTAGTCTGGACGGGAAATGGACTCTCTCGAACTCCAACGGCTCCCTGTCGCTGCCTGCGCAGGTGCCCGGATGTGTTCACTCAGCTCTGCTGCAGCAGGGATGCATCCAGGTAGGATAACACACAAGAAATACAATTAATGGATGAATGTGTACAGTCTGACAATAGGAACAGATGTTTATTACTTTGATTTTTTTTTGTTAGTATTGGTAAATTAAGTAATCTTCACCTTTCCAGATTTGCATAACATTATTATTGAATGCCAAATTACATGTTTTGCCTGCCTCAGGTCTGTGGCTGTCAAAAATTAATTTGGCCCTTTATTTATCCCAATGTCTTTCCTAACCAAATTTTGTGTGCTTTGGTTTATAGTTTTGTGGCAACTTGTAATAACATGCAAAATTTAATACCTTTCTACAGCTGCCTTTGCTTTTATTTCAGTGCATAATGTTTTTGACTCTCTGTATTAAAATTTGACTTTTCGTCCAAAAATGATTCTGTATTTCCAACAAAGTTGCATGGTAGGAAGCCATGAGACACACCTCGATTTTCGTTTTGGAAACACAGTGTACACACAATATAGTGAAGTATTTAACCCAAAGCAAGGTTTGTGACCAAAGCTTTCTTTTGGGTGTGGTGGAGACCTAGAATTCAAGACCATAGTATTTCTATTAATCCTTATCTAATCCATGTCTGCACAAGCTGTCAGCAGCAGACGTCAGTGACATACTCTGAACACAGTTTACAACCATAAGGACAAACCTCTCTCCCACTTTTCTCTCAGGACCCATATTTTAGGTTCAACGACGTGTCTTATCGATGGATTGCTTTTGACAACTGGACATACGCCACCACATTTAATGTGTCCGCCGACGTGAGGTCAGTGTAGCGACTTACATCATTTTTAAGAGCGTTTTCTGTGTCCTGGCTCACCTGTGTGTTCTCTGCACGCACAGGATCAAACAGAAGGTGCTCCTCTCCTTTGACGGTGTGGACACCTTCTCATCGATTCAGCTCAACGGCGTCACCGTGGGCAACACGGACAACATGTTTCGTAGATATGTACGTACGAGTGAAAGCAGCTGCTCACAGTGGACAGATTTTCTATCACATGAAATCAGCGTTCGTTTGCTTTCTTTAAATCGGCCTTTTGTGTGTGTGTGTGTGTGTGTGTGAAGGACTTCTCAGTCAAGGAGTTTCTGAACGATGGGGCTAATGTCCTGAAAGTTAGTTTGCTGTCTCCAGTTCTTTACGCGTACGAAAGGAGGGAAGCTCATTCTGCCTACAGAGTTCCTCCTGAATGTCCTCCAGACGTCCAGAAGGGGGAATGTCACGTCAACTTCATCAGGAAAGTAAGTACGCCCTGCGAAGGTTTTCTTCATCTTCCCAAGTCTGGAAGTAAAGAAACACCAGAGCCTAATATGTCTAGAATATAAAGATATCATGTGAGTAATATGGCTGGTTTGGGTTTTCAAAACTGAAAAGAATCGTTCTGATGCCAAACATCCGTATAGTTTAAGGTCTAAATATTAAGATATAGATTGATACAGAGTAAGTAGATGTAAATGGTATTTACATTTTATTTAAAGTTGTTTTAAACTTGTTGTTTTTCTTATTTTTGGACATGCATCCTTAAAGCCTGTTCATTCATTTTAAAGATTCGTCTTATTCTAGCAGTTTTGGATTTGCAACATGCAGAAGAGATTCTCAGTAAACACTGATCTTCATCTTATCTCCACCAGCTTTTTATTTCCTCACGTCTCTCGTGTTCCGGTTTTAATGAATGAACAAAATGTGCAAAGCAACACCCTGCATTGACAGCAGCTGAATTTGGCCTATATTTATTTCACTGTTGTCTGCAGGAGCAAAGCTCTTTCAGTTGGGACTGGGGGCCTTCGTTTCCCACCATGGGACTGTGGAAAGGCGTTCGACTTGAGGCGTTCGATATCCTGCAGCTCGTCCAGGCTTCCTCTGTTCCTCTCTACGGTGCGTCCTTCATCGCAAACACCATTCTCTTAACCTTATATCCATTAAATCATACAAAATGCAAGAAATACTGCTGACATAAACAGGGATTCATTCAGGCATTTGAAGAAAGAAGCTCTTTCTACCGCTCATCTGATAGAAAGTATGAAAAAGTTTTTATCTGTTAAAAGCAGTTTTGTATGATGCTGTAGCTTGATAACGGTTCTAGAAATGAGAGTTGCCATGAAATTAGATTCTTTGAGTTCAGTGGTTTGTTGTTGTTGAGGCAGAGGGGGCAGTTGGTTTACCCTTATTTTCTCTGAGGGTGGGACTTGTTTACATGACTAAAAAACAAAAATGAATCGGCCTGGATTTTCTGGAATAAATCAAAATGTTGCTGTATCTTTAGATTTTTATTTTTTTGACTAGGAGAAGTCCATCTCAACCCTATATCCTTCTGTGGAATATTAAAATTTGCTGTTAAATCATCTATATAATCTTTTTTTGTGTCTAGATTTCAGCCTCTCTCAGTGGAGAGTCCAGGTTGAGCTTCTCTTCGACACCGTTCAGACAACAAACGGCCGGATCGCTCTCTCCATACCTGAGCTGGACTCAGAGCAAACCTTCACGACGCAGTTCCTCTCCGGATCCACCAAGAACACCTTTGTCCTACAGATAAATGCGGTACTTAATACAGTGCAGTCAAACTGTTTAGATCTTCAGGTTTTTAATTTGGTGTTGGTCAGGAGTTTTCAGCTCTGTCAATAGTGAACAAAAGTTTTGAAAAAGTTGACAAATCCAAATGTTGGCTATCCTAAAAGGAAACGTGTTTTTGTTCCTAATTGAAAATCTTACTACTGTGACTGAATTAAGCAGAAGAGTTACAAGAAACCGATCTCGTTATCAGTTGTGTCGAATTTTCCAGAGCTTTTTCTTTTATGTTCAGAGCAGCCAGGTGAAGCTGTGGTGGCCCAACGGACACGGGGAGCAGCCCTTTTACCAGCTGACTGTCAGAGGTTTTCACGAGGGCTTTTTAACCTTTGATACAAAGTCCAAGGTCAGAGTTCACTGCCTTACAGCGACTTAACATTTTCTGTATTTGTCACTGAACTGTAGTGTTTCAGTGACTTTAAAGCGCTGTGCGTTTTCACTGTTGATGAAAAGCTCTCCTCCAGGTGTACTTCCGCACGGTGGAACTCGTCCAGGAGCCGGTCGTCGGGTCTCCGGGCCTGAGCTTTTATTTCCGCATCAATGGGAAACCGATTTTCCTAAAAGGCTCCAACTGGATCCCAGCCCACTCCTTCCAGGACCAGATCCCCCCTGCTGTGTGAGTTTAGTTTGAAAAGCTGCTTTTTTAAGTGTACAGTTTGAGTCTAGCCTGATGAGGAGAATATTAATCACCATGTGTCTTTGTGTAGATTTTTTTTTCCCGACTGGGAATCACAGGACGAGCCTTGTTTCAGTGTGTGTCAGTTATGACCGCTGGAATGCTGAAACTGACTTCTTTTGTCCTGCAGTTTGAGCAACTTGCTGCAGTCAGCAGTGGATGCTAACATGAACGCCCTCAGGGTCTGGGGAGGAGGAGTGTATGAACAGGATCTTTTCTACAGTATCTGTGACGAGCTGGGAATCATGGTAACAACGCTCATCCTCCGGTGATATTTGTACAACTTTAACATTTAAGGAACCTCTTTTGGTTCCCATGAATAGTTATACAGAACAGGTCACTAAAAAGAAGAAACACTTATGTGCAGTTTATTTATTGCCAGTTCTGCCAGCACAGTTGATCTTTGTTCTTTGTTCTCTCTCTTAGTCCTTATGTTCCTGTACTGTACATGTTAGTACTGATTACTTTGTCTAATAACAGCAACATATCATTTTAATAGAATGATGTTGATGAAAGAAAAGAACATTTTATTTATTTGATTAATGATATTTCAGGAAGTTCCAAAAACAAAATTTCCCCCTCAAGCATCACTGTTACATTCCCTTACTGAATTTGTTTTTACTGCAGACTTCTGTGTGAGTGTGATCTCTGACTCACACACAGTCGAACAGCTGGATGCTCATAGTGTTTAAATATATGTCTTTAGATTTGGCAGGACTTCATGTTCGCCTGCGCTATGTATCCCACCGAGGACGACTTCATACAGACAGTAAGAGAAGAGGTCATTCAACAGGTTAGCGGTCCATCTAATCGGTTAATTGATTTAATGTTCATACGGTTGAGAAAATGTCATATCTGGATGCCGAAACTGATTTATTTTCACCTTGTGAAGCCGTAAACTTAGTTTTGCATTTGTGTAATGAAATTAAATCTAGAGTTTTGTCTTATTTTTTTTTTACCCATCAGGTTCGGCGCCTCAAGTCTCACCCCTCTGTGATAATTTGGAGCGGGAACAATGAAAACGAGGCTGCTCTGGCAACAGACTGGTTCCACATCCCAGCTTCCCAGAGGCCCACGTACGTCAAAGACTACGTGACGCTGTATGTGGACAACATAAGAAAAATTGTGCAAGAGGTGAGTGACAAGTCAGGCCACGTTCAAAAATGCCTGTCTCAATTTTTTAAATTTGACAGACCACTTTAAGCATAATTACCAGTGAAGTCATTTATTTTTAGCGTTTCTCCTTTTCTGTTCCAATTTTTTTTTAAAAACATTAGAAACAAAAGGTTCAGAAGTGACACAGTCTAATTTCTCTTTCAGGAGGACCAGAGTCGCCCGTTTCTCGTCTCCAGTCCGACAAACGGGGCTGAATCAGAGCAGGCGGGATGGGTGGCAGAGAACCCCTATGATCCTCACTACGGGGACACTCACTTCTATAGCTACTTACAGGACTGCTGGGACTGGAAGAATTTCCCTCGAGCACGTTTCGCCTCTGAATACGGCTTCCAGTCCTGGCCTTCCTTTTCCACTCTGCAGCCGGTACCTGGACAAATCTTCCAGCAGTGGTTTCTTATTTTTGGTGATTTTTATCAGTGGGTTGTATTCAAAGTCTGAGGATCATCTTAAGTATTCACCGGAGAATTTCAGACTTATAATGTTGCTGTGTATTTGATAAACAAACACTTTTAAGTTTCCTTTTTCACCTGTTAAGGACCAAAGATAGACAGCATTGTTAAAGTGAAACACCTAGTGGGGTATTTAATCCTTTGTTTTAACTTGTACTACCACCACAAATATCCCCGATAAAAATGATAGGTGTCTGTAACAGCTCTTTAGGAAATACAAAATTGCCGCAAAAAGTGACCTAGACTTAGAGAAATGGGTGTATAAATGGTTGTGTAAAGGTTTGTATTTACCCGACTTGCTTTTGTGATGTTTCAGGTCTCCATAAAAGAAGACTGGAACTACAACAGTGATTTCACTAACCATCGTCAGCACCACGAGGACGGGAACCAGCAGATGCTCCTTCAGGCTGCGTTACACTTTAACCTGCCGAACTCCACAGATCCAATGAAGAGATTCACAGACACTCTGTACATCACTCAGGTGAAATACCCTCAGCATGTCCGAGGCTTTGGAGCAGTGAAAAAGGGCAGTTTGTATTAACGCAATATACAGTAGCTGCTAATGAAATTTAAGTGGAAAAAATATGGATATGGAAAATATTTTTCGAGCACCGAGGTTCAGCTTCCTCTGGGTGGTGTGGTTGTTTTTAAACTCTGCTCACATGTAGCGTGGATCATGTTATTCGTCCAGGTCACGCAAGCTCAGTGTGTGAAGACGCAGACAGAGTTTTATCGGCGGAGTCAGACTGAGATCGTTGAGGGCAAAGGTCACACGATGGGCGCGCTCTACTGGCAGCTCAATGATATTTGGCAGGGGCCTTCCTGGTCATCGATCGGTGAGTGAACAGTTACTCTGACCTTTTGCTGACACAGTGATCGTCATGTTGCTTCTCTGGTCTTGGTTTTGGACTCCTGCATTCAACTATTTGTAGAAATTTGCCATTAAAATCAGGATTAGAGGTCAGTGTTTCAGAATAATCGCATCTCACGTCTTTCGTTGTGTCTCTGTGCAGAGTTTGGGGGGAAGTGGAAAATGCTGCATTACTTTGCACAGAACTTCTTTGCCGCCATCCTTCCTGTCGGGTTTGAGGAAGCAGACACGCTGTTCATCTACGCCGTCTCTGACCTGAGTCGCGACCTGAAGCTCAGGGCTGTGGTACGTATTCAATCGCAACCTGTATCATTACGTTGCGTATATTTTGCAGGTGTTTTTTTTCCACACAAAAAGCATATTTTAAAAGTAGATTAAACACAAGGGTTTTAACCATGCAGGGTATTCAAGACCAGTATTTATGGATTTAAGCTGTTAATATATGATAGTTTGCTAAAGAGGCTAAAATTGTATCTCAGAAAATTCAGTCTAAGCTCTTAGTTTCTTAGCCATACATCACTTAATTCACATAAAGCAAGATAATGGTTAAAAAGTATGACACCGCACTTATTCTCCAAGCTTGTCATGGAGACATGTCACGTCATCTCCATCACATTATATTTATTTAAGTAACGTGAATGGTGAATGTCGAATTTTTATTTAAATGTGTGCTTGTTGGTTTAATGTTGTTCTGATGCAACAGAAATAGCTCTAGTCTTTTTTGATCAGGTGACCGTGTACTCCTGGACTCATCTGGACCCTGTGTGCACACTGGGGTCGGACCTGCTCCCGGTCCCTGGAGGCAGCGCCGTGGCCATTTTCAAACAGCCGGTCTCGGCCCTGCTGGCAGGATGTGGGAGCTGCACCCGGTTCACCTGCCTGCTCACCTTCCGCCTGGAGGACGGCGGCGGCGAACAGCAGGGTCCCGCCAACCACCACTTCCTCTGCTCGCCCAAAGACGCTCAGGGGCTGCAGAGGCCGAACATCACGGTGAGTCACCCCGGACTGCTTTTATTCATTCATACACCACATTTTAAAAGTGAAATATAAAACAAAAGCATGAAGACCTGGGCAATGAACACAAACACATTTTGTTACAAAGGCATTTAATTATTGCTGGCTATTATTAAAACCAAAAAGAGAAATAAAAATATTACAGGAGGTCCCATTTTCCTCCGGTATTTTTTGACATTGTCTGTCAGCAACTTTCAAGGTTACAGTTTAATGGACTTTTATTTTACACTAAAATAAAATAAAATGTGTGACTGTTTAGTGGATTTGTGATCAGACCAATGCAGTGTGTCTGTCCCCGCAGGCCAAAGTGCAGGAGGATAAGACCGGCCTCACCGTCATCCTCCGCTCTACCTCCGTGGCTCCTTTTGTCTGGCTGGACGCGGGAAACATCCCCGGACGCTTCAGCTCCAACGGCTTTATGATGGTTTCTGGAAACGTGACGGTCAGTTTTAATGCGTGGAGCCCCACCAGCGTCGCGGAGCTCTCCAGGTCCCTCACCATCACCTCTTTAACTGACATATACTGAGACCAGCTGGAGTCCATGATGAAGGGGTACCAAAGCAGCAAGGTAATTCACAGGCGCTGTTCTCGTGTCAGCCGTTAAATGACCATTTAGAAGGGTCTTCTAGTAGAAACCAAGTGGCTGTAGTGGAGGTTTGAGGCCAGAACATGTGCCAGCTATGGTCATAAACTTTGTGAAAATCCCTCCATTACTAATAGTATAACAAGCAAACAAAGAGGAAATGTAATCTGGACTGGGTTTGATCTGATGGATGATTGTATATTTTCCTGTGTGTGTTTTGCATTTTTGCACATTATTCAGCTCATTAACAGAACAAAGATTCAAATACTTCACATTATGGATGTATAATATTACATACAGTATTTTTAAAAAATTAAATACAGTAAATGTAATTTTTTTAATATTGTTGCATTTGACATGGAATGTTTTTTTGCTACTAATCAGTGTTAGATTGATCGAGGCTTACTTACAATGTCTTCCATTTGGGCTTCAACTAATAATCATTTTCATTATCAGACTATTGGTTATTTTTTATGTATCTTTTACTTGATGAAACAATAGAAAATGGTTGAAATGTCCATCACAAGTCCCAGTCTTCAAAATGTTTTGTTTTTTTGCTGACCAACAGTCCCGCATCCAAAGATACTCAGTTAACGGTTACAGAAACAGAAAATAAGCTGCAAATCTCTACATTCCAACAGAACCAGAATGACTGGTGTTTTGCTGGCTGGATGAGTTAAACAATTAATTGTTCATCAAAAACTGTTTTTTTTCTTCTTATGAAATCTAATGAAGTACATTTACTCAGGTAGGTACTATGGCTGTGTACAATTTCGAGGTATTTTACTTGAAGGTTTCCAAAGCACGATACTTCATCTTCCCTGCACTACAGATACACTACATACATAAATTGAACAGCCAAAGTGACTTTTACAGTTTTTGTCTAGACGAGTGTCATGCCAGATGAGGATTTTTCACACCCTGGCAACCCAAATGTTGCTCTTACTGTGTAACATAACTGATCTACAAAGCATTGTTAAATGGCATATCAGCCATTAATGGATCCAATCATTACAGTTTGTAGAGCCTTTAGAAATGGTGCCTTATGTCAAAGTGGTTCCCATTGTATTCATCTTACATTCTAATGCATTAATAATGATCTCCCAACCACATCCAAACTATAGAATACTGGTTCTTTTACTACTGCTACTACTAAATATCTGTTGTGACTAATACACCAATACTAAAGTAACGGCCTTTAATCTGAGTATTTTCATTGCCTGACAATGATCCGTTTAGTTATGTAAAGTAATCTGAATGCTTCTTCTACCACTAACTGGAAAGAAAACATGGTGTCAGACTTGCACACATTATAAACAGCATGTTACTGCGCCATACACTGACTGGTATGTTGTAACCCCTTTTTCTTTGGGTCCTGCAATGACCACCAGCGGCCAATAGATGTCGACACTGACCTATAAACACAACCCAGGACTCACATTTACAAATGTTGATGCCCCCCAGCTGTTTCATAATTTAATTGGAGGGAGACACAGCTGTTTAACCGAGTCACACTACTTTATGCACCCTCAACGCTGTCGCCCTTTGCGCGCACACACGCGTAAGAGCACCCGTACACGTACAGCGCGAGTTTGTGTTTGTCTCTGTGCGCGTGAGCTCGGTGGACAGCGAGTGGGACAGTCACAAAAGAAAGCATTCAAAGAGTGAGAGCACGCGATCGGTCAACTCCATGTTTCCCCCCCCCATTCGTGGCTCTGCAGTCTTATCTTTGAACCCTGATCCGCATCAGATAGTCCCGGCAGATCAGTCAGCCCACCTCAGGAGGGATACAACTTTATAAAAGGAGAAAGCTGCCATGGATCTGATTCTGGACTGAGACTCAAACTCAGGATTTCTCTGTGAATCAAAGACAATGCTCGCAGAGCAGCAGAAGTAGCAACATTTTATTTGACTGGAGGAACCCCCCTAAAAAACTAGAGATGTTTAACTCCGGATGCTTCGTTACGTGCGTTTTGGCGTTAATCGCCACATCGCGGAGCGCGCACGTGATCCACAGAGATGGAGGGGGATTTCTGGACAATATTTTACATTTTTATGGGGAAAATCAATCGATTTCAACGGAGCAGCTGGACAACTTGCTGCTGCTGATCTCAGAGAGAAGGTCTGAGTCTGTAACTGAGGATAACCCATTGGCAGGCCAAGAGGTGAGCATATGTACTATTTACATTATATAACAACTTCAACATATTAATGATACATCACAGAAACTCAGTGGGCTTATATTAGATTTCTTGTTGTGCGAAATATGTCTTATCCAGTTTGTAAGACTTATGTATGAAATGATTCTGCTTCCTTAATTGCACTTGTTTTAAATATTATAAAGTTAGTTATAAAACCCCTTTTTGATGTTATATAGTAGCAAATGCCAGAACATTGTCTTGCATTATATCTGACTGACTCGTTGGATGATTAGCTTGTTTTCGGACAAACATATTTAATTCATTTATTTTCATTTCATTCTATTTCATGCTACCTTTCCTTTTATCTTTAGTGTGTTAGGTCACAGATTTAGCTTTTTAATGTAATTAATGCATTTTATATTTCTAAAATATGCCGAAAAGCATTTTTTTTCTTTGAAATAAGATAAGATAAACTCACATTTATTATGTATTTATTATTTTTTCTGAAAATATCTTTTTGTACTTGTTTTGTACTCTTGTTGTATGATTAGGCCTCATGATGTCCTTGGATTCTGTTTTATCCCCAGAAATATTGACATTAACACAACAGAAAAGGTTTAAGAAACAAAATGATTGAAAAATTCTTTAATAGCATCTTTCTGTCCTTCAGTGTCCCTCATCACAGCAGATCTTGTCTCACTTTGGACTCAGTAATGTCAGTCAGCTGACTGTGGGACATCTGGGGAAGATCTGTCCTGCCGTGTTGACCCAGGTGCTGCTGCCCTCCTGCCCCTTCACCGCCCCCACCGAACCGCAGACTCTCGACTACAGTGGTGAGTTGCTTAATCGCGACTGCTGCTTGCCTGCTGGTTTATTTGTCACGTCCCATGTAACTGAAATGTCCCACAGTTCATGAGGGGGTTGTTTTTTCCTTAAATGAGGACCGGTGCTGCTTTTATCCACAGACACACGCATGCTAGGGATTTCTGGACACTCCTGTGGATGAAGGACACCTCTTAAAAGCAGTGTAGACATTTTTGTTGCTTGTGAACTGAGAAACAAGAGGATGTGAGTCATTCTGTACACTAACCGGCTGAAGTTGCATTTCATTCAGCTGTGAGGCCGAGGGTTCAAATCCAGCCTCCGAGCTGTGTCACGGCTTCCTCCTGTCTGTCTCTTATCTTTCCTGTTTCATTACAAACTGCTAGCGCAGAATCCTTCCAGTTAAAAACAATGTCCATGAATACCTTTCAATTTTTCTCTTAAGGCTCTTTTTCACAAAAGCTTACTTTTAGATGGTTATCACATTATTTATTTGCGACAAAAAATGCCTTAAAAGTTATTTTTTGATCATGACACTGACATTGAGAACTACTGTAAGTGCTGCTACATAAAAACAATAAATCAGCCAAACAAGGTTTGGAAAAAGCATGGACAAAACATGTTTTATCTTAGTTTATTTATGCTGACACATTTCCTGAGTTTCTTGGCATCTTAACAAATCCTGAGTACCATCATTTGATGAGCACTGCAAATCAAATGTAGGAAGCTAGGGTGTGTCAAAAGAATGAATGATTAATCATGTAAGCTGAGGTGTAATGTCACATTTGTCTATAACTAGCTGTTATTGCTATTATTATGACTGGATATTTAAAAATTCCTGTTGTGATGTCTTGTCTGACCATCTGTCCAAAGCTTTATGTGGAAACAAACAAAGCTTTTTTGCTTAATAATCAACTAAAGCAATTTTTCAATTATTGCTGAGTTAGCATCCTGTCAGTGGACTGTTGGTTTAATCCTACTGGTTCAGCTTGTTTACTTTCAGTTCAATGTAAAACTAGGCCCATAGAAACACTGTGTATGAAGTTAGTCGGCGCCTGGTGATGCGAGGACCTCAGTCATTTCTTATGGTGGAGCCATAACGCTCCATGCTGTCCTGGATTGACTCACAGAGACACTGACCTTTCAGCATTGCCGGCAAATACTGTTGACACAGTTACAGCCAACTGTGGCTGTTGTTGGGCCTGGTGTTCGTGATGCATGCTGTTTCCTCCACCGGCCTCGCGAACACAGTTTCTACTCTGCAAATAAATAGTGTAGTGAGCTACGTTTGGTTGCTCCGCCGTAATAAATATGAAAGAGTTTAAGACCTGACCCTGCTCCAATGATGGCAAGAAATGACAAAACCCATGCTTTATAATAGTGTAATGTGGTTATAGGTAATTTAGTGGTGTTGAATTTTATGGAGGTCCAATTTTTTCCTGCCGCACAGGAAAAAAGTTAGCTGACTGGAGGCTAATTCAGCAATCCTTTTAATGCTTATTAGCTGACATAATGAAGATAAATGAGACATTCCAGGGCATGGTTCCACAGCTGCCTGACAGCCAAAAGGCGGTTTATTGCCCTGAGTTTAGCCTCTCAGGCTGCAGTTACTTTTCACTTGTGCACCAACCCCCAGCTCCTCTTTTGCTTGGTCCAGTTTTGGTTTTAGGGCAGGCTAATTACTCCCTGGCAAAGGAGGTTGGCTTTTTAGATGTTGCCTGAGGGGAAGTACCGCCTCAGAGATTCAGATCAGCACAAAGAAAAAAGGTGTGACGATCTTTGATGTGGATGTCCTGCATGACCTCCAATCCTCTGCAGTGATTCAGCATATACTCGATTAATTAAAAAACTGTTGTTGTTGCTAATCACTAAAAGCAGTGTGTTTTACAGTTTGTTGCTAATAATTAGAGGAAGAATCGTTGTCAGAATGAGCACCTGTGGCTAAAAAGAAAAACAAAATCCCTCAGACAAGTACAAACTTAAAACACATCAACAGAAAATGACAAGGAAGATGACATTGCTTCCCCCAAAAAAGGATTGCCGCAGTTTTTGGAAAGGGCAGAAATGCCATAATGACGATATCAACTCGCTAAAGAGATTAATCAGACTGATTGATTGATGATAGATGAATAATAGCAATTTATCCTGTCTTTCCTGACCAGTGTGGGGTTACGGTTTTCTGGCCGTCACCTTGATCAACCTCGCGGCCCTGCTTGGTCTCCTGCTGATACCCTTCACCAAAAAACCTTATTTCCCGAAAGTGCTGACCTACTTCATTGGCTTGGCCATTGGGACGCTCTTCTCCAATGCTGTCCTTCAGCTCATACCAGAGGTGTGTAAGTGGTAGAGACTTGAAGTCAAACATCTGGTCAAAAAATTCATACAGAACATTTTTGAGATTATTGAAGTGCTTCATAAATAAACGGGGGGGGGGGGGGGGGGACTGTGGACACTAACATTGTTCTTTTAACCTACAGGCCCTGGGTTTTGATCCCAAATCGGATAACTACGTGGCGAATGCAGTCGGGATATTTGGAGGGTTTTACCTCCTGTTCTTTGTGGAGAAGATACTGAAAATGTCTCTGCGGATGGACCATGATGTAAGTTAACAGTGCAGTGAGCGAGTTCATGAGGTGAAAGGAAAGTTTCTTTTATGACTGAGCTAATTTCATTATCATGTATCAGTTGTATATCTGCCAGTCAATAGCCCTGATTTATTGGCCCCTAAATGCTTACTACCAGGAGGTAATAACACTGTACTGGAGTCATGTAGATTAGCTTTTTCTGTAATAATCATTTCACACCAGGGTCAAAGTCACAAGTGTCATGTATTGCAATATACAGTAAATATAAGATGTTTGTGATTTGATATTAAATAAAATAAAGGTAACAGAATGTGTAGGACACAACATTTTGATAGGGGCTTTAAAGTTTAAACAGTAGAGTAAAGTTACACAACTCAACATTTAAAATGAATTGTTCACATTTTGGGAAAATGATTTGCTTTTTCTAAAATGAAAGTATTAAATCCACTCTTGTGGGACTCTTGTGGCTTCTGTGCGAGATGTCTTTTTTGGGTGAATTTGAAACAGATTTGCCAATTTTACCAGTCTGTTAGCTCCTCAAACATTTTTTCTGTACATGAGCTGTCTCCATTCTTTGGGGGTTATTAAGTTCCTGCAGTGGAGTTTTCTTATCTGACACCCCTGTCTTGTCTTCTCCTTAGCTTGGCCACAGCCACTTCTCTCCTTCAGAGTCGCATCAAGAAAACTCCCTCCACAATGGAGACGTGCTGGAGAAAAAGGACTCCGTCATTTTGAGCGCCATCAGCACCATTGCCACAGACAAGAGCAGCCCGAACCCAGAACCTCTGGATTCAAATGTGATACCCCATGAGGTACAGAACGTGCTGGCATTACCTGCAATGCTATCATCTGTAATTGGAGTTGAATAGCATGGTACATGTGGTCTCTTGGGATTGATCAACTCAGTTTTCACTCACACGTCACATTTACCTACACAGCAATGCAACCTTGTACTTACTGATATCCTATCCTTGTCCTATGAGTAGCTGGGTTGTGTGCTTGATAGAGATTTGCTGTCCACCGCAGTCTTCTATCGCAGACACACCTGACAGGAAGACATCATGGACTATAAATTAGTGTGTATAGTAAGTGTAATTAGGGTAATAAGTGTAATTAAAGCCATTTATCAGTCATTACACGCCGCACAGAAGATGAGTAGCGGTGTATTATTGTGGTTTTGGTTGCACTTGTTCAGTTTTTCTGCTGCTCACACATGCAGTTTTAAATCAAGAATCATTTATTGGGCTCTTTGGTTGACACACGGTGATTGGAGCTGTCGTTAATGTTTAATCTCTAGGGTCCTATGGAGGAGCCTGGGTTTGTAAGGGATCAAAACCCTAAAAAACAAACAGACATGCCAGTCACACAGAGGGTAGTGAAACCAAGCTGACGACAGCCTCTGATACTTCCTTTCCCGATAAGAGCTGGAATTGTCTGAGTCGAGCACAAAGGCTCCTTGTTTTTGACCACCGCTAATAGAATGGGCATCTTGTCACTACAGAGTATCTTCAACCAAAATCGCAAAAGGTTCTGTTTATGTCCCTTATGCCTGTTCTCTGGTTTCCCCATTAAGGACACTTGTGCCATTATATTTGTAATATAAGAGTTCTGTTGAAAACACTGCACATACATTTAGTGCAAATGATTTCTGTAGGCGATTAATCAGTACCTCTTGCATTTTGTGGACCCAAGGTGTGTTTTTTAATGCCTTTAGCCAGTAAGATTTCCTCGCAGTCTTTCGGCCGACGGTTGGCCAAACCGTCTTCATAGATTGAATCCCTCTCACTTTGCAGATCCCCTGCTTTACCTCTGGCACCGCCACAGGTTTAAGTGTAAGATGTCTCCACAACTATGGAATGGCTTGCCGCTAAATCTAATACAGGCATTCATATCTGCCACAGGATGAATTGTGATAATAGGGGTCAAAATTTCAATTTGTCCAGCACATAAACTAATGACACTGCCAATAATTCTAAAAGCAAAATGCCTTTGACTTTCTCCTTTATTTTCTGGATTATTTGATCTTTGGGTTTTAAACACAGAGGTGCCTTTGTGTGTTATCTTTGTGGCTCTCTGTTGCCTTTATCCTGTCCCATCACTCTTCAGGAGGTTCAGAGTTCTGGTGTGATGTGCCACTGGCTGCGTGGGAAGCGCATCTCCAGCATCAAGACGATGGCATGGATGATAACTCTGAGCGACGCGGTGCACAACTTCATCGATGGTCTGGCCATTGGCGCGTCGTTCACCGTGTCGATACTGGCGGGTTTCAGCACATCTACTGCAATTGTGTGCGAGGAGTTTCCCCATGAGCTGGGTGAGTGATGAGCAATGTAAAATCACCCGTCGTTCAACCTGCTCAACCTCTCGCGAGTCATTAAAAACATTTTGTAAACCCACAGATCTTTGTATTAGATTCTTGTGGATACTAGATATTTCTGGATGAATTTTGTGGAAATGTTAATGAAATGACACAAAGTGTCCTAGATATACGTGATCCATGAATCACAAACAGATGCTGAACTAAAGAAAATGATGTGAAGAAAGAAAAATGAAGGTCCACACAATGAAGCTGCCGTCAATGCAGTTTTAGTGAGACATAAAAAAATAACGTGTCAAGGTACATGCTCTTCTGAGCATGTATTAATAAATGATACAACACATTTGGGATATTTCCATTAGATGGAATGGTGCAGCCATAAAAACACTGTGTCTTGGGTTTTTAATCTTTGGACTAAATATTTTATTATGTGTAAACCCCACATCGCTTCAGTGAAGAGCTGGAACAAGCTGGTAATGAATATATATCTCTAATACTGTTAGACAAGGCAGAATGAAATATTTCCATCCCCAAAACTACCAAAAGGGAAAACTGGGGTTAAAAGGAGTTACAAGCCAGTCATATTTTTACAATCAAACTAAGAGGACCATTTAGAATCAGTTATCTACTGAGAAGCTGCAGATATGTTTAACTTTCCCTTGACTGAATCAGCGTTGTTTTGCAGGTGACTTTGTGATCCTCCTGAACGCTGGCATGAGTATCCCTCAAGCCATATTCTTCAACCTGCTGTCGGCATGTTCGTGTTACGTCGGCCTTGTGTTCGGCATTCTGCTGGGGAGCAACTTTGCCCCCAACGCAATCTTTGCCATCGCTGGAGGAATGTTCCTTTACATTGCACTGGCAGACATGGTGAGTTAGAATACATTATCTGAGGATACTGGGGAACAAAGGCAGCATTTAATAAAAATGCCCTGGAATCCAGTGCCAAATGTAAACACCTAAGTTAAATCAGAATTTGTGCAGTGTGGAGGTTGCTATTAGTTATTTCAGACATCTATTATTGGCAACTAGTACATGAAAAGACCAACCTATAGCTAGTTGTGCTGCCCTCAAGTGGACACAAAGATCAGTGAATACTGATTTAAAATATATACTTTTATTATTTAAAAAAAACCCCTCATAAATATGCTGGTATAGCTGGTTACTGTAGTTTTTAATTTTAAAAAATCAAGACCTCCTCATCAAGGGTAACATTTCTATGGACAGAAAGCACTGTAAGTGAGCAGAGTAAAATTTTACCTTCTCTGATTGGATAATTTGAATAATCTTAGTGGTCTTAATAAATAAAAGTTTCCTAAAAATGTCTTATGGAGGAAAAAATGTTCTTAAGTTGTTTAGCAATTCAAAAATTTAAAGTTTTATGTTGTAAGCACTTGTAACACCATCTCTTACATTTAAGATAGTCTGCTATATACTGCTATATATATGTTGACGAGTCTTATCCTTTTTGTTAAGCCTTATTTTTACTCCCATCTGGCCAATCTCTTTTCATTTTACTTGCAAAATCTCACAGTTTTGTTGACATCATCAATCAGGCACTGACAATACTGACATCTTGTTTTTTCTTCCTCATTGCATAGAATCAGTATAAAACTTGTGGCCACACACCGACCCATTCACACTTCCTCTTCATAAATATATTAATATTTTCCATCGTTGTGTTGCCTGTTGGGCAGTTACGCTAGTGTGCATTGTGTGTGAGACATGATCATTCTTTTTCTCACAGTTTCCAGAGATGGAAAGCATAGCCCGGGAACAGCGACGCACTTCCACCAAGATTGTCTTCTTCCTGATCCAGAACGCAGGGCTGCTGACCGGGTTCACCATTATTCTGCTCATCACCATGTTCGCAGGGGATATCAACCTGGGCTAGAAAAAGGAGAAGACACAAACTGGAAACTGGAAACTGTTTTGAGCTGCTTTTCATTTCTGCTGACAGCTCACTTGGCTGGGCAGGAAAGTGAATGTAAAGTGAATGTTTTGTACAAACAAAACTGAATGTTTAAAGGAAAAATAATGCTAATTTTATCTTTGGCTATCAATCTAGTAATACATTTACTCCATAAAAAGGGAAAATCTTTACAATCATTTGATGTATGAAATCTAGACAAACTTAGTTTTGAGGAGACAATAAATTATTTTTTCAGTTTTCATATATTGTGAAATATCTTACAGCTGTTGTACCTCAGTGGTGCTGTATTGTAAACTAACATATGCTGCTTTGGCAGCAAAGTTTGACCTCTGGGTTTTCTGACCTACCTGACCTTTGCTGGCTCTTTAACAAGCTGGAGTTTTTTGTCTTTATGTTTCACAGTGTATTTTTTGTTGTACACCAACCAGCGGTACACCTTGCCTGTCCTGTCAAACGCTGACCCAAGAGGCTACAACCATTCATTCAAAATGTAAAATAATCAGCCATAGGAAATACAAAAGGATTTTTTTTTTTTAAAAAAAAGTTCATCTAATTTATATTCCAGAAAATAGGATGTCAAGGGAGTCCATATTTTCCAGAAATTATCAGATTTTTCTCTTGTGGTAAACTTAAATGATTCTCTCTAGTTTTAAAATGAAACATGACAAGTTTAAATCACATGAACTTTGAGGAACTTTTTACCAAATTCAAATGACATGTCTCTGACTGTATTTTCTCTACACTGGTGTTTGCCATATGAAAAAATGTTTTTTTCTTGTGACATATTTACAGTACACTGATGGCCTTTGAGTAGCACTGACTGTATGAGTAACCAACATGGTAAATACCAAAGATTAGAATATAGCTAAACACTTCTCAACAATGAAAACGGACCAATAATAAACAGTATCTGCATTGTTCATTGATTTTGTTTGAATTTCTTCATTTTGTCTCCTTGTATGAAAACCACTTTCTTTTTTAGAGATTATATTGTAACCACCAAATCTTACTTGGGCCTTCCAAAAAAAAAACGCTGGTAAAATTACAGAAGCTCTTTGAAATGTTATGTAATTTAGTTTTGTTAATTTAATTTTTTTAAGTATGTATAAAGGTAAAAACATGGTAACAATATGCTGTATTTGTAGCGTATATTTCTTTATATCTTCTGAACTCCTAACAAGACAGACTTTCTTTCAGTGTAAGTATATCTTTTGTGAATTACTGGATAATTTAAGTTTTTCTGGCCTTTAAAAATATTTAAATAAAACAAACAAAAAACCCTCGAACATAATGGAAACCATTTTTTTCCCAAGGCTCACATGTCAAAACATGCATGCGAATCATTACGTTGAAAAAAAACTCAGTCTTATTGAAACTGGAGAAAATAATACTATTTATGGTTTATTAATAATCAAACTAGTACTTATCACACATGTAATTTATTCAACGAATATTTATGACATTTAATAATTTAATGTGAATTAGTTCGCCTACAAGGTTTTTTTTGACAGTTAATCAGCCAATCAACATTAAATAGGAAAAGCTCTAAGTTGCGTTCAAGGCCCACCGTACATCCCACAATTACGTTCGTGGTGACTTATCAGCACCCGAGTGGCAAAATCATTTTACCTCTGCCTCTGAGTTCTAACTTTGACTCGGGTGTATCAAGACTCTCTGACAGGCACATGACAGAGGCATAGCTTAATAGCAAAAATAGCAGCATTTACAGGCAAAGTAATTCCACATGCTAAACGGACATGATTTTTACATTTTCCCATTCTGCCGACGTTGAATGCAACGTATCAGAGCTGTCCACGGAAGTCGCACACAAATGGATTGAGATTTTGAGTGTACTGGGAACTTCACTCTTCTCGGCACATTCAGACTCCATTTCAAACGCTGAGATAAGACCGGTGAGTCGTGTTCATTGTGCCTTTTCACTCCGACAGGAATCTCAGAACGATTTTGCAGTAAAATCAGCAGCTTGGTGATGTTAGCACTGATGCTAGCGACTGTTAGCTAATCAGCGGAATTAAAATCTTGTCTGCGTTCATTTTCTCACAGGAGACATTTCATTTGTGTTCGGAATATGCGGTTGTTCAGTGTTGGATGATCACTTGACCAAGACTGGTTCTCATGTGACGTCCGCGGAATCTGTCTGTCAGTTTGAGGGTCATTTTGAACTGTTATTATCTAACTCCAGCCTGCAACAGTGATAAGTCATGGTGCTTTTAACTATAGTGGTGGGAGTAAAGGTACTGCGTTTAAGATTGTACTTTAAGATAAAAGCAAATGTATATTATCATCAGAGACCACCTTTTAAAAAAAGTAATTATTCTACAACCTTGCCCCTGTATCTGATGGATTACAATGAATAACATTATTAGTACAGCTGCATCAACGTGTAAACAGCATCTTACTGTTTTAGCTATTTTAATATAGTGGTTACCCCTCCCAGGATACAGTTTAGGGGCCATGAGATTATTAATCGGTAACCACTCCACTGACCCCTCAATTAAGAGTGCATATACTCTGTTCCAGTTCATTTGTCACATCTTACATTTCATCATCTTGTTTTATTGGAAAGCAGAGGTGAACCATGGCCAATATTCAGATCCGGAAATATCGGGATGAAGATGCCGAGGCAGTGAAGGAGATCTTCACCCTGGGGATGAGCGAGCACGTGCCTTCATCCTTCATGCACCTACTAAAACAGCCAGTGACCCAGATGGTCCTTATGTGCGTGTTCTGCGCTCTCATGACCAGCTCCAAGTCCTTCCTGCTGCCCATCCTGGCCGTCACGCTGCTCCTGGCCGCTGCCCGGCAGTTTGTGGCCTACATGTTCAACAGATACATCGATGTGTCCTTCAAGAAGGACCTCAGAGACATCAGTGAGACCTACCTGAAGCAAAAGGACTCGTGCTTTTGGGTAGCTGAAAGTGATGGTCGGGTGGTCGGCACGGTGGCTTGCCTCCCTTGTGAGAACGAACCTGCCTGCTTGGAGCTGAAACGCATGTCTGTATCCCGCAGTCACCGCGGGATGGGCATCGCAAAGGCTCTGTGTCGTACAGTTGCTGATTTTACTCGTGACAGGGGTTATGCAGCAGTCGTCCTGTACACATCTGTGGTGCAGACAGATGCTCAGAAGTTGTATGAGCACATGGGCTACGATAAGATAAGAGAGTTTGTTGCTCCTGAGCTTGTTGCCAAAATCATTAACTTCACTCTATTTGAGTATAGACTTGATTTACAGAGAAGCGAGAAAAGGGACTGAACCTGACATTTAGACCTTGCATTTTTCAAGGCGTCTATACCACCCATTTATCAATTTTCTCTTCTAATGCTTTTCCAGCATGCATTGCACTATGGTAACAAACCACTCAGGAGGCCAGAAGCTGTGTATTCAATGCGCTTGCAGTATGAGTTTGTTTTCTGCATACAGGACCGAATTCATTGTTTATTATTACATTCTCAGCAAACCTTTTTTTTGACAGTCTTGATAATATGTACTATCAGTTTAGGAAGTTGCACTATTATTCTTTGTGGTGCTGTTAAAGGGTTTCTGTTGACTGAACTTCTTTTAAAGTCCTTTGAATATTTCATTTTGTGAAGGATACTTAGAATAAAATCATATCTCAACTCACTTCTCTAACTGACTACTGACTATATTCAAGGAAAACTCCCCAGACTTTACACAAAAGATTCAATTTACAGATATTTAAAGGAACAGCAACATGACAGATCCACAATAAATGCTGTTGTTTTTGTGAGTGTCATTTTCATTATGAATCTGACGGTTATTTATAGATAGAGAAAGCCCCCACTTTTGGAACCTGAACATGTTTAGCATATTTGCTTTGAGATAAACGGCTTCAACGATTTTTCTATGACCAAAACACGATTAATTTTCTGTCAATCGAATAATCAACTTATTGTGGAGGAGGTCTGATGTCACTAATAATTAATTTAATAATTAATTAAACATGTACTTCAGGGTGAAGTGGTCAAGGTGTTTTGCTCTGAATTGATGCCATCGATTGTTGTCTCTGTGTGTGCACTATGCAGTACTCTGCAACAGAACCTAATTTTTCATTTTTAACCACAACCGTGCTGACATTTAAGGCTTTTGGTAAAAACCTGAGGTGCTGCTGTGGGGTTTGTTTTACATACAGGACAGCAAAGTATGTGTTCCAGCTTGATGCTCAATATCTGAGGTTGTCCTTCCCCCTATTACAGATCTAATGTACATCTCTGATTCATATTTGGCAATTGAATCAGGAAACATCAAGTTTCAGCTGTCAACTTTCAATTTTATTATCCTCATGGGTACATTTTATAATAAGTGTGAAACACATAAAACACACACTCTGATAAAACCAGTGTGGATACATGAGTGCCTGAATGAAATTACTTCGATTACCTTCAGATACTAACAGCTGATATTATTGTCTAATCTTTGTTTTTCTGTCTGCATTTCTTACACGACAGTCCTCATGTCTCGCACGATAATATCTATCTGTATTTCAACGCCTTGAGCTTGTTTCTGCTTAGCGGCGAATGCCGTAATATGTCTAATATGTCTGCAGCGGGATATTAATGTTAAAGGTGTCACCGTACTCCTCGGTGGCTCCTCGGGCGGGCTGAGTCAGGCAGCAGCTCGGACACCTCAAGACGGATGTGTCCGGTCGGAACCTCCATAGATGGATGTAGCCTGTCAGGCACGGAGCTGAGCCGTTAGCTGGATTGTTTGGGCACAAGCAGGTACGATTTAGTTCTCATTTGTCTTTGGCACGACTGGGGATGGACACAAAATACACATACACACCCGTCTTGAAATATATATATGTGTGTGTGCGTGTTTAATTTAATGAATTCGTGTTTAAATGTGAGAACCGGTGCTAGCGGCTACTGTTGCTAGCAGGTGTCTTGGGAGTGTCCCACTGACAGAACCAGACATCAGCCGCAGAAGTGATGGTTTTAGTAAGGGTGACAGCTGTTAAAAGACGAGATTTACACATGAAACTGCTTATTTTTGAGACAAGAGCATAACGAATATGTAATGAGCTATGAGTGGTGATTAAAAACCCCCCAGTGAGGATCCGGATATCTAGTCCTAATTGGGATGATTATTCTCGTTTAAATTAATTAAACTCAAACCGGATTGTTTTCTTTTGTTTTTATTTTATTTTTTGTTGGATTTCTCATCCAGTTTGCTTAACTCGTCGGGAGAAAATGTCATGTCAGACTGAAGCCACACCCATGCTGTGATTTATTCGGACTGCCACCAGAGAGGCAGAAATAACGTGTAGCATCGCTGCTCGTTGTTTAATTAAATGACTGAAATCACATTATTGTGGTCAGTGAGGCAGCGGGACGTGTTTGGAGCAGGCATCCTTGGCTTTCAACACACTAGATGGCACCAAATTACAGGTTAAACATCTCTCCATGGTACATTGAAAGCTTTTTGACATTTTAAATTTATACGAAAAGGATGTTTGTATTTTGTGTTTAATTTATTGCTAATTTGATGCGCATTGGAAAGAGGTACTAGAATGAACTGACTCTGGCTCTGGTTTTCTGGATGACCTATTTTTTCCTCTCTGCATGGCACAGTGATGAGGCCAGGCCCAAATATCATTTGCATGCATGTGGTGAAAAGGAAGCCCTATAATTAGGTAATGTTGGTCCACTATTAGAAGTAGGGCTGCAATTTAAGTAACTTAACCAATCCTGTTTTTCCCTCAACTAATCAATCCTTCATCACAGAAAGATATTGTCAAAAATAGTGAAAATTCCCATCACAATTTCCTATGTTTTCAAATGTTTTTGCTCCTGTATACAGTTCAACACCTAAAGATATTTACTTTGATTTTTAGTAATATTTAACATAGAAAATCAGAAAATTTCAATACAACAACTTCAATACTCTGGAACCATTGACTATTCAGTGGCTGACAGACTTACATAGGTTATTGACCATCAAAATAGTTGCTGTCTGTGTTCTGCTGACTAATTGACCAATCTGTAAAATATATTTCAGCACTCAGTGTAAGTCATATATAAGCCTTTCCATTAAATATCAGGTTAATGAAGGTTACATTGATTTGGTAATTTAGGAAAAATAAATCATTCTGTGATTTAGAGGATACAAAATAGTCATAAAACAATAATGTTGTGTTTGGACATCTTTGTTACAATCATGAGGTTAACACACTAGGTACAATATGCTGTATATACAAGTTGCATAAATACAAGTTATGCATAAATATAAAATAGGTTTAGATGATCACCCTCTGGGGCTTTAAAATTGATTAAATCAACTTTAGTGACTCTGGCATGTGAACTACAGAAGTCACCTCTAAATAAATGAAACTCGTGCTGAAACCATTAATCAGTAAGTCAGTCAACTGGAAAACACTTGGTCCCATTTTTCGTTACCAGTAGTCGAAACCATTTATCAGATTAAAAACAGGAGAATTTGATCTAGAGTTAGTTTTTGTGACGTAGCTGGGAATAATTTACCATGGCGACATAGTGATTACATCCTGATGACTCCTGACACAGCAGTTTGCATTTAGCCCTTCATTCAGCCGTCCGTGTCAGCACGATCTCCCTCGCACATGCCAAACTTCGTTCACACTTCTCCTATGTCGTCTTGATTCCCGTCAAATTTCCGGACATAGCCGTACTCGTATTTACCTTGTGTGGTGACGTCGATGCGTTTCTCCTGGGCCGACGGAGGTGCAGGGTGGTCGTTACGAGTGGCACCTCTGTTTCTGCAACCTCCCTGTTCACCGGTCTGAACAGGCTCGCAGCTGTTCTGGTGCTGAGCTGGTGACGCCTCTCTCCCCGCCATTGTCCTCACCCTCAGCGAGGAGGCAGTTCTCCCCTTCATTATCTCCTCGGTGGGAGATAAGGGCTCCCCCTCTTACCTTCCTCCCACAAAACCCCAGCACCTCCTCTTTTGGTTCTGCCTTCGTCATTTGCATAAAAAGGTGCAAAGATACTGCAGAGGTTTATTCCTTGCCCTAAATATCTCCAGTCGTGCAAAACTCACTCGCGTCTGAAATGTTGGGCTTTATTTTGTATCCTTGGCTTTGAGTTTCATCTTGGCTCTGAAAGCTCAGTTGCTCCCTGCCTTATAATACAGACATTAGATTTTGTAGTGCTGGTCCAAGGTTGGTTGCTGAAGCTTTATAAGCAATGCATTATTTGGTGGGGATACACTGTAACTCCCCCATTCCTGAGAGCTCGGTTTCTTTTGTTCTGCTGCTGAAATGCGCACTCTGATAACGTCACTCATCGGCCTCTAAGCTGAAAGCTTTCACACAGACACCCCGCAGCCGTTGCTTCCATGGCAAAAAAAAGATGACAACACAGAAACGGAGAGAACTGGGAGTTAAAAAGTCCCAGCCATGCAGTTGGCTGATAAAAGAGAGTTAATCCTCGCTGTGTGATGGGCCACGGCATCAGGCTGGGCTCTAATTCGGTCTGCTGGCTTTTGCTTACCGTGTTCTGCAGTACAGAGCATCACCTAGGCCTTTTGTGCTCCACCGCAATGAAGCAGCATCAGATTGAGTTGAACTGGTTCACCTGCCCTTGGCTGCAAGAACACAATTTTTAATTTTCTCAGCCAGATGTACCCCCCCCTTAGCGTTTAAACTTTTAGCAGAAGAAAGAAACCGTGAACTGCCTTTTGAAGAAATTTGACAGTAACTGCAGTGCAGGTAGAGCAGACTTCTACATCCAGCTTCTCTCGAAATATTTCTCTGCTGTGTCGATGGCCTCAGAGGAGTTGTTTTTGTTGGCTGATTGATCATTCTTGACTGCGAGAATGATTTATAGGATTTTGCACTTCAATGATTTGCCTTATCAGGACTTATAGTGCTCTTTGCTCAGCCACAGAGCAGATCCTGAAGAAATCCAAGACAACAACAACTGCATCCTGCCAAATAAGAAAATGCGCGAGGCCTGTCAAGTTTATTTTGAGGCTGATGCTTTTTGTGACACACATTTGCAGGCTTTAGGACCCAGCAACTCTGTCTGGGCCTAAACCACCCTCCCTCCTGCAGAAGCCAGGGCAGACACTAGCGCAGTGCTGCCACTCAGCTGATGCACTCAGAGCCGGAGACTGAGCCTGGCCACCCACCCACCCCCCTCCTCGTATTTGCGCTCCTGTTTTCCTCCGGTCCATTCATCGGAGGGGTGGATCTCGCTGTCCGCCCCTCGGGAACTTCCTGACAGAGGCAGAAGCTGCCGCCGGCCTTCCCCCGTGAGCAGCAGAGAGGAGGGACGGAGAGTTTTCGGAGCGTTCGGGCTGTTCCCCCGAGGATCAGGAGAGGGATGGTGTGATTCTCTGAAGAGAGAGAGAGAGAGGAAGAGGGAGACACTCCGGCAGCATCACCAAACCCCTCCGCTTCTCTCCTCGACCCCCGCTCTGTCTGGCTCTCCCCACTAACGCGCACCTTCAGTCAACACAGGCAGTTTGAGGGGTGGTGGGGGGAGTTCGGCGACCGGCAAACATGTCACAGACTAGGAGGAACACGTACACCCGGGTGAGTATCTGCGGGGTGTTTACATCCCAGGGAGGCGGATGAACGGGACAGCGTGTTGAAGTTGTGATCGGCGCGCCATTGTTTCTGCTACGTCTGTTCAATTTGTCTCACTCCTGTCCTCTCCTCCCTGTCAATTTCCGCTTTGAATAGAAGGGCTTCTAATCCATTTCAGCGCGGCATTCCTCTGTCTGAGTCGTCGCCTCTTTGTTCGGCTCGGCTGCCCCCTCCGGGTTTCAGCGACGCCGCTGCGATGCTGGGGCTCAGACCTCTGCGATGACTCGACTCTGTGGGCCCTGTGAACGAGGGGATGGTACATGACAGGCTGATGGGTTCGTGAGGTTTTTCCTTTATCAGCGGACGCTGGACACACGCGATCCATGAGCCCCCGGCAGACTTCCTGTTTGTCATTCGTCTCTGAGTCAGGCAGCTTCTCTGTCACTGGGAGGGGTGACATCAGTGCGTGATCTTAGATTTCAGCTATAAAGAGAATATTTTCAGGTTCTCTTAAACACAAAAACAGGCTTGAGATGGTGCACTGTCAGATTCAGCCTGAATAACACGGTGACAACCTGTCAAAACCATGTGCCTGATGGCATTTCAGACGCTAACTTTTTTTTTTTTGAGAAAACAAAGCAAGACCGCCCAAGTTTCACCTGAGCATCATGAGTCCTACAGTACAGAAAATGAGGCTGTGTCATTGTTTTTTAATCTTATGTTAGTGTTACAGTCGGTGTGAGCTTGACGTGTGTTGTAAGAGTAGAGTGGCACTAAATAATTCAGCATGTCCCCCCCCGTCGGATCGGCTCTGCCTCCAGCACATGGCGAGCGTGTCTGTGCAATGGCTGCACAGCACCGAATGCTGTGAGATCGGGCAAGGTAACCCATTCAAGACGCATTAGTTAGTTCGTTATTCTGTCATTCATTCTGAAGGTGAGACGCGTAAACCAGCGTGGATGTTGGACTGCAGGCTGTTCCAGGTGGGTTTGGCCCACGCAGCCTCCCTGAAACACTGCAAACTAAACAATCCCGCTTCTGAAGTGATGAGATGCCTTCACATAGACGTTCAGGCCTGAATAAAAGGCTCCGCCGTGACGTAAAAGCTCTTGACACGGAGTCAAGGATGCCGCATTTACTTTAGCGAAAATGTCTCGTCCTACGTTGGTTATAAATAATAAACCAGGTTAATTAGACTTCACGCAATAGTGGGGCTTTGGGTTTTGCGTAATCGCTGCAACACAGCTGTCATCTGCAACTGTTTAATAATGTTTGCGTGCGGGCAGTAAGAAAGAGGAGCGTCCGTCTGCCCACAAAATGTTCGGATGTATTGAAGGTGTTTCATTGGAGGAACAAACTGATATCCCAGCTTTAGGTTACGACCGAGCTCAGGACCAATTAGTTTCCCAGACGACTAAACTAAGAATAGAAATAAGTGTCACATTTCCCCCTAGTATGCATCTTCCTATATTCTGGCTGAGAATTTTTTTTTTTTTTTTTAAATGTCCAGTCTCCGTCCAGTTTGCCAGTGAGGCCACTGTTGTTGGTTGTGGTTGAGAATTTTTTTTTTTTTCAAAGTGCCTGTTAAGAAGTGACAGCATCTTTGAGCTTTATAATCATTAAAATTCTTTAAGTGATTTCAGACGGGGCCACAGCGACATGGGAGAGAGCGGTGAAACAAACGCTCTTTTTGTCGGCACATTCCAAAGTGTGCTGCGTATAGATTAAATGCCCCAGCACGGGGCAGTATGGAGGGGCTGACTGTTAAAGGCTGCCGTGTCTCCCCTCCAAAATGCTGATATATTGACACCTGTTGTATGCCTGTGTAAGGCTGGTGATAAGTAGCATTGTTTATCAAGTGGTTGGTGCAATTTTGTGGTGATGACATGGTCAGAGACATCTGCCGAGCCTTTCGCTGCTGTTAGCTTAAAGGCCTCATGTTTGTACAGTACGTTGTACTGTATGTTGGCCAATCGGCAACAAGGAGTTGCAACAGAGGAATGCTCAAAGTGTGATTTTAAGCATTTGCAGCAGTTAGCGTCGTCACACAGCACAGATAGTCCACCTGAGAGCAAGGACGAGTTCGTTTTCACTGGAAGTTGTTTGCAAGTGTTGGCTGATATATTGTTATCAGATTTTCAGCGAGCTGCAAAGATGAGTCCGCTCATTGATTGGTCGTTCAACAACAAAAAAAATCTGCCCCAATTTTGATAACTGATTTATTGATTTACGCTTCACTCGTCAGAACTTGACTCAGATGTAATATTTTGGTGCTTTTCTTTGTTCTCGCTGATTATGAACTCAATATTTTTTGCATTTTGGACAGTGAAGTGAATGACAACAAGCAATTTGAATACATTATATTTGGCTGTGGGGAAAATCATCATCAGATTAATCTGTAGTGAAAATAATCTTTGAATATTTAGCAAACATTTGTCATACGTTGTTAATTGCCCCACACACCCCAGTGGCTAATGTGCACCCCAAACAGGATGGGGCAGTTTCCTGTTAAGCTGCCCTCATGCTGGTGTCTGTTACGGTTCACACAGCAGCACGTAAGCAGCAGCGCGTTTACAGTGAAGCAGCGGAGAAACACCACCTGCTCCTCTCTGTGCCGTCCTGCTGAGTCACCGTCACTTCTAGGACATCGCGCTGCAAATTGGGTTACGCGGGATTATTTGGTCGCAGAATATTGCGGCTGGAGTAAATCTGCCCCCGCCGCGACGTTTCAGTGTGCGATGTGTTCTCCACGCGTTGTGACGTCTCTGTGACGTAGATACACAGGGTTTTTTTTCCCCACCTTTTAACATTGACTGATAACTTAACATCCTTCGCTGTGGTAGGACGCTCCTCCTGTTGTTCTGCTTAATCTTAATCACTTACAAACATTCTCCGGAGGCCATATGCAATCCACCCACTCGCTCTCTTCAGGGTCACGGCCCCCCTTTTTAAAGTATCATTGCTGCGCAAGTTTTCAAAGCATCCTTTAGAGTGTCTCCCTCCCTTCCACACAGGATAGTGTACAGTACATGGCAAGATGCTCACGCAGTGTGGAAATGGGTTGTGTACATGAATCAGGCTAACAGTTTACCAACCATACTGTCTGCTGACAAAGATTGACAACCAGTGCATTATATATATAAATTAAATGTTCCTTGGCCAGTGGTTGCAACGTTGGGGCCAGTGATCTTGAAAAGTTGCAGATACAACTTGATTTCATCCCCTGATCATGGGGATGGTTCTTTCAAATGCAATAATAAACAGTGTTGATATGAACATGGATGTCTGTTTTAACAGTGGCGCTCGCTGTGTTTTTTTTTTTTTTTGTCCTTTGTTCCACGCAGACCACTAGCAGCGGCAGCAGCAGGATGAGCTCGGACGGGGGCGGGCGGCCCGCCAAAGTGGGCTCCCTGGTGGAGGTGATCGGGAAGGGGCAGCGCGGCACAGTGGCGTACATCGGCACCACGCTCTTCGCCTCCGGGAAGTGGGTGGGGGTCATCCTGGACGAGGCCAAGGGCAAGAACGACGGCACGGTGCAGGGCAAGCGCTACTTCACCTGCGAGGAGAATCACGGGATTTTCGTGAGACAGTCGCAGGTAACTGCACAGTCGTGTCGCGAAAAAGTCGCAGGGAATACATTTTCCGCCACGTGACTCAATTTATGGGCAGGTACTGTAGTGAATACTAAGGTTTTTTTCACTTTCATCCTTAGTTTAAGAATTTAATGGGCATTTCCAATGCATAAAATATCTGCATATCAAATGTGATCCATTATGTTGTAAATCACTAAATCACAGTTCCTCCCTCCCCAATGCCAGAAACTTAAAGCAGAGGATGATGCTAATGTCTCCACAGTGTGAACCGTCACGTCCACCCCCATTTCTCTTTTGTTTACCGTTTTATTCTGTTTGTTCTGAGTTGATTTTTTTTATGTGGCACAGTGGGTCGTGTGGGGGCCGATGTTTTCCTCTGCTGTCTGCGTGGTGCCAGTAATTTCAGCCGCTTCAGGCTGCTCGGTACTTAGCTGCGTTCTGATCGAAATCATCTCTCCCAGCAAGTACTGCGCAGCGTCCCAGAAATACAGTGTAATACATAACAGTCATTCTGTCAGCTTGTCTGCTTATTGGAATGTGTTATCATGGACTATAAAGACAGATCTGAATTATATATCAGATATCTCATTTTGGAGGTGAAGCTCTTCACATGTAAAACCAGTAAACATGTATGCAGAGTAAAGACAGTGCAGTTAAGCTTCTCAGACACACTGGGTGTCATTCAAGAAGGTTTTTCGTTCTTATCTTAAAACCTAAAACCAAAAACATGTCGTGGCAAATGGTTCATGACTAAATCAGGAAATGTGATTGTCGGGGACTGACCAGGGAATCCATTTCATCAAGGCGGCTGTTACTCTCCAGGGCTATGGACGATGTTCCCCTGCACAGCGACCTGCATTAAAAACCCAGAAGCAGACAGACATTTCCTAGCTGCTAATAAATTGTAGAGGTTGTTGTGCCAAAAACTCATGCCAATAAAATAAAAAAAAAAGTTGTCAAATCTCTCAGTAAATCGCTGGCCGTAACTCACATCACACTCATACGAAGAAGTTTTATGTTACGTCTTGCAGCATAATTCTTAGGTCAAACAAGATTTTTTGTTGTTTTTTTACTGTGAAGAAAGTTAGACTGTCTGTACAAAGTTGTTACATCACTTGAAATTGACGCTTCAGCATGAGTCTGTCTGATGGAGCGGTTCCTGCATGAGGCTCACTTTGTTCAGATAAGAGTAGACACTTCACGACAAAAGATTGTTTATATGTGTGACCCAGCTGCACACACACTCACACACACAGGGGTCAGCTTCAGTATTGATTAGGTGTTGTATTACTAATCCTCTTCATTGTGTCTCCCACTCGGCTTAAAAGACCGATTGACCCCGACTGTCCCTGCAGCACATGTATAATGGTTGCCGTAGTGACAGGGGAAAAAATTACAACCAACTTGGGGACTGCTACGTTTGAGTGGACATCAATCAGCAAGCCGATTTTTTTTTCTGTGGCTGCCTTTTAACATCTGTCTCTTCCTCTCTGCCAGCTCTGCCGATGGGTAAAATTGTTGGCAGTCGAAGCCTGCGATTATTTTTTTTTTTTGGAAGACATGACTGAACGTCTCTCGCTGTCCGTTTCTCTTTCTGTCTCAGATTCAGCTGGTTGATGATGGAGCAGACACCACGTCCCCAGAGACACCTGAGCCCGGCACCGGCAAGGTTCTCAAACGAGGTGAGGACACATTCAGATGGCCCTGTGGTTTTGTCCTTGGTCATTACTCAGCAGTATTTATTTTCAGCATTCTGCAGGTGTTCAAACAGTGGAATGTTGGCGACATTTTGTCAATCCTGACCTTTCAGAAATAGAAGTTTCCCCAAGGGACGTGCAGACATTAAACTCGATAAAGATCTTCCTGGTAAATCACATTAGCTCTGTGTTCGGAGAAAAAAAATGAAGCTTTCAAAGGAAAGAAACCAACGTCAACCGCGTTGAAACATGGAGGAGGCTGAGTAATGTTACGGCCATCAGCCTGCGCAGGGCACAATGACATCAGAAGGCTTTCTGGAAACACACTCCGTCACACTGAGAGAAGTGGAGCAGAGGAGTGGGTCAAACTGAAAGCTGAGAAGTGAAGCAGTCGTCATGAAGAGCCACAAAATCTGCTTGATTGCAGAGACTGGCACAAAAGGCTGTATGAGCTCCAAAACTTTAGGTTAAGGTTACAGTGCATGGGTGCTTTTGAGCAAGGCAGCATAACCCCACCTCCTCTGCTCCTCCACTATAAGTCACTGTGGTTTAGAGTGTCCTTCCCAAGGTCCAAAATATAAATGTGTTGCAGTAAAAACACCCACAGCCCTGTAAGGCTTTTGGTTGATAAAAACGTTATTTCTCCATCCCCTGAAGGATGGAGCTGGACTCCATGGTAACGCCCACTGCTGGTGGAGCAGCAGTGGGGGTGGCGGTTGATGCACCTATTCCTGGTTGAGTAACGTCCACTTCCTGAAGCAGAGAGGAGGAATTAAAGCGGTGACACACCAGGTGTTTTTTTTCTTTTGGGCAACTGCTTCAGGAACAGAAAACTAAAACAGGCCTTCAGTAGCGACGTTACCTGGCAACAAGAGGTTTCTGCAGATTAAAGCAGCAGCAGAGAAAAGGCCCTGTAGAACAATCTGAAACAGAGATGAATGTTAAAGAAAAGTGGTGGATGCTGTCTGATGAGTAGTCAGTCCTTTTCAGACACCACTGCTTCATTTATCTGTTAAAGTGACGCCTTTTCATCAGTCAGATACGTACAAATGATTTTCAGTTTAATCGTGGCCTTGGGACGATCGATTGATGATTTTATTACAGACATTATGTTGCAGAATGCAGCTAAATTTTAACGTCTTTTTTAAAAAAATCTAGTTTGAACTCGATGAAAAGCTTGTTTACGTGATTAGCTGTCATGCTTGAAAGTTTTATAGCGAAAGTTAAAAATGTCGATGTTAATGACACTGGTCGTGCAGCGTAATTGTTGGTTAGTATTTGCTTTTACTGTTATAATCTCATAGATTAGAGACGACAGCACTTATAGCCGGAGTTTAGAAATGTAGACGTGTGAGACAGAATCCTTTTTTTTGTTTTTGCTTTTAATTAAACCAGCGTGTTTGCTCGTCATTATGACTTCAGTGTGAAAGCTACGTGTTGCTGTATATACTGAAATCACCAACATGCAAGTAACAGTAACTTTCCCCCCATATCATCTGAGAACTGAATTTAAGAGAGAGATTTGTGCTCCTGCAGCAGTGTTCTCAGATCAGACCTGTACCTTGACCATCTGGTGAAAAGACAGTAAATCATGTTGACCTTCATCTGTTTGCATCCTGCGTCCGGATCTTTGTGGGACTTTATACCCTGTAAAGGATAATAAACACTGATTATGATATGTGAAATTGTCTCTCACTCTCTTTTTTTTCTTCCTCTTCTTATCTCTTTCAGAGATCCTGGACACTCCCAAGTCCACCAAACTGGTGAGTCAGATAACGCTGCACTGTCACAAAGAGTTCCCCTGTGGGAAACCAGGAGCTGATGTTGCAGACACCTGGACCTTTAAATATATACACACACACACATACAATGATAGACTAACACGTGCATCCGTACAAACTCACATACCTGCACACGCAGATACAAACCCTGTCATATCTAAAGTAAACACTGTGAGATCCTGTGGAGTATCGCAGGATAAAATGAGCTGCACGATTCTACACCTGCTCTGCCTTTCAGCCTGAGTTAACACTGACTTCATCTGTTTCCACCTTGGAGCGGCTGTGTGACAAGTTGTTTGGTAAATATATGCATATTATATGCATATTATAAACCGCACACATCTCTTCTGCTATAAAAACTGTACATTATTCTTTTTTCCTGTCAAATTTACACACTGCCCCTTCTTAATCCTTGAATATAGAAATAACACTGAGTCCAGATTATTTTGATATAGTAAGTCCCCTCAGTAAGTCCCCTCAGTTTACTGAAATACTTTTATTTTCCCAAAATAAGTTTAAGCGGCCTGTGGAAAGTTTCCCATTGAGCAAAGCAGCTAAAGGGTTGGTTTCAGATCTGACCAGCAGAGGGCAGTGTTCGCTAATAAATGCACTGAATTAATATGAAGATGAGGTGACCTGATCTGATGTGCTCATCACTTTGCAGTTGCTCTTGTGGACATTCATCAGCTCTGATATTGCTCTGTGGTTCCAGGGTCTTTAAACACAGTAGATTCTGTCTTTTTTCTCTTTTTTTTAACTGAAATTTCAAATTAATTATACATTATATGAATTAAATGATAAGACTTTTGTTTAAATACAGTCAAAGCATGTGACGATGAATGAGGAATGAAAAAAAAACGTTTTTATTAGTCTAATCCAGTTTGACTATTCCAGGGATATAGTTTATTCCACTGTCCCCATCTTTTTAAAATGAGCTATTAGATTAATACTTTTAGTTAGTAATATTTCAAAAGTCTACAGGGATCAGATAAGAGAAGAGAAGAAAAAAAATATTCTTTGTTTTAGGCTTTTAAAAAAAAATTATGGGGAGTTTAATAATCCTTTATCATCGTGATCATAGATAGATTAAAATTCTCCTTGAATTTGGAAGTGAAAAGATCTTTTTTTAAAATATAATGTTCAAGAAGTGAAGCATCAATTTCCAACTTAATTTTTAATGCGTTTCTGAATCAGATTTCGGCCAGAGTGAAAAATTCTGCTCCTCTGAAGTTTTATCAATCCAGTCAGGTCGGATTGGATTTGGTCTTAAATGTCAACGTGTTCATATCCTAACAAGTGACATTTACGTGACGGTTCACAGAACCACCCCTTCACCCAGAAGCATTGACCTGTAGCATTTTGTTCTTCCATTTTCCTTCTATCTAAAAAAGTAAAAGTCTGACTGAAGCTCGTCAAGAGAGAAACAGAGACAGAGACCTGGTCAGAAGAGCAAAGCCATGGGTTAAAATAAATATATTGGAATGCATATAATTTGCCAGATTAGTCTATAACATCAAAAGTCGTCACTGTTTGAAAAGTAATGTGGAAAAATTATTAATATTTTACAGAGAAAAACAAATCTATGCAATAAAATGCAGAAGAATGTGCATTGTTCTGCATCTGTATTCAATATAAAGATGTTAAGCAGATCTGACCACATTTGACACATTTTTAGGATTTTTAAAAAAATGTGAGGCCTGTGTGTAAATGAACTGAACGAGAACGAAGACGTGTGTGCGAGCGAGATGAAAGTGTGCTTGGGAATATACACTGCACTGTTTATATTTGACTGAGCCCACCAGCAGAGAGCACCGGCTCCCTGTGCTCCCCGTCACCTCCGGCATGCCACTGCTAACCTCCACCCTCCCTCCCTCCTTCCCTCCTTCCCTTCTTCCCTTCCCTTCTTCCCTCCGACCACGCAGCGAGGAGTGAAGCCCAAAAAGGTGGTGCATGTTTCTCTAACCTCGGTACAGTGGTAATGTTATGGTGATGACTGTAGTAACCATGGTAACCGTGGTGGCTCGGAATGGCCTCGGTGCTGCATGGCAACACCTCATTTACCCATGATTCCTAGCAGCTCACCACACCCTCATCCCCGGCAAACTGCTCTGTGTTCGTGTGAGAGTGAGGCTGTTTGGAGAGAGAGAGAGAGAGAGAGATGATGCCTGTGTCGTCCATAGTGCCTCGTCCTCCTGACCTCCGTCACCTCACCATGCTCCCTGCTCTGGTCTGTTTGCACTGGTTCCACTTCTGGTGCCCACGGTGTTTTCATTTTGTCGTCTCAGCGTCCGTCTGCTTCCTGTGCATTTTTGCCGCATGTTGAAATCACAGTGAAATGAAAATCATGACATTCTCATCCCGGTTGCAGAATTCCCTGAGTCATATTACTGACAGGTTTAATAATCATTGCCCAGATAGTTACCAAATCATCACCAAATCTAGAAAAACTGTAGGTTTAATGTTTCTTTATTTCAATAATCCAGTTTGGAGAGACAGTGCTGGTCAGTTCCTCCCATAATATTCAGCTACAGACTCGAGGCAGCAGAGACATGGTGTCTATTTCTGAGACATACAGAGGTTTTGGGAGATTGTATTAAAAAGCAGCTAAAGGTACTCATCAGTTGGCTTCGGTATTTGTTGCCACTGAGGACTCGTCTCTGCAATTTCACATCTGTAAAATAAAACGAGAGAGTGACCTGTATAACATCAGTCTTTGACATGTATGATAACGATGGCTCGTCCATTTATCAAGGGAAAATCCCAAACATTCCCATATCTGCCTCTAAAATGAGTACTGGCTGCTCTTTTATGATATATCTAAAATTTAGTATCTGCGTTTTCGATCGTGGTCGAATAAAATGAGTTAAAACATTTTTCATTGTTGGACTAAGGGAATATTTGATCATAAAAATCAACAGATCAGTTAATGATAAAACTAATGCAGCCCAAGTTTGAGGCGCTGTGCAGTATCAGTAAAGATCAGCGTTTTCAATTTGTATTAAAAATGAAGATTTTAGCTGTGCATTTATTCCCCTTTTAAAATACTGCCGGAAAGGTGTAGCACAAAAACGTTAGGGTGGATAGAGTGATAAAATGATGAAATTAAACTCAGACATTTCTGCCTCGTCTGGATAGTTTTCCACGAATTTTGGTAAAACAAGTTCGAGACAAGTTCAACTAAGAAATTAGCAAGAATAATAGCTGTGGAGTTCTGATCAGCTCCTCACAAGGGCGTCGAGTTCAACCTCCGTTGCTCGTTTCACCGGAACATACATCGAGCAAGACACGCTGAGCACGTCATTTCCTTGTGACTCGGACCTTTTATGTTGGATCATCGCAGAGTCCATGCAGACAGTCCAGCGCTCTTTAACAACCATCCTCCGCCCGCTGGCACATGCACACATTCCTCTGCTGCGCTGTAGAAAATGTCATATTGTGACCGAGGTGAGCCTCCCGCCCGCCTGCAGGGAACAGACCCGCAGAGAATGGATTTCCCGTCAGCTCGGTTCTGCTTCATCGTCTCCTGCTCTGCGTCTCCTCCTCCTCCTCAGCGGGCTGACTCTCGACATTAAGAGCTTGGTTTAGTCTGAACCAGGAGGCTTGACTGTTCAGTTGCGGTCTAATACGTGACGCATCCCATTTAGTGTCAAGACAGAAATGTAGCTGTGTTATTTTGTTAAATCCGTCAGTAACACAAAAGGATTAAGGAAAGAATATTAATAAGGAAAATTAGTGCTGAAGGACAAAGAAACAAAGTGTGACTGCCCATCCAGTATAACCTTTGTCTAAGCCTTAAAGAATGGCTCATTATTATATTCTCCTTATTTTCATATTCACAGTTTTATTACAATTCATTCATATCATTACAGAGAAGTCCCAGGGCAAAAAACCCAACATTTTTATCAGTTCAGAGCCAAGCAGAGGATGATGAGATTTCTGAAAACGTGCATTACTTGTTCAATTTCTATGGAGTAGAGGAAAATAGAAAAGATGTAGTCTTCAGAGTCTGGGGCGGCAATGACACTAATGAATAGTGCTGACATAAATAAGTGATTTTGTGATATTTTATACATGTGACTAACTCCTGTGATCTGATGCCTACATATCTGAGCGCCAAGTCTTCCTCGAGTTTTCTGAAGTACGAGAAGTGGCAGCCAGAGGCCGCTGAGCGTGTTGGGTTGTGCTGTATCGATGCTTCCTGGGAAGTAACTTTATCCCCCTTTTGTCCTGCTGGAGCAGCGACCTCAGAGGCAGCAGCACACCCCCCCCCGTGTTTGCTGTTAAAGCAGCAACTTGAGACATCTCCACCCGCCCCTCTCCGTCTGTCGAAGCAGCACTCAGACTGCGCGGTGGAGAGAAAGTGAGGGGATTACTGAGGACGTTTAATATTTTAGCAGGGCAGACGTCCCTCAGCTGCTGTGCAATGGATACATGTAAACTGTCTGGTTCAGCAGCCTGCACTCTGAAGTACAGCTGCTTTCATTTCCCTCATAATAAATGAGAATCTTTTTTTTTTCCTCTAAAAATTAGCCTTACCAAGTTTCATCACAGCAGTCTATAAACGACTTCTGCTCATTTTCCCTGCCTGTGATGTCAAAGTATTTCCGGTTTAAAACTCACATCTAATCAGAATATCCCCTCTGAATTAATCCTCTTACATCCTGCTGAGCAGGAGATTATTGGAGCTGAGGAAGATGTTGCGATAGCTACACGAGTGGCTCTCAGCTCTTCAGGAATGAATTGAGCTCTTGAATCCCTTCATTACACGAAAGGCCTCTCTTACTAAAATCAGTGTTAGCCCAAGACTGCCGTTTTGTTTGAGTCTTGATGCTGATCGCCATGATGATACGTGCTACTGTTTGTAAGCCACTATGCAAGGATTCTTTCTTTACTAGGACAAAATATTGGTATAGAACAAAGTCGGGGTCATTATTGAGACATTATTTCAGATCATCAAACAAGCACTTTTAATGGAGTGTCCTTACATTTGTAGGGCTGAGTGCCACGGGCACAGCACATCAGGATGTATTAAGACATCATTTTCATTGTTGTTTTTTTTTAATGGGATTTGATAGAGATAGATAGATAGATAACTTTCTTCATCCTGTCAGGCAAATTATTGTGTTACAGCAACATGAGCAGTATCAAACAGAAAAGTAATATGTATCTAAGATATAAAAGAATATGTAATGTATGCAAAAAGAAACAACATCAAGAAAGTAAGAGTACATAATCAAATATGCAAAATATGCAGGGGAAATAATTAAGGATAAAAATATATAATGTGCAGTGTATATATACACAACAAACAAAACAAACTATAACTGTTACTATAGAATAAAATCTCTACATGTTTAAATTAACAAAGAAAAGGAATTTAAAACAGATTTTTAAAAAAAATGCATACCCTATGCAAATTATATTCAGATCAGGTGTAGGTCCCATCTTTGTTTTTGTCAGCTTCATGTGATTGAGCCCATAGGAGTGCTCTTCGAGCGTTGCTAGGCAACGGCGGAGGCTTGCATCAGTTGTCGCTGCTCGTTTTTCCCCTCTTACCTCTGTTTACAGCCCCACCCTCCTCTGTCTCACATCCCGTCTTCTGCTCCGTCTGTCTGCAATCACTGCTTCACACACACACCCAGTCTCACCCACCCGTCCCCGTCTGTCTCTGGCAGAGGTGGTGATGATTGAGTGAGCAGCAGCAAGCGTGAGGAAGCTGAGAGAGAGGGAGAGAGAGGGAGAGAGAGGGAGGAGGAGGAGGGTGCACGCAGTGATGTAATGCAGGAGCAGGGTATTGGCTGCGCTGACATATCACAATAAGCAGAGTGAGAATGGGAGGGGGGGTGAGACAGGAGGGAGGAGAGCAAGGTTAGGGGAGGCAACGCGTCTCCTATGAACAGTAGCAGGTCGGAGGCTCGCGGCAGCAGGATGCCAGAGCCCTGATCGGAGCAGAAGGGAAAAGGGAGGTGCCGACTGAGGGCTCCGGCAAATGGATTATGAGAGAAGCTGAGAAAGGGGACGTAAAGGAGGACGATATCTGGAGGAAGGGAAGGACAGAGGCAGGGAGGGGGAGCCTGGGAAAAAAAAAATCTCCGCGGCCATTTGCACCACTGCAGCTTCCCAGCCTGAGCGGCTGCCTGTCTGACTGACTGTTCGGCCTCAGCTGTCTGTCTTTCTGTCCTGAACCCGGTCTCTGAGGATCGAGCATCCTTGGCTGTTTATCACCTGTGTGGCTGTCTGAGTGTGTGTCTGTGTCTGTGTGTGCGTGTTTCTCGGTAACTGTGTGTGTGTCTTCTTCTCTTGCAAATATGATGAGACAGACTCCTGCGCCCCGGAAGGTACAGAACTCCATACGATCGTCCTAATCTGTGGAGGATGTTGCTGTTGTTGTTGTTGTCATCTTCCATTTGATTTGTTGGCAGAGCTGCTGTAAAGGTCATGCTTGGGAGTTTCAGTTATTCCTCCTTTTTTTTGGTGGCAATTTTCCTTTTTTTTTCTCTCGACTGATATTTGATATTGTGTGTGTGGAAGCAGGAGTGTACCTGCAGCCTTGTTATGCTCTTTTTTTTATTTTTATTTTTGCTAATTCACAGTGCATTTCTGCAGAATTATTTCATGCCTATACATATGTCTGTCTGCATTAGATTGTTTTTTGAATTTCTTTGCCTGCTCTACAATCTTAATTCTTTTCTATATTTGGCCTCATCATGTCGAAACCATTTCTTTCAGTCAGGGCAGAATCAAATTATTTGCATCTTGGTTGCAGATGTAGCCAAAAGGCTGATGTGATTTCAGTATAGCCTGTTCTAGGACATGGAGGACAACACTAAGGCTTAAGAGGGCTGTCAGCTCTTATTTGGTACAGCTGTTAGCTCGGGCTAATTTCTGCTGAATGGTCCGGCTCTAATCCAATAAAGAAAGCTAACTGTTCCCGATCTTAAGCACAGAGAGAGAGAGAGAGAGAGAGAGAGAGAGAGTCGGTGTGCAAAAGACAGGAAACGTTAGACCAGAGCATTTAACATGAAAGTAGAAGAGAGCATCGTCTGCGTCTGCGCAGACCTGAGTTGCGTTGTGTTTTAAGAGAACAGCCTTGTATCTGGCTGAATTATGACAGAGAGAAGTGAAATGTGAAAAGAAGTGTGTAATAACCCTCACAGACTTGCCTTAATGTAAAAGTATAACAACCTCATCTGGTCCATTTAGCTGCAGCAGATGGAGTTTTCTCCCAGTATTAAAATGTATGAATACGCTTCAGTTTCAGATTGCCACAATTTTCTGGATCAGTGTACCTGTATATTTCCAGTTATTGGTAAAACAGAGAAGGAGTTTATTCTAGTTCATTATGATGAATTAGAATGTCAGTTAAACACACGGAGAATAAAGTATTTTAGAATATTTACTTTGAACTGAGTAGTTCTCTTATTACATAATCTTTGTTTTTTTAAAATTACGACAGAGTTCCTTTGGTTCTTTCAGCAAACTTTCTATAATAGTGAAACTGTAAGGCATTACCGGTATCTTTAAATAATTCATCAAAATATATCAACATCTACAGTACAAGTGTCTGTTCCATCCTCTCTCGGCAAATTGAATGTCTGTTTGAAAATTGGATGAGGAAAATGAGGAAAATAATTGTTAGTTGCAGTCCCGATGTGATTGAAAGCTCCAGAGCTCCTACTATTTGGATCATGAGGTGCGATTATTCTGTGAACTCTTGTCTCTAAGTCAAGAATGAACTTTGTGGCATAAATTCAAACTTTATCAAATATTATGTTCACCAAAATTGCTTATTTCCCCCGCCACTTTTACCAAGTGCCTGATTTAATGTAAGGAGTTTACAAGCCTAAATATTGTAAATATTTCTCACCATAGATCTTTAAATTAGTTAACTTGTAATGAGAGAGGACTTGAATTCATTTTGTTCATTTTTAGGGACGCTCTCGCCTGTCCTCCTCAAACAGTTTGGACACTCAGGAGTGTTTTGATTATAATAATGTAATCCAGGTCTGCTGAGCAGACTGTGTAGGAATAAGATGAGAACAAATAGTGGATGTTTCCCTGCACACGGGGTCCCTCATCCAGCCCACTGCGCGGCACGTCTGAAACACACGACAGAGCAGGATAACAAGCTATTGTCGTTGTGCTGTCGAGTGTATAAGTGCAGCACAACTGAATTGGACTCAGATGAACCGGATCTGCTGCGTCCCCAGAGACACAATGCCGTCATTTAGGTCAGGGCGTCAGTACCAGTCGCCGTGTCCACGAGGCTGCTGAGGGTTCTGGTCACATGGGTGGAAGAAACGAGGCCCCGGAGACCAGAGAGGAAAATCAGTAGGGATGGTGCTCGATAATGGATTCACAGGAGAAGACAAAAATGTACAGTCTGTAAATGAGCAGAATCCCAGGAAAGTTCAGAGTCACATCAGTCTCATCAACCCATTTTTGTTCTTTTGTCTTTTGTTGATTTCCCATTTAATGTGAACTTTGCCTTGTATCACTAACCCTGGTTGTTTGTTTCCTTTCCTCTCTTCCTCCTCTACTGCCTTTTGCCCTTTCTTCCTGCCTCCCCTCCTCCTCCCGTTCCTCCTCCCTCTTCACCTCAGACCACGGCCAGAAGGCCCAAGGTGAGCCCAATCTTCAACATCCTCAGGGTTTCCCATTTCCGTTCGTTAGAGCAATAATCGCACGTGTAAATAACGCTGCCTCGTGCAGCAAGTTTGGTGTGTGTGCTTTGCTTCTAAGATACTAGTGACAGAACTTGACCAGACATTACTGCAAACCCATGTTATTTTCACGACTGTGCGTCACAGCCTCAGTAATTTCATACACAGCGCACCACACCCTCACATGTTTACTGTTTGCATTTGGGTCATCCAGATCTCATCACATTGACTTTTACGGCTCTAGTGTTTACTGTCTCCATTTCAAATTCTAGCATTCTGGCAAACTAGTGCAATGTTTGTGCAATGTTTTGGTTTCATGTATTGATTAATTTTAGAGCATTTTTCTTTTGCACATTTTCAGTTGTGTTGCACATTAAACATTGGGGGCCAGCATGGAAGTTCTTCAAAAAATTTGGCAGTTTGCATTTAAAGTTCAAAAACGTGACCAGTAAAACAGAAGCCTGATCAGCAAACTGATCTTTATGGATTTGGGTTTATGTGAGCTTGGTAATTTCATGAGTGACCATGAATATTCTAATGATTAATTTGTGAATTTTTAAGATCACAGTTTTTACAGGAAAAAAATGAGAATTTTGTGGTTTTAGAAACCAAGATACTGTTATTATGATGGTGCAGAGACAGAGACAACCAGGTTTCTCCATGTTCCATGTAAATGACATATCCTGAATAAGATTAAAACAAGGGTCCGACTCAAAGCCAGATACTATAATGCATGTACCCAATGAAGTCAATGGATATCAAGAGATGTGCGAGAGATGAGAGAAAGAAAAGTACAGGGATTAAACAATCAGCTTTTGACAGCAGCTGTTACAGAGGAGAAAAGAACCTCCTTATGCCCACCAGTGAAGCCATCAGATCCTGACTTCTTGTGGCTCTGTTTTTTTAAATCTCTCTCTCATTGGCCTTTTCAGCAGCCCAGCCGACCTGTAGGCGGGAAAGGGGCTGCCTCTGGTTCGGCCTCGGCCTCGGCCGGCGAGATGAGCAGCAGCGAGCCCAGCACGCCGGCCCAAACCCCCCTGGCTGCTCCGGTCATCCCCACCCTCCAGTCCCCCGGAAATCCTCCGGCCCCGGTCCCCAGCAAGGTCGGTATTGGTTCCAAGTGGCAAAACATGGCCAAACAAAGTCAAAGGTTACTGTATGTTCACACTGCAGCTGACAGTGTGACAACACGATCTGATGTTTTCTCACCAGTGAAGAGGGAAAGGCAGCTTCTCAATGAATTAGAAATAAGTGTCATCCAGCAGAAACTGGGAAACTATTGGAAATCTACAGACCCAGAGCAAGAGATCTGATTGTTTTTTCCTGTTTTTGAATATTTGAAGCAGGTGATTAATGCCCACATAAAAAGAACAACACGTGATGTTTTGACTGTATGATGTGCCAACGAGATCCAAGAAGACTTGGTCTGTGAGCCATATCAGCAGAGGTGCAGGAGTCAAACCAGTTGTGACATCTTTTGCTATAGCGCCTCGAAATACATGTCTTGACACAGCTGTCAGTTTGTGTTGATGTCATCCAAAAGAGTCGTCGAATCAGAAATGAGCCGCAGGTCGTGACTGCATTCTCAGAATACATAAGTAAACATCATTTACACTGACAGAAATGCCAGTCCAACAAAACTGGAACCACTGAGTGTTTGGTCTAATTCATAATGTGGCCAGCTCATCAGCTTATCCTCTGCAGGGTCATAGGGAGCAGATGTGCCCTCAGCAAGGGAAATTATAAAGTGACAAATGCAATCAGGGCTGCAACTAATGATTATTTTCTTAATTGATTAGGCTGCCACTGATTTGATGTTATAAATATTCCATTTAGAATGATATAAAACAGATATCTGTATATACAGTTTGAGGAATGTGAACAGGCATATCCTTGACATTGTAGTTTTATGAATGACTTAAACTGTTAATCATATCAGTTAATTTTCTGTTGATTGACTAAATGACATGTTTAATTGACATTATATACAATTTTAAATAGAATGGGAAAAAAGGGAGTTGTCAAACTTTGATGGCTGCTGATGCTCTTACTTCTTTAAAAAAAAAAACCTGAAAAATAGTTCACTGGCAGCGTCTTTGCAGAAGATTTTTTTAAAAAAAGAGTTAGAACTGGAGGTAAAGAGAAAGTTCCTGCATTTCAGCCAGTGAACTTAAGCTCTTCACTAATCGAATGGAAAGAGACAAAACGTGTACATTAATCTCTTCAGTAATGTCAATGATCATCACTTCGACATTATGAAAAAGTCAGCTACTGTTTCATTATAAGGCACAGATAATCAGCCTAATTCATGTTTTATCCCCTCAGGAGGACGTCGCTATGGAAACACAGGTGCAGTGGTTGATGTGGCGTGATGTTTTCCTGCTTGCTACTGACGTGCTGTTTTTCTCACACTAACATTTTTAACAGGCTGTAAAAGGTGCGACCGCTTGACTTCAGTTGCTGCGTGAGGTTGATCCGCCGCTGTTACAGGCAGAGCAACTTCACACAGCAATTAAAAAGGATTGGATTAAGACCCCCTGCTTTTCAGAGTGTGATGTGTGTGCACATATTGTCAGTGGGTGCTCCCCAACAAGGCGTGTGCACGTGTTTGATGCTCACTCTATCCTCTCTACAGGTGATTTCTCTGCATGGCGGGTGAAATTAAAGCTTTGTAACAAATAAGAGATGAAAGTGCTGCTGCCACAGAGAGAAAGCTGCGCACTTGATCGTACGCTTTCATTTAGAAAAACCTGAGGAATTGTGAAAGTGAAATGATTCAAGGAACATTAAATAAGTAATGGAGTTGGGTTAAAGCTTTCATTTGTGCGTTAGAGCACTTTCCCCTTTTGATGAGTGAATATTTCAGCCCACTGCACCAGCAACACATGTTTAAAAACGAATTCAATGTTTCCTTTTCTGAACCAATCTGCCGTTTTCTCTCATTCCCATCTGTTCTCCATCTCCTCCGTGCATCCTTCACGCAGGAGGAGGAGGCGCTCCGTGCTCAGGTGAAGGACCTGGAGGAAAAGCTGGAGACGCTGAAGATGAAGCGGACGGAGGACAAAGCCAAGCTGAAGGAGCTGGAGAAGCACAAGATCCAGCTGGAGCAGCTGCAGGAGTGGAAGACCAAGATGCAGGAGCAGCAGGCCGAGCTGCAGAAGCAACTTAAAGAGGCCAAGAGGGTGAGAAGCGACGGCTTGATGAGTGGGGAGGCTGATGTTGGAGACGCCGCTCACTGATTGGATATGGCTGCACGAACCTTTTCAGAGAAAGTCAGCATGAAGAAAATGAAGTTGATAAAGTATAAAATATAATACTATAGTAGTGATGATTGCTTATTTAGTCATGCATATGGAATTTTATAGAGAAATACTTGAGGTAAAGTTCTCAGGGGCTTAAAGGGGAAACCCTGAGCAGTGAAGACCAAAATATGTGGATTTATAGAAATGTTTTCTAATAATTATATCATTTAATTTGCAAGTCATCTTAATTTACGTTTATGTCAACACCATGAAAAACCCACAGTATTGAAATTACCTCACTCCATTGGGCAGAGCAGCCCACCACGTGCTTTCAGCGGCAGCAGGAAAACTGCTTTTAAATAAAGAATTAAAAAATGTACAAATAGAAACACATGTTCGTAGACTGTATCGAGACTAACTGAACTTTATTTCTGTCTGTGTGTAGGAGGCTAAAGAGGCCCTGGAGGCGAAGGAGCATTACATGGAGGAGATGTCGGACACTCGCGGATGCGATCGAGATGGCCACGCTGGACAAGGAGATGGCCGAGGAGCGAGCCGAGTCCCTGCAGCTGGAGGTGGACTCCCTCAAGGAGAAAGTGGATGAGCTCACCATGGACCTGGAGATCCTCAAGCATGAGATTGAGGAGAAAGGTACTGCTGAGATGCGGAAATGAAACCATGACTTCATAAAGCCTAGGGATTTGTGTATTAGAAATGAAAGAGCAGAAGGATGGCGATGGGATTTTTGGAGCTTTGAACTTTGAGTCCCATGTCCAGCAGATTATTTTTATTCACTTAACTAACATCATTTCAGTCCTCAAACCTTCATTTGGTAAAATTCACACTGGGGTGCATGAATGTTGTTTTGTTTTTGCAATTGTTTCCTTACTTTTATCCAAAAATTCACATCTAAACTTACAAAAAAAACCCCACATTTTTTTTTAAATCATAGACGGTATTTTACCATAAGCAGAAATGTCCCTGTCGGACACAGAGCCATTAATGTCCCAGCTACGTGTTACCATTCTGGGTTTCTTTTAGGTTCGGACGGTGCCGCCTCCAGTTATCATGTGAAACAGTTGGAGGAGCAGAACGGCAGACTGAAAGAAGCGCTGGTCCGGTAGGTTCAGACAGACACTTCACCCAGCAGGAATAACCATGAAGCCACAATCATCATTTCATCATCACTTTGAAAGACATCACCACCCCGCTACACGTGCTCTGAGCCACCACGTTCCCGTCAATGTGCTGTCTTCCTTTTAATGGCGTGCTTTTCCTCCGAGTCAGGATGCGAGATCTGTCGGCATCAGAGAAGCAGGAGCATGTGAAGTTGCAGAAGCAGATGGAGAAGAAGAACGTGGAGCTCGACTCCCTGAGGAGCCAGAAAGAAAAACTGCAGGAAGAGATGACGGTGGCAGAAAAGACCATCGACGAGCTGAAGGAGCAGGTAGGCGGTTTATCACACCCCCTGGACCAGCTGAGGCACTGCAGTGACATAAATCAGCCTGCAGGCTGCCAGTCTCTCTACTGAGTACTGGCAATAGTGCTGTTTCTAATACTGAGCCCTCTGTTTCAGGTGGATGCAGCCTTGGGGGCGGAGGAGATGGTGGAGACTCTGACTGAGAGAAACCTGGACCTGGAGGAGAAAGTCAGGGAGCTGAGAGAGACGGTCACTGACCTGGTGAGCCAGAGGCTGCTTTTTGTCTGTTGGCAGCAGCTCCACACAATTGCAGAAAAGAGAGAAGGTTTACAAAAACCCCAAATTAATGCAGATCATTCATCTAAAATGTACAATAGTCATATTTTTTCCCACTTACTCACCCCCTTCTTTGTGTATTCATAGGACTGAGGTCAGACAGAATTAAAGCCCTCTGCTGTTAGAAGCCTCTGCAAACATGTCCAGTTGTTATCCAGTGACCTCAACTGGAAAAGATGTGCTCGTGTTTATCTAAATGAAGGATCATCATTGACTTCAGTAAAACACTGACCCTGTCACCGTCTCCGCCCGGCAGGAAGCCATCAACGAGATGAACGACGAGCTGCAGGAGAACGCCAGAGAGACGGAGCTGGAGCTGAGGGAGATGTTGGACCTGGGCGCAGCCCGAGTCCGAGAGTCTGAAAAACGCGTCGAAGCAGCTCAGGAGACCGTGGCCGATTACCAGCAGACCATCAAGAAGTACCGCGAGCTCACCGCTCACCTGCAGGTACGCTCCATCACCGCGTTCCATCGCACACAGGCTTTATTTGGCGCTCTCGCCTCATTTCGTCTTTCCTGTGTGTCTGGCCCCAGGAGGTGAACAGAGAGCTGACGAGTCAGCAGGAAGCTTCAGCGGAGCTGCAGCAGCAGCCGCCGGCAGAGATGTTTGATTTCAAGATCAAGTTTGCAGAGACGAAAGCCTACGCCAAGGTCAGAGATGGTAACAGCTCTCAGGAGTGTGATAGAATTAACATGAACTGCAAATTTTGTTCTTTTTTTTTTCTTCTTCTCCGTGCATCCAGGCCATTGAGATGGAGCTGAGGAAGATGGAGGTGGGTCAGGCCAACAGACACGTCTCTCTTCTGACCTCCTTCATGCCCGAGTCTTTCCTGCGTCACGGAGGAGACCACGACTGCATCCTGGTGCTTCTGCTCATGCCCAGGCTCATCTGCAAGGTATGCACCACACCGCGCAGTGGTGAGGATGATGATGACACGGACACTGATTAAAAAAAAAAACAATTCTGCGAGTCGCGAGACCTTCGCCGTCACATGTCACGAAGCAGCAGCAGGGAAAAGCTCTTTCTTTGCTCCTGCGTTTGTGCCTTCAGGCCGAGCTGATCAGCAAACAGGCCCAGGAGAAGTTCGACCTGAACGAGAACTGCGTGGAGCGAGTGGGGCTCAGAGGCGCCGTCGGGGAGCAGCTGAGCTTCGCCGGCGGTTTGGTTTACTCGCTCAGCCTGCTGCAGGCCACGCTGCACAAATATGAGCAGTACGTTGCACCGCACGCCCTACATTTAAGATAGACAGCAGGGGGGGGGAGTCTGAGCACCGAGACACGATGATCAACAGTGACGACAAGGGATGCAAGTCTCTTCATCCGCGCGTGTGCATTAAAAGTTGTAAATGTATTCTTAGTGCATAAAACATCATATTCTTAGCATCTTCACTGCCAACTTCATAACTTACTTTCACTGATGGAGTTACATTTAAGATCCAAACAGTGTAGGATGGCAGTAGTCATCACTGTTCAGCTTTAAGTAAGCTTTACAATCCAGGAATAGAGAATATGCTCCATCGTGGTCGGCTTTTTTTTGACTCACAATGTGTGTGTGTGTGTGTGTGTGTGTGTGTGTGTGTGTCAGGGCTCTGGCCCAGTGCAGTGTGGATGTCTATAAGAAGATCGGCTCTCTGTACCCGGAGATGAGCGTCCATGAGCGGTCGCTGGACTTCCTCATTGACCTGCTGCACAAAGACCAGCTGGACGAAACCGTCAACGTGGTGCCGCTCACCAAGGCCATTAAATACTACACACACACACACACACACACACACACACACACACGCACACACACACACACACACACACACACACACACACACACACACACACACACACACACGACAGACGCTGCTGCAGATGGTTGTTGATGTTAAATCCAACTGTTGTAAATTAAGAGGTTTTATCTTTGTGTTATTCAAGTCCTCCTGTGTTTGTGTGTATTATTATGTCGAGATGTACAGTTATCAGTACAGCATATATATGTATGTCTATTAATGGTCCTTGTCCTTCCAGCACTTGTACAGTATCCATCTGGCAGATCAGAATGAGGACTGCACCATGCAGCTCGCTGATCACATCAGAGTGAGTAGCAACACATCCCACAGTCACATCATCTACTTCTACTTCAACTTCCATGAGCCTGCCTGCTAACAGAGGTAGTTTTTTTCATATGCAGTTTACCCAGAGTGCCTTGGACTGCATGGCGGTGGAGGTGGGTCGTCTGCGTGCGTTCCTGCACGCGGGTCAGGAGAAGGCCGACCTCGCCGTGCTGCTGAAAGACCTGGAGACGTCCTGCAGCGACATCCGGCAGTTCTGCAAGAAGATCCGCCGCAGGATGCCAGGAACCGACGCGCCCGGCATCCCGGCAGCACTCAACTTTGGCCAACAGGTGACCATGGCAACCAAACCTCTCAACGGTTCAACTTACGGCTTCTTAGGATTTCATTCAGTTTGGTTCATTGAGACTGGAGGATAATGTAATCATAATGATGATGTAGATTTTCTGTTTTGCCTTCACACTGATTCCTGAACGTTGCCCCCCCCCGCAGGTGTCAGACACCCTCTCAGACTGCAGGAAGCACCTGACCTGGGTGGTGGCGGTGCTGCAGGAAGTGGCGGCAGCCGGAGCACAGATGATGTCGCCTCTCGGTGAACAGGAGGGGCTGTCGGCTGTCAAACTGGAGGACGTGGCGTTCAAGGCGGGCGAACAGGTAACGTATATTAGAACTTGACTTTTAGTTTAGTTAGGTCATACAAAATAATTGTAAGTTCTACACCAATATAGATGCAGCAGATCATAAACAACACACGAGGCCGACGCTAATGATCTGACATCTCTGATGTTTTACACTCACACTATCACTTTCAGATCTATGGATCTCAGGGCGCCAACCCCTATGAGTGTCTGCGACAGTCCTGTGGCATCGTCATCGCCACCATGAACAAGATGGCTACCGCTATGCAGGAGGGAGAGTATGACTCAGAGAAGCCTCAGAACAAGGTGACTCGGTGTGAAGACTTTGGTCTGCATGGGGACGGGCACTGTCTGCCGCAGGTTTTCATTTAAGCTGGATTTAAGCTCAAGGCCGCGCTCTCTGCCGTCTCGTGTAGAACCCTCCACCGGTGGATGTGCGAGCGGCGGCCCTGCGAGCAGAAATCACGGACGCAGAAGGTCTCGGCTTGAAGCTTGAGGACAGAGAAACTGTCATCAAAGAGCTGAAGAAGTCTCTTAAGATCAAGGTAGAGAAACTCAGATGCTGGTAGTTTTTCAGGTCTATCTTTAAAAAAATGTTCAGGGGCCCACATGAGCAATGCATCCCGATGTCAGCCAATTGTTAACACTGGCCAGTATTACAATATTGTGCGCTTGCAAAGTGCGCTTTGCTGTTATCCCTCCACTATCCACAGAAACATTGTGACCTGTGTGTGTTTTCAGGGAGAAGAGCTGAGCGAGGCGAACGTTCGCCTCAGTCTGCTGGAGAAGAAACTCGACAGCTCGTCCAAGGACGCAGACGAACGCGTCGAGAAGATTCAGACTCGACTGGACGAGGCGCAGACTCTGCTGAAGAAGAAGGAGAAGTGAGGACGTCGGCCTCGGGCCGCAGATTCCCCCGACGAAGCTGCCCGCAGCCGCGTGACGTAGTTCTCTTCTCCGCAGGGAGTTCGAGGAGACGATGGACGCCCTGCAGGCCGACATCGACCAGCTGGAGTCGGAGAAGGCGGAGCTGAAGCAGCGCATCAACAGCCAGTCCAAGATGACCATCGACGGGCTGAGAGGAACCGGCCCGTCAGGAATCGCTTCCATCGTCACAGGGATGGCGGGAGGTGAGTGGAGGAAAAATGACGCGAGCACACAGTACAGAGCAGCAAACATGAACAGATTAATCGATATTGACAAAATGAATCTGCCACTGTTTTTACAATTAAGTAAGTTTTCAATCAGAAATGCCCAACACTCACCATGTCACCAAGGGCTGGGTGAATTTTGCATCACTAATTTGTTGGCATTCCATAACCTAAACAAATACTAGACTGATTTAATTAAAATAATCATTAGCTGCAGCCCTGTTACAGTCAGCTGTAACGGTTTTATAAGCCTGTGTTGTTTTTACGCAGTGGTTAAAATAGTATTTGAAATTATTCTTAAAACTGCCAATCTGGAATTTGCACCACAATAAAATCCAATCAAGAGAAGTATTTTTAGACACTTTTCAGTTATTAATGATTGCTTTAACTTGAATCGCTGTGTTTCATTGTTCCTTCTGACTTGAACAACCCATGACCTCTTCGTTTTAACCTCTTACTTTACCTTCTGCAGAGGAACAAAAAGGTATCTTTCTGTTATTGATCCTGCATGCTCATTTTTTTTGTTAAAAAAAATCCTTGAAAATGAAATGTCTTCATTGTGACGTGAGTTGGTAACAGTTTTGTCCGGCATGCTTGATTTATTCAGGGTATCTGCAGGCCTTGAAAAGAATTTAGTTTGCTCAAAAAAAAAGACAGAAGTTTTAATGTTTCATGCCCACGGTACTCTGCTCTTAAATTGAACTTTGTGAACCCTGCAGAAACTCTGTTATAAAAACAATGAAGCGGAACAGGTGTGAACTTTATGGATATTTATTAATGTGATATTCATCTCATAAATCTTCATCTTTGGCATGTACTTTATCTCCTTGCATGGTTTTTAATATTTAAACATCCCTGCTTTGTTTAAGTGAAATAGAAGCTTAGGTTCCACATCAGGTTGTACTTGAAAAACATTTTTTCGTGACTTAAACGTCTTTAATACGAGTAAAATTCCTGCATTCAGAATCCTGCTGTCATAGAAGTACAGTGAGATGTTAGTACAATAAGTATCAAAATCCAAAGTACTCATGGCTCCTGTCTGTTATATTGTACCTCATTAATAAAATAAAAAATTAACTAATTTCCACTACTTTAGACTGTTAGGTAGTCTATAACGGAAGAATATAATGTAAAGTGTTTACTGCATGTCAATATAAACACTAAATAAAAGTTTTGAGATCATGTGTACGTACTGATAATGTGTTCTCACCCACAGCCAACGTGATATCCAGTGTTGGCTCAGGCTCCGGTGTCCAGGTGATTGACTCTCCTCTGCTGACTCAGCACATCGAAGCTCAGAGACTCTGCATAAAACACCTAAAGAACGAGAACAACAGGCTGAAGGTATGAATCCTCTCTCCGTTATCTCATCGTAATGACTGACACTTCTGTTTTCAACGATCGAAGACATATGGACATATTGTAGCAATACCCGTTTACGACACTTTAGGTTACTCATAAACTTTATGAATTACGAGAGTTTATATCTTTGAATTGTATTTTGGATTGATCTCTCCACCATCAGGCTGAGAAGATGCGCGCTCAGCTGGCCTCCCTGCCTCCCCTTTGTTTGACCAAACTTCCCTCCAAAGACGGAGGACGTCCTGAAGTGCTCTCCAGCGCCCTCTACCGCAAGACTGACCAGCTCCTGGAGACCCTGCTGCAGATGAGCGCCAACGTTAAGGTGGTGGACATCACCGGGAAGTCTCCAGGTATGATCTGAAAAGATGAGATCATGAACACTTCAAAGTATAGGAGAAACATGAAAAAACATGAGAGAATAGTGTTTTTAAACACATCATAGTATGTGTCTTTAAAAATGGGGAAAAAAAAGTCATGGTATAGTATTTGTAAAAATGTTACACTAAAGTATGTCATGATAATGCAACAAAACATCATTTTAAAATGGTGGTGTGATATGTCCTAAAAATGCTCAAAAAAATATGAAACCATAGTGTTTCATAAACACTAAAAACTAAAAGATGTCTTGAAAATGAAAAAAAGTAATTGCCCAGCATAAAAACGCAAAATAATACCATAGTATTGTATGTCATGAAAATTTGAAAAAATGTCTGTCATAAAAACACAAAAAACACACAAAAAGTCATTGCCCAACATGTCATAAAAACACTAAAAATTATAAAAACAAAAGTATCTGCATTCTAAAAAGTATTATACCGTATAAATATGGCATGAAAAATGACTATGTAGTCAGGGATCCAAAATGTCATAATGTGGCAAAGCTTAAAAATGTAACTTTTTTGTTTTCTTTGTCTTACAGTGACGCCCAGTGCTCAGCTTCTGGAACAAACAGCTCGACTCCAGTCACTGAGTGACACTCTGGACAGGCTTAAGGTACATACAGAACACACTGACCACTTAAATGTCACAAGGCTTTTAAAAAAAAAACCCCACTGGACTTCACTACAAATCTGCGAAAGAAATTAAATGTGGTACTTCACAAAGTACACATTTGTCTTAATCTTCATATTACTTCCGTTTCCCTTCGCTCAGGATGAAGTGGCAGAGCACGTCGTGAACCAGCAGCCCGGAGCTCGAGTTTCATCCGACTTTGCCACGTTCCCTTCAACATCGTTTGTAAAGGTACGGTAGAAGCGATATCACCCATAGCTGATCTTTCTCTCTCACGTCTGACTAAAATTGAATTTTTCCAGGCAAGTGTCGGCTCCTCATCGAAATTGTGGAAATGAACTTTTATGTTTTTCTGTGCTTAGGCCAAGGAGGAGAAGCAGGGCGACACGGTGCTGGTGGGTCGGGTCATGGTGCCATGTGCCCGCGGTCAGGAGCAGGTCCACCGCCTCGTCCTGTCACAGCCTCAGCTGCAGAGAGTTCACAGTCTGCTGCGGACCTGAGCTCCATCTGCACCCTGCGGTCCTGCCCCGCCCCCCCTGCTTTGCTCTTGACTGCAGCCCTGTATACTGTACATTATAGACTGAGAGGAAATCCTGACCCCATCATTAGTTAAAATGGTCTGAATGCTTAACAAACGAGTAGAGCTACTTACCGACGCGTCGCTGCATGCTACCTTCTTGTTGCTGGTGAGTATTTCTCCGCCTCCTCACTCGCCGCTGCACACTGTGGTTCCCATTAGGCCCAAACACTGGATGTCGCTCCCCGGTTCTCTGTTAAATGTCTGCGTTGGCGCTGCTTTTAATGCTACACAAGATACCCAGGATGATGACTGTGTGTTGTAAAATTTGTTCAGTCGCTACTGTACCCTGTTTTTATGAGCCGTCTTTTTAAAGTAGCAGGCGTTTTACTGTGGCTTGATCAGAGAATTTTTGCACATTTAACGTGTCGAGTGTGACAGACGAGACCAAAGAGGAGAACAACATCCTGCGCGTTACTTGATTTCCAACCTTTTCTGGAAACATTTTAGCAACAAAGTTACCCGGGGGGGTTAAGACAACAGCGTGTGTTCGGGATTGTGCGTTTTCCTCTGTGGTTTCATTAAAAACCCTGCGCGCCGCACAGAACAAGAAAAGTTGACTTTTTTTTTTTTGATTTATTATAATTTTAAATTATTTAGTATTTATTATTAAACGTGTGCTGTACATTACCGTCTACTTTTACATGCTTGGTATGAACAAGGCGCTGGTTGTATTGGTAAGGGTACTGCATTATTTGTGTTCTGCCGAGAATCCTGTTTCTGCCGCGTCAGACTTTGTCCGAGCCTTAAACCTGCAGAGAGTCTCGTGGCAAAGAGCAGTTACCTGCCTTATTTTTTCATTTGTCTCCATCAGACCTCTTTAAAAGCAAAACTCCATCTTTGCCAAAGAATCTTTGTTCCTCTTTACCACAGTTGCCATGGCTGAAAGGCTTTTAGTTTATTAATCCATGCTAACTGTTATTTGTACTATTTATGTTTGTACAGTACTGTTGTAACTTGAAGTTTTCTTTTGTAATGAAATAACGGGCATAGTGCGTCTACATAACTGTAACTTAAGAGGGAAAATGCAGATATTCCATATTTATTGGTGGGATTGCTGCACAAGCACTGTCTCACTACATTTATTATTAGTAGTATTACACTGTTTTTTGACGCCCAAGTTGAAATGCATACTTTCTGGAATATTCAATGTTTTGTCTGAAATTTTCCCCATTGGAAATGAATTGGGAGAATGTTCAAAATCTCAAAACTTTCTAACTTGTCAAAAAAAAAAAAAAAAAATGCTGTAAAAATGCAAAAAAAACCAACCCATCAATGAAAAGTGTTTTATAAACACGCCATGTAATAAAAAGTGTTAAAAGATTTGAAAATAAGGTCATAGTATAGTATGTTGAAAAAGCATTTAAAAAAAAAAAATAATATGACAAAATGACCTGTTTGGAGTTGTGAAATTCTGCTGCGATAATTTGTCATAATTTGTGATTGTTTACTGATTCAGTTCTGTCTGGGAGTTGACGTGGCGATCTGTGACTGTAAAACTGAGCTGTGTCGAAAGAGAGCTGGTACAACTTCAACTGCTTCTCAGCTTTAAGGCAGCAATCCCACCACAGTCTCTCCAGAAAGTGCATTTTGGAGTTCAACGTGTTGTTTGTCTGTACTCTGTGAACAGATGTGAACGGAATCTGCAGCTAACTCGTCGTACCTTTTCCTCGTGTGGCTTCCTGCTCTGGCACAACCGATGACTGATCAATAAAGACGGCAAAGCCGCTGAATCTTTGTCAGCCTTCTGTCTTAAATCACTGCAAGAGATTTCGCAAAAACTGTTATTGTTTGCAGGTTTATTTATTTTTTTTACATTAAAACACATTATTTAGTTAAACGTACTAAAATCCTATCCACTGCTCCGTAACTGTCAGTCAGTGACAGTTAGAATTCTACTTTAACATAATCTTAAAAATACCAATGAAGAAAATTTGGTCTCTAATAAATAAAATCTTAGTTAGTTAAACTCTTAAAGTTGTAAAAAACGTTTTAATGTCACAGATGTCCTTTACAGTAAAAATCTGCTGCGTTTGATCATTGCCATGCTGTTCGTCTGCCCAGGATATGGTTGGTGATTCTCTGAAAGATTAAAAGAAAAAAGGGACACTCATGTTTTGTTCAGTCTATGGATGACTTTGTCTTTTGTCCTGTCTTCACAAAGGCCAGGATTTAAGAACAGCACGGGGACTTTTCCCCGCTGCTGGTCACTTTGATATGACGATAAGGTGTTCGCTTGGGATTCGCTCTCTGCGCCGTCAGATTGACGGTGGACGACGCGTTTTTTTGTGCGAGCGCTGTACCTTGTTGTAAAGCTGGGCGTTCAGCCGGTAAGATCTGTACTCTGCTTTCCTTCTTTCCTCCTCTCTCTTCCTCCGCACCTCGGGCAGACTCTCGTAGATCCTGGAGGAGAAACATGTTTGAGGAATCGGCGCTGGAGCACAAAAGTACTACGTTTATTTTTGACAGCTGACACTGTAGTTGGTCTCTGTCAAAAAACTTGAATAATAAAAATGCAATTTAAAACAATTGATCTGCTGCGACCGCAAGCTTAGTGTCAGGGCAGAGTAAATTTGAAAAGATGTTCGCTTGTTTTTAAGCATTTTAAAATGCAGAATACTAAGTCCATATGAGCATAAATAATAATAAATCCTTTATAATTTTTCCTCTTTTAATTAAATATTATAAATTGAGAACAGCAGATAAAAAAAAAAAACTCACTGTTTGGACCTCTGGATCATCTCCTTCCTGGGAACGGCCCTCCTGAGCAGAGCAGTGCCTTGACAGAAACATTTGGATGCAAACCAATTACTCCAAATGTTAAACTAACACATTTAAATACTTATATTAAAAAAAAAAACTTTACAATTCTTGGCCAGAAACTATAGAAAAGTGATGACTGTGCACAGACCCACACCACCCGAGGTGAGAGGCTCTGACTCCCGCTGTCTGGTACCTGCAGGCTTGGCCAGCCTCCCCAGCCCTTCAGGCCGGTTGAAGAGCTCCTCCCTCTGTCTGGTGAAGGCGGCCTGCAGCTGCCTCTCCTCCGCCTGCAGAGCCAGGCGCCTCACCCTCTGCATGGACCGACAGATGAACTCCGGACGCCGCATCTCGAGAGCCTCCTGCGGGGTCGAAGGCGGAGCGTTAATCGCTTTCTTAACCACAGTTGGAGACAATATTGAGGTTCTAAAAAAAGGCACCATTCAAACCGACCTGGAGAGAGACACGTGCCAGACCGGAGGATGCAGTTTTGCTCCTTGGATCCAGATCGGGTTGGGCATGGTGTATGAGGATGGGCTGGTTGACTCTGTCTTCATGGACTTGTCTCTGCCTGAGCGGTTCCCTCCACAGATGGGTTCTGCTGTACGGTTCGAACCAGGCGGTGCTCGGCCTGCGGGCGGGCGACGACTCCTCTCGCCGGTTCTCCTTCTTGGCCTCTAATCTGAGGTCGTCGGCAGAGATGAACCAAGAAACACCTGGAATACACATGTGATTGTGCACCATTAAAAAGAAAACCTGAAATCCCATTAAGATTATAGAAGCTTGATATACTATCTTACTGTAGTACATTATAGAAAGATCTGAGACAAGCTGACAAACCGTGAGGGAGGGGCTTCGGTGGGGTCCGCCTGCTCTTTCTCTGCTTTTGTGAGGGCTGGAGCTGAGAGGGGCTCCGCTGCCCTCCTCCTCCTCCTCCTCCTCCTCCTCCTCTCTCCTCAGCGGGTGAGGGAGATGAAGCCTGCCTCCAAGCTGTGGTTTCACAAGGTGAGGGGAACGTGGTCCCGACGTCTCTGGTGTGGCGCCGAGTCCCGTTACGAACAATCTCCAGGTCGCCCGCTGGAATCAGCCGACATCGACTTGGTGTCAGGGCATGTGTTTTTCAATATGACAAACTGACATTTCTTTGTTTAGGGAAACGGCCTTCTCAGTATCGTTGCGTAGTGGGGCTGCAGAAACTTTTTTTGCCTTTTGACAACATAGTGTTGAATTAAACACTTTGATTTAAAAGAAAAAACATTTTTACGATATACAACGCTTTTCCCTGGCATTTTTACAACATATTATACAATGGCATTTTTATCCTTACTAAGGCTTTTTTCATGATGGGCTCACGCCTTATTACACCGTACCTTCATCTCTATGCCGATGATATTTTTCATGATGTTTTAAAACTGATACTACAGCTTTTTCTCCCGGCTTGTGCACAGGAATAGAGGCCTCTGGTAGCAGATTAAGAGGACTAATCTGAAAATGATTTGTATCCTCAAAGTCTTTTTCCAAGAATACATGGTGGGAAGTTTTGGCAAGTAATCAACTGCCATATTTTCTTCTCTTTTGCTGCAGTCTACTCACTGTGGTTGACTGTGGAAACAGCAGTGACTTGTTGAGCTTATGAAAAAGTTAACTTCTTCTTTGTGATGGGTGGTTAAGATATCGTTAATCATTAAATCTCTGACTAGCGATTTCTTCTGTCGGACTGACCTGTCTGGATGCCTTTGCTGAGCAGTTTGACAGACTTCTTGGCTGCTGGGGTCTTGGAGGGTCCGCGATGAGATGGGAGGGTGTAAGTGCTGGTCGACGATGCGGAATCGGTGACAACCTGAGGAGCAGCGCAACGACATTCAAAGTTTAGAACTGCGCGACACCCGGAATCATGTCTTTCAGAAAGGGGAAAACGTACAGGAACCTGCAGAACTGCAGTACATACTGTGGACTCATCTGCGCCAGTGGTGTCAGACGGTGTGATGACGTACTGGGAGTCATCGTTTCTCCCTCTCCTCTGCTCCCGCCCTTCTTTCTGCTTGTTGATGGTGCTGTAGAGTTTGCCGAGGCCGGAGCCGCTTTTCAGGCGCTGGACTCTGTGGGCGCCGAAGACACGCAGCAACCGGGCCGTGTCGACAGTGGACAAGGAGCCGGACGTGGTGGACAAGGTCTCCGATTCGTCTCTGTCCGCGGGGCGGAGGCGCTCACTCTGAGAGGAGCTGTCGGGGAGGCTGGAGGTGGAGGAGGCGGGTGGAGCTGTCGGCTGTACTTGCAGCCTCTGCCTCCGGGCCTGAAGAGGGACGGGAGGTTTATCACCAATCGCTCTGCTTCCTCTGATTTCTCCTGCTTCATTATGTAAAGTCCTTCCGCTGTGCCGCTGTTCTTCTCTCACGGCATCTTCTCCCCTCCTTCCCAGCTTCTGTTTTGTGGCGTGAGGACCACGGCGTCCCTCCTCCTGTACTTCTACCATGTGAGTAGCCCTTCTGCTGTGAATGAGACGAGACAGGCGCTCCAGCCGCTCCAGCAGCGACGCCTCTCTGTCGCCGGTGCGTCGGGAATCAGCAACGGTCCATTCAGCGCAAAACCTCTGCCACAGCTCGTCCAGACTGACGTCGTTCTGCTGGGAGGCGGGACGGGGGACATCGGGCTCCGCCCTCTGCCGGTCTCGCTCTGCTTCTCTTTGAGGGACGTGGCTCTGGTCCCGCGCCTGAACCGCTTTGTCGAAGTCCATTTCCACGTCGACCGGCTGAAACCTCTCGCGGCTTGGCTCCAGCCGACCGTGAGGGACAAACTGCAGCGGGCTGGTCCCCCGGTCTCTCCTTGAGGCCTCTTGCTTGTTTGACGCAGGCGCCCTGGTGAAGGCAGCGGATGCCTGAGGAGACGGCCTCGGAGTTTGGGTCACGCTTGTTTGCGAGCTTTTCTCTGCTGTCAAAGAGGCATCTGCAATGACGGAGACATAACGGGGCATTAAGAGAGGAGTAAACCATATATGCACTAACCGTTGCTTTACGTACACACAGAAGACAGAAAAACAGAGCGTACCTCTGTGTCCGGGGTCTTGCATTTTGAAGGTGGCCGTTTTAAACCTTTTGCTGTAGATGCCCTCTGCGTGCCTGATGGTGACTCCACGGTCCAGCCCCGGGTCCTGGTGTCCGAGGACCTCGCTGCTGAAGTGCGGGGGCACGGCGTCGTCCGAGCCTGGTCAGAATTTCATAGGGGTGTGTTATCTCATGGCGATTTCTTATTCGGAGAAGGCTTGAGCAACACTGTCTTCATTTCGAAGATAACAGATAACGAAGAGTGACCAAAATCCGTCATTTTCAGCCAGAGATAAAAAGAAAATGTTAAAAGACATGGAGTCGACAGCCCCCTCGCCTTCTGTCTCTCTGCTGGGGTCCCAGCTTTGCCTTTGTCTCACCCGGCCCCTGAACATGAATAATTGATGTGCTGCCTGGTTCACATTACAATAGACCAGCTGCGACCCATAGAGGCACAGGGGAAATGAGAACAGAGCCTCCTGGTTCATTACAGTTTCAGCAGACAATACGCTGTGCAGGTTCTAATTAGTTGTTTTTTTCTATTTGCTGTGTTTAAATTTAGACAGCTTTTAGTTGCAAAAGGAGCTGAATTATTTTCCAAGACCAATCCTACATACAGGGTCCTGTAATAACCTGCACTGATGCATCAATTTGCCAGATCTACAATGATGAAGAAATCTGTTTTGACTAAAAACACACACAAATGATTGCATTGTCCCTGTCCCTACAGAATATTTCATTCAAACATTTGGAGTTTGGCCTTTAAGAGAAGAAACTTTTGCCGCACCTGTGTGTGAGCTCTCCATGGTGGTGTCGGAGACGTCGGCCTCTAACTGAGGGACGTAGAAGAGCTCCTCGCTCCCGCTGGGTTTGTAAGGCAACAGGACAGGCACTGCTGCAGGAGGATGAGTGACAGGCCACATAAAAACCTAAATTATCTTTTTTTTTTTTTCCTCTTGATGCTTAGTTTATTAATCCAACAGAGAGATGAGCTCTGGGAGTTCACGTTTGGCATTTTGAATTGATTGTACATATACAAATACAGTTTAATTTTTTGTTTAAAAATCAAAATCATTCGTTTCAGATGGGCTGGTATAATTCCTTGCTCCCCTGCTACACCCACAACGTGGTTCTACCCCCGCCCTCTTATGTGGGGCTACAGTTATTAGAGATGAGACACTTTGCCCTCATCCTTGATGTCACCAATAGACAAATTAACGATTTTCTTTCTTCAGGTTCCATACTAGTATTTATATCAACAGTATACTGGTATTATACACAAGTTCTTCTCTTAAGGACCTACCTGGTGATTCACTGGTTAAGGCTCTTTGGGAAACTTCAGGTCTGTGACGTGGTGTGAAGCGCTTGCTTGAGTTTTCCCGTAGATGCAGCGGTTCTGAACAAGGTGGAGGCGTCTGCTCTTTCGTTCCCCGGCTGCGGATTTGTCTCTCTGGTCTCGCACCACTCAGGCGGGCTGCACAATCCAACACCTTCGTCTGGACTGCTGGCAACAGATGAAGAGTGTCTGAGGGGGACAAATTCTCGAGGTGGCGGTCCCCCGACAGCATCAGCGTGACTGGAGTGAACAGCGGCGGCCGAGCTGTGATCGGTGGATTTTGGGGACAGGGTGAGATGGACATGCGAGACGTGGCCCGTCCTGGCGGGGGACCCAGGGGCGGGGGAGCCTCTGGTTAGCTCAGAGCTGTCCTGGATGGATAACTCTTCGTCTCGCTGAAAAGATTGCGTGTTGTCATCTTTGATAGTCACATCTTCTTTGGGGGAGAGAGAAGGAGGAGGAGCTTCTTCATACTGGCCTCCCACAGCCTCTTCCCTCATCTGGGAAGTTCCACTTTGTCTTCTGGTGCAAGAAGGACTCCTCGGCTCAAACGCCGATGCTGGCTCTCCAGCTTTGGGGTGTCCGACTGCTCCTGTGGAGAGCTCGGTCAGGTTGATGGGCGGGGCAGGCGAGGTGGAGGGAGAGGGGGACGTGGAGCGCCTGCGGGTGGCGATGGTGATCGATGTGAGTGCCTGGGGGTTTGTTCGAGGGAGGGTTACGCCTTCCCTGGCAGCGATCTCCCATACTTGAGCTTCAAGACCTCTCAGCTCTACGCTGGTGTCAGAGGGGTTGGTGCTGAGGCCTTGCAGCGGCCGGGGCGGCTGCTTGCTCGCATCACCGGGAGCGGCGAACGTCTCCGCGGGCCGAGGTGGATCCGGACCTCTCCGGACTGCAACGCTGGATGCTGCGCTGCTCTCGGTGTCTGTGCTCATTTGGCTCTGGGAGGACAAACAAGAAACACGAGCGTGTCAAACCACGAGAACAGGCCGGGTCAATTAATTCATCCACCACATCTCAGCACTGCAACCAGCCCTGGAAACTGAACTGAACATTTGTCAAAAGGCCTGACATGCACAACAATCCAACCTCACAGTTAGTTTTAACAGCACACTGTTTTGCATGAAGGACATTAAAACACCCAGTGACACACATTAGTTACCTTAACAGTGTGACGTGCACTGTCCAGATATTGAGGGGGAGGTAGACAAAAAAGTTGAGAAATAAATATACAAATGACATGATTTAAAGGGAAATGTGTGACATAAACATGAGTCCATGCTGCTTAGTACTCTTAGTTTGCAGTATCTTTTTTTATCAGTTTCTGGTAAATGTGACACAAAGAGAGTTTTGCTAATCGTGAGTGATTGCTGAGGTTCACCTTCATTGGGTACTTTAGGAGCAGCTCTCTCTTGATCTCTTCAATCCGCTGTCTATCTTCTTTGTCCAACTCCAGGGGCTCACACTGTTGTCCTGATATCTTCATCTTAAGCCACTCTGCAACCAACATAACAAACAGATTTTTAACCTGATGTAGAGCATTTGAAAATAGTGAGTGAGTAAAAAAAGACTTTTTTTCTCCATCCTAATTGAAGTATACAAAGATACAGTTTGAGAGAGTCTAACAGAAAAGAAAACTGTTGTAGAGGAACTGAAATGCCAGTGTTTTACAAAACTAAGTTTAACTGTAATTTACAGTTTAGGTGTTAATATCAATCCCTGGTGGCCTCTGGACTGTCATACCTCTTGCTCTGCTCTCCTCTTGGTCAGTAACGCTGGGTGTACTGGACACCATGGTGGCTGGAGATTCGCTCTGGAGTAACTTGGCCACTCTGACTGCCAGCGAGCTGTCACTGCTCCCATCGCTCATCGCCCCCTGATCCGTGTCCTCGAAGGACGGCGAGGGCGAGCTGCTCCGCACAGGACCCCCCGCGGCCGTCTTTTCGCCCTCCTCTGGGACGGCCGCTGCGTCTGCAGGTGTGGAGGCGAGCTGTTGCGGAGTCACAGCTGGCAGAGGCTTGGCGACTGGTGGCTGTGTTGGGACTTTGTTGTCGGGAGGCGCAGCGCTGCAGCCTTCGGGCTCTGCCCGCTGGGCCGACTTGGAGAGGACGAGGGGAGACCCTGCACCTGCGCTAACGGTACTTTCTTGTGGCCTTCTGTATGTACCTGCAGCAGGTGCAGTAATAAGGGACTGAGTGGATGGATAATCAGGTTGCCATGATGAGGACATACTCTCTGGACCTACAGAGCTCTGCCTTGGTTTCTCTGAGGTTAGCATTGAATCGGACGAGGACCTGGCCCACAGCAAGGAGGAATGAGTTCTGGGGTCTCCGGTCGCAGAGGAGGGAGAGAATGAGCGGTCCTGGAGTCTGCTGGATTTCTTCCTCAATGAGAGGAAAATGTCGCCATCAGACAGCAGACGGGGTGCTGCGGAGGAGGCTGACGAAGCTGCCGAGGGCCCAGCAGAGACCGAATTCTCCACCTGAGACAGCAGTTTACGGATCTCCTGCAAGGCCTTGGAGCTAACAAAAGAGTCTTCTGCACTTTGCTCCAAACTATGGCTCGTTTGCAAGGGCGACTCCAAGTCTCTGTCCCCGTACCTCGTCTTAGTAGCCAACGGGAGGTCAGAGTCAAACCTCCCCCCTGGCTGGATGGCATTCTGGCCGCCGGTGAAACTGCCATCGGTCTGTTGCTGTAGTATGGAGGGTGAGTCTTCATCGGGCTGGGAGGAGGGTGTGGATCTGGGTTCGCTCTGGACAGCATCAGCATCAGATGAAGGAGAAGTCCGCCTGATCCGCTCGGGGACAGATGCAGCTGGACCAAGACTGTCCAAGCTGAGCGGTATGGATATACTGGAGTCCACTGACAGAATGCTGGACCTGGAAAACTCTCCTTTATGTGGAGTGCCACCTAAAAATACAACACCAGAGTATTTTATTTTAAATTAACCACATTGGTTCATTATTCATTATAAAAGGGAACATTTGCCACTTTTATGTACATATGTACCTACTGTAGTGTATGATTAACTACAGGTAAGGACATTTAGCCTTAAGATCGTCTCCTAGATCTTTGATTATCAGCCAAACTGACCTGGTGTTAACTGGGTTGTTACACAATACAAATTATGCTGGTTGAGATTGGCCCAGGCCCCAGTTTTATGGCCCAGTCATAAGTATAAGTAAGTATAGTATATGTTACCATCCCTGTTTTGAACATCACTTTTTAAATTTGGATACCTTCAGAAGGCTGGGTGCTCTTGGTCGGGGTTCCCGTAGATCCTTTAATTGTACAGAGGTCAGTGGGAGAGAACTCGGGTTCTCTGATTGGCCCTCTGGGTGCAAATGGGGTTAAGATTTTGGAGGGAGACTGGTCAATACCCAGATTATGGAGATACAACTGCAAGAAAAGCAAATGAGCACCAGCTCAGAATCAAGCATACGAAACTCTACAGTCATCATCTGCTGAAACTTGAATTTAAAAAAAAATCTGACAATAACACAATAAATTTTTTAGTCCTAGAGATATTCCAAATAAAGTATATGCTTGTTTATATTATATTATAGGATTTTCAGTTCTTTTAATTACCGGAATTCGTTCCTCGATGTTGAGTTCTGGAGGCCTGGGCAGGGGTGGTGGTGTTGACGGTTTTGATGTCCAGTATGGGACATAATTATCAACCTCCAGGCTCGTGACAGAAGAAGCTCCAATGGACGCTCCTAATTTAATTCCACTGTTGTAGCTCGCTTGGGAACTTGAAAGTGTCAAATCTCTATCAACCGACACGTCGCTGAACTGGCCAAGGCTGACGAGAGGTGAGGGTTGAGCTGTGGCGCTCGGCTGATGACGGACATCGTCTTCGGTCTGACTTTTCTCTGTTTTTGTAGGCCTCTGCGTTTTCAGATCTTTCTGGACCGACGTGACAACTGTACTAAGAGAGGAGTGGGACCTGGCACAGGGTGAGGCAGAGGGTCTTGCTGCAGACCCGTTGTTCTCTTTGTCACTGGGTGCACTGCCCACTGCCTCCCCTCTTCTTGGAGAAGAAGAGCCAGAGGGAGCTGCAGAGGAGCTGTGTGTGACATTCTGGTTGGTGGCGCTTAAAACAGGAGGCTGCTGTAAACTCCTTGCCTGCTGACTCAGGATGCGATTCAGGGTGTCAGACACTGCATCGTAAGCTTTCTTTTTAGGAGAGATACCAGAAAATCCTTGCAATGCGAGGCTATCAAACAGTGATGTTTTGCCAGAACCCTGATTTGCTCTCCAAGCGTCTACTTTCTGCATATAGTTGAGACTTGGAAGAGATTGGACTTTTGAAGAGGTATGCTCCTCTTGGCACTGTTTTTCTGTGTTTGGTCCGTGGACATCAGACTCGGGAAAGACTGGCCCTGGAGAGATCCCTGTGCTTGATTGATATGATTTCTCTTTAATGGATTCTATGGCAGAAAGCTGCCCTAACATGGCCTTAACACTGGATTTGGATGGGGGCTTAAAAACCCCTGGAGTGGACTGAGACTGTGGAAGGAAACCCAGGTAGGACCCATCAATCCCTGTCTGGTTCCCTGAGGACCAGAGGTCTTGCTCTCTCTGAACCCGTGTGACAGCTGCTGAAAACGGCTCTGTCTGTGGCATGCCACCCAGCTTTGTATGGGTCACGCTTGGCTTTGCCTCAGATGTCTCCATGGGATATGGAGTGAGACACTGGCCAGGAAGCGAAGCACTTTTCTGCTGTCGGTTTTCAGATTCGGATTCAGGGCTGCTGCGCTTCTCTACCTCACACAGCAGCTCTCTGTGTAACACTTCACTAGTGTAATCAGGCTGAGTACTGCGGGAACCCGTGGTGATGTTAAAGACCTCAGATGACAGTGCTCGTGATTGGTCAGGGTTTGAAACTGTGACAGGTTGTTGCATCTGCTGCTGGGGAAGAGAAGCCTCCCCTGGAGGACCTTCTCTTCTAACCATGCTTTGGTTAGTACCTGGTTTGGAGACTTTGGTGCCGCTAGACTGATTGGCAAAAGATGCAACACTTTTCATTGAGGTCTCTGAGGAAACAGCGCTATTACTAGTGCTGGGCATGCCAGCATCTTTCTCAAGGAGCTCCAGAAGATGCTGGGCAGGTATGTGCTTACTCAGAAAGAAGGTTTCATCTTCTACAGACTCTCCTACCAGCTTCTCTCGAGGGTTAGTTTGTGTCTCTGAGTCCTTCTCTCTACTATTTGCATCGCTGGCGGCAGTCACTCGGGAGCGAACCATTTTCTCTTGTCTGCCTTGGTCCCCTGGTGACAAACTGTGCTGGGACAGAGATCCGCTGTTTGCTCCTTCTTCAGAGAGGATGGTTGCCTGAGCCAAAGGATGCTGGGACAGCGAGCCACGCTCAGAGGCCTGAGTGGTGCGATCCTGGGCAGGAAAGTGAAACCTGTCTGATGCCATGGAAATGTCGGGGTATGCCCTTAAGAAAGCAAATGAATAAATACATTTTTAATGTATTACCATTCAAATGACATGTCATATAAAACTACATCCACAGAACCAATTATTAGCTTTATTTTATTTATTTTTACCTTAAAGGAGCAAATTCATTGTCACTTTGTTGGAATAAAGAATATTCAGGGAAGTTGTGTTCTACTCCAGAGTTTAGAGGCAACAGGGCAAGGCCTGGAGACAAGTTACTGTCCTGAAAATCTGATGACAGAGAAAAGTTGAATGTTATTGACAGGCACCATGAACAGGCTCTAAGCACAACTCACAACTAAAATACAAATCCTACACACTTCATGTATGCAAACCCCCACTGCCAGGGCATCAGCACTGAACTCCCTAATCCAATATTTTAAAAAAGCAGAAGAGAATGAAATTCATTGTCTTAATCAATATACATACCGAGGTCCACGTGGAGTCCCTCCAGCTGCCGAAGCTGGTCCTGGTCCTGAAAGGCACTGCGATGACTTAGAGGCCCCATCTGGTTTATGGATGAGTGGCCAACAGACTGACTCTTATCTTCATCTGCTGGGAACTGAGGAGACACCTCCAGCCTCTGTGAACCAAAACACCACAAAAAGTAGATCACTGTTACTGTCCTCTTGTGCCCTTTAATGCTGCTGTGCATCCTTGAAACATGGGGAATCTGAGCAGTTTCTTTAGAGTGTTAAAATGACAAATGCTGTTAACAAGTTTGTAGCTTCTGGGGTTAGTAGTGGAGAAGAGCATCTTGTTATCCAGCATGGAAAATGTCTCCATAATACTCCACATCCTGCTGGTTGTAAAAAAGCAGAGCAAATCTTCCAGTAGTCTGCCTGTTTTCTTGCACTTTTCAGATTCTCCTATAATCTGCAAAATTTTTCTAATGTACTATTACTATTATCATCACATGTTCTTTGCAACCTATTATGCAACCTCTTATCTCTAAATTTTTTTTGTGACAAACTACTATCAATGTGCACAGAATTAACACTCAGGGGACACCAAGGTACACCTCGCTATTACAGTTCTGAAATAAATCCTAATTTCACAAAGGTTATAATGTTCAGTTGCTGCGTAAACCACTTTAGAGGTTTGCCATGAGGAAGAAACGTTTGTGAGTGGATCAAGTCAAGGGTCCATTTCTTAAAGCACCAAGCAAAACGTCTGAACCGTGATGAGAGGAGGCACACGTTTCCAAAACAGCTTGCCACTGTGTATAACGTCAGAAAATTAAAGTAATTAAATAGATCACACGTTGTTATATCAGTTAATTAAGAACACCACTTCCTTGCATAAATCTCATATTTACCACGCACAAATGGAAAAATGTATGGCTGTGTGTCTGACGACAACCGGCACTAACATACAAAAACTAGTAATAGAGGAAATACTGTAACTTACGATAACTTTTATTGGTAATATATAAATAAAATACTTTGTACTTCATTTATTTTTGGATAAGCGAATTCAACGTTTTATGTTTTTTTTCGGGACCTGTTTCGTATCCCTCACTATATACCAAATCTGCAGTTTTGTAACAGTATCAAATGTATACCTTTTTCATCGGTTTAAATAATTAATTTATAAGTAACGACTCAATCCGTGACGAACAAAGAACAAACTGAATATGAATTGATAACGTCATCATTCCATCATTTTTTACCAGGGGAAAGAAGTATTATGTTCGACGGTAACATTATGGAGAGCTAAACGCCGTGTTTATAGGCCGCTAACTCAGCCTAGCAAAGTAGTTAGCGGCTAGCTAGCAACTGACAACCGCCAACACTGGATAAACTTTAGCCCGACTTCCGTGAACCGCAGGGCGACACAAAACTACCACATACGATGATTTTCACACCAAAAACTGTGTTAAAATTACACAACTGACCTCTGGAGGCTCCATGTTGATATTGTTGTTGTTGTCAGTCCGCCACTTTGAGCGTGCTTCCTTCTTGTCTTATCCTCGTATCCATGGAGCGTTGCTATGAAATGTATTCGCGCGAGAAGGGATTTGAACTGAGGAACGCCCTCTACTTCTTCTCCTCTAAGTTTACTGGCTAATCGCAAACCACTTAAAGGTGCATACCGCCACCTACTGTACAACAGTTAGCATTAAAATATCATTAACTTAAATTCTACCCACCAACCCCTCGTTACATAAAAAGTGCCTTCCGCCTCCTTCACTTCTCAATATGACAAACAAATCCCAATCCTTCAGTCTTGCTATATTTATTTCTTCCCTTCTATTTTCGCTCTCTATATATTTATATTAAGGTTCAAAGAGTTCTGTAAGGCAACTGGACTTGAGATTTTTCAAGAAAACGTTTTGCCTCTCATCCAAGAGGCTTCTTTCAGTTCTAAAACTGATGGTGGAGCATACTGGAATTTATACACTGTGGTTATACACCCATCATCAGTTTCAAGTCCAGTTGCCTTACAGAACTCTTTCAACCTTGACAATGACCTGGATGACTGAGAATCTACATAGATATATATTTATATTTATATTGTTTCGGTCTTCATTATGACTGACTAAATGGAAGCTGTGTGTCATCATTTTTGATCTCCAGTAGAATAGCAGGAAAAAGATATGGGTGGGCAAAATAAAACTCAATCTTTTACATATAATGCAACACAGTGCTTTATCGATATAAACTGGGTCTCAAAGGTTACCAAAAAGTTAAACAAACCGAATAGTGTAACAATATTAAAGGCATAATTGATTTCAACAGTTGATTGTGATGGGTTATGTTACAATTTACAAACAGTTGTTTCCATTTAGTTTAAGGGTGGAAGATACTGACAGTTCTGGGAATCAGCCTTCAGTGTTATTCTGCCGTTTCTCAGGAAATGCCTGGTTTTGCCTTGCAAGTTAAAAGAAAGTTAAACCCAGCATAAAGGGTGTGACTTTGGCTAAGGTTGCATAATTACCTCCCTGATAAAGAGACAGATATTGGTCCATTGGAGTGTTTGTCCAGAAAATTAAATACTTGCAACATCCTCTCAGTATATTGCAAATCAATAATACGCAAGGTTAGTAATAAATTAACCCATAAAAACCGGAGTATTATAAACTCTGTTAAGGTTGAATTTATGGGACAACAATTCTCCTAAATTGCGATAGCTTTTGCGGTAGTAAGTAATAAAGTGACGGCTGGTTTTATTTTACAGCATCAAAAACCCCTGAGATACCATGAGTATGCCAATTAAGCTTTATATCTTGTAATCGGAATGTTTATCCACATTCGTATTTATAACATGTTGAGGGGTGGACTCAGGGTGTTTCAGTATAAATACAAACTCGTATGATATCGTTTTCTCCCTAATAAAGAGGGGAAAACATGTAAATACAAAGTCCAAATGTCTCCAATATTGTTTTACCGGATAATTTTTGCCCTCAGTTTTGGACTCAGGCACCGTGCAGCGTTCAAACGATTGACAGTCGCGCCATCAAATCAGAGCCCCGAACCAGAACACGGACCAATGTTCGCTGGTTCTTCGTGGAGGCGGGTTACAGCCTGTAAGCTTAAAACCAGAGCATCAGAAAGCGCTCAATCAACTCAAGCGAAAAGTAGAGGAGGAAAACAGTCGTCGCAATTCTCTAACGTTTGTCAACAAGGTGTTCGCATCCAACGGCAGACGCAGCGTATAACCAATTAACACCATGTCGAGAAGGAGGGACTTTGTAAAAAGTAAGAATAATACAGTGGCTGTAATTTGTTAGATTGATATCGTCTCCGCCGCTGAGTTTCATTTTCTAAGAAGTTGACCTATTTACGGAAGTGTCGCAAGTTAGCTGTCCAGCTAGCTACGTAGCCAGCTGACGTTGCGGTGCCACATCTTTACCGACTTGTATGTGTTTTTGTCTCTGCTTGTCAGATGGCGCTCCCCTACAGAGAATTCGAGAAAACACGAGACTTATGCACACACACGTAAGTATGAGTCAAGCACCCGGGAATTTACCTGTTTGTGTTGTTCCGACTTAACAGGACCTTCGGGTTGTGAATGTAACATGCCTCCTGACCCAATCAATAAAGTGTAATCATGTGCCATCGCAGTTGTCAGGTATGACAACTTATTCTCACTGCGTTCAGGGGAAATTGGCACCCCGTGGGAAAGATAACGCAAAGTTTATCGGATATTGCATCTTAGGAAATACAAAATCTTGCTATACATAAAGTAAATTGTCACTTCATTGGGTACACGCTGCGTCAACTGTGTGTTCATCTTCAGGATGTAGTTTGTGACCTCTGATCTTTCTCCGTTTCAGGATTCTATGATGGACTTTTTCAAGGCCACGGTTAACCCCATGCATGGACTTCATCATACAAACTCCTTCCTGAACGTCTTAACCTCTGGTTTATTTGGTAAGGCTTTTTCTGAGTTTGCTGTTTTTAAAGCTCATTTCCTAGAGAATGTTGAAAAAAAAAGAAAAGGAAGCAATGCTACCATTATTATCATTTGATTTACACCTACAGAAACAAAACAGACCATTTTGCTGGTGCCAGTGCACTGCCTGTGAATCCCCATCTGTGAAGACATTGTGTTTTTATTTCTGCAGCAGCAAGTAGAGTGTGCTGCTGGTAGACCCATCGCCTAAAAGTTGCTTTGGTTACCTGAGGAATTAACCCAGCAAGTAAACAGGCTATCTGATGTGGATTGCAGAGGAATCTGCTGGTTTTGTTGTTCAAAGGAGGTCAGGGTGCATCAGCTTAGCCTCATGATCTCTGTTGCAGTGTGATGCTATCACCAAATGGCTCATTTCCGAGCTAAAAGGGCGCAGCAATTTAGATAATAAAAGATACAACTTCTGGTTAGTGACCCTATTTTTTTTTTTTTGCTTTTTAGGTCAGCACTGGTTTAGAACTAAAAGCGGTAGCGCTCAACCGCAGATTGATCATGTTCATGTGTAATGTTTTCTCACAGTTTACTACTGTTCCTCTTTCCTCAGAGTTGAGTTGTTCGTCAGCACAGTGTGTGCCAAGTATTGGTTCACATACCTGAGTATCGAAACTTATCTGTACTATAAGGAGCCAACTGTCTAGAAGTTAGTGTAGTTCAATAAAATCAATAAAAACATGAAGCTTAACTTTACCCCCAGGCAAATGATGCAACAAGTTAAATACTTGGTATATTGTATATTTAATATCTGAAATCAACCTTTTATCATTAAATTATTTTTCTTGGGCTGTTGAATTGATGTTGATGAGCCTGTCCTCACTGGAGCCAGGCTGCAGGTGCCCGTCTCACCCGCCTCGCATCTCTGAGAATGCTAGAGAAACTTTTCACCCAGTCATTATTTGGATAAACAGGTTCCTCAACACAGAGTCCTCTTGTGAAGAATCCTAGGTAAAAAAAAAAACAAGATGGAGCAAAAGCAGTTATTTTATCTTGTCTGGATGTGGACTTAAAAAGTAAAGGTTGGCAACCTTGGAAAGATGTGGGTGGAGGGGGTAGTGTTGAAGTCTGCCATCATCTGCCAAGCTTTTTCAAACTGAGAAGAGTTCGTGGCCAAGTTAATTAGCATACTAAACTCCGCAGCAGTGATGTTACAACACCATTTCCCATCAAGATCAGACTTTTTGGAAATCTGAAACAGATTTTGCACCATGTTCTTTTTAAATATTGCAGTGAAAATCTCTTCCCGGGCTCAGGTGATGCGTCTGTTCTCTTGAAATGAGCGCGCCTGAGTCAGTGAACGTCCCTTTCTGTATTCGTCTGTCAGGTTTCGATTTTAGGAACTATGACCTGGAAGACAACCTCATTTATTCTGACGATGACTACTACGACGATGAAGAAGATGACGATGATGACGACGACTTTTTCTCACACAGTGCTGCTCACAGGCCTATAGAGCCACATCCTCGAATAAGACAGCTCACTGACGAGGTAATGCACCTCTTTTTAGAAAGTGACACAAAGTTCACACTCCTTAGTTGTAACTGGATGCGATAAGAATGAATTTAAGAACTTAAGAATGAATGAACTTGTGAATATTCTCATTGTTTAAATTTCTTAAACGCCAGCTGAAAACTGTGTTGTTTTGTTCCCAGGAGGCTGATAGACATGCAAAGGAAATGATAGCAGAAGAGCGGCGTAAGGAGAAAACGGAGAGGAACAAGCGTAAAAAAATGGTCAGAGTTGAAATAATTCTGATCTTAATTAAATATTGTTGTCCTTCTCTTGACAGCGCCTCACAGCAGATTGTCTTCTTTCTTTTACAGCGTAAAAAAGAAAAGAAACGGCTAGAAAAGGAGAATGCAGTTAAAAAAAATTTACCTGTGAGTCTTGTTTTGCTCAAATTTCTGTAAATTGCAAGAATAAAGAACAAATGTAATAGTCTGGGAATAAAATCCAGACAGCAAAAGCCCTTTCAAGGTCATTCTAATTACTGGTAACATTTGTGTTTTATTATTTATTTTTTTTTTTCATTTCAGGGGGAGGAACAAGGCAAGACAGATTATTCTGAAAAGCAGGAACAAAATCCAATTATTGAATCGTCCGAAAATCAGGAAGAAAATCCTATAATTGAAAGTAATGCAGAAGTAAATGAGTCTCCTGAATGTACTAAAACTCCGAATGCAACAGAGGCGGCTGGATGCGGTAAAAGCAGCGGCGATAATAAAGAAGAAAATCTCGTGACGTTGAATAAGAAAGAAGATAAGGTGCAAAAGGTTTGTGGAGAATTTTACGCTTCTTTTTTCTTTCACATTGTGGCGCAAAACTTATGGATGTGCAAAGCAACCTGTGTTCATTTTGTGAATTTGGAAGGTTTAGAATTTAGCTATAGGTGAGGCATGACGGTGTCCAAGGTGGAGAGGCTGCATGTCCACCTCAACTTAGATTTATAACAGTCGTAGCCGCATCAGTTTGACGTGTTAGATGTCAGGTCAGGTCAGGACCGTGCATCCAGACCAAGAGCTGTCTGTTCTTAATCATAGTTTAACCAATGACAGGCCTTTTTTTTTTTTTTTACTTCAGTATTGCAGAGGATTACCCTGAAACCACCTTCTTGTTTTATCGTTCGCAGGATTTGGATTTAAATAATTCATATGCTTCTACTGCTAAATCGGTGCCTGAGGAGACGTGTGACCAGAAGCCTGCAAAAGAAAGAAAAAAGGAAAATGCTAAATTAGCAGAGGTTCAGCTCCTCCAGGAGGTAAAGCCAAAAGTTGTAAAAAAACCTGAAGTTCAACAGAAAAAGGGGAGAAAGATGAACCGGATAAAGAGGTGGGAGCACTGAAAACATAGTATTTGTGTTTCTTTAATACATAATTTTATTCAAGTAAAGGGCTGAAATTGAAAAATGTATGTTTTCTGTTATAGCAGCTGATGTAGAAGGGGAAAAAAACAGGAGTAAAATTGGCCACAAATTAAAATGATCATCAGCTCAAACAGAAAAATCCTATTTTCCCCCATACAAGTCTGACCTTTTAATTGTATTAGTTGAACCTGAAAATTGGTACTTGGTGTTTGAAGTGTGGTGACTTTGCATGTAGCTTTCTGTCAAACTAATGTACTAACAACTACTTTTTCAACAGAAAACAATTGTGGACAATGATTCAGCTGCAGCACAAAATGCAAAAAGAAGCAGAGAGCTGGCCAGTAAGTTGTATTTTCTTATTAACCTTTTTTTTTTTTTTGGGAGACATTGACATCAGCTATACGTTAGTGACTCAACAACCACATCCTCTGCCTTCCAGGTACAGGAAATAGTCTGGCAGCCTCTGGACAGTATGAGATGGCAGTGAAATGTTTTACTGACGCCATTAAATTCAACCCAAAAGAATTTAGGTAAGAACATGGAGTTAGATTGACTTCTGCCTTTTACCAAGTCTTTGTCTCAGTCTATCAAAGCACCCAGGAGCAGTGACCACTGATGAACTGTGTTTCAGGTTGTTTGGGAATCGGTCCCTCTGTTTTGAAAGAATGCAGCAGTATGAAAGTGCCCTCAGGGACGCTGACCTGGCGCTCTCCATGGAGCCGAGCTGGATAAAAGGATTATTTAGGAAGGGGAAAGCGCTGTGCGGGCTCAAGGTAACACTGTGGGACCTCTGGCTTCACTGAAGCATCAGAACATTGGATGTTCTGGGTAACGAGTAACTTCGGGTGACTTCGGGTTTCCCTGTCTGACTATGGGAATGTTGGGAGTTTAAAGAATCTTTGTTTTGGATTAGCCAATCCAAAGCGATTGACTTTTCCACGACAAGTGCATGTTACTTTTAAATGCACGAGGTCAGGTTGCACCTTTTTTTTATTTAACGAAATACGCCTGAAATTTATTGCTCTGGAAGTACTGATATTTGATTGCTCATCTATTCAGTCATTTGCAACTGTAATTACTCAAGTAGTTAAATATGACTGTACATTATGAGAAGGCACGTCTTCAAGTCCCCCTCCCATTCCTCAGGAGTTGAAGGCAGAGATAGAAAAACATCATCTCTTTTGAAGTGTGACAGGTTTTGCTCACACTTATTTCCCAAAAAAATCACTAAGAAAAGAAGATGACGCTTACAGATGCTGGCTGAGTGATGGAAGAGCTGCATAATTTACACATGATTTCACAAAGAGTCAGAAGGGTTGGTGTGAGGCAGTTACTAAATATACATGTGTGTATATATCAGAAATTGAAAATTTCCTTAAAGGTTCATGTGTTTGATTGCTCGCTCTAAGAGGTTAAAAATCTTCACTTATCGCCTGTGATGCCTCCGCAGAGATACTACGAGGCCTCGCTGATCTACAGGGAGGTGCTGAAGCTGGACAGTTCGAGCGTCGATGCCTCGAAAGAGCTGAAACGAGCACAGACGCTGCACCTCATGGTAGGGGAACTTTGAGAGGGAAAAAAAAAGGTCACTCGCCATAGAGACAGACGGAGCTGAGAGCTTGAATGAAAGCTTCATGCGTTCCCTCTGACCACTTCATATTTTACTCGGTAGTTTCAGGTCTTGTTTCGTCCAAGCAGTTTATATCGAACACGCCAGTTTCACTTCCTCACGTCTTCCTGGATTTCAGTCAGGGTGAAGGTGCAGGATCTGAGTCTGAGGCAGCTAGATTTTTTTTTTTCAATCGTTCCACATAGTCTTGTAAGTTTTATTTGCTGATAAAATAATAATTGGATAGTAATTTGGGTCTTCAACGGCTTCATGCTGCTGTCATGTCAGCTGAACAGACTTCGCCTCTGCGCTTCTGTTTTTAGGAAATGGGCTTCAACTGGGTGCAGAGCACAGAGGCCTTGAAAACTCACGCCACGTTAGAGGAAGCCATTGAAGCTCTTTTTGGCGGGGACAGTGGCTGGGGCCCTGGAGGTAAACATCACACGATGTTTTTCAAAGTTGAAAGCCGCGAAGATGGCGGTCCCTTCGACGTCCTGGCGCCTTCACTTTCTCTCTTCAGACGCCGGTGCCTGCGGCGGGGTTAGCGCAGACCAGCCAGTGGCGCAGGAAGAAGACGACGATGAGGGAGAGTGGATTGTCCTGCAGAGCAGCCGTTCCAGAACGCAGCAGGTCAGAGAGTTCGATGCTCTGCTCCAAAGCAGATCGAAATCTCTGTCGCCAACCCGTCATTCAAGGAACTCTGCAAAACCGTAAGTTCGCCGCTGAGTTCAAGGTGAACGTCCTTTGCCTCCCGCTCTGCAGGAAGCAGTCGCAGATGAGGACTGATCACATTTTTGAGTTTAGGGTGTTGGGGGTGATGTGCTGAATCGTACCCACACCGCAGGATAACTTTTAAATTGATGTTTTTATTTTTTCCGTTTTGCTTTAAAGGGAGCTCTTCTCCATTTGGGTGGGAACCCTGACTCCTGCCGTCACCTACGCGACACTTCACGAGCTCTTCAGCAGGTGAAGTGCTGCCGTCTGAGCTTCCTCACGTCTCCGAGCATGGTTTGGTTTGAGGATCTCACTCAGCACTTTGTCAGAATCAGATGCTGTCCAAGTTTACGTTTTCACAGCCGACGCAGTCTTAGTAAGCAGAATAACAAAGCAGCATCGACGCTAAGAGCCAAACAGATATCTTACAAATGCAGCTTGAGTTGCTGGACTGTTCAGTCTCAGACTGTATGCCTTTTGATTTAGATCTGCTCAAATATTTCAGGTCGAGGGGGAAATGAAATATGCACACGTTGGCCAGATTTCCATCCAGACATGGCACATTCTTCAGAAAACTGGCACTAGAAAATGCGAATCAAAGTGCGTTTCCATCCACTGCTGTTATGCCACGAGACTGAGGAAGAGTGTGCAAACAAGATGACTTCATTAAAAGAGTCAAACATCCAGTGCACAAAAACAGTGTTGGGTGTATTTGCTCTCACTGACCCCTGAGCCGCAAACAAAAACTGCCCCACAAGGATATGACAACTTACACCAGTCTACTCAGCTCGTGCAGTGACTCTCTCTCTCTCTCTCTCTCTTTCTGTGTGTGTGTGTGTCTCTCTCTCTCTCAGAGTTGGGGCAGTCTACGGCATCAAGATGCTGCTGGACCAGGAGTGCGCCTTTGTGAATTACACAAGAAGGGAAGACTGTGACAGAGCCATCCAGAGTTTTAACGTACGCGTGGGTTAACATTACAGGGGCGGGCGGGGGGAATGAAAGCACGCTGTGCTCCACCTATCTGAAACGATATATTCACAAATGGCTTTTGTTTGCTCGAGACGGAATAGACAGGCGGACAGAAACATGACTGTGCCGACATTTACTTCCTGTTCTCTTCAGGGAATGGTGTTAGAGGGGGCTCCGCTGTGTGTGCGATATCCCAGTAAAGGCCACGCCTCTGACCCATCCGGGTAAGAACGCGCTCGTCATTCTCCTCATCACCCCCAGACTGTGTCGGGTTTTTTTTTTTTTTTTTTCCCTTAATTATTGTTTTAAGAACTGCGGAACACGGTGGATGGTTGAATTCACACTCTAAAACCTATTATTAAAACATATTCCTAACTTCGATATCAGAACTAATATTATACAGTCTGCCATATAGCCATATGACTCCTGTATTAGCTTTTTTTTGCGAATTTGGCGCAAGTAAAATTTAGCTTTTAAAGCATTTACCCCCCTTCCACTTTGACATGCCCTGTTTAATTTAACCCTGAAGTGAGGAGTTGTTTTCCCTGTGCTTGTAGCAGCCCGTACAAGAAGGAGTGCTTCTTCTGGAGGACCGTAGGCTGCACGAAGCAGGACTGCACCTTCAGACACCTCCCGGAGCACAAGAACATCGACAGGGACAGATTCACCAGCAGACTGGGACATCCCAACATGTAGGAAGTGAGAAATGACGAGAGGTCTTACGCGCTGGCGCCATATTGGGCGGTCGAGCTTGGCTTCGGTTGTTGACAGCTCAACTGGAAAAAAAAAATTTGGATGAATTTAACGTTCTGTTGCAGTTTTGAAAATGTTTGCACTATGATGTCCCAAACACATCAAACTAAATGATACTACTGCATTACAGTACTAATTCATTGTGCCTTTTTCTAGATACTTCTGTGGGCATTCCTTTTGAAATTTCGACAGGGATTATCTGTGATGTAATCTGTAAAAAAAAAAAAAAAAAAAATTGTGTTCAAATTATTTTTTACTTTATTGCATTTGATTGGTTTTAAAATAGATTTTTTTTTTCTGTTGACTTTAAGTCAACACTAGGTGGCGGCATTACTTTTATCCCTGACCTTTTGGGCAGCAAACTGTTTCGCTGCTTTCATTTTAAAAGGCTGTGATTGATGAGTAGTTATGCTACAGGCATATTGAATGCGCCGCAGTTGATTTTTTTTTTTTTTTTTTTTTTTTGAGTCTGTGCTCTGTAATCGGAGGGTGGGGGCGCTGGGTTTGTTTTATGTGTGGGCCTACGAATGGTTCTATTCTGTATGATGTATACACTTTTGAAATACCCAGTCTGATCTGTTTCAGTTTGAGTGATGTTTGGACACACGCTGTCGTACGATAGGTGCCTTTTTCAGGGTTTAATGTCACGCCATGCACATTTATATATACAGCACAGGACCAAAGACTGGGTGTAGGTGGAACAGTATGGCTAGGTCTGGCTCTGACTCACAACAGAGAATAATTAAGACAGTTTCAAGGCTAAAGCATGATTCATGAGCAGGATTATTCAAGCCTCAGCGTGCAACTCAGTGCAATTTGGGATCTGACTATGAGGACAGATGAAGCCATGACTTGAAAATGAGACCGTTTCTTTTTTTCCACCGCCACACCACCAGAACGTCACCAGATTAATCCCGGCAGCAGCTGTGTGTCCTGTTGCAGCGTCCTCGAGCGAGGAGCCCCGCACCGTTGTCTCGGGTTGGCCCGAGTTTAAGGCTGCCCGTTAAACGCCTGAAGAGTAACTATTGTCCCAGAGATTTTATCTAAAGCGCGGCTCCTTCTAAGCTCCTAAAATGCCTCATTCCAGTCTCCCTCGCTGTGTCTCCTCCACCTTAATGTGGGGGGGATTTGTGTAGATCCCTCTCTGCTCGAGCCCGGCGGGTTTGTTATTCAACTCGAGCAGTTCAAGGTCACTACGGCGACTCCTGTTATGTAATGTTTGGGGTGTGAATTACAAAACCTTCCCAAAGAGCTGAATAATTACCTAAAAATGAGGCTGAACTTGGGGTGGGGTGGGTGGGGGGGGGGGGGTTGAGCTGTGAAAAGTGCAAAGTCTCGAACTCGCAGGGAGAGCAGCTGTACTCGTGGGCATTAATTGGCTGATGGTGGCATACCTCACAAAGCCCTTCTGATCTGTGTGAGATCTGAGAGCATGAAAGGCCTGCAATACTAACAACATGAACTCTGGGTGAACCCAGAGATAGCACCGGGACATGCGGTTGATATATTACCAACTTGCAAAATGGACCTATATTTAATCTGATTGGTCCCCGCTTGGCTTTGGCGCACTAGAAACCTGTTCAAATGCAGATAAAAAGCGATAAGAGCTCAGGGTTCACAAACTGGCTGGAATCAACATCCCCGCCACTCCGGGCCCGGACAAAGCCAATCCCTTACTTAACTAAAGCAAACACCGGGAAGATTAAGTGCATCTTGCTAAAAGGCCGCCTGGTTTGCAGAGCTTTTAACAGATTTCTCCCTTTTTTCTCTCTCCAAAGCCGACAGTAGGAAAAGGAAACGAGAAAACCTAGTAACAGAAATTAAGCAGCAGACACGACACGCTGCTCTCCCACTCTTTCCTTCATGATGTATGGCTATGCAGCAAAAAATCCTCCACACTCCCCCTCAAGAGAAGTTCTCAGCCGGAGTAATTGAATGCATTTCTCTTAGCGCAGGGATACATAATCTAATTTTTATTCTAATTCTGTGGTTTCTCTCTGCCGGTAAATAAACTATTGATGTGACAAGAGGGAGTAGCTGAGTCACGCTGTATATCAACAGTCTAATTTGCTTCTCAGGAAGCTAAAATAAATGCTCCACTGCAGCTCTGCAGCTGCTCGACTTACATGCCCCTGCCCCGGCTCCATCACTTAACCAGCGGGGTTGCTGCTGCTGTTTGCTCACTGACGCTTCTGACATGTCAGCGTGCGGATTTGGTAGCAACTCGCCCACATTTTTTTTTTTTGTTTTCCGTGTTTTATTCACCCACAAATTCTTGCAGGGACATCGTCTTTGGTAGTTTAAAGGCCCTGAATAGCTTCTTATGACTGTTGTGTCCCAGCGTGATATGCAATTTTCAGCCAGAGATTGAGCCTTTTTGGTTATTTCACAGGAGATGATTTGGATTGAACTGCTTTCTCACTGGTTTAAAGTGGGCAAGAAAGTTGGAGAACTATCTAACTCTGCTGAGGGGTTGTTACCTAATGCTGTCAGTCAAATGTGATTACAACACACCCACACCGTCCTGAAGAAGATTAACCGGGTGTTTGAGTTTTAACGAAAACTTAAGGGTGTTTTCCCCAAAAAACGTCACTTCACTTTGTTTAATAAGGTATATTAACTGATACAAGGAAATACTCAAAATTTGAAACCACCATTTTTTTTCAGGGGATTAGAGAGTTGTTTACACTGCCAGGAGCTGGCTTGGAGTCCGTGTGTATGCCAAAGTCATTCAGGGCTTTTTAACATGTAAGAAGCTTCCATCAGAGCTTCTCCCTGATAGAATATAACATTTTAAGAATTTAATTTTCAAAATATGAAGAGTTTGTTTGTTCCTGTCAGATGTTCTGCCAGAAATGTCTTGTAAAAAGTTATTTTGGACCAAAGTGTTGTGTCTGCAGATCGTAATGAGCGCGATAACGGAGATCAACAAGATCTTGTGGTGGTCGACTCACACAATAGAGGAGGCATCTGGTTCTCTGCAGTCTCTTCCCAACCTTGGCTGGATTCCTTTGTTGCACTGTGAAATGAATACAGTAATTGTCACAATGAGAAATTGACCTTCCCTTTAATCTAGACAGAGGCCCCCTTAACAAGTTAAAATAGCGCAAACCCAATTAGGGAATTGATTGCTTGCTTTCATTTTCCTCATTTGCATCAGGGTCATATAGAGAAGATAAATTAATGGCAGGTCTTTTGTCCAAACTGTCATTCCTTCTTGCCGAGAATGTATTGCTCAGAAATGAGCAGGAGAAAAGTCTTTTGTCTACCCTTGAGCAACTCATCGCTGATAATCTGCTGTTAAACAGAGACCTATAGGAGATTAAAAAGTCCTCACTCTTTCATACTGCTGTTCAAACACAGAAGTGTTTCATGCTGATGAGATCGTTTGATGGATTGTTAGAAGGACAGATCAGTGCTGAGGCATGTTTTCGCTCAGTGAGCAGAGGTAGACTTATTACAGGTGCCAATGTGACTGCCATGTTGTTGTTGTTTTTTTTACTTCCATTAATTTCGTCATGGGAAGAACCTATGGAGAATTCAAGGATAAGCCTGGCGACTGGCCCACTGGTTCCTACTGTGTGTGTAAATTGTTAAATACAGGTCACAAATATATAGCTTCATTTTTAAAAGTTTCGGTCATTTCTGTAGATTTTAGGAAAAGCTCCACAAACAGAAGAAAACTGTGTATATGTTGAGGACTTTTTTCTTTAACAGCCACAGGACAAAAAAAACCAAAAGCGTAGCCATCGCAGTAATGATCACAGCGCACAATGTGGCTCACTGATCGATAAGAACGCAAAGAAATGTGGCGTCGAAAAACCAGCCAACATAAACTGCAACCCAAGATTCCTATCATTCAAAAATATGACAAAGCTACTGATACATAAAACCTCACGGCTGACGATCGACTCGTCTGCCGCGCTGTTCATAATGTCTACAAGAATATCAGATAAAAAAAGGGGAAACTGCACAATGCTGTTTTCAATAGTCAGCACCTGCTGAAATGTTTCCACTGTCACAGCAGTAATGTAATGATTACAGCCGCTGGAATTAATGGGTTAACATATAAAAAAACATTACCATGGCCCTTTTCACACCCATGTTTTTAATGCTTCTTCCCATACATACAGTATGCTCAATAAAACTGTCTGACTGCACCCATAATGTACATCCTTGTGTTTATATTCATTTGAATGAATTATTCAAGTGTGCAGGTCTTTTTATGCGTGTATGTGCACATTTTTGTTCACACAGACGCACACGCGCAGGCTGCAGAGCGACATGGAGGATAATGGCATTGACTCCCTTTGTTGTCCTCCCTGATAAATGGCAGTTTAAAGGTTGTATCTCACATCTCTTTCATCTCCTTCAGATGTGCGCAGGCACAAATTCTGTGCGTTGTCACTTTATTTTGGTCTTTGTCACCGTGATCGATTGAGAAGCGGCCTGCATGGGAGCACAGTGTCATTAACATGATTAGAGGCTTGTAAACAAAAAGGGCCTTTGGGTTTTTCGCAAGGCACCAGCGCACACAACGTGATGTAAGGCCCGGGCATGCCTCGACCTGCCTTTCTTCTTTAAAGTATTTACGTGACTTAATGGGGGGACAAATATGTGGCCTGTGTGCGTCACAATCATTAAAACCTCCAGTCAGGCTGTATTTCATCTTGCCATCGACCTACATAGCTGGAGGTAACATGTTCAAGGGCATGAAAAATGTTGCCGCCCGTAAATCCTCTCATTGTTGCCTCAAGGAGTTTGACTTTCCAATAATTGATGCCCGTTTCTATACATCACCAGTCCTCGTTCCCGCAGAGCTCTTCTGCCAAATCGCACTCGGGTCGCTTTCACACACTGTCCGGTGGCTTTCTTCTGTTTTTTTGCCGTTTATTTGTCAAAAAACCGTAGATCAAACCTCTACAACACACAGCAAAAATAATGTCGCCATTAATCTGATGGTTATTCCTCGGACAGAGATTTATAACAGGAGACACTTGTAATAAAACTTTGCCCTCTGGGCTTCACCAAAACTGTGTGCTTCCTGTACACATGAAAACCTGCTTCCTTTCATACAGATAGTGCTGAGTGGCGTGTCAGCCCTGTTAAATCCCCTATTAAAAAGGGCCGTGTTTATGAGTGGGTAAGGAACAATGATTCACTGCAGATTTTTGTCACTCAGTCCTTAAACGCATCAGTCCAGTGGAATTTATCTTCATTACTTAGCCTGTTTGTGCCACGCCAAGCTTTATTGTTTAAACACCTTGTGTATGAGTGAGACAAGGCAGTTTGCTGTGTAATGTTTACCGCCCATTTAAGAAGCACTGAGGAGGCTGTTTATCTCTCTTCTGGTTATGGAGGCTGTGTAGCAACCAGGATGTCTGGGACGATTTAAGACTTCCTCCCGCTCGCCCGCTCGCTTTCCCTGTTTGAAAATGCTGCAGAGGATCCATCTATTCCTCCCCGTTGTAATGAACCTCCCCCGGGGGCCCGGGCGCACCATGTGAAGACGCCTTAGTACCAGAGCGATTCATTACCTCGGAAATGTGAGCTTTTGTTCCGTTTTCAGCGGAGCCCCATTAATCTTGGGCTGCCTCCTGGCATGCAGGCCAGGTACTGCTTAGGTAATTACAGTTAATCATCATTCAGACGTGCACATGGACTGCGGGGCTCCTCAGTGGTTTCTGTGCAGGGGCAAAGCTGCCCCCGTACACTGTTGTTTACCCCCCTCTGTAACCCTGCATCCTAGTTGCTACATAGAGCTACATTTATTTTTTTTCCCCTCTTTTTGTCTCGGTAACCGAACTGCAACATTTTTGGTAATTGCGTCCAGTAATATTTGGTTCCAGTTGTGCAGCAGCCTCCCCCTGCACAAACAAGTACACATCCTCCGCCTCTCCGGCCCCCCGGCAAACATTTACACTGTCCAGCTGTCACTGTTGCACAGTTACTGGAGCCTACTGTTCACCTGCCGATTATGATTGTGATTAATGGACAGATTATAAGAAGGATGATTTTCAGGCGCGACAGGCAGAAAGAGGCCATCTGTATCTAGGTTTCCCGCAGCAGAGCAACGCAGGGAGAGATGGATAACTTCATCACCCAGGGTTCCTACTGTCTACTGAAAAACACGAGGGGCTAAATTTAGAGCTGGAGCAAAAAAGCACATTTGATCAGCAAATAATTAGCAACATTAATATTTGATGAACCGTTTCAGTCATTTTTAGAAGAGCTAGTGGTGGCCAGTCGTTGGTCTGTTTCTAAGTCCACTACTTTGCTCCTGACTGAAATATCTTCACCACTGGATGTACAACCATGAAAATATTTTACATTCACGGTTCTCACATGATGTGCCCGGCTAATCCCAGTGATCTCTCCTATCTTTATATCTTTAGCAATTTGACTTTTACTCAGACAAAACAAGCACTTTAAACATATTAATTGGGAAAAATATCTACTTTCATACATTTTAGTGACCAAAACATTTTAATGAATGAAAATGTTCATTCAACCTATTTTCTTTACATCCACCTTCCTCTATAGCTTGGTTTCTGGTGGATGTAGAATAACCCCGATTGGATTATTATGTAATTCCATGGGGAAATCAAAAACCATTCCTATTCTAAAAATAATAAAACGGTACTTGGAGTTTTTTTTTTCAATATCTCTAAAACAGGCAGTACTGGCAAGATTTGCCAAGTATATACTGTATTTGTGCATCATGAAACCTTGCTTTTTTCTTTACCAAAACTACCTCATCCGCTTATGCTGACGTTAGTGATCACCTGCATTTCCTAAAATGCCTTTCACTGGGTTATACTCCATGTTCAGGTGGGAAGGAAGAGAGAAAGCAGAAGCAAGAGAAATTCATTGTAGGAGAGGCGAAGAAACCCGCATCCCACAGTGACAGGAAACGCACCCGAGCGTGTGTTACCAGTGTGTGTTGACAGTAAATGTTGATGCAGATTCAGGCAGAAGCCTTTCTGCTTTGACTTACTAAACGACAGACATTTACCTGTGGTATAGTAGATTTCTCTCGGGCGCACCTCGCCTTTCAAAGCATCTCGAAAATACAGCCTACCGTGTGGAATTTCGTTTCTATCAGGAGTCACCTTTGTCTGAGTAAGGTGTCACATTTTAGAAATGCTTTTTTTTTTTTTTTACCACAGAACCCTTCAGCTGTGTAGTTCCCCCAGAAGAACATTGAGTCAGTCATCCATTCAGCAGATTAAACAGACACCAGCATCTGGGGGAAACTGTGAAGACTCGCAATCAGCTCGCTGTTGCACATTCCTTTAAAGACCAGCCACAAGCTCCTGGGGTATTGATTAACATTTTAGATAAGAGCAAAGGAGAGAATCAATGTGTGCTCCTCTATTAGCAAAACGTGCCCTTAGCGGTTTGTTGTTTGTAATTTGAATGAAGATAAACCCAGCGCTTAAAGGCTGCGGCGGCAAATGAGATAGCTTGAGTCTGGTTGACCTCCTTCGAGGAGAACAAAAGCTAACTCAAACAAGAGTGTGTTGCTGTTTGCTTTGCTTGATAAAAAACACACACAAAAAAAACCTGAGATCGTAGTACTGGCAAAGTACGCTGAAGACATTCGGGTCCCGTATGCCGTAAATGAGAAATGAGTGAGGGCTGCAGTCTGTTATCTGATGCCGGAGGAGGGAGGAAAGCTTTCTCAGGGCTGTTTTTCACCTGTTGGGTGGCGCATTGTATACAAAGTAGGAAGAATTTGGAAGATGTACTGACAGTGTTGCAGACACACTGATGCGTGCACGGTCCCCTCGTTGTCCACAAGTACTTGCTGTAAGCCAACGTGAAGCATGCACAGATCTGTGCATGTCACCCAGTGGTGCTGTGTGGAGACACCTGTCCTCTCATTTGGGTGAGTGGGATGAAGTGATGTTCTACATTTTACATATTAAAAAAAAAAAAAAAGAAAAAAAAAATCTGTGTGCTGAAATCATAAAAAAAAGTCAGAACACTGTCGAACACTTTAAAAGCTTGCCCAAACTGAGCCCAGCCCGGCGCTTTGTCATGTACGGACGCATTTTAATACCTCAGTACATTTGTGTGTGACTAGCAGCTGCTCTGGGGCTGAAAAGCTTGCACTTTTTACTCGTGTAAAGCGAGCCTCGCGCACGTCGTGCCAGCAGGTCTGCGGACTGGCATGTTTATACCCACAGGGAAAGGCGCATGAACGCTGCGGTTGCCCTAAAAGGCCGCCCTCCGCTCGGCCCAGCGCTGCTGTTATTGTAGCAGTCTGCCTGCGGGAGCTGTACAGCAGCATCAGCAAGCAGCACAACCCCACGCCATCATCGTCGCTGGAGACTTCAGTCATTAAAATTTAAAAACTGTTTTGCCAAAATTCCACCAACGCATGAAGAAGAGACACTATGCGGTAACCTTTTTTTTCTTACATCCAAGTTGTTGCATCGTGTTTGTACAGTATGTCTGCTCTTTCCCTGTACGCATGTCAAGGGTATGTGTGGAAACGACAATAAACATGAACCTCAGTCTGGACCTGGACCAAACCGAAGGAACCGACTGACAGCGCTCGCCCTACAGCCCAATGAGAGACTAGAAAAGGAGCTTTCAACGGTGATCGCAAGTGCTTGGAAGATACAAATTACCGCCAGCGGAACCAATGTAAGGACAAAAACCACTGATGAATTGATCAAACTCACAGCTATTGTGTGTGAATCCAAGGCCTGCTATATCTTGTTCCTCTGTGCCACAGGGCTCCAAACAATTATGAGTCACACCGTTGCACCGGGTGACATGATCCTTCATTACCACAAACACACAACACTGTAGTTTATTCTGAGTCAGTCCCACGTACACCGTCCTGCTGCCGTAAATACTCACCGGGGCACCAAATAGGTATTAATCCAGAGATGAAAACAGTCCCCAGCAAATACACTATTTACTTCAATTGTGAGTCGTGTTTGCTAAATGTTACAGGTCCCAGCTGCTTTAGGAAATGATTTTGCCTTTTAAAAGAGAATGTAGCGATGTATTTGTGACCTGGTTGTGGTGCTGAGAGCCACAGAGAGGGAAGGGAGGGCAGAGCGTACAGAGAGACGGACAAACACACTGCTGTTTTGGCTCTTTTCACAGGGTTTGCCGGCAATAAGAAAGACAAAGAACAAGCCTCACCCCGGAAAGTTTTAGTGGTTAGTGACTGAATAACCTTCTCTTCATGCACAACGTTATTTTTTGCAGCTCCACATTCTCCTGCTGATTCCAGGAGAAGACCTCGTTCAATGAGCCCTTGCCATTTGTTTGCTTTTACCTTTACATCACTGCCACCTTAAACCGCAAGACACCTGTCCCTTTGTGTGACACTTTAAACACACACACACACACACACACACATATCCATTGAAAATCCCTGGTGTTTTCTGCCCAGTCATTTGGCACATTTTTGATGTTGAATCAAAAAAGACAAAATGAGAGAGCGAGCAGGGAGCGGGGAGGGAGAGGGAGCAATCTACGCTTTCCACTCCAGTGAAAGGCACTCTTTGTTGAGCACTCCTGTGTCAACCCCCCCACCACCATCAGCACTCCCTCCATATCCACCCTGAACCCCCCCCACCCGCCTCCCGCCCCTTCTCTCCAAAGCCAGGGTGGATTTTTCATTAAATGCTATCAGAAATGTGACTGGTCCTATTCATGGGCAGATGGAGGAGTGGCTGTGAGGCAGGAGACCGATACCTTCACTGGAGAATGACAGGAATCTGGGCTGTAGGTGAAGGTACGGGCGGTGGAAAGACCGGACAGATTTCACAGGACCTGACAGAGGAAGAATAACCTGAAGGAAGCAGCATCACTTATTTTATTTCCTCCTCGTGATCTCATTTTTATAAGAACCCCTGTTTCCAATCCTAAACATGTTTAATATATTCATCTGAACCAATGTGCACTTGCTCCCATTTTCTCCAGTTAGACCTCCTTTTGTTTGCAGAGAAAAGAAAATACAGCCTCACATTTGTTACAGTCTGTGGCAGCTCAGTGTTTTCTCTCGCCGTTGTGTGGCTCCTCTGAGTAAGACCTCCTTGTCCTCATTTAAAAAAAAAAAAAAAAAGCTACTTAGAGAGTTAAGAGCACTCTGCCTAAACAAAACAACATATTGTGCCACTGTTACGTCCGACAAACAAGGTGACCATATCCATCCGCTGTTCATTTCTCGCTAAAGGAAAGAGATAAACCTCTCATATTGTTAGAGAGCGGTCGATTATGTCACAGGACAATGGAAGGCAGCGGGTTGGAAGAAAACACAAACAATGATTTCCGCAACAGCAATTTAATCCTCTGGCGTTAAAACCTGACACAAAGTGGACAAAGACGAGGAGGTTGGCACGAATAAACCCCCGAATCTGAAGATTAGGCCAAAAAAAAAAAAAAAAAGAGGATCTTTTGTATAAAAAGGCCCTTTATCTGCTTTTGAAGTTGGTGAGACCTGCCAGCCGTCCTCAGCCTCTCTTTGTAACCGGCCCCTATGTCCCACAGCAAACCACCTCCTCACTTTCATCTGCCCGTCATCTTAGGGGGCAATTAATGCCATTCAGGTCTATCCACTACAGAGAGAGAGAGAGTGGGGGGTGATGGTGGGAAGGCTCATCTACTTGTTGAAGCGGGGGCTTGACAACAGCTTAGCGTAGCCTAATTTGGTGCATATAAGGCAAGTGACATTTCTTGATCCGATGAAATTCTGCGCCCGCTCTCCTCTGCTGTTATTATTTATATTCGATTGGGCCTCTGTTTATAGGCAGGCAGTGTGGAAACCAGCCAGGCTGTTGCTTAATGAATATTTCACTGCCTTCACACAATAAGCCTCCCATGATAGCCCCTGTGAATAACGTCCCGCTCCGCTCCGCCGTGCAAGCGTGCAATAACTCCAACTCATGCTTGATAAAGCTGCATGTGAGGAGAGGCTCCCGGTTTTATCGTTGACCTTTTCGCTCTCTGCTGTAGTTCCTTTACTCGGGGGACTCCCACTGTTTCTCCTTTGCTGTTCTATTACAGGACCCCGGCCCTGGCCCTGGCGTCTGCGAGAGGCAGGGGAAATAAAGCCTCCATTTGCATTACGTAATTTCATGCATTATTCAGAGCTTCAGAGAATCATTTCACCTAGACAACTCCTCAGAGGGCAGTGAGGAGATAACTGTTAGTGACAGGACGGGCTCATGAAATGCAGAGTGACTTAACCACCCAATCTGCAGATATTACCCCAGCCTGAATTGGAAATAGACACCGGCACACTCGCGCAGATGCGCTCTCAGGAAAATACACACTCACTGTTATTTTCACTTTGCTTTTTTTATCACTGAGGGGAAACAAGAGATATCAGATGCACATCTTTACTGCATATCTGTTTTATGATGCTCTTGATATTTCAAAGGATTTCAGAGACCGTGGAAGACTAGAGCACAGATAAATAGCGCTATATGGGTAGGCGTTGATCTGCCTTTTTTCTTCCTCACACACGAAACCACAAAGAGGCAAAAAGATTTTGAATTCAGATACTGTTAGATAATGATGTTCTATTTCTGCATGTGGTTCCTCTTTTTGTGGCTCATCTGCAGGCTGCTATGTTGTAGCCTTGTCACAGGGAATGAGCAAAGATTTTACTGTCATAATCTGTCTTTTTTTGTTGTTTAATAGGCTGCATTAGTTTGGAAGCAGAGTTCACAGCAGCAGTGAGTCCATCAAGAGGCAAAGACACCGCAGAAAGGCCAATTAGTGCAATAAAACAGCCACTGTAGCACATAAGCTGCATAGCAGGGCTGCTCACAGCAACTGGACATTGTTTCTTTATTGTCCAAAGCGCGCAACAGCACAGAGCCTGAAAGAACCCCCAGCTCCGATGGTGGTGCGGCTGTTATCACAGCCAGGGAACGCAGCAACACAAGACGACGGAGAAATAAAGCTTTTCTCCTTCTAATCATAGACAATAGAGTGTATTTCATTAAGCCAGATAATGGTGTGTGCATTTCATTACCATAGATAACTAGGAATATTTAGATGAGGGATGAGGTGCTCATAAAGCGCCAGTTGGTAGCCATGGTAACCTGGATCTTGGCAAACAAAAGAGTCGGGGAGAAATGTTTGCTAGGGGATGGAAAAGAAAAGGGGAAGCAGAGAAAAGAGAGAAGGAGGCAGACCGAGAGGAACTGCGGAGCTAAACGGGCCAAAGCAGCCGGGCCGAACGCTTCCATGTTGTTTTTCTTTCTACATCCCAAAAAAAAAAAGGAGACTCGGGTGACCACGGTGATATTCCTTTGTTCTCAAAAGTTAAATATGCTTTCCTCTGTAGGATACGCAGGATAATCACATGCTAATGTAGCAGTGAGCCAAATAATAAACTTAATCACCCAAATGTGGAAATCAGTGTGCAGTAAGAAAACCTATCCATCCATCTTGCTCCGCTCCTGTGGATATTACAACCCCCACACACCCGCCTGTGCTGCCAGTCAAACCTGATTTTTATGTAGTGTGAATTTCAAATGAAGATGCTTTCAGACAATAAGAAGCGCCTCGGAGCCTAAAGCAGCCCAAACCTTGACCTTGACCTTGGGAGATGGTTCTCAATCATCTCGTTTCAGAGCTGTCAGATTGAGGACAACAAGCAGGACGGGTCATATTACAGTGGATGACACCAAGGCAATGGAAATCCATTTCTTTTTGGCAGCATGCAACATTAAGCTCTGTGCCTTTGATATGGGTCCATCATTATTGTTGTCCAAACATCATTTGGCGGTTGGAAAATAAAGAGGTTAGAGTGAATGACAACTCAATACAGCTGATTTGGCATTTGCAAAATGTAACATTGATTACAGCCACTCACATTTTCATCGCAAATTGGCCAGTCAAGCTTCCTCACGCTGTAATTACAAGTCAAGTCACAACTGTGTCATTTAATGTAGCAGACTAAAACACATATTTTGAACTATTCTGTCACACTACCCAAATGACAAATACTTTTTTCTGATGATGACTTAAAAAGACGCGGGAAAAAAATTTCATTTTCTCTGATTAGTTGGTGCACTTCTTTGTTCGTGTTCATTTTACAGCCGCACACATATTTGAAAGATAGTAGGATTCATCCTCAGTGAACCACAAACATGTGCACAAAATTTCCTGGTATGCCAGCCAACAGCTGTTAAGATATTTCCATCAGGACCACAACAGTGGGCCAACCTACCGGCCGACACCGCCATCCATAGAGCCATCTTGCTCGCATTGCTAAAAAAACCCTACAACAGATGACACACAACAGAAAATAACTACATATGACCTGCTCATGGAGTTCAGCCATTAGGGGAAAGCAGATAGGGCTCCATATGGACAACCGTATACTAGCTAACCCCCCGATACTCCACTCTAATAGGAGTACAGCACTTCTATCAGACCCTTGATCTGAAAATAAATCTGCTTTTTAAACTTTTATTTATCGTGGGTGTGATCGTTTTTTTAAGATCATATTGGAGTGTGAGCTTCACATTCACCAGCACTCATCCATATTTGCGAATCATGAATTCTCAAGACAGCAACATTGACATGAGAAGCTCAATGAGAAAATACATTTTTCAGGCTGTGGCTGTGTGTGTGTGTGGGGGGATTCTGACTCTATATTCAAGTATTTGCATTTTTGTGAAAAGATTAAAGTCACCTTGCGCTGGCCTTCAACGACCTTGTCACAAAGATGAACTGTAACACAGTGTAGCATGTGGCACATCCAGCATTCCCCTATCATAGGAAACTGAGAGAATTCAGATTTTTGTTATCTAAACATGGGAGCCCACATAGAACCTGATTTTTCTGGTTTGAACAGCAATGAAAACATCTGCAAAACCACACAGGTGAAAACACAAACACACACACAACAGGGTGAATCCAGCCTGTGACAGTCAGGCATGATAATGTGGATTCCCCTGATGATGCATGAGTGTGTGTGTGTGTGTGTGTGTGTGTGTGTGTGTGTGTGTGTACATGTGGAACCAGACTCCAGGTTTGGCCCACAGTAATAAGATCAGCCTGTTTGGGCCTGACAGGCTGAGCCTCTCTCAGGGTGGCCCATCTGGCCAGCGCCCAGGTTGTGGCGCCAGCCACCGGCTCCACTGTGCAGGGACCCATCTGTGGTCCTGTGTGGTATCGACCATTACACTGCCAGGACCTGCCCAGTCTGCACATGGGTCCACCGGTCTGCGTGTGTGTTCTGCAGATGGGCTACTGGGTCAACTAATAGCAGCAAATCACTCTTAGCGATGTGTTTCAGTCAGACAGTTGTCTGACTCGAGAACTGGTAAAATTTGGTAAAATTCGGTAAAATTAGAAAAAAACATTGTTTTCATTGCCGTAAAGGCAATGCATTCCAACTGAAATATAAAAATCAAACCAATAAAATTTGACTAAAAATAGCATTCATTTTTGTGAAATGACTCAAGCTAAATCTAAATAGGTACTAAAATTTCCCTCCTTTTATGCCAAGCTAGGCTAAGCAGACATGAGAGAGCTTTTAAAAACAGCTAATGTGGAAGTAATTTGAATTTTTAACCTGGCAGGTTTCCTGCACCTACAGTGAAGTTTGACAGCAAAAATTGTCCCAGTGATCAAAAATGCCAACAGTCAGTATCAAGATATTCTGTCACTTCCTATGAATCACAGTCTTGTTAATCAAATATATTTGATGAAGAAAGGCGGGAAGACAAAACGGGGGAAATTACCTTCAGGTGTAGTCAAACACGTTTGCGTATTACATTGTGATGACACCTAAGACGAGTCCCCTGTACTCGTGACACGATCACACACGATTGGACAAAAACAAGCAGTTTTGTTTTTTTAGTCCTCATAGCAAGACCCCACCACCCTCACACTCACCTCTATCATGTCCTAAACTCTATCTCAGCACTCACAGACGCCTAACAAAACAGCCAGCGCAAATACAGAATTGAATTTTTCAGGGTAAACATAGTGCAGAATACATGTACCAACTGAGAGCAAGATTGCTATTCAGCCATGCAGGCCATGAAACCGAATGTGTTTTATCTGTTGCCCCGAAGTGTACGGTTGCTTTGTAATTCAGTTTCAGGAAACTGAACGCGAGATGAGAGATTGTCGACAGCGGCTGCATAGCTGAAAGATCACACGAGACAGCCGAGCATGAGCTAATGTGAGACGGGACACATCTGCCTCTGAGAGCTGATAGTCTGTGTGCTGGACATGTGTGGAGTTTACTGCATATCGGCAGTAGACCACAAATTAGTTAGGAAAGGATATTAGTATGCAAAAGGAGCAAAAAGAACATAACATTTACAGCATATCAGAGTCAGTTTTTATTTAAAAAATACTTTGGCAGGCAGGGATTTATGGTCATTAACCTGATGATGGCACTAAATGAAAGGTTGAGGAACCACTGAAGTGATTCTCCTGAGGGGAATATGGATATTTGTACCAAATATCAAAGCAATCAATCCATACGTTGTCAAAACATTTTCAGCTATTCAGCTACGAAAGTCAATATTGTCTGGGTAATTTTGTGCCAAGTCAGACTGCACCAGTAGACTTTTCAGTTGATGAGTGAAAGCTCTGTCCAGTTGGTGGCACTAATGGAAAACATCAGGGGATCATCAGCGTTATTAAAATCCATCCTCTGAGAAGCATGAATGTCTGAACCAATCTCCATGACAATCCAGCCACTAGTTGTTGAGATTTTTCAGTGGGAACCGCAGTGTCACACCAACTACACGGACAAACGCCTGGGCCCGGGCGTGCAGCTGCAGCGGTGCTGTTCTGGCTTGGTTCTCTTTTTCAGGCAGCTTCAGGACATTTACGATGTTATGAAGTAACTACACAAACAAAGAGTTCTCTCTAAAAGAGTTAGCTTTAGTATTTAGTAGTATTTGGCATTTTCATGTATTCGGTTTCATCTTTTTTATTGGGGTCTGCTGGTTTTCTCTTCAGGTCAACTCTGCAACCAAGGACCATTTCTCTCATTATCACACATGCAGCCTACCTAATGTACAGTATAGGACAATGGCACATCACAAGGGGGCAATGGAAGATGATTTGGATGGTTACTACCAAACCTTTAAGCTTTCATATACACACTGACCACTTTATAGCACTGTGTTACAACCCATTACGCTCCATACTACTCCATGTATTTCAGGCATGGGTGGCCACCGCAGCAATTAAATCAATGGCGGCGCTCCTGTTATAATCACGCTCCAGCCCTGAAGTCGATGCACATATCTGCATTGTTTTAGCCAAGGTTATTTCTACTGGCCTGCAATACTACGAGTAGACTTCAAACGCCTCGCAGTCCACTCGCCTGGCTGCACAGTTTAAAAGCTCGACACGGTGTGCGGGACAATGGCGGCACTCGAAAGCATTGTGGTAATCAGGGCCAATGGAATTTTCCCTGCATCATTAAAAAGGGATTGGTCTGTTCTCTGCGTTCATGGGAAGTGCCGTTAGTTAACCCAACAAAGGTGCTCCGGCTGTGGACCCCCAGAGATGAAGGGCATCGCAGGGGCTCAGCGAATCCACTTTTAATCCCCTCGGCCCCATTGTACCGATACACTCTAAACCCTTTGACCACTTCCCGCTCTAATCTCTGCAGATTTGGGCGAGTTAACAAATTTCTGATCCGTGGGCACACAACTTCCCTTGTCCTCCTCTCCGTGTCTGCTCTCCTTGCTCTGGTGACAGGTTCGGTTACAGCAGCTGGCCTCAGCAGAGAGTTTTACAGTGTCTTATTCAACAATAATGATATGTGTAATTTGATATTTATTTATTCTAAACCAGTATTACACAGTACTTTGCAGTCGCAAAACAAAGATGATTTTATCTAGAGCTGAAACGATTAGCTGATTAAATCATTGATTGCAAACAATAGGGCTGCACTTATTTATCATATTTACCCTTGAGTAACCGGCTGATTATTTTCTCAATTAATCAATTCATCATTCACAAAACAGTGAGGATCACAACTAAACAGGATTTCTAGAAATCACTTGCTTTTGTCTGACAAACAATTCAAAGCCCGGGGATATTCAGTGGACACATTATATAAAGCAAAAATGCTGCAGATTCACTCACTGAAGAAGCTGAAACGAGGGAATATTTTGTATTTAAAGCATTCAGATATTATTGAAATCAATAAGACTACCAAACAGTTATTTTTAAATTTTCTGACAAATTATAAATCCACAAATCAACTAATGGTTTAAGTTTTCATTTGCAAACATTTTTTATATATGCTGTATATATTTTTTCTGCCTTGTGAATCAGACCCAGATCAATAGTTATTAGTTATGAACAGAAAAATATATTCAACATTACATCAATGGTACTAATGCGCACGTTTAGATTTTCTGGCATCTCAAGCTCTATGGACATTGATCCACATTCCTTTCAGTCCCACCACTTACACCAAGAGGATATTGTGTTTATATGCTGCTGTGGTGGGGTGGTGTGTGTGTGTGTGTGTGTGTGTGGGGGGGGTATTGTTTGGGGTAAGTAATAGTGGGCCACATTTGGAGAGCTGGTGGCTGTGACAAAGCACTTGACAGGCCAAAAGCCACCCCTTAATTTCGGGTTGACCTCGGCTTGTTTAGCATTCCCTGTTGTTGCCGGCGACACTGACACGTGTCTGGGGCTGGGGTTGCCTCTAGGAGCTGGGGGCAGCAGAGGGTGTGAGTGCGTGCGACTGTGTGTGTGTGTGTGTGTGTGTGTGTGCAGATGGACGGACCGTTAGGGATGCAGTCTCATATTCCCAGGAGAGGAGGCAGAGGTCAGGGATCAAAGCCCCAACTGACTCCCCACCCAGTTCTGTGTCTGGGGAGGAGCAGGGATCCAGAATGAATCTCAGCTCAGGCTGGCCACATTATGCAGTTTATGTAATTAATGCAGCAGCAGGAATGGTAAGGGTCTTTGTGTGTGTGTGTGTGTGTGTGTGTGTGTGTGTGTGTGTGTATAAGCATGGAAGTGAATATTGTGTGTGAATATTGTGTGTGAGTCTCTTGTGCCAGGCCATTGTAGCTTGCTTGCACAATGTAGCAGTGCAGCTGGCACGTGGTACATTACACGCACGCGCGCGCACACACACAAACACACACACACAAGCACCAGAGTCTAGAAAGGTCTTTTAATTAAGGGATTTGTTAATTTTCTATTCAACTTGACGGTGATGAATGTCGGGGGGGTGGGAGGTGGGGGGCGGGGGGGCAGCGGCTGCCCATCTCAGCCTCGCCTGCTCAGCACACAGCGCTGCCTGGGAGGCCTCTGGGTGCAATCATCACACCGTGAAACTGTATTTACACATGAAGATTTTTAACCCTTTGGAAGCCAGAGTCGCCATGGCCCCATTTCTGTCAATGGCCACACATTAGGTGAAAAAATAAAGATTTGGCTGCAGCCAAACAAACTCTTAGACTCTTAACTGTTGTCTTGGCCAGTTACCAGTTTGAGCCTGTGGGCTCTTTGTAAGTGCCTCTGTGAAGCATCAGCTAAATTATAGGTTTCCTTCCTTTGTGTTACAACTTGAAAAAGTCAGCACTTTTTTTAACACTTCAACAAATTACATTCATATACTACTGGTTGCTACAGCATAATCAATTGAGAGAAACACCGTGTCACCATCCCATCACCCAAATTATTTTTTTTTTATCAGCATAATTGGGAAAAGTTTTTAATGACCACATCTGCTAAGTCGCAAAGATCATCTATACAGAACACAATTGCAAAACTTTCACTGCCAAACGATTCCATTAGGTTTTCCTACAATTTGTGTGGCTCTTGTAATACAGTCCTGTAGCAACTAAATGCGTGAGGAACATTTTCGTGCTTATGCGTAGCACTCTTAAAAGGTTGGCAAACAAAACCACACATAGGATTCAGCTGGCAAACCCATGTGTTCTCCTGCATTTAATGAAGCTATAATTCAATTAACTCACTGAATTTTGGGGATTTTTTTATGATGTGTTTTGTACATGTCTGCTATACAGGGTGCATATTGTGAAAAACAAATTTCAGATAAATCTGACACTGAATTTTTGGACCAATCAGGAAGTGGTAAAATGACCTTTTGACATCTGCAGCACATACAGAACGATGCTGCAGCCTGAGGACTGAGCACATTACTCCTGTTCTTTAAGGTTTCTGCCGACTTTTAAATTTGAATATAAAACTGTCTGGTTTTCCCCTTGTGTCTTTGACTGATTAATTTTCTCCACTTCACTTAGTTTCCTTTATTAAATTTGGGGTGATTTATTACTGCACTCGTAACTACACTGAAGCTGTACTCCCTGTCTACTGTTTTTATCTATTTCTATTTTAAGTGTGTTTTTAAACGTACTTTGACTCATGTGAAGCACATTCTGAATTGCCCTCTGCTTTAAAAGGTGCATTAACTCCTATTTTTTCATGCCAGGAGTCATCAGCAGCTGTCTTTTTTTTCCTCGAGTGATAGGACCCTGAATGAAACTCCTCAAATGTACAAGTGAATGTATTAAATATTCATTATGAATACTTTTTTTGTGGCTGCCAAATACATTTCGCATTGAGAGCCATACAGGCACCCTGAAGCAACAGAGGCACATGTCATATAGGCCCTCGTGCAATTTATCTATTGTGATATGGCAGCCATTCATCTTTTAAATGCTCTCTCATGATTTCCTTTGTGCATGCAGAGCCGGAGGTGACCTTGAAAACAGACCATGTGGTGTATTTTGATGATAATTTATTCTCACACAGAAAGAAACTCGTGATCTGTCTCGCTAACATGATTTTCTCCATGCCTGGTGCCATCTACACTCGCTGGAAACTTTTTTTTTTCTTACAGCAGCAGCAAAATGTATTCTCTTTTCTAAGAATCCTTTTCAGGATTTATAGGACCATGCAAATTTTGGACACACACACATTCTCCTGCAGATTTCGGCATGATTTAAAGTCCGGTTCATTCCTTCTGTGACATCGAATGCAGGTCTCTGAGTTCAGAATTTATAGTGGCTGCCAACGCACACAAACCAAGAAACAAACACTTTTAAAACATGTGCTCGTAAAGCTCTGACACACCGGCGTGAAAACAAAACTGAATCCAGAGGATGAAACTGTGGATTAAGGTTTGCGTATCAATTTCCCTCTAAAGCTGAATCACAGGCTCATTTTCAGGTTCACTCGAAGACTCTGGTGGACTGATATTGATTTATTTAACCAATGAAAACCCCCACAAAGACAGAAAACTGGATCTTAGCTCCAGTTTAAGACGTGCAAATGTCTTGTGTCTCAACTTTTACTGCCCTTAATATTTCACTCGAGAGTGTGACAAAAATAGTAACATAATCATTGTCCTGGCAGTCAGGTCAGTTATCAAGCCCTTTTTTTGTGAGACTGTCTATGACTGACACACACACACACACACACACGTGGCACACTCTGTTTTAATGCATATTAATGAAGTTAAACGGCCCGCTGTAGAGAGGAGACAATGGAGCAGAGGAGGCCTGGTTGTGAGCACAAAGCCGTGGGCTCGGGGGAAGCAGAACAGGTGCAGACAGAACATGGCAGCTCCGTGTGGAAAGAGTCACTATAGGTTCATCGGTGCAGGAAGAGATCTGTTTAAATGCTCAAACGCACAACGCAGATTTCTTTTGTGCTAATTTTTTTCGGTGCTAAAACGTTGTTGTGCTACTGCACTTTCTGTCAGAGAATTCTCCTGTCAGCCAAACGTGCGGTACTATTTACTTTTGGGGGGTGAAGTTGTCGCTCTAGTCTTGAATACTGAATGGATATTGCTAGGGTAACGGTTGTTTTCTCCATGGATTAATCTGGCAATTTTTTTTTTTGGGGGGATTTGCTTGTGGTGTGGACTGTCATAATAATAGCGAAAAATGCAAATAACAACTAATCGAGGAATCCAAAGCGACGTCTTCAGATGTCTTGTTTAGAATGACCAAAAATTCCAAAATCTAGAGACTATTATACAAGACAAGGATAAAAAGAAGCAAAGCCTGCAATTTGTAACTTTTTTCTTTTACTTTTTTGCCTGAAAAATGACTAAAGTGATTAATCAATTAGCTGCCCATTATTTTTCTGTCAGTCAACTAATCGTTTCAGCTCCAGACATTACTGCTAATTCCCAGCAAATCACTCCAGCTCTTTTATTTGTTTTTGTTTTTTCCTATAATACTATCTTTCAGGATTTTTAGGATATGAGAAGACTTTTTTTTTTCATAAGAGAGGTTCACGCACAAGTCTGTCTTCTCTCAGTCATTGTAACAGTACCTGGTGGACAAATGATGCCCAGGTTGAATACTGTTGAAAACTTCTCCATGTTTGTGACTCTTTGTCCCAGGTTGAATATTTCTCCATGTTATAACCAGTTCACCAGTGTGACTCTACCTTCTCACGCTGTTCTGTTTGGATGATGTTTGAAGGGATGAATTTAGGAGAAAAATGCACTGAGAATAAAAAAGAAAGTCTGGACATTTTTTGTTTCCAGCAGCAAAAATATTTGGGGATACCAACAACAAACTGATGAACTTTTGCAATGAAAAAACTAATTTCGGATCCACTGCATGCATGTTTCAGTCCGTCATGCTGATCCTCTGTTCCTTACGTGCCAAGTTATCTGAAGATCTTTAAAGGGGAAAAACAGTTTTGTTAGCCATACTTACTATTCAGGCTGTGAAAAGTTTTAAATGTTTTCTGTCTTCCCGTCTGAGAAAACAACCACTGATGAGGTCATCAAGGTCATCTGAGCTCCTCCAAAGGCCAATTTCTGGCCTTACCCACACACTTAGGATGACAAGATATGAGGAAAACTTGGGCTCCAGTATTTTAATCGAGCATGGGCCAAAGTAGGGACAAAAGGTCACAAAGTCTTGACCTCTGCTGACTATTCTACAGGATATCTGCTCTGCAAAAGCTATTTGGTGCTACTGCAGGCAGACAAACACCTAGGAGGAGTTAGGCACGACAGCTGATAAATTCAAATTCCTTCATGCCCTTGCTGTAAACTGAATAACAGTTTTTCTACATCAAGCAGCCAAACTGAGGTTTGGGCCGATTTCTATCCAAGCCTTCCTCTCAAGGTTAAAAACTGTGAGGAAAAAAGGCAACAAAAAACAAGCACAAAACAATCTAAGACGTTATCATTGCGAAGCATTCAGTCTCTATCAAGCAGCATGATAAATAATTATCTTTTAGTGTAATAATACTCATATCCTGGGAGGGGAAAACGGTTTTCCCCGCTCAGTAACTCCCTGCTCTGCCCTGCGGACCCTCCTATGGGGCCAGGGAGATAATCAACTTGAACCAAACCACGCCCCCCTGCTTTATTCTAACAGCGCCTGCATGCTGGCTGCTCTTCATACTGGACCCAGCGAGAGAAGAGCGCAGTACATCTCCACCGGCTACCCATGCTGACAAACGCATCGTCCGAAGCATCTATTCACCTCTGCGGACATTAAACTCTGCAGCTCTGACAGGATGGATTTCTTGGACCGCGGCTACCTGGACGCGCGGTCTCCCTATGATTACACTTTTAATTTCTGGAACGACTACCTCGGCCTGTCGACGCTGGTCGCCAAAAGTAAGATCAACAGCCCGTCCTGCAGCCCCAACTCTATAACCGAGTCTCTTAAAGCAACTTTGGGCTTGGAGGACGACACCCCGGTTTGTTCCTGCGTGATTGGGCACGGCAGGGACAGCGACGGCCACTTGGACTGCTGCTGCGCGGCCGCGGGCTCCCCGCCGCTCTCCATCTACGACCTGAAGGAGCGCATCTCGCTCCTCAGGCCGTACGAGCACCTCGCGGGTGACGCGCCGCTCGGAGACAGAGACTCGCCCCCTTACAGGGCGAGCTTCGCGGGCCTCGACCTGCTCGCCATGGACCGAAGGCGCAAACAGACTCAGAGGGGCAAGCCGGAGCCGAAGGTGTGCGTCTTCTGTCGGAATAACGGCGCCCCGGAGGAAGTTTACGGCACGCACATCCTGAAGACAGCGGACGGCAGAGTTCTGTGCCCCATCCTGCGGGCGTACACCTGCCCCCTGTGCAGCGCCAACGGCGACAACGCGCACACCATCAAGTACTGCCCGCTCTCGAAAGACCAGCCGAGCCAGAGAGTGATGGCGAGGGGGGGCAGAGCGATTGGCAAGCGGCTGAAAATCTTCTAAGCGAGCAGATGGATGAAGTTTGAGTTGCACTGTCTTCTAAACTACAAGTGTGTGCGGCAGTCATTTTGCCCCATTTCATGCACAAGACAAGTCTGGGGGGAGAGAGAGAGATTTTAAGAAAATAAGATTTTTATTTTTTGTTTTTTTGTTTTTTATTAATGTACGTGTCACTTGATTTGTATTGTTTTCGTCTGTCCTGTTACTCTATGGGCACATAGTTTACACTTGGACGCATTGCGCGCAATACCCCCCTCCAGCACTGTAAGGACTCGGCGATCAGAAATGAACCAAAGTACTGTACAGATCGACCCGCGAATGACCACCTTCATGCTGTAATCAGAAGTTGCTGCGCCCCCCACTGCGCACGTCAGCGGGCTGGTCTGGCTTCACGAGACGCCAACGTCAAACGAAGACGCAGCGCTCAGTGGCCGGTGGATGTGACGGGTCTGACAGGCCGCGCAAGATGCAAGATGCAAGATCTACTTCTCGATAACGAGCACATGCTTTTCCCGTTTTTTTCTTGATATAAATGTTTTCTACCAAAGGAATACACTTTTGTATTTAGCCTAAAGGTAATTCCTGTATGTTTATATGTCTGGGTGTCTTATATTCTTTATGTGACTTTATGTGGATATAGTATTTTACAGATTTTAACTGAATGTAAAGCAGCGCGGTTCACCTACATGCCCTTCAAGTAGCTCCAAGCTCTGTTATTATATAGCCTACTGTATATCCTGAGTTCAGAAACACAAACGCTTGACTGATTTGCAATTCTTGTAAATGTATAAAAAAAGAGGGGAATGGGGTGAAACAATTTTAGCAATGAAAAGCCTGACATTCCAAAGTCTTTATCTGTCAATAAAAATGTTTGATGTACTTATTTTTACCTTATGTATCATTTGGGAAATATATTCACTGTAAATAACCTCTGAATAAACTTGTAATTTGCATTGGGTTTTTTTTTTTCTTTATATGGGACTACAGCTGATTTTTAATACGAATCAGTCACTTGGTTCTGCAGCAGGATACGTGATGTCATCACTGAAGTAACTGTGAGTTCACAGTGTTTTGTCAAACATGACTGAAAAGGCATTGTCTCTCTCTCTCTCTCTCACACACACACACACCCCTGTGTTTATAAACTGCGCACATGCGACACAAATGCGCCATCTAGTGCTGAGAACCTTCAACGGCAGGATCTCTCACAGAGACAGAATCCTGCTCTGTAAAAATATTCACTGCTCAACATGCTGCATTCATTCACGTGCAGTTTTGAAGTACTCTTACTGAACTTCAGTGTTTTACTTTATTTACTGTGCTCAATGGCCACAGAGGTAAGAAAAGAAAATAGGTATCCAGAATGTCACAAAACAAAGCACAACATTTGTCCAGAAATCTCAACCTTCCTCTCCCATGAATAATCTGTTGACCCCCCCTCCATATTAAAGTCAATGTTACTGCTCTTCATAGCACTACACTCTGTAATTTTACTTCAGCAGTATATTTCATGCAGGACTTTTACTTTTCACTGCTTTTACTGAAATCAGGGATCTGAAAACATGATCAATGTAAATTTGATCAATTCTAATGGAGCGTGTACATCACAGCAAACACTTTTTATGATTTACCATGGATTGGTCTTTTCAAAGTGAAACAAGACGATTAACAGTCCGCTCTGCTCAGACACATTCTGTCTACGCTTTGATTTGTCCAGATGTGTTGAACCCTACAGATGCTGGACGAACGATCCATCAAACCTTTCTACCTTTTTATTTCAAATGTTATATACTGTAAATGATCATTCACAGGCCTTGAGGGTTTCTTCTTTCTGTGCAAAGACATCAGGCGGTAGGTGTGGTTTGACGCTTTAGTTCTGGATAAAACTTTTGATGAAAAAATGAACTCTGTGCATTTCTTGTTTGTGCATTTGTAATAAGACTCTGCTTTGGCAGTCGCTTGTTAAAAGTCACTTATTTTTGGTGCTGCGGACACAAACCCCCCACAAAAAATTCAGGCAGTGGCACTAAAACTCTGTGAAAGGGGGACGAAAAAGGTTTTATTGAGCTGTCCATTTAAATGTGAGGCAAATCGATGAGCTTCATTGACCTCTATTGGCAACTACTGAGAACTGCAACAACATTAACAGACCTCGTCCTCTCCTCCAGGAAAAACCACAAAACTGTGAGGCCTGCCTGAGCCTTTTCTGTTTGCTCCTGCCTTTTGTCAAATAAAATTTTGGACCTCATATATTCACATCTTGTGCTGCATTTTAACAGCAGTCTGATCTTTTCTCTCCTGTTTTGTGTTTTAGTCCACTGTAGCTTATTTTTAATCCTCTATTTCATTCTGCGCATTTAAATCCTATTGCAGCATGTCCTTTTATTTTGCCTTGCGTTTCTTTTCTTAATGCCTTCTCTGTTAGGCTCTTTGAATTGCCTTTTGTTGTTGGAAGGTGTTATAAAAATAAAGTGGCCTGGCACAGGGCGGATGGATTGCTGTGACTAACTGCATCATCAGACTCTGCCATCTGAGTTTATTGAAAGTCGCTTTTCTGACACTGCTGTCACCACACATCAAATGCCACTGAGATAAATCATATATGAGTGAACTACACCAGGAATAATTAACCAGTTAAACTGAAACTATACTCTGGCCATAACAACAACAACTGGGGATGGCAGCCAGATGCTTCTCCTTTATAAATAAACTAATGACTCGATTAATTAAGTTACCTCTTTAGGGTGAACTGATCTTTTAAATTTGACAACATGTACAAAGGACGACTGTGCCTCATTGACTTCTGCTGTCAGCTACTGAGTAAAGCAGCACGAGAAACAGAATAAAAGCCGTTGGGTGGAACAGACTAACTGTCATAATGTCTCATTATCGTGACATGTAGGAGTGAAATGTGTGATTGGAACAGAGGACTGACAGAAGCATCTCGTCTTTCAGTTTGGCAGGTATCAAGTGTCTGCCTGGTGACAAACCCCTCCGTGATGGAGGACAGTGTACGGCAAACAGCAAGGGTGATGTTGAAAACAGTGGAGGTCTGACAGAGTTGTGAGACTCCTTCTCCACCGCAAGAATGAAAGCATAGACTTGGTTCCTGGACAGAAGACCCTGTATGAATCACCAGTATTGATCACTGCAGATAAATTATAACCAGTTTGCGCTCATAAAAGAAAGGAAACACTTAATATAACACAGCCCAGAGTTTACAGTGTCCTTTCATTGTATATACCACTACACCACCATAAAATACTGGCTGGATTGTATTGATTCTTAAATGTAGGTTCAGAGGAACAAGGGAGTAACAGCTGATCATTTTAATAGAAAGAAGACAAAGTATGAATATGAGTAGTTTTGGAAATGCTGGGTGTGTAATTGTACAGTACCGGGCGATAAAATAAAAATTTGGAAAATGGTTAATAGCATTGTTCTTACTGTGCACATAAAAAGGAAAAGAGGGAAGAACAGCTACATGTTATGTAACAGCCCACGTACCTTATAGGTTGTAATAATTCATTTATTTGAAAAAAAAGAAATAAAAATTAAGTGCACGCAGCGCCTGCTCCAAGCCTCGTCCACAGTGAGGGTGAAGACGTGATAATAAATCTGAAGTGTGGGTGAGCTCCTTTTTCTCCCATGCTGCAATAAAGTTTGCACAGAAGTCAGTAATATAATGTGTGACTGTTCTCCCCCTTTTTATTCTTTCAATACACAATACCGCAAAGGTTGTTAACATTGCATTTCCCCGACATGCACCCTTGTTCCCTTGAAGGTCTTCATAAAAATGCTGAGTGCACAGTTTATTTCTCCTTTCCTCTAAAAGGCCCAGCTGTTACTCTTCTCTGCAGTCTCCTTTTCTTCCTCAGCCAAGGAATCAGCCGACATTTTATTTGTGCGTGATACACACAAGGAAATCGTACTGTAAATAGTGAGCTGTGTCACAAAGTGTTACTGAAATCTTTTGTTGTTTTGTTCTTACTGCGTTCCACTGGAGCTAAGATGTGCGCAGACCGATGAGCGTCAGGGGTCAAACAGCGCGAGCTTGCAGAGCAGCACGATGACACATCAGAGACAGAGACTGTCCTGCAACTGTCACCCGGTCGTCACCCACCGTTGCGAGTCCTTGAGCACGACTCTGAGCTGCTTCCATCAGCTCGTGGCCTCTGTTTTTCCGCCAAATACCCAGGATGATTTACAGGTACGCCCTGACTCATCTCTGGATGTTAAACAGCACGAGCGTTTCTCTGTGTCAGCGGACGCACGTAGCACTTTCTTCCTCAGCGCCGTCTCCCGTGCACAGTGTCAGGGTCAGGACGGCTCAAGAACAATAGTGACTCATCAATTTGCAATCTGAACAAGTCAGATGGATTCATCTAAAGACACTCTGGAAAGAACAGCAACCTGAGGCCACTGCAAAGGGTATACAGAATATATCTATCATCAGTATACATGTTTATGACATCTAACATCTAATTCAGAAGATGATCAAAAAGAAAAGTGCATAAATAAGAAATTACTATTTCAACATCTCACAAAGTAACAAAGTAAAGCTAGATTAATCTGCGCAGAGTTCAGTCTGCAGTTTGCAGGTTTTGGTAACTGTAGTACAGTATGTGGGTTAAGGTGGGATTGTTCAATCATCTCTCACAACTCCACCACATCAATCTATTTAAGCACCACACAATCTCTCTGGTAATTAAATTCTAGTTTTCTGGAGCATTAAAATCTTTAAGTGCCTGGCTCTTCAGGTAAAAGCCCCTCCATTCTCTCTCTTTATGCACTATGCATTGATTCTCTGTAAGTGGGTTGTGCATAAGTCTTTTTTGCAAGGTTTGCCCCCCTTTTTTCTCACTTTATGTATGCGGTTGTGGTCATTGCTCTAAATATGCATCTGTGCCTGCACCGAGTGCAATCCGCATCCAGAAGCACACAGAGCGACGAGGGTGATAGATTGCAGATTAAAAGAGAACCTGCTCTACCACATGTACTCTGCCTGGCGGGGCTGAGAGTGAGTCTGAAAACCAACCTCCTCTCCTCACTGCAGCAGGCTGCCATTGGCCCGGTGGATGCTGACAGCACTGATGTTTCTCTGTGGTGGAGGGGGGGAGGAGCGGGGGGAGGAAGCCTCACTCTATAAAAGCTCAGGATATGCAGCATCACTGAGCTGGTGCAGTGCAAAAACGCTCGCTCATCCTCACCGATGGTGTGCAGAACAAGGGGGACATAAAAAAAAACCTTCTGAAACTAAAAAAACATCCATATTCTTTTCTTAAACAAACCAAAAAATCCACAACAAAAAATTCATCATGAGCTACGATTCCTACTTCTCCTACCGCCGCCCTTGGGACAGCTACAGAGGCTCCCGAACCACCACCAAATCCTCCATGTCCTCTTCTTTCTACTCCTCTCGAGCTCCTCCATCCGGGAAGAGGATCGTGAGGCTGGCCTCCTCTTCCCTGCCGGACGGGTCGGAGAGGATGAACCTGGCTCAGGCCAGCTCGGTCAACACGGAGCTGCTGGGTCTGCGTTCCCAGGAGAGGGAGCAGCTTGTGGACCTGAATGACCGCTTCGCCACCTACATCGACAAGGTGAGGCACCTGGAGCAGCAGAACCGGGCCCTGCTGGCCGAGCTGGAGGCGCTGAGGAGGCGGCAGAACGACCCGTCCCGCCTCCAGGCGCTCTACGAGGGGGAGGCGCGGAGTTTGAGGACCATGATAGACTCGGAGAACGGGGAGAAGATGCAGATGGAGGCGGAGAGGGACTACCTGCGCGACGTGTACGAGCAGATGAAGGAGCGCTATGAGGAGGAGGCGAGGCGGCGCATGGATGCCGAGGAGGCCCTGCAGAGGGCCAAGGAGGAGGCCAGCAGGGCCGTGCTCTCCAACTGCGACGCCGAGGCCACCGTGGTGTCCCTGTGTGATGAGATGGTGTTCCTGAAGAAAGTCTTCGCAGAGGAGCAAGCAGAGCTGCAGGCCCAGCTGCAGATGGCTAACATCAGCGTGGACGTGGAGGTGTCCCGGCCGGACCTCTCCACCGCCCTGCGAGACATCCGGGCGCAGTACGAGCGGCTGGCAAACAAGAACATGCAGGCCGCCGAGGACTGGTACAAGAGCAAGTTCGCGAGCGTGGCGGAGATGGCCAGCAAAAACAACGAGGCCGTGCACGCCATCCGGGAGGAGACCATGGAGTACCGGAGACTCCTCCAGACCCGGTCCTCGGAGATTGAGTCTCTCCGGAACGTCATCGACTCCCTGAACAAGCAGCTGGAAGACCTGGAGGAGATGCAGGCCAAAGAGGTGGCAAAGTACCAGGTGAATGAGGGATGCTTGGATGCTGCTCTGTATTAATATTTAACCAACAGGAAAATGTGCACTGGATCATTCATATTTTTTAGAGCCTCAAACAGGAGCGCGGGGAAAAAAGGGGCGGGAAAGACAGAAGGATGAAAAGATGTGGGTGTGCAGTATAAACCTTCTTGGGGACAAGGTCAGAGCTGAGATGGCATAATGTTAATGTTAAAGAAACGGAGGAGATCTTGCTTCTTTTAACTGCAAGATGAAATGCAGTTATAGTCCCTGCAGCAGCTGCACCCTGCCCACGCCGTCGTTCCTCAGCAGGAAACGGTGGCAGGCTGACAGCAGAGGGGAAAATCTGCAACGTTAACAACTGAAAGAAAAAAAAAGTGACTGCACACAAAAGCTACAAAGCCAGGAGAGAAAAAGAGAGAGCAGTGTTCTCCGAAAACGGTGTGTAATGTTACAACCAGTCTGAGGTGAATCTCCTGTTTTATTTTCTTTTGCGTGTACAGATGAGGATAAGTGAGCTGGAGCGGGATATCTCTGAAGCCAAGCAGGAGATGGCGCGCTACCTGAGGGAATATCAAGACCTCCTCAATGTGAAGATGGCCCTTGACATTGAAATAGCTGCGTACAGGTAAGACATGTTGGGCTCCACCAGCACGAAGCCTCAATCACATGAAACCAATATAGCAACCAATCGATGCTGCTGCGTTCGTTTGAGTTTCTGCTAACCGTGCATTTTTCACGTTGATGTTCACCGTCTCTGGGGCAACACGTTTTTAAAGGCATAACATCAGCTGTGCAAATGTGAAAATCTGATTTCCCTCCCCTTTCAGGAAACTTCTGGAGGGGGAAGAGATTCGCCTGGCTTACCCTGCCCTTCCCGCCCTGAACTAAAATGTAAACGCCACCAGCCTGGCAGAAATCTGAATTCTTCACCCCCCTTCTTCCCTGTCCTGACCTGGACATCACCAACCTCCCTCCCTCCCTCATTTCTTTTACGTTCTTCCCTCTGCCACCCCCCACCCCCCATAGAAAATTTAGTCCTTTCTTTACTCCTCCCAAAACCAAACCGCGAACCAAAGCTCATCCTTCTCAAGACAGATGCGCCCTTGTGCTAAACAAGAGGTCCACCAGAAGTCCCCCTTCTTCTACACACGTTCTGACACCACACATCAAGATGATGGCAGCCTGCAGAATGCAGAGTGGCTGCACTGCATTAGTTACATGGCTATGTCGGACAGCCGTGTTGTTTTGGTGGAGTTCCTCTCTGTGGCACACGTTAAGATCCAAGCAGCGGAGCTCCCCGATCGACTCCACTGACCCCTCCTTGTGCAAACATTTGACCAAGTGTTTGTGAAGGAGGGCAAAAATTTCTCTTACCTCTTGATGCTTGGACTTTATCTGTGTTTGAAATGATGCAAGAATACCTGCAGCATTGCGACTGACCACAGAACTCTATCAATCCATTATGGCTTGTCCTGCACCACTGGTTTTGTAGTAGTAGTCATCGGACCAGTAACCTTAAAAATTCTTTTCACTAAGATCTTTTTCTTTTTCATTTCGGTTGCTCTTCCTCTGCATTTACATCTACGCAAATACTGCAAGCTTTGTTTGGTTTGAAAATCAGTGTGAGTTTGGGTCACCCATTTGGCTGGTAATTTAAATATAAAGTTTTTTCTTGCATAACCATCTGGACGTGTAAATGCTTTGGAAGACTACATTAATTGTTACTGGTTTCTCCTTCTAATCGTGCAGTGTGTCTCTCTGCCTGTCTGCATCTTTTTGTTTCCTTCTGTAAGTTCGTTCAAAGCCAAACGGTGAAACTGAAAGATAACTGCAGGAGGCTCCTTGTTGTTTGTCTGCTGATCTTAGACCTGATGGTGCTTTACATCTGTGAAACTAATACGAAGCCTGCACCATTACCCTGGGTGTACCTGTTAACAGCCGGCAACAAGCTGAATAAACATATAACTGACCTGCAACCCCGTGCACATGTGGAGTTTTCATTTGACACTTTTCGGGATATTCAGTAGACATTGCAGCATTCCTTAATATACCAAATACACAAAACATCATATCAGTGTTGTCTCTCCACTGTATTTGGCTACGTGTTGCTGAGTTTTAGACCGAGCCAATATGTAAACAATGTGTAAGCAGCAGTAATCACTGAAAATATGCAGGGATTGGGCATTGGGCCTATTCTAACTCACTTGATCATTCAACTGCAGCCTCATTTTTAGTTTTGATGAATAAATATTAACTGTGATCAGTTGGCAAGTAATAAAAAAACAGGGCGGGTGTATTTTTAGACGGATGATCACACGGTGTTAATCAGTTATGTGTTCTCTTTGACAACCTTTGAGAATTTCAAAATTTTCAGCACAGCATCCGTCCAATAAAGTTTAACTTTGAGGCTCTTTGTCACATCATTCATATCAATATTATATTTTACTACTGAATCGACAGTGCACCTTACCTTGTACGTCTGGGGTATCTTAAACAATGAATGTGTACTTACTAGTAGTAAGAGGAAATGTTTGTTTGGTTTGGGAGGCTGGTGTAATTGTTTCCCTCCTCAGAATAAGAATGATAACAGGAAAGGAGACCTTACTTACGTCTCTCAATGTCACTGCACCATTTCCCATCATCCAGTGTTCCTGGCAACCTGGCTGCAGCTGTAACGTGTCGGTGCGTTGGCAGGATCATCAGTCACCGGGCCCACGACGGGCAGGCCCCCCTCCATCCCTGAAGAAAATACCAATACGGGTGGTTTCACAAAGCAGCGCAAGATGTAGCGCGTATAATATTAAGTCCTGCGTCGTCTTGGCTGAACACTCGCAGTCTTTTCTGCACTTCAAATGCTGCATCACTGGAAATCAAAGGCCTTTTACAGTACAGCGTGTACATGTGCTATGGGTAGATAGATTACATCTAGTTTACAGTAGCTGGCGAAATAACGAGGGCCCTTTTCACATTCAACTGCTGTAAAATGCCCATCGATTACTCTGATCCTTAAATATTATCTTACATTTGACCACGAACACGGGCCTTTTGTCGACGTTAGAAACGGACGTTTTAATGGTCGACGTGAAAGCGAATTATTACAGTAAGAAAACAATTGTTTCAGGCTACACGTGGAAACCTGAGCACTGGTTAAAAGGCAGATTTGACAACTTGTGAGTCTGTTGTTTGAATGACAATCCATGAGACAGGATATTATAGAGGATATTACTCAGCGCGCAGGGGGTGTCAGCTGCTAAACAGTTAGCAAACCAACACTGGTAGCTGGCTAGCTGCCACTAAAGTTAATCACACCGGTGAATAAACGCTCTGAGCCATAGCATTGGGTTGTGATACATCCACGAGGAGCGGGCAGCAAACAACTCCCTTTCTGACCTACAGGTGGCGGTAACTTCGGAACAACCGCGTCTCCCTTCGCTCATTACTTCCTCCGGTCAGAGGGCAACAACATGGCGGCTCCTGCGCACCGATAACATTTGTCAATGCCTTGGTGTTAGGACGCGAAGTCGAACGGCATGCGCTTCCAGTGACCGTCACTTTTACCGTTTGAGAATCAGCGCCCGTTTTCCGCATTTCGACGCCGCCATGTTCCAGGTGATCGGCCGCAGGAGCGTCCGGGCGGCCAGGCTCCTCGCGCCCAGGAGCGCCGTGCTCGTGGAGGCCGTACGCGGACGGAAGACCCGCGACGAGCCGACGGCCAAGTCCAAAGAGGGGCGGATCAAAGTTCCTCCACCCGTGGATCCGGTGGAGATGGTGGTGCTCAGGGAGAGATTCGCGGACTACTTTTTGATCATGAGGGCGCTCCGGTACGTCAAAGACAGGGCATCCGCTGCTCTTAAAGAAGTCCGAAACTGTATCTAATTTTAGTCTCTTTGCAGTCGTTTTGTGTATTTTTGTGTCTCTCTTGAGTAGCTTTGCCTGTTTTGTGTCGACTTTTAACTGAAATATGTGATTTACAGCAAGAAATATTAGCATATTATACATAATTACATTAATATCCATACTGGGTCCAAGTACGGCAGCCGAGAAGTCCTGACAAAAATGTCTGTTTGCTTTCCATCGCCTTTCAACAATGTGAGTGCAAAAACCGTATTGAGTCGCACTCAGATGTCTTGTAATTAAAAAGTGCTGGCTCTGTCCTCCGCGTTTGTCAGCCTGGAGTTTAAGGAGGAGATTCTGCGAAAGAAGTACGAGCAGGAGACAGGCTCTCAGGCGGAGAAGAGGGCGAAGGAGGAGGCGGAGGAGCATCGTGCCCTCATGGCCTGGAACGACCAGGAGAACCTCCGCCTGCTCCAGATCAGGTGAGGAGGAGTGAGAGCGAAGAGGTGATACAAACCAGCCGTTTATTATATTTCATAAAACAGCATTTGCTCATTCAGCCTCTCCCCTGCGGTCTTTCAGAGTGGCGAGGATCCAGAAGGAAAAGGAGGAAGCTGAGCGCAAGGAGTTAGAAGCTGTCATTAAGCGGGACCAAGAACACCAAGAATTCCTCAAAGAGAAAGAGAGGGAAATTCTGCAGTTGCAGGTACATAATATTACAATATCAGATTTCTTTTGCTTTTTTCCATCCTCTTATACTGCAAACTGCAGCAGAAACTACCAGCTACTTAGGCATGCTTTTGTAGGCTGCATATTTCAGACCCACTGATCTCTTGATTTTGGTCTTTCACCATCTAACAGGAGGATGCAAAGCACTTCATCACGTTGGAGAACTTGGATCAGCGTATTGAAGAAGCTCTGGACAATCCAAAGAATTACAACTTTGCCATCGACAAAGAGGGCAGGGTCGTTAAACAGACGGTGCTGCAGTGACACCACCCTGTGTGTTTCTGTCTCTGGAGAAAACAAAAAAAGAAAGCGCTGTTTTGTCGAAATGGGACTTTTCAGTCTAATCTGCTCTGGAGGTGAATTTTCATCAAACACGAACACTGGAGAACATGCAGGGCGAGAAGGCTGTCGTACCTGTCAACTAAGAAGTATTTTAAGAAATCATTCATCAGCAGATAAATCATCATGTCATCAGAAAAGTGTGAGCTTGTTGGCTGATGGGACAGAATGGGACTGTATTTCCAACTTAACCTGGATGCGTCTGTTTTGTGATGATTGATTGATCATTACCGTCTGCTCATGATATGTAATGTATATAAAGTAAGTTAATGCTTACTGGAGTTTCCACTGAGTCTTTTTCAAAGGTAAAGGAAGAAAATGACATCAGTATTTAGATTCCATGTTCCGACCTCTAAATCTGATCAAGAGCTACTTTGGAAACTGTCTAGTAATTTACAGTTTCTTTTTACAATTGTGAGAAACCATTAGCAAGACAACGCAATTACTTAACAATGCCAGTTTGAAAAATGTTCCGCAACATCCTGGATGTGTTCTTAAACTTCTCACGTTAAAAATTGACAAAAGATGACTTGTCGTTCTGTCTGAAATAAAAGTGGATAACCACCTTTGTGTAAAAGTTATAGCTTGATGTACAATTTACTGTCTGAGGGAAACTCTAACATTCTTTTTTCTAAAGGGGGAAAAAAGGATTTCTTAAATCATCATCACATCCTCTAGTCCTGCACCTCAAGCAGCTGAACTCTAGGTGGCGCCCGGTGCTGCTCCCCGTGTTGTCGTGTTTACTGTCAGGCAGGTTATTGACCGGCTCACGCGGGACAACGTGCAATCCCCTCCTCTCAGGCCAGGCGTGCAATGTTGATGGGATGATGGTGATCAGAGGTGAAGACCTGAGGGGAGAGTCAGGCGACCTGCAGCAGCTTTAGTGAGAAGAGGGCGGGTAAACTCCGGGGGACGCTGCTGCAAAATGGACCTTTGCCCTTCACATGGTAACTTGAACACCTGGTTCGAAGGGGTGAAGAACAGAGCAACTTCTCTTCTCCAGTTATTTGAATTTTGATTGTTCAAAATCCTGCAATGCTACGAAAACCTCAAAACACAAACACCAGTTCACCCCTTTTGAACATTCAGCAGACCTCAGTAATGTCTTCTTCACCTACCCATCTCTTCACAAACATAATAAAGATAAAATAAGATGAATATTTCGGTGATTTAACTCGATACACGTCCCGAGGTACCAGTCCACTCTCTGTAATCCTGTGCACATGGTTAATGCGATTGCTCAGTCAGGTTAACGGGATTGTTCAACCGTGGCAGTGAACACTTGAGATTAGCGTTGGATTGAGATGAACCCTCAGCTCAGCGGCTTGCAGCTGGCAGCAGCGCTCACCGCTCAGTCAGCGACCTAACACAGAGCAGAACCTCTGATCCAACAAGTCTCTTAAATACAGAGCAGTTATAATTCCTCTCCTTTTTATTCGGTGCAGCGGGTGCGATTACATCAGCATACAAACAGCAAATCTTCAGGGTAATTGTAGTTTTTTGTCTTTGTCCAGTAATGTCTATGTCTTGACTCTAACAGACTATTAAAATACATAGAGACTAAAGCTACAGGTGGCTTCTCACTGGTTCCAAAGCAAACCGACAACAATCCTAGTGAACGAGATTTGTTCTTGAGCCCCTTGACACTGGAAATAAATACATTCATGTAATATTGTAGCTCTGCAGGCAGGCTTGATGTGATTTGATTTCTGTGAGCAACATGCTCATTTACATTGAGCTATTGTGCTAACAGTGAGTCATCCAGGTAAAGGGTTGGGGGTTTGGTGATGGAAAGTCATTTACTTCGACCCAGAAATTGCATTTCAGACCAGTAAGACTTTCACAGAGCTGCATCTGTTCCTGTCCATGCCTCAGATATTTTTTTTTTCTCTTAAGTTTTTAAAAGTGCTATAGGAAATGATAGCACATCACCTATTTCTGGACCTTCAAGTGAAAATAAATCTGGTTATTATAAAAAATATTAAAATTAACACCTCATTCAAAACTCAGAACAATAACATTCAGAAGAAGGCTGTACATTTGGCGCACATAGCTGGTTCGGCAGACTGGCCTTATAAAATCCTATTTTGTGATAAAAAAAATAGCATTAGCTCACATTAGACTGACAAAAGAAAATCAAGAAGATAAAAAAAACCATTAGCACTTGAATATTCAAGTATAACACCTCAGACATACAACACATTCACCAGAGGGAAATACTGCTGGCTTCTTCTATGATTACAAATAATCTCAGACTCTCACACACTTTTGTGTGTGTGTGTGGGAGGCAATTGTAATACCTGAAGACAAAGGTTTTTTTTCTTCTTTTGAGCTAATGAGGCATGTTTTTAGTAATTAAGCTACCACTTTGTTTCTCATTGTGTTGCAAAATCATCCTTAAGAAATCTGGTTGTTGAGCTGTCCGGGGTATTTCTCAAACCTCCTCTCTGCCTCCTCGCTGAACGCATCACCTGTGAGGATTTTAAAAAGAATACATTTTAAAGAATACATAATTGTTTCAAAGCCAAATCTGACATTGACGGCTGGTAGTTTTAGTGTTTCTGGCCACTCACCAATGTGGCAGTTATGGAACCAGATTCGATGTCCATCGTACTTGCAGTTGCATTTCATGGCGTTGTTGGTGAAGTCGCTCTCGGCCACTTCGTGATTGGGATTGATCACAACCTGAGCAGATGAGCAACACAAAAATAACCATATGATAAAGTGAATGTTCGCAGGACATGACAGCTCTTCTTTTACTTCTCGTGGAGTCTGACATGCTAAATTGAGTACACTAAGTAGTAAGCAAGTAAATTGTGTGACAGCTGGATTAAATATGAGTGCATTTTTAGCGGGATCGTGGATGTGTTTGTTGGGTTTCTGCGTTTCTGCACCGACCAGGATGCGCCCGTGGTCTACAATCACCTGCATGATGTAGTTTCCAGGTTTTACATCTGTGATGTCGATCCACTGGCAGTCAATGTCGTGGCGGTACAAATCCCAGCAGCCCACGGTGATGCCCTGATCGCCAAAGTTAGCGCACTCGTACCTCTTGGAAACGCCTGAGTGTCACACAAAAAAGATGTGCTGAACTCATATAGATTACATTTTATAAAGTGTACACAAATCCTCATTTGACGGGAAGGTGAAGCTATTTTTCTGTGTTCGACTGGCTGATTAACTTTACATATGAAAGACCAACTGAGTCTTGTTCTGTTTTTATTAATATGAAGGTAAAAATACAAATGAAGACAATATAAACCAATTAGTTTAAATAAATGATACATAAATAAACAGTTGAATGTATAAATATGTATAAATCAATATCTAATATATGCTTTTCAAAATTGCAAAGCAGCAAACAAAACAAGTTTCCTTTACCTTTATAGTAATAATATTGAACTACGGCATACATATGTGACAGCTCAGATAATTTACATTGCACACTTCCTGCTATTTGTGATTCTTCATCCCTTTGGTTCTCCACACAAATGAAACAACACCTTCAACGCATCGGACTCACTCTCTTGACAGTCTGTGTCCTCCAGGCAGAAACTGGCTTTGTGTCCCTCTGCCACTTTGGTACCGTTGGCGTTCAGCAGATCGTAGTGGGTGAAAACATTCATGCTGTGGTAGTGGCTGTAAAACACAGAGAGATGACATTTGCAAGACAGCAACAACAACATCAAACAGGTCCTGGCAGTATTTATTTGACGTCTATTACAAAACGAAGCAATGTTTACACAATCACGCGGTTTGAAACACTTGAAATGTGCTGAACAAACCTCAGTGAACCAACTTAAACTTTATTTTTGGTGGTGGTGGTGGTTGGGTGGGGGGTGGATATGGGGGGTAGCTCGTAACATTTGACTTTCGTGTTTGTATCTTTTAAAACTCTAGTCTGCTTTAAACAGACCTATCCTCTATGTTAAAAACTTTTAACATTACCCATGGCAGGCGTGCCAGACCCAGGAGTGCCGCCCAGCCTTTGGCTTGAAGTCAGCACGGCCGATGTTGTGGATCTGGGAGGAGAAGCGGAGCAGGCGACGGTGTCCGTACGGCCAGTTTGCCTTCGATGCAGATTTCGACAGGCAGTCCTCCTCGGCAGCGCAGTAGAGCATGTGCAGGGGGCGATCCTCGATGTAAACCGTCTGCTGGACCAGAGAGGCGTTCAGGACCAGGTCAGAGGCCGCTGGATATGGAGGGAGACGCAGGATGAGAACTGAGATACAGCATGTCCCTCATTCGTCCTTCCTCATCACATCAGGAAGAGAAGAACTTTGCTTAAAAGTGCAAGTAAGGAATTTGTCTTTCTGATAATGTAATACCAGGTAGATGAATGTTTGTTAAAATTTTATGACATATACCTCAAAAAGGATCCAAATTATAATGAAAAACAGGTAATCTCAAATCACTTCCATGTTTCCAGGCACTAATCATCACATTGTTTAAGTGGTAGTGAATCTTCATAGAATGACAATGCGATGCCATTTCTCTGTCCAACAATTTGACAAACTGACAGGTTTTATGACATTTTGGAAGAGTTTAGATGAACTTTTTTAAAAAAATATGTTGAATCAAAGCACGTTCATTTGAAACCCAATATCACATAAAATATCTTAATGGGCTTTACAGGCTGATGTTAATCTCGTTCCCTGCCCAAAAAGCCCAAGCTCCCTACGAAGAGAAAGAAATACTTTTCCATAAAAGTGTCAAAGACTGATTGGCTCGACAGAAGTTTGGGTTTGTTTTTCCCTAATCTTGGCAGGTTTATCTCATTATTCTTGTTACTGAACTACAAAGAGAATCCAGTTTCTTGTGCAAATTGATTAATGCTGCAACATTTCCATTTGTATCTCTTGCAAAAAAAAGAGATTTTGATCTCAATGAGCCTTTTATCTTGTGAAATAATGAAAAAATTAAAATTCTGTTGCTGCTCACTCACTCTCAGAGCAGATGACTCCCGCTGAAAACCTTGCCGCCGCTTTTTGGCAGTTTACGGTTTTGTGATGCTGGCACTGACTCAGAGACATCTCGTGCCCTACGCATTTCACGCCGCTCATCACCATCTCCGTCACGTTACTGCTGTCCCAGTACCAGGTTTCCTTAGACGGGGTTAGACGAGGGCAAACAGACAAACAGGCAAAAACAAACACAAATGGTGCATTGATCAGAAAGCGATCATTCCCAAATGGAGCTGCAGAGAGTTCAGCGTGTTCAACGTTGCTGCTCTGAAAAACAGATGTCCATGACTCATTTTTGGCTGCTCGCTGTGGAGTTTACAATCGCTGGAGCACAATAACTTTGCGCAGATACTGAGTGATTCAATAATCATACCACTTACTGAAAGGCCTCTTAATTTTACGCCACTATAAACATAATGACAGACGTACTGGAAATAGATCAGCTAAGCTATGAGCCACATTATTCAAGACTTTTGTATCATGTTGCTTTGGTTATTTGTGTAGTATTTATTTTCATTTCTGTGTTTTTTTTGTGTGTGCACCACCTAAATGGTGGTGGAGTGGAGTATGTTAGCTTGTCAGGAATCTCTTAAAACAAGATGATACTTCTCAAGAGGCTCAGTCTGTAAACAATAATAAGTGTTTAGTATTTCATTGGGAAACAAATCTCTCCATTTAACTCCGTGGTCCTACTTACGGTGATGGCATGCATGGCGTAGCCGAGCCCTAGCTGCCTGCAAGCCACCATGGCTTCCTTTGTGGTCCAGCCTGTGCTGCACAATGTGCCCCACTTGGACCCAACCTGAACCTCCACCCGGCCCTCATAATTGCTCCGGCCGCCCACTATCCGGATCTGCAGAGACGTCCTGCTGGGAGTCAGTGAGGGTACACACTTCCTGTCCTGTCTCTGAACTGTCTGGGCTAAGACTCCACGCGATCGTGTACAGTCCTCGGGCAGTGGAAAATAATCTCTGAAGCAGCAGTTTGGTTAGACTTTACTAGGCGAGGAGAAGGTTAACATGGTTTCCAGATGAGGTCACCGCTTGGCTTTGCTTGGGATTAGAAACTTCATGTGTGGCTGCTTTGCCCACATGGAACAGACCAAACCAGTGTCTGGCTCTTCCATGTGGGATTAGAAGCACCCACTCCATATGGAAATTATGATATACTGTCATACGTTAGTGCACGCATGTTCAAGTATATTCCAAGAATACATACACCAAACATTTAGCATTAGAACTAGGTTTTAGGAATGTATGTGAATGCTTGACGTGAAATGTGGAATATATTTGAACATATATGTGCAAAATTTAAAATAATTATACAAAACAATCAGTGGCCACTTTAAAAGATGCACCTTCCTATCTGCACGTACAGCTCGCTCTCTTGGGATGGCTGAGCCAACGCACGACTACATGACAGGAAAAAGTCTTGTGCTGCCAGAGAAGCTGGACGTGCAGCACGTCCGCCTGGAATTTTTAATCTGTTTCGTTCTTGGTGTCTGGATTCGCTGAGCTGCAGGCCCTGAGGGTGACAGAGTCCTGGTCATGATTTAAAACCAAATGCAGGTTCCAAGTATGAAGCCCTCTCATGACCTGCTAATGGTAATCATTACAAGATGGTTCAATGACACGACGGTGACTTCAGATCATCCCAAAGATGTCAGCCCAACAGAGCACCTGCATGGACAAAATCTCTGTGGAGTGTTTCTGACACTTCTTGACTTCACATTTTTTAATCATCTAAACCTCATCAGATCATTATTGCACTGGACTGATGTCTTATTTTCTTGAATCAAGGATGTTGCTACATATTTCTAGTACAAATCAATTAGTTTCTTAAAAAAAGAATTTCTGTGTCCCAAAGTACTGGTTCCTAACCTCAGGGTCAGAATCCTCTCCCTTCCAAGGGACCCCAAGATAAATCTGAGAGGTCACAAAGTACGTCTCTTAAACAGTTTTCTCCAACTCACTATTATTTTATTTATTATTTTAACAATATAGGAAGGAAAAATCTCTGTTTCATTGATGTAAGACTCCAAGGACTCTGTTTTACACTCTGAGAGAATTCATGCAAAAAAGTGGCCACTCAGTGTTCCTGACAGTATATATTATTTGCATATGTCAAAAGACAACCTGAGGGTCAGAGCCGCTCTGCTCTGCTGCAGGAAGTTGCCCTCGTGGTGTTAATAACCTACTTGCAGGCCTTGGTTAGCGTAGCCCAGGCCCAGCTGCCTGCAGGCCACCATGGCCTCTGTGGTGCTCCAGCTCTCTCCGCAGATCAGGCCCCAGCTCTGTGTCCCGTTAGAGTCTGAGCTCAGCACCTCCACGCGGCCCTCGTAACGGGTCCGTCCTCCTGTGAGTCGGATCTGTGCGGGGCCGAGGAGTTAGGAACCACAAAGCAGAGCGTAGATACACGAGGGCCCGGCTGGATAAAAACTCCATTTTCTGTGACTGATTTGATCAACGTTTCGTTCTGGAGTTTTATCCCTTTGAGCCCAGACTCTGTGTATTTAGAGGAGACATGAGTATAATCTGGTAAAATACAAACTGTACAACCAGAAATACTCTGTGTTAAATGGAAATCACTGTTGTCAGAAAAAAAGGATGTGCAAAAGTGCAGTTAATGAAATGAAATTACTCTAATTTGTTCTGAGTTGGTTTCAAGCAATTTAACTAATCAAAATTCAAATCTAAACATCTTTCATGACAGCAGTGAAGGAATATTGGGGTGAAAATGTGAGATTTCTATAGTTATTAGCTCTACAATTTACATATTAGGGCAGTTAAATCAGCAAAGAACTGAATTAATGGAGAGAACAATGGAAACAGTATGAAATTAACTATCATTCAACTTCTTTCCTATGCTACATTTATCACAGCAGGACAAAACAAAAAGAAATCTGTTACTGATGCACAGTCTTCACAATTACTCCACATAAACTCTGTAATACAAGTAGAAACAATTCAAACAACCATTTCCTAAAAGTGACAAAGCAAGGTTAATAGATGAAGGAGGTTCAGGTCTGACCGAGTTCTCGAGGCCCATGTAGGGTATGTTGCAGCGGACAGCGGCGTCCTCCATGTGTTGACAGTCCTCTAATGTGATGTTTTTAAAGGGGCAGTTCCAGATGGACTTCTCCTGACCGACGCACTTCACCTCGTTCATGTAGATTGGACCCATTCCTGGACAGTCGGGATTCGAGACAGACGACAGTAAGATAGAGACGTAAGTAAGATAGAGTTTGACATGGACACGGTCAATTCTCATTTCGTTTTTTATCATATTTGTTTTTTTTTGAGACAATCGGTAGCTTAGTTGGTATGACTGTTTTTTCACAGACAGTACATTTTGAACTCTAACTTTCTATATCTTCCAACCGTTTTAGCATCATTTATAGTTTCTCTAAGAATAATTTTCAAGTATCAGTTGTCATCACAGCCCAGACTCTTTCTTTAGTCTTTCTTTCTAAAAAGCAACTAAGCATTACATAGAAATCTGTGTTGTATGTGAAAGGAGTCCAGGCTCTGTGTGAGTTGCAAAAACTGCAGCACTTAATGAGCCTGAGTCCGTTTGAAAAGGTGCTTGGAACAGAAATCCAGGCCAGGTCACGACTGCTTTTTGGACCCTGATCAAAACTCTAGTTTCAAGTTCCAGACTGCTTGAGAAAATCTGGGCCAAGACAAATGAATCCCTCAAACAGCCACTGCTAACATTCTCCCTGACCTCAAACAGGGAAGTCTTTTTCCTTGGATTTTCTGTTGATGGAGTAAATCTCTTCTTTCTTATTTTAGCCGCAGTAGCTTGTCACTGGGTGAATAATTTAACTAATGTTACTGCGAGCAGAATCGTAAGAGCTGACCATTCTCTGCTGTAGCAGAATGACTCAGATGAAAAAGCTTTAATGAACTGGACACAGGTTGAACCGCGACTGATGTGAAAATGCCACAGCTAACATCCATGCAGACCTGCAGTCTTTTTACAAAACACAGCAGCTCCCGGGGGTAACTGCCCAGCTCACTTTTTAACCTGAGGCATGTTTGCTGAGCGTGCATGCCCTCTGTCAGCGACACCCCGCGTCACGTTCACTCCGTGAACTCTCACTCCATCGCTACGTGTCATAGCCCCGTGAGTCGACTGGTTTATGCAATTCCTATGAAAGGAATTCCTTCAGCGGTGCTGGTTTCCGACTTGGGTGACGCTCAGCAATGCTCCTTGGACTAACTCGGCCAGGTGGTGGTCTGACACCCATCTGAGCACAGAGCTGGTACACTGATGCCTCAAAGAGATTTTGTGACAAACCTCCTCGGCCAGCTTCCTCTGCGGTGGAAATCATAATGTACACAGACGGCCTCACCCAGCTGCCCATCAAAAGACCCGCTTGTTCCTGGACCGCTTACCCAAACACTATGCACATCTCCACGCGCTGGAGGGGAATCACTAATGAGGTCACACGCACAAAGATAAATTCTTATAATAACACGCACTTATTTTGTTTGGTCGGGGAAGAATTATTCAAATGATATGTTTCATTTCCAGGGGCACAGAGAAAATTAAATCCTATGGCACAAATATTCACCCTTCAATATTAGACAATCACAACCATATATTCCAATAAAAGTCCCCAAAACATTTCAAATATAAAATATAACTCATTAAGCACCAGAATAAAATGCCTTTTGCATTAAACCTGATTTACTGCTACTCATGTGGAGGCCAGGCGGCTCAGACAGGAGCTGGACTTGTGAAACTGACCGTCTCATTTTCACATGAAATGGTCCATGGCACAGCTGGAATAACACACATGGTTTTCTTTTCTCCAAAATGCCTGACAGACAGTGAGGAGTCAGAGACGCTCGCGGTAAAGAGCAATTTAATGAAAAAGGAACTTTATGGGGGGTTCATGAAGTGAGGCGACTGCATTTGGCGAGCGCGTTGGTGAAAAAGACGCAGTCACGGAGAGGAAACGTTTACTGCGGTGGGTTCCCTCTCTGTTCCTCTCCTTTCTTCATGCACAACATTCCTTTACTTACTGAAATAAGATGAAAATGAGGAGGTTGTGTTGAGAGCAGATTATCAGAGATGACCTGCGAGATAAGACAGGCAGCTGCTGACTGAAGTCCCTCTCTGGTTACAGGGAGACCTCCACCCTCCTACCCACAGGGGGCGGATTCAAAGGGATTTAATTAAAAGCATAGAACTGACCAAGCTATCCTCGTCAACAGCCTCATAAACAGCAATGATAGGAAATGGGGACTTATTTTTTTTTCGCCGTGTCATTTTTATTTTGTATAAGTGTGCAGCATGGAGCTTAAAGGCTAACTTTTACTTCTACAAACATTTGAAGGACTGCAGAAATAATGTCACTGACTGAGTTCCGATCCAAATTCTTTGAGAGGTTTGCTAAACTGGACACTTTGATGGCAGGGTGAACCTTGAGATGTTTGTACAGGATGGACAGGCTGGCCAAATCACACTCGGGTTGAATATTCCAACGCTATTTGGCCTCCCCTCAAACAGCGGGCAGACTACTTCCTTTTTAATTTTTCACTGGACTTCTGTCTGAAGTTATGAAGCAAAAAAAAAAAGTCAGCTCACCAATGAAGCATGCTGGATCAGTGCTCACTGCTGAATCACAGTAATAAATATCTATCTAGATGAGAACTGTCTTAAAAACCCTGAGCCTGGTGGATGATGATAGATAAATCCTGATCCACATTTAAATTTGGTTCCTTAATTCGTATATCAATCATTTTCGACCATTTCTTTTTCAGCCGCAGGCTTCGGTGTCTGACCTTGACCCATGCGACCTCCGGTGAGAGCCTCCTTGGCGCTGCCGAAGCCGAGCTCCCTGCAGACGACGCTGGCTGACTGCAGGTTCCAGCGATCATCGCACACTGTACCCCACTCGTTGTCTTTCAGCACCTCCACCCGGCCCTCGCCCAGCTTGGCGCCTCCCTTCAGCCTGATGTTTTTCTAGACAAACAAGCAGACACATGAAACAGTATTTTCATTTTGTGTGCGGCAGGTCAGTCTTCTGAGCAGCCTGACAGGGATCCACGGTAATCTGACCAGACTCCCAACAAATAAGTTTTAACAGCTGTGTACAGAAGGAAGTTTATTATCCTTAATTTAGACTGCTTCTATTTCTTAAAATGAAAAACATGCCGCTAAGATTTCACATATAATTATGGGACAGAAGTTAAGATTTTATGAAACTGCCGTTTCCAAGATCAAGAAGGAACTTTCACACTCAAAGAAATGAAGTTACACTTTTTAAGGGCCTGGATGTACCACAGTATCTCAGCGATCACAGGGGTCATTAAATAAAGTTTTTAAACTCAACTTGGAAAAAAGAAACTCATGTTTTTTGTAGCTGTGTTCATGGTGGAACCTAGAGGTGGATGACATAGGTAGCTGATATCTGATATTGTCAAATATCTAGTATCGTGGCAAATAGAGTTTAATTTCAATCTCAGAGTGCCCACACTTAGGAATCAAGTAACAAACTGTTTTACCGAAATTTTAAGTTTCTTTTTCGAGTTGCTGTTCGGTGAGAACAGCGGCCCCGGCATGCAGCTGACGACAGCTGGCATGCCGCCCTCGCAGGACGACGTGGCGTTTGGCTTGTTGAACTCCAGGGGGCAGGCTGCCAGGTGCACCTCTGTGCCCGTACATGCCACAGAGTGGACGTGGAAGTAGTTCTTCTGACGCTCCAAATACAACCTGGAGGGAGCAGAGACAGGGGCACAGGACTAGGACTCTGATAACAAACTGAATGAATGAATGAATGACTGAATGAATGCCTTTGTTGTGTTTACAGTCGAGTGAAAAATAAAGGCCTGGCAATGTGTTTACAAGTAATGCATTAACATATTTTATCCTCCTGATGTACAATGAATAAAACTGAACAGCTTGGCCTGTTTGTCTTCAGGTCATAAAACATGAACACAATCAATTCATAGATATTGTCTGACAGTATTAATACTTTTGCTGGACAAAAGAATAAAAATCACACAATGTATTCGCTTTGGATAGATTATAGCTTCTTCCCCTATTCCAGTATTTATGCTAAGATATGATAATTTAATATTTCCTGTGGAGACATAACCACTGGCAGGAAAAGCAATATCTGTTTTTCCAGAGTGTAAAACTATTCCTTTAACTTGTCCAGAGCAAACAGCTCATTGTTATCAAAATTCCTTCTTAGAATTAGTATGGTGTTCACACATGTTGTTTTTGTGGTGTTTTAAGACCATTCTTCACTCATTTAGCACTTGCACTGAGTATTTAAACAACTATTGGACTGGATTGAGCCTTAGGCCGTGGATGTGACTTGGATAATTATCTTGAGAACACCCAGCATTATTTTTTGCTAATCCTGACTTTGTCATCAGTTTATATGTCAGCTTGTTTGTGGAAGCAGCATGTGTGTGGGTCTTTTCAGACATCTTGAACTGACCCATTGGACTGCTTATCCTCAGATTACCTTTTGTCAGGGCTGCTCTGTTTAGACTTAGAGTTAGCTTTAGCTTTGGATGTCTGCCTGCAAGGTAAACACGGGTTAGACTGCACAGTTAGGAGGAGAGAATGACGGTGACAAGGTGAAAAATCAGAGTGACAAAGGTTACATGATGCACAATTTATGTTAAAAACACTGTTCAAAAGGATGTGTCTCCTTCAACAAAAGGTTTTTGAAATGCAGTTAGCAACACAAAATGTGTCATTTTCAATATATTTCTTATGTTCTGATCACACGAGGCACAGATTTATTGAAAGAGATACATCCCTGTAGTTAAAAAACAAAGAATTCCATCACTTCAAACTTTTCTTCTGACACTTTTCATCAGCACAGGTGCACATTCACAGCATGGCCAAATATATGTGGGCACCAGTGTTTCTACATATGTTTGACTGGCATTATTTTCCATAGTTTGAACAAGTCGCTTTAGTTCCAATTAAGGGAAATCTGATGCATTATATTATGTATATAGCATTCAGTGATATTTTAAACAACAGCATGCTTCCAGCAATAGTTCTGTGAAGGCTGCGCAAAGTCCGGCTCATAAAGAAACACGGTGGAAGAATTTGTCTCAGCCATTTCCAAAACCTTTGGGATGAACTGGAAGTGGGACAAATGAGCATGTTGTTTGGGTGTCCATATACCTTTGGCCATGGCATATAAAGATTGATCATTAATATATATTAGCAGAAACTATACTATTCTGACTATAGCTTTTCTACTGTGCCAATGTGAACCTCAAGTTACCACATTGATTTTGATGTATGGCACTGCTTTTTGTGTGGATGGGATGTAATTACACTACAGACGTAGGTGCACTTATTAATGAACAGTTATACTGCACAGTCTACATTGATGGGTTCTTCAGCTTTGTCGGTACAAGGCCAAAATATCAATTGTCCTAAGGTAATATAAAAGAAAGAAATCCCCCCAAAAATATTCATTGCTATTGTTTTTTCACTGTAATAATTTGCCTTAGTTCATTTGCTTTGTAATTTTCCAAACTCATGACCAAGATTATGTAACGTAACAACTTTCAAAAAACTAAAACGTGTAATGGACTGACTTCCTGACAGTCACAGTCCAACGTGGCAAACTCCACCCGTCTGGCACGCTAAGCGGGCTAAAACAAATGCTGCGAAATATTTGCGACCAGATGCAGGTCCTGTGACTGTTTCAGCGGAAGAACCCTTTTTGTCACCTCCAAAAAGCATGCCATACTGAGGAATGGGGATTTCGACAGTTGTGTTAGATTAAAAGGGAATAATGAGGGGGGAAATGAAACTGGTCCCTGACACAGCACAGACTGACAACATCTGTCCCATCACAAAAGGACTAGATGATAATAAACAGCAGATTAAGTTTGTTTCATCGTGATTTCAAATGGTCTGTGCAGTAGATATAGAAGCTGCATGTGGTCAGGTGACAGTCTGTGCCGTGTCAGTAGAAGGTAAAAATGGAAATAAACAGAAAACTAACTCCCAACACCAGACAACCCTCAGTGATAGCAGGATAAAATCTAAATATACAACCCATTCACATGCTGCACACCATAATAACATGATATAAGAGAGAGCGGGGGAAGCGGTCAGCTATCTAGAAACAGGAGCTAAACGGTTACTGTCTACTCCAGGACAGGAAACCCACTGTCAAAAAAACAACTGCGAGACTAAAACAGAGGTGATGCAGACGGAGGTGGACGGTGGGTTTTCCCGTGGCTGTGTACCTTCCGCCGGCCGCTACATTAACCTTTGGCTTGGAGACCTTCTCAGCCGCCTGCTTTTTCAGTTGTCTGCAACAGTGAGACAGCCAAATTGCATCACACACAGGAGAGAGACACTACACGCAAACACAACTTACACTGGCTGCGTACACGCGCGCACACACATTTCTGCACTGGTGCTGGAGGGTCAGTGGCGAATAACATTTTTGACATTCCACAGATTTTCAGTATATTATGTTGCAGACTTTATGTCACCACTAATAATACAAAGTAACACAATGGAGGTCCGATCATCGACTATGCTGATTTTGACAATTAAACCTTCAGATTTCTCTTTCATGCTTATTTGAAATTACTTTAATAGCTGCTTCTTACTGTAAAAGGCTGCATTTAGTCTCTCCCTCTCATCAGCAAGTGTTTGAAGTGGTTTCAAATGCGGTTCCACCCTGACAGGCAAATACAGTAAGACTCTGAATGTGCCTGTCTGTCTGTATCTGCCTTCAAAACACCTTCATGATCAAGCTCTGCTTTTCCAGTGGGCACATGTCAAGTACTGACGTAAAAAACAAAAGCTGCGCTGGAGTTCTCCTGGTGTAAAACACTTGTGAAACGTTCGTGGTCCATTGCCAGCCCTTCGTGCACTCATGCCGTGTAACCAAAAAGAACGAAAAAAGGGTGGTGGGATTGACAGCACAGGACAATTCCACTGTTGCTGCTTTAACTCCAGTCGCTGCAGTCTGTCTGTTATGTGACCAACAACCCCCCCCCCCGCCTCTCCTGACCCTGTATTATTTCCCAGAGCTTCAGCCTTCACACTGGCCTGAGAGAAAACACGTTTCCCCTCGTACTACTGTGAACCATCTGCGGGGGATGAATCAGACGCCTTCGACTGGCGCGAGGCCAGGAATGCTGGACGGACAAACTGGAAAAAGAAAGTGGAGGTCAAGGAGCTGCTTTGTCCTCATAAACATTTTAAAAGTTGGAACTAACAATTATTTATTTTAATTTCGCATTTAGGGCTGAAACATCTTTTCAGTTAACTCATTTGTTGATGGCCGGGGGAATATTCAGCAAACTATCACTTAATGCTCAGCACTTCCTCGTTCCATCTTCCCAGTCTGCAAACTACCGAACAGAGGCCAAGAACATGAAATATGTAACCCGACCGAGACACAAACCAAAAACACGGCTCTCCTGTCTATCCAAAGGAAAAACAAAAACATCCTCAGAGGGGAGAAATAAGAACCAGGACAATCAGAGGCTCATCCAAACACTTTGAGCTTCACGCGTGCTTTGCTATAGAACTGCAGCTCTGGCAGCCAGCAGAGAAAGTCTACACTCACCGTCGCTATCATATCCACTGTAAACAGCAGTTCCTGTAATGTCCACTCCTTACCAAACAAAGACTGAGATCCTGCTTGTGGTTTGGTCCAAGTGTTGCCACTTTGCTTTGCAGACGAAAACCACAGGAATGTCAGAAAGGCTGCAGCAAACATCCCATCTTCAGTGAACGAGAAAATTACAGCCCCTTTGCTGAGGGACTGTAATTTATATTGTTGGTACAGAGAAAATAAAAAGCCCTTCAACTTAAAACCTGCAAACGTGAAAATGATGGATCTCAGGGGATAATTGGAGGACCCTGGGCACCACTTTCCTATCTTTTGGGGTCTAATGATCAAGAGTGGCAAATGTGGCTGGAACTGGTCTGATGATCAGCAATAATGCCATAACCGTAAGGTGTAACCCAACTGTACGTCCACGTTAAGTGCTTGTATTGCCACTGTCGGGCTCGGATTAAGCATCTGACAACATTATGGCAAGGTTCCCTAAAGAGATAGATGTTTCTGTTAAAGAGTGAGATCCTTTTTGTTTAACCAGAAACAGCCATTATATCGCTCAGTTTAAATCCACCACACTCCTTTGACAAAAACAGTAATTTAACCGAATACGTGAGACGCTGGTCTACTGCTGCCTCGATCACTTGGTAAAATCTGTGACCTCACGAACCTACACCGGGATCACACCTTCGCGCGTGAAATCGAGCGGTTCGCTTACTTGTAGAAGTTCTTGTTGACTTTCCTCTCGTGTGGGAATCCCAGCATGCCGCAGACCACGCGGGTGTTCTTGATCGTCCATCCCAGGTCACAGATATGCGCCCAGCCGTCTTTGTATTTCACCTCCACCACGCCCTCTGTGATGGGCAGCTTTCTTTTGGCCGCGCTGACCACGGGCCGGAGTCGCACCTCCTCTACTTTGTTCTCATCCACGTGGGCCTGGTGGGAGTGAGGCATTTAACATTTACCGTAAATCCCAGAGATGGCGCGACAGTAAATTCTGTATTTCGTTTGCCCCCTTAATGCAAACCTTTTTTCTTCACAGATGTCACACGAAACTTTACTGAGAGCACGTCTTTCTGTAAGTTAATTGAGACGGGAGTGATATTTCTTTATATCCATACTGACACATCCATGCATACAGCCATATGCTCACGCATCTTGACGACTTCTGAATGAGAGGAACAGGGTAAACACTGAGTCATAGCCATTACAGAGTAATTTTAGGTCTAACGCTCTCACTAACAGCTCATAAGTGGTGAACGTGACTACCTCTGATTGCCAGCTTTGCAATGACTCACTTCCACTGTGGTTTATTTGGGGGAAAAAAAAACCTGGCTGCGATCGCAGATTGAAGCCTGGACGCCACATCTGACTGAGCCTGAATCACGGCAACAGGCAGAAAGATAGAGAGTAGTTCTGCATCTGAAAGTCTGCCCACTTACTCTTATGGAACTTTTTTTTTCATAAGATCCTTTAACAGGGACACCTCATCCAATCATCCATTCATTCAGGCTGCTTCCAGCGGTCCGTGAGTCCCCAGTCTAACCTTGTTCACCTGGGACCAGTCGGGTATCCAAATGAACATCGGAGGAGAAATCTCACCCAAGCTGTGTTTTCTGAGAGTAAGAGTGAAACTTGCCCTCAGGTTTAAACCTTTTTATCCAGGAAGGACGCAGCGATCATTTCTAGAAACCCCATGCTTCACGTTCGGCCATCATTCCCACTTGCGGGTAAATCAACACAACCACTGTCTGATGATTCCACCGTCGATTTCGTTTTGGGTCAACCGTCTCTGTCATAACTAACTGTAGAAGCTAAACCATCCAGTTTCCCAGTGCAAAATTTCCCTGGTGGCTCTGAACCCGTGACCCCAAGGTGATAAACCTGCTTCAGCCCAGAACGCCCGGAACAAGCAGCCGAAGGGGCTGATGCTGCGCTGTGATACGGGAGGACTGTCAGGTTTACTGAGCGAACTCTCCACTCGCTACATCACCTCAGGCCAATACACTTGGAGAGGCAACTGCCTTAAACAGGTTCAGACACTGGGTATGGAGCTAATCAGCGCCATGTGTGTGGCAGCTACAGGTGGAGCTGCACTCATGCATTAAATGTCTTCCATGTGGGCTGAACCTTATGGAGTCTATAGGCTGTGTAGCAGTTGGAGTGCTAACACAAAAGGCCAAATTTATGGGCCTTTAACTGCATCTTAATGAACTCTGAACAGCAATCCTACCGCACAAAATTATAAAATCTCTTTAAAGCTATTTTCGCTGACTTACATCAATGACGTTTGAGTCCAGAAAGCCGGGAATCCTCTCGTCTTTGCACACAACTCCAGCGTCTTCATCGTGAGTGCAGTCACTGTTTCCCCAGCCACGAGACTTGCAGGCGTCAATGCTCTTCTCACCTCCGTTACACAGCACATTGTCCAGCCAGATTTTCCCTGTATGGGCGGCACACTGTCAGCGTGGCTCCAGGTGCCCTCCCAGGCCCGGAGAGGACACTTGGTTGCTTGTTGCAACGCTCGGCCACAGTCACATTTAGTTGTGAAAAAAGCCTGAATAAGAGACTCAGCTAAAACCCAACTTTGAGGTTTAAATACTATTCTGAATAAACGTGAGTTTCTAAATTACAAAAGTTTATTATGATCTGTCTTCCAACTTTTGAAGTGACTGGAAGTCAAATGTGTCATTCACATGATACGTGACAAGATAAAGTCATGGTTTCAATTGTAAACCATGCAAGCCACTTTGTGAGGGGAAGCTAAATGCTAGCATCAAGTTGCTAACATGCTGATGTAATATTGGCCATATTCAGCATCTTAGTTCAGCGTGTTAGCATGTCAACGTATGCTATCAGTGCTTACTTTTGCAGGTACAGTATATGCGACTGGCCTTTTTCCTCACCATTCTGGTAGCAAGGTGCAGCGCTACTTCCTGTATTGCAGTACTGTTCCAAAAGTACATCGGGGGGAGTAATACTTCTCGTTTACTTCTATGGCTACAAGAAAGCTGTAAGTTTAGCAATTTCTTCATCCCGAAAAATTATTGTTGCCTGTGAAGTGTACAAGATTTTTCAGTTTATTTTGTGATCTAAACCTTTGTACCATTTACGGTCATTCACTGGATTTGAACTGGTTCAACTTCAACACCTGGGAAAATGGAGATGCTCTAACCTGGGTGTATCCATCACAGTTTCCGTGACTGGCGACTTATTTCAGAACATCTGAATAACCCTCATGTGTGCTAATATTCAAACCTGTCATATAAATATGGTTTATTAAACCAGAAACTGAATCTCAGGAAGCGGACGCATCGCCCCTTACCTTGTCCCTTGCCGTATTTGGCGCTGTGTGTCCATCCTGTGGCCGACACGAAGCCCAGCTGGCGGCAGAGCACGTTGGCGTTCGATATTGAGAAGTCGTCATCGCAGATGGTCCCCCACTCGCCCTTGTAGAAAAGCTCTACCCGACCCTCATTGTGTTTTCGTGGGTATCCGGCCAGTCGGACCTTCAACCGCTCTGTCTGGGGGGACGGGGACGGCGCGGCCGTCGTCGTGGCTGACGGTGTGGTCTGGGTCAGGCAGCAAGGTAACCACAAGCCAAACAGGAGGCTGAATACTAACTGCTGCCTGCGTCGTGACTTCTCCATTACTTCAGCTGCACGTGAAGAAAAAGAAAAAGACACCGTTAAGACCTTAAGGACACATCTGTAAATGAGATGGCTGCCTCAGGTTTTCTAGGAATCAAAGCACTGTGTACTTAACCGGGCCCTTTCCGGAGGATTTTGTGTATGTCATTATCAGTTTAGGAGATGAGCAACAATCAGGTAAATCTGCAGAGCAGCGAATGGCAGGGATGCTCGACAACCACTCGCACTGAGGAAAAATCAGCCTCCGCAGTCAAGAAGGTGCAGAGCCCCTGAGGGGAGCGGGTTAGTGGTGCACACCAGAAAGTACAGAGTTAAGGTTTTCTAATTAACCTGAACCACCTCTTCCTACCAGCCACAAAGAATTTCCAACATAATGTACTATGTGTAAGAAATTGCTGTACTGAAAAGCAAGGGGGCTTGCTCAGGGGTGCTCAGCACATGGAAGCAGGGTTGATGTAAGAGTGTAGCGTTGCTCCAGCAGTTTGATTCAAAACATCTGGCCGGTGTTTGCTTTACTCTGGAGCTGGGGAAGAATAACAGGAACGTTTAAAAACGTAGCCGAGCGGTCAGGGCGCGTACCGCACGGCTGTGAGCCCCCCCCCCGTGCTAGCAGGTCCCCGGCTGCCCTGACTGATCACTGTGCCCCTATTCTCTCTCTTCACTTTACCTGCGTAATACAGGATATACGGTATGAATGTTTATAGTTGTAACATCCACAGCTTCACTTCACAGTCCGTTTTTTTCCCATTTTGTAGCTTTCTGCTCAGTGTTTTTCAGTGTCTGTCTATTCATTCACATTTTTTCCGTACAACAAGCCACCCTCTCCCTACAAACTGTTACCTCTGCGCCCTTAAACCTTCCCATACAGCCCTGGTAGTCAGCGAACGCTGACATAGGCCTGCTATTGATAACTTGACAGCCGCGCTCCTTCTTAGCTGGAAGCGAGCTGGGGGTTGTCCCTCCACAGACACAAATACAGTAGTGTGATGTGTTTGTACAGAAACCACAGAGTTGGGGTGCCCTTTCCAAAACATGTCTGAGGCTGACTGCGTCGTCTGAGTCCAATTTCACAGCGTATGGAGGGCCCCACACATTCACGCCAAGATTCAGTCAGCGGGGGGGGGATTAAAGGCCGAGTCACCACAAGGTGTCACAATGTTTTGTTTCGAACTCAAACTCGTTTTAGAGGAACACTCCAACAGTTTGGGAAATATACTTGGCTGCCTCTCCACCACTCATGTTTGTGCTGAACAGATTCTGTGCCAGTCTCCACCTCGACCGAACGGATACCAGTCTCTTCTCATCTAACCCCTGATGAGACGGCAACAGTGTCCAACAATGTGTGTGTGTATTCTGTTATGAGGGATTTTTTAAAAATACTTAGCTTCTCTAAAAGGAAACAAATTCTATCCAGTAACAAATGAAAAACCCGTCACACATTCACCCATCCTTCAAAAATACATCAAATACATTACACAGCAGTGGGTGGCGAGGGGTACTGGTTAATTCATTGAAGTACATGAGTGTGGATGTAAATGTTCAGGAAGAGGTTTGTTACAGAACAGACAGAGAGAACGATTCGTCCAGTGGCCGCAGCAGCAAACAGACGAGTTCGTTTTAAAGGTTAAGTGAGGAGCAAATACGCAACCGCGGACGTGTTTTATCAGCCCTTCCCCATTTTGACGGGAGCAAGCAAGTGCATGCCTCCCCTCTCCGTGGGTGAATGAATAAATGGACGACTGAGTGGAGCAATGCAAGAACTTTGCTAAGTGGATGAGTGATAATAAACTGACAGTTTAGCCAAATTAAACAGAAAAGAGAGGCCCCTTCTAAACTGTCTGTTGTTAAAGTTCAGTCAGAATTTTGCAGGTTGTGGCACGATCACAGTTTGTGCAGAGTTGGATTATTACCAACGTTTATGGCTGTACTTTTGGATACGGGCGCATATAATGATCACCTGGCTACACCGTTTACAGCCTGTCTGACCCTCTGACCTCTTGTGTGTCTTGTTTCCAGGCCTCAGCACTTAAACTGGTTAAGTGTTATGGCCAAAACTATGACAGGACGACCCATGTTGAATCAACTGGAGTTATCCTGTAAGAGAGACGAACCCATTGTCGGCATTCAGTAGAAAGGGAGTTGACGATACCTTAATCGTTTAATGAAAAATCAAATGCAGGGAATATTAGTTTATTATCTACTAATGATCATTTTAGAGCTTTTGTTATAAGGAACCTCGGTCACACATCAGACACAGACTCACCAGTCTCTGATTACAGTACAAGGAAAACATGCATGTATCATCTCCCTCACACACACACACACACACACACACACACACTGAACTGCATCTCTTCCTCTCTCGCCTCTCCATACCAATGTACTCATGGATCAGATTATGCGAAAGGCTCAAATCAACCAGGCAGCCTTTCCCCAGATCGATGCAGCTCTCAGCTTCGACATGCTAAACGGCTGAAACGCTTTGGTCATCGCAGAGCGCCACACATTACCATGAAAACACACAAACACACACACTCAATCCAGCTGGTAATCACTAGCAGAGGTCTGTACTTTGTGGTTTCGCAGACTGAAATATACTGGTAGTGAAAGCACCCTGGGCTAGAAGAAAAGATATCCCTTCCATGTCGCAGCATGTTGTTGACCTCACAGGAACTTTGTGAAACTTTAGACCTAAACCAGTCGACATCAGTCAGAGCCACATCACAGGGGAGTGGGACGGATGAGGGATGGACCAAGATTAAAAGTGAACACCAAAGGACAGGTCATCATACAGAGATTATGCTTTGATAATTCAGGAAAAGAGAAAACTGCAGTGCAGCTGCTCGAAACGAAAACATAGAGTAGTCAAATTTATTCTGAGAAAGCACAAGTTTGGGGTTTGTTGGCTTTTCTGGTTCTCCCAACTGGTTTTGGTAAATACAGGTCCAGACACACATTTCAAAATAACACACAGGAATGAAATCTTTTCCCGACTCAAAAGATAAACTCAGCAGTGTGGTGTCCTAATGAACAATTAATAACAACAACTTCTGAATAGCCATGTTGTTCCAATTAGCCAGTGTTTATATCCTCTTCCTGCAAGACATTTAGTCTTTTCAGACGTTTGAGTCATCAAGAGAACTCTCTCTTGCACTATTTCTGCAGTCACTTAATTGTTTCAGTCATTGCTGCTTTTGTTCATAGATCTTTGGGTGGACTCGTGGAAGTCACAATGGACATTTCTGGACATTTCACAGACAAATGACTGATTGGAATTTTTAGCAGATTAGCTGATGATGAAAATAGTTAGTTGCAGCCCTGAACACATTAAAAGGGATTTTCACATGCTGGCTATCCAAACATCATTCTTTTTAGTAGCCTGCTGAAAATTACCCTGTATAAAGGGCACCTTATTGGAAAGTTGCACCGACTGAATGAATCTGAGTAGGTGGTTCTTCTAATCCAGACCCAGATCAGCACATCGCCGGCCAAAAATTCAGACTCTTATTTGGTTTTCCTGTTACAACATTCCTCGGATTTTTTTAAAATCTTCTGCATCCTGAAACTGGTCAGAGAAACAGCCCATATCCCCAGTCTGAATATTAAAAGCACATACACAGGGAGCTTGATCTTGCGTGACAATGCTGCAAACTTGTCATAGCAAATACAACGCACGTTTTGCACTTTTAATAGCCTGAGGATAATTTCAGTATTCAAATGAAGCTAATATAACTTTGTTCTTTCTCCCAACAAACTCACTTTTCAGTGTTTAATCAGTTCGTATAAAAGTCTTGGAACTCAATGAATGAATAACACATAGTGCGCGTTACCTTATATTGCCAGTGTGAGGAGGTTATAACGGTTCCAGTGGAGAGAAGGGGAGCTGAGTCTTCAACTGTGGCGATCCGGGCGTTCATAAACCGAACGCCCCCTTCAAAAGGAAAAAAAAAAGATGAATCCTCATGACGCACTGAGGCTTTCCTAACAATTGTAACAATTGTGAAAAAAGATTCGAAGCTTCGAGACTTCAGTGACGGTGACATCTGGTGGACAACTGAAGCAATAGCAACCTCTAAAGAGCACGACTGAAGCACTGGCACTGTTTCAATCCCATGACGGCAATAAAAGTTCAGAAAAGTCTGTGGTCATTCAAGTGTTTTGTTCATTCATACCAAATAATGAGTATATCGTCATTACAATAAAATATGCAGATGCTCTCCCCCATACTCAAACACGTTCCAGATTAACCCAACGAATAAATGCAAATTATATTAAGGGTTAAATGTTGGTTAAGGGTTTATTTAAAGCTTTGAGCTTTATTTAAAAACTGTACTAAAAGTCGCTAATAGGATTAGAGATCCTTCCTACTTTACAAATGATCATGGTGTTTGAATTCAGAAACATTATTTTTTTTTGTGTGTGTGAAGTGTTTTTAAGGAAAACCTTTAAAGATAATGGTTTGTCATTTGGGGACTTGTATGGTTGATTTGGAATGATGATTCACAGAAGCAGACAAGTTATTTGTCTTCACAGGTTTTTATTGAGAAATATAATTTTTTTTTCTACTGTCTCAAGTTTCAGTCGGCTCCTCTTCTGGCTGACCAGCTCCCCAGCTTCGGAAAATATCCTTTCACAGGGAATGGATGATGCTGGGATACTGGGAAACTTGCCAAAATACTCTCACTCTCACTCTCCAAATCTCTATCTCCTCATAACCCCATTTTGAAACATAATGATGCATTTTATATAGCTGGTATAGCACCAAACCACTCAAATCTGTCAAACCTGTCAAGCTGTCATTGGCTCAGAATGCATTGAAACGCCATGAGCCAATGAAAGGAGGCACAGCGCCTGCCTGAGGGAGAGCGTCTGCCTCATGCCGACCGCCTGCCCGAGGCAGAGCGTCTGCCCGAGGCCGAGCGCCTGCCCGAGGCCGACCGCCTGCCCGAGGCCGACCGCCTGCCCGAGGAGGTCGCCTGCCCGCCTGCTGCCCGAGGCCGCCTGCCCGAGGCCGAGCGCCTGCCCGAGGCCGAACGCCTGCCCGAGGCCGACCGCCTGCCCGAGGCCGGCGCCTGCCCGAGGCGAGCGCCTGCCCCAGGCAGGCGTCTGCCCGAGGCCGAGCGCCTGCCCGAGGCAGAGCTTCTGCCGAAGGCCGACCGGACGCCCCAGGCAGAGCGTCTGCCCAAGGCCGACTGCACGCCCCAGGCAGAGCGTCTGCCCAAGGCCGACCGCCTGCCCAGGGCCAACCGCCTGCCCAGGGCCAACCGCGTGCCCAGGGCAGAGCCTCTGCCCGAGGCTGACCACCTGCCCGAGGGAGAGCGTCTGCCCGAGGCCGACTGCCTGCCTGAGGGAGAGCTTCTGCCTGAGGCCGGTCGTCTGCCCGAGGCCGAGCGCCTGCCCAAGGCCGGTCGTCTGCCCGAGGCCGAGCGCCTGCCCGAGGCCGAGCTTCTGCCTAAGGCCAACCGCACGCCCCGGGCAGAGCGTCTGCCCGAGGCCGACCGCCTGCCGAGGCGGCGCCTGCCCAGGACCCGAGGCGGTCATCTGCCTGCCCAGGACCAACTGCCTGCCCAGGAGAGCCTGCCCAAGGCCAACCGCCTGCCCAGGACCAACCGCCTGCCCAGGGCCAACTGCCTGCCCAGGGCCAACCGCGTGCCCAGGGCAGAGCCTCTGCCCGAGGCTGACCGCCTGCCCGAGGGAGAGCGTCTGCCTGAGGCCGACTGCCTGCCCGAGGGAGAGCTTCTGCCTGAGGCCGACCGTCTGCCCGAGACCGACCGCCTGCCCGAGGCCGAGCGCCTGCCCGAGGCCGGTCGTCTGCCCGAGGCCGAGCGCCTGCCCGAGGCCGAGCTTCTGCCTAAGGCCAACCGCACGCCCCGGGCAGAGCATCTGCCCAAGGCCAACCGCCTGCCCAGGACCAACTGCCTGCCCAGGACCAACTGCCTGCCCAGGGCCAACCGCCTGCCCAGGGCACAGCCTCTGCCCGAGGCAGAGCGTCTGCCCGAGGCCGACCGCCTGCCCGAGGCCGAGCGCCTGCCCGAGGCCGAGCGCCTGCCCGAGGCCGGTCGTCTGCCCGAGGCCGAGCGCCTGCCCGAGGCAGAGCTTCTGCCGAGACGCCCCAGGCAGAGCGCCTGCCGAGGCAGAGCTTCTGCCTGAAGGCCAACCCACGCCCCAGGCAGAGCGCCTGCCCAGGACCAACCGCCTGCCCAGGGCCAACCGCCTGCCCAGGACCAACCGCCTGCCCAGGGCCAACCGCCTGCCCAGGGCCAACCGCCTGCCCAGGGCAGAGCCTCTGCCCGAGGCTGACCACCTGCCCGAGGGAGAGCGTCTGCCCGAGGCCGACTGCCTGCCTGAGGGAGAGCTTCTGCCTGAGGCCGGTCGTCTGCCCGAGGCCGAGCGCCTGCCCGAGGCCGAGCTTCTGCCTAAGGCCAACCGCACGCCCCGGGCAGAGCATCTGCCCAAGGCCAACCGCCTGCCCAGGACCAACTGCCTGCCCAGGACCAACTGCCTGCCCAGGGCCAACTGCCTGCCCAGGGCCAACCGCGTGCCCAGGGCAGAGCCTCTGCCCGAGGCTGACCGCCTGCCCGAGGGAGAGCGTCTGCCTGAGGCCGACTGCCTGCCCGAGGGAGAGCTTCTGCCTGAGGCCGACCGTCTGCCCGAGACCGACCGCCTGCCCGAGGCCGGTCGTCTGCCCGAGGCCGGTCGTCTGCCCGAGGCCGAGCGCCTGCCCGAGGCCGAGCTTCTGCCCAAGGCCAACCGCACGCCCCGGGCAGAGCATCTGCCCAAGGCCAACCGCCTGCCCAGGACCAACTGCCTGCCCAGGACCAACTGCCTGCCCAGGGCCAACCGCCTGCCCAGGGCACAGCCTCTGCCCGAGGCAGAGCGTCTGCCCGAGGCCGACCGTCTGCCCGAGGGAGAGCGTCTGCCCGAGGCCGGTCTGCCTGCCGAGGCCGGTCATCTGCCCGAGAGGCCAAGCGCCTGCCCGAGGCAGAGCTTCTGCCCAAGGCCAACCGCACGCCCCAGGCAGAGCGTCTGCCCAAGGCCAACCGCCTGCCCAGGACCAACCGCCTGCCCAGGACCAACCGCCTGCCCAGGGCCAACCGCCTGCCCAGGGCCAACCGCGTGCCCAGGGCAGAGCCTCTGCCCGAGGCTGACCGCCTGCCCGAGGGAGAGCGTCTGCCTGAGGCCGACTGCCTGCCCGAGGGAGAGCTTCTGCCTGAGGCCGACCGTCTGCCCGAGACCGACCGCCTGCCCGAGGCCGGTCGTCTGCCCGAGGCCGGTCGTCTGCCCGAGGCCGAGCGCCTGCCCGAGGCCGAGCTTCTGCCCAAGGCCAACCGCACGCCCCGGGCAGAGCATCTGCCCAAGGCCAACCGCCTGCCCAGGACCAACTGCCTGCCCAGGACCAACTGCCTGCCCAGGGCCAACCGCCTGCCCAGGGCACAGCCTCTGCCCGAGGCAGAGCGTCTGCCCGAGGCCGACCGCCTGCCCGAGGCCGAGCGCCTGCCCGAGGCCGGTCGTCTGCCCGAGGCCGGTCATCTGCCCGAGGCCAAGCGCCTGCCCGAGGCAGAGCTTCTGCCGAAGGCCAACCGCACGCCCCAGGCAGAGCGTCTGCCCAAGGCCAACCGCCTGCCCAGGACCAACCGCCTGCCCAGGGCCAACCGCCTGCCCAGGGCCAACCGCGTGCCCAGGGCAGAGCCTCTGCCCGAGGCTGACCGCCTGCCCGAGGGAGAGCGCCTGCCCGAGGCCGACCGCCTGCCCGAGGCCGACCGCCTGCCCAGGGCAGAGCGTCTGCCCGAGGTAGAGCGCTTCAGACCCTCTCCGGACAACAGACCTGTCGTGAAGGACACGAAGAAGGACGAGGTCAAGTGCGTTTTCAATTGGATGGAGAAGATACTGAAGTCCCGTCAGGCCAGGTGGCAGGAGGAGAAAACGAGCCTCCTCTCAGAGCTCGAAAAATGGAAGCAGAAAAATGATGCTCAGCTTCACGCCTCTGCAAAAGAAAAGAAGGAGTCCCAGACAATTCAGCGCACACTGGAGGACAAACTGACGGCCAGTCAGACCATGTGGCACAAGTATATGACCATACTCCAGTCAAGGCTGCAAAACGCTGAGCTCCAACTTCAGGCTCAGAAAGAAATGATGGAAATTGAGAGGCGGAAGTATCAGTCTGTTCTGAGTAAAAATGCTAAGCAGCTGAAGGATCAGTTTGCCTCAGTCCAGGAGAGAAACGACCGCCTGAGTGAGGCAGAGAAGTGCAGGGCCTCCTTGACAGAAAAGCTGGACAAGGAGAGAGAGGAGAAAGAGCAGCTGAGGGAAGCCCTGACGGAGGCAGAGCTGCAGGTGAAGCTGCTGGAGGAGAAAGATGAATCCGCCAGCTTCGCCGTGGCTCAGCTGCGAAAGGAGAAGGACGAGCTGTGGGCGGCGCTGAGGAAGGCTCAGGAAGAGAAAGTTGAGGGTGAGCTTCTCTGCTGTCAGGAGGAGCAGGAGGAGACGGGGAACGCTACGACCCGTCCTCCCAGCGAGGATGAGTCCCGGAAAGAGCCCCCCCGGCCCCGAGGCCCCGGAGGGGGGACACGAGTGGTACTCCAGTTCACCGAGTCCCCGATGAAGGTGCTCCAGACACAGACACAGGAGAGGAGGAGAGAAGACGCAGGACACAGTTGAGCCTCAGCTGGACGAGACTGGAAACCACGGAGGAGAAGAAGAAAAAGAAGAAGAAGAAGAAGAAGAAGTGGTTCCAGAGGCTGTTCTCCTCCGTATCAGCTCAGCCTGAATCCTAAATCCGGAGATCCAGCATCACTTAACAAAATAAACAAATAAAAATGCAAATAACTGCAAGAGGAACTGACGGTGGGTCACACCAAATGGCAGGAGGAGAAATCAGGCCTACTGTCAGAGCTGAAGGAATGGGAGCTCAAAAATAATGCTCAGCTTCACGCCTTTGCAAAAGAAAAGAAGGAGTCCCAGACAATTCAGCGCACACTGGAGGACAAACTGATGGCCAGTCAGACCGTGTGGCACAAGTATATGACCATACTCCAGTCAAGGCTGCAAAACGCTGAGCTCCAACTTCAGGCTCAGAAAGAAATGGTGGAAATTCAGTATCAGTCTGTTCTGAGTAAAAAAGCTAAGCAGCTGAAGGATCAGTTTGCCTCAGTCCAGGAGAGAAACGACCGCCTGAGTGAGGCAGAGAAGTGCAGGGCCTCCTTGACAGAAAAGCTGGACAAGGAGAGAGAGGAGAAAGAGCAGCTGAGGGAAGCCCTGATGGAGGCAGAGCTGCAGGTGAAGCTGCTGGAGGAGAAAGATGAATCCGCCAGCTTCGCCGTGGCTCAGCTGCGAAAGGAGAAGGACGACCTGTGGGCGGCGCTGAGGAAGGCTCAGTAAGAGAAAGTTGAGGGCGAGCTTCTCTGCTGTCAGGAGGAGCAGGAGGAGACGGGGAACGCTACGACCCGTCCTCCCAGCGAGGCTGAGCCCCGGAAAGACAGCCCCCCGTCCGAGGCCCCGGAGGGGACACGAGTGGTACTCCAGTTCACCGAGTCCCCGATGAAGGTGCTCCAGGACACAGACCAGGAGGGAGAGAAGACGCAGGACACAGTTGAGCCTCAGCTGGACGAGACTGGAACCACGGAGGAGAAGAAGAAAAATAAGAAGAAGAAGATGTGATTCCAGCGGCTGTTCTCCTGCGTATCAGCTCAGCCTGAATCCTAACGCCGGAGATCCAGCATCACTTAACAAAATAAACAAATAAAAATGCAAATAATCATCTAGATCCCCCTAACTAATGGTTCAGTTCTGGTTTTTGGGCAGGTCTAATTTATAGTGATATCATATTTTTAATATTATAATAGAGATAGCAGAGAGAAGCTGTTCACTGCATACATATGATGCATCAGTCAGCTAACTTCATACAATCCACATGCAGTGCAATGAAAAGAGTTCATTTCCTGTGTGAGCATCATGCCCTAAGTTAACGTACCTTAAAGTCCTGGGAAGACTGATTGGCCAAGACGTACGTTAAATTCAAAACATCAACATTGATGTACATACTGAAGATGTTAAAACACAGACAGAACTGGCTTGGACTCACAGGGTTTTAAAATCTCCATTGGAGGAATGCATCAAGTTTCTACAGTAAAATAAAGTTTATGGGTTGTTTTTTTTTTAAATCTGGGGAAAATTCACAAACATAATGCCCCAGTTCTGAACTTTTTTTTGAACTTGAAATTCTAAACAGTTCATGTTTCCATTAAAAACATAAGTCTGAAGAAATGGACCTCCTGTGCAGTTTTATGAGTAATGGTATCAACTGAGAGACTGAGATGTGAATTTCTATGTGAATCAACATCCAGCGAGGACCAATGGAAAACAATTTATGATTTACAGCCTCGTTACAAATCCAATTTGTGACCATGAGTGAAGGCTCACAGACAATAAAATGCTAACAGCAAGTGGTTCGTAAAGGATTCAGTGTTCTATCTTACCAAGAGTACCAGGTGGATGGGACTAACACTGATCACATAACAATGCGCTAAACTAAAGGGCAGAATCAGTTATCAGTAATAGTATGAAATCTCAACATATAATTTAGTCCACATGAAACATTTAGACAGCAGAAAATGAATTGGCAACATGATGATCATTACATTATTTCTGAAGAAAAAAAAATGCCAACATTTGCCGGTCCACCTTCTCCATTGTGAAGTTTTCCTGCTTAACTTCATCTTATGATATTAAACTATTTTTGAGCTTAGAACTGATATTTGGACTAAATCCAATTCCAATCCATTCAAGTATTCTGATGATTAATCAGCAATGAAAATAATTATTAATTGCAGCCCTAGAACTATGTTTATCGTTTGTGTAACAGACCCCTAAGTCACGTCACAGTTTGCGCGTCATTTGTCGAAACCTCAAGTCCGTGCTTCTCTAGTGTGAAGACTTCTATTATCTTTACAGTCTAACACCTTTTCTCATATAGCAGTAGTCAAAATCCCATCCATTTGGTACGTACTGTAAGTAAGGTAAAACAAACCCTAAAAACTACTTGCAAATATTTGGCCCACAGACCTGACACCCAGTGAGGGGGAACTGCAGTCCACCAGACAAGACTATGTGATGGTGGGTGTTTATCAGGCATCCACGGTGAATCTCCTTGAGATGTTTCAGACCAAACCTGGCTCATTTTCTACAAGATCCTGCATACAACGACTTTGTCAACTCTGCCGCGTATAGCTTGGACCAGGGCAAGGAAGCGGACTTCCACCCCCTGAGCACAAGAGCAGACGTGTCAAAATTTAGACAGTGTGTCTTGCCACAACCAAAATTTAGCAGTAACTGGCTAGTGGCTGACGTGACCACCCACCGTGGAACCGATTCTGAGCGGCCTATAAAGTGCACGTGATCTTTGCAGCAGATTGACGAGCGCTTCTTTGGATGCAGTTTGGATGGATTAGGATGGATGCAGCAGCTCTAACAGGGCTCCGACTGCTCCGAAGTAACCCTGACAAAAAAAAAAAAAAAAAAAACACAGGGAAGTTCTTAAACATTTAGCCCTTTGAGGCAAGAAGCAGGCTTTCTGGTCTGTGAGTGGGTTGAGGGGTAGAGATACTTACCTCGTGTTGCAGGAAGAGCGCTTTGAGCTGGCCTTTGGACCAGTAGTCCATGGCGTAGGCCAACAGCTTCATAGAGAGAGTGTTCACTCTGAGGAAGTTCCCAACAAACACCACTCTCTCTATGTTCTTAATAAAGAAAGAGAATGGGCAGGAAATGATTCATCCGCTCTATAAAAACAAAGTGCTGAATCACTCTGTACCTACACACAGAAACACTATCAAACAGAAAACAACTAAGAAATGTGTATTCACACGGAGCTTTAAAACCTAAACAATTGACTAATTCTCTCCAGGATCCAAGATGTGCTTCTACTTTATTATTCATTTCAATGACCTCAATGCATCTTTACCTTGCCTTATGAAAAAAAAAAACAAACAACCCCACTACAGATGGTGCTGTGTATTTGAAACCTGGAACTCTGCTAAATTAAAAAAAAAAATCATTAAATCTCTTTAAATCCTTGTGTCTTTAGTTTTTGAGTTGACGTCCACCTGCTTTGGGCTGTGAAAGACTCGTCGGTAATGCGGCGTAGCTCCTCTTCGCCTTCATAGCCCTGTACAATGCTGCTTGATCAAGACGCCACAAGGCAGCACCGTAAAGAGGCTGAATGCAAAGGGGAAACGGACAGCAGGGACGCCAGAGGGACAGCACAATGGTTCATCCAAAGTAAAATCCTTGACCCGATACCCAAATTCTAACGTCGACTACACCTCCCACCTCCACCCTGCCACTAACCTCATTGAGAGCACACATCCTGGTGATGGAGCCGATGTTATTGGTGATGGTGACCAGCGTTGCCCTGGCCAGGTCCTCTTTGGAGACCGACTCCCTCTTCTCTTTGGACATCATGTTGCCAAAACTATCAAACCAAAAAGAGACACACTGGATGAACGAGTGCTTCAGAGGTCCGTTCAAGTCCAGCAGCGCTGTGCATCAAACTGGGGATGAAAAGCTCTCGCTCCAAAAGCAGTCAACCTAATCCAAGGTTTCCCGTTTTCACAAGAGGATGAGTAAATTTACCACCATCCTGGTTCCCGGCTTCATTAAGGCTGTGATTCTGTTCATGCTGGATTCCCCCACAAACAGCCTCGTGACCTACGCTATGAACAAAGAAAGCTGCTGTAAACCTCACCTTGAGGCTACAGCCCAGCCTGGCAGTCCAAACCTCTCATAGTCTCCTCCGTAAATGTCCCGAACCAGCTTGTCCACGCGCGTGCTCTCCCCCTGAGAAGCCATTTCCAGGGCTTCCTCAAAAGTAGAGCAGCCAGTCAGCAGGCAACACAGGCCCAGGAAGGTCCCACCGCCGAGACTGTGAACGCACACAGGGGCATGATACAGAAACAGCTACAACTGGGATACAACTCCTCATCTGCAGTTTAAAATTAAGGATGGAGAACAAAAGGAAAATAATCTACTTCAAAAGAAAACATGAGGCACTTTCTACAGATTCTTGATTCAAAACGTGCTTGTCAAGCATCTCTTCCTCGGCACAAAAGACAGAGGGCCATTATGTCGGGGAAAAGCGAAGTGCTGACGGATCCCTTTCAAAGCCACCAGACGGAGAAACCACATGTGAAAACAAAGCAGTGGAGGGTGTAGGAGGTGGGGACGGAACCAAAACATACCAACAGCCTCACTCTCAGTTTAACTCATTTAAACTAAACCCAAATCAAACTAAACAAAAAAAAGGACAATTTTTTTCTTCATCTCACAGGCAAACAGTGTGCGAAGGAAGTGATTTTGGGACCGACTAGAAAAAAAATGCTGCTACTTTTCACACCAAGGCACCAGGGAGACACGGAGGGCAGACGTCACATAACAGTCCACCCGCCCAGACTGCACCGTGCTGCAAATCAACTGAACGACTTTAACCTGCCATCAGCCTGTGTATGCCTGGCTTAGTTCTTGGGTTTTATTTCTGTTTTTCTGCCGACATATGGGGAAAGTGGCAATCAGAGCAAACCCGTACATGCCACATCATGTGTAACACAGCACTCTGATCTGACCGCCATACATCATCTGTAGTCTGTCATCAGTGTCAGACGAGAGCTCAGCTCCTCATTAAAGCAAATCAGTCATCACAGTAAATCAGCATGCGCTCTTTTTACGGTCAGAGCGAGGTTCTTTGACGGCGACGACGCCCGTTTCGACACCGAGATGCTTCCAGGACTTAAAGCAGTGACACGCCGCGTTAAAATCTGCACTCGTGTCTGGTGTTTTAGGAATAAAACGGCAGATCGTTTCAGAAATACTGGTCAGTATACAGCTTCAGCTTCGTTGTTCGCTTCTGCTCTGAACCTCACTGGCAAACATTACCATTCATTTGGAGTCATGTCTGCAGCATATAAAAGGGCAAATCAGTTACATTGGGGACAGGAGGCCAAAATATTGAACTGAAAGATGCTTAAAAAAAAACCAAATTGCAGTGGAAGCAGCAGGGAAACTAGAGTACTGAAAAGACATCAAGAGCAATAAATAAGATTTACAAGATAAAATGATATATTAGTCAATTATAAAGATGTATAATCTTCAAACATCTTCCTACTAAACTCCACAGCCAGCTTTAGCATATATCCCAACAATGACAAATATTTTTTTCCTAAAAACTGTGAGAACTGTAAAATGCTTAATAATCAGTGCAGAGTAAATCTCCATTACTGATAATCACCTGGTCCCAGTAACTCGTTTGTAGTTGCTCTCAGAGTAGACGGCCAGGATGCTGACCCCGGACCCTATGTTGACCAGCAGCAGGGGGTAGGGGTTCTCCAGTGTGTAGGGCCTCTGTACGCAGTGATCTGGGTCTGTGGGGTTTTCAAAGTAGTAGCACTCAGACGGGCCGCAGGACACCACCGAGTCGATGTACAACACCCCCCGAATCAAACAGTCCAGCTCATCCAGCTTGTGAAGCTGCAGGTCCGCCATCTTTTTTTTTTTTTTGGTTTTGATTATGTTGAAAGAAAAAGAGAACATGGATAACGTCACTAAGGGGATGTGGCGAGGGGGGGTCATAAAACAGGAACCTTTATTATATATATATATATATAAGCATCCTCGTGATTAAAATCTACAACAGCTAACACTGCTTTTTTCCTTCCTGAATTCATAGGCGATAGAGCAGTTAGGCCCACCTCAGTGTGATCACAACATAGCGCATACCAGCAAGTTAAATAGTGCAACCTCAAAGATTTATCTTGTTGTCGCTGCTCTTGAATTTGGCGAATTAGCTACAACTGTCCAGCGAACAAAAAGCACAACGCCGCAGACCCACCGTGCGGAAATCTGACTCAAACTTGTACGCCCCCCCTCCAGTGGCGCACAGGGTGGTGTGGAGGCTGGAGAAGTGCTTGTTGCGGCCCATCTGCAAGAAGGCCGGCAGGTCGTGCGTGGGGAAGCGGATGAAGTGCAGGTTGCCCGTCCTGCCGCACAGCGTGAGGTCCTGCAGCTCCAGGTGCACGTCCCTGATGCCCGTCTTGCCGTAGGCGGTGTTGGAGGTCAGGTATCGGCGGATGCGCTTCAGGTTCTCCACCTCTTCCTGCTCCTCCTCTGCTGTGATGTCTTTGGGCTCGAAGTACACCAGCTTCACCAGAGTGCCTCCAATGTCCATCCCGAACCAGGGAAATGCTGCATTGTGTGAAATAATTTGAAAAAAAACCAAAAACATGTCTTACATTTTATCCATTTTTTCCAATATGTTCATTAAACACTAAAATATATCTTTAATATCCAAAGGCTTAATGGCAATGAGGACAAATAGAGATGATGTTTCAATGATGGCCCACATAAAGGCAAGCAGCTTCATCCACAGGAGTAACAGTACAGTGTGTACCGCGAACGCCATCTTGTTGCAAAATAGATCCTGGCTATTTACTGACACTACAGCTCCTGATATACAACAATGTAATACTGATAGCGAAATAATTGTTTGCCTGTATTAGCATCACCCTAGCGCAGTAAATTGGCTTTTTAAATTAATTTTCGAAAAAACGATGCAATCAATTTCATGATTTTCTTTTCAAAAATCAGTAATTTCACCGGACTGCCTTTGCTCTTTCCTGTACACATGCAACGGTGCCTGTCCCAGTAAATACACCGAGCCCGCGGTAGCAGCGTTAACACCTACGCGGCCTTGTTTTCTTCACCGAGTCGATCCGACGCCTCGTCGTCGAGTTAGAGGTCCGTATGTCGGAGGTGGCTCTTCCGGCCTGCGCAGCTGCCTCACTGTTGGGCTCGTTTCTGAAATAACCGGGCATCTCCTTGGACCGCGGTTGCTTCGTGGGCGTTTCGTCTTCGTCGATTGTATCATCGTCACGCTGACGGCCATTGTGCTCCATTAAAATGACTATTTAACTACATATATGCTGTAGTATATGATAAATTTAACCATTAATATCAATGGTTTACATGGATTATAATGTCCGAGGATGCGTGAGCTAGCCAAATAGCCAGCTAAGTGGCTCTGTTGCTACAAACGGCTGACGTACTCGTCTTATTTATCTTCTCTGTCAAGAAGGCGGGGTTAGCAGGTGATTGAGAGGAGCCAGAACCAATCAGAATGCGAATCGGTCAGCTCATCGTATAAAACGAAGCTGATGTCAAATTTTCTTGATTTTTTTTAGATAGATATATAAAAAGCTTAGCCACACCTTGGTAAAGGACGTACATTATAAATGAGCCTTTCTTCAAATGCTAATTTACTACAGAACAAAAACATTAACTGTGGCATTTGCAACATTTTAGGCACTCCACTAAGTCAGTACTTACATAATATACATCCCTTCAACTCTTACTACATCCCCAGATGTAATGTACATAATAAAATATTGTCTTACGATACTCAAAACTTACACATGAATCACAGACTAAGGGTAGAAGGTTTATTGATATGATTGCTGAAGTGCATAGCTAGACACAGTGCATACAAATTTTGCTCAACCTTGAGATTAAAATTTACACTTTATATGTGCATCATACCTAAAAACATTTCATCTGTATATCTGCAGCTCAAATGTGCAAAACCATCTCAATTTAACTTTTTTCCCTTGCATTGTATTAACAGTGCTTTTTACAATAAACTCTCACCTCACAGAACACAAAGCAGTCTAATTGTTTCTATTTCAAGGAAAGGAAAATCTATGCAAAATAATATATAAAATAGCATCTTAAACATTTACATCAGATGATAGCAATAATATACTGTGTAGCCATTGGTTTCCAAAGGACCTGCCATGCAGACAGTATAAAATGCTTATTTAAAACCTTTATAATACATTTTAATGTCTTATTATAAGAAAAAAACTACACAATGTTCACATGTACTACTCAAACATCAAAACTAAAGAAATAAGAAATAAACTTTTAAAAATACAGTTGCAACCACTATCTGGCTCAAAGAGATCCTGGGGGACAGTGCCATTAAAGAAAAATCATTATCGAGGGGTGCCATGGTTTAAAAAGAGTTCAAAAACCAATGGTCCAGACTATGAACCAGATAAATTTGCAAAATCTGTGATGAGTTGTTTGGCTGACTGATCCTTTGCGCGCTAAATGTTTTTCAGTGTCCATTCTTAAAATACACAATTAGATACTATATACATATACGAATAAATACAGTGAGCCCACAAGCCATTGTTTTCAGCCCATTTCCCACTATGAAGAGGAAAAGAAAATGAGTGTGTTGCGAGTACTCTTTCTTCCACAGTCCACATTCGGTAAAATTCAGGTCCTCGATACACTAATCGTCACTGGAGGACAACCAACCGCTTTATCTTCAAAGTGCTTATTAGACAAGTGAACATACAAATGCAATCAAACTGGGATAAAGGTGATACACAACCTCAGTCTGCCTTCACAAACCAAACATGTGCAGCACAAATAACCTGAGCTCTCAACTCAGGCAGCGCCATGACCGTCCCTCACTAGAATAAGAGGGGTACATTTAGTTACATGCTCCCTAAGCTTAACTTCATTCAACGGATCATTAACATGATAGAACACAGTCCTACCTCACACCAGACTTGAAATTAATGACATGATCAAAGGTCGAGCAGCAATTATTACTTATAGATAATTATTAAACAGCTGCCTTACGCCATCCCAGTCCAGTGACTACAATAAGGCACTATACCCTAAGATCCCCTTTTAAGAAGCCTTAAAGCCTAATCTTGTCTTTCTTTAAAAAGGTATTAAATCCACTTAATTCTTAAACTTCCACGCCATCAGCAGTGCAATGGCGCCCACTCCTGCAGCGGTCAGAATGTACTTTGTGTTAGCTTGCCTCTTGCTGGGGGCCTTCCCTCCTTCTCCTCCTGAATCCGGCAGCGTTGTCAGCGCTGTCGCAATGTCAGCTGCTGCAGGCTCAAAGGGCTGGTAGCTCTCACTGGAGGGGGTGTCTGAACTCAGTGCGGTATCAGCAGTGATGGTGTCGCATGGCGGTGAAGGGCCGATCTCTTTGGCTGCTTCGCCGTTGATGATTTGAGCTTGCGGTGCCGAGGTCTGGCCGTCGAGGTTGAGGACGGACGGTTCCTCGGAAACTTGCATCACATTCACCTGTACATCCTGCATATCCAAGCTTGGACAGGGAGATTCGTAGTGGTTCTCCTCCGGTCCGTTATGGTTAAGCGCGATGCCGTTCTCCCGGCATGGCTGTCCAGAGATTGCATTCGCGGTGGCGGAGTTGACAGCAGCGCACGCGGGAACGTGGGCGGATGCGTCGGCGTCGGGTTCAGCATAACTGATTTCCAGACGTTGGCTATTACCCGAGTAGGGCTCCGCAGATGCATCGTGTGAAGGGACAGCAGGACCGTCGTGATTTTGTTGCTGGATGCTGATGAGCTGGCCAGGCTTGCTCACACACAAAGTGTCGTCGTCATCATAGACAGAGTCGTCCACCCCAGCAGAACCGGGTGGGGGGGAGGTTGTGGCTGCTGTTTCTATCTGCGGGCTGCTTTCAACAATCTGCAGGAGAAATCGATGCCACTAATATTAATATTCTGTGACTCTCATGTATATCAAGGTGGGCAAATAAACTTTATTCACAAAGTCTCACATTACTTTATGAACATTATTCACATTATGAACAAAGGCCAATTGCAGAAGAAGAAAAAAAACACCAATCACTGCTCCCAAAGAAGCTGAAACTGCACCAGAATGCAATCCATTACTGTCACTTTAAAGCAAGTGAGTAGCAGTGACCAATGCTGTGCAGGGTCTTTTTTTTTTTTTTTATAACAAAGCCTTCAATTGCTCATTATAGTGTACATAAAATAGCATAACTTGATATTCACCTGTGTCACAGCAGGGTCAGATGTCTCTTCAGGCTCCAGGACAACAGGTGCAGCAGTTGTTCTGTCCACAGGGGGACCGGTTTCCTGTACTGGAGGTCGCCCTGGCGTCAGTGTGGGGGAAGAGGATCCATCGGTCACGTCTGAGTCCGTCTGAGGTGGGGAGGGACTCCGTGGCGGGCTGACCTCTACGGCTGCCGTCGTTTGCAGAGGATCTGGGTGGGACAGAGTGTCTGTTTCACACTGTTCGACGGGACGGGACGGGGAAGGAGTGGCCACAGAGTTGACTGAAGCCTCAATCTTTCCTGCATTCACTTGGTCAGGAATCACACCGTTCTCAGCAGACATGTCCTGGATGTCTGATTCAGAGTTTTCCTCTGGCTCTTGGTGATCATTAGCCTCTCTCTGTGGTGGTGGTGTGGTGGCTGGAGGGTGCTGGGTTTCAGGTGAAGGAGGAGGTGTCGACGGAGTGGGTGCCAATTCAACCTGAGTTGCCCGTGGAGGTTCGGGGACAGGCTCAGGCGGGGAAACAGCCTGTGGTATATGGGCCGGAGGGCTCGGGGCTTGTGGATGCACAGGTGGGGGCGAGGCCTGAGCAGCTGGCTGACTGTTTCCACCGCTCTCTGGAACTGACACACGGCTGTCAGACGGCGCTGGATGGACATGTGCCCTGATGACAGTTGTTGAAGGGGAGCCGGGGTTGGAATCTAGGGCAAAGCAAACGACGCGGCCACTTAAATCTGTTATGACCGCATACGATTAAAGCTGTGGGAAATCCTGAAGGACTAGCTACCCCTGAGTCAGTCAGTATTTAATATAGATTATGATCATCTATTATACTACGGCAACATTAGTTGAATATAAAATTAATGTTAGGGATACACGGAAATTGCAGAGAATAAAAAAACTAGATAGTAAGCTTAAAGGTGAGACCAAGATGCAACCAACTGTGAAATATGAACTCAGTATAAAGAGTGAAGGTGATCCTTCCACTCCTTGCGCCTAAACTTGAGCTCCGTCTCTCATGGCTTTTAATGCCGTGCAGTTAAGCCAGAGAGCATTTTCCACAATCGGCTATTATACGCAGCGCTCGACAACCTGGTGACTCACTGTTAACTCCTCTCAGGGCGTCGTATTCGGCTCTGATGTCAGCGGCTATAGTCGAGTGCTCGCACGCCTCAAGCGCTTCGATGAACTGCTCCGGCCAGTTTTCCCTCCTCTTCAGACAGTCCAGCAGCAGCACCATGCCGTCATAATTCCCATAAGTCTCTCGCTTTGCCTCGATGTTTTCCTGCAATTGCGTTCAATTTTAATGATAATAATTTTTAAAAATCTTGTTTGTATAAATATTGGCCTCAAAATCTCAAGTAAACTCAGTACTGCAGTATTGCTGGAGTATTACTGTCAATACTGCAATGATTGCTTCTATCTGCAATAGTGTCTTCTGGTGGAAACCTCAGGAAGACCTGACCACATAATTTATGATCCTTATTAGGGGATGGGTATCAAATATTTATTGGTATTGACTGAAATGTGTTGATAGCATTGACTAATGAAAACTATCCAGTGCTGAATGATGGTATCAAATGTCAGATTTGTGTTGTTTACTAATTTACTAATCACATAGTTGAGCGAAAAATGATTTAACTCGAATTATGTGCAAATATCAGATGACTTGATTTATGCAAAGCTCATATGTAAGTGCTTGTGTTTGGGCAGCTTAAAAAAAACCTTACCTAATGTAGCATCCAACATTATTTGAAAAAAATCAACAATCCTAGTCCTTACAGGTCCTCATGAAACTTACCCTGTCGTGAGCAGTCAAGCAGGGCAGATGGACGATTATTTCTTTCACTTTCACCTTGCTTACAATGGTTGGCATGTTCCGCCGCAGATATCCATTGTAGAGTTGGTCACTGGCAAACGACATCTGTGAAATGAGAGTGTGCACAAAAACGCAGCGATGGTGAGCACTTCAAAAAGATTGATTGATTTTACTCCTGGTACTCTAACCAGGCTTTTACAGTGTAATATTCTCTCCTGAAAATTTTAATTCATCAGCTGGCAAGGCGCCTTGGCCACACTCTCTATCTCTGTGATTCTTTTTTTTAACCACATGAGATGGAAAAGTACCCATAAAACGCAATAAGGAAGCCTGGGCTTTATTTTTTTCAACTGTGACAAACACAGCATTCAATTAAAAGTGAAAGTGAAAGTGAAGATCAACCCTGTAGGATCAGGAAATACCATTTCCTTTTCATTTCAGCTGAGGAGGAACAACATTTTACTTATTTTTTTCTTTTTAAAAATGGACGTGACTCTCTGCACAGCTGTCTTTATGAAGGGCAGAGAAACACTGCAGCTAAGGTTGCTGCTATTTGGAGTAAGAAGAAAGTAAACGGGCCCGGCCTAGTCACTGATTAATCTCCCGCATCTCCAGTTTAATATCTGAACCCTAAACGCGGAGCGGGAAAGTCTCAAACACACCCACACATTCCCGTGGCTGTGAGGGAATTTCTCCTCCTGTGGCCTTTAGGTAAGATTACACCATGTTTCCACAGGTCACTCGCAAGCAGGGCCCTCAAACCACTAATTCACTGTCTGCCTCAAGGACACAGATTCAAGCTGGCCCAGTCCCCAGCACTCATTGTCATAACAACCAAAGTTGTAAAGATATGATGGACCGAGGGGAGTGTACAGGCACAACACAGGTGATCTCTAAAATACACCGTCTTCCTTGTGCATGAGAATAGAATAGAGATTCAGGGGAAACTTGGTTTATCGTTTAAGATTTTGTGCCCAATAGAATCTTCACAAAAGGTATTGATAGGTGCTGTGGTCCTGCGCAGAATATTTGGTTATTTGGACATGTTGTAAGGATTGTATGAGTTTAAAAAAGGGTTTAAATATGCCGTGCAAGGAAAATGACCTTCAGATTTACAGTAGGAAGCATTGAGACATCTGGGTCTCCTGAAACTTTTTCCAGAATGAGTTTAAGCAGCTAAGAATATTTCCATCTCACCGGCTTCTCAGGGTCAAACAGAAAGCTTGGGCGTACTCCTGTTGTGTTGAACACACCTTAAAACCTTCACTTTGTTTGCACCTAAACAGCCAAGTTAAGTAATCTGCTGTCATATTCAGCCAGGAGAAATCTCGTCACGGGATATCCTGTCGGCGCTGGCCACGTCAATCAGTTAAAGTTTAGTGTAAATGTGGGATAGCAGGAGCAGTCTCGACTTAATGAAACGACGCAGTAACCAAAGAGCAAAGTCTTCCTCGCTGTATCATTAGCCCACAGAGGCCGTGGTTTACCTGACGCACACGCAGCCAGCCAGGTAGACACGCAGCTGTGTGCTCCGGCCTCTGCAGCGACATGGAATGGTATGTTTGTGAGTGTGTACTATTTTCAAGCGTGCCTAAGTATAAAGCGATGACAGACTGCCGGTTAACAAGACGAGGGAGGTGCTGTGAGGGGGGGGCACTTTGTCACAAGGACAAATTGAGCAGAGCTGAGCCCGATGAACGACCTCTAAAGTGGCAGGTCGGGACTGTAATTCTCCTGCTCGTGTCCTTGGCTCCTCAGGAGTCCGAGTCATTTCATGCACAGCTGAGTTTTAGTCAAATGAAGCTCAACCAGAAGTGAAGACATTTACCCTTGCAGTATGGGCTGAAGCATGACAGGAAGTTTTTAAAAGTATATCTCAATAAATAAAAAAAGGTTGGCAATTTTTTTTTAAAGCGGCACAAAAACAGCAGGGACAGTAGAGACTTGAGACTTGCCTACAAATTATTTAAAATGAAAATATACTTTAACGATTATTTTTTAATTAAAGCAACTGACTAAGAAGACTGGCTGAACATAAACAGTAAGGACAATCGAGACTGACACCTGCATGTGAAATTATAGCAGTGTATTGTGAAAAATATTTTTGAAAAAGCCTTTGACTATAATGGTTGGGAAGACTCCACTTGACCAACAGGGACTTACAGAGACTCACATCTGCCTGTAAAAGATAGAAGTACGTTGTGAAAAATAACTCAAAGCACCGACTATCAGGCTTTAAAAGTTGTATTAAACTACTTGACATTTAAATAAAACAGCCTAGCTAGCGCCACCGCTGTTTCCTGACTTCGCAGGCTTCCACCAACTAAAATATTCAATAAAAACATGGATTCTACGTAATAACACACTTCATTCAGTTTTATTTATCGCAATGTTTGAACAATTTACAGCTTACCTTTCGTGTTTGGGTGCCTTAGCAGTTCGTGACTCCCTCTCGACTGCTATTCCTGATCTCACTAAAACCTTACTGTCTTCCTCGCACACATCTGCGCAGTGGTTACCCCCCTGACGCTGCCCTCTCTCTATCCCTATTGGACAATAGTGCCGTCAATCAAGTTGTGGACCCGTGGAAACGAGATTAGGTCGTGGAGTGGGCGGGGGCCTGCTTAATCTTGACCCTAACACGGAACTTTTCTCTTTGCTGCGATAGATGACAGCAGAATTAGACTGGATCTGGGCTGCTGCTTTACATCTGTCTCTAATCCCTGATCCTAATCCGTTCACATGGACAGGGAAAGAGAAGGGGGGAGAGAGAGAGGGAAGGGGACAACCTGTGTTTGTCAGTGCATGAAATAGGAAGTGCATGAACGTGTGACCAACTACTAGAACATGACCATGGCAATTAGAATTTTATTTTTTCCAAATAAGCATAAAGTTGGTATTTAACAACAGGCAATCCAAGAGCACCAGAGAAGTAGCATTCAGATGTGGAACAAATGTATCTAGATTATGTACGTATGGTAGCTGTAATAAAATTAGAATAGAAATACTCCATTACAAAAATGAAAGAAAACATATGATCAGTTTCAAGACCGAGTTATACTGTACTTTAGTGTGTCTTCAGGGAATTTTAAAGTTAATGCCACACAAAACCTGATTTGAAAAATAAGTTTGAAATACTTTGACACATTACCACTACTACGCTCATATATTTTAAGATTGATAACTGAACACTTTACAATGGAACAAAGATAAGGTGCATTTTATTGATCCCATGCAGGGATATTAAAAAAGTGCAAGAGGATTAAACAGAAGGTAAGGCAGCAAAGAGAGTTGCTATAGTCTGCATTTTTCTCGCAACACCTGCTGTATAAGAAAATATAATAGTTATATGATTTTAAATTATGGGAAAGACACAGGAGCGCCGAAGCAGGAACACGAAGGAGTCAGATAAAATTTTAGTTTATTCTCATTTTAAACCAGAAGGTGGCGCCATTTACTCACACACTGGCTCAGGTAAATCGGGGTCTCCTGTGTGTCATTGTGCAGAAATACACACAAACACTGTACATTTAAATAACCATTTGCTTTAACTCTGCTGAATGAAATGAGCATGACTCCAGTGATCTGCATTAAGAGGAGATCTGCCTTTGCATGACACTAATCTTATTTTATGAACATTTTGGTTTACTATCTTTAAGTTAACAACATGAACAGGATCCCAGTAATCTGAATTACCAGAGGATTATGGGCAGATAATGGATAATGGCATCAGGCAGAACCATGGTTCATTACACTGCTGTTCTGTTATACAATGATTAAAGTTGTTGGAGTGTACTGCTTAAATGTAAAGGTATTTCTAGCCTTTAAATGGGTTTGTAAACACTTTAAACACTTGGTTGTAAACACTTTTCAGTATTGGATTGCATTAAACATGTATACCTCAGAGTAAAACCATATATTTCATAGATTTATGAGGCAAAGAGAGATTTGGTCTTAAGCAACTATTACTTTTATGTGCTGCCCCCAGTTGCATTTCACCATTCAACCATTTTGAGAATCAAATTCAGCAGTGGAAAAAATTAAAATGATCAGAAAACGTGTGCTAATTTGATGTTCCTTCTTTCCCTAAAGGAAGGCTCAAGAACCTTGCTATATTGATGGGGAACCTGAGAATGAAGCAGGCTTTGCCTCTTTTAAAAGGAACTGCACTACATTAACTGTGAATGTGTCACTTCAGTAATTATAAGTGCTCTCTTACAGATTCTTTTGTATGTTTTCGGTATCTTTAGTGATCAGAATTGGTTGTTGCTTTGACATTCCTATTCTCAAACACCACCCTGGAGCTGTGGTGTCTCCCTCCTTGCATTTGTTTTTGTAGTAGGGGTGTTTCTGCAGCCAGGTGGCACTCTTCTCCTTGTTTTTCTGTCAGTTCAGCTGTGGGGGCTATTGGGAGAACTTTAACCCTGTGAACCCTTTCCGCTCTTTAGGTGAATTACAGTCAATTTTGGCTCTCCATAGACAGGCTCTGGGACTTTCACAGAAGACAGTGTGTGTTAAAAACAACACATGTAATCAATATACAGGTTGAATCACAGCTGTGTCCAATGGGCTGCAGGAAATAACAGATATTTTTGTATCTGTTTGCTATTAAAATATCAAAATCTAATGCAGCAGAATGACTTTATATTGAAAGCCCTAAACAACTGGATTTCACCAGCTCAAATGGCAGGTGGAGCAGAGTTTACAAGGTTAAGCAAGCAATTAAATTAGCAGCAAAAAAATTAACCATTAAAAGTAAAAAATCCTAAGAGACAATAAACATGAAACTAAACCATAATAATGCAGTAAAATCCCACCACTGTCACTCTCTGTGAAGCTCACATCTTGCAGGGAAAACCCTTCTTAGCAGGAAGTAGGATACGTAGAGCCAGAGAATAAAGCCACGGAGAGAGCCCGAGGCAGCATCAGCAAGCCATCATGGTTGAGTGGGGAGGGAAAACACCATGGATGTCTCAATAAAGGAGCAGGAGGCCTCATGCTTTAATACTACAGCACACTGATAAGAAAAAAATATGTCATGCAAAATTCCCACACAAAACATTTCAGGGTAGGCGTTAGCAGTGATCCAGTTCTGTGTGGTTAGGCAGCACTTTGTAACTCATAGACCTGACCCTGTACATCCCTATGTTTACATCAGTGTGAACTGGAGCACATGATGATGTGATGTCAGCTATTAAATCACAACTTGTAGTTCACTTCTTTCCTTCTGCTAATGGATGATAATGATGGCTTTTTTTGGAACATCTTGCAACCTTAGTGTGAGATGTCAGAGTTCAGAGCTTGGTTAGAGTTCACTGGTTCAGGTACACATGTATTCAATGACTGTATGAATGATGAAGGAGATGGCTTTCATTGATAAATTTGTCTAAGTGAATGTGGGGAGCTTTTCCTCTTCTGTGAAGCAGACATATAAAGTGGAAATGGGACCTTATGGACTTTATCCCCTCAAGGCATCTTGATTACTTTTGTGCCACCATAATTTTTATATGGCCAAGTGAAGCAGAATGGTGCCTATTATGCATTATGGCTGCATTGCACAACTTTACATAAAAAGCTTTATTATACCTTCTTGGACACCGGCATCATGGATATTACCACATACTGCACCTCTGAGAGAATTAACAGTTCATCAAATTCCAAACAGTTAGGTGTAGCTTTCATGAAATATCTGGGGGGGGGGGGAGATAGCTTGTCACAGGTCGCTCTGGGTTGCGGGGAACTGTCTCAACCTCATCCTTCTTTGACTGAACTGTAAGCGAGGTACTAATGACGTGGGTCTTGGACGAACACAAACAGCATCGGGGTCGTAGGTCACGTTTCTGTTGAGGTGTTTACCTGGAAAGGCATGGAGCACACAAACAGCTGTGGTAAAAAAAAAAAAATACTGCATATATATTGCATTACAGCACAGGAGGAGGAGGTCAGGATGGAAGCAGCAAACAATGAAGTAATAATAATAATAATAATAAGTCTGTCCCTGTCCTTTTTGTTTTCTAGAAACCATATATCTCAACTTCTTTTTGTACTACTTTATCATTTATGATTTACTGAACAGGCTGACCTGGCATAGGTTAAGGGGCCCAAGAGAACAGGGGGCCCTGAGCTTCACCTGAAAACTATCACTGAAAGAAACAAAAAGGATGCATGGGATGAGATGCAAAATTACCACAATTGGACTCAAATTTAACTTCAAAGAGACTCAAAAAGCACAGAAAGAAACAACAAATGACCAATAAGCGATGCAAAATACCTTTAAAGAGTCACAAGTCCACTGTAAATGATTTACAGTGGGGGTGGGGGGTCCTATATGTGAACGATTTACCCTTTTCTTGTCTGTGCCCATTATCCCAGGGGCTTGTTATCTCATTATCCATCAATATGCTTTACTGTTTTGACACTTAAATGTCTCTGCATGGGAGACAGAAACTCATCTAATCTCATCTCAGATCATTTCGTCTCATTTTGTTTTGTCTCATCAATTCATTTTGAGCCTCAATCAGCACCTTTCATTTTACGATTCTTAGATTATACTTTATTTTCTGAAAGGTTATCAGCACAGTGTTGTCAGCAGGACTCTGTCTTTATCTTTAATTAATGTTGGAGAAAATACAGAGGGCAAAATGTGGGATAATTAATTTTGTAGATTTGTCTATTGAAAGGACTGCTTGATTGGCTGAGAAAAAATATGTTATTCAGTGTGGCATCACCCTATAATGGAGACCTCAAAAAACACAGTGAATAATAGAATGAAAAACCAAATGACTCAAGGGCAGACATTTGGAGACATGGTCTATTGTCAATGAATAAATTATGTGCAAGAGCACAATCATACTGAAGAGCTTTAGAGGCTTGGTTTTTTTTCCTCTTCAACCTGTAACCTTTCTTTTCACTCAGGCAGACTAAAATGTCAAATCTGCTGGGGCGTCAGAGCCACGGGCGGCCGCTGCTTTACTGGTAAACACACAGATGACTAAAAGCAGGTTTCTTTTCACGAGCACTGAAAGGTTAGACCGCAAACGCAGGTCATGTGGTGTGATGGCAGTGGTAGAAGTGGCGGGCATCTGACCATCCACATCAGACGTTGTTATTGCTGAGCTTAAAAAAATGTATAAAGAAATGTTTTTATCTCGCAAGGCCTGTTTGTCATGTTTTCTCGGTTTTATATGTGAATAAGTTTTTCTTATGTAAGGGAGTACAATTAACTCATACTGTAAACTCATGTTGTCTGATAAGGGCTTCAATAATGTCTCAGAGACAGTTATATTACTTTATTTGTAGTTTTATTTACTTAATCAGTCTTCGTCAAGTTGTAAGAAACTAAATATATGATTATAAATGACCTTACAAACCAGAAAACAAGACTTTACTTAAACCTACACATTTTTCATCAATATATAATACACTGTTTATAAAACATCATAATAAGCAGATATGGGCCTGTCAAGTGTTTAATAATATACAGTATTTTCAACCATTACAGGCAACAATTAACTTCAATTAACAATTAACTAAGTCTTCCTTCCTTTGAGTCTTTACAGGCAATATATAAACATTTATCACACAACATTTACATCTGTAGGGCTGATATACTGTAAGTGTTTGCAATAATGCATTTGTCAACAACTTTAACTCACATAGTTGTAATTAAAAATTTGTTTATAGGAAAAGTTATAAATGTTGATGATAAAACACAGAAAACCCCCCAAATAACTTTATCATAATCTGCTATTAATCCTTTATTCAATCTTTATTTACTGTATAACTGCTAAAGTAGGGACCCACTGTATTATAACTCATCATATAGTACTTTGTATAACCACAACTGTGTTTTACTTGTTGATTAACTTGTTGAATTGTTATTCATTATCTGTTATGTAGCATCCTTTCATCAATGCTGTTGACAGGTTCATCAATAAACACTTAAAAAGGCCTTGCAGCTATATTGCTTACAGCTACATTATATTGACTTTGTACACTACTTACACATGGGGTGAAAAGTAACAGAGTACATTTACTCAAGTACTGCATTTAAGAGTAAATTTAAAGTGTGTGCATGTGTGTGTGTTGGGGGGATTTGGCAGCTGTTGCATTAAAGTGATGTTAACATTAATGCATCAGTTATAATGTAATTATTATAATATGCTATCAGTCTACAATGGGCCATTCTGCATTGTGAGTATACTTTTAAGTATATTTTTTTATTTTTATGCTACTTTTCTACTTTTACTCATGTAAAATTTTGAATGTAGGACTTTTATTGTACACTTTACTTAAGTGAAAGATCTCAGTATATTTTCCAACAGTTTGTACACATAATAGATAATACTGTTATAGCAACTTTCCAAAGCAATGAAACTGCAGTCACGTGTGTAATTTCAGACTGAGGAAAATGAAGTTCTGCAATTCTCCAATTCTGCACTGCAGTGAAATGTGATTACTGACTTGACCTAAAATATGCAGCTGGATTATGTGTGGATTTAATATGGAGAAATGGTCTCTGTTTGTACAGTGCATGTCATGTCACAACCTCCTGAATTAAATGGAGAGATTTGATGTGTATTTTATCCGTTATTAAGGTTGAGTGTTATGATAGCTTTTGAAAAAAAAAAACCCAGAGCAGTCCTTATTGGAGAATGTTTTAATGTCTATGTTATGAGTCACACATACACAATCCTAACAACCCCTCTGATTTTTGAGTATCCTGGATATTTAAATGTAACTTATATTAATAACTGTTCTACTTGACAGTGCAGCAATCTGCAGGCAAGAACAAATATTTAAAGTAGATAGCCTATAGTAGAAACATGAGTAACACCAAACATGATAGTGTACAAGTTCATTTTTTTCATCTAATCAATCTCACAACAGCAAATAGGCCACTACAGGCTTTCAACGAGGGTCTGCACTGTGGGTCAACAAACTACAAACCAGCTGAGAAGTTAGATTCTTCTGCTAAAAAAGAAAAGAGAAGACACTTTCACATCTGATTCTCTACAACATTTTCTCTTCTCTCTCCCACGGAACCGGATCCTGCTCCTCCTCGACGTGCGTATTTCTGCGCCCTGTCCAAAAGTGCTCCACGTCTGGGAATGTCTTCTCCTTCTCCAGAGAGACCGCGTTGGCGACGTCGTTTGCGGCGATCTCTGCTCCGTTTCCCTCTGTTTTCGGACATTTGTTGCCGGTGACGTGCTTCGAGCCTCTGCAGGTAGCGACGAACCAGATGGCGATCAAACCTTGGCGCACGTCGTCGTACATGGTCATCAAGATCATCGGAGAGAGGGAGCTGCATGCGTAAAGGAGGACTTGCGCAAAGATGATCAGACCAACAGGGGGTTTGTTGTACCCCAGCCTGATCCAGGTGAACGTCCCCCATTCTGGCAGCAGCATGAGCCCGAGTGCACCGCTCAAACACAGTAAAACAAGGGTGACCTTGCTCTGATGCTGCGGGTTGGGTGCGTGGTTCACGGCGGTGTGCAGCGTTTTGGTGTAGTAGGCAAGCGTAAAGATGACTGGCACCACAAAGGTTGCGGTTGGGTAAATCTTGTAGAACACGCTCATGAAGGCAGACGCACACACAGGCATCTCAGAGACGCAAATGGTGCCGCGACCGTGCGCCAGCAAAGACGCAAAAAGCATCTGCGGGATCGGAAATATCATGGACACGATCCAGATAAAAGCCAGGGCTCCGTGAATCCACGTCGGGCTGTAGAGGGGCCCCGTGGCGGTGCTGGGAACCAGCGTGTGTTTGGCTCTGGTGGTGACCGCGAGGATTAAAGTTTTCGCCACCACGCACGAATGCTGGAACCAGTCCGTGGTGCTGCAAACAAAACTCCCCAGGGTCCAGGTCTGCTTGTAGTAAGTTACAGCGCGCACGGGGGCGCACAGCAGCAGGATCACCAAGTCTGTGGTGGCCAAAGAGGCGAGGAGCGCCTTCACCTCAGAGCCCTTTCCGTTCCTGAAGTCGCGGATGAAAATCAGCAAAACGAGCAAATTGCCGACTGCTCCAGACACACAGACCCCGATCAGGATGACTGGCACGGCTGTTCTGGTGTCCTCCCCCCGCAGAAGTTGAACTCCCCCGACGAAATCCAAAAAGGAGTCATTTGCTGGTCGATCAATATCCATCTCTTTGAAGTTTGAGTTCTTAAAGTAAAGAAAATAAAAGAATACGGCACACTAACAAAATGATATTTGTTTTCCCCTGTATCTTGAGTTCCGCGTTGCTCCGTGGAGCTAACGTCCCAGAGCGAGGCGGAGGCGCTGTCCAGGGGCGTCGTGGTGCTGAAATGCTACTAATGGGGTAGTGATCGTATCAGCAAGTGGGTGAGCAGGCTGTCAGGTAGGCTATTTCAAGTGCTGCCATTTAGCATCGTCAACCACTCACGTCATTTTACCACTGTAGCTTCAGGCTGCAGCCAGCCCAAATGTGAGCGCAGCGTGATGTGATTTACATTCAGAACCTCAAGAGGGATCAGGGCTGGTGTGGCGTGTCACAGATGAGGAACCCGAGGAACTGACTGTTGAGAATATCTTTTTTGAGTGGTAACTACACAAATTTAACATGTGAAAACAAGCAACGGAGCTACGACCTGTACTGGAAGCGTCGACAGACAAATTCCCCTATGGTGCGACCATATGAAATGTTAAAATAATAATTACATCATGCTGCAAAGACTGTAATGGCTAAAAGGCATGTAACTGTTCAACGGGGACAGACGTCCCTTCATTATATTAAATATTAAGACGCCTAACATATGCACACTACCAAAAACATTAAGTAAGGTTCTCTCATCAAATTAAAGTCTCAATTCTCCCCATCCACAACAGACAGGAATGAGACTTTCAAACATCTCAAATCAAGTCAAGCGCAGTTTTTATCTCCTTAATCATCCTTTTATTACATTAAGGGTCATCTTTTGTTTACTGAGGATAATATTATTTTTGTCCCTTTCAGGTATTTTTTGTAGGTGTTTTGCTTTTACCACCTTTATTTTATCTCACACAATAACTGGAGTTCCAGGAATCTGATCCCCAAGAACTAAAGTCTTATCTATTATGTATTATCATATCTATTAAATCTGATACCAGTTCTCTGCTTCAACCAGCTTTCCAGCAGGCACAACAACTAGCAGCTGACAGAACAAATGTAACAGGAAGTGGAGACAGTGACCAAGAAATTGTTTTGAATGTGGATTGGTCACATCATGGCCAATAACCGACTCACTTGATACAGTCAGGATCCCACACCAATCCAATCACTCCAATCCATCAATCCAATGCACCAGTCAGGTGCATCCCTAATAGAAAGGCTCAACAACAGCTAAAAGGCTTTCAATTTATTCTTATTAATATCTGAGAACTGATCTATAAAGTATTATTGAGATTATTACTGAGATTGAGATAGTGAGATTTACAGTATTTACCATAAATTAAGCTATTAGTTGCCACAGATAATGTCTCTATAGATGGTGCCTTATTAGAAAGAGAGGAAACACTAAAAAGTAAATATTTTCTATGAAGTAAGTACAGTCCAATAAACTGATATATCACATGATTCTTTGTAATTTTCTTTACGTAGAAAATAATAGATTGGGTCACAGATAAACATGAATGAAGGATAATATGGCCTATTTTACTAGAAGTATTCACACAGTGATTCATTGATTCAACTTGAATGAAGCTAGAATTCACTTCATGCTGATTATGAGGCTAATGCACTGACCAAGTGCACGAGTGCATGAAGAAGACTGCTGCGCGGAGTGAAGTGTGTTTACTTGAGTTGAAGACCATCCGGATGGTGAAGAGGAGGGAGGGAGTGTGAGGGGGGTTGGGGGGTTGTATGTGGAGAGGTGAGGGTGCCCACTCAAATGCTGTCACCTCCTCTTAAGAGGGTTGGTTGCTAGGAAACCGGTGCCACCATCACAGTATGGGGTTAGGAAGATGTGAGGCGTCATGAAGTAGTGAGAGATATGGATGGGTAAAGAGGCTTTAAAGTGACTCTCTGGAGCTTCACATATAATAGTGAGTGAGTGAATAGTTACAACAGTGTGATTGCAGAGGGGAAAAAGGTTCCAGTGGTATTAAGAGGGTTCCTGCCCTCGTGGTGTCGAGTATAATCAGGGCTAATTCATATGTTGTGGACTCTTCAAGTCGAAGAAGACAAGCTGCACCAGTTCATTTCACTTCAGGATACCAAATGTAAGATGAATATAACATTAACACGGGCATTTGTTCAGACAGAGATGTAAATTATTTATTACCTGCAACATATATTCTTGAGTCAACGATTATTAATAGTAAAGACAAATAAAAGATAATAAAATGATTTGTATAGCACCTCTCATGCAGAGCAGCAACTTCACTAAACAAGATTTTAAAACAGGAAACAAGAATGAATGTAAGCAGTGTTTGACAAAATGATCAAACACAAACACTGGCAAACAAAAATTAAAACTGAAGCTGATGGGAAAGTCACCAGTGTTGGACAAAAAAAAAACCTGGCCTGATGATGGCACAAGATGAAACATCATAGGAAAAATGAAAATCCATGGGACTCCTCCGGTAACTACAAATGTCTCCAGAAAATATGGTTAGGAGATTCCATCATATTGGTGTCTGTATCTTGACCAGTAGATTTCCTTTGCCTTTGCTAGAGTGAGGCCATTAGCAGGCCAAAAAATCAATGAATTTGTATTTCAGTGTGTTATATTACTGTATTCTAGACATAATAAACAAGTGAAATGACTTAGAAGTTAATTTACTCAGATAAGTGGTGCAGTGTCCCAAGCTGTGGGTGAATGTGATGTGCATGAATTGAAACCCTGACTGCACATACTGATATGAATGAGTAATAAGAGCATTCAGACAGTTGTTTTGACATTGTTTTGACTAAGAATGTTGCCAAGAGGGAGCATGAAGAAGGAAAACAGAATGGGGCCCACTATGCTGCAATGAGGAACTCCATAATAAGTATCAAATGTACATGATGTAAGAGCATTTATCAGGTGTGTGGGTTAAAATTTTAGACTCAACTATGTCCAATGCAGCACTTAACAGATGCCACTTTACTGGAGTCAAGAGGAATTCATGTCATGCATCTCACCGAGCAACTAGCATGGCTGTTGTCCTTGAGTCCTGTTGTCATATATTTTCATAGTATGATGATCACTTTTATTCTTTAAAAGGTGCATTATTTTCTACTGTGTCATTTGAGAAAATAAGCCTTTTTCCAGGTGAGCTATATCTAGATTTGACGAGATACAAGAGCAAATGCCCATGAGTTTCTTTTTTCTCTTCTTTTTTCCAACCCTACATCACAAGACTGAATCAGCATTGTGTTAGAGTTGGATCCCTCACATTTGCCCCCCAAGGCTTTTGCAGAGCTGGCGACACACAGAATAACAGTAAAAGGGGGGAAAAAAGGACAGAGAGGAGGGGTGAGTGCACAAACAAAAACCCAGAGCTGGGTAAGAGTCCAAATGAACTCAAGTAATGTTCCCTTTGGAGATATCCCAGAGTAGAAACAAAGAAGAAGTACATTTTCAACCACAGGGATGTCTAGCCTAAAAAGCAGACCTTGCCATGACAGATTTCTCTCCCAAATCCCTTGATGCAGAAAAGCTTTCACAGTATCAAAGAAAACAAATGCAGGTTTTTGTAATTAGCCTCATTCAGAGAGATCAAAGGGGAAAATGGTCTCCCCATGTATAACTGCAGGCATAAATGGTGTTGTTCTCAGAACCTCTCCTTATTGATGTTATTGCTCAGAAGTGGAGAAGTGATTAGCAATTTGTTGTTGATGTTGGTGACCTCTGATTTTAGATGAAAACTGACTCCTTTTAAGCTCTGCCCTCGCCAAATGGAGCCCAAGATTGAGAGTGATGGCCACTGACATCAAGCTGCTCCTGTAGGTGGCAAGATTGACAGTTGCCACGACAACCTGTGTGGATAGAGACCACTTGACTTGCAAAGCTGCTTCTTTCTGCCTTCATGCTGCAGAGAGCAGACTAATTTCACCTATTTAGTGGTATAAATTTCCCTGCTTAATGTGAGTAAATCCGGAGTAGATTTGCAGTGAGCTACAGGAAAACACCATTGTCTTCATCCTTGGTTTTGTTCATTCGATTCAGGCATCATGCAAAGAGATAAATGACTCCCTTTAGCAAAAGGGCAGACTCCCGCCTGCAAAATAGCAAATAATTAATGTCAGGCTTTTTTTTATAGTGTGTGTGGGAGGGGGAGTGGGTGAAGATGTAGGCTTTTCTTTTTAATCATAAATACAAAAAAGCAAAGGCATATGCAAGGGACTGCCTAGAAATGTGGTATTACTTGTGTCTGTGTAGATTCTATGTTATAGGTTTAGTGAAATTATTGCAATTATATTATTCCCCATTGTCAGCATTTTAATAATTAATTGTGTTTTTTTAATACAGATGAATGTTAACACTATGCTGCTGCCTGCTGTGGCTTCCTGCTGCCTGCTGTCATAACTGATCGGACAGTGACAGCTTATTATGTGTTAAATTTAAAGTCTTTAGCTGTTTATATATATATATATACAGCAACAAGAAAAAGTGGTGGGAGGAACTTGCACTTGACATGACTGCTCCATCATGCTACTTATCTTTTATAGTAGGAAATATTGCTACAACATTATAACAAGATTCAAAGGGTTTAATTTGGGTAAATAAAGGGTAGCTGCAGCTTCAGTTTAGTTTGGATGGGTTTTAAGGTTACCAGTCAGGATGCTGTTGGGTTCACTTGGCTTCATGTCAGCTTTCATCTATAGAAATACTAATAGAAGAGTGCCATCATGTGACAGAGGAAGGAAAAAGCAAAATGTTCACTGCAACATGCTACTGGCCCAGTTCTTTACTCCAAATACTTCAGAATTAAAATTTGTTATGACATTCCCAAATTTAAATGAGTTCAAACATGAAGCCCTATCTTAACACTTATACTTAACACTAACAAGGAGTCCCGCTACATAATTCTGATCTCAACATCATGGAATCAGTCTGGGCTCACATGGAGCACTGAGGCAGACTAAATGTCTGTTTGTATGAAGTTAATTGATAAATACAAACTATTCATAACATTATTTTCATGGCCATTTAGGCCATTTTTGGCACAGTACTGTCAAGATGTATTATTTTTGTCTTATATTATGATCATTTGACTTCTGTGGTTGAATGCATTATATGCTGGTAAATAACCCCAGTTTTTGCATGTTTAAAGTAATATTTAAATACTAGTGTGAGGAAACTTGAAAAAGCAATATCACCTGAAAATCCATCTGGTAGCTTGTTGTGGTGATTTTTACTGTCAGAGTCATTGTCCCCAGTTGATGGAGTTTACAAAGTGTCATGTAAAATTCCATCTTCTGTGAAGATTTAAGTACTTTTCATCCAAGTCAGCTTCAAAGTTCGAAACTTCAAAAGTTAATTTTTGATCTTGAAACATCATTTGACAAATGTACTTCACTTCCAGGTCCATTTTGAATAGGATGTTTTTAGGTTAGGTGCCCCGATATCAACAGTAGCATTTTAGCCTCTCTGCCACTAGATGGAGACATTGACACATGAGTTGTCAAAACAGTTGATTTCCATATGCTCCACTGATATAAAGTGAAAGCAATGAATGATTATATGATATATGAATGATGATAGATTTAATGGAGCAAATAAAACACAAGAAAGTGAAACAGTAAAATGAAATGAGTCACCCCCCACTTCATAATATATCTCTATTCAAGTATATACAAGTTCATTTTCACAATATTCCACAAAGCAATGTGTCTCTGAGAGAAGGAAAGACATTCAAAAATCTTAAAAGCTGCAGCATGTGTTAATGTGGTGCCATCTATTTCTTAAACGTGCACACTTCAGCTATACAATCTATACAGCTGATTCCTGTTTCAATAAACGTCCATAAAAGTGCATGTTTGGTAGCTCTTGACATTCTTACCATTTAGAATCCAATCCTAATCACATTTACCTTGTTATGGCTCTGTGCCATCCAGTGCCACTGTTACTGTTATTGTATGGATATTGAGCCTCACGGTTGTACTTTGACTTCACATTCCTATGAACATGGCCACTGTTGTCCCCAAATACCTGCCAGAAGACCAAATGCATATTAATCAATACCTGAAAACAGTTCCCAACAAATGCAAATTTACACCAGTGGGTGATGTTAAAAGTACGGTATATGAGTGAAAAACAGGAAGAAAAAAAGGATATATTTGTGACATGAAGTTTTTATGTCTTCACTATAGAGACACATTGGCTTGGGGCTGATTGAGCAGAAGGTGATAATAATTTAGAGATGGATGAACATGTGTTCACTTTGATGGGATTTGTGGTCAATATGCATTCATTCACCTTCCTTCCACCAGTCTGTATATTATTTAACAGTGAGTGTGAAATACTAAATTTACACTTTGTTTTAGCACAAAAGGACTCGGTTAAACCACTCAGAGACAGGTTGGAAAAGGTTTATTTTAATTTTGTTCCACATGCAGGCAGATCATAATAATAAAAGAAATTAGTTAATTGTTCATTTCATGATGTATGAAACTGGTGAAAGAAAGGAAAAGGAGCAGTAGCAGCTGCCTGTGTGTCTAATACACATCACACTGATTAAGTTAAAGTTTTAACGCTCACAATAAGAAACCAAATGTGTTTTGTTTATGGACCTGTGCTGAGGGGGGCTGTTTTTATTTAATCTAGATGACTTGTATGTTCTCGCCTTTTATGCACACAAGGCCTCCCCGCTAATCTTGTTCTGCATCAGCCCCTGTGCATAATGAAAAGGGGCTTATCATGATGCTGGCCTCGGGGTGACGTCGACTTTCTCCATTTCCGCTGAGAATAAGGTGAATGCCACTTAAACCACGTGACCGGCGGAAATCTCCCAGGACCCATAGGTGCCATCGCCGGCTGGAATGGGAACAATAACTCGGAGAGAATAAAATGAAGAGTTCAATTGGGAAGCGATTAAAATGAATAGAAGCTTTGACTAGATAAGAGACATACCATTTCCTCATCTATTTAACATTCATTGAATTGAATAATCCGGTTTTATTTTCGTAAATAGTCTGCATATTTACCCTGAATATGCTAATTTATGTTTGCTGCAAGCGCTCTGCGACTTAATAATTTTTTCATCAATATATGCATATCTCTGGCTTTCTCCTATAGCTATTTTCTAAAGAGGAGTGGGGAGAGAGAGGGGGCGAGAGACCTAGAGACAGAGATGAACACAGTTCTATAGCGCTCATTGTTTCTATAACTTTTCCATTCATTTTTTATTTGCACTTTGCCCAGGGCCAACCCAGTTACATTTCAATCAAAAGATTCATTGTAAAGTCATTATCCCAAACTAGGCCCCGATAATTGGCTGTCATTTTGCATAGAGGTGGCACTCTGGCTTTGGGGCAAATGACTGTGTTCTTATCTTTCACTTTTAAGGAAAAATAATGGACAATTTATCATTAATCTTCTCTGGGAAATAATAACAAGTTAAATGTCATTCTCTGTGTCGCACCTTACAAATAAAATTGTGTTGCTCTGGGCCTGGACTGATCACTCACTGACCCATCCTCTTCAAAGGGAAGGCAGAGAAGTTTAACACGGGCAGGCGGGTGAAGGCAGGTTGCACCACAAAACATTAAGTCCTCTGCAACATGTAAATATATCTATGTAATATGAGTTGTAACAACATTCTTATTTTTGGTATCTCCTGCAGTTCTTACTACTGAGTAGTGTTGACATTTTTCCACCTTAAAAGCCATTAATTAGTTTTTTGGGGGCATTTGGGGTGAATAAAAAAATGTGGACACAACACTGACATATTATCACTTATTAAGTTGATATGGATTTATTTGGCTTTGTGCTTCTGGCTACCTGACTCTTCAGCTGTTAAATCATCCAGTAGGCTCATCAACTGGCACAAGCTAACTTTCTCTGTCTGCTGTTGTACTGCAGAGGGTTTTTTTTCTGCCTACCTGCCTCGAGAAATAAAACTGATGATCTGATGATAAAGTAAACCCAAATATTAAAGTTGTGAAAAACCAAAACAATGTGTTGAATCAGAAACAAAAAAATTAGTTTGAAAAAGAGATTGTCTATACAGAAATCCAATTTAGATAAATTCCATCACAGTGCCTATCATGCCAACTTTTGTCAATATAGGCTAGTGATGTTTCACTCAAAAAAGTTCAAAACCACAAATGACAACCTAAAGGTGGCATTAGAGGAAATAGTCTGGGGATTAGCAAAGTTGTATGGATTTATCCTCTTAGGAACATGAGCATTTGTAAACAAGATTTCATTGCAATTCATCGAGTAGTTGTTTAGAAATTTCAGTCTGGACCAATGGACATTGCTGTCACAAATCTTCAGAGAGAAGAACACTTCTTCATATTGTTGCAGTGATACAATGTTTAGGTGACTAATACATACATTAATCTATGCTCAGAGGCGTGTGTCAGAGGTGTGTGTTGCTCAGTTTGCAGACTGAAATAGTAATGAAACCAAATTACTTTAATTATTAGCTGCTCTGGTTGTTGTGTTTTTCTTCAATACCTGCAATTTATTTTCTTCTTTTGACAAAAGCAGCCAGCTTCAGTGAGTGACCTCGTCCACCATGAGGGCCTCATCAGTAAACAATCTGAGATAAATTGCAGAGTGAAAGGTTGACATCAGCAGAGGACGACACTCATTCCCATTCGTTTATCAGATTAGGCTGGGGGGGGGGCAGAATGACTCATTGGGATTCAGAGGCAACTGTGTGGCCCCAAAGAGAGCCTGTTTGAACGGGGATCAATTATCAATCAGTCTATAGGCCAGGAGGGGGAGATTACCGAAACTACACGAGCAGTGTTGACAAATAAACCTTGGAGATCCTGTCAATGAATGCACATGGACAAACGCCTTTGGCTTTGACACTGGCCACTGCTGACATTCAGATTAGAGTCCATCTCCCCAGCAGATTATGCTGTTTATGTCTGCTCAGTCACCACACATCAGCTCGGCTGACATTTCAGCAGCATAAACACCTTGTGACTGCGTCCAACACGACCAATTACACCCATGTAAAATCACAGGTTACTTTCACAAATATATAAAAAAACTCCATATATTTATACATTTTCCAATCATTTGCTCTATCATGAGGAAAACACACTCACTTACAACTATAAATGTTAATGAAGAGAAAATTATACTTTTATGGTATACTTTATTATACTTTACGTATAATGTATACATGCATTTTCATGAAATAGACAGTAGATCACAAAATGATGCACAGGTGCATCTGAGTGAGGCTAGGATTACAAAATAATCTGGAATCAATTAAAAGAATCAGATAGTGATCTCTTTGTGAATGATTAAACTATTCAACTATTATTTTGGCAGTTGTAATTAATCCTAGACTGGTGCAAAAATGAAAATAACAATGATTTGCCTTAGATTTGCATACACATGTGTTCAGTCACACTCTTGTAGATATTTTCTCCTGTGTGAATGAAAAAGAAGAATTCAGGATCTACTTACTAACCAGTGAGACTGTGACACTCCTGTTCACCTGACCTGTTGAATCAGATGGGCTTTAAATCAGTCAGTCAGTCAATCAATCAATAAAATAATTTGATTATAATATAGATGAAGCAGAAAGGATGGACAGGATTGTTTCAACACTTTCAACACAGCTACCAGAGACATAGCAGTCACACACTTTGCAGAATGTGTGCTACAGCGACAGCAAAGGATTACCAGTAAAACACATTTATTTATTTTATTCTTTCTTCCTATAAATGTGATTATGATGCTCAATCCCCAGTGTGGTTTAGGGTCAGATGCATAAATCTGAAAGTGTTGGTTTCTAGTTTTTTTGTAGCCATATATGGGCATACTTCAGGTGGGGAGGATTTTAGATGTTTTCATACATTAATCATCTTTAAAGTCTTGTTTTTTAAAAATGTTTATATCATATAATCTCATCTAAAACCAGTAAGTACTGAGATCCATTGAATATATATAAATGTATCAACATCATGAGAGTCAGACATTGGCTCATGAATTTTCCATCTGTTATGTGCGCAGACAAACATGAGCTTGAGGGATTGATGAGGTTGAATTTGACCAAATGCTGCTGTTTGCTAATGCTAATGTCACAAATAAACTTCTGTCGTTAACAGAGATGAGAGAATGACATCATAACACTGCCACAATGAATACAAAGAGGGATTTGGACATTGTTGCAGGTGCTTTTGTGTGTCAATAGCAGCGGTCAGTGTGTCAGGATGGAGGGCAGGTTGAAGGTCACAGAGGGGCCTTGAGGAGAGCAAACACTCCTCCGTAATCCCGACCTCCTCTTTCTCCTTCGGCGACCGTCAGTTGACCGTGACAGTTAAGAACCGCCGTGACTCCTCGGTCACGTATGGGTGGCCTTCAATGTCGAGGGGAACGGGTTGGGACGGAGGACAGATGGGCCTATCGTGGAGGATAGAAAAGCTGAGGGGAAGATTGTATGAGACGAGGTAGAGCGATGTATTGTTTTATGTCTTCTCATTAAAACCATCCAGTTGCTTCATATTACAGACAATCCTGCCCAGCCATTTTAGTTTATAATGTTTTTGCTCCGGGGGCCAATGAGTGGATTCTTCCAACTGGTTGTTTTACTGCACCATCACCAGATTCCAGGGGATCCTGTTCTGTCGCTAACCTCAATAAATGCTGTTCACTTCCATTTCGAGCTTTCCCTATTGAACCTTATTTAATCTCTCACAGTAAATTGCTGCATTATAAAGATATTTGCTGAAAATGTCAGAAATATGAAGCTTTAACCCAGAAATATGGGGAAAATGATTGACTGCTTATTGATTGTGTGTGCCAAACTCATTATTCTTTCTTCTGCAAAGACTTCTTCTTTCGGATGCTATATTCATGCCTGGATATAATACTTGCAGTGTGCAGGTATCTCCTCCTTTTTATATGTTTTTTTTTTTTTAGATTTGATGTCGGGTGTGCTTCGTTGTGGTGCTTTAGCCCCACACAGCTCACCAATCCATCAAACAGCATTGACAACTTTGCGTGTGTATAGTGACTATCTCTACTCCTGTGTTATTGATCAAATGAAATATTTACTCACTTACAATGTCAGATTTTTTTCGCCATAGAAATTACAGAATTACTTTTCCTCCTACATATTTGTGGAGAAGCTTATTTCCAAAAATCCTCCCTCTTCTCCAGGCATTTATCTCAGACACCCACTCATGCTCCCGTCCCGAGGAGGGTCACTGCGCTCCTCTGCCTTCGTGACCCGCAGGGGGTCAACGAGAGCAGCTTTACAAATCCTGACTTCATAAAAAAACACTGGGAGAAGGTCCTCATGGGAATTAACCCTACCCGGGCAACCCCAAACAGTAAATTACAGGGGGCTTACATGATTTCTGTGCTCCCCGGGGACATCAAACAGTTGTCTTGCTCGTTCCACTTTAGATCTGCTTCTCTCTTTTGTTCCACTGTATTAGCTCAGCCCCTTAAAGACCCCCCCCCCTTAAAAGGGAGGCTGTTCTGTCTCCACAAGCTTTCTGTCTACTTGTGTTAATAAAGCTGTTGGCATCTTTGGCGTGTTGTGGGACCAAAGATGCACCTGACTGAAAGAAGTGCTACACAAACTGGAAAACAAGGCCTGGATTTGTTGTGTATGAGGGTTGCAGATAAAAACTTTTAAGGTCAAAAGACAATCGAGAATAAATCCCGGAAAAGCTGCTGATCCAAGCCTTTCTTGCGTGTGCTGTTGATGCTATGACATGTCTGTATCTGTGTATAAGACAAACAGGAATTTGTTACTGTAAAGTACAGTCGGGCCTGGGTGTATGCCCAGATTTCAGCTGTTGAAATTGACTTCCTGCACAGTTTGCTTAAAACCTTACCTGCCTTGGCTCTGCATTGCATTCTGCTCTCTTGAAGCGAGTGTCAACACTGAAATGAGTCATACAAAGTGGGCAGTCAGTGCAGCGCTTGGGGAGCAGTCAAGGGGTTAGGTGCCTTGCTAAAGGGTATTTCAGCCGTGGCTCTTTCTTTCTGTTGGTCCAGGGACCTATACCACTTCACTAACCTCCAGGCCACAAGCTGCTGCACATTCAGCATAAAATATCAGCACCAGATATCGGCTATCTTAAATATTGATCCTAAAAAAATCTCTGTCAATGTGGTGCATGTCTTCATTTTATTAATATATTCAGATTGTGAGAACCGTGGTTTCTCACTGTTGACCAGCTTGTATTGACTCAGGGACAAAGGCTTGTATGTCTGAGTGTTTTTTGTGTTTTTTTCTCAGCTCTTCACTGGGTGGAGCCCCGCTGGGAGCAGATTAGCCTCTTCATGGGGGATGTGACGCCCAGAGAGGAAGTATCAGAGGAGGACAAACACAAGGACAAATCATCGGGCCGTCACTTAATATTCACCACAGATGAGCAGACAGCAGGAGAGGGCTTCCTCTGAGCTGGAGACTGGAGATTTCCATTTTTTCCCTCTTTGTTTTCATCCATTTTGATCTCTGTTGGCTGCTGGGGAGATGACTGTTGGTCATTGCAAGGCAGAAATTTATAAAGTATCTCTTGTTTACAAATCACTGCATGTTCACCTTTTCAGGGTTAGTACATGACAGCAAGAAATATGTTTGGTCTTCAATGCCTCAAAATAAAGTTTGATTGATTACTGAACCATCCACCCAAAACTCTGACCCAGAATGGTCTTACTGACTCCACTTCCACTCTGCACCTCCAGCACATCATTGAAGCTGCTGCATACTGCTTTATTCCAAAAACACTCATCATCCAAATTATGTAAGATTGCCATAGGGGAAAGAGGAGGATTGATTTGTATATTTTCTTGTTTTTTAAAGGAAAATTGTGGGCCCCAAAAATAAAGTGTGGAGCTAATTTAGCCACAACCATAAAGGAAAGAAACTAAAGTACAGTATATATTTTAAACTTCTTAAACTGCATGTCATTTCTTTCATTATAAAAATGTCAATGTCATGTAAGTGGTGAGGAAATGTTTGACTTGGACAATATCACAACCAACAGATGGCGTCAAATACAAAGTTATTTAGATTGAACAAGATATGATTCTGTCACATTGTATCAGACCTCCTTATGTAGGACTGCTGGAGATTTAGATGGAGGTATCAGCATTAGAAACTTCAGGTGTTTTAACTCAGTATTTTTGTAGAAAATAAAATTGTTTGGATGATCTTGTTCAGACTTACTTTTGAAATAAATCCTGATTTAATATTATATTTAACATTTAATCTTTCTTAAATGTAATGCGTGTTCACCACATTTGTATTATTATCATTATTATTATTATATTGATTCATTGATTTATTGTCAATACGACTCCTGAGTCCTCCTCCTTGTCGGATGATTGACAGCCGCCGGGGTCAGTCCTCGGCTCTTTCCCACATGGCCCTCAGCTGCAGTTTAGCAGATAATTAAAATATAACTCGGGACAAAGACCACTAAGTCCCCGGTTAAGCGTTACAAAGGCAGATCCCACATCCCAAGAGCTGGTAAACCAACACCGCAAAGAAAAACACGCCACTCTCTGCCAGCTGTTCACCGCAAGTGTCGCGGCGCGTTCGCGGCCGAAACGTCCGCGGGACGCGGGAGGCGCAGCTACATTCAGGTGCTGTCGGAAATATATTAATCTTGAATTGTGGATTGAACATAAATGACCTGAGACAAAAAAAAAACCAACAGATATAGCTTTTCATTTAGTTTTTAATTTCTATGGAGGTAACTATTTTAATCTAGTGGTTGTCAGTTTAGGGGTTGTTCCCCTCTGATGAGTCCACAAATTTAATCCAGGTGTCTCATGAGAGGTTCGTGTGGAGTGACTGAATACCCATGAACGCATCATTAGATTGTTGGGCAGGCTGGGAGTCTGCTGCTTCTCCGGGCTACATGGCTTTTGGCAATGAATTAATGTCCTGTGCTGTTTATTCAGGATAACACTCATCTACCTCCAGACAATGAAACACGCAGCTGAGCGGAATTTCACAATGCAAATAATCTCCACAAACTCTTATATGCAGACATTGTTTTGAATAGTAGATGATTATAATGAAAGCTATGCGAAAACCGTTATTAATGTTTGAAGCACTGCAGATTTATAATTACCATCACAGATTGGTTAGATTTGTCAACAATACCTGATTTCAAGAGTTTAAAAAAACTCCCGTGCTCCTGGTTGATCAAATAGTTCTCAATTGCTCAGATAATCATAATTACAATTTAAAGCACGACTGATGCTTGAATTTTCAAAAGCTTGAATTCAAGAGATGTATAAAATGTTTGGGGTTTTTTTTCTTGTGGGAATGATGCTGTTTGCACAGGGAATGTACAGACAGGCCTGAAAACCTCAGAAATCAGAAAGATGCTTTTTTTTTTTTTTACCTGGAATGTTTGCTGACTGAATGTTCAACATCCAGGACTAGTCTGGATGAAAACTCATTATGGACCTTCATGACCACCAGCAGATACCTGATCCCTCCTCATAGTCTAAATATTTGGATTTACATAAAACCCAGTATCACCAGTCTTGACCGCCCAGTAACAGCTGCTGCTCCCCAGTAGCAGCAGGATACACAATCATACTGCTATATAGAGGAACAGGGGTTTCTATTTTGTTCACCACATTTCTACCACTGAGGGCACAGACATCTCTCTGTTTAATGCAATACAGATCAGCAGCACCACAAACTACATAATGATCATACAGCTTAATCAGCACTTTGCTTTAACTCCTATTTCACATTTATTATCACAGTATTAACATCAACATCAACAGTCTATTATGTTAAGTGAGCCATTATAAGAACATTTACAGCTCTTATCAATGTGTAGTATTTCTCAACAATTATAACTTCTCATATGGAAACTAATTTTATATAATCATAACTGCTTACTCTCTTTTCAAATAGTATATGTTAAGTGATATTTTGTGCTGTCCCTGTTGAATAAACAGACACTGAATAAATTACAGGTATACATGTATTTTATGTTATGTTTGTTGCTCTGTTAGGTGTGGTGTAACTGTAGCATTTAATGCTGTTGTTCAAGTGCCTTTTGTTAACAATTTTTTAAATGTATGTTGTTATTTACATGTTGCTGTGCTGCTCTAATGCTTATGATGACTTTTCATTCAGTAAAGCTGTATTTACTCTTTTTTAGTTTGAATCCTGACATTGACTGACACTGAGATGCTGAAAAGAGACCATTTTTAATGTGTTTTCTGGATTTCCTGTATTTAGTTTTTATTAATTTCTATGAAAGGCATTGAGTGTATACATGTGAGGTGTATGCAACAGGCACCTGCAGCTGTTTTGGACCCTGTGAATCCCTGTCAGAGCAAGAGTCACCTACCATTTCATTACATTTATCAGGGGGGCGAGAAAGTGAGCCCTGATTTGGTTTCTAATTACCCAGTTTAAACTCTAAGTAGGCCATTTGCACTCTGGTGCTTGAACTGAATCCATCTCGGGCCCAATCTATCTGTTTCTCTTGGCTCCACAGAAAGTGTGTGTGTGTGGCAGCTGCTGGCCCTTATTGTCTACTCTGTGTGTGTATCTGTGTTCATGTGTGTTTGTGAGTGTGCTTATGTGTGTGTTCAATCACAGCGCTCCATCTTACATGTGGATTAGCTGTGGTTATGTAACAGCTGTCGGTGTCAGGATCAGATACGGATCTGTGGATCTGTCGAGGGGATGACTGACAGCTCGACTACCAGAATAGACGAGGAATATCTGAGGAATCTCCCCCTGATGAGGCCCTGAGCCCTGAGTTGATCTCTCACCGGGGCTTTTTTGTGGAAATCTCCCCGCCGTCTCTATGATTGGCGGGGATAATGTCTTAATTAGACAGATTAGTTTGTTAGAAATACTGCTAAACATTTCAGCCCCTCATTTAGAGCCTGTTAGACGCCTTTATGGCTCTCAAATAGGTTTTATCTCCTGTGTGATGAGAAGATGCCAAGCGATATTAGGTGGCCTTAAAACCTCATATCAGTCTGTGTTGCATTAGGAAATAAGAGGCAAGATAGCAGTGTGATAAATCAAGAAATCATGGATAAAAAGTCTCTTCTTAAGGCCAAATCTGGAGCTTTGGACCATATCACATGAGCTCCAGCAGGAGGTGGAGAAGGTTTCATGTTTTCCTGTTCAAATGATTATTTTTTCTGGGCACTTTAAGAGTTTCATGTCCATGTTGACTTAAAAGAGACAGAAAGAGACTGAAATTCATTCTTGAACTCTGAAACAGTCACAACAAAACATCATCAATGTTGAAAAAGTCTGTTTCATCAGCAGCTCTGGTGTCACAGAGAGATATAAGATGAAGCAGTAGACAGAAAATGAGTCAACAATAAGCATTAGTGGCCAAAGCCAATTACACACAGCTTTGCTTGATTTTATTGTTTTATAGCATTGTAAATTGAATATTGCAGGACTACTAATCACAAAATAGAAGACACATGAAGACATCACCAAGGGCTCTTAAGGATATTTAAGGTACACTTCCTCCAATCCTGAATATGTTGAATACCAACAGAGGGTGCTACAGGCTGTGAACCGATACCAGACAGATACGAAATGCTTTCTCCACCACTGTGGAGAAAGCAAATATATACTGTAATGTGAAAATAAATGGAGGTACCTCAGGACTTGGATAAATGTAAATAGTCTATTCCATTAGCTGTTTGTGGATGTGAACTCATGTTTGCTGTAATTCAACAGATGAAGATGAATAAATGCTGAGAAAATAAGAAAAAAATACTTCTGAGGTTTCTTATCAGATTTCCAAATGTCACAACTGTGTGGGTAAAACCTCAGTAGGCCCTCATAGTTCATGCAAGCCATGTCAGCTATTCCTGCACATTATCCCCTGCTGTTTTGATCTGCATGGATACAGCACAAGGATTTCAATGGTGTAATCAAGGGTTGCTCTGAGGGCAGATGCTTTTACATATTAGTTTTTGTTTTGTTTTTTTCAAATTACTACATCCAGAGACTTCAGATAGAGACAAGATCTTCTTTAAAATCTATCAAATTTATCATCTTTGGCAGCACAACCCTTTCCCCTAGCAGTCCGCACAGTTTAAAACACAAACACTGAGATTTATTTGCTAATGCTGTTTGATGCAAGTCTGGACAGCTGTGATGCCTGCCTGTCTGCCTGCTGCCCTCACTGCAAGAAGGAACGTACAGTTTCACATATCTGGACTTCCTCCAACCATACCTGCCAAACTCACATCTGTCTCTAGTGCCACAACTCTCTCATACTTTTTGGCAATGCAAAAGAAAAACAATCTGCAGCATCTTCCATCTCACATAAATTCCATAAAATCCAGATTGGACCATTTTCCATATCATTTTTCACTCCCCACATTTAATTCCTTTGAAGTGAAAGGTCAAATGTTTTTGTTGTTATTCAGTTCAAATAAATCAGTTTGCCTTCCAAACCTGTATTCCCTGGCTGTTCCAAAACCAATTTATTCTGAAGCCTCATTACTGCTTCCACTAATATTAACTTCCAATAAAAAAACAACATCACAGACAGATTCCTGGTATCTGAAATAATGTGAGCACAATGGACAAATTGATTTTGTAAGGGAAGTGATAACCTGGCTGTGAGAGGGAGGGGATGGGGCAAATTGTTAATATTACAATCAAAACCTTTGTCTGCTTTTATTCCGCAGTCTCCATCCATCTGTGCAGCGGATATTAAATACTTGTTTTGAAGCAGAATGGAACCAGTGTGAGGACGAATTCAGTTTTTGTGGAAGCACTTTAACTTTCATGGATGCCAAAGATTTATTACGCGGCCTCTTTCCTTCCCCTTAGTTGCCACTTCAGAGCCAGGTCTGTTTACTCGGGTCTTTACCTGAGTGGAAAATCTCAAGTGCCGCTGTCAAAATACCCACCAAGAACAACCCCCTCAGAGGAAGAAAAACTTCTTCCTGTCAACACAATCTAGCACAAAAAGTAATATTTCATACATGGGCTGCACCTTAACCAGCCTCCAATGAGCCAGCAAGTATGACACGTCTTTATCACCTGCTTCAGAAAATCTGCTGTGCCCTACTTTTAAATACTTTCTTCAGACGGGCCAGGCTAACTGTTTCCAGTCTTTTTGCTGGGCTAAGATAACCCAACCATCTGTTGGAAGTGTTTGTTTTATTTTCCAAGTTCTAATAGGAACAGTTGGTCACAAAGATAAAAACCAGACAGGCTTATAAATTCATTGGTTTGTCCTATATGAGCATCATCACATCATATCCCAACCTCCAAGCACCAAGATATGCATTTCTTACTCATTTACTTTCACCATGTTGTGAGCACTTTTAAAAAAACACTCATGTAGTATCTCTACTGCTTGCCTTTTTGTATGTCCATGTATTTTATTTGTTTATGGAACACATTTCCCATCTGATTTGTGTTAAGGTGACAAGTGCCATTATCGTGAGCAAAGCAGCCGGCGACCTACTCTAAAGCTAAATGAACGATCCCTTTAAACTATTTATCAGCAGGTATTCAGCAAAGACCAGCCACATACCTCAACTCAAGTGGCAGCAAATTCTTCACTATTTATTGATTTTCTCACATGTAAACTGTGCACAGTTCAGCATCACCAACACCAGCAGCAAGATTAACCGGCCGGGTCCTTCCATCACTCACTCTCAGCCAGATATAACCTCATACACGCCCCGGGGTCATATGAGGCCTTTCACAGTGGCAGGTTAAGTAAGTGGGCGGGTCAACTGGGAAGAAATTCTTCTTCACAGTGACAGCTGGTGAGAAGCAAACCGGGTCTCGAAGGTGAAGGAGGGACAAAAACAAAAACAAGGGGGAAGGATAAGAAGTCTACTAGTGTGCAGCAGACAAAAGAATGCCCAGAATAAAAAAAGCTGGCATGAGCGGCGAGTCGAAGACAGCAAACAGCTTGAAAAATGACACATACAACCCTGAGGAGACAAATACAAGCAATTAAAACATGCAGGAAACATAAGGCAGTTTCGTTGAAAGGACTAGATGTCGCAATCCCTAGTATTTGCACCGCCTCCTATTCGGGAGTTCTTGAAGGATGAAAATAGGAAGCATTCACTGAGAATTTAATTTTCAGAGGATCTGTTTGTTTAATATGGAATTTGAAACATTGACTTACCAAAGGAGTTTTTTTTTTAATCCTGCAACACATGATGATCTGGAAATATCTCAAAATATCTCTGAAACCATTTAAATATCAAATATCACAGTACATCTCAAAAGTGCCTGACTTAATGTCATGACCTTTGATGCTATGGTTTGGAACATTCTTCCTACAGTGATGACTAATCAAATGGTGCCAGTAGCTGTCATATCAAGCTTCACAGATTCCTCTTTATATAACACCACACAGTCTTAATGATGATTATAATACTCTGTGTAGCATTAAAGATACAGATGATATCAATGGCAGAAAATGTAATATAAAAGTGTAAAAGCAACCATGAATTTTAATATGTCCAACCCCTGTTTTACATTTGCTCATTCAACATTTTTGACTTAAGCAACATACAAATGAGTCATAGTCCGAGCCATAGTCAAGGAGAGGCATTCAAGAGTATAAATGTTACAATGCTCAGTTTCCTAGTCCACCAGTGCCATGAGGTTGATAGGTGCATGAAGTAAAAATATCAATGCAAAGGAAACAGGAAGTGCATTTTTTAATAAGAGAGCGAAGGGGAGAGAGATGTCTTCATAATTATTACAGGGGAAATTGTAGATTACTCAGAGCAAGCAGTGTGGGTTCAATGACTGATCAGAATCATCATAGGTTACTGCCATAACCACAGAGCCTCTGATTTGTTACCTTATCATCAAGTGTGGACTGTCTGCTCAGAGATAGAAGAGATGAATCTCAGCCAAGACTCTGGCCCCAGTGACAGAGCTTTCAGGAACATGTATGTCACTGTACATTCAGCCTCTACATTCATACCAAAGAGTCAGGAGTGGTTTGTAGTTCATTTGCTTGCTTTGATTTGTTGTTTCAATGCAGGTGCACCCTCCCAGAGCCGTGTAGGCTGTGCAGATTTCATGTGAAACTGAGCAGTAGTAACTTGGAAAGATTTCACAGCACAGATTTTGTTTTTGTGAGACTGACAGCTCAAATACAGAGGTCATGAAACTGCTGATGAAGACCATGCAAAACAGTCAAAAGCTAGAAAGTGGCCCTTTCATTGTGGTTGGTTCATTAAGAATAAAATGTTTAAGCTTAAACTCTGACTGAACTATCCGGTTTCCTGAAAATGCCATATGAGCTCCTATGTCAACAGATCCATCTCCATGGCATCTAAGCAAATGCCCCCCACTGATAAAGACCACGTGGTAGGGTTGAAAGCTATGGAAAAAGCTAGCAAGTGGATCTTGAGTTGGTACTTACTTAAGCACGTTTTTTTTCCATTTTTCTGACGTTTTTTTCCCCACCTAGTGATTAATTGAGTATAGGCAATCAACTGCAGCCCTGTACCGGGTATTAAATAACATGTATGAGTGTTAAAAAAAAACAAGTATTTTTAAATTTTATTTATTTTTTAAAGAAACATTTGTGGCACAGAGGCCTTCACCTGAGTGTCTCAGGACAGTAGTCACACACAAATAGTTTCATATTGTGTATCCGGATAACAGCGCTACACCCTACATTCCTGGCGCGTGTTGTAGTCTGAGTGCACGCAGCCATGTGTTGTGTCGGCGACTGAACTTCCTCGCCCTGCAGAAGAAGAAGGAGGATAGAGGCGTGACGTCGCTGCCCGCAGAGAGGCCCGTAACGGCGGGAGGAGACAGGCAGGGACGCGCTGTGCGGGGACGAACGCCGCCGCTGCCGCAGAGCAGACTGCTGCGAGACGCAGGCAGCTACGAAGGGAGCGAAACTAACGGGCAACCGCGGCAACTTTGCAGAGTCGACAGACGGCCATAATGCGGCACCGCCCGCCGACCGCGGAGCTGATGTGACTGAGCACAACCAGAGCAGGGGGGAAAGCGGCGGACACCACCACCACCTCTCACCGGTCGCCTCGCCTCGTCTCGGTACGTGCGTGGCAGGTCGGTTTGGACGCTCTGTCTGTCTGGTGGGGGGGGACATGTCCTCGCTAAACGTAGAAGAGGACCAGAAATGGATACCGACGCACGTCCAGGTGACGGTGCTAAGAGGTAGGGGCTTACGGGGCAAGGGCAAGCACGGTACCAGCGATGTATACACCATCATCCAGCTGGGCAAGGAGAAATACTCGACCTGCGTGGTGGAGAAGACCACCGAGCCGGAGTGGAGGGAGGAGTGCTCGTTCGAGCTGCAGCCCTGCGTGCTGGAGAACGGCGGGCGGAGCGGCTTCCCGGCCGGGAGCAACGAGCTGGTCCTCACCGTGATGCACCGTGCGCTCATCGGGCTGGACGTGTTCCTCGGTCAGGCTGTGATCCAGCTGGACAAATTGTTTAGCGAGAGCAGATGCGTGAAAAACCAGTAAGTTCGGCTGTCTGTATATGCACTAGCTGTGAGTTCTGGTGTGTGTGTGTGTGTGTGTGTGTGTGTGTGTGTGTGTGTGTGTGGTTTCAGATGAGGCTACTGTGTGACCTAAGGCTGCATTCGTATGCTTCATCTGCCTTCGCTTCGTTTATTTTCCCACGTTCAGTGAACACATCGGGCTCTTTCTGTTTTTTTTGCCTTGTGTAGTCGCCATACAGTTTGTTTCCAGACACAATCGCAGCTGTCAAATCTGTGGTGCTGCATCAGGGCCCTGCAGACACACCCTCCCTCCTCCTCCTCCTCCTCCTCCTCAGATATACCAAACTAAACTCTGACCACTACACATCTCACTGAAGGCCCCCCTTCTGGATCAGCTCCTCTTTCTTTGGTGGGAGGAGGGGGCCCACACCAGGTTCTTGGTTTGTTTGTTTGGCTGTGGGGTCTTAAGATGTTTTTTCCCCCCAATAGCTGAGGCATGACATAGAGCAGGGGGGATTAATGCCTGTCCCAATTCCAGGGGATTATCTAACAGTTTCATGATCCGAAAAGCTCCAAGGTATTTTTAGAATAACATGTTGTTTTACAGGAACTCAGGCTTGGATGCAAAGAATTGATATGAAGTTTGTTCCATGCATTACATGGCTTAAACTTTTGCCAAATCCTCAAAGAAAATGTCCTCCATTAGATAACTCTTATTTGTGATCAATATGACAAAATATAGTGAAGTGCCTTTTTGATGCACCCAATTTTAGTCTTTCTTTCTCCAACACTTCCCAAGATTCATTTCAATGTATCAGAGAACAAGCCTGAACTTGTTGCATTCATCTGTAGGTTTGATAGTGATGGCACAGAAATGAGCTTCAGAAAAAGTGACATTTGCATTCTTTCACCCAGCATTTCTAGTGGAAATGCATTGTGGGCAATATAGGTTACCATCAGTGTGGAGCAAATTGGACATTCTGTTTGTAACATGAGTGATTTCTTCCTGTTTGATTGATGTGTTGGATAACTAAATCAAACCACAGTGAGATGGGATGGCACTTTGTTTACATCATAATTTAGCCCTTGCCATTTGTAGCATGGTTGAAACATAGGGATATGTCATTGTCACCTCAAGCACCTAAGGTTTTGGTGCTGCATTGACCGGATAGTTCTTGCTAAAAGGGGCCGACTACATCACAAAACATAACATTTTAACTGGTAACACAGAGTGCGTCACAATAGGGTGCATTTGTACAAGTGCCATAGTGGTTTTGGGTGGATTTATCCCTTAGAAGCATCACTACAGTAATAATAAGAGACTGTACATGACCATGACTGAGCACAGATTGAATATTTTGGCACCATGATGAGCACAAATATTCCTTCTCCCTCCGTTTATGGCAGTTGGACAGATGTTGACTACTACCTGGCCCATCTGTGTTTTCTCTCACACACAGACCCCTGAATATGAGATGAAAGGAGAACCAGTCTCCTCCTTTCGGTCACTGTTGGAGCTAGTTCACTTGAAGGTTAGAGCCAGTCTGTGTTGGTGAAGTGTCAGCAGTTTGTTGCCTTGGTACATTCATTGTCTCCACATGGTATTCATTGAAACTGGTGAAAGTGTGCTTGTCCCAGTGCTCCCATGGGCCTATGTCAACCTTTTTCGAAAAACAACATAAAACTCAGCAAGCTTTTCAACTTGGTTTGAGATAGTTTGATAGAATGAAGTGCAAAGACAGTTTAATGTTTGAGAGTGAAATCAGCACCAAAGTGCAACATTTTATTGCATCTTAACATTTTATTAAGTTAATATTTTCCTATGTCAGAAAAGTAACATTCATAGGGAGAAATGGATGATTTGTTTTTCCTTACTTCACATCTTTACAAACTGTGAACCAGATGATCACAAGACCACAAAGTCTGCCACAGTATTGCAGTGTGTTTTCACTTCAGGATGATTTGTGGTTTCGGGCTGTTCCCAGCAACACCCTTATACTGTAAGTAAAGCTGTGTGATTTGTGTTATCTTGTGGTAGAGTCATAATTGGTTCTTCAAGGTTGTCGTTTTATTTAAGGTGAGCTGTACTTGCACAGTGATAAAACCTAGAGGGAGAGATGAATGATGGTAATAAAATCTGACAAAAAAGTTCACAAAAAATAAATGCAGTCAATAAGCTGCTCAGGTGAGATTACATAAAGATCACCATGTAATCTCTTATTTCAAAACACATAATAAAATACAGTCACTGGGGTTTTTGGTGACAGTAGTGTCACATTTATTATTGCAGAGGTTGAGGATAGAGGTGTGTGTAGGCCAAAACTCTGCCAAGACTCTCTCACTTTACAATTTCTAATATTTATAAAGGAGATAGAGGCTTCACAGTGATATAGTGCTCGGGGTCATATATTTCAGCAAATGGAGACATGGCAGGTCGAAACGGCCCCTTTCTTCTGAACTTCTGGCTTATTTCATTCACTCCAGGATTCATCCGTTTCCATAAAGTGTAACCCTGAATCCGCTTGTTCCCGTCACAGTCAGTGGAAATGAAAGATGATGTTTAAATGCAGATGTGATTATCTTTTTGAAGAAGGGGTTATCCTGCATATTTGAACTTTAAGAAACACTGATGGTTAAACAGACGTGGCTGAATGATTTTACAACTGACAAAAAAACAAGTCAATTTGATTTTGACTGTAATGTGATGTAGATCTGAGAATAACGATTGTTTTCATTTTTAGTTCTGCCGTTGTCTTAATGAATTGATAATTAATTTTGTCTACAAAATGTCATAAAATAGTGAAAAATATCAACCACACGAATGCTGCATTTAAAACATGCCCCAACATGTCTGAACTTAACCAGCAATATCTGCATTGAAGGAATAGACCAGCTGCCCTCAAAAGGGAGGCATGGGGTGGATGCAGTGGCTATAATGAGTTTGCATGTTGAATTATCGGAGTAGAGCAGATTCGTGGAAAGGTGGGCGTTGAGTGAATTCCCCAAGAGGGTCTGTCAAGAGGAAGCTACAAAACCACTGCCAGATTAGCATACACTGCAAGCAACCCATGTTATCAACAAAATATTTAATTTGCAATGTGTCTTGCTGAATGTTGCACTTTCCATACCTAGTTTTTTTCATAATCAAGGTTCGTCCCTAAAGTTCAGCAACCTAACAATTTTAGCTTTTTTTTCTGCAGATCAGGGATTCTTCACATATTGGAAATGAGGTTCTTGCAATGCAGATATGATTGACATGTTGAATTTTTAACTCTTAACTTGCTTTCTTAGAGTCATATCCCCTGGCACGTCGTCTTTCTATAGAAAGCATACCTCTGATGTTGTTTCAGGCCTGAGAACTGAGCCTCCATCTGCTGAGTGAGGCAGAAAGAATGAGGGTGTGTGTGTGTGTGTGTTTCTGTCTATGTGTGTAATGTACATCCAGAAAAATCCTCTGCTAAGAGCCGGCAGTCTCTCAGTAGCTGCAGCAAAGACAGAATATAGTCTAATGGACAATTCTGGTTATATAACAGTGTGACCTGACAAGTCATCCTCGATAAAATAAATGTACATTGGCTTTTTGAAAGCATTTTCCTTTGGCATTTATCAGGTTAACTTCAGTGAACGTTACAGGATATACGGCAGCTTACATTTTACTCATTTATTACTATCTTATATCCCTGAGTCATATCGAGGTTGTGTTGTTGCATCACAGTTTTGGAGATACAGTGCAGTGTGAAAATGATGTTGTTGTCCAGCTGAATGATCAGCATTATTAACAGTGAGAAGAGGCTGGCTTGTTTTGATATGATTGTGATACAGCAGCCTAAGATGCCCTGGTTTTGTTTCTGGAACACTCTTAGCTAGCTCACTAGCCAACATGCTAATATAACCAAAGCAGCAAGTTTTAAAGGATTATGGCTACAAGCTAAAGCTAGCTTCCTCTTGATTTAGCAAGTGAGCAAATAAAATGTAGTCCCAAAGCCACTTAAATTATTATTAGAGTAGACTGCCATAACCTCTTAATCTTTAACAGTGATTTGAAAACCCTTTATTTTTCCGCTTCTCCGACAATGAAACTTAGAATACAACAGAGAACTATGGGGCTCGTTGCCATTGTCATTAAAGCACATGATGAACAGGGAGCTTCAATTAATTTAATTTCTTTTGAAATGGCATCAATAACCCACTTATGACCCTATAAATCATGCTCACATACATACAAAATCCATTTTAATTTATTGTGCATCCATATATCAGCTCATGAACAAATCCTTCAATATTTTTATGAGCTATTTGATTTGATGTAATGACACAAATTACATTATAATTCATTGAAAGGATTTATAACATACAATAATGTATTTTGGTCTGTAGAGACCTGTTGGTTTGAGTCAAACTCAATAAATGCAATATCTTATAACCTCGGTTGCTATTGATGGATCCCTGATGTGTGCTAAGGATGTGTGGTTTCAAGATCCAGTGTCGTCTTGTGTGAAAGTATTATGAGAAAAGCGCTTGGTCACGTTAGAGCTCATCGCATCCAGATGTGGAATGTGGTCTGAGACTCACTGCCTCATCTGCTATTTCTGCTGATGAGGCAGGAATCTGGGCTACGGTACCACCGTTACTCAAAGTGCTCCTGGAGGTGTTTTTTGACCTAGTTTACGTTTAAGAGGTGTAATAGGAGGTGTCTACTTTTTTGCTCAAATCAAGTGGCACCATTTACCTGCCTTGCATCTTTTCTAAGGGCCCTGACACATCCGGCACCAAGAGTCTGCTGCTGTTGGGCCATGGTTGATTGTCTTTGGCTGGTCATTGGCTGTAGTTTTCAAAGTATGTTGTGCACCGTTGGCTTTAAGGGGGCCTTACTGGTAGCATTTCTGCTGAATCAGCATGTCTAACTGGCAGCAAAGGCAGTCAGTGAGTGCCGGGTGCCTGCTCACCCCAGCAAAAAAGCACATTTATGTTTATCAAGAGTGTTTGCGAATCCATGACACCAGAACTTTTTTTTTTTTAGCAATTCTCCAGACCATGGATTTTTGGCAAATGTGTTGCAGATGTGGTCTCTCTCAAGCAAAACATTTGTCCAGCGCTCCAGTTTGTGCAAATACTGGACATTCCCATCAGCCTCAGCTGTTCTTTACTTGTAGCGCTAATTCGGAAATCTTAGCATGCTAACATGCTAAACTTAGATGGTAAACGTGGGAAACATCATACCTGCTAAAAATCAGCATGTTAGCCTTGTGAGTATGTTAGCATGATGTCATTAGCATTTAGCGCAAAGCACTTCTGTGCCTGAGTACAGCCTCACAGAGCTAATGGCATGGTTGTAAACCCCTCTGACTGCTTTCCTCTTGAAGCACTATGACCTTAAATGCCAATATATTTGGTGAATTAAGTGCTAAGTTCCACAGCTGACACAGATCCTGTGCCCTTGGCACCAGTTTTACTTCCGAGAGTCCCTTGTGTCTGGCTCAGAAACCACCCGGGCTCACAGAGCCCCACAGAGGCTGATTACAAGCTGGATAAAATAGGTTGATATCCTATTTGTCTTGTAATTTCAGCCCTGTCCTGCCTTGGAGGGTGGTTTCCACTTGTTCCGCAGAAGATGTAAGCTGAAGCCCAGACTAGGGTAGCAGCTGGGAGAGAAAAATTTCCTATCTACTCCTCAGTGGATCAGGGAGCAGGGCGAGATGAGGAGATGGTGTCATGCTAGGACGGGGTGGAGTGTTATGATTTCCTGTTTTTGAAAGATGGGGAGATAGGCTGCTATGCTCTGCAGCTCTGGAATGGGATTGTTTATGAAAAAAAATCTGTGTAGACTGCCACAAGTTCTAATTTAACTTTTGATTATGAAGATTATTGTAGTACAGAGATCTTCATAAGCTTTTCAGTGATTCTTTTTTTATAACTCAAAATGACTTACACTAACAAGACAATGGCTTTGTTGAAGTCGACAGGCATGTGTGTGGGACGATGCTTTTGGGAAACTGGGTTCTGTGTCTGTGCTCTGCCTGACTACGTGGGCTTCAAAATGTAGGCTGCTGCTTTTCTCTATGTTGCAGTTTCTGTATTTAGGCCTCCCGCTTGTGAACTTGCATTCACATTTGTTGTTGTCAGGCCTATTCGTGCATAGCGTGACCCCACACGCCCAGGTGCTTTGATATATAAAGACTTGTGACGTTTTTGCATCATCTTCAAAAGAAGAAGTTTGTTGCTCTTGAAATGTTTTAGCCGGCAGAAGCCAATGTATTTTCTCAGTGTTTTTTATATGAATAGTTTAATTAGTTTAATTCAAAGTTTAAATAACAGAAATGTAAATGGTTGAAAGAGTTCTGTAAGGCAACTGAACTTGAGATTTTTCAAGAAAACGTTTCACCTCTCATCCAAGGGGCTTCTTCAGTTCTAAAACTGATGGTGGCGCGTACTGGAATTTATACACTGTGGAAAGTGGTTTGGGAAAAACAACGGTGTCACCTGGGGAAGTATTGACAGTCATGAGAGTGTTAATATAATATTCTACAAATGTAAATGAATCGCAAATTTGCAAGTTTTCAGTTTGAAGGGAGATTTTAAAAACTGTGACCTAAATAACAATCTGTGGATGGTGAAATCAATGATGACGGTGGTAGTAGTAGCTCAGCATTTGCAAAGGAAAACCCTTACATAGCTCCCTGGCCCTGTAATTGGAATGTGAGCCCCACCTTGGCTACGGGGTGTTGGCTGCCATGTCAGGAGGAGGACTGATACTATTGTTGGAGCACTGATGTGAAACTTGAGTCTACACCTAGCAGGCATTTGAAGTAGCAGCCTTGGTATGCAATTTTAGTAACAGGAGCAGGAGCCTACACAAACAAAATCTGTGCTACTTCCAAATAAAAAAAAAGAAGAGGACGGACGGGTTTAGAGCGCAGGGATTTGCTTTGTTTACTTGATAATCTGGTAACCGTATTTGCATTGATGAAATGTAAATACCTCACCTGGATTAGAATAATTCAGCCTCTGGCAAGTTTGTCTTTATGTAAATACACAAACATATCGCCATGGTTTGCATCAAGGGAGTGTCGCTCCTCCCCCCTTTTTTTTTAATGAAAGCTGCTTACATTTCCCACGTTGGCTAACATGGCACGTTTCCATTGTTGTGTATTTAAGTGAGGTGTCATGTTATTTTCATTCTGTTCCTGTGGAGCTATTAAAAGCATCAGCGCCCCTTTCTTTTGTCCTGTGGGCCCCACCTGCTTGTTATTGATTGTCAGAGTTGTACTGGAAAGAGTTTGCTAATGCTTTTCACTGGGATTCTTCTTGGGTGTTACTGTGTTTTCATAGCTAAACTCGAGGTCAGTGGCAGGATGATGGTGATTGCATAACAGCCCGGGCTGCGAATTCCATGGCTTGTGTTTTCTTCCCTGCTGCCTACAATTATAACAATGTTTTGAGATTTTTCTTCTCTCTTTTCCTACATAAACAAACAGCTAGATGTTAGAAATGAACAGGATCTGGAAGTACTGTAATGTCAGTGGTTTTACAGTATCTAAGGCTGTTGGCCTTTTTGTAAACAACATTCCATGCATTTCGTTTTATCTTTGCCAGCTTTTAATTTGTCCTTACTTCACACCTTTTTTTTCGCTGGTACAAACTTTGCTATACGAGGAAGCTTTCAGGAAACTCAATAGATTCAGAGATAACACTGGTGACATTAAAAATATTTATGTACAGTTTTTTTTTTCATAATCACACAAAATAATATTATGGAACAAATCAAGGTTGTAGAAATATTGTTTTACTGGTTTTACACACATATACAGCAGGAAAATAAAAGAAATAAAACTTTAATGTCGTCTTAATGAAGATAGCGACTGCAGTTTTTGTGACCTGTGTTAATTTTCTGCCCTGCTATGTTTCTGCAAAGTCATACTGTGGGTTTACAGTAAAAAGAAGAGGATCTTGTTGCGGTGGCAGGAATAAAAAAAACCCCTCTGGTTTCTGAGATAACAGTGCAGCTCATGCGCGAGGTTCCTTTTGCACATCCGTGGGCTTTTGCTCCCGTCTCAGTTTTCTTTCATGCAGGAGCTTTCGTGTCTCGTCTTTTATGTTTAAACCTCCGCTCTTGTAACTTTCTGCACTGAGCACATTTCACGGTCCAACAACATGACATTTCATTTTTCTTGTTGACTCAACCGAACGGGACGTAGTTGTTCATGAAGCAGAATTTGGGTTTAGCTTCCCTCCAGCTTTCTCTCTGACATCCTGTTTTATATTTTTATATTGCATTAACATTAAGTCTGACAACCACATCCTGTAAATATAAAATACATGTAATTGCAGTACATTTAGTTAAATTTAATAACATTTTAATTAAAACCGTATTTTTTTATCAGTGCTATGTCTTTGCTCCAGTGTTGGTGTGGTCTTTTAGGTTAGGGTTATGGTTTTTGGCTTCTTTGTGTTCTTTTTTCACACTGCGTACAACAACATCTTCTGTAAAGCCTCTTTGTGTAAAGTTAACCAATCCTCGAATTTGTGGACTGAAAATCAAGTGGAACCAAAGTATGTAAGAGCAGACAACTGTTGCAAAATTTGGGCAGGTATTTGTCTGTCGGCCTCACACTGCTTATATCAACCATGAAATGGTTGATATAAGCAGTGGTTGAGGTGCGAGATGAAAGGAGCCCAGAAGCACAGGAAGTGCATCTTTGTCATCCTCAATGCGCAGAGCTTCCTGTTGGTAGAACCAAGTGTCAGAAACACATGTTAACAGCGGGCTTGTTTAAACCAGCCACAACAAACCAGATGAGACTTTCCCATGAGTCACGGTGAGGTGAACTTGTTGGCGCTGCTCCACCCACGGGTAAGCGGCATTTCTAAGAAATGCTCCTCTGTGCCTTATAGAGAAGGAGTTTACAGTTGGGGGTGTGATTTTGGTCAGGGCCTGTCATATTTATGTAGGGCACTCACTGTTGAATCAGAAATTAGCATTGTTTTGACTTCATTGTTCTTGCTCAGCCGATCCAGTGTCCACAACAAGAGGCTTCTCCCGAGGTATTGTGGGATATCCGGCCACAAGCAGCTTTGTGGTGTTAGTAGGACACAGACACTCGCACACAGATTAGCCCCATTCATGATTCTCAATGCAGTTATTCATATTTATTCACGACACCACTCAAGGAAAAAGTGTGTGTGTGCATATAATTTAGGCTTTTTGAACTTGTTCAGTTATGAATTAATGTGTCATTCCATTTTAATGGAGGTGTGAAATGTGGAGGGGCGTCAGTAGTAGAAGTAGCATTATTTCCACCATTACGTATTTTTCATTTCACTTTTTGTCTTATAATAATATGTTCGGTTTTACTTAATTAGAAATCAACAGGACAGGTCTAAACACTACAATACCCATGATCCTCGACCACAGCTCCAACTCCAGAAGTCAAAATGCTCCTATCATTGTACCATAGAACAAATACATTGCACCAAAGTTGTTGAATTCATCCAGAATTTAAAACTGAATTGATTTCACCTGTGTCTTGACCTGTTGTTTCTCTCTGCATTGTAACCTTTAGTTTCCAGCAGCTGGTAATGGCTGAGGTCACAGAATTTTTTTTAGCTCACTGATCAGATGATTTATGCAGAAATGCACCTCAGGAGTCGTACTTTTACCTCAAAGTTTTCAGGTACATAGACTTTTAGCTTTTAAGTTTTCCATCAAAGAACCAGATGTTTTTTAAACGCATTTGTTCTGGTGAGTTGAGTTTCATGCCAATCAAAGCTGCAGATGAGCTCCAGCTGTCAGTCTATGGGGAAAACAATCAAAAGAATGTATAATTTAGGGCTACATCTAATAGTTTTTTTTCATCAGAGATCAGTCTCTGTTCTTGTATTTTAGCTTGATAAATGTCCTCAGGAGTGAAAGAATAATTGGAATTTTTGCTTTCCATTTTCTACAACTAATTGATAATTCTCTGTTGCAGTTGGTACAGACTCAACTCCAAAACAGGGAAGAAGGAGAAGGAGCGAGGAGACATTCAGCTCACCGTGCAGTTCACCTGCAACAACCTGACAGCCAGCATGTACGACCTCGTCATGAAGGACAAGGGCGCCTCCACCTTCAGCAAGCTGAAGGAGCGTATGAAGGGCAAGAAGAGATCCAGCGAGGAGGACTCCTCGTCGGCCGTCCTGCCGGGCGGGTACGGTTCCTTATATCGGATGCGGCACCGGCTACCGAGCGACGGAGGCGGGGAGGAGGATTATGAGGACGACGAGGGTGGGGAGGCCCGGCGGAGCAAGATGAGGACCTTTTTCCTGAGAGGGAAGCTGAGGAAGTCGTCAGACACTCGCTCCAGCACGTCGCTGGGCTCGGAGAGCAGCGAGTCGTCATCGCGGGGCGGGAGCCTCAGTCCCACGGCCGGAATCAGCGTGGTGGTGTCTGACCTCTCCAACTCGCCCAGTAACAGCAGCAACCTGACAGCAGATAACAGCCCAGGTGAGGAGGACCATACAGAGTTGTATAGGTTTAATGGAGGCATGAGCTCCTCTGAGTGCCATCTATATTATTAAATCACCTGATCTGAGAGCAGCACCAGAGAGATGCTGTGAATCACGGAGCAGCAATTCTCATTATAGTAGAACTGATTCAGTAATCACTCAGGGATAAATCAATCCATTTCCAATCATTGTTGCGCCCATGTCAGCCAGAGATACTGACCCGTCCTGATGTCAAAGCCATTACAAGGTTTTATCACCGAATTAAGCTGCCTGCAAATTGAATTAAGTAAAGTCACTGATTACCTGCATCAATTTTCCCCTGTTGCTGTTTTTCCTCCCTCTATTTCTTTTCATTTCCCCCTCCTCTGTCCTGGTTTTTCTGCAGAGCACACGACAAACACATCGCCCAAGTTGTCCCCTCTCAAATGTGAGTTTGGTGACGAGGCCGGTGAGATCACCATCGCAGTGCCTCAGCCCACGGTGTGCGCAAACGGAAGCTATGTGTACAAAGTCCAGCCCCTGGACCCCGGCTCAGGAAAACCTGCAGATTCTTTAGGCCTGGGACCGTTGCAGAAGTCTTTGCCTCTCTCCATGTCTCTCCAGAACCTCAGCCCGTGGTCTTCCACGGACCTGCCCAAAGGTCCCGTGGGAGACGGGCGTCGCTGGTCTTTTGACAAGCCCGGCGAGGAGGAAAAGGCTGCCATAGCAGCGGCTCTGGAGCAAAGCGGCCCCATGCAGGGCGACGAAGAGGAGCATTTCGGACAGGCTGCTCAGCCCAAAACTGCCTCCACCTCAGAGACAGAAAGCCAGGGGAAGAAGCAGAGGAGGAACTTGTTCTCGCATGGGAGGAACGAGTCGGCTGGGAAAGGGCAGAGTCAGTCCAGGGACGGGACTGAAGAGGCCCCCGCCGCCACGGAGGAGAAACACAAGGGGTGGTTTGGATCAAAGGACTCGCACAGCAAACCCAGGTGAGACACACACACACAGTGATCCCAGAGAAGACTAACAACACACTGACAGGTTCATTTGTTGCAGCTTCAAACAGGTGATGAATTATCATTTCAGTATGAATATGAATTGAATCATGAAGGTGAAAAAACAGCCGACACCTGTTTGGATTTCCCTGCATCGCTGAGGTGTCTAATTGCATGTGATCTGTAAACTTGGGTTTCATTCAACCTCAAAACTAATAAAACTCACAGAAGCTTAAATTGGAACAAACTGAAATTCCCCTCAACATTTACTCCAGAGGGTAAATTTACCCCTGTGGGTTAACTTTCTGACTCCACATTCAGAGAAATGGCATTATGTTGAACGGTTATCAGAGCAGTTGTTCACTCTTCTCATCGTGTGTGCTGGCATGGCTGCTCGACGCTGCTTCCAGCTCTGTACACGTGCCCTCCCGGTGTCGGCTCCTGGTGCCTCAGTCTCTGGTTACAGCAGGTATCTGCAATGCAGATGGAGGAGCGGGAGCTGCTCTTGCGAATTAAGCTCGGTGAAGCTAAAGCGCTGCGCGCTGTAATGTGGTTCAACGATTAGGTTGGTTTCATCGCACAGATGACGACGTGAGCGGGAACAATCCGTGTCCTCCTCCAGGTTTTCTGCGTGCACTGTGTCGGTGTGTGTAGGTTTGGGGTTTGTCTATACGTTTCTGCTGTGTGTGTGTGTCTGTGATTTCATTTCCACTTCTAACTAAGGCACATTCTTTAGTGGGTAATTTATCTGGGAGTTGTCACCTGCTGTATTGTACATTCTGCTCTCTGTTGAGACTGCAGTGCTCCTGCACTTTGTAATGGAGTAAAATGAATCTTTAATTTAGGTTTCACAGTGTCATAATATTTTCACATACTGAGCATAACCAAAATATTGGACTGATAAGCACATGCTGATGGAAATGAGGTCAGCTGTTCTAGACCATAGTACACTCAATACCTTCCTGCCAGCTGTGTCACTATACATTTTCATAGCTTACACGCCCACATGCTTTTAGAGCCCTTGGGGGGTGGGGGTGCCAAGTTGGCACCGGTAGCACTAAGCAATCACTACACACAGCTGCATAAACTTTTCTTGCAAAATATTACATGGTAGGCCAATGAAAACACAGAAGTGGATGTTTTGGATGTGTCGCACTGCCAGTTTTGAATTGTTGCTGCTTGCATAGTTGTGATTACAGTTAAAGCCACTATGTGTAGCTTGTTTTTTTTTACATTTTTCCTTTGTACTTTGAATGCAGGTTTTAGTTTGTAGAAGGAAATATACAGTCCTGGTGTCAATAACCTCTACTATGAGCAGCAACATTTCGAGGGATGAGTTAAAACAGGGATTAAGGGAATAGAACGGATTTTGCATTTTGAATAAATTAGATTAAAACTGGTCCAGTCTGTAAAAATATGTGATTAAGGTGTGATTTGAGACCAAAAACCTGCCGCAGGCCTTGAGTGCAGCTGTGTGGACAATCCTCACTAATCAAGAGGACCGTGTGCCCTTCCTTTCACAGCCTGGTGGTGTCACCTAAACTAGAGCCCAGCACTGACCCCCACTCACCACCCCTCCCCTCGGGTCACGACCCCTCCGGTCCCCCCGTAGATCCTGCCTCTCCGGCATCTCCGCTGCATCACACTAACCCCTTCTGCCGCTCACTGACCACACCGCCTCCCATATCCCCCTGCAACCCTTTCTTCTCTCTCCTCCAGCACAACCCCTTCTATGACAACACGCTAACCACTCAGCCTCTAAAGCCTCTGCCACCTCCTTTGCCCTATCTCTCCAGTTCCCGGCCCCCCATAGCTCAGCTCTTTCCGCCAGCGAGCAACCCTATCACAGAGGACGCAGATGTAAAAAATGACCTGCTGGCCAAAGTGGAGAATCAACCTTTTCCTCCCGCTCCCACGGAAGGGGAGAAACCTTTAAACAAAAAGGCGTCCAACCCTTTTATGTCTGCTGGGGAGCTGGACCCAGATTCAGAGTGGGATGAGTCCTTTGAAGCATTTGCAGCTGGCAGACTGCAGTCTCCTGAGGATCTCACCACAGATTGCAAAACACAGCAAAACACGCCCAGTGACCATCCGCCAAAACGCTGCAATAATAAAGGAACATTGCTGCCCGAAACACATACTGGTCAGCATGCAGATGTGAATGACGCACTACATCTTCAGACTCGCAGAAAAGCCGAAGCTCATAAATCCGCCTCTCAGGTGACCAACACTAACGCACATCCCCTCGACACATTTGCACAATTCCTTGAAACGATCCCGGAACACAGAAGCTTCGAGAGCGAGAACGTAACTTTAAATTCTTCTGCTGACTCACCAATACTTGGTGCTTGCACTGAAACTAATCAAACTAACAATACCACTGACGCACATGATTTAACCAATACTAATATGCACCAAGCCCCCAGTCACACTTCATCTACAGAGCACAACAGCAGCTCCCCAGATCCAGTTTCATCAGGTCTTGGCAGTTCGGCCGAAGAGGATTTCCTCTCCTGTCTTTCTTCTTATTCAGACAAATGTTCTGCATCCTCCTCTGAGGAAGCCGAGTCGCAGAACTTTGAAAGCAACATCCCAGGCTTTGAAAAATCCTCTGAGTCGGAAGTGGCTAAAAATTCAAAGCCCTCGGAGTCTGAAGATGACATGAACGATGGGTTCGAAGATCGCTCTTTACTCGATGTAGCCCAGCAAACTGTCATTCTACAGCAAGACAGAGATGAACTGGTACATTCAGAAGACCTAGAGGGGTCACTGGCACAGCAGTCCCCAGTACTTACACATCAGCAACTCACGATCGCTGCCAGACAGACAGAAACCGAAGTTGCAGACATGCCAAATGTTTCTAATGCTGCGTACCCTGACCTGTTGCCAAATCTCCAACTGAAATCCAGTGTCTCATCACTGCCTGATGATGAAAGTAGAGAGAAAGGCGCAGCTGGATTTTACAGCTCTATAGTGGATTTTTCTAAGTTCAATGAAAACTCTGTAGATAGTAGCACAGATGTGAAGGTCTCAGTGACTCCAGATGACAAACTCTCCTCCACACTCCCGTCATTCCACATCACAACCTCCTCCCCGGATGTGAGGCAGAGATTGTGGAACTCACCCCTCGGGAGCACTAGTTTAATAGGGCAGTGTGCTACCCACTCTTCTCCAGTGCCATTTGAGGCTTTTGGTGATTACCTCGATACCAGCCCTGGCCCTGAATTTGACAGCACTCTGCTGCACACTGGGGTGTCTGATCAGAGCTCCAGCAGCTTTCTCCAAAGTCTGTATGTCAGCATCGACTCCCAGGACTACCAAACCTGTGTTTCTCACGCGTCCTCCAGCGTCTCAGAGCCAGACACGACGCTGCACTCCGCAAACTCAACGCTCTGTGGTGAGTCGAGCGGGATTCAGACCACTGCTGACCACTGGCCTAGAAGATTCCACTGATGCATTCGAGCCATCTAACAGAGACTTCAACCAAACTGAGCGATGTGGAAGAATCCTTCAGTGCAGACGATGACGGGACAGCAACTCCTGAGACATCTTTCATGATAGGGGATGAATTTGGTCTACAAGTACTTCCTGTAGCACTAACAGACTCTCACATGAGCTGTAATCCAAAGACGCTCAGTGACTTAGGTGACGACTTCTCAAAATGCCCTCAGGCCCAGTCTGCTACGCTGCACCGCTCCCAGTCTGAGGGCACGCTGACGCCTGCCTTTGACAAACTCCTCCTGCACTCCTATGGCAGTGATCCCGGTGTGATACAGAAGTCCTCCTCGGCTCAGCCAAACCCTGATTCCCCCTGTCTGACCTCCTTTGCTCCTTCTCTAACTCCTGAAAGTAGTAGCACCCCTGTAGCGCTCTGTTCCTTCCCTCCTCCTGCCAATGCTTCGGCGAGGTCGCCGCCCAGCACGGCACGAGCCGCTGAGCCAAACCCTGAGGAGATGCAGCGGCAGCAGGAGCAGCAGGAGGCCGGTCAGCAGAACAGGTGAGGTTGCACGTGCTCAGTGCTCTGTGAAAAGGTGGAGGGGAAGCACTTCATCCATCTTCGGGGAAATTTGTATCCTGTCGTCTCTTCGGTCTCCCTCCGCTGCTCCGCCTTTGCTGGCTTTTCTTCTGTGCCGCCAACTCTCGAGGGATTTCTCCTTTTGTGGTGTGACCTTCTCTTTTTCATCACTCTGTTAAGATGTACGCACACACATGCACACACACACACACACACACACACACACACACACACACAAACACTAGTGTTAACAGGGCTCCTCTGCAGGTGTCTTGTGTGTGCCCTGGCTCTGTGGTAACGGGAGGGAAAACACAGCCTCAGGCCAATTAGCAGTTATTATTTTGCCCTGATTCCTACCACACAACCTCCCCCCCACACACACACACACCCTCCCAACACACACACTCACACACCTCCCCCCTTTCCCACAGGGCCAGCCAGTGTTCTCACACAGCCACACTCATTTGCCAAAATCTCAAACCAGAAACCAGGCTTGATACGAGGCAAACAAGGTGTTGTTGTGTCACTGATAGCATTTCCTTTTCACCTCGGGGTAATAACACATTTATCACAATTCCACATGTTTGATTACACCAACGCATGCATTCAGTCTGTCAGTTTTGAGCTCATTTAATTTCAGTTTTCACTGGTGTTTTCCTTAACGAGGAGCCTTAACCCACCGAACTTCTTTCATGCTCGATTACGCAAATGAAGAGTTTGTGGGATTTTAAAAGGTTTAATCTTCAGCATCCATGTCTGCTGTCATCCTGGAGGTCCACGGGACAGTCTGGTGTGCTACAATAAACCCAAACCTGTAATAACTTGGCTAAATAAGACATGTTACAAAGACTGTGTTTGTGTGAATGCAAGTCACTGTGGTGAGTCATTAAGTGCTAGGTTTTCCTTGTAAATGTAGGTCACTGACACAGGAAACTGTCTTTCCTGTGCTATTGTAGCATTGTTGCTTGAGAATATCCTTCAGGCCAAACTGAACACAGAGCTGGCTTCTGGTAGTATGGCAGCTTACTGACCTGTAGGCAAACTGATGTAATTAAACAGCAAGGTGGTGGCATCTCCTTTAGCCTGTTGTCTTCCATCTGTCTTCACATCAAGGAAACTAGTGTCATTTTAAGTGCCATTTTCAGAATAAAAGCTCAATTGTAGACTTTTAGTCTGTCTGCTAGTGACCCCTCACCACATGGTGCTTCGTCAGTGTAGACCCACTCATTTTAACCAAAGAGTAACGTGTTCCTTCTTACATTATCTCATTTGAAATATTTTCAGGTCTGAAGAAGTGAAAGACTCCAGTATTTCACGAGAAAAAAGCCGACATTTGAGAAAAGTTAGAAAAGGCGCATACAATTTAGTGTAGCAGAGATTTCATTCTGTCCCTTTATTCATCTTGTGGAGCAAAAATATATTCTTTCTTTATTTCATATCAGTTTTAATCTCCTGGAGGCCTTGACATAAAGCTCCAGAAAAAGCAGGAAGATAATTGGTTCCGTTTTTATCCACAGATATCAAAGAGCTGTAGACCTCCAGTGTGGCAGCCAGACTGGATCCCTTGCGTTAGTCGAAAGGCATCCGTTTCAATAAATCTGAAATGGCCACAGAAGTGTTGGCGCTGTATCGGGTGGAATTCCTGACTGCGTGTATTTCTCGCTGCTGTCCTTTCCAGCCCCCACCCAGTGAAGCCCCTGACCACTGCCATGCTGGCTGAGGAGAAGAGGACTGAGGGCCGGTCAGTGCTGGCCACCGGCCTGGAGAAGCTCAAGTCCACCATTCACCCGGGGAGGAGCAGCCAGCTCAGCGAGCATGAGACACAAAGGAAGAAGGTGCAGTATATGTGTGTTATTATAATAATGTGAGTGACACCACAGCACACCCCCGCAGAGAAGACAACAGCAGTAATTATTGTATTCATTTGAATTTCACTGATCATGACTTGTGTTTGGATTAATATGATTTATGTGACAGATGAATGTTAAAGTTACTACTGATACAAATTCCCACTTGTTGACTCTGTAAGGCACAAAAATAAATAAATAATAATAATAATCATAGTAATATTAATATTTACATCAATTATATATCAATTTCCAATTTCATTAAAACAGAAGAAGGTAACCTAAAAATGGGAGCAGTGAACGAAAGAAGTGAAAGAGGTTTGGTAAATGAAAAAATGTTGCCTGCATCACTGGCAACAGTTTGAAACAATAAGGTTGCCTCAAAACTGTTAGATTAATGAAATACATTGTTATTTTGTAGGAATCCATCCAAATTATATTTTTATGTAATTTTGACTTTCACATTCTGTCTCTGTTAGACATTAATTTAAACTATATATTTTTTTTCTCTGATATTACAGAATGCGTTACTTATCTTTCATTTTAATTTAGTTTAACACAATGTTGAAATACTGATTCAATGCAAAAGCAGTTTAGAAAAGATGATGCATTTTCTGTCTTTTTTTTCTTGGGATAAATCCTTTGGTGCACAGAAAAGTGTGGTGCACTTTTTTTGTTTATTTAAAATAAACTAAGTAGAGTGACTGAAGCTGAACAAACAAATGAAACTTAAACTTAAGAAATAAACAGAAAAGTCCTGTCCATTTAATTTGTCGCTGCTGTCTTACCTCTGTCCGTCTGTCTCCGCCTCCAGTCTCTGACGGAGGGAGCGGGCTCGTACTACCACCTGACGCACAGCGAGCTGGTCGCCCTGCTGGTGCAGCGGGAGGCCGAGATGGAGAGTCAGAAGGCGGAGTTTGAACGCCAGAGGGTTTTGCTGGCCAAGCGGGAGGTGGAGCTGAAGAAGCTGAAGCCGCAGGTCAGAGATCTGGAGGACTACATCGACACCCTGCTGGTGCGCATCATGGAGCAGAAACCCACTCTCCTGCAAGTGCGGTCCAAGTTCAAGTGACGAAGGGGGAGGGGCGGGGAGGGAGGGTTTGCAGTTCAATCCTCATCTGTTCACTCGAACCTCCACAACAGCTCTTTAGTCTTTTCACTGCTATGCTGTCCTTTTTGATACAAATATGTAGGCACTGAGAGATGCGGAGGCGATGTTTTCTGGTCGGCATGCTTTTACCGTGCTGAAACACGTTCTCGCCAAAAGCTTTGGTTCGGCCGGTTCTGAATGTAGCGGGTCCTCAGGTTGTTTTCAGGTTCACACAGCCAGTTAGTTTTAAGCTCACAGGGGAGCTAGCCCAGTGGGTTTAAAGGCCAGATTCTTCTATTTTGGGGTCCTGATTGTAGAAACACTGATTCCTCCTTTTCACCTCACAGGTCACTTCTATCACCATATCACAAAAGAGAGAAACTGTGGGGTTTCAATCCATAACAATGTATATCCAGCTCAGTATTTCTAAAATATACAGTTCTTCCACAGTGCTGCACTTAAAGAGAAAGCAAGGTCACAACTTGAAGGGCCAGTCTGGTGGTCATGCATATTTCAGTTCGTTGCCTAGAGATTGTTAGAGCAATGCTGGCCATTTCCACAGCATACCAGCAGTTTTTACATTTGATTTCTTTCTTTTTAGGCAGCCACTGGTTTCAGTTCACATCAGTGCAGCATGAAAATCAAGTTGCAGAGACTTGAAAACTGCTCAAGAAGCGAATCTATCACGACTTTGTTTTTCTTGTCTGAGCAGTGCAGTTTGATCTGGCAGGGTTTATTTTCAGTAAATGGATTAATCATTTGCTTGAGCGAAAAATCCATGAATTCTCCCAGTCTCCCATTTTGGCCAACTAAAAATTCAAAACTCAGAGATATTCAGTTTACTATATTGTAACTGAAAGAAAAATAGCAAATCCTGAAATCGGAGAACCTTAAACCATCAGATGTAATTGATACACAAAATAAACGTTTGCTTTTTTGCCTGGGAAATTGTTTTAACGATTAATAGATTATGACTGACTTTCTATTAACTGACTAGTTTTGTCAGAAAGCAAGTAAACAATTGTCTGAACAAAAAGTCTGGTTTTGGCTGTAGAAACAGACCAGGTTTTGGATTATTAGCGATCCCAAAGCAAAAAGGAGAATTTTCAAACCAGTCTCTGCTCACAAAAAGGCAACCGATGTTCAGCACTTTCATGCTTAACTGGAATTAACTTAAATCAACAGCTGCCTTAGAGGGAAGGAAATTAGAGCTGTAATCACTTAATCATTCAGTCTTTGAAATGTGACAAGAAACAAAAATTTTGAGAACCCAAAGATATTTGAATTGTAATGATAAAACAGAGAAAAGCAACAAATCCCTCAATCTATTTCTGTAATGATTTACACCTTTGTGATTGGCATCACTTTTTTCCAGGTGGCGGATGTGTTGTTTTGGATTGACACTCTACAAATGTTCCCCGACGAATACCGCCTGCTCTGACTAGTTTTTTAAATCCACAAACCAAATGAGCGGCGTGAGAGTTTGGCCTCGTCACGTGCACATTACAGGGAACTGACTGTCATGTATGAATGTTCAAAAGTGTTCTTAGCCAGCAAGTGAGTGGTTTTTAATTTCCACGAACGATAAGTGCTGTTTATCTTGCACTTGTTTCCTTTTTTCCCCCCTCCTCTTTTTTTTTCTTCTTTGTGTTCCTAGGGCATGTCTTGAAAATACCCATAATGCTCAGCCACATAAGCTAACCGATTGTTGTATGGGTCAAGGTGTTATCAGGTGAAGACAGTATCACTCAGTATCCGAACAGTATCAAGATCAGCCATCGTAGCTTCTCTGATCTCGTGCTTCCGCCTTCCCATGTGTGCGTTATCGACACGACTCCACCACACTGAGAAAATGCCTGCGACATGCTGGCACTCGACTCCCACTCCCCTCGGTGTCTGCATGTCCCATCCGCTTCTTCTCAAGCACGCATAGCTCAACCGCTTTCAGGTCTTATAAAGGGATATATACCGCATTTTACAGCATACAGTATATGCCGTATTGAAATGCCAAATGCTGCCTTATTTTTGTTTTGTTTTGACAGTCATTAAAAAATCGAGCACATCGTTTTCCTTTGTCAGGGCTTGGGGCAGGTTTTGAAAAAGAAAAAGCCATCTGTTCACTGAAACATTTTTTTTGTTTTACTTCTGATGCTTTGTTATGATATTGTTTAGATCACTGCACAGAAATAAATTGTATGCGTAACAGTAGAAAATGAGCAGTAACAGTGATTTCCTGTGAAATGCCAAAAAAAAGCCTTGAAACTTAATCTATGGAGCAGATTAAAACACCTTAAAGTATTCTGATATGAAGCCACTTTTAACAGCATTTGTGGATGTTTTTGCACTACTTAATCATCAGAACATAACTCTACTGTACCTGTCTGTCTGATATTGGTATAGTTAGATCTACTTTACACCGTACTGCACTTTCTAATCGCTCTGTGATTTAAGCACTCGGTCTGCTTTGACACACCACGACGACGACTAGCCAGTGAGCTTGAAGCATACAGAAAAACATCCGAAACCGTCTTGCCATCTCAGTTCCGCTGTGCGATTGCAATATCAAATGCATAGATGACTGTAGAGACATATTCAATGAGACTCAGCACTTAATGAAGCGCAAGAATTAACATCCTCTTCCATGTCTTCCATTTTAAGAAGTTTTTTTTATTTAAGTTTAAACTGATTGTTTTTTGTCCTCGATTGTGTAGCTGGTGGAGTGTGCTTAAGGTAGTGTGTAAGATTGGAAAGTTTACAATTCGTGATGCAATTCTGTTTCACAAATTTTGTATATTTAATAAAGACTATTTTGTGTTTCTTGCTCACTGTATGTGTGGTTGGAAAAGTTTGTTTGTGTGTTTTCTCCCTACATGGTTGACTGTCTTTGTTTACAACAACTTTACATATGTCATTCAGGGTTGGTTTCTAAAAACCTTCATTTTTTTCACATCTGGTTCCAACATGTGGTAATTTTACTCAGATCTTTTTCCTTCTTTTTGTTAGTATGGAAAAGTGTAGAAGACATTTCAGTAGCCATTTAATTAAACAAGCTTGTAATTTTAGTTCCTTATGTAAGCCTTGATTTTAGGTCTTAGGTCTAATGTAATGTTAAATCATACACATTTTGTTGCTGACTTTTTCACTGGTAAATTCTTTAATTGTTATTGGAGTATTGATACCAGAGAAAATATTTTAGAATTTGATAATGCATGAACTACTCAAACTAAATCTAATAGATCTTACTTCAGGGCTTTAACAGTATCACAAGCGGGGTTGTTCCCAGGGGTTTCGAAACAACCCCTAATACAAGCACTCTACATTTTTGATGGCTATTTAGATTTTTCATGTTGTTTATTTATAAATCTATAATTACACTTCCTGTGCATTTTATTCCCCTTTATAAAGGTGTAAATACTCGTTCAATGCTGTCTTCACTTTGCCAGGAACAACATCCTACTGAAGAAACACTGCATCCTTTTTTTACGTGCTGCTGTTGTAATGAAATTTAAGGTGGTCTTGAATGTCCAAGCCAAATCCAAGCCACCACTAGGGGGGTATATTATCCTCTGTAAGCACAACCCCCTTCAAACAGATTATTAATCAAAGGTTTCACATTCTTGGTCTGTTTCACTTTTAACTTGAAGCGTGATAGCGCGTTTGTAAATGCCCCCTCCGCCCACGTCAACCTGGGAAATGTAGTCCGTTTCCCCACAACGTCTCCCGGCAAAGCAGCCTGAAAACTACATTACCCGAGATGCACCACGAACATGTGACTTCTGACAGCCAGCTCCACAGCTGCAGTTTTGAAGTGTTGATGAAAAGCTTCGTTAAAACGAGGAGGTGGAGAACATTAATGTATAATGTCTGACTACCCGACCTTCCAGTATGGCAAGTCTCGTTTCGACCAGGTACTTTAATTGAGTTGGTTGTTTTAACTCGACAGAAGTCTCTAACTGTAACTGGGAACTGTACATCATGAGTGGAGGCTGCAGTCTGTTTCACATATGTTAGTGTAACGCTTTACATGAGGTAACGAAACAGTCCACACTCAGCATGTCAACATGAAATGAAATGAAACATTCCCCTTTCTGGTTACCAGTGGGGTTTGTTAAATCCATGCCGAATGTCTTTTAAGATCAAATCCTAGGGACTTTGAATGTAGCGCGACAAAACACAACAACAACAACAACAACAACTCTTCTCTCTCTTCAAACTAATTGAAAACCAACGGCTCAAACAGTAATTCCGCAGGTGCTACTGCCATAATTTCACTACTATTTCAATATAACTCTGGAAACTAGCACTTTCTCCGTATAGATCGTTGGTCAGCTTGGACACAATATGAAAGTTCAGTTTAGCTAAATTTGGAACCTTGAACGCAGCGCAAGGTTTAAACTCCTGAAGGTCATTGCTCTTGATGATTTCAAAACCAAAGGCTCGAAGAGTGACTCCACCTGTGCTAATGGTTTAATGGCCCAAAAATCTGTGACTGTAAATATAACACAGTACAGCACAGTATCAACTATTGAGAAACATCAACCCTAATTGGTTGGCCAAATTGACAGGTGAGGTGAGTTAAAGCTAACTGAACCATTGGCTACCGATATCACAGCTAACAATTTGTGACCTTAATTTACACAACATCACCCTGAGGTCACCATCCCCCCCCCCCAAAACTGAATTCAACATACACTACATATATATATAACGGTTTACTGAAGTATTGTACTCTAACTTACACTACTCTATGCAATGAACACATTAAGGAATGATTGATCAGTAATGGAACCACAGCACATAAACCAGCATAGGGACAGATATGATTAATATACCTTTTAAGATTAAGTATTTATGGAGATATTGGATATGTGAACATTTCTAGCGGCAAGATGAGTTCCAGATCAGGTCACAGAATCTGACAGCTCATGTTTTTACCAACCATCCATATGTTCAGCAGATCACAAGGCTCAGCAGTGAGTCAGATACCAGATTTTCATCCAAATTAACAGACAGTGTAATTAAACTCAAGATGGGGTGGGGGTGGGGCTTTCAAGGCTGCGTGGTGTGCTGCTGTATTTCTGAATTATTATTAATTATTTCCTTATGCTCAGTAATGAATAAATGATCGAAAGGTGTTTCTGGTACAGTCATTATAGAAATTAATTGCAAACGGTGTGAGTCGTTTCGGGTCCCTGAAAGATGCAGATAAGAAACATTTTGTCAGAGGCATTAATGAGGAGGCTGCACCTGGTGTGCTGAAACAGCTGGCACACTGTAACAGCACTGTTTACTGGGTGACAGCTGGAATCCCTCTGACTCCCTCTGCTTAAAGGAACAGCCCACAGTCGGATTCAGCTGCCTGTGTTTTACCTGCATACAAACATTATAAATACAAAATTATGTATATTTCCAAAACTAGATTTTTCTGAACTTTTTGACCCCAACTCAGGTATCACAGCGATTACATATAGAAAATGCTAACTTTTAAAGACCATATAATGCGTCTCGTAGCTCTTGTTTTTGTATTACTGCATGAAAAATAATCATTTATTGATGTATATGTAAACGGTTTTTAGGATAATGTTTCTGTGATGTGTTTTCTCCTCCTTGTAGAACAGTTTTTTTGGTCGGTTCAGACACTTCCTGGATGTGATTGACCCCAGCACCCTCTTCGTGACAGAGGTACACAAAGTTAATTATCAATAACCTGGATCTGGTCTCATCCAATCCAATGCCACTTTTTTTTTTCTTTTTTTGGGGGGGGGTTAGAATTATTCGTTGACTAATGCAGCCCAGGTTATCTCTTCTCCCCTGATCTTTTGTTTTGGGATTTTAGAAAGATAGAGGCACTGTCAGTCCAGCATGTGCAAGCAAATCCAAACCACTCAAAATTTTTTGAAGTGTCACTGTGCTATTATGAAGCATATTTATATGTCACAAGTTTGTCCCAGGGGGCTCAAGTGAGAGAAAGTGAAACCAGAATTTTCATGTTCTGTTTCAGAAGTAAGAAATCCTTATTTAAATTCCCATTTGTAACTATTAATAACTAAAAATACAGCCTTGAGACATGGTCATTTCAGTGGTTAAAATGTCCTTGACCTACATTTTAAAATCCTTTAATATGACTAATGAACATATTTAGGGTTTCTCTGTGACCTTTTGGTGTTCAGGCCATTCTCTCTAAGAGCTGGACCGCTCCGCCCGTCGTAACATTTCCCCAGGTCTCGTTTGTGTTGTGGTAATTTTGCTCATGGAGTCATCAGAGCTCTGGTGCTCTGGGTAATGACGCTGTTAGCGGGCTCTTTGGTGACAGTAATAGCGGCAGTAGCTCCTGGGATGTGATGAGGTGTGGACAAGTGGGGCAGCTGTGAAGATTGGAGAGTGGAGGCTCACACACTCACACACACTCACACACACACACACTTTTAGACACACACATCTTGCACCCCACTGAGCCAGGCATAGCCTCAACTTGCCCTTAATGATGAGAGTGGGACAGGGGCGGAGACAGTTTTGCGTACAAGTGCACACACACACACACACACGCACACAACCTCATGCGCACGGGTAAAAATGCATTATGGCAAATGCAGAGAAAAGAACCTGCACGCACGCACGCACACATGCACACACACACACACACACACACACACACACACACACACACACAGAAGCTCATTAGAACAAATTGGGCCACATGACCCTGTATTTTGCTCAGCATTAGACAGTGATCACGCCACAGAAAGCTGCTCATTACCTTTTAGCAAACTCATTTGTCAACTGAAAAGCAGCATGGAAGTTTTAGTGAAAGGTAATTATTGCACGTTGAGCCATGTGGCTTAAATAGTGGAAGAAAACAAACATCACTGAAGCTCACCAAAAATCTCCAGGAGAAACTGTCCCGACTGAACTCCACTTTTAACTCTGTCCTTCCTCTGTCAATTCAGAAACGACTTCAGGAGTGCGTTGAGTTGCTCAACAGTTTCAGAGAAGGAACTCTGCCTTCAGGAGTGACAGATGCTCAGGTAGTCAGTCAGTCTTTTGTGATGGAAGCAGCAGGTGGAAAAGCAAGGATAGTGATGTAAATGTGCTTCATGTTTTTAAAAAAATATATCCAGATCAGTTACACTGTCCCTTTTTAAAGTAGCCTATAAATAAATAAAGTCTAAAGTTTTTAGCATAATTTCCATCAACTGACTTGTAGGAATGCTTTCTCAGTTGTTTCATACTTTTTTCTTAATATCAACAGCTTTGGCAAGCTCAGAAAATAAAACAGGTAAGATAAGTGTCTTTTATTCACTTCTGGACCCGACGGGACCCCTCAGGTTCTGCAGGCACCTGTCGGGCTCAGGTCGGGTATTCACCCTCTACAGTGCACACATTCATAAAATTAAAACAACTGATACAGTTGAGATAAGTGATAATCTTTTCAGCTCCAAGCCACTGTTTGTTTCATGTATATTTTTAATAGTTTTACTTGAACTAGCTTCCAATAAAAGGTAAAACTTTCCTTCAGTTTTTAGCTCCCACGGCAGAACTCCCATCCTAATTCACTTGAAGTTAACTAACTAAAATCATTCTGTACTCATTATCTTCTGATTCTAATTATTTTGCTCTCATTACAGGCCATCATCCATCCTGACACGGGGGAGAAGATCCTCATGCCCTTTCGCATGTCAGGTACGGTAGCTTGATGTGGAAGCCGTGGGTGAAGTGGGATCTGGGGGCTTGTTATACCGTCCGACGTGGAAGCGTCATTCACCATGGGAACTGTCACAGCTCAACGGGGCTCTTCAGGTGGTCTCGGACCGGGGAAAGGTCACACACAGCTGGGCACCGATTAAAACCTCTCTCCCACGGTGACAGAGGAGCTCTAAAGCCTCAGAAGAAGCAAACACAAGTATTTTGGCCCAGACTCAAAGTCTCACCTTTTTTCGTGAGGCGACATTGAAGTGTCAGAGTGAGGGTAGGAGAAAGAATGAACGGGGGAGGTGAAAGAGAGGAGAAGATTAACATGTTAGGACCAACATGGAGCACTGAGTATGTCAGATAATGGAGTGTTCTATCAGACCTGTACATGGACCTCCAGACTAATGCACTATAGAAACAGAAGGGATATTATGAAATAGCATGTAAAATTCTGTGCAGAAGAATAAACATAAAGTGATTTAGAGGAAAACTACTTAACAAATATTGGAAAAAATACATATTAGAAGAGTTAGAGGATGAGATATTTATAATCTTAGAACAGTTATGAGAGTAAGATGGGATGGTACCACTGACAATATTCCCTTTGTCTTTTAACAGGTTTTATCCCATTTGGCACACCAGTGGTAAGTGAACTTTTTATGCGAGTAATGCAAAGCCAATCATCAAATTTATTGCAATTTCTCTTCTGTGGTCATCAACATTTTGCACACTGACTAAATATGTTTTTCCAAACCAATATGTAATTTCTTTTTTTTGACTATCTATATGTACTTTGTAATCATTTTGTAATGGGTTTTATATTTGTGCAGGTTGTTGGCCTCCTTCTCCCGAATCAAACATTGGTTTCAACAATCTTCTGGCAGGTAAATACTCACATCTTGATCGGATTGCTATCATATTATTAAGACATGTCTTTGATGTCATTTCATTCATTCATTTATCCATAGAAACAAACAGACATTAATCAGTGGTTCTGTAAATCTTCCAGTATTCATGAGCCAGCCAATGATTTCACCAGTAGTCCTGGCAAGATGCTCTAAAGACAATAAAGTGACAGGTTGAGAAATAAAATAATTGACAGTAAGACGCCAAGGTGACAACAGTAGCAGCAAAATTAGTATCTTGAATACAGTGTCACAAATAGAAGCAATTCATTAAAGTTGATGCAATAACATCTGCATTTGGTCCACTTGACAGTTTCTTAGGTTTAACATATTCATTTCAAAAGATATTCTTTCATATTTGTCAGTTCATAAATTGGCATATATGCAGCTTCCTCTGAAAACATTTTGAGGATTATCAGTTGTCAAGCAGCAGGGTTCACAGAAAATCTGCTTTTAATTTAAAGAAGGGGATAGAAAAGCTGCTGGTGTGAGATAAAGGCTGCCATTGTCAATCCCATTAAAGGGTTAGTTCAGGTTAACTGAAGTGGAGTTTTATAAGGTGCACTGACACTAACTATTTCTTTAGCAAGCCATTAAGTGAACCTTGAGTCTTGTATATTTTATTCCAGATGTTTTCACAAGCTCGAGAACGTGGTCTCATTTGTTTTGAGTGATTGATACTAAGGGATCAATCAAAATGCCAAATATTCCATCACTGACAAGTGTATCAGCACATTTACTAACCAGTCAATCTACTCTACTTTTAACAGTGGTTAAACCAGAGTCACAATGCCTGCGTTAACTACTGCAACCGCAACGCCTCCAAGGTAACAGAATCTGTGTATAAACACTTGTCATGTTACTGAGCTGCATCAAACTGTGGTCACACTGATTTCTCATTCCTTTCCCTTTTTTTTAACTTTCAACTAAGCCAGCTCCAGTTTCCAAATTCATCCAGGGATACCTGGGAGCAGTGACCAGCGCAGTCTCCATTGCTGTGAGTTCGCTGAGACTGCAACTGTAACATCTTTTAAAGCAGGGACAAACCAATACATCCTGTCCACCTATACTGCATTGATAAAAATCTGTCCATCTGGATGGTTTTGTTTGCACACATGTATATGGAGGCCATGCATATATGGAAAGTGTTTCTTAAAGTGACAGATTACAGATTTAATGGTTGTTTTAGATGCTTTTCTGACCCAACAAGAATACTTTTGGGGTCAAAATCCATATGTCCATATGAAGAATTTCAATTTCAGCATGAGCATTTGACTACCACCCTTCAAATGACCCTTATTGGTTGAATGTTTTTTTCTTACCTTTATGTCAAATGTCAAGAGATACGAAGAATACGTATTCACACACCTGCCTGACACAACTCTTACTGTGGACACAGGGCTCAAACCGAGCCAATTACTGGTCCCGCTGGGCGCTCATCCGGCTGCTGCTCTCAGGCCTGACACGGCAACAAGCACAGGGGAAAAAAAAAATCACAGGGTGTCTGGAGGGCTGAACGACAGGCCGGGAGGGGGGCAGGAGCTCTCCAATTAAACGTCCGCTCTGGTGACGACCCCCTGCTGTGCCGGGCAGAGCCGGAGGCTGTGATAGCATGGTGCTGTGTTATCAAAGAGCCTATAACTCCTCGATTACAGACCTTTAGTGGGTTAAAATAGGGTGAAGTTGCTTATTTAATCATTTAAGCATGCAACCAGGTACTTCCGTTGCTTTTCTGCCATTTCTATCACTTTCTGTCAATTCTTTTCTGTGCTGAAACCATGGTCCATAGCTTTGTGAACCATCTACCCATTCAAATAGTTAATTCAAACATTCTGTGTTTTTGTGATATACAGGATACTTTTTATTTTCAATTCATTTCAAAAATAGAATCAGAGTCTGATTTGTCTGCACTGTGTCTGTGTGTCTGGTTTTTAGGTGGGGCTGAACGTGCTGGTCCAGAGAGCCGGCCGCTTCAGCCCAACGACCAGGCTTTTGGTGCAGAGGTTCATCCCCTTCCCAGCAGTGGGTGAGTTTAGTGAGCTCTGTGAGGCGCTGCATCACTTTGTTTGATAAATGTAGTGTCTGCCTTGAAGGATGGATCTGCGATCCTTATAAATCTCTGAGCGAGCGGTTTGTTTCATTCTGCTCCTCCCAGCCCGTTGTCCTCCCCGCAGGATCATTGATATTTTGTGTGCGCGCTCTTTCAGACATGTGTGGAGCCACAAAAGCTGATTTTCATGCCACTCTTTCGCAAACACAGTCACCCCCAGGGGTATAAACCCGTGTCCCAGAATGCCCCAGGCTGCTGGCTTGTAATTAAATTGTTTGCCTGCCCCCCTCCCCTCCTTACCATGGCGGTTCTTCTAATTAAATCAACAGGTTTCTGCAGCACAGCCTTTGCTTGGTAATTGGCTGCTTGTTAGAACTCTGCTGCCGCAAACAAATTGGATAATTACCCCTAAAGTGGCGTCTATGTCAAGGCCTCATTTACCTGATTTCTGTTTGTTCATTGTTGTTGCTGTTGTTGTTTTTGGTAGCTCCATATAAAAGGTAATTAAAATGGCTAATTGAAGCGAGCGAACACAAAGTGCTGTTTGAATTTTCACCCGCTTGATTTTGTTTGCTTACTTAAGGCTAGATTTATTTGTAATAACCTAATCAAGCAGCGGCCTGTCATTCAATTACATTATGAAGACCTTAACTGGAGGTGAAGCTGTGCTGCCAGAAATTTATTTGGACAATTAATTAGCCGTCTTTTGAAAATATTTGTCATTTATTTGTGATATTTAAGAAGTAATTATGCGAAAGGTTCGTGGATGCATTTCGACGGGTATACCACTAGTTATTAGAATGTACATAAATGTAATTATTTAAAATAATTGCAAATTACAGCCACAAATTTCAGCATTTAGCTGTATGGACTTTGCAATAATCAATTCAATTTTATAATTACTTTAATGCCTTTAAATAATTTAATTACAAATGAGGTTTTTGGAATTTTGATCTGTTAATTGTAGCTTTTATTATTCCTTTCCGGAATCCTACTATCTGTCCCTCTATTAATTGGTCTGCAAAAAAAATCCCTTGTAGGTAAAAAGAGCTATTTGCTCAGTCAATTGAATTCCCTTCACAAAGCGACCTGCCAGCCCTGCAGCCCTTTGTAAAGATAACTCTGAATGCTGTTGTCTTAAATTAAAAAGGCTCGCGGCGCCACCACTAAACTCTCTAAAATTAGTTTTTCTTATTCCTATTAGAGTCAAGGAGAAAGGATCACCTGCATTTACATGCATTTGTGTTCATTTTGGCTCTCGTGAATAAATCACAGGGGAGGGTTTGTTGACCCATCTGTCACCTTGGTTACGCCGCCTGTTGTGGATTTGACTGCTTTTCCAGTCAAACTTACACAAACACACACACACACACACACACACACAGAGGTGTTGTGTTGCAAATAAATCAAGCAGGGATTCAGTGTCTTACAGGAGGACACTCGGTGATACTTTGATGTGTCACATCTGTGATATTTTCATCACAGGACCATCTCTTTAAATGTCTAGGTTACATTACTAATGGCACAGTGGTCAATAAAAATGTTTAGCCTATTCCACCACTACCATTACTAATACACTCATGTTAAATGGGTGCAATGTTTACCAGCATCTTCATTAATACTGGACCACTGGTTTTGCAGGGATTTGATCATGAACCAACATATTGGACAAACTAGAATTTTGTCCTGATGATGGTGCTCAATGTAAAGATCAGCAAACTTATTACAGTTCATCCTTAGGGCAGGGCATCACTGTGTAGAGCAGGTTTCATGGGACTCCATCTAATAAAAAAAAGTGAAAGGATCAGAGCTAAATGCTTGATACTCAGGAGACATCAAATGCGTGTGAGAAACTTTGTGAGAATCCATCCAGATAGTTACAGTCTGGACCCAAGTCCTCCTCTCAGACATTGCCATCTGTGCCACAACGCTGGCGTGGCTGAAAATGTGTAATATTTTTATGAGCAGGCTTCTCATAGTTTGTCCGGTTTCCCACTTACCGGAACATTTTGTCATGCTCTTTGAATAACTATTCCAACACAACAGTCAACCTGCGATGTAGAGATCAGGAAATCCTGAAATTATTCTCAGGAAATAAAATCATGCATCCTCTCTCCCTCCACTTCGAAATTCTAATTCAATCAGTGTGATGATAAACCACTCAAGGTTAAACCCCTCATCCTTTTAATAGCTACCACAGTGATCTTAAGCAAAGTGGCTCCACGCCTTCCTGCCCCGATGGCACCGCACAAGCTGTCTGATCCTGCACCCAACCCGGAGGGTGAAAAGACGATATGCTCATTTGTGAAATAATAAAATATGTCAATTCGAAAATGTTCTCACCTCTCTGCAGCGTGCGCAAACATCTGCAACGTGGTGCTCATGAGACACTCGGAGCTGTCGGAGGGCATCAGTGTGCTCGACGACGACGGGAATGTGGTGGGAACATCCAGGGTAGCTGCCAGGCATGTATGTTCATTTGCTCTGAATATATCTATGTTGTCTGACGTAAATGTGTTGTGTGTTATCAGGTGATGAGGTATTAAGCTGACACCTAGGTAGGAACACAACACAAATTATAGAATTTTTTTTTCCTGATTATGTGGCTTTTTTAAATGATTGTTATGAAAGGCACTTCTGGAAACAGCCCTGACCCGAGTGGTGCTGCCCATGCCGATCCTGGTGCTCCCTCCCATGATCATGGCTGCACTGGAAAAGTAAGAAACTTTAACCAGGCAAGAATCGGTTTTTGAATTAGTTACTTTAGATTTTACTGAGAAATGATATTAGTATAAAATCACTCAATTGGACGATGTTAGCTTATTACATTGGTTTGGTGTGTATGTTGGCTGATAATAATTAGAAAATCCAGAGTATTAACATCAAAAATGTGTTTTTGATGTGTAGAAACAGTGTCCCCTTGATGTAGTTTAATGTACCACAGAGCACTGGTTTGCTTACTGTAATGAAGTACTGTATTCTGTAGTAGGTGTCTTGGTCACAGTACAGTACAATGCCTTTACTATGACTACTTGATTAGATTTTTCACATTGTGTGGCCACATTTGCATTAATCAAGTATTTAGTCCATTCAGTCGCTGTGACACTCTGCTCAAGCTGACTCCTTTTTCCTGTTCGTCTTCTTCAAATGCTTATTTTGCTGCTGCACACTCTGCACGATTTGAAGTGCCCTCGGGGACTTTACATAGGAAAACAAAAGCAAGCACCCAGTGTCTGCAGCAGCAAAAGAAATGAAACTCTGTCATTTTCAGTTTTATAAAGTACATTTTTTTCTATTTAAAAAAGGTAATTATGGCTACAATGGCAGCAATTAAGGTAGTAAATTCTCCAATGTGGCATAAACTCTATGCGAGTTTATTTGTTTATTAATTCACAGTTGCAAATCACTCCTAAATAAATGACAATTAAGAATAATTGAATATAATTATCATCATAATTGAACTATCTAAAATTTTAGTCAAAAACCAGAATATTGCAGCATCACAGATTCTTTCTCCTGCTACTGTATTGTTTAATAAGGCCACACATTAGATGAACCCTTTCCACCTCAGAGATTCAGTGTTGTGCGATATGACTGTAATGATGTCTTAATGATGCAATGTGTTTATACGGACGTCCCGTGATCGATGGCCTGGCTGCGCCTGCGGTGTGCCGAGGAATGCAGCCATCTTTGTGAGTCCCTGACAGCACTTGTCCCGACTGCTCCGAGCACGCGGGCTCAGACAGCCGAGCCAGCTGCCCAGGTGTGTTTGGGATTCCTGGCAGCTGAATGACTGGATGGGAAAGAGGGAGAGAGAGAGAGAGAGAGAGAGAGAGAGGGACAGAGCGGGGGGGGGACTGTGAGGTTGACTGTGGTTGCAGGTGAGAAGTGCTCAGCTATCCTCTCTGTCAGCTCGCCTCCACTGGCTCTCAATGGAGCGAGAACAAGGGGACAGAGATGGGTCCCTGGGCGGCCCCCCAGTGATGGATTACACTGCTGAGAGCAGAGTCAGAGCAGTGACAGCAGCTTCTGTCCCTCATGTGAGAGCTCACACACACACAAGTGTATTAACAACACTGATTTATTTTCTGGAGCTACCTCTACCTGAGAATGTCTGCTTTAAAGGAACAGTCTCACACGGTGATATAGAGTCATGGGATTTTATCTTACCTATGCATAAAGACTCTAAAGAGCATACAAACCATGAAAAAGAGTACACCAAAGTTTTCGTACAGCTCGATCCTCTCATCTAACTCTCGGCAAGAAAGAGAATAATTTTCCCAAAATGTTGAACTGTTCCTTTAACTGAAAGAGCCAAGTCATCGGGTATGTGGCCAGGCTTGTATTTCAGGCAGCAACTTCACCAAACTTGTCCAAGGCTTACAGACTGATCACAGGAACGTTTGCCTTCTAATGTCAGGAAGGAGCTTGTCATAGGTTTAGTGGCAGTTTGTTCCTGTTACCTTAAGCATGTGTAGAGAAGAAGACACTTGAAGTATTTAATCCCAGTGTTGCATACAAGTGATGTGCTGAACATACGTCAACTGAAAAGCTACTAATAGTTCACAGTCACGTACCTCACCTGACTCCAAAATACAAGAGAATAACTGAGCAAACCACCACATTTGATCATTTTATTTCCTTTGCTTTTCTTTGTTCATAGACGTTTTGATATGAAAAAAACAATGCCACAACTAATATTAGTTTGGGATTATGATGGGGTTCATAGTCATTCAATTGCATATTGTTATATATGTCTTTGAGACAACATGTCACTATGGATATTCTAATATCTGGTTTGTTTGTGGCGACAGAGAGTCAGAGATTCATGTAAACAGCTAAACAGGAGTCAGACCAGGCCAGGAGAGTCATGTGACTGCAGCCAGTATTTCATGAAAACTGTCATTTCTTTGGAGATCAAATCAGGTTATCCACTGAATTTGAAGGTTTTCAAACTTTACAAATCCCTCCCTCATGACTCGCATCGCACATAACTCACAACTTGACTTCAGTCTTTGTGATCCAGTTTCCTAAAAATGTGCGTATCTGCACATTTGTGTGTGTGTGTGTGTATGAATGTGTGTGTGTAGCCTAATTAAACCATGGCAGCCATATGTGTTAATGAGCTCCCTCATTAGGCAGGAGCTCTCCTCGTTAGGGGGAGAGGCGTCGCTGGTGGAGGAGAGATGGAGCGGCTCTTTCTCGAGCTCCTGCTGGGTTCGCTGTCCCGAACACCGAGGAGAGGGGATTATCCTACGGAGGGCAGAGAGGAGGGAGGAGAAATATGGGCTGAGTCTGGAAAATATATTTTTGGACACAGAGCTATGCAAAAGCAAAAACAAAACCTGTCTCCCCGTATACAGGTTTTGTGATTTTAAAGTAGTGAGGTGGTAATGGTTTACCTAATGACTGAAAAAGTGCTCCTTGGAGTGGAGGCGTAGGAAAAAGCAAACACAGAGAGAGTTTGAAGACACTAAACCTACAGGCATACCCGTTACCCTGCAGGTATTTTTATTTTCTGCAAAATCATCTCAAGCCAGAACCTGACTTTTGTTTGTCACATAATAATATCTGCCTGTCAAAAGGTTTGATATTCCTGGCTTAATGGACTGCATACATTGCTTAAGTGATCACTAAGTTGAGCCTTTCTCCCCTCCTCTCCCACCAGGCTGCCGCTCCTGCAGAGACAACGGAGGCTCGTCCTGCCCGTCCACAGCCTGGTGTGTCTTTCTGCCTTTGGCCTGGCTCTGCCTCTCGCAATCAGTCTCTTCCCGCAGATGTCCCAGGTGCTCCATCCCAAAAAAGTTCTTCTTAGGAAAAAGTCTTTCGTCTTAGGTCCAATAGGACATATTTCAATAGCGCCTTCTAATACTACTTTGTCTGAAGTTATCACGAGAGATCGTTGGTTTTCTTTAGTGATCTTTTGCTTCGGAGCTTCTGCACTACAATAACCAACTGTAAGTAAAACCAAATTGGGGCACTGTTGTGCATTTTATGTTGTTGGTGGGTATAGGTTGGACCAGTATAGTGACATATCAGTTGAACATAAGACCAGCACAACAGAATATGATATAAAAAGTCTTTGATCCACAGTGAATTACTTCCAAAGCCTCCTTTTGTTTATTTCCTTAAATTTGGAAACAGCAACTGCTGTGCTCGGCTCTGCCATGACAGTCTCAGTGACTGATGCTGATGACCGTGGTCTCCTGACCTCTTTAACATTTCCCATTGAGCTTTTATGGAGGCTCTCTCCTAATGAGGCGGAGACACAACCTGCTCTGTTATGATCTGCTCAGAGTCTCGGTCCTCAGTCGTAGATGCCACCCAGGCCAGCAGGCTGAGATCTAACTTTAGCCTTATTGTGCCAAATGGCCTCATGTTGTTTTTTTACTCCATCTCTCTCTTTGTCTTCTCTCTGCCAAGTGACTTGCTGACACAAGCCAAGCAGCTCTGGCTTTAAAATGTTTAGGATTTAATTACCACTGGAAATAGCTCAGACAGCCATATGGCAAAAAAAACTTCAGACATATGTGCCGCCAACAGTCCTGTGAAAAGCCGCCTCCCGTTCCACAGAGGGGCCTGTTTTTCTCTCACAAGTCCTTTTTGCACTTTCGCACTGATAGCAGATGAAAAAAAAAGAACTCCCCAAAAAGCAACATGAATGCCCGCTCCCCTGGACCCCCCGCCTACTCAATTTGTCCCACTTCCCCATTTCACACCTACCAAGATGTCTGATTAGGATTCTGCCTCCGACTCCAACAGCCATCTGTCTCTGGTTCAAATATTAGGAGATGCGAACCTCAAATTAGACTTTAATCTGCCAAATTGGCTCTTTTTCCACATTAGCAGTAAATACAGAACATTTAAAGCCTTCAAGAATTATTTAGTTAACGGTTTCAAATCTTTAAGTAGAGGTTCATGTATGGAGGCAAGTGCAGCATACACGTACAGAATGCAAACATGTTATATCTGACAGCATGTGCCAAATATTTCCACTTGTGCCATTGACCTTTTTGTTCTACTTTCATTCCCACAGATCAGCGTGAATAGGTTAGAGCCAGAGATCGCCATGGCAACAGATTGCAAGATGGTGACATACAATAAAGGCCTGTGAGTAATCTCTACGTCCCAACACGAAGATACAGTAGGACCTACTGCTCAGTGCTTCATGATGGTAAATTATGGTAAATTTGGCTGCATTAGCCACTGGGCTTTAGCCTACGCTTACAGAGAATAACAGTTCACATTGGGATTACACGAGGTTTACACTAATCCATGGGTTGCATATTAAGCAGTAACGCATGATGACAAACTGTGATATTGGAGAGTAGATGTTGGGACACCTCAGACAGTATAATCATGGTTAAGACATGGACACTTACCAAGGAAATATTGTCGAATAACTGATGCACTCAAAAAGCTTCATGGAAGAAGTGGGCTGCTTAACAGCCTGGTTAGGCTGGGTAGCTAAGCCAAGAAGCTTGCATGTTTTGTCGTGTTTTTTTCTTTCTCCTCCTTTTTCACTGTGAACAGACAACAAACTAGAGATTACACATGAGGAAAATAGGTGGATTAAAACAAGAGCAGGACACATTGTGTTCGTAACAAAATGTGAGTGAACTCAAGCGGGACAAAAATCTTGTTAAGGTTGAGTTTTTACAATCCAGGGTTTCCCAACCTTTTTTTAATTCTTGACCCCTTAATATGAAGCAATACACTGTCTGCTTGCAAACCCATGTCGTAGGCTGCATAACTTTTTGTTCAATCAAAGCACGATTTTCACCTCTTAGATCAAATATGATTGACTTCCAACTCAGTTAAAGTGCATTTACTCTCAAAAAATTATTTTAATACTGTACACAAATGTGATGGATAGTTGCTGCTCTCTCTTTGTGTATGTATCTGCGCTTGATTTATATAAACTTTCTCTGTCCAAGTATCTTTTGTCATGATCTGTGCGACTTGCGTGTTTCCGCGGTTGCCGGGGGAACACGGCACGGTAGGCTGCGACGCAGCACAATTCAACAAGAAGCCACATGCAGGATCAGTGGAAGATGCAGGGTGTAAGTTGTGGCACATAATTCAGGTGAGACAAACAACAACAAAACACTTTTCATAAAGCAAATGGCTAATTAAAACACTGTGTCCAAGTTCTCTCATTAATCAGTATTATGTTTTCCAGTGCAGTAAGTCATGAGAAATACATTAGCCGTCTCAATGTTTTATATATTAAACTTACATCTGCTAAGTTCTGATATTTTTTAAAAATATTTTCATTTAAAGATAATTACACATGATATCTCATTTACAGTATTTATTTGAACAGAAGAAGTCAGATCCCAGGGCTCGGGTCAGTTGCACTGTGGATCAGAGATGGTTGCAACATGATTAAATTAATTTAAATTCCACAAACTAACTTTTGTTTTTGATCTCAATAACCATAGTATTCTGTAATATTACAGTATTTCTTGTTCTTTTTCTGATGGTTCAGTAACCTGCATGTGGTAACTCACCTGCAAGTTTCTTACTTTTTTATGGAAGCAGAGGTAGTGTGTCCTCGGCCACTGTAAACCACTTCCTCACTGTTGGCATTCTGAAAACAGAGGACAATGATTTATTCACGGAAATGTTACCTAAAATTCATTACTGAGGGCCATCATTTATCTTATCATATACTAACATAATAAACTATGTGAGTTGGGTATTTATATCCAAAATTACAGTTTTTGAAAAAGGCTCACTTTTAAACAAGTCAGTGTGTGACTTTTAAAGACATTTAACTTTAATCCCATCTGATCTCTAGTTGTTAAAATACAGTGTGAATTGTATGCAAATGTCTCAAATTAGGTAATTTCAGCAATAAGCAACATGCAACTGTTTAGTTTGTCATATTCAAAATGGCATTCTTTCTTTTTCCATAATGAGCGTGTGTAATTTGTAATTCAGCGTGTTTACTGCTGCTTGCCTGAAACTGATGCAATGTGACAACTGTGACTACACTGCATGATTTATCACTCATCGTGCAGTTTTATAACCAACAATAAGACACGTGTAATTTGCAGCGTTAGTTGAGAAAAATAGAAGGCTTCAGTCACCCTCCAGCAAACAAGCAGTCCAACCACGATGATTGAAGCGGTGCTTGTGTTTCACTACAGTTTTCCAACACCTTTGCAGCAGCAGGGATCTGTCGGCTCCTTCCCCCACCTCGCAGCTCTCTGCTCCTCTGGAGAGACTCTTGTTTTTTTCACGGCGGATTCCTGCTCCCATCCTGAACTCTCCTCTCTGCTGACTCAGGCAACAGGAGACGCAGTGCTGAGGGAGCCGGGCGTGATTTTTCCAATTAATTGTCTTCCTAACAGACAACTGAGCGACGCAGCTCTCGTTAGTCTTGCTGACCTCTTATCTAACCAACGTGCGATTGGACTTAACCACACCTGCTTTTCAAGAAGACAGGTATTGAGCTTTAAATGGTGGGGTGAACTACTGTATTGGTTAAAATGCACCTTTGATGATGTTTATTTGAAGAATAAGGAATGCTGAATCTCTCTTAGCATGCATTTGCACCTGCGGTGAGTATAGGATGTCCTAGAAACTCAAAACAAAGCATGTGGCCCCCTTTGCAACTGCAGATGTCTGACGTATTGTGCGCCTGTGTAAAAAGGTGAGACTACTGCAGCATATTTTACCTGTCTCCCTCCCGTCTTTTCTTTGCCGTCTCTCTGCCTCTTAACTTACAAAACATCAGGGTCAGACGTCAGGGCTCATCTCTAAAGACTCGGGGTCATTAGGAGGAGATTCCTTCCGTTTCTCCTGACAGGTGATTACTGAGGCAGCTGGTGAAAGGGCTGCCGGACAATAGTAACTACTTTCCTTCCCTTTTTTTTTCCAGACCCTGAACCTTTTGGATGGGAATTATTCCTGCATCCCCCTTCTGCTGGAATTCAGAGGAAATGCCGGCTGATAGGTAACACACCTGACACCTGTGCAACTGTCCTGCAACATTCCTGACACCTCAGTCTCAATCAGTGGTTCCCAACCTAAGAGAACCCTCCCAAGGTTGTTGGGAACATTTGAATATGTTTGACAACACTCTGAAGATACCAATGTCTCTTCCAATTTTCACTTTTTCAGTTGAGGGATGTTTTTCAGCTCTACTTAACAGCATAAAACAATCTTAAAATGCAAAATGCTTCTTTTGGTTGACCACTTGTGCCCTGGAGGGCATCTGCAGGCTTTCCCCCCCCAATCAAATACTGCAGCAGCGTGTCACACACTGATTTGCACATGCAACTTCAGTCAGAATGGAGGAACTAATGAGTGAAACCTGCAGCTGTAATGACTGGTTGCAAGGAAAGCCTGGAGACTCTTGAGCCTGGTTGATGTTCAAAAAAGATCCCTGAATTATAGAGAAACATTACATTTCCCATCAGAGAAATAGTTTTTGATTTTATTTCTAAAACATCTTTTTTGTAATTACATGTTGGGCTTGAAAAGTATGTTCTTATATATGTTTTATAGTACACATGGCGCTCAATGAAATCTCTTGACATTCAGCAAATGTAGATGTCATCCATGAGTGACAAATGTTCCATGGCAGATGAAGCACACAGCTGTGAACTTGCTTTTATTATGTGGCACAACTTGCCCCAAACACCAGGGGTCTCTGCAGCTTCTCATCTGTCCCAGAGTCATGCACAGCTGGCCATGAATCGCCTCTCCGTGGAGAATCTTCATTAGGAAGCATCACAGAGCGCTGGACTGGCTCTCAAATCACAAAAGTTCAAAGCAAATGAAAAATCTTGCAGACACCGACAGATTCGGATCTTTTCTTGGACTTATTTCCTGTTTTGTTCTTCATGACCAGTCACCAGCCTGTTCCTCAAATCACTGGTGGGATGAAAAGTGTGCAACAACACGTTACCGCCTTTGAGGAGAAATTTAAATTAACATGGTACACAGGTGGCGGAGTGGGTGGGGTGAGCAGTGAAGTGTTAATGACCTAAGCAGGTGGTGGCAACAGCTTTAATGAAACAAAAAGCTTCTTTCAAAAACAACCTTTAAAAGTGGCCTATGTACAATTAAAAAAAACAAACACTATGATAGAGGTTGACGTTGTTTCTCTTCATTTTTGGTTGTCACACACCAAAGATCATGATTCCATAAATAATGGAAGGATCTCTCCTCATCCAGTCATTCATTATGGATGTCATTAAATTACATGGGGTTTATTTCCAGTGTCAATAAGTACAGCATCTCAATGAAGAGATGTGTGGTGACCACATAGTCCGTGTTTGTCTTCCTCTAATGTGTCTAATTATACTTAATATTATTACATAATAAATAGTGTTGGTCCTCTGATGCGCCAGAAGGAGACGCAGGGTTTGGGGCAGCGTTGTCGGAGGTTGGGCAGAGGTGTTAGTCCTCTGAGGTCACATCAATGTCCTCGGAGCTGGCCTGCTTGGTGGCGATGCGCCATCTGTTGATGTGGTGGTTTCCCTTCTTCTTCTGCTGGCTGTCGGGTCCCTCCTCCTCCAGCTTCTGTCGCTTGTACTTGGTCCGCCTGTTCTGGAACCACACCTTCACCTGGGCAGAAAAGAAAGGTTTAACAATGCACATTGTGACGCAGTCTGTTGTGCAATTCAAGCGAAGCGGGTCAAAATGATCTCAGTGAGTTGACTATAAACACTATGCAGTTCATAATATGCAACAGACCTTTCTTAAGATTGACTGTATGACTAGTCTGAAAAGGCTGTAACATAAATGATGTGATTTGGTATGAAGTGTCCTGTGTTTTGCTTGCTAGCACAAATAAATGTAATGCAGCCATCATTAATGTTTTTAATCGAGGCAGCTGAAAATGATTATCATGATCTATTAATCTGCAGTGTGCTGTCACCGTTAACTAATGGATTGCTTGGAGCTGCAAAATGTAAGAAAATTGCAAATAATGTACAAGATCATGGATTTCCTCTCTGGCCAATAGTTCAAATAGATGTTATAAAACAGAGAAAAGAAACAAAGGTTCACATCCAAGAACCTGGAACAAAAAAATATTTGACATTTTTGCTTGAAATACCTCAAACAAATAATCATTTATCAAAATCAATTTTCTGTCATTTGCCTCATGCCTCAATAACGTCCCTGCCTGTTTGTATGGTACACTCAAAATAAAAGGAAAAATGACTTTCGCAATCACTTCCACAGCTACTTTTCTGTTTTAAAAAATGAAAACAATGTATATAGTTGTTATTTGCTCATTGATTCTAATTATCTGCTAGAAAGCAGTGCAAGCTTTACCCTTAACTTATTTTCTTAATTCTACTACTAATTACTGTTCCCTGCCTAAATGTTTCACAGTTGGTTTATACTTTTAATTTCATGTCACTCCAGCATCCTCTTTTTAAAATACTCATAAACGTCTATGTCAATTTTAAATGGCAACTTTTCTTTGCATTCATGTCAGAAAATTTCATGAATACACGGGAAAGGTCAACAAAGTAAATAGCCGCCTGCCTGGCTTGTGTTGCTTTTATGACCTTGGAACATGAGCTCGGCTAAATAACTTATATGTGGTCAGGATGCATTTTTTAAAATAGCAACAAGAGCACTGGGCTTCATTATATTAGCTTCCTCCTCCCTCCCTTTCTGTAGGCCTCGGGCTAATTTCACAGGCCCAATAACATTTTTTGACCCTTAAAGAGCCCTGATGTAATACCTTCAGGAGCTGGATTCTAGTGCTTTTGTTTATTTTTCTGCAGCGGAGCCACCACAGGCAACTTTTTAAGTGAAGACAGGTAACTAAAGCGATGGCTGGTTACTTGCCTTTGTTGCTAAATTGGGCTAATTTACCAGCCACAGCAAAGGTGTAGCAGCACTTGATCCCCATCTTGATGAACCATTTGAATGCATTTTGACAGCAAATAATCATCCAATGTGTTCTAGTGCAGGGTTTACTTTGATATCCATTATTTTTTTCCTCACATTTGGTCATTCTACTGGTTCCCTTGGTATTCACTCTGATGAGACAGGAAGAGCACAGACCATAACCACTGCAGATCTGTGACATTTGTAATTTTCACACAACTATTATCAACTCTCTTACTATCTTGTTGGATATAGCTGTCATCACTCCTGACCTACGCTTTTGTTATTTTGTTGCAACAATACTAAGCTCAAGATCAAATAAACTTTATGTGAGTTAATTAACATCAACTTCACTGTTATAATTTGTGTGATGCAGTCTGTGCTCCATTTCAGCCTCTTATCGACTAATACAAAACTTAAACTTGCAAGCAGCATTTATCCATATTGCTGACTGGGAAAGCCTTTCTTTTTTATTGCCTATTAGGCCTAATTGACACCCAGATAATGTGGACTCATTACACTTCAGCATCAATAATATTTACACTTCATCCTATAGCGTGCATGAATTAAACACCTTTAAGAGACACTTTGACTCATTGAGCTGCAGCCATGTCTTGTGTGGCTGGAGGGAGTTCTTCCAAATGGATTGTCCAGAATTCTTTATGTTAAAAACATTTTGATTTTTTAAAGTGCACAATAGAGCAGTCTGTATTGTATTGTATAGAGAATGATCCTGTTTTCATATTGCCTAAGCAAAAATAATTTTACACAGATACTCTATAATTTCCTTAGTTCAACCATAGTTTCCATTGCAATACTGTCACATTGTGCAACATTTTAGCAAAAAATGTTAAATATATATATAGATAAATATATATATATAGAGAGATATTGATTCAAACGTAGTGTATGTACCACCTAAATAAGCCATTTAAAACGGGCCTGAGATATTGTCAGTACTAAAAACAGTTGAAAACATACAATAAAATGAAAATTATAATTATCTTTAATTATGCTTAAATATCGGCGTTGCTATTATTTTATCATCGCCATCATTTAATTATTGACATTGCAGAGGCTTTTTTTAGTCATTATTTTGTTTTTTGAAATAAATGTTCTTTTCACAATGAGAAGTGTTGGGGATATTTTAGCTGTTTGAGGGATAATTCGTCATAATTTTTTTTAATAAAGTAGAATTTTCCCCTAAATATTTGCCACGTTGTACCATTTATTTTTACTTCAACCATATACACTATATGCATCGTCATTTCGCAATTAGAGATCCTTAAAAATTAGGGTTTGGGTTTGTTTTCCTAAAAGCGGAAATATCCCCTTCGTTTTGGTTTTAAGGTACAGATTTTTTTTGTTTTGTTTTGGGATCATTGCGACATTTGAAACAGCGTGAACACGAGCTCTAGGATTGTGGAAGAGACTGTTGTCACCACGCTGCGTTCAGTAAAGAAATTTAGTACAGGTAGAACCAGATGTTATTCCAAATGTTATTCCACTTGTGTTTTAAGCGTCCGGCGTCTTCTTTCTGAAATAATTAGTAAGTGATCAGCCGTGTTTGAGAGAGGCAGTCCAGACTTGACGTGAAAGCAGCGCATGTGCGTGGATGCTGGCGGAACACGAGCATAACTTGCCTGCGTTTCAGATAAACTCAAGCTGTTCGCCAGCTGCTTCCTCTCGGCTCCGACCACGTAGTGGTTCTTCTCGAAGGCCCTCTCCAGGCGGAGGAGCTGTGAGGGAGAGAAGGCCGTCCGGATGCGTTTGGGTTTCCTGGCAAAAGGACCGTGGAGGAGCAGGCTGTCCTGGGACACATCGCTACCTGCCACCAAATTCAGAGGAACACGAAGGGGCGTCAGCTGGGACCGCTGATCATGGTAGTGAAGCAATCAATCTAAAATTATTATTATTGTTGTTGTTGTTGTTGTTATTACTATAGTATGCTATATGAAGTAAATGATATAGTCTAGGCTGGAAGTAAATTATTATGGCATTTTGTTGATGAATGGGGGGGTTTAATTGAAGCAGATTTTTTGACAATTCGAACAGACTCCCTGCCGGCAGCATTAACCAAGCGACCAGCGTGTTTCCACCTCCAATCCCTTTTCTCCAGCTTTTCTTCTTCAACTTTACTGATGCTTAAACCATGGCCAACTGCCAACTGATTCATAAAAGCGCAGCCAAATGTATCAACCAAGCATAAATGACGAAAGCAGTTTAGTTTTGGAGAAAGTGGATATCAGATATTTATTTAACAAATTGCCTCGAACATTCTCTACAATACATTTGGATAAGCGGTCGTATTATACTATTTGCATATGCTTGGAAATATAGGAAATAAATAAAGTGTTTGATGAGTATTTTTCCTAACGGTGAATAGCGCTTAATTAACTGGCAAAGAATTATTTCACTCGGAGATAGTTCACAGTGTATTGTTGAGAGAGTGAAGAGGTGAGGCTGGCAGGCTTGTTTTATACTGAAATACTGCAGAACCATGTCCTTTCTCAAATAGGCGACTGTGCAGTAGTCTTTTTAATTTATTATTTGCTTATTTTTTTAGTTTTTGTCTATAACAAAATCCACCAGAGGTTATTATGGCATATTAATTACCCTATGTTACAATTAGTAAACATAAAACTGCCAGTCTAAAAATATAGACTGCTAGTTTATTGTAATAATTTGGGGCATGCTATTGATTTGAAGTATTCCGTTTATATAGCCTATTTAAAAAATATACACATTTTCCGTCCACACCTTTCGGAATGCAGTAAAGTGCAATATGGAAATAAAACTCCAGTTTGTCTAAATACGTCATAAAAGGTGGTAGAGCTCCATTTATTGGGTAGTTGGTGCACAGTGGCGCTGACGTTTGCCGGTAAATGAATCGCTTCAGGCTGTTTTTCAAATCCTAATACCTGTATTGGATTTCCTTCCGATTTGCGTTATACTGGAATAATTCTCGTGGGTTTTATCTCGTATCTCACATATAGCTCGGATGTTGTCGTGTAAGATTTTTTTGCAGCCTAACCTAGGGCGAGTTTTCTTGCATGGAAAAAAAAAAGAAATCGCCATCAGTGCTTATCTTCTCCTGGCTGTGGCTCTCTGAGAGTCGCTGCAGGGCGAAGGAGAGTGGAAATATGAGAGCAGCTCGACAGCCTGCTGCACACTCGCTGGCCGTATCTGTGGCTGCGATTTATTGTTCAGCCGGCAAATATTTTCACTGTTGACAATCATATCGTGTTCAAAATGTCACGTCCGATAACTATCTCACCATCTCTTAACTTTTAGAAAAAACAACTTTCATCCCTTAGTCTCTGAAATCCTGTTAATTCATTTGATTAATGCAAACACACACACGCGATTTTCACCAGGCAGCAAACCCAACCCCGACACCTCAGTCTACACATTTAATGTGCACAACATCCTGTTTGCTTTGTCAATAAAGTTGTACAGGAGAACGATCTTCAAGAGAAATCGCGATCTTTTTCTTCGTATCGGGCATCCCCACTCCACTTACTTTGAAATCTGTGTCCGAAGAACCTGTTCCGTAGGACCCAGGGGTAGAAGTTGAGCGGGTCTCGGTGTTGCGTTCCGAAGAAGTGCGGATGCTGTAGGTGGGAGCCTCCGAGCTGGTGCGGAGCCACGGTGAGGGAGGGGTGGTTTACCGTCTCTGGGAACACCAGGTCCGGGCTCTGGTACAGGGACCTGGCCGGTGGAGGCTGGTAACCGTTCATTAAAGCATCTGTCGTCGGGTTGGAGTAACTTAAAGCCGTTGGGCGGATGGGATCCTCGGCTGTTAGAGGATTCTCTTTGGCGACCAGAGACTCTATCGTGAAGCAGCGCTTGCCTGCAGACGAAAACATCATCTCTTGAAAGAAATAGAAACCAACACCAAAGGGAAGTGATCAGTCGTTTTCCTTCCTCTTGCCGGAAAAAAAGAACCCCCCTCTCAGACATGCATGGTGATCACAGATAAAGGGTGTGCGGAGGTTCTTGCCTACACGAGCCCTGTGCAGTTGAGATGCTGCTACAAAACTCAACAGTGCCGCAAATTGCCTCGATCCATGGAGTCTGTGCGCACTCGGAGGGTTTCTGTGCACAAGTGTGCACCAAAGTGAGGCGCCTCCAAATCTTCCATGTGGCTTGACGCTGCACAGGGAGGGAGATCTGATTGGACCAGAGCACCTGCCAATAGGTCTCCTCAAGTACCTGCTTCATAGATCACACAAGACCGAGCAGCTTAGTTACAGAAACACGCTGAGAAAACATGCGCGCTGCAATTAATGGGTCATTGTGTGTCCCATTCAGCCTTAATATCTCGTTTTTCTTAAGGGAGAACAATCTGCCGGTGGGGGTGAGAAACTTCCACTTGTTCCACTGCAGATTCAGTCGTTTTCTCGAGTTGTGTCATTATCTCGAAGCCTGTGGTCAAGACATTAACCCTCGTTCAAGAGAATTCCTCATGACTTTCCTCCTGAACTGAACCATCCTCATTCTACAAACCATAAACCCTTTATTGTGCTCAGGCGTGCTTGAATACAGAGAATACGTATAAATATAAAGAATATAGAGATAGATACTTAACGTCGCTCCCCGGCCTCAAACATGCGTTCAAATGTCAGAAAATCAGATAAAGGAGGATTTAATGTCAGTTCATTTTTCTTCCCGCTTACCTGTTCTTTATTATTTCGGCCTGCATTTAATTCAGACACATTTTAGCAATGTGTCGCATCTGTTGAATCTGATTTACAATTCTTATTTATGGTTTTATAAAGATTTTCATTCGGTGCAATACATGTTCGACTTTACAGCTCTTCAGAGGAAATAAATAAGAGCAACACTGGATTCATTTTTTAGTTGTTGTTTTTTTTAGATATCTGCAATGTGTATATTCTATAGTGATCAAGATAAATAATAATTAACACGTAATAATATTAACAATGTGATTGCCCTATATGCCTTCTTTGTTTGTACGTGGAAAATTACGTTAAATGAGTTTAATAAAACTGGTGATCCAATGGAATCAAAACATAAGTCCTGCATCCACGTTGACGTGTGATTTAGTATTTCTTTCGTCCGGAAATGTAGTTTCATTTCCACAAATGAGCCCAAAAAAAAGTTAATCCTGGGAGATAATTTAACTTTTTTAAAAAAAAAAAAAAAAACAGTTTCTTGGCGTCTGGGAAAACAGACTAAATGACGCACCGGCGTCAAGAAAACGTGCTTACTTTTGGTTCAAATGAGTTTGTCCTCTGTGGTGCTGCAGGAGGGGCCGGGGCAGCGACAGAGGGCAGCCCGTGACTGTCGCTGGAGCTGCTCAGCCTCCGTGTTGCACTAAACAAGTTAACCATTCACCTCTAAATGCGCCCGTCCGCTTCGGGGTTGCATTAGAAAATCATTATCGATGGAAATTATGAGGTAAAACAAGTTGTTGATTAGGCGTTTAGGCTCCTAAAGGCGTCAGTGGGTTCTGGGAATGGGTCGGTGCCTTATTCTTTTTTTTCCTCCTCCAGTTTAATTTCTTTCAACGCCCTCATCACTGTAAGGGCCGCGGACAGACTAACATGTGCATTTATTTTCGTGGTGGCTCTGAGCGCCGATTTCCAAAACGCAGCTTCCCTGGAAATATGTTCCTTCTGCTGCATGACTCAGAAGAGCTATCGTTGAGTTCAACGGGCCAAAAAATAATTGCAGTCCTATTAAAATGCTTATTTATTCTTCTTACTTCCGAATTGAAATGATTGCCAAAATTCAACTGTTGAATGTCTCTGTGCGGAGTGGTTTTTGCTTCGGGATACAAATCTGCTCATTTAAACCAAATGTTCCGTTTAAAAGAATTATGTTTTGTTGTAAGGTCACGTTGTAAATCCTTCGCGGTGACCACATATACATGTAATAATCGAGAATAGCGCAGTGTTGAAAATGATACTGGAAACGATTACTTTTTATCAGTGCGATCAGCCGCTTCCGGGACTCGGCCCCATAATACTGAATTTCAGGATTTTATATTAAACCGTCTTTTTTTTAACCTCACGGTGCAACAGGAGGGACTTGGGAGGTTTGTGAGCGAGCCGGTGGTTGAGTTTAATGATGAAACCCCTGCGGGCCTTTACGCGCTGACCCTGATCGCTGCTGGTTAATAGATTATCAAATCGCTGTGCATTAACAAAAACAAAGCCGGCCAGTCTGCAGTTCCCAACCTGCTGTTGATTTTTCCCCTCCGGGGCTGCGGAGGAGAGGCTGATCAAAAGTGATCGTCAGCTGAGCGGTGCGTGTCAGTGCGCATATCTGAAGTTCTCTGTTAAAGTCTGTTTCTAACGTTTCTGAGATACACTTTGAGGGACTTTAAGTAAATTTGTGACCTTGATGCGGTTGTTTTTAGTCTCCCTGGACATTCCTGTAAAACAGAAAAGTAGCTCAGATGCTTAAATGGGTTGTAATGCTGTGGCTCACACTGGATATCATATATCGCTGTCATTAGATTATATATTAACTAATTGCAGGACTGCTACAGCAAGGGGAATGGGTTCAGTTGTAAAACAGGTTACACATTCTCCAATTAAGTAAACCAAAAAGAGAATATTTAACACAAAACATTGTGAAGAACAGCTTTTAGTTTACAATCTGACAGGAAACATTCCTCTGTAGTTTGAGTATTGCAATATTGCTGTCCATCTTTCTATGTAATAAGCCAATAAAAAAAAGGATTTAAAAATGTTTTAATTAACTCGCTTCTATGTAACGTACCCAAGCTGTTGAAGATGTTAATATCATCTTGGAGAGAAAGACAGAAATAACTATTTAACAATTACACCACAATGGGGCGAACAATCAGTGAGAAAAATCTTGCTGTTCAGCTCCTGTTTTTTTTTTTTTTTTTTTACTAAGGTGCTTTACTTTAAAAGCACCTTACCTGACATGAGAAAGTATTTATTTTTTCACAATATATACTCTATATCCTACAGTGCATTTTGCACATTCAGAAAAGAATTAAATCTACTGTTTTTCATCAGCCTTCCCTCACAATCCAGAGCACTTGTCTAAAAGTAAAGAAAAGGGGAAAAGACAATTAAAACACACCAGTCAGTGTGGACCAAGTGCAGAATTAATAGATTCCTGCTCACTTTTCCCACTGTAATAATGTTTAAAATTGCATTCAAACTGTTCAGTTTCCAAATAACAATACGTATATGAGTATGAATTCTACTAGTGAATTTTAAATGTCCATTTGTTTTTGGGGGGCTCAGGAAACTGGTTCTGAAGGGAGACCACTATGAAGACAGAAGGCACAATTCATGATAAGTGTTGCCCTCTAGTGGACTCTGTTGAAACAATGTTGTGGTGGGAATGATTGATGAACAGGAAAATGTGTGTGTGTGTGTGGGGGGTTTACATGCTCATGTTAATGAAGAAAACTATTCCAGTATGACTACAACATAGCAAGAACTATAGTTGCTGTAGTGACCTTGTCATACTGTACATCAAATTTAACCTCCTGTAAAATCAGAGTGAGACCGAATGTTTTGCTGAAATATTTTTTATTACTATCACACCTCAGGATGTTTTGCATTCATTTTTTTATTTATAAAGATTAAAGATGTTCCTTGTTTCACGGTTTAGACGTGACATGAGAATCCTGTAGAATATTATAACTTCAAAAAATGCCCCCAGTTAAAGTAACACCTGTGCACAAAATAATATGTCATTTCTCTAGTCCATAAAAGCCTATTCATCCACTTCATTGGGGGCTATAACTTTTAGGCCAATGCTGCCATCTGGTGGCTGAACTTAGACAGAGCATGTGTAGAGGTCAACGGAAGCGTTTGACCTCACCTGCTCCAGTTTGGTCCCAGTTCCATGAAAGTTCCATCCTCTGCTTCAAGATTGGAACAAAGCTGAGAGGTTAGCACAATGTTTATGAATGAACATGACGTCATTTGTTGTACATGTAATGTAGTGAATAGGGTAAACTTGTTGAGTCCAACTCAACCTTATGATCGTAAAACATTAAAACAAAACACTCCTGATGTAAATGCAAAACTTTAAATAAGTGATGTGACACAACAATATATGATTTTCTTCTGTCAAATCAGAGTAAACAGCCACGTCAGCACGTTGTTAACAATATTTAGTATATCTGTGCTTTAGATAAAATCTTCTCAGTTGCAATACAGCACCAATCCAGTCATTGTTAAATTAAAAACACTGCAAGAGAGCTGTAAAATTCAAATGAAGTGCTCCAGAAATTAATGTATTATTCTCTTTTAAACAAGGGAATCCAGAAAATATCTGTATTAACTCAAATACATATTTAAAGCCTCATTCTGTTTTTATTATTTACAGAACATACATCAGCAAATATTTCTAAACAATAAAATACATAAAATAGTTTCATGTGATATTTAATGTATAGGATTGTTATTGAGTGTTTCTGCACACGGCATTACGTCTTGAATTATTTCCTGGTTTTCCTGCCTGATCAGTCTCGTGATGTTGATTAAAACCATCAGATTGAGTTGACTGCAGGGGCCAGCTGGAGATCAGGGTCTCCCTCGCACCTCCGGCGTTCATTAATAAACTAATTGGCCATTTTGTTTCGCATTAGCGTTGTGTGTTCAGTTAATCTGTTCCCCTTAAATACTTGGAAAATTTCACCCCATTATAACGAGATGGGAAAAGTAGCACGTCGCTGCGTTTGTGCCACCTGCATGAGAAGTAGGGTCGTTTAGCCACCTGTACCGCAGCTCCGCTCATCCACCGGCTTCCCTCTTCAGCATAAACAAACATCCCACATTTGACAGGGCCTGGAGAAAAATACTCATAAAATCGTATTTATCTTTTGTATTTAACTTAATCCGCTGTTTAGCATGCCCAGAGTATTCATATTTTTAAGATGTATATATTCATGTATTTATTCACGTGTTTATTGCAATATTATGTATAATAAAATAATACAAATACAAATTCGAAGACACCACAGCCTAAATACATAAGAACGAGCAACATTTGGCAATGTGTTAAGATAATGAAATATTCTTAACGTTACCTTAAATTATTTTTGCAGTGAGTTACTAGGAGATAAAATTATTGTAATATAAGTTAACTGTATCTGTAACTAATTATCAGACGTTAGTCCTACCTAGGGATTCTTAAAATAAGCTCCAACATTTTTCGTTTAATATTTTTATATTTGATAAATATGATGCGTAAAATACGCACGTTGGATGAATTACGCGCGTGATTAGAGAGCCATCGGATTCCCAAAGTCGATAAAACCCCAATCCTCCTCCCAAACTGCGCATTATTTAGCCTTTAAGTCCTTCATGGTGTTGTCTCTAATACGACGTGAGCAGGAACTGCTACTTCCTGGGAGAAAGAATATGTCCTCCAAGCTTCACCTCAGGACACAGGACACGCAGCTCCTGTTGTCCCAGCCCGTGTCAGAAGTCATTGTGCATCTCAAATGCGGTCCTTTCACGACGAGACAAAGACCTGCTTCTACTTCAAACGCTTGTAATGAAAGCTAATGACTATTAGATGGAGTAGAGGGGCCTTCGCCTCTACAAATGAAATGCAAATGAGGACTTTTTTTATTTTTATTTTACAATCGCCTACCCTAAAATGCGCGTTGGTTAAATTAAGTGCACTCTCCCGATTGGAGCTGGAGGTTATTGCTCTCCATGAGAACTTTCACACCTTCCAGAGCTGCTGCATTACAATCTGACGGTGAATAACTGACCTGAGCTCAGTCATATGACCGAGCTGCTTGTAGTTATTTACAGACACATTGAAGAAATTTTTGTAGTAATAATAATCAATTTTTTAAAAAGTTTTATCAGCATCCAGTGATTTATGGCATTTTGTACAGCAAACAATTGACTAATAGAGGGAATAGGACAAAATAACCAAAAGTGAACCTCCTGGTATATGGTCTGCAAAAAAGGTTTTCGCACAATAAAAATTGAGGTATTTGTATGTTATACTTCTCAGCTCCTCTGCTCCTTGGCTGCATGCTTTGTGATATTTAGGTTGTTTGGAATTGGCCATCTTTTGGATTTTGTGCATTTAAACGCTGTCGGAGGTCTTGTGTCCTGATACCACGTGTCAGCTTGTGTTGGGATTGTTTTAGTTTAACTGCACATTAGCAGCTGTAGGACAGGAGTTTTAATTTTTTATTTATTTGTTTATTTTTTACTTAATCCATTTGACAAAGTTTTCTGCACAATATAGATATAAAAAACAGGTATAGATTGATAGACTAAAGATAAAGACTAAAAATTGCCTGTTATCTCTGGCACCAAGAAGAACAGTGCTAAGTGCTGAAGGAATAAAAGTTGCTTTAGAGCCACAAGTGAGGAGACAGAATGTAACAGTTGCCTTTCATAAGAAGCTTCAGTTCAGAGCCTGTAGAGTCTTAAGAAACCCAGCTAGGGTTGGCATGTTTCCAGCCGTTAAGGTGCCCTGTACTAATTGGGACGAGGAGCCCGGTGACCCCCACCTCTACCCTCCCCAGGACTCTCCAGGCTTTTCCCAGGCCTCTGGCCGCTTCTTTTTGTCCCTCAATGGGATTACGTCGGGCTGCGGGGGATGGGGAGATTCCCAGCTGATCACATCAGAAACGGCTCTCTGGGGTTTTTACACAAATTCTGCTCCTTCGGTGACGCCTCGGTCCTAATCAGGCCGAGCAGGGACACCAGTAGAGAGCAGGCAGGGGGTGGCGGACAGGAGACAGAGAAAGAGATCAGCTCTTCCAGCCATCTTCTCCCTCTTACAGCACCTCTGCCCCCCCCTGCTTTGGAGTTGTCTGTTTACTTATTGATTTACACCTTACTGAGTTTGAGTAGATTGAGCCATTCTGTGTGGTTGTAGCTCAATAAGAGTAAGGGATCAGCACAAGAGCGGCACCGATTAGTCGACTGACAGAAACTTAGTCAGCAACTTCAAAAAATATATATATTTTAGTAACTTTTAAGCAAAAGTGATGTGTGCTGAATCCTTAAAGGCAGAAATTATTCACAGGACAGTGTCTCAGTTCATTATAATTTACTCTACTACTACTTTAAGTGTGAACTTGCTGTCAGATCTATGTTTGTCTTGAGTGTGTGGAGTTTTGATCAGGCTGGTTACAAAAGTAGCTTATCACTTGGTTTGGTGGGTTAACACATTGGTTTTAACCATGTGGTCGACAGATCACACATACCTTTCTGTGTTTTCTCAGTTAATTTACAATTGCAGTGAATGGTCAAAAGAAAATGGATCTACATCTCCATCTGTTTTTAATACTCCTATCTCCGAAAGCCTGCAGCATTACATCTTCATTTACCTCTTGGTAATCAGGTCTTCTGGTAAATCATTCTCCAATAAAGTAGTTTGATGGAAGTTAAAAGTAGGTGACAATACGTATTAACATCAAATATTTTAGGATTCAAGAGATGGAAGCCACTACTCTGCATTCCCATCAGCGCTTTTTGTTTAATATGACCGGGTTATATCCACAGGACAGGACTTTCAGGTTGACCACCCCAATTAGCTGCTCTGATGGACTCATTTTCTACATCACAATCCTTTTCTACACAGTCCTCCCTCTGGTTTTATCTCTCATGTCTACCAGACAGGCTTCAACAGACAGCATGAGTCCCTTTCCGCCCCGAGGGGAAAGTTGCCCAGTTTCAATAGAGCAGAGACAGGACACCTGCCGGCAGTGGGTGGGCATGTGGGAGACCTGTCCAAGAAACAGTGAGAACAGGCGTATTGACCGTTTAAACAGATTAAACAGTGAGACCCTGCTTCTCTGCCCCACAGACAGACTGACCCCTACCACCCCGGGTTACAGATATCCCAGCTAATCCCCGAGTGGGTTATTTATTTGCTTATCTTAAATCAGAGGGGGACCCGAGTCTACCCCAGGCTTAACATTAGATCAAACCTGGGAGGAAATGTCTCCCTCGTCTTTAAGCTATGGGCACAGATTGAGGAGCAATAAGCAGAGGTCAAAGGGGCATGATGATGATTTTATTGAGACACATGAGAGTGAAGGCAGAGTTTGTTTTTGGAACTAAATCAATTTCTCTGCGGATTAACAAACACAGGCAAACATTTAATCATTCAATCAAGATTGTAAAGGTCTTATCTGATGGGTCAGTGAGCACAATCTCATCTCATTGTTGATATCTTCATACGTTTCATTGATAAAGTGTCTTCGGCAAGTTTAGATGTAGTTGGCTAACATGATTTCAGAAATCTGTGAAATCTATTAATCAAAATCTATCTAATCTATTGTGAGATACTATAATATTTAATATAAATTTGTGCTTTATCTGATTTTCTTTAAAACTCCCTCAAAAGTTTGCAAGTTTTGCAAGGCTGAATAAACTACAGTGAGATTTCAGGTGTATTCCGATCAGATTGATTGCAGTAGAACAAACCCAGAACTGTCATCAGATTTTCATTCAGATCTTTTTAACTGATTTACAAAAGTGGAAACTCTTCTAACTTTGGATGTCAGTTTAACTGTGGTAAATATGCATTTAATAAAAAGCAGATCTCTAATTGTCTTTTGACAGAAGATGTTACACTTTGCTTTAAAAATCTTCCCAAAACTCCCGGTGACTGGAAAAAATTGAAAAGGACAAGTTTGCGAGTAGTGTCATAAAATATATTTCTCAAAATTTCATTCATTCAAATATACAAACACTGAACACATTAAGTGATCTCAAAGAGCGATTAAGGAGGAAATTAAATATATAACTATACATCTATTAAATAATCATAGTTGGGAGACGGGAGCCTCCGTTCTCAGCTGTATGTACAACAAGGCTTTTTAAAAAGTCCAGTGGTGGCAGGTTTAACAGTGGTCAGTGGAGTCATCGGACACGTCAATGTCCACGTCTGAGTCGGAGAACTCCTCATCCTCATCGCCTTCATCTCCGTGTCCCTGAGATCCGGGGCTCTTCGGCGGGGCAGCTAGGCCCAGTTTGGCCAGTTTGGCCTGCTGCTGCTCCAGGCTCTGTTTGCGCCACTTGATGCGTCGGTTCTGGAACCAGACTTTGACCTGGAGACAGAAAACAATATTCGTATTAGAATCACTACGGTGTATTTAAGGGACGTGTGCCACTGTGTATGGATGATACAATTGAAAATGCAGTTGACGTTTACATACCTGAGCTTCTGTGAGCTGCAGAGCGGAGGCCAGGAGGAACCGCTCTGATCCGACCATGTACTGCTGCCTTGCGAACTCCTTTTCCAGCCGGGACAGCTGCTCGCTGGTGAAGCTAGTGCGCATCCGTTTCGACTTCCCACCTTTGCTTTTGAATGAATGCAATCCTGCGCTGACTTTCGACATTGAAGCTGTGAAGCAGAGATGACGTATTAAACACCCCTGTCATGTCAATATGATGCCATTTTACATGCTGGACCGTTTGCTTTGCTGGTTCCAGTAAATAAGGACAATGGTTATAATTTACCTTGTGCGTAAAACGCTCCACGACACGTTGACTGGTAGCTGAAGGGTGGGCAGCAGTAGATCGAATATCCAGGTTGTGTGTGAACAGCCGATTGCAACATGTTCGGTGAGTAGACGTAAGGTGTAGGTGCTATGGGTAAGCCTACGTGTCCGGAGAGAGGCAGAACTGGCGTTGCTGGATGATATTTCACTCCACACTGAGTTGGACTCGTCCGGTCGTTGGAAGTGTCCTCCGGCTTGGCGAGCAAAGCATCAATAGTGAAGGATTTTCCACTTGGTGGCTTCGCTGACGAAGCGCACTGGTTGCCCTGGTACTGTGGGAACAGCGATGCTGGTGCGTAATTACGCACAGGGTATCCATAAGCTCCGACCGGTCCGCTCGGCACCTGCATTCTTCCCGATGTTTGGAAAAAGAAGATCTCGAAGTGTCTTTGCAGAAAGCAGGCTGTTGCTCCAAGTGCAGGGAGAAAGTGAATGCTGCTCCTGCGCGGCGACTCCGAATTTATACTCCACCCGGACGCAGAGGTGTCAACAGCCCCCCCATCGATCCTTTGTCTTTCTAAGTAGCAGATGAGAGAAACGAACATCCCGACAACGTATCCAATTAATTGGTGGAGTAGTACAAGCTGGGATTGTCAAACATCCTAACCCTTTGAATGACGAGGCTTTTGAAGAGCAGTGGGGGCAGGGAAGTCGGGAGATTTACTGGTCTACAAATTCTTGCCATGGATCTTAAATCCAAATGTAATCATTACCGCTGGGAAGGCCTTGATGTTACCAAATCATCTTACTTGGAGCCTTTTAAGTCCTGGCTGCCCGACAGATGCTTTAAGCAGCGTGACAAGTCGCTTCACAATTGGATGCCGACTTAAAGTTGTACAATTTACAGAGCTCTACTGTGTTGATATAATTAATTTGATCTACTCCCACCCTTTTTGAGTCCAAAAATTTTGACCCACTCAGTCTACTCAAGGTTTTAATATGTCACAAGCAGTTGTAAATCGGGAATCACTCCTGTATGTAAACAGTCCATAATCTTTTTCCTGTATTAAATGAATGCGCTCCATTCCCAGAGTGTGCTTTTTAACAGCAGCGGTGTCGCTCTTAAAACTGAATAACCGCCTCGCGTAATTGAGGCGTCAAAATCAGCGGAGTTTGGTGCGGTGACAGAGTGGTCCTGCTGTTTTGTTTCTCAATCGCTCTCTCTCAAACTGCAACTCCACTAATCTCGCTCACTGCATTAATCCACAGGTTGATCCATCTCATCCTTTGAAAGTGGCTGCTCTGACTGGGAAAGGCTTGTGTTGGATCCTAAAACAACCTAAGTTGGTCTAAAGCCTTAAATCTGAGGGTGGATTTATTATAGGCGTGAGTACAAAATATTCAGTGGGTTAAATGAAAGGCCGTCTCATTAGGCTAGTCAGTGTCCCTCATTATGAAATAGATTTTTGCGCAGGAAACCATATCCCAGAACTCCTTTTCCCTTTTATCCATTCTCCCAAAGGTTTCAAGATGAAGCGTTGTGCGGCTTCTTTAAAGGAAGTTATTTGCTTTCTTACACTACCCGAGGACAAAGACATCCTCTCTTTCAACTTGGATTATTGCCAGCTCTGCAAACTTTCCAGGCTCATTTCCATCATTTGGAAGTGGCGGAGAGCGTCTCCAGAGCCTTAAGTAACTGTTAAAACACATTTAAACACCGAGGCGAACCGCTCGCTCCCTTTGACCTCCGTGCCTTTTATTTATCCTCCTTCGCTGACACTAGAATGTCTAATGAAGAGGGCAAACACAGACTTTTCTCGACTCGGCCCGAACAATACGGATCCTTTCTTCTGATCGCCTCCACGACCGGACCACCCACCCCAGGACCGGTGTTTACTGGCGTGCACTGGAGAGAAAGTCATTTCGCTGAAATCTTTATTAAATCTTTATTCGACCGAAATAACTGAAGTTGAATTTAGTGGAACAGTAACATCATGTCAACCAAGGTTAGAAAAAATAGAAAAAACACCAGGCATGCCACACTAAAGAGGTTTCAGTTCCAAAAGTCGATACTTGGATAGAATTACTCCATTAATCCACTGGTAGTTTTGAATTCAATTTATAAGCAAAATAACAGTTTCCAGTTTGTTGAATGGATCATTGCTGCTTTCATTCCATTGATAGTTTGGACATGTTTTGACCTTTAGTGAGCTAAAACCATTAATAATGAAAAGAGTCAGTATTTGCAGCCTTGATTTTCACACTAAGAGGGTTAGACTGGGGAAACTCTTATTGACTTCGTCGGGAGTGAAACCATTTCTGTGTCTTCTTATGACAGAGTTGCTGTCCTGCTGCAGAAAATGCAGCATACTCTCCTTGTGTATTGGAGCCAGACAAGGAATACACGGACTATTGTCCCAGAGAGCCCTCCTTTCATAGTCATGGCCTGAGAGGAGAAAAGGAGCTGAAGGGCCCCTCTCTAATAGCTCTAGATGGGCCATCCTTCCCAAATGAGGCTCTTACCAAAAGCTTGAAACCGCTCATCAGCACGCATTCATCTGTATCTGTAGGTTGGATACGTGTTGAGACTAAGCTGGGAGCTCAGTTTTTTGTCACCCCTTAGTATTTACTCCTCTACTATAATGGTGCAAGTGCTGTGTTGATTTCACATACACTGAAATAGTTCCGCTTCCAAAGTATCCCAATTTTCCTGAAGCGGCTTTCTGTATGAACTAAACTACAGTTTGGAAATCATCCAGAAGAAAGACACAACTATTGTATTCATCACATTAAATGGATGTCTTTCCATCAGCACACTTAAGATTTGATATTAGTCACACAGTGTATTAAATAAAAAAGTTTTCCTATTAAAAGTAACAGAATATTTGCAAATACAACATGTTTGCATGTAAAACAGCTACATGGCATAGCCAAAAAGCTATCTAACAGCTCCTAATATAGTCTTATCCAATATTACATGTTCAGAAAAAGAAAAGGCTAAAGTATTAGCCGCTTTAGCTGATTTACTCCATTGCTCTGTGTTGTTATAGGGAAGAAAGCATATAGAGTCCCTTTGTGTGGAGTGAAAGTGACAGAATTCTAAATCAGCAGCCCAATTAATCTTATACCACAAGTTTTACATATTTTAAAAAACATATATTTTTCTTTCATGGTGCACCTTTCAGCAGCTGAGAACTTGAGAGATCTGAAAAAAAGAGAAAAAGAGAAATTCCATCCTGATGTATTAGATTAAAATTACAGTACAAAAGTGTATAAACCTTGACCATATTCTTCTCTAATTGCAGCAAATGTGACCATTGTAATTGGTCAGAGGTAATTTATTGCAAGGCATTTTAAAGATTAAAATCCTGATCTCCAGGCAACAGATTGTAAAAGTGTTCCTGCATGTCAGGAAATACATGACAGAGGAGACAGAGCTTCAGAAATAAGAGGAGAAACTCTGCTCTGTCCTGTCTCACCTTGTAGCTTCTGTTCACACATGATTGAATGAAACAAAAGCATGGAGAAACACTGTCATCATTATTATTATTGAAGTTAAAGGCGATCGTTTTCTCACCTGCCCGACACATTTAACAGGCACTGTAATCTCAGGCCTTTCCTGTCCATGCACATCCATCGCTAATGAGTTTATGAAGCCATTTACAGAACGATCCAGAACGGCCTGCCTCTGTCACCTTGCTGCTGGGACTGAGGGCTCATTACTGTAAACCTGTTGGGCCTTGGCCCTCACCTTGACTATGAATGGGGTGTCCAGTTAGAAAGGGCAGGTACGCTCCGTCTGGCTCCAATACACATGCGGGCTCTGCTGTGTGGTTGTGTCTTTACTCAACAGCATTGAGGAGTCTGATTTGACCTGAAGTCACTACAAAACACTTGATCTGAAGCTTCTGATAAAAATTTAAAATTGACAAAAACTGACAATATATTTTTATATTTTTTACCTCTGAGGTTCTTGGGCCTTTTCCTTCTCACAAGGGTTTTCTTTGGATATATCCTAATCATCTGCTATGTGCAAAAAGTTCTGGTGGTTGATTGGCCTGAGATGGCAGATGCACTATTTGTTAATGAAACATTATCTACTGTACAAGTGTTGCATGTTGAAACAAATACCTTTGGTGTCCCTAGTCTTCCCCCTACTTTCTTTTACTGCCAAGTTGTCACATCTGTACACCCACTTGCAATGTGACAGAAAGATACGGGGTTGGGTCAGATAAAGATAATTTATGTATTATTTAGGTATTTATGCACCCTTCTGACATAGATGGTGATCATTTAACTGTTTCTGGATAGATTTACCATTTTAAGGCACCCCTGTGTTATGTGCGCAAGTGCAATTGTAGGGACATGTCTTTGTTCATAAGTCAGGTGAGAGTCCTCAAGTCTTTTAATGCTCATTATTATAATAATGTGGGATTTTCACCTTTTCCTGTTAAAGTCTGGGTTACAAATTAAACTGTGATGGAGGTTTTCTTTTTCAGATATCATCCCATTCAAGTCTTAAAGCAGTGAGGTTCAACTCCAGGCTTAAGGTTGTGAAAGTTTATTCTAGTCACCATGCACAGGAAAAAAAAACCCAGATCTTTGGAACACCTTGAAAACCATTGTCAACAGATGTATGTTGACTTCTTGCATAACTGCAAAGATACAGTGAGCATAGAGTGCAGGTACACACTATGTGCACTTAGTTTGTCATATGGACCTGGGGCACAGCTCAAGCCACAAGCCAGCAGCTCCATTAAAATACCTACCAATTAATATTTGACACCTCATCCGTGGCCAGCAGTGAAGTTTATGTGACCATGTTGTGTACTGTGGCTGCAGGATTGAAACTTGACACTAATAGATGAGAGAGAGAAATAGAAGTCAGAACTTGTACCCCTCCACTCAGTTCCTGTCAACATGCTCATGAATAACACCCTTCGGTCCAGCTATCAGCTAAATGCTTAAAATGTGAAATGAACTGACTAATTCCAGCACTGAAACCTGCGTCTTTTGCAAGTCAGCAAAGAAGATTCTGTGTGTTTAACATTTAAATGTGTGGCAGGAGGGAGGACAGCCATTAGCATTGACACCAGTGCTGTGAAGTGCTACTGTACGAGCCGCTCCCTCCCTTTGGGTTCAGAGTGGCCACTCAGCCACAGAAAGTCCTCCATCCACTCACAGAAATGACCGTCCGCGTCATTAACAACTTAATGAGGGATTAACTTTCCTTCTGAACAGTATCTGTTGACTGACATGACCATCCTGTCCTGGGAACGGAGCATGTGTGTGTATTCAACCTGTCTGACACTACACACAAGCCTCCATGCCAGCCGGGCTGTGGATGAGGTCTGCTGTAAAGGCCCGATTCATACAGAGCTTCAACAAAATCAGATCAGATAATTCTGCTCATTTTTCATGCACAAATAGTGAAATTTCTAATTCCATAATTTTTTGTCATATGTCATTGGAAACAACATATTTTGGGTATATGGAGTTTTGTTCAACCCCACCTATGCCCAGTGTCAGCTGGGATTGGATCCGGCCCTCCGGTGACCCTGAATGGATAAGCTGGATAACAAATGGATGGATGGAGTTTTGGTCAAACAAAACCAGATATTTGAAGACGTCATGATTTGGCTTTGTGAAGAAAATTTGGCATTTTTATGCTTCATAGACTTAACAATTTAATGATTAATTGAAAGAATAACCTACAGATTCCCTTACATCATTTGGTAAAGAAAAGGAGTGGTAAAGTGCAGACATGAAGACAGAGCACTTGGCCTGGAGTAGGTTTGTTTTGGTCTGTTTCCATACAACCTTGGAATATCAGACATTGCTTAAGTCTGCTGATTTTATCTTTACAAAGCATTTTAGGATCCACATATCATTGCAACAGCTGTAGACACAAATCTTAAAAGGAAAGACAACTTCCATATCACTTTTGTGTGAACCAGGTTTTATTTTGAACTTTCGATGGACGCCAGGCTAACTGCTCCCTAGTTTCAAGTGCTAATTATCTCTTGACTGTAACTGCATTTTTACCCGGCAGACATGAGAGAACTTTTAGTCAAATGATTTAGTGTGCAGGTACTCTCCTCTATTTCCCTGTTGCTGTAAATTTCTCCCATATTTCCTTTTCTCAAATTTGTATTACTTATTTTTCTCCATTTTCTTTTATGTACATGCATTTACATTTTTAAAACAAAAAAATTAAAGGATTAAATATAAAGCTTACACAGGAGTTCATCATAGCTTTTCTCTAGTATTTTTCTATATATTGAGGAAAAAGTCAAAGGTCAGCTGGTAACTCCAGATGGCTTTGGGGTTTTTTTTAACCAGTGTAGTCCAGGTGCTGTAGCTGTACATTTTTTTGATAAATGCATTTTTGATAAACGTGTCATGTAAACATTTCACATCTTTGCTGTAAAGCAGCTTCATGAAACCGAGCACTGTAGTGTTTTAAAGGAGCCCCTTCCCAGGTGCTTTGAGACCCCCCCCTCCCTTTAATGGAGGTGAGAATTGGCGGGTTGGACTTTAACACTTGACCTCTGTTTACACTTCCTGTGGGTGTCAGAGCTTGTCCATAAAGCTTACTTGCTGGGCCCCGCTGCATTGAAAGGAGACAGAGAAAGTGTCCGAGCACCCCGGCGCTGCAAGCTGAATGCACCGCTGCTCCTGGGCTGTGATTATTAGGACAGGCCATTTCCTCTCTTCACATTCTCTGTTTGCTTATATTACTGCCACACTTCCTCGACCCCCCACATTCACCTCTTCGGGCCTTTTATAGGAAAATGATGAGGAACCTGCATATTCAACCTGGCTCTTGTTCTCAGCGTCAGCCTGACGTTTTCGGTCAGAAAAGTTTCTCTGACTCTAACACTCCAGTATTCTGTGTCATATTTTACCAGAAGGGTTGTGTAATCATGAAAACCTGTCTCAGATACACAATTAAAATGTAAATTTTTCATAAGGACATAAGTACCTGTACGTTTGGGGATTTGAAGTCTTTGTATTGCCCACCCCACAATGAGCATCTTTTAAGAATCAGATAGAAGTCTGTGAATGTCAGCCCTATCCTCACATAAAAAATTATGTTATTCTTGTTCATTATTAGGAAAACGCTAAAGGTGTTGAGGTTATTAAATAGAGACAGACATAAGTATTATGAGATCTTTCTGGAGAATGAAAATTGTAGCAGTAACTGCATTCCTCTGGGTAGGCGTTGCATTCACAGGCATATTGCACAGATGAGCTGTTTGTATCCCTGTAGGTAATAATGACTGTTGATGTGTTGGCTGGACTCTGGTCACATCAGATGGGCAAGAGCCACCTCGGGGCTTTATTCATGTTGGAACATGTTTCTAGGAAGTGTCTACGGCTGTTGACTGTTTGTCTTTCTGAGCCCACAGCAACGATTTTACACCCTCAGTACTCAGTGAGTTTAGGAATGAGACAAAAACCTGTCTGCATTATGCTTTGTGTAAAGGACATAATATACACAAATTAACTGTTTAACTTGACTTGAAAATATAGGGCTGTTTATGCTGGAGATAATGTACAGTATATTTTCATTGTTCAATCCAATGAAAGATTGTCCTTCATTCAAGCCCATTCATTATACTGAATGTACTTTCAGTAATTTAATTATTTCCAAAAGCAGCTGGTCAAAGTGTATCACAATAATTCATATATAATTCTGATTGTATGTACAGCGTGTATTTAATTTTTGGGCACTTTTCTTCTCTTTAAGTGTATTTTTTTAGAGGCCTAATCTCAGAGTTCACTCCTCTCTGCAGCAATGAGGTTTACAGTCGTCCCACCTTGCTTGTAATCTATTGTGTGTGTCCATGTTACTTTGAGCAGAACAGAAGACAATCGGAGCCTCAGACTGCAGTTCAAAGCAGCCGTCTCCTTGGTGAAATGCCAAACAAAGACAGTTATACTGACTTTGTGGACTGTGATGGACTGTGAGTGGAGCCTGAGTGTTGGGGACAATAATTAGAGCAGACAGCCCACCTAAAGGCACATTACACCTCACTTCCATGTCTTTTAACTTATGCAAAGAGTGAAGGACACAGTAGCTAATTTAGTGTTTTTACAAGAGCAGACTGAACACTTCAAACAGGACCACACACACAGGCTGACAGGTACACTCCAGGTCCGCTGAACATCTGGTGACATCTGGTGGACAAGAGGAAGGACAGGAAAAATCTAACAGGCAACACTTCATACTGTTGTGCCTCAATCCAGAGATTCTGGCTTACTATATAATAATAATAATAATAATAATAATACATATATTATTGTTATTATTATTATAACAGTCTAAAAATCATCAAGAATAGTTAACAGTGAAAAATTATTCAAATAGCAAGAACAAAAAGTGGAAAAAGACCACTGGAATACCAATATACATACAACAAACACAATATACACATAACAAATACAGATTTACACACTGTGGGTTACAAACATTACCAACCTTTTGCAAGAACTGATGTAGATAGCAGCAGATATTCATGTGAAAAATATGAAGTGAAGGTGAAAAATACACGACTGTGTAATACTTTCAGTCAATTTATGTGCCATGAATGTTCCATAGCTAACTTAGCATAGCTTTTACAGCTAAATGAAAGAAAAACTCTTTAAAGACAGCGTGTTGTTTTGTTATACTGTGTTAAAACACTTGTTTTATATATACTGTTCATAAATGCTAAATGATTCGTAACATAAAACCGATATGTAACTGTTGTTTTTATTTCATTTCAAGTAAGGCTGTTTACCAAAGGACCAGTTCCTTTTTTCAGACTCATAATCATCACTGATATATCTATATCTATATCTATATCTATATCTATATATCTGTTTCGTCATTCATTCTCGAAGACTCCTCCGCACTGGGGATCTTGTGTCTTTAAGAAAAAAAAGACATAGCATAGCTGCCACCATTTTTGTAGTCCGAAATGTGTTTCAGTCCCACTTTTTGGTCCTACCAAACCTGCAGTCCCACAAATGACCAACACGTGGCAGCATACCACAACTGAATGATGAAGCAAGGCTCCTGCAGCTGCTACCACTCACTGCTTTGTAAATGCGTGTGTTCTGCAAAGCACTTTTTCTGTTGCAGATTTACTATTTATTAATTTTCAATTTCCCTACATATACGTTACCTGTAACTTCTAGAAATGTGTGAATTAATTTTGGGGTAAGTGATTATTTTAACTTTAAATCATCAGCTGACTGTGTCAGTGTTGATTGTTGTGTTGATTGTTGATTCTTCCCAAGGTTGTACAACAGATGGTAGAGGTGTACAAACAGGTGTAAAAACATTATGACACGTATCTGAAGGTGATTTTGATTTAGAGGTAATTCATTTTCTGGGAAACTCATGTGGGCTCAAACATTAAAAAACATCACAAAACATTCATGTTAATTGGCTCCATACTTGCAGGTTTAACAATTAGGCACCATCACTCCAAGCATTTAACTTAGAGGATTTTATAGCATTTTGTAGCATTTTTGGGTCATTGTACCTGAGAGGATGATGAGTTACAGTATATAGGAGGCAGTGAGTGCACTGTGATCTCGCTCATAAAATAATGAGGCCTTATCTTTATGGTAATTTACTCAGTAAAGCTGTTCTGTGACCTCAGATGCTCCACTGTGGTATACTAACAAATTGGCAGTAGCTCTTAAAGTATGAAATTATACCTTAATGTCCTGCAGGGAAGAATGACATTAAAACCACTTAATCCACCATTAATAAAAAATCAGTCAGTTGGGACATTATAGTCAAGTGTGGCTAATTGTTGAGTTTATGAACATTTAATAGTGTTACCTTTGATACTTGATGAAGTTATTAACTTTTAATCCCTGACCTCATTCATGATTTATAACTCTCTGATCCCCGAGAAATGAGGCCCCAGCACCAGCTCTGACAGATGGGCAAGCCCAACTGCTGCCAACTGCTCTCCATACAATATTCAAGATGAACTTAACACATGCACATGCGCAGACACACACACACACACACACACACACACGTGCCCATCACTCACATTAGCAGGCAAACAAAGGGGCTGCCTTGCCGCCGCAAGAGTTTATTTATAGACAGGATGTCACTCTATTCTTTGAGTTCATTTGCAAAATGGAGACACAAAAATCATTTGCATAAGAAAAGCAGGCAGGTATAAGTAAGAATCATTCAAAGAGCCACTATAAAACACTGTGGGGAAAGCACTTTTCATGCTTAATGTTTAATGGCTGTACTGCAAATGAAAGCAATGTTCATTTATTCTGGTCCACAGATTCCAGCGGGCCAAACTTCTCTAACCTCTAGGCCATAACTGCCCCCATCTTTTATAATTATGAAAGAGAAACTAAGAAGAAGATAATAGTAATGATAATAGAGATAATACAGTTATAATAAAATGTACTGCTCCACTGAGTCAGTTTATATGTACTTATTATAGAGCAATTCTCTACCTCCTGTGAAACCTTAAGAAAATTTGGACTTAAACAAGCTCTTGGTCACAAACCTGCCTCTACAGCTGATGATGGTGATGTGAGTTTGAATACCCAGCTCACGGGCTGCATAGATTAAGATCAGCTAATTAAATGCTTTAAACAGCTGCATTTATTCAAACAAAACACTCTCGCTTAGACTGTTTTTGGTTTTTCAATTTAGAGCACAGATGCACCAATCACCTGTCTCACATTTGTCAATGTATTGCACCTTGAGTCTGGTGGAGATGTACATTTGAAGAGCGATGAGATGTTTGTGTCTGTCTGACACTTTTTCACTAACAACCCAGCCACAGCAACAACTGTAGGTCTTGAAGCACAGAAGTATCTGTCTTGAGTATGTGATGTGAGTGAAGTGGGTGAGTGTACAGTGACAACTCTCCGAAATGACTGAAAGTTTCCTGATTAATTTCCTTGATTTTGCATTGCATTTTCCTTTGATTTTCCTTGATTATGTAGCCTTAAATGACAATTTTACCTAAACAGAGACATAGTGTAAAAGAGATATGTCACATTAGATGTTTTTACATTTCTATATTTAATGGTTTAATGTCACATTTATTTCTTTTCATCTGGTTGTATTTCTGTATTTTTAAATTCACCTTCTACCCGAGTAATGAAGTTAACCACAACATACAGTCACATATGTTTGTAATTGCATTTATGTTGTATTGGTTTGATTTAATTGTTTCTGATTCATTTGTCGATCAATACTACGAAACTATTAAAATTGTCAATTTCCTTCATAAAAGAATAATAATGGATTTTACTTATAGAGCACCTTTCATTAGCAAAATGCATCTCTTGGTTTGTTAAAGTCATAATGAAAGTGATTTACAAACTCAAAAAAGAGAAGAAATATTACACTTCAAAACAGAAATAAAATAAAATTCAGTTTAATTCAATTCAATTCAAGAACAGTCATATATTGCATAAAATAATATACATTTGCTCTCACTTTCACCATCATCATTTTAAATAAGTGAGTTTTTAACAGCTGCTTAAATGCCTCAAATGTTGCTTTTGTTCTCAGATTCAGATCCAGAGAATTTCACTGGTTTGTTCAGAAGAAACTGAATATTCCGAATATTGATCTCTCCCTACTTCTGTCTCCTTTAACCTTAAATTTACTCCCTTCTGCCCCACCATATTGAATTAAAATACAATCAGATCCCTGTTAGAATGTGTCACTTTACTCTATAGACCTCCTCGTCCTCCTTCCGTCCTTTCTTCAACCCCCTCACACACCCTCTGCCGCCTTCGTCCCCTCCTCGTCTTTTGTCTCTCTTTCCCTCCAGAATTCCTGGCTGGAGGCTCGAGCGCTCAGCCTCTCTGTTTGTTGTCCATCTGCCGGGGCCTGCTCCATGAGCAGATGTTCACCCCTTCTTCCATGACCTGAGCCTGGAGGTGTGTGGGGGTGGTGGTGGTTGATGACCAGTGGAGGGTTGACCTATACCATGGGAGTCTGCATCAACACTAGTAGAGACAATAAGAGGGAACAATGGTATGGATGAACACCCGGGAAGTGGAGGGGGGTAAGCAGAGGCTGACTGACCGTCTCCATGCATACACACCCTGTCATGTTGGTATTCGGCTGTGCAGTAAAGGACTGTGGAGACATGTGGCAAGAAAAACACTGATGATAAAATTTGGTTCGAAATGTAGCTTTATCATAGCAGAACATTTTGAGAGAATGTTTTGGAACACATCTGCACTGGATAGATTTGTAAATGCTTATCTGGAAATATCTCTTATCTTTAAAGTCTGGAAGAGAGAAATCAGAAATCCCGTGTCATGGAAATTTTTGCGAATAAGAGAGCAAAACTCTGCATGCAGTGCTCCTAATGAGTTAGATGAGATCGAGTTCGCTCTCATGTTTCTACAGTACATATGAACCTACAGCTGGCAGCTGATTAGCTTAGCATAGCACAAAGGGTAGAAACAAGGAGAAACAGCTCGGCTGACTTTGTCAAATGTTTAAAAACACTATGCAAGCTTTATGCTACGGTAAGATACTTGCCTGCACTCTATAGCATGGGTATATACTGTATGTTGTCATCTCAACTATTATATGGATTATAATGACAAAACTAACTTAAATGCATTTAAGGCCCCAGTATTTCTCTTTCCTATGAATGGATTTCTGGTTTCCTGCCTGGAGAGCTCTCAGATAAGAGCGTTTTGTCAGATAAGGGCTTTTTCCAGATAAGCACTTGCAAGCTGAGCTGATGCAGATCTGTTGCAGTTGTGCTTTGTTTGACTATATTAAACCAAAAGGACAATTTGGGCCATCTCTGCAACGTAATGTCAGCATCTAATGTGGCATTATCGTCATTTTTATATAAATTATTCAGCTACTTCTCTTGCAGAAACAATAAATACCTGTGATCACACCACTGAGGAAAATATACTGTGTCATTACACACTGCTGCAGTAAGTTCTGTGAGCAGTGTGTGATGTTAATTAGCCAGAGTGTGGCGTCATCAGTTTGTGGTGTCTCCTCTGTTCATGTGACAGTCTGGGTGTGCTGTAATGTAGCTGCCGCTGTGCTAATGACTTGTTTGAACTAGCGTCAATGTTAATGCTGCTGCAACAACACATTTCCAGATAAGACAAATGCAAATGCTTAAGTAGGTGTCCAGTCAGCTGGTCATCGACTGTTAGTACCTTTCAATGAGTTTTAGATTGTTTGTCAATTGTCTAGTGTTGGTAAGAGGATCTCTCCCTAACCCAGTGCTGCCAAGTACCTTCACTCAAATGCTGTAAGTACAACTTTGAGGTAGTTGCAGTATTTCTATTTTATGCTAGTTTCTAACCAATACTCCAATACATTTCACTGGTCATTTGTGTATCTAAGGAGCATATTTACTATTTGATGGATTGTTGAGATTAAATTATTTGACAGTATATACTGTAAAATAGTTATATATTAGCTCCCTCTCGACTAGCTACAGCATTTGGATGCCTCTTACCTGTTAATGCATCAATGATAATGGAAAAAATAAGATAACACTGACATCCTGTTGCATATCAAATACTTAAAAAATACTTTTAATACATCTTCATTCCTAACATTTCATTTTAATACCTCTTCTATTTTTGTGGACTGAACTTTGATTGCTGCATGAAGCAGGAGAGATGTTTTTTGTGCTTTTATTTTGTTCCCATATATTTTAAATGCAGGACTGTACCTGACTTTGATTACTGCTTGTGCAGTGTTATTGCTGCTTTTTTCTTCCACCATTGCCCAGACCAGAGCTACAAAAATGCCAGCTGGAAAACTTTAAATTAAATCTTGTTCTCTTTGTGCCAACAGGCCATAAAATAACATTTCATTTGATTTGGTTTCAGTGGAGACTTAGAGTCACACAGTTGTCTGAGATCAGCTTGAGCAAATTTCTATACTGACAGCAGGAAAAGAAGTAGAGCAAGACACTGAATCCCTGTCACTTTTGCAATATGATTAGTCATATCAGAGAAAAAAACTGCCCAGATTGTTGACAAACTCTGAGAACAGTGCTTCACAGCAACAGGGCTAAACTGAGTGTGTTTGTTTGTGTGTGAAACCTTCCCTCCCTTGTGGTTACACCATCTACATAAGACTGTACATGAATGGTTTGAACAATGATGATTATTGATTATCATTATGTTCAGGAAGAATCATTTATGAGCATATAAAATACAGTTTACCACAATCCAACATAACTAACTACTTGCAAATAGCCGCACACCGTTTGGTGTGTCACAATGTGACAAACAGATAGCATTGGCCCTAATACACTGCAGCAATAAATTTTATCCACAGTGCACTTTTTATGGCAGCACTTATAAAAGTTAAACGGTTGATTTCTATTCTAGTGTAGGTTGGTTCAAGGACTTCAGGCCATCACATTCTTAAAGACCACACCTGTTTGCAAGATATTTGTTCCTGAATGAGAAGCTGTGTGTGCCCAGTACTTGAACTGCAAGGATACACATTCAAATGTACTCTATGCAGTTTTATATTTTCAGTTTTCTTGAAGCAGCAGAACCACACTAATTTAAATGATCTTGGGGGTATATTGAAAATCAGCATTCAAAGCTGTTAGTTCTTGACTTCCTGGTCTTCTCTTTAGCATCTGAACATTGCTCTGAAACCATTTGTGCATTTCACTCTGTTAGTGTCAGCTTTTGTAAAAAAAAAAAAAAAAAAAAAAAAAAGAAAAGGAAACCATTTGTCGGTGGGGAGGCAATGCAGGTTTGGTGGGAACACAGGGTGTCGGGACGTTTTATTTAGGAGGTTTTATTCAGGGTGAGTAACTGTCTCCCCCCCTTTGTCTCCTCTTTTCAGATGTGGGTGTGGAGCCCAGAGACTCAGACCCATCCTCATACCTCTCCAGGAAAGTTCATTAAACCTTTTTTGCATTTGTGATGCCAATCACACAGATACTTCAACCAAACAAAGACTGAACAGTGGTGAACAGTTGTTATCCCACAAGTTAAAAGTCAGTGCTTTCAACTCCCCCTGCCTACAACTTCAGGTTTGCTAAAAATGAAACTGAAAAGTACGAATATGAAAATGCTGTTGTTGTGCTAAAATGGGTGCTGCCTGATAATTTAGATTCTGATCAGTCGTTCAGAAGTGTAAATCCAATCAGGAATGTGCATGAGACAGTTGGACTTCTTTTGGAAGAAGTTCTGAGATGTGGGAAATAGCTGCTGAACCAAAAACCAACACAAACCTTTCATAAACCTCAGTCAAAATACTCATGTGTTAATGGCAGCAATTCTCTGGGTTTATGAACTAGACTGGACTCCGTTGTCTGGTTGAACAAGTTAGTAGGTGTGTGTGTGTGTCTGTTAGTCAGTCATGTTGTATCTGACTTTACTGTTTAAGTATGTGTTTGTCCTGGTGCTTTTATTCAGTGGGTACAAGAAGAGACACATTTTTTAAAATTCTATTTTAACTGGTTCCTGAAAATTATAGTTGCAATGTTATGCAATGTAATGTTATAGTTGCAATATGCTTACATATGACAGGAAATGTTGTTTAATGGAGGAAAATGTAACTAAAACCACATTTAAAGGCGTGAACTCCCATGCAAACTCACAGACACACGTGCAAATACAAATCACACACACGTTCAGAAACAACTGCCTCTTGGTTCGTGGGGTCTGACTATTGTCTCCCTTAGCCCATGTTGCTTTTCAGAAATTATGAAGATGCATGAATTTAACGTGACTTCAGAAAGCAAGGGAGAAGCATGTGTGCTATCATGACATACAAAAGACAGAAACACGTGAAAAGAAAATGAATATTTCTTTTTCATTGTCATATCAGTGGAAATTATTTTTCCTGTTTGAGTCACTTTGTGTGGGAAGAGTATGAACTTGGCAGTCATTACAGATATGCTTGCACAGTCAAACCGCAGTGATCTTTAACAAAATGTTACAATGCTGAGAGACACTGAGAGGACTTTTACTCAAGTAAATGCTCAGAATACATCCTTCACCAGTGATTGTACTTGAACTATTTACATATAAAGTTTGTTTTGCTTATAATACTTCTCCTACTTTTTCTTCAGTGAGGCGTTTTACTTAAAATTTTTGTTTTAGGCTAAATGCATTTACTAAAGTATTGTATAAGATTACTATACTTTTACCTCCACTCTATTTATGTGACAGCTGGATTTGCTGTTTATTTTATCAATGAATATTTGCATAAATAACTTATGAAGTTCTTATAAAATATGATCCTCTGTTATAGATTAAAATGCACAGTAACATACAATACTTGGTTAAAAAAAGTATTTTGAGTAATTATGAGTTCACACACAAAGGACAATCTGTGTCTTTGTGGATCTGAACACAGGCTTGCAAGAACAGACATTCTGAAAGGGAGGAGGGGGATTGAAAATCTCTGTTAATTTTTTAAAATATTTTTTACCAAAAATCTTTCTGTTGGCAGACAATTTAATCTTAGTCCAAAAATTTAACAGTAAACGATGAATATGTTAGACACCGACTCATAAGAATTTCAGCCAACAGCTGAGAGAGTGAGAACAAAAGATATTTGAGAGGAAGAAAAATGAAGATTTTAAAGGATTGTGTCATATCCTCCTTCCTCTCCCTCCATCCGGTGACAGGACAACAGCGGAGAGGTGTTCTGCGCTCTGATTGGTCGGCGAAATGTAGCAACAGCGTCGATTGGCTTAAAGATTGCCGCTCCTGAGCTTCTATTTTGAACATAAATACGAGCTGCCTCAATTTCTTTTTCTCAGAAACCAGGGGCTGTCAGAGAGGGAGTACGCTGTGCTACAGCTCTCTGCCACAAATACCAACTATGTGGTTTTACTAATTTAGCAAGGCCGAATCAACGTTTTTACTCCACACGGGACCACCAAGTCACTTCCAGCGGTGTTTCGGATCGCACGGTTTGGAAATGTTTTCTTAAATTGTTACTAGCTAACGGGTTAGCTCGAAGTTTGGACCGCCTTGCTATCTTATTGGCACCACCGACCCGAAAATCAAACTAAATCTTCCACAAAGCAAATACGACTGCAGGATCAATACAGTTTGGACAGCTAAAGATGGAATCGGCACATGTTCTGGACAGCACCAGTCCTGTTAATGCTGTATTGAAAAGTAGGCCCGACGGGATCCCCGGGCTTTCCTCGCTCTCTATGCCCGACCTGAGCTCAAAGCACTCGCACTGCAGGAATCTGTTCTCCCCTGGACCCGCGACTGTGCTGTCTCCTGTCACCAATTTGGCTCTGGACATGAACAATTTAGCTGGACTCGGAAGGTATTTATCATCATTGTTATATCCATAAGCTGCACGTGTTATTTCTTCTACTCGCTGCCGTTTTTGCAAGCCAGCATTGTATTTATTCCAGCTCTTTAACCTAGCATGCTAGGTCTGATTTGTTGTTCACAGCATTGTTTTTCTTCTTGTTCATCCTTTTCCTCCACACAGCCAGTGTGATACACCGAAAAGGAGAAAGCATGCACCCCTTGTTAAGGTTCCCTCCTTTGCCTCTGACGTCTCGTCGGATGCTGGTGAGCCACCGTGAAAAGCTATTGTCCGTGCTAATTGAAACCATTACAGTTGTTGCGCGAGGGGCCTAATGTACATCTGATTTGCAGTCATGCACTTTTACGTTAGCTGTGGTCATGAGTGCTTTTAGAGCTTATATTTTTTCAACATTAAATGAAATTGATGCCATTGTTCTCATTTCACAATAAAAAATGCCAAAAATGACATTGTTCTTTAGGCTTTGGACTGTTGGCTGGACAAAACAACCAGCTGTTTTGCAACCTTTTGTCTTGAGGAAATTGTGCTATGCTATGCTGTTTTCTGACAGTCTTGATTATTAGATTCCATGATGAGTAAACTGTTTTACAAATTGAACTGGTCTATAGCGTTAAATGAAACTCTAATTTGGACCTAAATCCCAGATGAACTGGAAAAATCAGCTGGTTTTCAGTGCCAGTGTCCCTTTCTGTGCTGTGTCACCTACATATTGATCTGTGACACAAATCTCTTCCTCCAGGCCTCGGCATGGATCTCCCGAGCCCCATGGATGCCGTTGAAGTGGAGGACACGTAAGTTGCACTGTCCCCCTCACGTCTGTTCTAATCAATCAGCCTGTGAGCTGTGCCCCTCTGTGCCCCTCCATCACCCCCACCCCCCCCCAGACTCCACCCTGCGCTTGGGCTCAGCTGAGCCAAGCACCATTTCTCATCTGTAGGATTATTGTTTTTACCGTTGGCTCTAAGATTACAGCTTTGCTCATTTTTACTAAGCAGATTAGCCGGTAAGGCGTATCATCTTAACTTTCTTTGTGTCTTGTAAAGTGAAAAAGAACTTGTGGTCTGTCACGTTACGGTTTACAGTTGTTGACCACTTTAATTGGTTCTTGGAGTTCTTGACACTGTGGACAAGGCACACGGAGACAATCCTGAAATAAATTTTCTGTAGGTGAACTGGGCACACCAGTGGTGCTCACTCGGCATTGTTATCTGTCTCAGCTCAGCTGCCTAATCTTGGGTGGCCCTTTTTTGTTTCTTAGTCCTCAGCTGGGCGAGTCTCTGCAGACATCTGCTGCCGTCTGATGTGCGAGTTCCTTTACAGCAGCGTTTGGTGCCCGAGACCTCATTCACCTCCTTTTACAGCTGTTCGGTTGCTAGGAGTTTTCCAGGTTGGGGGAGGGCGTGCCCCCCCCCTGCTTGGGTTTAATGATAGCCCACCCCCTCTGGGTTTTGGCACACTCTTCCTATGCACTGTTATTTCAATAGGAAAAGGGGGGAAGGAGTTTTCTCTGCGTTAGAGCTATTGAAATGAGGGCACCCCCAGAGTACAACCGCCCTCCCTTCTTCTGGTCTGCATTGAATGGGACACGCTCCCCCCTCGACAAACAAAGGGCCCTTACAGAAAAGGGGTCGGCGGCATCGGCTCCAGCAGGCATATGGTAGATTAGCTGATCTCCGCATCCCTTCTCCCGCCCTCCCTCCCCCCTGAGCTGCACATTGAGCGCTTCCACTCCACTTATTTAGCATACAGGTGGGCATCACTCCAGTGCAAAGACCACCTCTCGCTGGTGTGCGCTCGCCCGACTTCCTCTCGTCCAACCGTTCCTCTCGGTTTCTCAATAGAGCCACAGGTTCTTTGTGGTTTATGGCCGCCGAGTGTCTCGACCCTCCAGCCTCCTTCCGTTGCGGGTTTTATTACAAAGGCCTGTTACTTTTCTTTTATGTACAGCCCTGTCCTGAAATCTGTCACATGGTTTAACAATTTCCTACTAATGGTTTCTAATTTTTCTCTTTGTAGATTTGAAAAGGCCATTCAACAGTCAAGCCGAGTTGTCAACGAGTAAGTTGTGTTCCACTCCATATTCTAAAATCATTAACTGGCGTTTGGCTGTTTATTGCGCCTCTTATTTATACAACATTGCTCTCTTGGGACTAATGTTCTACACAATTTAAAACTGTCTGTTGATTGCTTCCTTTCCTTTCTGTCAATTATAGGAGGATACCAATTCGAAGAATCAACTCATTGCCAGTAAGCACATTTGTGATGTTTGCGTTGTTTGCAGGCCTGTGTGTGCTGTTCAGGGCCGGTAGATGCCGTAGCGACGTGGTCCGTTGTAGTTTGCTCAAAGTTTCACCTTGAACTGTTCCTCTAATGAATGCACAAAGAAAACAATAAAATGAAAATAACTTCACACGTGCTGCTGGGTAACAAGATTCGATCTCTGATTTTATTAGTACACAACACAACCTCGTGTATTCACTGACCACAGAACAGCTTGTTTACAGTAGCCGAGACTCTGCTGACAAGGCTCCTCTTCTCTCCCCCTGCCTCAGCCTCAGCTGCTGAGTTTCAGTCCGGCTTTCAAGGGACAGGAAACAGATTCGCACCGCTATGGAGTATTCGGCCAACAACCCTCACAAATGAACGCCCCTTCCTCCTCTCCACACAACAAGGAGAACATGCCAGAGGTCAGTGGTGACACTTGTCTTTGGTAGAAGGTGTTTGGAAAGAGAACCTTCCTTGGTAAATGGTCCTTTTCCTGCTCGGATAAAGAAGCTAACAGAACTTTAAGTAGTGTTCATCTTAAGTTGAAGTGTTTCTTGATTGTTGTCTGTAAAACTGAGAGAACTTGGAGTTGGTAGTGCATTGACGTTCTTTTCAAAACTGTTTTCAGGAGGGCTTTGAGTTCAAGAAACCGACCAAGCCGGTGTCACGTGGCCGGGTGCGCTCTTTCAACGGCGGACCATCGAAGGACGCGTTCGCCCACCGCCCCAGCTCAGCACCCGCCCTCATGGTACGTGGACACCGGGATCGTGTCTGTCTTTGTGCACAAGGTTAAGACCTGGCTCTAGCAAAAGTCAAACTCTGCTCTTTCCTCTTTTTGTTCAGTTTTCTTCACCCCCTCCAAGCCATCAGCTTGACTTCCATGACTCCAGCCCCATGTTCCTGAGACTTTCCTCCCTCACCTCCTCGCTGAACGACGACGAGGAGGACGACGATGGATTTCTTGAAGTACTAGATGACAACATGGAGGTGAGGCCCTGTGACTTCACAGAGAAGAAGATGAGACATTATTTAACTCGAACCACACGATTTCTTTCATCAGCTGCACTACTAGGTTCACAACATCCTGTGTCTGACATCCCCTCTCTGTCACCAGCAGAACGTCTGTGGGATGCCGATGGGAATAGCCAGCCTGCTCACTGCCCCGCTGGTGTCTGACAGCGCAGGAGAAGACTCTGTAAGTTTGCCTACGAAACAAACAAAAGCTCTGTGATCACAGCAGAGAAACATCGGCAGCGTTTCATTGTTGTATAATCTGCATGACGAGGGAGATACAACCGTTATGGCAAGAATGTCTTTTAGAGGCCGAAGAAATGTTTCCCATGCTGCATTTCATGTCACATGAATCCCCTTTAAATTAAAGCCGAAGTCTTTCATGTTTATCCAGTGTTTGACACCCCAAATGTCAAAGGATTGTTGAGTTTGATGGGGTTTTTTGTTTATTTTTCCCCCACCCCCTCTCCTCCAGCCTGTGATTCGCTGCCGGCCACGAAGCCTGTTTCGCTCGCCCTCCATGCCCAGTCCCGTGTCCCGTCCCTCTGCCAAGCGCCCCGACTGCCCCGGAGATGAAAACACGCCGGTCAGGGTGAAGAGACGCCGCAGCCTGGCGGGAACACAAGTCACCACTCTAGAACAAAACCCTGAATCCCCACGGATGGTGAGTCCTCACTCATGAGTGTTTGTGATAGTCACGGTGATGCCCGGTTGTATGAATGATCGAGGCCGACATGACGGCAACAGGAATGTGTCATATTGATGAGTCTGGGCTAGTAGAAATTAAGTAAGACCATCCTCTGAGTGTTTGTACATGTGTCTCGCTGTGTTCAGAGACAAGTTAATCTCACCTGTGAACTTCATTGTCAGTAACTCGGGACTCAGGTTCCAGCCACGAGCTCCTCGCTGGAAATGGTCTTGTCTGGGGTCGAGCTTAAATGTTTGACTCAGGTTTAAGTCAGAAAAGGTGTGTGGACACATCCTGCAGCTGCTGTTATCAGCTTGGGAACTGATAGTGTGTGTGTGGTTTTTTTTTTCGGTTTTTCATCGTTTGATCCTCTCTCGGAATTCAGGAACTGATCCATTTAGTCTAAAGAACAAACCTGATGATGCGATAAATCTGCAGCTTGGGCACCAGTCTCTCCACTGACCATCTGTTACCTACTTAGTGGAAGCTTCTGAAACATCCGCCGAGGCCGACCGGCTATTGTCGCCGACGATCTCGGATTACCTCATTTTCTCCTCGGCTGCCTCCTTAAGTCTCTCCCTCGTCTCCTTCCAGGGCTGCTCGCTGCTCCAGAGGTCCAAGTCCTTCTGTCAGACCGAGCTCGAGAAGCTGCTGGACAGTGACGACGGTTCTAACGACCTAATCGGAGATTTCACCAAGGTAAGGAAGACTGAGCATTCGCAGCCGAGTTTTTTTTTTTTCAACGCTGGTAACTTAATTATGTGAAACTAAGTTGTCTAATTCAATCTCCTTTTTTTTTTTTTTTTTTTTTTTTACCTCTTAGCATTTTGTATTACCCACAGTGAAGGGCAGCCATCAAGACCTCAAGTACATTACCTCAGACACGGTGAGTAGCTGATTTCTCTCTTGCCCTGAAGACAAATTGCTGGTGTTTTTGTGCTGTAATTCTACATTTATTTTAGAAGTAAAGCATTAAGGTGTGTGTTTTCTGTCGGCCTCAGATGGTGGCAGCTCTGACCGGCAATTTCAACCATCTGGTTGAGCGAGTGATTGTCATCGACTGCCGCTACCCCTACGAGTTCGAGGGAGGGCACATCAAGGTGAGTCGGCATCTGCCAGCGTGGGAGCACAGAAAAGAATCAAACGGAGCCGGACCTCCCGATTCTCTTTCGACTTCTGCAAGAAGACCTCAGGTTCAACTCCCACGCATTTTCACCTCTGTCATGTCAGGGCGCTCTGAACCTGCACCAGGAGGCACAGGTGGAGGACTTCCTCCTCAAGACCCCCATCGTCCCATCCTGCCCGGAGAAGCGAGTCGTCATCGTCTTCCACTGCGAGTTCTCGTCAGAGCGCGGCCCTCGGATGTGCCACTTCGTCAGGGAGCGGGACCGCGCCATGAACGACTACCCCACGCTCCACTACCCTGAACTCTACATCCTGAAGGGAGGATACAAAGAATTCTTCCCTGATTTTAAGGTTAGTTTTGCTTTTGAGCCGATTATTTATCCTGCCAGTTGAGCTTTAACTAGGGCTGAATCAGTCCGCTGCAAGATCAGTTCAGTGGCTTTCACCTGCATCACAGAGTTGAACTTGACATTGAATTCATTGGGCCACCAATTATCGCAGAGATCATTGGTGATGACATTGGAGAGCTTTTACGTGCAACAGCTAGTTCTGTCAGCCCGGATTGGTACCGGAAACCAGTTAACGTCGGCTGCAAAAAACCCCCCAAAACTGACGCAACATTGCGCACGTCCAGTTAAATTGTGTTCAGATACGAGGTTGGGTTTTCTCAGCAGCTCAATTCCCCAGTCATACAGACACAGCATGATATAATTAATAATAATAAAATAGAATGACGACAAAGTGTATGAACAGCGTAAGCAGCTCCGCCCCACAGTGACAGATGAACGAACCCCTCGGCAGCCGCCCAGTGCTCTGAACTTGTCTCACTGTGTTCCTGCGCAGTCACAATGTGAACCTCAGTCCTACCGGCCCATGCACCACGAGGACTTCAAGGAGGACCTCAAGAAGTTTCGCCTCAAGAGTCGCACCTGGGCCGGGGAGCGCAGCAAGAGAGACATGTACAGCCGCCTGAAGAAGCTGTGAACGCCTCCTCGTCCTCGCAGACTGCCTCTGAAACACACACTGCCCCCACCCCACCCCAAATGGACCGAGTGCAAATTTCTCCAAGAGCCCAAGGCCTCGCCCCACCAGCAAGGAAAGAAGTGCCAACAGAACAGCGATTTTCTTAAATTGCTAAAGCTTCATTTAACAATGGAAAAGTCAGTTATTTATGCAAATTTTAAAGAGTGAAAGAAATGAAACAACAAACCCTTGACCTGAAGGATCAGCGTCACCGAGGTGCAGTGAGCAGATTTCGTTTAGCGGATCTGCAGCAATGTGATGGTTTTATAAACCACTTGGACCTACTGCCTGTTTTGGGTTTTTTTTACCTTTTTGTTGTGTGTGTTTGTTTTTTTTTTTTACCTTGTAATGCAGGCACGAGCGAGCACAACTTACTGCCACATTGCTATAAAACAACCAAACCACACTGCCAAGTCTGACGTTTGTCTTTCAGTCTCCTCAGTGGATATTTGGGGGGTTTTTATATTACATTTGTCATGTTCCACCTTATTTAAGCACTTAATTTAAGAAAAAAAACCTGAAATGGGGAGGTGCTTTTTTATACTGCTTTTTTTTAAAATATCATTTTTAATGAATTTTGTTGACCCTCATTTAGACGTTGACTCTGTTGAAAGCATTTTTTTTTTTTTTTAGGCCTCCCAAACTGAAATTGTGGTTATTCTAATGGTAACTTTTAAAGCTATAACATTAATGCAGATTTTTTTTTCTTCCTCCTCCTGATTAGTTTCAATACTTAGTGAGAAGAAACCAAAGCAAAACAAACTACCTGTTAACTTTGCAGTGAGATTTTTTTTTTCTAATGCTGCAGGTCAGCAAGTGCGAGAGGATTTCTTTAATGTAAGAAAAACACCTTTTTTGTTTTGCTTTGAATCCCTCAATGTTCCCACATAAAATGTCTTCCCCTCTGCAGATGTCCGTTTATAATGAGGCGGGTGGTTTGAATATTGTGGTACAGGCTCGTGGGGGAGCTGCTCAAATAAAGATCCAATGTGCATTCAAATGGGATGTACAGTATCTAATGCTTGTTTTTTTTTTTTTATTCTTTGGTAGGACAAACACAAGTATTATGATTGGTACCAATATGTTTAAGTTAGATACCCTCTTTAGATGCACTAAAACATGGTAAAATTCAAATTTATATGATGACTGAATGTCAACAAGATGAACATGATCGGGCATTTGATGGCAGCCTTTGGAACATGGATACTTGGTGTTATAGACATTTATCTCATTGCCCAAAACGTATCAATGCTCAGTCCTAATGTAAAATTCATACCGTTTTCTGACATTTTAAAAAGTAACACTTAATAGAGAGAGTAACAGATGGTAGAAGCTAATATACATTTTTAAATTTAAGGAGCCTCCGGGTTTTATGTTAGTTGTCCAGATAAGCGTAAAGCTGCTAACAGGCAGACCCGACGCTCCATGTTTAAAATTAGAGCAGCACATCTGCCGTTTTGTTTGGTCTGCATGGCGGGGACACTGGTTTTTCCTGCGCACACAGAGCAGTTCCTGTTTTTTCAAATTCTCCCTCTGCAGCCAACATTGGGAGGGGCCTCTCTCTGTCGTCCTGCTGCTGCACGTGCCCACACACACACACACACATTCCTGTGTGTGTAGGGAGTGGCTCTGCGGCTGCAGCGGCCGGCAACCTGACGTGTCCTGACAGGAGGGTAACAGCTCTGTTGCAGGAGGGAAAAGAAAACAGAGCCAGCGTGTGCTGTAAACACGTGACTGAGCTGAAGGGGGGGGGTTATAAAACCACAACTCCCTCCCCTCTGGCACGTTACCAAAGTTTGAAATCAGGCAGTTTCCCAGCCGGCCCATGCAGCTATGGGAAAGAGAGGGCAAGCCTTTGTTTGCATTCCACCGACTGAGGTCTAAAGACTAATTTACAGCCAACAGTTTCTCTCTGAAACAAGAGGCTGTTGGCCGTCTCCTGCAACTCCAGACTCAACTGAAGATGCTCTAACTCTAATTCCTAAACCCTGGAAAGAAACATAGCTGAGAAAGGAAAAAAATCAGAAAACCACATTTTGCCTCAGTGATCTTTACATGCACTTGTCAATGGGTCCACACTATTCATAATCAAGCTGCCACCTTTGTCTGAAATCGACCCGACGCTGAGGTTGAAGGGGCCCTCGCACTTTCAGACGAGCCATACATAATGCAACGCTCGCAACAGCCCTTCAGTGCAAAGCTTCCCTTTCCACTTCAACAGTCTGTTTTAAAATGCAGATGAGTCCCCGGCAGGTCACACACACACACACACACAAAAAAAGCAAAAAAAAAAATGGGACAGGTTTTTACAACTAGAACTGTTCAATTAGGAGCTGGAAGTGCAAGAACTCAACGAAATAACTGGGGGACACTTGAAATGTTGCAACAATGGGTTTCCAGAAAATTGAAACTGTGTTCATTGAGTTGCTTTGTCAGTTTCCATAGGTCTTCAGTTTAAAGTCGTATAATGCAAAAATCAAACTTATGGATCCCATCCAGATGAAAAAAATGCACGAATTCAATGTCAACATTAATGTCAACAACTGTAACTGCACCCAGAAGTGGAGGCTGCTGTGTAAACAGATAATGAATGCAAATATAGCATAGCATAATTGTAATAATAGAAAATGATAATATATGAAAACAGTTAAATGTCAGTATAGCAGCTCACAGCTACATTAAAATCTGCCATAAACAATATTTTAATGTTTGTATACTGCTTATAAAGACTAAAGCAAATGATTTAAAGTGTGTATAAGCTAAAGGATGTTATATTTTTACTGATTACATAACTGTCAAATCAAAGTATTTCATTACTTCAATGCAAATAATCATGTCCTTTGCCATTAAGTGGTTCTGCTTGTTTCTTTGCAGTGGAGGATTCAACCTCCTGTACATGATTTGAGGTTGGTGAAGCACCCAAAACTACCCCACCCTTCCTATCATCATCTCTCCTCTGTGAATCCACCTCTAAACCCCCAGCCCGTCCTGTTTTTACACCCCCCATTCCCGGAGGTCATGCAGGCAGCTCTGGGCCCATCAAAGGTGCCCTCACATTAAAGCAGAAGCCTGGGTGTCACCTTTAACTCCCCCTCCTGTAGACACTGACGGTAAACTGACAAACCTGCCTGTAAAGCAAGGTCCTGACAACCTGGCAAAGGGTGGTGAAACGCAGAGCAAAACACTGCGGTTTCAAAGGATGTGTGGGGGCTGTGGTTTGGAGAGGTGAACTTCCTTTTTTGAATGTTTTCGAGGATTGGAAACCCTCGCTTTAGATTATTGTTCTCTTGCCTGCAGTACGTTTTTGCCTTCTGTGCATCTTTCCTGCAGGCTGAGGTAATTTCACCATAGAAAACTCTGAGGATGTTTTCATTTCCCTCAGCAGCACAAATATTTTGTTTGCCTGCCACATGTTGTTCTTAACTTCCTTTAATTTCAAACTAGTGGGCCTCGCCGTCATTGGCCCGTGTCACTCGCTGATCGCCCTTTGCTTCACCCACATCCTGTTGTTATTCTTATTCAGCTGCTTTTGATTCGAAAAAGGGATCTATGACTCATTGTGCAGAAATACTGAAACTCACTCAGACTTTTCCTGTGGTGAGCACAACACATACATATTTACTTTGAGAGTCAAAGCTCCATATTGAAATGCTGATCCTCTGCACGCCGTGAGCCTCAGCAGGAAAATGAATGAAATCCGGCTTCACTTTCACATTGACTTCTCACTCTGCTTCAGGCTAATTATTACCTGCAGTTAGCCCATTTATTCCTTTGTTACTGAAGAATGATGTCTGTAAGCTGGTCTGGGCTAATCATTGCATACAGTGTGGGTTTTGCAGAAATACCTCCACACCTGTTCTGATGAAAAGCTTCATAAAATGTTTGCCACATAGAGGCCATGACCAAAATTAGACAATGTTAGTCCTTGGTAAAACTGTGGAACAGGTCATGAAAGGAACATTATCAGTCGAAAAGGAATAAATAAAAAATTAACATAGTTAACATAGTGCAACATTAACATAGTGACAAAAAAAAGTGATGGCAACTTGGACAAGAAGAAATTATGCCTCCAGCAAAGGTTATTTTCACCTGCAAACATGTTTGGTCAATATCAACCTACCTGCACTTGTCTGGCAGGCAGGACTTGTTTGTTTTCTTTTAAATAGTGTGAGCAGTTTGTCTGTCTGTTTGTGTATAGGCCAACAGGTCCCTCCTTTCCCAGAAATTTTCAACAAAAATGCAACATTAACATATTTTTTTATTGAATTTTTCCACTTTATGGACCAATATTTTCTGTTTTCAAAGGCGACCCCACACTGCCAGGACCAGCTGCAACGAGTGCTCACATAGTCTTCCTCAGATAACGTCCACATGTCAACTTGTACAAGATGTCCCCGCAGAGAATGTAGTTTGAACAACTGCAATTCCATGACACATGGGAAGACTGCATCATCTGTGTGACGTGATCAGAGGTTCCAGAACAGCTACTGGATGGACTTTGTTGGGATTATTTTGTCAACATTCATTTCAAATGAAACCTGTCTGTTTTTTAAACTTTCATTCGCTCTGGGAAACTCATCCTCCCAAGAAGACTAAGTCTAGGCAGAATCTGTTGAATCTGATGAGTTGAAATTTAGATCTGATAATACACCTTAAAGTTATTGCAGTTATGAGCTGAACAGTATACTAAATACTGGGAAAAGTGGACTTGATATTCTTTAACGTGTAACTCACTGTCTGCATGAATGATAACTCCATTTTGCTCTAATGTATGACCTATGTCAACCTAGTCAACCTGTCTGTTCTATTTTTGTTCTTTCTTTGTTTCATGTTTCCTTGTTTGTCTTTTATTGTGGAAAAAATAACTGAAAATTAAATAAAAAGTTTGAAAAAATAAAGTTATTGCAGTTCATCTCATGGGCTACATTAATTACTCCATTATACCAAATTCTATGGCAAGACATCCTATAACCACTAAGATATTTCATTCATGGTGGCACTGGAGGAAAAGGCAGGTGATCACCCAGTCATTTGGATGCTTTGTGTCAAAACCCTAATGTCTGTTCTAAAGTTCATGTTAATCCCTGCAGCATTTGTTGAGATATTTCATTCTGGACCAACGTGGTGGACTTGATCAAATTGACCATTACCAGAACACATGACCCATCAAACCTAATGTTCCTATCATCCAGCTGTTAGAGGCGCAGCAATGAAACAGGAAAGGAAAGTTTTCATCCCCAAAAAAGGATGAAATCCAACAAACATCTCAAACTGTCTCATCCTCGGATCTTGTTACAATGTTTTTCAGACTCAGCAGGTCTGTGCAGGGCAGAGGGTGAAGAGGTTAACGGGACTGTGGAGCGAATGTTAACAAAGCAGAGTCAATGTTTTCTCTGGTCTCTTCCCTCCATCTCTGCAGTGTATTCACACACACACACACACACACACACACACACACACACACACACACACACACACAGAGCAGGGCCTCGAAGAGTGAAGAAGCGTGACCAGCAGCAGCTGTTGGATTAACAGCTGCTTCTGTTTGTCCGCTGAGACACAGAAACAATCTGATCCCAGATCTCGGCCCCTCTGCAGCCGCCCCAAGTCTCTTGGTCCTGATTTCATTCACTCCAAGTCAATGTGATTTAGTTTAAATCTACTGTACTGTCAAACATACAAATAAATCTGTCAAAACATACACATCTTTACAAAGACATAAAGGGAAATTCATCTTGATGAAATTATCCAGCCATAAAAAATCAGTCAGTTGACACGAGCAAGTAGATAAGACCATTTTTTAAAATGTTTTACAGTTAATCAAGAAAATAAACCTCAGATTAATTGATAAGGAAAATAGCTATCGTTTGCACATACTGTCTTATATCATGTAGATGCATAAGAGGCAATAAATATGGTCATCGTCCTTTGTTTATATTTTAAAAGGTGTAAATACATAAACAACCCATAAATATAATATAATATATATGATATAAAGCGAGCGCCATCTGCTGTTTGAAATAACGCAGAGCAACGGAAGCTGAGAGTGGTCAGCTGACCAACGCGGAAGCGAAAAGTCAAAAACATCACAATGCCAACTGAACTCAGTTCGTGACAAATAAGTGTCGTTTTGGTGAGTTCGGTCCACATGTGACAGCCATGGTTCGGTGTTTCCTGATCCACACCGTGTGTCCCGTCAGTGCTCTGTCTGCCGAGGAGAGCAGGGTCCTGTACTGCCGGGTGTTCGGTCCAGATGAAGCGGTTCTGACCGGGCAGCACCGGGAGCTCAGCCCGGAGGAGAGACGGCTTCTGCAGAAGGAGAAGGCGGCGGTGGTGGCGAGGTGAGCACGCCTCTTTCCCGGAGTTGTCGCTGGAAATGTCTTTATTTAAGCACCAGCTGTTTGTTTTATAAGCGGAAAGCTTACTGTACAGTTCCACCCAATGTTTATTTTAATAAGTACACTCAGGTAAAACAACGCGGTCTAATACAACAGTCCTGCTATAAATCCTAATTTATGAAGGTTCTAATGTTCAGCTTGTGTTCAGACTGGTCATCGAGCTGTTGATTCAGCTCTATGATCTGTTTACAGGATGGAGTTTGTGGTGATGAGTTTGCTCTCATATTGATATAACTGGGTGGACACCATGTCTTTTTTACTGTAATTCACCACAATGCTGAATCAGCACCTTCTCTGAACTAAACATTACAGGCCTCACGAAGGTAGGATCGTTAAATCAGACTGCAGTAGTAACTGTATGTGTACCTAATAAACTGGGAACTGACTATAATTTCTGTGAATCTTTCTGATTAAAAAAAAAATACTTGGCTGACGGTCATATCTAATGGTAACAATTTTGCTAGTACATTCATAAAGTGCTCATTTTCACATACAGATGGGCAGAGGGGGCTTGATGGAAGACTGTGGTGTTGTTGTGGGGTTTGTTCCTTTTAAAGTCTCCTTTTAAAAAAGAGTCTTGTGATGACTTGGTTGCCACAGAAATCCGCCTCGCTGTTCCACCGACAGTGAGTCAGCACGAGCTTCCTCCACACGTTGTTTGAATCTCTGCAGAACGACACCACTAATTACCCGAAGTGGTCCAGCATCTTTGCTCTTGTGTCTGACATTAAATAATCTGCAGGAGAACATAATAATATGGGTGGTGAAAGTAGGAAGAACCCACAACTGGGCTTAAATTGTCAGATGAAGCTCCATTAAAAGGGATCACCTTTAATGAGATTAACAACGCCGATAAATGAACTGGGATTGTGGAGATCTGTGTCTTCCTCCCTCATGTTGCGTAAAAATAAAAAAAAAATTATATATTTAATATCATTTTTAGGCTTTGCAGCAAACACCAAACATGGTGTTGACATTTTTGCTATTTCTAGAAACTCTGAATACATCAGCTCTGTTTGTGCACGAATAACAGTAATCCAGTGCATCCACCCCTCTGTCTGCGTCCCGCTGATCTCCGTGTAAGGAGGCTGTCAGTCTTCTCTGCATTCGTCTCATTTGTTTTCAGCAGGCTGAGGGTTTCTTTCACACGGCGTTTGCGGAGCTTTCTGTCCTCCCACATGACAAACTGTAGCTGCTGATTATCACCGTCAGAAGAAAACACTCACTCCCTGTGTCGGGGAGAAGAATGACAACACTGTTCTGCTACTACATGACAAGTAATGACATCAGCTTGATGCTTTATTTGTGTGTTTTTCATGCGTGAACAAATAACAGTCATTCGTCGGCTGTTTTTCCAGCCTAGAGGGAGCAGCTGCATTAATGCTGTCGATAAAATGGCGAAACGCTGAAAACAGGAAACCTTTACTCGAATTCCTTATCTGGTCAGGTGGCTGTTCTGGTATACGTTTACGTATTCTATGTAACCAAGTGCTGAATCACTCCACTAATTGGTTAGTAAATGCAAAACTGACAGTTTTTCATTATAAATTCCTTGTTGTTTCTTGTTTTTTTATTTTAACTTTTGTAGGTCTGATTCTTTTCTGGCAAACGTTCCAATTTAAAGCCATCACTCTCTGGTCATTTGATATGGGTGCCTGCCATTATTTTCTAAACTAAAAATCATTATTTGCAGTAGTTGCTGTAATTTATGTAGTGATGGTGATTTATAAAAAAGGTAAAGGTTATTACTAAAGAAGCCAACAGCCAACATGTCCCCGTCTTTCTAAAAGTGACCCCTGATCCTGTGTGACCCAGACAGGTGAGGAGCGCCGCCTCCCTGTCGCGGGAGGCTTCGGGCCGGCTGCCGGTGGAGGCGATGCCGGGGGAGGAGGCTCTGGCCCTGCAGGATGCCAGCAGCGGAGCGGTGCGCCTGAGAGCCGGGGACCCTTTCTCCGAGGAGATGAGCGCTCTGTGGCTGGGCGTCCAGAGTCTGGGCTTCACGCTGGTCTGCGAGCCCCACGAGAACCTGCTGCTGGCCGAGGGAACCCTCCGGAACCTGACCCGACACTGCCTGGAGCACCTGCACATGCTGGGGCAAGGGAGCGAGGTGAGAGTACAACCCGCAAAACAGATCAGGAGGAGGTTTTTAATACCCAAAAATAATGATATGTTACCTTTTAAAATCTAAGATACAAATGCACAGAATTGGATCAGATTTTGTGGCCATAGCTCCAAAGACCTTTCAAAGGAGAAGAGGGTTCAGACCACTGAACTTGGATTTGTCAAACCTGAAGTGGATTACTCTGCAGACTTGAGCTAAACCTGGTCTGACGTGATCTGACCAGAGAAAAAGAGCAGGTACATTCTGAAGTCTCTGTTTGAGTATATTCCTGATTTGAAAAGTCCAAGTACAGTGCTTTTTTATGTGGCTACAGTACGAAAATGTCTGTACTACCTGTTTCACAACATCAAGTGGCCTGACAATGGAGAAAATGTAAATAATTATCTTTGCACCTTAACTTTGAAACATAGATGCCATCTTCAGCCTTGTTGTGGTTCGGATGTCACATCTGAGCTGGACTGGGTCCTGGGCCAGGTAGAAGGGAGAAAAGGCCAAGGACACTGACTAGAGGAAAAACAGACAGTTTGGATGAGTTAAATGAAGAAATCAGCACAGTGGGACTTTGAGAGGCCCAGAGACAGCCCTTTGATTGACTTTTGTGTGGCTACAAACAAAGTCTGAAGAAGAAGGCCAGTCTACAGTCACTGCCAGTGTTTGTACTACTGTTTGTACCAGTTGGTCCTCCAGCCATGTCGATTTGCTGTTGGCCGGACTGTGAGGCCGGGATTAGGAAGAAAATTAGAGAGTATAATAATTAGGGTGTGTAGCTCTGCCGCTGCAGTTCGAGAGAGTATTTTTATTATTGTGGTTTTAAAGGATTAATCAGCAAATTCCAGGAAAAGGTCAAAACCAACAATGAACTGATCCTGCAAACATGTGTCACAAAGCTCGGCATCAGTGAGCCACACTGTTGCACGGACACGTTCCTGCCGATTAATGTAGGAATACACCGTGTATAAGCACAGTATAAACTAAACAAATTGAAATTGACTTTAAAAATTATTCTCGGCCATGGAAATAGAAGTCTGACAAAACAGTCCTAACTCAAGGTCCACGTCCTACCGTCTTCTAGCACTTTCAGCTGGTCTTCATCAGTGAAATGGGTGGCCACAATAAAAGAAATCACAACAGATAAAAGTTGCATCTCTCTGACAACTGTGTGTGGTACAGACTTTTTTAAAAGAGAATGTTCTGGAAAATGAACTTGTTTTCAAAAATCTGATTAGGATGTACAGAGTCCCCAACTCCTGTTCAAGTAACTTTTGCCAGACTGGAGCATGTTCCTCTGTTGAAGCACCATTTGTTGCTGTTGTCTGACACAGTGTGTGTATTTTTACAAACTAGTTCTTGTCTAGTACATCTTTAACGATACTGTAGTCAAAGGAAACTACATTGTGTGTACCGCAGCTTCTACACATGTTTAAAGGCCTCATCAGACTGAAACCAGTCGACCTGAACTTTTTATTTAGCTGCAGAGCGGCGCTCGCCTAATTCTCAGCTGTAGACTCATTATACGGTCTGGGAACCGAAGGCTGGAGCCGCGCAGATTTTCATTGCCGCCATTACAGAGTCAGCACGGCGGCGGCGCTAACAGCAGCTTTCCCTGCAGGTCCTGCTGAGGAGCAACCGTATCGACGCCCTGCTCAGCCGCCTGCTTCCTCACGGGCAGCTCCTCTTCCTCAACCACCGCTTCGCCCAGAGTCTGGAGAAGGAGGTGGCCGCCACATCGCCAAGTGAACCTACACGGCCGCCATTTGTCGTGTCCACGTCGAGTGGATCGCCTCGGCAAGGTCCGGCCTCCAGTGTGAGCTGGATCACCGCTAACTGTCCGTGATGGCTTTCTTGTTAAGGTGACATTTCTGCAGCGGTAGAAGAAGAACGGGCTGTTGGCAGCTGTTGTTTCAGATTGCCAAGGTGGTAAACAAGCCCCCCCCCACCACCACCACCACCCCCGGCCACTTGCAGCTCACTCCTGACTGCTTCCTGTGTGGGAGGCTTCAGTTTAAATCCTGTTTGTCAAATTGAGGAGTGGAAAAGAAAAATGTGGCAGATTAAAGAGCGCAGCTGAGGAAGCTGGTTCACAGCCGCTCGTCGGCATCAAACGCTGGTGTTTATCTAGTTCACCATACTTGAAATGTCAGTGTGACTTTGACCAACCAGACTTCAGCTGCTTGTTTGTGTTTGTTTGTTTCTGACAATTCTGGGAGCATAAATGAATCTCAAAACGCCTTATCGTGACTTTTATTTTTTTTAGTATTTTTCCCTGAAGATGAGGAAAACCAGGATTGGTTTTTTTTGTTGTTGTTGCAGTTCAAGGTTTGATTCATCTCATAGTAACAAACAGCAGCAAACGGAGCAGAGGAAAATCAAATTCGAACATTTTTAATGTCATTTTGAACTAGAAATGTCAGAACCTGTGGGACACTGAGGACAATGAATAAGTCAGGATGTGGCATGAAATATAATAAAACTTTCTTAAAGAAATACAACAAATTTCCAGCACTACCCGGGCTGTATTCTTTGAAACTGGCGCTCATCAATCAAGAGCACACAACGTCTCTTCAAAAATAAAAACAAGGCGCAGGGTATTGAACACTGGAATTGATAAACACAAAAGGAAGAGCTGCCATGTGTGACCAGCAGATGGCGCTGCCGTTCCTGTCTTTCACTGTGCAGTTAGGGACAATGCAGAGGAAAGCAACTTATTAACTCGAAGTTAAAGTATTTGTTAAAAAGTAAACCTGGAATCATTGTACAATGTACTGCCAAACGTGTGTGGGCAGCGCTGCTTCTGTGTGAGCCACTTCTAATGTAAATAAAATCTTCAAAGAAAAAAAAATCAAACAGGGAAATTCAGATTGAACAAATGATAGAGGAAGAGATGCAGAGTCATAAATAATGTAAATCCAATCGGAAGATGAGGATATTTCTGGTTTTAATTATTTTTCAGTAATGGGCTCCCTGCCAGCAGCACTTTGAATCCAGAATAAATGTCCGACTGCAGAAATAACTGTTTCTGAAGGCAGTGCAGTCAAACTCTCCAAGGCTCTCCAAATAATTGGGGGTTTTGAAGCCCCCAACCCAGCCCCTCCGCCAGAAAAAGTCTAATGATGGGCAAGACCAGACTGGAAGGTGATGATTTTTAATGAAGGGAAACCTTAACGGTGCATCACGCAATCATATCCGAGACGAAAAGTTTGCCTGCGCCTGTATGGCAGCAGTTTGGAAAGGGCCTTTTTCCTGTTTCCACAGGATGGAATAACTCCGCGCAGAGCCCCGACCTCAGCCCCCGTCCAACACCTTTGGGATGAGCTGGAATGCCGACTGCGAGCCAGACCTCGCCGTCCGACATCAGTGACCCACCCTCATGAATAAAACAAAGCCTGCGAGCTGCAGCGGTTCAGGCAGTCAGCTCGGGTCCCCCCCTGCTGCGCTCGCTCACGGAATACTCTACACACCGCTCTCTCGCTGCATGATACACCCAGCGCGCCCACTTCATTAGGGAGGGTGTACTCGAAGCTCGAACCTTTTATCGCTCACCTGAAAGGTCAGCTCTCACTTCCTGCTGCCTCCGCCACCCCAGCATCCACCTGTAGGCTCTGCATCCACCTTCACCTCGGGCTGGGGGAGTTATTATTATTATTGTTGTTGTTGTTTTTGCTGCAGATTAATATCCATGGCTTTGGAATGAGATGTATGCATAATGTCCATGTGTCCACCCGTGAGGTCAAGTGAAGGAAAATAGTGTGAGAATATCAGAGAAACCACACTTAGTCTAAAATAAATAAATAGAACATAATTTTTTCTGAGCTTTGTGTTTAAAGTGTGTCTTTGTGTTTAAAGAAGCCCAGTTTTCCAATTTTGGTCATTTTGAGTGTAAAAATCAACACCTTTGTTTTCTGATCAGTCAACATTCCTCAGCTTTCAGTGAATCGGGAGACATTGTTCAGATTTGAAATGGAAAAATACATTTAAAAAATACACAATACAGATAAACTAGGGTAAGTGAAATATTTGATATGCCTCATTTGAAGAAGTGGACTGGGTTCAACTCTATTGAGATTGAAGCTATTTGAGCAGACATGTTGTTTTTGTATTATCTTGTTGTTGTTTTTTTAAAATGTATATACTGTTTGTTATATTGCTCTCATAAAAATAAACCTCTACATACATACGTTATTTATCGATTAGTTTGTTCTCCCATTTTAGCACGGTGTTCCGTTTTTTTTTAACTTTACCGGGTTTATATAAATACCCAGGGGGAGAATATTTATGTGTGGATTCATAATCTTAAAGCACACGTTCACATTTAATCAAGAGGCTCCTTCAGCGCAGCACATCCAGTCATTCAGCTCTGTGAACTGTTTACCTGTCAGACTGGCAGTCCAGCGTTTCCCCCGCTAGGGGGCAGTGTGTAGCCGAGCTTGATGAGAGCTGCAGTCTGTGCTGCTGATAATGAGAGACAAACAGTGACACCGGAGCACAAATCCACCCGGCCACACAATCACAACTGCTGCTGCTTTGGAACAGTTTAAACTGAGCTGGTAGACGTCAGACAAACAGCACCGAGACTGTTTTCATGTGTGTATGAAAATAGTTTCTAATTACATGTAATTAGTGACGCACAGGCACAGGAAGTTGATCTTTGCCTGCAAACAGCTGTTTGATAAAAATGCATGAGTTGACGTCAAGTGGAGATTGCAATTACTCTGTTTCGTGCACGTCTGCGTGTGTGTGTGTGCCTTTGCTTTTATCAACTGTGATTGCACACCCTATCCTAATATCATTAGTGCACTGCTCGGTTCGCAGGGAGAGTTATCAATAAGTACTTGTTACAGCTTATAGTGTACAAACATACAGTACGTAAGTGGATGGGGGGCACGGGGTGAAAAAGTGTCTCAGTGTAATTGAACACGGAAATCACAGGGTTAGAAAATGCAGCGCTGCTATACAAAACGAGCACATTTAGCTGTCTTCACTCTGAAAAGAAGCCAATCTGGGGTTAAAGTTAGAAGATTAAATGGATTAAGGGGATGATGAGGTTCTCAGCTAAGTGCTGCTGAAACCTCCGAGAACCTGCAAGTTTCGATTCTGGCCAAACACTGCAGGTGATAACTCCCTGATTAGCATGAGGCGCGAGCTCGTCTGTGAAATCAGCTGCTTTAATGTGAAGTTGAAATGAAAACCTGAGCACTCTCGGGGCTTCAATAGCACTTGCAGAGGGAATAAATTGAAGACCATTTAACTGAAGTACATAAAAATTCTCACAGCAAAAATACAAAAAAACAACCTTGTGCCATTCACCAACTTTGCAAATTGTTTTTTAGCAGCTGAACCTTAGATGAGGGAGAGTGCGGTCAGTTTCTCGAGGGGATCCAAAGGTCAAACTGCATGAGGCGGCGGTGCCAGTGGATCAAAGGCGCAAAAATCTGGGTAGTTGCTTCGCTCATGAGCTGGAGTGCACCCCTGACTCACTGAGTCAAGAGGGAAGGTCTTGCAGAGCGCGTGCCGCTTAAATGGCAGGGAGCAGTGAGGTTGTCCTGCACGGATTTTACCGGCTCAAGTTGTGAACCGGCAAACCTTCAGGGCCGTAAAAGCCATCTTCTCTAACTTGCTCCTGCTCTGATGCTTGTGCCTCAACCAGCCCCCTCCCTTTTTTTTTCTTTTCCTGGCTGCCCTCATATTCACTCATCTGCGCAGGCTGACCAGACCAAAGCTGACGCTGTCACAGCCCATCTCCCGTCGCTCGCTCAGTCTTTTCTTCCTGCTCAGATTTGTCCTCTCCCACCCACCGGCCCAAAGCTCCAACAGAAGATTTTTCTCATCGAATGTAGATACCGGCCACTGAATATGCCAGCTCTTGAGTGTGAGGATTTTCCCTCTTAATATTTCTTTGCCTGCCTCATTAGATGTCTCCCTGACTATTGTATGGCTCATGGCGAGAGCACAGTGGAGAAAATGGGCTCGGCTCCAGCCACGGATACAATATGAATTTCAATGCGACTTGACAACTTATTCACTTTAGCCTCTGTCAGGGCATGTGGTGTGAAATACCTGAACGCCACGGTTCCCATTCATATACATTAGGCATCATTTCTATTCCCTTTCATGCGCACATCCCTGGAATTTCAAATGTTCCTCTCGCTGGCTGAAGCTGAGTGGAGTTTCTACTGGAGTGGATGTTGAGGAATGCTCAGTGATAACGGCTAAACGCCACTCATATGAGGTGTCACAACACATCTGTGTGATCTGTAAATTTCCTGTGTTCTTCGCTGCCTGTGTGGGAGGGAGATTATATGTTTGAAGCACAGTGCGTCGGTGTTGACATGCTAAGCTTGAAGTAATAATAATGGCTCGAATGTAATAATATTCTTTCATCTTGTTTCTTTACCTTAATTCTGCAAATCATACCTGGTGTTCTTTTAAAAAAAAAAATACACATCTTTTTCTTGCTCAGACACACACATCCAGAGAGAGAGAAATGCATTTTCCCCTCCCGGGCCCATCCAGTCTATCAAGCATCAGAAGAGAGATGTTCTCTCTTAGCATCTCAAATCGTGTTAGATTTTCAATTTCAAGCCATTTATTTCATGTTTTTTTCCCCCGAGCCCCTGCAAAATGCCATTTTTTTCACATTTCAACCAATCTACATGAGACGCTCGCTGTCTAAAGGTATAGCTTGTGATCGTGAGACTATCACACCCACTTCAAACAACCCAATTAATTGAAAACATAAGTCAATTATTCTTTAATTAAGCTCCTTCAGTTTGATTGTGTTTGAAGCTCATTGTCAATGAGGGGGGAAACATTTGACTAAATAACAACGTCACAGAAAGAAATGAAAAGAAGGACTTTCAAATCTTCAAATTTCTACCTCCACCCCCACCCCCGAACCCCCCCACCCACACACACACACACACACACACACACATAAAAACATAGAAATTGATTTGTTGATCTGGAAATAAGCTAAGTGTTAAAGCAGTCTAGACTGAAAAAGGCCACATGCTACTGACGCTCTGAAAGTGACTCAGAGAGGATTATACAGCAAGCAGAGATGCCATCATTATTTTCCACCATTATTTTGTAGACACAGATACTTTCATACTGCTGCATGCTTCCACCTCTAACTACCAGCTCATTAGCAGAACACCCTCGTTTTTTTTATCATGCCTAAAACCCTCTGCTTCTTTACCACTTGTGATTGGTCATTTAGTGCAGTTTTTACAGTGATTAAAAATAATCGTGGAGAGGTTAATGCTCGGCTGTGGTGGAACGCATCACGCGGGATCATAATCTCAACAGCTCTGAGCAAATGTGATCATATCCTTTACAGAGCACTGGCTGTAAAATGTTACGACCGCCCCAATAAATTTACATCTGAGGACGGCTCTGATTCTTTTATGGTTAAAATACAGTGAGACTGTGCGTCACTAGGCCTGGAGGGTTTAATGGGTCATACACCTTTATATCACACCATCCCTCCCCTTACAACTTCTCCCTGCTCCCTACACTACCACTTGCATCATTCATAACTGTGCAGGAGGCTGAGGAGATGTGTAAACTCGATGGTGGCTTCAAGCTGTTCTATTCAAGCTGTTTGTAATATGTTTAAGAAAAGTAATTATATTAAAAACATGTACCATGTGCAGGAAAACAAAAAACAAAAAGCCTTGCCGGCATGTATGGGAGCCCAATGCTAATATTTGCAGAGGACTAATGGTACAAACAGTTAAAAAGAAGAAAATATGAGAAACTCAAATTGCTAAAACATAATGAAAAAAAAAAAATTGATTAAACTAAAGGGAAAGTACATATATTAGAAATAAACAATCAGAGCCATAACAATAGCAATATATGATTAAACACTAAAAGTTAAAAAAGGACAAGAATAAAATCAAAGAAATAGAATTCATTGAAATGAATCTATGTTTAAATTAAGTGTTTTGCTTCGCTAATATTGGACAATATGTGGCGATTTGTTTTTTTGTTTTTTTCTTGCAACATGGAAGCATGAAACAGTTAGTGGGTTTTTTAAAAAAAAGATCAAAGATATGCTGTTGAAAACAAACAGTACAGTTATGTTGATCACATTTAAGCTTGTACCCGTTTTGTGGCCTTTTCATTGACTTTCATTGAATGACTGAAGTTTTCTTAACCTCACCTCTAAAGCTCTGACTGGTCGATCTGAGTGCCAAGTGAGTTGTCCCCATAGCACTGTGTGTCAAAAGCTTTTGAATACTGATATGAGCAGCATCTCCCCAAAAGACATTTCCCTGCCATTTCTCAGATTCAAGCTCGTGATGATTAAGTTTAGATCACTTTTCTGATCTTCAGGATTCTGCCACTCAGAGTTAATTTGCTAAAAAAAAAAAAAAAAATCAGTCAATTTGCACCCCTTTAAATTTATGAATATCCTGTGCGTCTCCAGCTTCTTGCCCTCGCGCCAGTTTACCACAGTTAATTAACAGCCTCAGATTCAACCACGCGGTGCTCATGGCATGTGAGAGCCCAGAGTGTGTGTGTGTGGGGGGAATACTGTGCAAAAGTGCTTCATTACTGCTGCTTTCCAAATTAAACGGAGAAGATGTATTATTCATTTGTGGAAAATCCCCCTGTGAGTGAGGCCCAGCTGGAAAACAGGAAGTGTGTGAGCGAGGGTTTTTCTCTCTGCCAGCCTCTTAGCAATTGGTTGATTCACCCAGTTCTGTAGTTGGGACCCAGGAGAAAGCATACTCACATACATTACAGGATGTCCAGGAGGACTTTTTAAATTAGATGCATTCCCTTCTTACCTGATAATAGCATCTTTCCTGTGCTCAAGCTCTTGTTTTTTTCCCAGTCGGTTCCAGAAAAACGTCATCAAAACCCGCTGCAGCTCAGTTCAGGGTCTGCAGTAGCACTCTTTTGTAATGAGTCAGATTCCAAAGCCTTCTTTTGCCTAAATTTGGATGATGACATTTCCATTGCATCATCCATAGTCACCAGCATCCCACAATCCATTGTGCATCGAGAAGTTGTTTAACAGGGCATTCTGGAGAGCATCAGCCACTCGTAAAACCGAGATTTATCACATGACCACCCTGTATGTACGAGGATGCAGGGAAGCATGTGGTGATCTGTCACTAGTAGATATATCAACTGAATTAGACCAATGAAAAAGTCAGCGCTGGTTGTGAATAATGGAAATGCACTGTTAGTTCTTGTTAGCAGGCTGTGTTGTTATTTACAGAGTATAGCCGTAAAATGGAACTAGCATGGATTTATTTCCCATTACATTGTACACTATTGGTTAAATGTCACAGTCCACACTGTAAACATCATGAATATTATGGAACTCTCAGATTACCACTCGTTTTTGTACTTCTTGACAGTAATGTGGAAACTGCGCAGGTTGACAAGACGCACTGGGTGGCACCATTAGTTTTGCTCTCTGGAGTGAGACGGTCTCTTTTGTGGAGAAGGAGCAGGTCTGACTCTGTCCTCATGACTCATGGCTTGCCAGTTGTGCAGAGGATGCAGCCATAAAATGTGCAGGCGGCTGCAGCATCACTTAATGTAAACATAGGAGAAAAAGTGGTGAATAGCATTGTAAATATGTCTGTTTTTGCATTTTGCATAGTAAAGACCCTCCACGTCTTTGACAATAAAGACTAATTCCCCTTGCATTGCCTGTAATCCACTGCAGACTGGAGTTGCATATTGAATCCTCCTTTGTGCATAGTGATGCAGTTTTAAAGAGGGAATTGCAATTAGAGAGGGGAAAGTGGGTCACTTATGACACCAGGGATGTGCAGCAGAAAGCACTATGTGCTTGTCATGTCATCTCTCACTAAGCTGCAGTCACTCAGCAAAGGCCCCCAGTGTCAGTCGTGTCAGTTTGGGCAGGTTGAATCCACTTCAGCAGCACGCCTGTCCAATTTTCTCCTTACTGGCCGTTACCTTTCACAGTGAGAGCCTCCAATATGTCGGGTGACAGCTGTCATGTATTATGCCACCCTATGACTGCATCCACTTAAAAAGATTAGAGCTCTGTCCAAGCTTTACATTGATAGGAATTCACACAGCAATGCACAAGACTTTTGAAACATGTGTAGGTTGAGAGGTAGAGAAATATTAGAACATTTTTCAGCCCATATATATCATGAATGTGATGTCTGGTTATTTGAGGATACAAAGTAGATAATCCATTCATGAATAGCAGTTTAATAATTACCTGTGTGTGTGTGTGGGCTGCTCACCCATGCAATAGTAATTGCTCTGGAAATATCTTTGAAAATGGCCGAGACCTTATTTGAACACATCACAGGCTACACTTGTAACCGATGCCTTTTTCAGCGCTGGCCAAAGTCCAGGCCAGGGTCCATGCCTTTATGATTCATTATAGAATTTATTCCAAATCCATCACTTTTACTTCTGATCCTATTTGAGCTTCTACACATCTTCCTGCTATTGGTTTGTGTCTGTGGGGAATAGAGATTGACTCGGGAGGTGAAATATTCTTCACATTTTGCATGGTCCCAATTCATTTCTTCCTATTTTTTCTTTCTTTGTCTCATGACTTTTGATGCTATCGTGCTCTGATCTGATCCCGTTAGTCTCCCAATCCTGTTTCTGGTAATACAGAGCTCCTACCTTATCTATATTGCACCTCCGTCACCTGTAACGATCGGGATAGCACAGCAATGGACTGTAATTTAACAGCTTGGTTTGCCTGTCTCATGCTGAGTGAAATAATGTGACAGCACTCCCCCACGAGTTTTGGCCCACAGACTGGAACCTCTGGATTGTTGTGGGATGAGATTGATATTGCTCATCCACTGCTATAACCACAATGAAACCCCAGGAATGATGGTCAGGTAAGCTGCTGTTTTCCTTGGCAGAATCCTTCAATTATTTTTCCTATCAGTGGGGATGGACTTACAATTTGTGCTAACAATGGGGGCGGTATCCATCACCATTACCTTTTCCTTGCTAGTGTAGACAGCAATATTTAATAGCTCATTGCTCTTTACTCTCAGTGCTAATGAGAGAAATTTCTGTCCACAGCTTTCCGACTGTCACAGCTCATTATAGCCCGTTGCAGAGCTGTACCTGAAGTCTGATGCCTTTTAAAAACCAGAGCTTTCTCCTTGCTGACTCACTTGCAAAGACAAAAGGCCATCAGGTGGCTGCCACACTCAAATTTCCTGTAAAGTTCCAACTCTTTTGACTCTGAAATGTATTGTCTGTATTTATAAAGTCCCCAGTTGTTGACCGTAACAGGCTAATTCCCATTAAAAATGCCTTTCCATTGTTTACATGCCCACTCATGCTGTTTCCTCTTCATTTGTTGTCACTCTTTCTTCAGTTGGGGTTCATCTGGCCCACTAATATCTTACGCTTTCATTTCAAAGTACCGTTTTGTCAGAGGAGAGATGGCTCCTGGTGTTCCTTTCTTTGAATTTTAAAAAGGAAAGCTAATATGAAAGCATTTTCTTGTATTGTTAAAACCTTCAATTATTGTCAGACATATTTTTAAGATTATTAAAGCTCCGCTGGATATTTCACAGCGAAATCTTTTGCATTAGATCAAGGGTCCCCAAACTTTTTTCAGCAGGGGCCATATCAACTTTCCTTTCTGTGATGGGGGGCCGGGGTCAGTCTATCAAAGGAAATGATATGGGCCAGGGTGACAACCAGTATTATTGTGGAGATTATAATGATCATTTGTTGCAGCTGCCCTTCGTTTGGCCTCGGTGGCACCTGTTGATTTGCAGAAAAGTAATAAAAAGGCCTCACAAGTGTTTATTTGAAGTTTAACAGATACTCCATTTATTTGATAGAAAATAACAAACTGATGGTAATGTCCAGGTAAGAGAATGAGGTGATTTTGCAACAGGTACAGTTGAGTTAAACAGTAAGTGTAGTGAAATAATATTAATACAGAATAATTGTAACAAACAGTATGCAAGGTGAACTGATTTTGTATTTAGATGACTCTTAGATGAGCTTTTTGTGCTGTGAGGAGGAGGATCCTGCCTTCAGGGTGGGAGCGGTCAACCACAATCTCTCCTACTCACTTCAGGGTGGTCCTGGAAGCATGCAGGCCCCTTCAGGGATGGCAGATAGAAAACACAAGCAGCCCATCAGCAGGTGACATACTGTGGTGTAATTTTGTCACTGTTCAAGGAACATTTGCCTATAAAAAGAGTATTACTATCATGGCATTTTAAATACTCATTGCTATTGAAATCAGTAGGCCATGTCAGTGTGAGCTGTGGGCTTGTTTCTGACTGGTGAGAAGATAGATGTCAGGTTCCATTCCAGTTACAGCCAGTCTCAGAGACTGATGCAGGAGTTAATCTGTGAGTCTTGATCTCAGCCGATTTAAAAAAAAAAAAAAGAGAGAGATTCATGTGTGAAAAAGTTTGCTCACAGATGGACATTTTCATTGCATGCTTTATTATGTGGGGGTAGGTATCATTTGGGAGGGCAGCATAGTACTCAATGAGACAGTGGGGGCTGAATTCGTCTTTCAACACATCACAGGTCTGCAACTCAGCCAGTTCAAATTGAAGAGAAGGCAGGGTGTTGTTAATGTCGACAGCAAAGGGGTTCTGGAATATTCTAGTTTCTTCACCGTGGACATGAAGCTCACGGAACCGCACAGCTCTCCACCCTCAGTGTTTCCAGTGTGTCCCTGCACTTCTCCGCTGGTTTCTCAGCTGAGAGGCTTCGTGTTGCAGGGAGATGAGTGACGTCTTGTTTTTGCACTTGTCTGAGAAGCAGCGCTAGTTTAAGCTCAAATGCTTTGATGTGGGAATACATGTCACAGATTAGTTTTCCCTTGCCTTGGAGCTGCAAGTTGAGGCCGTTTAAAATTTCAGTCACATCTGTTTAAAAAGGGCGAGGTCCCACTTCCATTCTGGGTCGATCAGCTCTGGGACAGTTTTTCTGTTTGGAAAGGAGAAAGGCATTGATTTCTGGTAGCTGGTTGTAAAAACACTTCTGCCCCGGCTTAACCAGCGGACCTCAGTGTGGTAAAGTGCGTCTCCGTGGGCTGATTCTAGCTCGGAGAGAAAGGCTTGGAACTGCCTGTGTCCGCTAACTCTGATAAAGTTTGTGCAGGACACCACCACCTTCATGACAGATTCCCATCTCAGAACCTTGCAGCACAGAGCCACAGCGTTCCAACACTTCTTATTAAACTCCCCATCGCTGAACGGCTTTCCACAGCGGGCTATTAGTTTAGCTACCTTGAAGCTGGTCCGGACAGACGCCAGGTTCACCTGCAATGCGCTCTGTTGGGCAGCAAATCCACTTTTTAGCCTAGCCACCTTGTCTCTTCTCACTTGGCCATGCAAGTGAGAAGAGACAAGGTGTCTTTTTTTGATGAATGTTAAAATCTTTGAACACCGTGACTTTATCTTCGCTGATTAGGAAAAACTGCCTTGCACTGGACAAAAAATAGTCATCTGTCCACTGCTGTTTAAAAACTCTGCACTCTGAATCTGTTTTCCGTTTCCCCCAAACTTTGGGCATTTTGCTGATACTCTTCTGTTAGCTCGCTTGTGCGCACATTTTGCCGGTGACGTGCTGGCGTAAAGTGCATCACAGTCAAAGTCACGTCAGAATATACCATTGTGTGAGTGAGTGAGTGAAGATGAGCCACTATTGTAAATATTATATATTAACTATATTATTATAATTAATAATATTACATGTTACTATATATTAAAATGTAATTAAAACCCCAACCTTTAAATACAGATATGTTATAATAAGAAAATGCAATAATAAAATGGCGATGTTTAGAGGAATTGTCTATGATTGTTAAGTGGACAACTCCAATTGTTTTGGCGGCCAGGGTCTGGCCCGGGGGCGTAGTCCGGGGACCCCGCACTAGATGATCAACTCATAAGTAAAACTTATGTTTTGTGGACAGGAAGTGATATTGTGACCAAACTTTCAGACTGAGGGGGGAAATGACACAAGCTACGGAGACCAGCTTTATTGCTTTGGTGAGCTCGTAGAGCTCTAATAGGTAATGACAACCTCCCAAACGATATGTCATAGATTTCCTCAAGTGCTATGACTTCTTCTCGGAGGGACGCCATTTTCCCCGAAAGTGGAACAGCCCCTCTTGAGAGGCTGGCTGAAGGAGCCCTGCCGGCACCACCCGCAGACCCACGGCCTCTTTTGATATGGATTCCGGACTTCTAGTTATTAACCGTAAGGCGGTAAAAAAAATTACACCACAGAAGAGCTTGGGAGACTGTTTTCGGGTGTGACGTCGATGGCTGTTGGGATACTTTCTAAAAAAAGGGGAAAAAAACCCTGACTTTTGCAAGCGAGGTTCCGTTGCCATTCTAACAAATGGACGAGGCGCCCAAAGAAGATGGCGCTGTCTGCGACCCATAAGGTAGGCTTAACTCCATGTGCGAGTTGAAATGTAATGCTTGTCCAGTCATGGAGATGAGCTTTAAGTGTGGTGTGTCTACTGCTGGGTACATGGGCTCAGTGGGCTGTGGTGAAAATAAGTCTTTTTATTTTTAGGCTATTGTTCAGAATATCAAGGCCTGTGGCCTGCGTTTTACTAATGGAAAACACATTAAAATGTAAAACGTTATAAAAGCTTTGCAGAAAATGTCTTTCTAATAATAATAATAATAATAATAATAATAGTCGGGTTCCAAAGGTTAAAATTACTTTAGTATTCAAAACATTTTTTTCCTGTTCACCATCAATTCAAACCTTTTTTATTCTGTAAAGTGAAATCTTTTTACAGCAAAGCAGTTTCAATTTGACAAGCGACATTAAAAATGCTGTAGACATAATTCCTTCTATAAACATATGTAATGTTAGTAAGCTGTCTATTTGTTTTAATTGCACCTGTTAACAGGAGCTTTAAGCAGTTCTTGAACTTATACTGTAGTATGGTATTGCCATAATGAGGCCCTCCCAAAACATGGGGCCCCTATAAGGATATGGGCTAGTCTGTGAAATCAAAGAATACTCAGACGGCATATTCCACAGTATAGTTACAACACCTCATTGCTGCACCTCTCCCACTAACATCAGTCCCTGGGATTCCTGATAACGCCGCACATGGCATTAGTCGACCCTCCTTCACCCAACTGAGGGCCACAATTAGTCAACAAAAGGTAATCTCAATCAATTTCAATTTCACCTTTGTCGAGATGTTTGAGAACACAAGGGGTTAATTATCCCTCTGCAGTATTGATTGGTGTTCCTCCCTGGCCTCTTAATTAGGGTGACTGATTTGGCACCCAGTTGGAGTGAGAGATAAATGATAAGCATGAGTGGAGGGGACGGTGGAGTAATTCCTCACTGCTACTCAACAATTTCAAGCCCCCTCCGTCGCTCCGTCTCTCTCTCCTTCTCTCCCCCCTGTTTCTTCCTCTTATGAATCCAACCGAGCTTTTAACTGAATAATGTAAAGGCTGCTGATTCAATCCCGCTCCAAGTTATGTTTGACGAATCTGGCTTGATGGAGGCGTCTGTGTGGTGAGAACCCCGAGACTTTGCATTTTACATGCTATTTACCTATGACAGGAAGGCGCGCAGCAATGCCTAGTTTGTTTCTTATGTATTTTTCATGACGTGCTGTTTCGGAAGATAGCATAAAAGGTTATTTTTCTCTTTGCTGAGCGAACATACCTCCTCGAGCTGTCTTGTTGTCATGTCTCGTTGATGGGCGCATGATACGGAATGAATAAAACTGAGCCGAAACACTTCCGTCCTTTTTCTGGGAGCTTTTTCGCGTGTGCTGGGCCGCCCGCCGTTTGACTATGCTTGGCTACACAGGTGACAGCGGGGCTTAGCTGTGAAAGCGAGAGAGGCAGAGCTGCAAGGCAAAAGCCTAATTGAAATCCCCTCCTATGTGAGACAGAGGGGTTGGAGCTGTAAAAGGGCCTGTAATTACTGAGGCCACTAATGAGAGATAATTAGGTCATGTGGCAACGTCCCTACCGGGACTCGGCTGCAAGAGATTTGTTTAGGAAGAAAAAGGTGGGCATACTATGAACTCCAGCTGTTCATCACCACCAGTGCAAATGAACATTCCATTTGTAATAATGTGTTATCAAAGGGCGCTGCTTTTTAATCAGTAATGGAGAATGCTACGCACCTGACAGGAGGAATGAGGGAGTTAAGCTGCTCTGTCGGGGCCAAAGCCAGAGGGGCTCCATGAACAAGCCCACACGTGAGCACATGTTTCTTTTATCGCGACATTGTCGGGTAATTTTCATGAAATATTTATATTTGCACTTTTACATCACATGCAATCTGTGCTTCCTATTCTTTTCTTCACTAATTTTACATGTAACTGAAGTTGCTTGGTTGCAGAAGAGATATTCAGATCCCCTTGCAAAAGTAAAAGTCCTTTGAAACTCTATGTGAAAAAGCACAATCAGAAAAATGTGCTGAAATGTTGAAATTAAAGTAATTAAGTAATTATAAATAATTATCTAGTATGTAAAGGAAGTATATATGTTGTTACAGTCATAGAGATGTAAGGTGAACATGTGAAAGTAGAAGTATTACTCGGCAGGAAATGCAGTTAATCGAGTGAAGTACAAGTACCTTTTAAACTGTACTCTGTTACAGCTCTGCATGGTGCATGGTGTTTGTATGACTTCCCAAGTTCGAGCTTTCCTTGTTGCCCTGCAACATGCATGACTTAATTTTGCCCTGCGATGCTTTTGTGCAACTCACATGAAGCATGTTTGACAATAAACACAATAACAAATGAGCAAAATGACTTTAACTTTACACTGTCTCTGCAAATCCTGATGAATTTGAGCCATCCTGCATAAGTGGAGCAACAAATTAGTCGCTCTCTAATATTCGCTAACACACACTGGCGGCCTGGAATTTAAACTGCTCAATGCACATTTCTGTCTCAGATCATCTTGATTTTATGCCCCTTATCGCTCTTTAAACCGCTCCTAAATGGCTCTTTTTCTTTTTAAAAAAGTCCTTGTAGATACATTTAGATTTGACTCAGACACTGGTGAAGGGATGATGATGGAGACTGGGAGGAGACCGAGGCGGACTGCTTTGCCTTGAAAGTGCTGACTTGACTAATATAAGAGATGCTGCTGTGATGTTTGCGTTTTAAAGAAGCATGATTACGTAGAGCTGCTGAACATGAATGGATGACGGCCACAAAGCGTGTACGGGGAATCTGGTTGCAAAAGACTTTATATATCCAGTCCCTTTACAGCTGTATTGATGTTGCAATTCATGTTTTCTCTGGCTGTGCAGAGAAACATTTTTACATTGTTCAGTTTACCGTCTCTTTTGCAGGGCTAACATGAAAGTCAATATTTCTTGGACTTGTTTTGTGTGCAGTGCTCAGTTTGTGGAAAACATTGATTTGTTGTTTGGTATTTATTTTTATTATTTATTTTTTTCTTGGCTTAGCTCAGTGTTAAAGGATAAAGTTTCTCCATAGCTTATGCCGTGCTGCACTTTAGAGGGAAGTGAATGTATGATTGTGTCCATGGATGACTGAGCTCACAGACGCACATGCATGACTGCGCATGTTTTTCAGATTCAGTGAAGGTAAAGCATTTAACAAACAGGCCAGCAGCCCTCATGGACCAGAATCAGCCATGTGTCCTTTTATTGGAGAAAGGGGGAAAAAAAGGAAAAAAGCCAAAGTGGAGGAGTCATGGCTCCAGCTTTGGAAAGCCGTAATGGGTTTCTTCAGAGCTCTTCAGGATAATGACTTCTTCAGCTCGCCAACCATTTAAGTGATCTCCACTTAATTGGGCAGGAACCTCAATCATGTCTGCGTTTTTCCCCCCATTCGACCCCGCTCTCTTTTTATCCATTAGTGGTATTTCTCCTCCACACTGTCCAGAGTGCCTTCAGAGAAAACCATCTGCAGGTTTGATGTAGAATCTCTTTGCTATTCACACCAATGTGGAAGGGAAATTTACTTTTCTCGTGATCCGGCCCCTTTTTTGTCCAGCAAGGCACAGAACAAAAGCAATCAAATGATCGCAAAGCTTTTAAACAAACCTCCAGGTTAACCTGGACTGTCACAACATAATTAACATGATGTCCAGGACTACAGTTAACAGTGATGATTAAGCGATTGTTCTAAAAATGTCAGAAAACTCATCATAGCTTCCCCATACCTGAGGCATCTTCACGTGTCTTGTTTGTCCCCAGAGCCAAACATAGTCAGTTTGCACTGATACGATTCAGAGAATAGCTATAAAGTTGGGAAGATTGAACCAATAATCAGAGGGATTCTCGATTGGCTCTGTATCGTTTCTGAGCAATCAGTTTATCAGCTAATCTTTTCAGTTTTCCTTCTCCTGCAAGCATTTAAAAGAAACACCCACTCAAAGGTTATCAGGGAAAACCAGTCTTTGTCTGTTCACAGCTCAGGGACGTACGTAGCATTTGCTGAAGGGTTACAAGTAGACACAGCTTTATTTTAAACAGTCACAAGCCACAAAGATTTGTAACCGCTGATCTAAACCAGTTATTTGGAGGTGGGATTGAAAATGAGTGTGCATTCGGTAAAAGTTGGAAAGAAGAAGAGGAATGGTAGGTCAGCCGGGAAATTGGAAAATGTAATGTCTTTTTACAAAGGATAGATTGAGTATAGTTTTTTAAAACTTTGTTTCCTCATTGACGACATTTGGTAAAACAGCAGTTTTGTGGACAGCGTGTCATTTTGCTGTCCTGTTCAATCGGCCTTGACAATAGAAGTTAGAAAAAGTGAATTGACAAAAGAAATTGACATACTGTTAGGTGACAGTAAGTCATTCTTTAAGCAAAAACAATATTTCTTTCTTTTCTTTGCAGATTGACAACTTACAGACCAAATAATTGATCATAAAATAACTGCTTGCTAATGAAAATAAGGATCAGTGGCAGCCCCAAACTCAAGGTCCGCTAAAAATCTTATTCCCCAAGCGTTTGACTCTGCACCTCATGACGCTCCTCCTCAGCGGATGGCGTTTGCTGGCTTTTTGTGGACATGGCCCAGTGACTCAGAAAATCCAACTTTTCCTGTAAACAGGGCAATTTATCCTCTGTTGCTCCAGGTATTTGTGACGGGCAGCGGGGAAAACAGTCGAGGACAGTGTCGTCATTCTCTCGCCGCCTGTGACACTTGTCTGGTGTGGCTCAGATCTATGAGTTTGGTTCCTGCTATGTGGGTGGGGCTCTCTCTCAGTTGTTCCCTGCTCAGCCTTGGCACAAGAAGCCTTCCTGGGGGCCCCGTCTCGCCTGTGACAAATAGACGGTGGCATCTGCGGGCTGGAGGCCTCTGCGGCGCAGCGGCCGGGGATGGTCGCTGGCGGGATGGGATGAATATTCAGCACGGGGCGCTGCTATTTCACCCCATCAGCTTTATGCCGGCTGTTGCCTGTCCTCCAAAAGGGACAGAAAGGTAGACCAGGCCCGAGAAAATGGGAGGGGGCAGAGGAGGAAATGAAGCAGACGGGCGGAAGGAGAGGGCTTGAGTTTGAAAGATGCTTTGACAAGATGAGAAAGACAACTCGGGAGGGTGGGTGGTCAGAAAGGGGAGAGCTGAGAAGGGAGAAGGACTGACGCAGGGGAAAGGATTGCTTTGGAAAGATAACTAGACAGCGACAGAGCAAAGGAAAAAGGTGCAGCAGGGCAGAGAGAGAAAAATGTCAAACGATGCGCAACGGTGGGGGCTTGCAGCAAGTGTGAGGAGAGGAAAACTGAGGGGAGGCGAAAGGGATGGCTTTGGAAAGATGAGTAAATTAAACCGAAGTGAGAGAGTGGCGAAGGAAGTGGGGAAAATGGAGAGGAGAAAGGATGACTTTGGAGCGGCGGGCAGACGGTGTGAATGGAGCGAAAGGTGTGGAAGCTTGGCGTCGGCGTAACAAATGATTTATCGCCGGATGAAGACGGAAGCTGACCCGCCTCCCCCGTCTCCTCCCAGCTCGTCCTGCGTGCCGGCTGCCTCCTTACCTGCGGACAGGCTGCTGCTGCTCTCTGGTTGAGGGATAAGTAAACACGGGTGTTGCTTGCAGATGGGACTGTCTGAGATGGATGGCCTTGTCTCAGATACACACATGGAAATCCACACACCGTTGTCGCAGTGTGGCAGCGAGGGAATACGCATGCTCGCACGTGGACAAGCTCATCAGAAAAATCACTTTAGGCAAAATGTGGCTTTGTCTTTTTTTATCTTGTGGTGGGGAAGGCTACGGTGGAGGAGATGGGGCAAAAGCCACTTGGCTTGCCTGTGTGTGTGTGTGTGTGTGTGTGTGTGTGTGTGTGTGTGTGTGTGCGCATGTGTGTGTGAGGGGGAGAAGAGGTACAAATGAGATGGCAAACTCTGCTCCTGACAGTGTGTGTCTGTCTGTGTGTTGTCTGAGCACTCAGGCTTTTCTTTTTGTTATAGTGCGACCCATTACCTTCAAGCTTCCTTTCAGTCTCTGTCTGTCCGTATTGTGTGCTTGTCTTGTTTGCATGAGAACCCTGTAATCTTCCACGAATGTGCGAAGCAATACTAATGAGCAGGCCACCGAAACACGGGGTCCTGGCCAGACGTCTCCAAATCACGGGAGAAACGGAGAAACAAATGAAAAAGTAGTCACCAACCTTATGTTTTTCATCTGGCAGCGAGGCAAAAGCGTGACGCCGTCACTCTCAATCTCACCCGCGTCACATGAAAAGGGAGAATATGAATGCAGAGAGCTGCGAGCCTAGTCACTCCGCCACCTCAGTCGTTGGCCGGCGCTGCATGATGAGGGGAAAACGGGAGAGGGGAATTCATTATCTCTAATGTATTCTAATGCACCCGAGTGTCAGGTTTCATCAGAGCTGAGGATTATAATACTCAGGTTTGGTTGGAATTAGTTTGATGGAAGTTTCTATACAGCGTGAGTTGATCTACTGTAGCCGCACAGCTGCTAAAAATATTGCTCTAATACATGCAGCCGCGATGCCGTCCTTCGCGTGTGCGTGGCTGACATTACAGTCGTGAACGCGAGACGATGGGGAACTGCACGCGTGCCGCGTCTACTGTCACCCGTGGGGAACTGCGCGAGGCCGACGACTACCGCCGCATCACTTAGAGCTCAGCCCGAGTGTTCGCAGCGCTGTTTCAAATGAGTCATCAGCTGGCTCTCTGAAGCCACTTCTGTCATAGCCGCGTTCACGTTCTCGCGCTCTCGTTTTTCTCGTTTCCCTGCTCGGTAAAACAACCTTTTTTTTTTGTCGTTAAGTTGCTGAGCTCCGGGAACATGTCGTGAGTTGCAATTAATTCAGATGGGGTGAGAAACACAAGCAGTCAGACAGTAGTGCAAGTTGTAAACAAACCCCCAGCTTAGCCAAACTTATTGTATTCGGAAGGGGGGAAAAAAAGGGTTGACTGTAACATTACTGCCCAAACTTACTGATCACTGTTTACAGACCTAATTCTGTGAAAACAAAACAAAAAAAAGATTAATTAGTGATCTGCTTAAATGTATATATACAGTATTCACAGGACCCAGAACCTGCAAATGGGACATTAATGTTATCGGTTGCACCAGTTTTTGACAAGTGAAAATGTCCTTACATGGTAGATCTCAGACGCCAGGCCTACAAAACCTTGCAATTCTTATGAGGGAGCCATAATTTAAAGTACACGTTGGAAGAGAGTTGGAAGATTTGCACAAATCTCATCTTCTAATCGAGATAAATTAGCACCAAAACCAGGCAGGTTTTAGCACAGGTGTCCTCTGTGTGTTACATCACATCTCTGGTAACACAGACTCCCGGCGAGACGAATGCTGCGAGGTAAGATCCCGGTAACAACTGTCACTTTCACATTATCTCAAGGAGCCTGACTCAATGAGCTCCATAATGAATTCTTATGCAATTTAAGATCACGCACTGTAAAGTCTACGGGATCAGCAATAAATTGACATGGGACCCCCCCTACACACACACACACACACACACACACATCTATGTATATCACAGAGAGGAGGGTAAGAATATCTTTGCACAGAGGTGTATCGTGGCTGGTGATTTTCAGACACTACATTCACCCTGCACCTGAATGTGTGACACAAGTCAGTGTTTTGTCTCCAGCATGAACGGAGGGATTCATTTTATTTAAAAAGAAGAATAGTCACATTTTTTGGAGGGGGGGTTACGTGCCCATTCTGTTTCTTTGCGAGGTTAAGACCAACATCAGTCTTGTGTTTGCACTGGATTTGTGACACGGGTAGCTTGGCGAACAAAATGTTCAAAAATGACAGTTTGATTTTTAGTTGCGTTATGATTAATCCATCTGCTCAGTATGCGTGCGCGGCACCTCTGGCTGTGTGAGTGTGGGTGCTGTCTGGTTCCAGACTTCTGAATCTCTGCCCACATCTCCAGTTGGTTCAGGGATTCAGATAAGTCTGATGTTGTGCCCATCGATAGCTGTACATTCAGTTTCATATAAGAATACAGTGTCACCCACCTAGTTCCCTCCCATGAAAAGTAGCAAGAATTGGCATGCTGCAGCTGCACACATTAAATAAGAACTGAATAGGTATATTATGTTTGAACCATGTGGAAAACAACAAGTTAAATGTTTCTAGCAAATGCAACCATTCCTTCAGCTTCCACTTCAGCTGAAATCCATGTCAACTGAAAGGATGCTCTGTGTTGCTCGGTATTAATTTGTTTCTGATTTGAAAGTATGAAAATGAAAGAAATCTTAATTGCCCCTCGGGGAATTAGCTTTGCACCGGGAGCACCAAAGAACATCGGCTGTTTTGGGCGAAACAAGATCACCCCACCTCTGGAGATGAACACAGCGTCAAGTTAAGTAAACAAAGTCAAGTCTCACTATCAGGTTTGTGCATGTTGCCATACATGGGTTTTGGTCTCTGTAAAGACAAACCTGGCAACCTCACTGTCACGACAACTGTTTGGGAAGTTGCACATTGTCGCTTCACGTCTCGTAGTTGTTCACCAAGAAATAGTTCCAGCACCAAATATTACATTTCTTGTTATGTGTGGGTTAAAAAAATAGCAGTTAATCAGTTTAAGACTTGTAGACAAATTATACACAAAACTGTGGACATTTGAGTCATGGTTTCAGAAGCGCTACTCCCCTATTTCTACAAACAGATGTCGTTTTGTTTGTCTGTGCAAGCTTTTTTATGGACTGTCAGTTAGCAGATGTGGGCTACATCCCAGAAGAGAGATGAATAGGAATCTGAAAAAATCAGGTCCCGGAGCAGCGGTGACTCAGAGTCGAGCGTGGAAGGCCCGTGGAGTGAACTCGCCCACTGAGATCAAACCTCTAAGTCTAACAAGCGGCGGTTAGGGTAGAGGACGGGGCTTCTGTCGAGACGTATTCTGCCGCTCTCAGGCAGCTCGCTGTCACAGGAGGGCCTCGCAGCAAACGCGCAGACCTGCATGCTGGCGCCTTTTAATTTTCAGGAGCAAGGTGACGCCCAGTGGGTGTTGCGAAAATGGAAGGCTGTGAAGTGACAGTTTGCATAAATCTGTCCGTCGTGTGACAGCTGGGAGAAGGTGCTGGACTCTCATCGCCGGCAGGCTGCCGCCGAAGACGATCGTACGGGTGTTGTCTTAGACTGTGCTCGTCTGCAAATGCAATGTAAATCTGAAACCACAGAGGAGGCTTTAAAAAAAAAACACACACACATGCACTCACAGGCCTGGAGGTCAAACATTCACTACTGCAACATTTCCATTTTGAATACATCGAGAAAACAGCTGAGAGGGAAATGACATGACGTTTCATCCAGCAGAACATGTAGTCTTCCTCTCTTTTCCCACGGCAGCTGACAAAAATGTCACGTGGAACACCTGGGCAGAATTCATTCATTAAAGTGACACAGGCGCCGCCGCCGTTGTAGGTGGGGAGCGAGATCCAGCTGAAGCAAACCTGCTGGAAATGAACTTTTCCTAATGCTAACTGTGGAGCCAGTAACGCACACTTAAAACCCTTTTTTAGTTCCAGAAATGGTCCGTTCTAATAAATACAGTAATCTCTCTTTCAGTGTTTTTGGCAGCATCTTTTTTAGCAGCTAAAGTGGGCATCACTCAACAAGCTCTATTTTTTTTTTTGAAAAGCACAAAGGTGGAGAGTGGTTTGCCTGTGTGTGGCATCACTACTGTTATTAGAGTTCAAGAGTCCATTCACACTTCTCACAAACAGAACCCTGGTGTTGGGATGTGGTTGTTTCCCTCACAGCAAAGTGAAGAATCAGAGCTGAGAGCAGAGGAAGTTTGGCAGCTTTTGCCTTAAAAAAACATTGAATCTCTAATCATATTTTTGCTGAAATTTCGAATCATCACAGCATCATTTTCAAAAAATTGAAAAATGCCTGATGATTTAAAATGGAGACGCCTGGCAAAACCCCTTCCATTGAAGTGCTGCGACAAGCTTGATAAACGACTCAACGTAATGAACAGGTTATCAAACTCTCTTGCTTGTTTGTCGTCTGTCTGGCAACAACCAGCAGTTACGTACTTGCAGGGACGCCCGTACGAGTGAATGCAGCGGAGCCTGTCGTGACCGGGCTCTACCAGACCCAGAACACCATTACATTTCAGGCTTTTTCCTGTCACCTGGAGCTTACTGCAGTGAATCCATCCGAAATGAAATGCCCTCCTGTCTGAAAAACATGAAACACGTGCACGTTTTAGTTCTCGCGCAGTAAGGCTTTTGATCCCGATCCATCCTTTTTTACTGTGGCTTCAAGGCGGCATCAGCAGCGACTGGTATTTACTGCGTGCGCCTCTCCGGTGTGTTCTGATGTGTTCTTTGTTCCGTCTGTTGTACAAACGGGGCCATTTGGGTGATGAAGGAATTTCTCCCTCTGAGAGCAACAAGGTATTGTCATCGCTCCTGCTTGTTCTTTTCATTCTGAGCCTATGTTTTCTTCTTAATGTGTAATTTTCAGCTCATCTCATACAGTCTTTTTACACTCATGCTGTAAAATCACGAGTCACTCTTATCTCTTCATAACTAACACCAGTCTTTTGTTCCCAAGGGGATGATTAGTTTCATCTCGTCTCTTAATGTCATCTGCTACTACTGCTCCCAAAACTACTGTTATTACAACTGCTGATGCTAATACCACAATCCTGTATGATAATATTAGTTTGAGTACTTCTATTGCTTCTGTTACTACCGTTACAGCCACTGCCAGTGTTCCCAATCTTTCTGTCTGGCAAAATCCTTCCCAGCCCTGTCAGGTGATTACAACACCCCCCCAATCCCACTGACGCCAACTGTCATGCTCCGAAGACAAAGTAATCCTGGGACTGTCACTGTTTGGGCCACTAGCCCCAGTCAACTGCACACAGCAGTGTACAGAGCACAAGCAGCGGTGGTTATGTTTCATAGTGAATATCAATAAACCATGTGAAATTTCATCAACGGCACTCATAATCCAACAGTGGCCGTGTGGCGCTGAATAAGTATAGGGGAAGCACCGATTTATGTTTTGTTTTTTTTTTTTATTTCCAAAATGAAAATGTTTCATTTTTGTCTCAAATAGCAGAGCTACCCCACAGTTTTTCCCGGCCTTACCTTATCTTTATCCCCCGTTACAACCACGGAAGATCCCACTGCCTGAAAATCATTGCCACCACGGAACCACGGAAGATTGGTAAATACTCATGACTCAAAACAGAGAAAAAAATACCTTTACTCATATGTATCTTTGTAAAAGTGTCGCTGGGCTTGGCCAGTAGAAAGTAGAAAAACAACTGGAGAACAGATGCAACATCATGATCACCTGTAGCTGCAGCAAGTATTACTGGTTTAGACACCCTAAGAGAGGTATATACTCTATGTTCAAGTTTATGGTGAAGTCTACAGCCAAATTAATTTTTGGTTTGTACAGGAAGCTGACAGTAACATATGGAAATATCTAATTAACATCTACTAATATATTACCCAATATCCAATAAATTAGATTCTGTTTGGCAACAGTGCTGCAGGGACTTTTAGGGCCCCTGGAAAGACATGATGCTAATATCATGAGATTAAAGGATTGCTATAATTAAACTTTATTAATGCAAAGTTGTGGGACTGCCTACGGATTGCAGCCCTCGAGGAATATCTGACACCTGTCCATTGGCAGTATAACAGTTTTAGCGATGAGCATCAGCATTGGAAAATTTGTAAAACCCTTTGAATCAGACTCCTGCTGCCGCAGGGTTTACAGATAAAAATGCTCTCACAAATCCCAGCTGAATACATATTTACTTGTTTTTTTTTTTTTAAAGAGATGGTTAGAGCAAAGTGGTTTTTGATAATGTGCCACTGAACTCCAATCAAATTATGAGCTTTAAGATCTAGACGCCATTATAGAAAGCCCATGTCATCCGCCTCCAATCAAGTAATGGGATTTGAGACCATTCTATCCAATTTTATGCATGCAATCATACCCTTTAATACATGACACTGTTCCCCTCAAGTATTCAAAGGGAATTAAACCTCAACCCAGTTTTATTGGCCCCAATAAATAAAACATAAACCATTTTTCTATTTAATGCTTTTTGTTATCTATTTCTTAGGATGATGTTTGTTTCCATACTGTTGTTTTTATACATAGAGCACATTTTATTTTTTTTATTTAATTTAGTTTATTTTTGATCATTTCAAACTGAGACAAAATTTGAGATTAAATGTAGCCAAAAAACCAAACTGAGGTGAAAACTGGATTACAGAAATACAATTTGCAGTGATGTTTGTTGATTGCTAATTTTTAATTACCCTCGGGAACCCTGGTTGATTAGCAGTCAGTGCCTCCTCCATATAGTCTCCCTGTGTTATGCTTTGCTTGTCTATGATTGGAAGCACAGTCTGAGCTGTAAACTTTTACTCTGTGAAAACATCACATTGGATCGAGAACAGGTCCTTAAACTTGATGTGCTCTCAAGTAGTTTTCTTCAAAAGTCAGGAAAATAAGCAACCTCAGTGCTGCTCTGGGCGCAGCCTTGGTAGCCTCATCGCTGCTGCTGCTGCTGCTGGAGCTGATGAGCTGATCTCTGAATGAATGCCAGGCACACTGAAAGATCGCCAACCTGATGAAGGTCTCAGTAGTGAAGCACCCGGTGTACCCGGTAACGATTCCGTTGTCGCAGCAGCCTTTTCTCTGTCCGCTGTGCTCTCCTAACATGTCTCTGCGTCCGCTCTCAGCTGGACTCAGCAGACTAAATAGCACAAACTCTAGCATGATATGTTCTGCAGTCTCCCTGGCTTTTCAGAATTCTTTTCATCACACTGATGGATTATGAGACAACAGGCCTGAGTTGGTTTGTGTCTCGTTGCGGTTGCCTCATCTCTCTGTGATTGCTGTTTGTCTATGCATGCTCATTTTACCGTCTCTGCTGCTCTCTGCTTTTACTGTCGATGGAGACGGAACTGCCGTCTGCCTCCACCTGTTTGGGTGAGAGGAGAGAAATGGGAGAGAGAAGTGAAAGAGAACAACAACTGTTGTTAAAAATAATAGGGCTTTAATTGCCTGATGTATGATATAGGCCTTTTTATTTCTATAAAAGGAGGCTCTGACCCCTTGGGTACCTGAGCCTGCACCTTGTAGATCCATTCAGTAATCCGTCCACAATGAGACATAATTGCGCTCGTTCTCTCTGACGTTTATGTATTCAAAAACGTGTCTATAAAGAATTAACAACATGAAATGGCCTGCATGCTCAGCATGTTGGGTTTCAAGGATTCGACATTTAAATGCAGCTCAGATAGTTGTGTTAAAATGTGAGCCATTAGCTCCCAGCCTCCTCAATTATGCAAAGTTATCATTATTGAATTTTTTCAAACATCTTTTGTGTCTGCTAATGGCAAAAAGTAACCCTAAATGCATTGCAGCGCACCTCTCAATCTGTTAGGAAAGCATCTAATTTTCTTTTTAAATCTAGATGGCCCTCATTCTCTAGCTGGCCTGATGTAAGAACAAATACTAATGTCATTAAGTTTCTAAGGCGAGCCCAATGTGGCAGACTATGTTCTGAAAATTGGTGCTTTGTACATTTGTTCTATAGATGTTCTATTAAACTCCCCAGTCTACAGTATGTGCTTTAAAAAAAACAACCCCAAAACAGTTCATTAGTGTCATGGGTGAATTGTGAACCACATTGTGGGCAAAACTTTAAAAGCCACGGCTGCCTTAAACTGAGTATATATGCAAAGGGAGTGCGAAAGTTACACTTTCAGTACAGCGGTAGGTTTGTGTTGTTTGCCGTCACGAGCGTTGGGCTTTTATTGGATAATGAATGTTCAAACACAAGCAGCTGAGCTTAGCTCGCTTTGCAGGATGGCTGGGATCACCCGCCATATGTGGAATATACTTCAAAAGGGAGACCGTCACAGACTGTGTACACAGGCGCATTGTTTACACGACACTGGGCGTCTGCACGCGTGTATGCGTGTACATATTTCTCAGCATGCGTCGTACATTTTGGGCTACGTGAGACCGGTCCACGGTGGGCAGGCAGTGTAAGGAAATTTTCACGCCGCACGAACCCTTGCAAAATATAATTTGTATAAGTAGAATCTGAGCTTAGCCGTATGGCGAAGATACTCAGATGTGTGGATAGAACAGACAAGAAACGCTGAATCTTTCGCACTGACAGAAGCCAGGTTTTGGACTCACAGAACTTGCTGGAGGGGTTGTACATCCCATCTGTCTGGTGGTGCCTTGGGATCCTCTGGCAGGTGCCTCGAGGGTGTGGCTAGGGAAAAGGGTGTCTGGGCTGCCTCCTTTAGCCTCCTGCCACTGTGACAAGGAGAGCTCTGGAAAATACAGTAGATGGACGGTAGATGGCTATGACGGATGGAAAATGATAGACCAACTGCCATGAAAACCATAACATTGTTACCATCACAAGCAGAATCATCAGCATGTCTTTCATTTGTCTGACATTTCTGTGGAACATGCTATAACAATAGAAATACCATTGCGGCCTCTAGAGTCCACTAGAGGACCTTTTTAGACTTTTTATCTAGAAGAACATAATGTACTAAACAAACCTACCATTTCACACCCTCCCAAAACTTTGCATATATTTCTGGCGTGGCTTCTTAAAAGTTATCAAAAGTTTTTCCTAAAGATTCAAAAGGTTCCTCCTGAGGATTAATCAAAAGTGCAGCAACAGTTCAATGAGCACACAGTAAAAAAAAAAAAGCCTTGTGTGGGTTCATCTGCATGTTTCTTTAAACTAGCCCCACATCACAAGGGGTGAAACTAATATCATGTTCTGTTGTTAACACTTTCCTCTTTCCTCCCCTGTGAGCAAGGACGAGGATTTCCCAGTGGAGATCAGTACCAACAATGTTACTTGAGCGTTTTATTTTTTTCTTTTTGCTACTTTTGTGGGATCTTTGGCCATTAATGACTTCAGCATGGTCCTGGCTCCGATGTGCAGTTACTGAGAGCTATTTATCCCTGAATCCTCTGGTGTTAAATCTCTTTTGCCCCATGCCTGGCGTTGCTGTGTTTTGCGGCAAAGGATTTTATTGAAGGAGAGCAGGATGATGGATAAGGTCTATTCCCAGGATCCCCTGCTCGGGGAACGAATCATCAGTGTCAGACTTTGATAGCAACTCAAGGCGATGGGTGTCAAGGGCTAAAGCAGCATTGAGAGGGCGGAGACATGGGAGCAGAGCAGTAACGGCATCCTCGTCATGACCGAGTCTGCCTGTGGCTCGTCATTGGCCTTCCTCTCTGGCCAAGCGTTGCTTAGCTGTGGACTCCATACACTGTCATTTGTAATATTCCTTTGTGTCTGTTACAATTAAACCATGAATCTGACACTTTCATCCAGAGTGACCTACAAGCTGCACGTTTAGTGTCCCGTCCAAGGACGCTGTGACAGGGTGCATAGCTGCTGATGGATGCGAACTTAACGCGGGACCTTCCTGCATATAGGACAGGCCCTGTGAAAACTAGGCCACCTGCTTCATTGTTTTACACACCTACAGATGTGACATAGTTTCATGCCCCCTCGCAGCCACGAGGAGCACTACAAAAAAACCCAAGCCCTCTTGTAAACACAATCTGCTCCCGGTGTCAGAGCTGATTTCATCAACAAAAACTACGATGGCAAATATTCACTGGCAAGGAAAACATGATTAAAACTACATTAAAAGTAGCTGTTGAAAACAAGAACTGTGACAGGCCATGTGACAAAACGTGTGAGCATCAAGGTCCAAATACAACTCCACTTTAAATGACCCAAACTATTCCCAGAAGTGGCCAGAAGAAATGAAAACGTGGACGTCCGCGGTTCAAATACAACACGGCAGACTCCATCTGACAGTGAGGATCACATGCAGCGGTTGACAGCTTTGGAATAGCCGCTAACTGGACCTCGTGGTGAGATTATTTTCTGTCAAACTTACTGTGTCTCAAAAGACTTGTTGACAGGTATTGCTTCTCAAACGAGTTGAAAGAGTTGACAGTGTTTATTTGAATACTGCCTGACGCGTAAACATGGACGGTTCAACAAGTGGCCTGGTGCCACATGTGACATCCAGAGCATAAACTAATCAGCCTTTATTTAATTTGCAATTAAGTCTCAAGTTCAGATGTACGCATGTTAGGAAACAAATCAGGACATGAAGGGAAAGATAGGAAGCTTAATTAGGTCATCAAAAACTACAGGGCTCATTATTCACAGTCGGTGTCAGTTTGTCCTGTGCAACAATTAATCCTCAAATAATGTATACATGAGAAATTCCATATGGAACAGAAAGATAATTCAGTGCAGCCCATGAAACCAAAACATAGTTTTTTCAGTTTAGCAGAGTTTAAATGATGCTGAAAATATTGTTGTGGAGTTTAAAAAATACAATCCACAGGAATATGGGCAGCCCATCTAAAGTTTGATGTCTTGGACACTTGCCTTGTGAGCGAAAGATAAACATGCTCTCATCTTAACAGAATTATGGAGCGATATGTTTGTTTCATCCAACAAAGGCAGTATTCACACGCTTTGGACACGTACACATTACGAATGTGGGAGATTGGCGAGAAGTCGGCGTCCTTTGTGCTGCGGGCTCGTTTCAGCCGGCCTGCATCAGACTTACGCCTCCTATAAATACTGCTAGCCTTAAATACCAATTTGCCAGTTTGATCAGTTAAGAGCTTTTGACAGCGGCGTCGCTGAGCAACTTTTTCTGAGATGCGGCGGGGATCACTCTGTTGCCCTCATTCATACAGTACCTCTGTTGGTGGGATTAGCTTCAAATCCTCTCCCTCTCTAAAATCCTCTGTGGGGAGCGCAGTCATTGAACCTGCTGTAACGGAGCTCCCTTCTATTTTTATTCCTTTTGCTCTTAGTCAGCCTTGGTGCGAAAACATCAAAGCGCATTTTGTAGTTAAGAAAAAGGAAAACCAAACTGCTCATTTATAGCTGGTTCACAGCCAAATTAATTATTCATTCAGCTTACCGTTCGCCAGCGCGAACAACGGGAAGATAGGCCGAGGCGCGCAAACACGTACGCAGCGCTTCGGGAAAGTGAAGGGCAGATAATGGGAGCGGTGGCCGTGTTTTTCACGCTGCTAAAAAGCTCTCACCTCCCAAATGCTGCCCAAAAGAACACAATATAGAGGTTTACGGCACAGTGTGACTCTTCAGGCGTTTTTAAAGTAGATTAGTAGGTGTTTTGAAGCAGATAAGAATACTGATTACCAGACTTTTCTCTGCAATGGAGTTAAGAGTTCAGGCCTTAAGCATCTCTGACGGGTAATTGGGCTTCTGGCAAGACAAACAACATCGCACATAATCACACTCAAATTCAAATTAAACAATGCAAAGTGCTTCAGATGGAGTTAATGGGGTAGTCTATCAGGGACATTTAGATAGGATTAAAGCACACGCAACATGGGTGAGTCATCCAGGTAATAACATTTTTTAACAGCGAGTTTGCAAAGCCAGATTTCTGCCCAGCGAATGTTAAGCTTTGCTGGAAGTCGCCCCTTCCCCTGTCGACTCGCAGCAGACTTCCATCGGGCTGGATCGGAGCATGGCATGAGGCCAACAGCGCAAATGCAATAAGAGCCTGTTGCCTTTTTCTAACTGGTTCAGATGTGAATCCATTTCTCCCTCGCAAGCGTTTCAAACAGAACACAAAGAAAGAAAAAGCCACAAAAGTGTAAAAAGCTCCTCAGATGTTTATTTGAAAAAGGAGTGATTAAAAGGATCGCAAACCTTGGAGACCAAGTTAGTGTTTCCTGCCGCTCTCTCTCATGAAGTGTCGACCGGTGTTTCGCAGGTGCAGGGCTTCTGCGGCGAGCCGGTGGCGAGAGGGAAGGGTTCTGCGATCGGCTCTGAAGTAGACCCTAACTGAAGCCAGCATGAATGCATTCATGTTCAGAAAGCGAGCACGGTTGGGCCGAGCCGCAAGCTGTTTTCCCTGCGCTCCACTGTTCCCACTGTCCATCATTCCTCACGATGGCGCCGATAACGCCCCGTGACAGTCGCCTCACGCGTCCCATACTGCGCAGACCTGATTTGATACCTCAAAATGAGACACAATTGATGAATTGAATTGATCCGAGGTCCTGCTTTTTTTTTTAAAAAACCCCAAAAAACAGTACTGCTTCAGCGGAGGTGGTTGCCGGCTATTTTTCGCAGCTATATGTAGAGGGAAGAAATTAGTTCAACATTTTTGTTTACATAGCTCCCTTTCACATACCCATGATGATGATGTCAAACAGTCATGTCAATCTCCTTATGATTCACATGAAAAGTATATCATTAGCGGACGGCATGAATAATTCACATAAACTATGTAAAACAGCAAATAAATATACATGCCTATGTAGGACCCACTGCCTGAGATGATTTGCACATGAAATGGAAGCGCGTTTTAATGGACGGAAACGCAGCGAAACTCGTCTCCCCTCGTGCGATCTCCGTGCCGCGCGGTACGGCTGTCGGGCAGCACAGAGAACACACGAGGTCTGAGGGTCAGCACGCAGCGGAGGCTCCCCTCCGCTCTTAATCCGTCCATCATGTACGCGCACATACGCCAGCTCCTGCAGGAAGGGGGCTGCGTTCAGGCTTTATTCCAGTGTGGTAGAACCCGGAGTCCTACCACCAAACAGACAGCTGTAGCTGTATTATGGTTTTTATGTTGGCCTGACTGCCAGCCACTCTCCCAAAAGTCCGTTCACATGCCTGAAGGTTTTTTTTCACCAGGTGGGAGGTGTTGTTAGTGTCACAAACCTTTACAAGTCACAGGATGACAGCTTTGAATGGTTTTACCTGCGCGGCTGCTTCTAACTACAGTTTAAAACTAACCAACGTGAATGTGGCGCAACTTCTGACTGTACCTGGCTCTTCTCAGAAGCTGCTCAATGCTCCAATTTGTATACCAGCTGGTTGCCAGCGTTCACTGCGGAGCCGGTTCGATGGAAACAGCTGCATGTTGCTGGCTGAAGAAAGCGGCGGGACTGAACTGGCAAAGTTGTGGGCTGTAAAATCCAAATTGTGAGCTGAAGGACGCCGAGCGACGATTGCCAGTGAGATCATCGCTGCAGGTGAACCCTGCTGGACTAGCCATACTTCTATAAATATATATATAGATAAAAGTAAATGCATACAAACACAGTGAGGTGTCTAAAAGTTTATATTGATTATTTTTTTTCTTTCTCTCTCAAAAAAAACAAACCTGCTTGCAATTTCTGACCGGCCTCACACAATATATGGCTTATAAAAAGGATCTGAGCGCACTTGTTAAGCATAATTAATTGAACACAGTAGTTTAATCCACCTTCAGGGACAGACGTTTCTCAGTGGTGGGGGGTCTCTGTGACAGCTGAAAGCCCGGCACTGGCATTGGCACAGTCGGCCTGGTTCAGTAACTTGCATAAAGGTGTGATGATCACTGGCTCAGCGAGAGGAGAATGAAACAAATTCTACCTCTCTGCCACATGGCAGCCTGCTGGTCACGTTACGCATCACCGCGCACCTGCGTGATCAGGGCACAGACAGACCCACTTGTGTTTCATTCAAAGGGCTGCGAGGAAGGGAAGCGCGTGTGCCGCCCGTCTTCAAATATGCCGGAGCAGGTGTTTTTTTTGCGTTCGAAGACGTCATCTGTTAGCTGGTAGCCCGGTAATTCAGCCCGCCTCGCATCTAATGTGAAGTGAGGACCGGGCTGGATCCATCCCCAGCCCATTCTGTCCGCAGGTAGGTGTCCGTCTCGTAAATGTCCCGGCTTTCATCACGTTCCGCTTTTCAATGAGTCACATGTGAACACACGCCGACGCACGACCCACACGGATCCTGCGAGTGCACGAGTGTCTCTGCTCTGATGCTCTGCCTTCTTACACGTGTCTCTCAACACCTGTCTGTCTGAATTCAGGTGAGCAGGGATGTCTGAATACATGGCGCTGTCAACCAGACACATTTCTGTGTGTAAAACCCACGTAAATGCAAATGAATGCATCTTGGCATTGATTCTACCAGTTCTCTGAACCCTAGTGGAGGGATGAAACACCATTCGTCCAGACGTTAGTCCCCATTTGGTGTTTCAGTGGTGGTGTTGGATCCAACGCGTCAGACCAAAATCTCCCACGGGCCTCCTCAAAACATTCGGTGACCCTGAGATGTCCTCTTCCTGTTTCTCCAATCAATTTTTTTTAGGTCTTCGTGGCGTTTTCAGTTGCTGCGTGGTGCAAATGTCCGAGAAACCCAGATGTGTGCCTCAGCGAGCTTAACCTGAGATAAGAAAATTCATTTTTAGGGTAATGTCACCTTGCCCTAACACATTTAATTACCCATTTGATGAAATCAATGAACTTTCTAATTATTTAAAATGATGTCGTCTGATATGAGTGTCGATTGGAAATTTTACAAATGGGGCTTATATTTATATTTTTATGTTTATATTTATTTATTTACCTTATATTTCAGGACTAGATAATTAAGTGTTCACTCATTACAGATATTCTTATTGAAGGGAGAGAGTGTCAGTGTGAGTACAGTCATTTACAGAGTGCTGCATCTTGGGTTATTTGTTAATCAGCATTAAATGTGTTCTCTGAGGGCCGGTGTAACAAGTCCTGCTGCCACAGACAAAATAAATTCATGACGTCTTTACCGCGGACATGAACCACTGGGACATCTGTCAGACGGCCAGAGATATCACGTCCGTCACAGACGATGAGCTCCAAAAGGCTGAGGTCTAAAAAATGTTAACCGTCAACGAGACCGAAAGAGGAGGCGCGCAAGTCTTCGGTGAGGGTATTTGTTTTGCTTTCCTTCTACTGTGGAAAACATGACAATGGCCCAGGCGAAGACCCCGACCAAACTGTGTTTTGCGGGATTTGTATTCATTGCTTGAGTATTTTTCAACATGGTGATTTTTGCTCCACTGCCTGACAGAGGACCAGCGCGCTTTTTACTTGACTGTGTTTGTCTGAGACGTGCCGTGATTAGTTTGCGGATGTATTTTTACTTTTAGCGTGGTGGAAGTTTAATAATAGTAAATGAATATGAAATGCTTCAGGTGCTGTGAAAAGCTGCCCTGTGTCAGCGCGATGAGACGATGAGTTTCCTCTCCCCAACATCTGCATTTCCACACCCGAGGATATTAATAATTCTTCATTACTTTTTAGTTAAAGCCCCTGAAAACTTTGTTTCACATCATGAGCACTTTCATTTAATCGTTGAATAATGAAGTTTCCATAGTTTAGATTTATTTATCAAAACGTCACATCATTTGTTTTATCAGGCCTGTGCAGGTTTCATGAAACATAATGGGCAGAGGTCTGACGCTACAATCTAATAACCTCGAAATTGTCATCGCATTTTGTCCGGTCCACTATGAACCGGTGAGGAGAGCCAGACAAAACGGCAGCGATGAGATTTCTTTCATGTGAAATAACCACAGCTGTTCTTACTTTGGCAGAAAATTATGTTCATCCAGAAGCAATTATGAGAAGCTGATTGAGAAAAGAAAACAGACTTTCAGAGGCTTTAAGTACTTTCTTCTGAAAAACACACAAGGACTGCAATATCAAACGCTGAGAAGGCTTTTCACTTCGCTAATTTAAGTCAAAAATAGAGCTATTTTCTTGCAAATGGACACGTAGCATTAGGACAAACCTTCCCATTTCAAGTGTTTTCTCATTAAGATGGCCACGTTCTGCAGCCAGGCTCTTCTGTAAAGGAGACGTCCTCCACCATGAAAAGTGGGCAGGCGAACCCTGGGGGGGAAGTTCTCCTTACCGTGCATCAGTGGAGCAGGAAAAATCCCCCTGAAAGGGTTCTTGGCAGCAGGTGATGGGCCACTGTGGCGAAACAGGAGCGAGAGATTGCTTCTGTGTGAAGTGGTTTTAGGCCGGCTCGCTCCCCGTGTCTGAAACGTCTGAGACGTCTGCCATGCTAATGAGATACAGCCCGGGGTGAGGCGACGCTCACAGTGTGACAGCTGCCTGGGAGTCTGTGACTCACGTTCAGAAATAATTAAATTGATTTAAAAAAAAAATAGCGATAACCAGTATTCATGTACTACAACACTGGACATTAAGGCCAAATAAAGTACTCTCAGGGCTGCTCTGGTATTTGGACAGAGCTTAGGGGCTGAGGACTTTTACGTAATGTAATGTAATGACATGCCATGACTACACTGCACAGGGTTATGATTAACATGTGAGGTACTGATCAAAGAAAGTACACATCTGCTGCGAAAAAGTCTGAATAATTCCGCTTAATGGGGCTGCTGGGATTGTTAAAGTTCTTGAATGCACTTGTCATCTTTAGGATTTAGGTGTATTTTTTTATGGAGGATTTAAAAAAAAACAACAATCAAACATAATTGTGTAAAGGTCATTTCCTTCCTTTCAAGTAAATGATCTAAGGAAACATGGACTCCTTATAATCATTCTGGGGCATCGGTCATAGAAGTGATTACAGTATTTATAAAAAGGACTGGTTATTGGTTGTGTCAGTCTTCTGTCAAAAACCTTTATTTGTCAAACTCAAATGTTTCTGTTAGAGCTGCAGGATTTGTTGTAGGACGTCTCCTTATGACTGAATCCTAATCTATTTATAGTGTATAAATATAGTATACTATGTCTACTGTGAAACTAAGTCATTGTATATTGCCCTCAAAGATTTACGAAGTGGATTGAAAAGAAGTACATGATGCTAACAATGCCTCAATGCGTCACAATCACATCACTGACACATGCAGATATTACAATTGCACACCCGTCACTGAAGAAGCAAAATGAAGCATGCAAAAGTAGAGCACACTACTGAGTGCCTATTATCATCAACATTATTATAATTTTTTATATAGGGAGCAGTAAATGATAAATGACTTTTGGGCCTATTTAATTCTGTTTTAATGTATTTTTAATGTGGAAGGTTTGAGTGTTTCACTCCTGACAGTGCGGCTGTCAGAAGTTGCAAAGCGACACGAGCGCTGTCACAGTGTTAAAACTCCAGCCAGACGCATTCGGCATTAAAAATGAAACCAGACGATGTTTGACAGAGATCTTTCTGTGAGTATCAAAGGATGTGTGTGTGTGTGTGTGTGTGTGTGTGTGTGCGTGCGTGTGTGTGTGTGTGTGGGCTGGAGCGCGAGGCCGTCGTGCGGCAAACAAAAAGCACATCATTAGCACACCAATCACCACAGTGTTGCACTTGCTGCTCTTTCCTGCTGAATTTTTGAACTGTTGCGCCGCGCTGAGAACTGATATGAGCTCTGACAAATCGTCAAGTTACAAGTCAGACAGCAGAGGCGTGGATGCGGACTCTTGGCAGCGAGCAACTTTTTTGACTTTCATCGTTGTGACTGGGGCGATCCTGACAACAGATATTTAGTTGTGGCTGAGGTCTGTTCTATCAATCCACCTCGGCTGTAGGCTTAAGTTAAAGGTTAAGTTAAATTTGCATGTTACATGTTTCACAGGAACTTGAAGACCTTTGTGGCTTTTGGTCCAGAACTAGTGTGACACCAGTAACGCTGCAGTGGACTGTAAATGATGTTGAAACTGCGGCACAGGTAACCAAAGTCTTTGAGGAAGCATCTGTATTGTTTCTTGGAATCAGCTGCTGGAAAGTTTAGAAAACCAACCGGTTGCTAAAGTGTGACGCCATGCTGGTTTTGATATGTGAACAAGAAATCAACAAATTCCTTCATTTATTTGTTGACTTTTTTTGTAGCTTCCTGAAACAGACATCCCTCAGTGGTCAGCTGTGAGTTTGAACTGCTTTTCTTTCAGTTTTCACACAGCTACTTCTGTGTCGAATCAGTGAACATCTTGCAGGGGAGACTGTGTGTGGCGTTGTCAACAGGTCTGTGATTCTGCCGCAACAAGCTTTTTGCCCTGTCTTTGTGTGTGATCAGTCAAGATTCATTTTGGGTTAAACATTTATGAATGATCAGACCCGCAAACACATGCATCAGTTTATTCTTTCGAACTAAAATTTCCAGGGTTGCAGTCTTTTGCTCCCCTGTCTCAGTATATTCGCACATGTGTTTTCACCATGGGTGCAGTCAGGGAGATGGATATGACACTGGCAATCAGGCTTGCTGCCAGTTTGCTCCGCTTTCCAGCCACAGTACAGTAATAACGACATCTCCTGCAGGCAAATAGCCAGTATCATAAAAAGTCCTCTGTAAAACTATTGACATGTAACCTCCGGCTGCAGACAGAATAAATTCTTGCTTTTTGTCTGTGGGTTTTTAAACCATGAAGGCTTTGAACAGAGCTGACACCAATGTGTGTTACCTTGGCAATCAATGGAAATCAGTACTGGAGTTTATTTTCTTCATTGGAGTTCCCCCTGGTAGGCAGTTTTACAGCATATACACCGAGGGCTTTTATTTTGACGTAGAAAAACTGAAATGATATTCTGTTATGTAAAAAGCAGCAGCCAGAGCCTCTGTGTAGATAAGATAAGATAGATAAGAAAAGGCACAACCCTAACCCTTGGCTACGTTGGTGGCAGCAACTGTCCTGCTCTGTGACACAGACAAGCCCGTTTGCTGTTTTAGCTAATTGGTGTGCTCTGGTTAGCTCAGTTTGTATATGTATCTATTTAACCCGTTAGCCTGATTCTTATGTTGGAAGCCCAAGAACAGACTGGAGAAATCTTCAGTTCACAGATGAAGTATTTACTACGATCGGGGTCACGGCACCAAATTGTTAGCCATCATTGATCTGGGTCACAGGTGACAGAGATCTCGCAGGATGTCAGTCAGAGTGAGCCCCGATCTATGGAAATGGTTCACATTAATCTTGCTGGGCTGGGCAACGCACACACGACCGAATGTAACGGGCTGGATGGATGTGGGGAGGGCGACCGCTACCCTCGCCTTGCTTTGGAATGTGTTAACCAACATGTGTGAAGTTTCATCTGCTTCCTGGTATGTAAAACATTTCTAACCGGTCATGTTATTTTATAGTTCCAGACCTTACAAGGACATACATTGTGTGAAAAGTACAAAACTGTGGAAATGTACAGAATAGGCCTTCATGATGTCTTAAAACAAAGCCGATTATAAGAAACTGTAGAAGTTGTAGAGGAAGTTAGGTCACCACATGCTAAAGACTGTAAGATGTGGAAGAATGACACGGACCGGCTGGACTGCCCTAGAGGTGACTGTGATTATGAACTGGCTAGGATTTGGCCAACGTGGCCGACCAAGCGTCAAGTTTTCATCTGTAATTTGCAATGAAGCTTCAAAGCCCCCAAAATTGTATTCAGGGCAGCTTTAGATTTGTATTTTCAAAATCTTCCTCGAGCCGTAAAAAGTGATTTTTCTGAGTGTGACACCACCGCAGTGTAAAGTCTATGAGGGGTAAAAAAGGAAGTGAGAAAACGCTTTTTTTGCTCACACACCGAGTGATCGGTTTTCATTGAAATGAAGGTGCACCATGGGGTCCAGTATGGACTCATACATCCACTGCTTGTACATATTTGAATCGCCGACCGCAGTGCATTGTAAAATGCGCCAGCTTTGCGTGTTTCTGTGTCAACGCGGTGGCCTCACTGTTAGGAACTGCAGCTCGCATCGAGTCGAGCGCGTCTTTCTGGATGGAGCCTCGATGAGCGCTGAACACGTGACACCGGTCGCCCTCTTCTTCATGCTCAAGTGTCACAAACCGTTGTGTCACTAACTGTGCTACAGATGAACCTGAGCATTCAGGATGACAAACCAAGCTCTGTCGCCATGACGACCCCGTATGGAGGATGCTCCATCCGGCACTGCGCCGCATAAGTAAAGGACGTGACACTACAAAGGGGGGTGGGGGCTAATCCAATAACCTCAACTGAACTTTCTCATCTTCAGGCTGTTGGAAGCCTTGTTGCACTCGCTATCAGCCACTGAACAGGGACTTGTGTTATTTTTTTGTTTTTTTTTGCTGTGAAATTGGCTGAGGCAGAGTGCTAAGTGGGAAATTGTTGTGTGGGTGATTGTGCTGGTGTGCGTGCGTGCCCGCGTGCGTGTGCGATTTGCGGTTATCTCTGCTTATTTGTTTGAATGTGCCATCATGTATGAATGTGTGTTTGTGTGCGAGTGCTTGTGGCATAATGAGGAAAGTGTGAAATTGTGAGTGCAGCATGAATCGCATACTGGCTCTGTGTGTGTGTGTGCCTGCATCACGTTTGTTCATAGGCGTCTGATTACGTCGGCTTATCTATGAGTGGAATCTTTCCGACGACCTCCTAACTGTCCACTTCCATGTGACTGTGTGTTTTGTGTGTTTTAATGTGCGTGGGGGCACATTCCTCCCCCCTCCCCGTGTAGCTTGCAGCCTCTCAGACGGCCGAGCCGGCAGCTGCTCCGTCTTTACCCCCCGTCCTCCCTCTTCTACCCCTCTTCCCTTTTGCACTCACCAGCTTTTATGGAGGAAATAAATAAGCTCACGCTGTCTCCATGTTTAACTTGGTTTTAGCGGCAGGTGGAGCTGGGCTGTGTCTGGAAAGATCACACTTTACAGAACCGGGGTTCACTGAGGGGTCACAGAAGATCCTCAGAGCTTGAGGAAACCCTCACGGGACCACTCTGGCATTGAGGGAGATGCGCTCGTTTGATGTCTTTACAGTGAGATGGTTTTCCCCATCATTGTTTTGCTTGGGCGCCAAATGAGCAGATAAAACTGCTGAGGCCTTGAACACATGGGCCTGAATATAATATAGTCATCTGACATTAGAGCATGAGACAATTACATGTTCATTACATCGGACATCCTTTTTATACTCAGTGCTGTAGTGTTCCACCTTTGCTTTGCTTTAGCCTGAATATTACCAGGATAGCAAGGGCCCTCAAGTCCATCTATAGTGAGTCTTAAAGACTTAGTCAGCCATTAAAGTAATTCACCTGCAGGAGTTTAACTACCACTAAGATGGAGTTGATGGTGCTGCCCGATCTGTCAAGCAGTCAGAACTTCCGGTCGTCAAAGACGATGAGTTCACGCTGTCAGAGAACAGGAGAGAGTGGAACGGCTAGTAATCAGCGTCGTTCCTTTTACCCATGACTGCTCCCCTGTACTAACCACATGTTTATTATCATTACCAGGAGGTTGAACATCCAGCGCACCTGGTGCTGGTACACTCCTGCAGGACAAAAGACCTCCACTCATTCTCATCATTTGGGCTATAAGATGTCAGAAGATGGTGCACCCAAGACAACGTCTTCAAAAGGACTTTGTGGGTGCTGTTTTTGTTTGCAGTGAAAAGCCGGTGTTGAAATTTGAAATCCTGTAACCTAACAGCTGCCTGGTAGTTTTGCTTGATAAATGACCATGAGCTTATTGAGGGATCAGTAGTATCTAAGGCAGGTTAAATTAATCCTTGTATTGGCATTCTCATTGGACCTTCTTGCTGTGGCATGAAAAAAGAATATTTTCCAAATGTTTGAAAAATATGATTTTTTTTTTGACTGACCAAGTAGGACAAAAAAGTCTTAAAATCCCTCCACCTCTCAGAGATTTGCAGAAACTCCCACAGCAATCTTGAGTCGTGAATGTGCTTCATTAAAGATTCAGGATTCTTTAAGAAACTCTCTGAAGCTCCCCCGTTGCCCTCCACGGAACCCCCAAGGGTTCCTCGAAGGCCTTCAACTTGGTAGAGGACTAGATTAAACCTGGCTAAAACAAACTCAGACAGTGTTTCTGACGGGAACAGGTCCTTGTGGAGTCACCGTGGTTACCTGGATGAAAAAGGGTTTCAGTGAGAGCAGAGGCAGCAGCCATTAATTGCCATCCATGTGTGCTTTAGCGAGGGTTAACAAGGCAGATGAAGGAGGCGGCGTTTACCTGCCTGACTGCCAGACCGTCTTAGAGCCCTCGTGGATCTGAAAGGCAAACACAGTTACCACACTGAAGGCCCACAACTGGAAGGTCAGACATTTTTCACTGTGTATTTTGATGTTCAAGGATGTATTAAATTTTCTGGTTCTTTTGTGGACGCTGCGCACAAATCTTCTGGCTCTTTGGACTCTTTAATCGCAGCCAGTTGAATGCAACTTGTTGCAGGGAAGAAGATAAATATCAGCACCGAGCCTTTTGCATTTTTAAGAGCTGCTCCGAAGTACAGAGGATGGATAATATTGTCCAGACCGGTCCGTGGTATTCAAAGCTTAAATTGGTGCATTGACCCTCGCATTAGAATGAATTAATTGGAGTAACTGTCACGTCTCGCCGTGTTTTGCAGTAATGTGATCAGATGGCGGCTGAACCTGCCCCCTCACCCTCTCTGCAGCTCTTCCTGTATATTTTGTTTCAGCATGCAGTATTATTGTGGCTCGGTGTTAAATCGACACATGACTGCTTGCATCGCTTGGGAAATAAACATTGGTGTTGTTGCTGCACTTATCTAAATTCAGCTCCTGACCCCCCCGCTCTTGTGTCTTAACAGACAGATGGTAATTTGCATCTATTCCTTGCGCTGTACTGTTAATGTAAATACACTGAAGCTAAGGTACCACACATCGTCGAGCAACTACTGTATACCACACACATGGCCGTATTAGCTCATAGCAGCCTCAAAACATTATCAAAGTCCCCTCTCTCCCGACACAAATATGTCACCAGTTGTTTTCCTTCATTTTTACCTCCTTCTTTTCATTTTCACCCCTTTTGGGGAGATCCAGATTTAGCTTTGATGTTGAGGAAAAAGCACGGAGCCTGCCAGCAGTCAGCACAATTAGCCATGTTAGGTTATGATCAAACCATAGTGCAGGTGCAGACTGAACCGTTTGTGTCTTAATGAGGGGGGGCACTGGGGAGGGGGTTATATTTTCCCCCGGTTTATATTTAACTTGCGTTTCTTAGGTTTTTTTTTTTGTCCAAGTAAAGTTTTCAAAGGGAGTTTTTGGCTTCACGGTTGTGCGAGTTGATCGGTCGCCAATCCTTCATATTTTAGATGCGTGGGCTGATCAGCGTCAGCGTGCAAGCGCTTTTCTGAAGCGCATGCAGTTGTAGACCACAGCTCTTCATAAAAGACCTCCCGGTGTGTCATCGCGACTGACGGCGCGTGTGACCAGGCACCTGCCTCACCCATACACGTGGAGGATACTGCTGCAGCACCATCACTCGGTGTGATACAATAAAAAAAAAATATGGCAAACATGCAGAGCCACAGAATCATTAACAGCTCCTTGTCTTCCTCAGAGCAGTGGCAGAAACGTAGGTGGGTAATTATTTTTTCTCCCTCTTCAGAATCAATTGATTGCATGTCTTTGAGTTGGTCTGAAAGCAGCGGAAAGGAAATGTGCTGTCATATTAACATCAAAAATGTTATTATTCCGCACACATAGCACGCAGACACAAGGTTGACATTTTCTAATTAAACGTTTCCTTAAGCTGTGTACATCTCCCTGGGATGTCTGACGCCCTCACTGCCAAGATGAAAGAACTCATTATTTTTCCTTGCCCATATCGTCCTCATGTTCCTCCTCTTTTTTATCCAGATAACAGAACTATTCCATTTAATCAATGCTGCCTGCTAGAGTACAGCGAAACAGCCGCGGTCGGGAAAATGCACCTCAACAAGTAAGCATAAACTTCAATTCTGCCCCCCACGCCACCCCAAAACAAACAAGCACACGGAGCAGCGGGGCATTCATCATTGCTGTTTCTGCTTTGACAACTCGCTCTGTTTTAGTATTACAATCATAAGCCCTGAATTGGATAAGGGCAGCAGGAGAGGTTGAAAAATGGAAACGCAATGGATTTGGCCCGCCACCAACAGAAAAAAACCCTCTACTGTGCAGCTGGAAATGATAGCGCTGCACAGAAGTTGCAAGGAGTTGGAGATTATATTCTAATCCTCAACTCACACTTCAGTGGCTCTGTTCAAATGGAACCCACGGGCATTGTAAAAAAAAAAAAAAATCCAAACAAACCTTAATATGGAAATAACTAAAGGCAAAAAAGGGGACAAAAACTGTACTGAAAACTTTTTTTTTTTATTCCTGGTGAAGCGTACGACGATTAGCAGCAAGAGATTAAAAATAAAACAAGGCCGAGGAAATCTGATAGATATTTTTTTTTTAATCAACTTTACATCATATCAAAGGCATAACTATGAACCACACATCACGGGATGTATGTTTCAGATAACCCCCTGACAGGACACACCGCAGACTGTGCAGCTTCTCTTGTTCACAGGGAAAAAAACCCCAAACAAAACAAAAACTTCCACAGTTGCAGACGGCATTGAATCGCCAGATCAGTAACATCTAAATCAGAGCTCTCAGCAGGAGCAGGAGGGTATTAAAGTCTGCTTGGCAACCGATAGCTGTTATGACAAACATATCGGTATTACAGTCAAATATCTTAAGACGGCGCCTCAGTGAGCAGATTCTTGAAACGCATCTTTAATGTGTTCTTTATATAACAGCTAGAATAACATAATATTATTCAAGCTTTTTATATATTTTCACTCCACTCTCCAAGCAGAAATGTGATGCTGAATAATGTCAGGTTTCAGCAATTTGAGGGCAGAGGAGCAAATAAAACCTAATTGACAAAGGCTGATATACATTATTGTGTTTCAGAGCATGCTCCAGCAAACTATTCCCCTCTTGCACTTCCAGCAAACACCCAGCAACATTAGCATTCAGTTGGAAGTCGGGTTTCTGTCCACCTGATGAATTTAAGTGCAATATCCACCGTCCTCGAATCGCATTTTCTTTGCTTTGTTCAGAAATTTGCACAGAAACGGTGTAATCACAGCTGCCATTACTTTGCAGCGGCTGTATGTGGTAGCTCTGAAGTCTGATGCTCCTCTGAACCCCTCAGACAAAATCACTGTGTACATCACCACCGTTACAGGTGTGCCAAATGAGCTATGAGTAGGTCATGGCTGCACAGACAGCTATAACTGAATTACATTGATGCCGAGTACGTTTTTCAAATGTTGCAAATCCTGGAGTTATTAGGAATCATATTATCTTTGGAAAGTGCAAGGCTCGTCGATTCTGAAAAATATGTGTCTGGCTGTGCAGAATTGACTGAGTCAATTCCCCAAAAAGGACCACATGAGAGCAGTTTTCGATACACACTGGCAGCAGTCGGGTTCAGCAAACGTTCTCTTCGCTGAATATCTCACGTAACCAAAACAAGGAGCTAAAAGATGCTAAAAGGAAGGCAATAATTATCAGCTAGAAACATCTTTTACTGCACACGTAGCCACTTGATTCATTTTTAATAATAAAAATGTTGCCTAGTTGACCTTCAGGTTTAAAGGAAGATTATTATCATTATTTTAATGAGACACACTTTGCTGTGCTGAATCAGAATGTCGGCTTTTTGGAATGAATAATGTCCATACACTGCATGTATAAATGTCCTTTCCCTCAGGACGCTGGGTTTGGCAGGTGTTTCTGTGCAATGCAGAAGTCGTGAGTGGCTGTTCTTGAAACACTGTCGACAAACAGCGCCGGAGAAGCAGGCGGTGCACACAGGCACCTTTTCTTTCTAAAAACAAACACTGAGCCCCCTTTAATGCAAGCCTGCAGATTCTTAATCTGCCATCAGAACCAGGACACTTAGGAGCTCCACCACACGTCTGCCGCTGCACTGATATGAGCATTTGACTCAGCTAAAAACTGTTAGGACAGTTGTGATGGAAGAGCACACGCACTGAATGGATTAGGCCTTTGTCGCAGCAGGAAATGCGCAGGTGTAAATAACCAAATGAATGATGGCTGGAATCCCTTTAGCTGCTTCAGTTTCACGGTCCCTGCGTTGAGCACACTGTCATGTCCCACTGTCCGGGACACTTGGACTGGATGGAACTGCCGCGAACATTATCACCAGTGTTTTTTTTCTACTGCGACTTTTCAAAATGTCCGTTGTGGATGAGGGTGAACACTTTTACCTGCAACCCAGTGAACAAAAGACTTTTCCACCTGATGGGATTCACAAGACTCCTGTGCTCTTTGTACCAAGGCAGCTGCTGTTTTAGGTTGTCAGAAGGCCTTATTCAGTCTGGTTCCAACTGATGGCGCTCCTGATGTGTAAATGCCATGGTAACTTCAGAAAAGGTGGAGAGACTTATTTTTCCCCTAATGCACTGCAGCCAGATCCTACTTAAGATACACTTTTCACGTGTTGTCTTATTTGGACAAAGGACATCTCGGAACAAATATGAAAAAACAGAAAGACTTCTGAAAGCAACACATTAAGCGAAGAAAAGGTACAGTCCGCAGGTTTTGGTTAACTATGTACGCACCTTATTCGCACCAAATAAGGTGCATTCAGGTTTAAAGCTGTCCTCACTTGTTGTTCAGTTGCAGTTGATCCGAATCCATGTTTTTATTTACATTTGTCATCACAGTACTCATCAATGGCAATCACATTTTATTCACTGACCACATATACATGTGTGGAAAATATCAGAAATGTCAAGTTTGAAGTTACTTCCAAAAAGAAACCACCCACATTCAGTTCTGTGCCGCGCTTCTTTGGGTTTGGGTCTCTCTTGTGGAACAAAACCAGACATTTGAAGATGTCGCTTTGGGCTGTGAGAAATCATAGTGGCAAATTTTCAACAATTTTCGGAGACTTGAGCAACAGTGAGCACTGCGGCCTTTTCGATGCAGAAGAGCAGGACACATAACAAACTGAGGGGATGCATGAGTCAGTAAAATAGGTCCTTTAAAAAAAAAAATACAGGTACTCTTTGGAAATATGAAGAAAAACATAAAAAATATGATGTGGAGTTTATATCCTGCCCCCTGGTTGTGAAAGCTTTAAGTGTGTAAATCAGTGTCAGGCTAACGTGAAGCATGTGTGGTTGAAGAAGTGGTCAGCAGTGTGAAGAACGGCGCTGTTTGAAGTCGTGTAGCTTTACTGCCTCTGCACTCGGTGCAGCTTTTCTCCATGACTGATTCATTCTAAAGGCGGTAAATATATGTGAGCTGTGAGAGGCTAGCCGCGGCGGGGGATTGCTTTGCGGGAGCGGCGCTCCATTTTTTTTTTGTGTGTGTACATGAGCCTGCGTGTGTCACTGAGCGTTTGCGACCGCTCGGGTGTGCGTGCCCGCGTGTTTGTGTGTTTACGTGGGATAATGTCCTCCGGGGGGAGGCAGATCTGACTGAGCAGAAACCTCCCTGACTGCGGTAATAAGTGTCTTCCCTGTCGAAATAACGCTCAAGACCAAAAGTGGCTGGAGTGCTTCCGACTCGCCGGTGTGGTCAGCCGGGCTTGCGCTCACCGCAGTGTGAAAACACAGGCTGCAGCGGCATGGTGAGAAAGGTTATCATCTCACTCTGTTGTGACTAAATGTGTGTGAGGAGGGAGAGCCGCGGGGTGGGGGGGGCTCACGCAGAGCCTGGCACAATCCTAAGCTAATAGAGTTACCCCTGGAGAAATTAGCACATAATGTTCTCAAATTATAATTCATAATGTTCTTTTAAAGGCTTGTTAGTGCCGTGGTTGGCTGTTCGAAGAAAGAAAAGCTGTACAGAGAGCGCGGAAGGGTATTAAAGGGTTTACATGCAGGCTTTTGAGAGAAGACAAGTCTGATTGAACAGGATGTGGCAGTCACATGTCCTTTTGTCTGAATGTCTCGACAAACCCACACAGGAAGTGCTACTCCAAATTTGCAGATGCAACTTGAGCTCAGTTAGCAGTTCTGTTGAAAGCAATAAGATATGGCATAATTGAGATGAAGTCATAGCAGATTTTTTTTTTTTAAATTGTACCTTTTTTACGTGTCCTTCCATTTGGGCGTTCTTTGCAAAGAAAAGGAAAAAAGCCATCATGCACTCATCAGTGAGTCATGGAAGTGGGAGAAATAAGCAGCAGACAAAGCTCCCTCCCACTGCTTCTCTGCAATAATGTATTTCCAGAGCATTTTCATATTTCAATTATAATATATAATGTGTTTTAATTTAAAGCAGGAGTCAGACTCTGAATAATGAATGCGGTTCACTCAATCTGCCCCACACCTCTCAGAGTTGTGTTTGTTCCATCTACATAGGGTGGTCCTGTATCTGGTGTGTGTCTAACTGCAGCTTACGTTCCTCACATGGTTTTGGACTGCAGAGTTTGTGTGAAGGTGTCCAGGGAGGCTAGGTTAGGCTAGGCTCCGGGCACAGGACCATGAAAAGTAGAGGCATGATTAGTTGAATTAACACTTGAGCTGCCTGTTTCTCTTTAACCTTGCTAACATGCTAAACAAATGGCTAACCGTCCGAAAACACTTTCGCCGGTGGTCAGTCGGATCGCTTCAGCGTGACTCTGCCTCCAACACGTACAACACCACTGAGGTCTGGTGGGGACCCCTTCTTTCTAACTTCACACCCCCTCATTTTTTTTTCATTTTTGAGCTTTTAGTCTTCAGCACCAGCCGATGCTGACTCAAGTGCCATCGCTTGACAACGTTAATCAGACTACACACAGCTCCCTCTGGAGCCACGGAGGGTTTTATGCTGCTTTTTGCACACATGGAGTTGTTCTCCCCAAGAACCTGTAGACTTCGATGTGTAAATTCAGTGGAGTTTCCCTTAAGTTCTCAAATAAATCCTCAATATTACCCCACAAACACTTTGACAAGAGCAGGGACGAGGGAGGTTTTTGTTTATTTGACTTTCCCTCTGTTGTCAGCCATCGCTGGCATTGACTTCTCTTTATCACATTCCAAGTGTAGTAGAGAAATACACTCTCCAAAAGCTACATGCCTGTTGCTTTGAGAGGTGAAATTAATATTCTGCAAACACAAATGGCTCCCCAAGCAAATAATGTTGTTAACGAATGATTTAATTAAGTTCAGTAATGTGCTTAACCTTTGGGCAAGCTCCAATTTCATCTCTCAGCTAAAGGATCGTTCTCACATCAACTTTTCACGTCAAGGATATCTCCAGTTTAAGCTCAACTGCCAAAAAGCTAACAAATAAATAATGTATTCATGAACACACACACACACATGTATGAATACATGTGTGAGCAGTGCTGCCCCCCCATCCTGCAAAGACTCACCCCTGCTCTACATGTCATTAATGACAGATGGAGAATTTTGTTTCCAATTTCAGTATCAAATTTAGGAATAATGCACTTGTGCAACCTGAAATAAAAGCACAAGTGCAACAATTGTAAAAAAAAAGATAAGCATGAAGCCATGAAGTACGTAATGTGTGTTTCCCATGTTAATTAATCAATATTTGCCAGCAGAAGATTAAAAAATGAATGACCATCTGGCTTCAGAAATGTTTAATCACTGGCATTGTGGTCGGGGACCTTCATCAGAGCAGAATGGAGGAGTGACACGGTCTTCCGTGGCTCTCAAACCGTGGTCTGTGGACATTCACGGGTCTTCTAGGGTTTCCCCTGCAAACAAATTTCCCAAAAGGACTCCTGAACTCATTCTGAGCTCACTTCATTGTTGACAATCCAGTCTTAAATCCTTTATAGGGAAATTGCAGCATGCCGTCTGATATGTGTCTATGTGACATCTGCACCGCTACTTTTTTACTGAGCAAAGGAAAAACACAAGACATGGGAAGCATGCGCAAGTAGTTTATTTAGGGCTGATAAATTGTCCACCTAATACCGTCTGGTATAGTGAACTCAGTGGCTCCAATCTTGCGCTGCAGCCAGCATCCTCCATGATGATGCCGGCCTTTCACGCACCCTGGAGTCGTCACAGGATCCCCGTTTTATAGATTGTCTTTGATATCAAATCAAAAGACGGAACGACTGGAGCCACTGCTGTCGAGACAAGCGGACCAGCCCGTCCAATGAAAACATTTCAGTGAGTTCAGCGAGTTTGGGGTTCATCTCGATCAGGCAGCCCCGTCCTCTGCCGTTTTCCCCTGCTCCTCAGTCATAAAATCAATCAAATAAAGAGATGACTTCTGAGACAAATAATTATTCTTGGCTTGTTTGGAATCACAGCAAATAATACTGTCGCCTCCCCTTCAACCTCCCACCGGGGGGGTGGGGTGAAGAGTGCGAACCCATCCTTGGATCCTCACGTCAAGTGAATGACAATAAATCGTGACAGTTCTCAGGGTGGGAGAGACAGAGGAGGACGTGGTCATGCCTCAGCAGTCAGCCCTCTGGATCTCCGGGGTTACCATTGTTCAGTCATGTAGTCAGACTTTAAAAAAAACATGAGAAGAAAAAAAAACCCATGGCCTGGTCCAAAGTGTTATTCCATCTCCCTGCTTTCTGATGTTTTCCAATTCTGTCCCCGCAGACAGAATAATACACTGTTTTCACATTCAATTATGCAGCAGTTGAAACTGTTCAAGAGAGGAAGAGGAGGAACAACAACATTGTGCATTAGGCTCAAGAGGACAGCACCGTTATCTCTGCTGGTAATGACAACGTGAAGCTCCACTGATGCCATTTTTCAGCATTTATGTTATCCCCCCGTGTCCCCGCCGTGGCCTGTTGCGTCACATATATTTGAATTATGATATTTTCCTCCGCGAAGTGTGATGCTCTCCCCTCAAATCCAATAAGATGTATTATTTACTGTTTTCTGAAGGAGTGGGAATCCTTGAAGGCCGTAAGCCCTTCTCTGCACCATGTGGCACGGTGTGTGCTCTGAATACCACTACTGTGAGGGAGGCAAGTGTTTAATAGGTAATATTCAGCTACTGATTGAATCACTTATTCATGAGGCAGAGCACAAAAACTATACAGAAGCCTGCTGTTGTGGCAACAGCAACAGCACACTAAAGTCAGAGGATTCAGGAATAATAAATGAGATTAAAATATAAAATCAATAAATGATGGTCCCTGTTATTCCAGTTCATTCGCGCATCAGTGTGGTGCGGTGCCCCTGCCTGCCACCGTAGATTCCAGCTGTCACAACACAATCAGATGTATCATTAAACATTTAGCTGAGTTAACTCTAAAGAGGGAGACTCATCCAACCCTGTTTATCAAGGTTGGATGAGTCTCCCGATTTCTCTTCTACGTAACATAACCATTGGGATGTGAGTGTCAGTGGGTGCAGAAAGTGCTCAGATGGTATCATCTACACTCAGAAACTCTCAATAACCATGTGAAAAGTGTTTTGTTTTGTTTTTTAAAAGAAGAGAGATTTTTATGCAAAATGTGTTGGAAATAAAACCTTAATCTCCAACACAATAAGTGTGCAAAAGGTTACGGGGTCTGAGTGGGAAGAAATGTACAGCTTTTATCAGCTAAATCATTTGGATGCGATAAACACTAATGCCAACCTGTCAGTTTGATGTCATTTCTGTCGGCTGTTCTGCAAAAGCATTTCTTTTTTCGGCTGCTGTCGCTCTTTTTGAGCATTTAAAAACATTTATTATGCGGCTCCCTGTGTAATGCTTGCATTGTACAGTGGTTTAATGTACTTATCTCACAGCCACATCATATCTAGACAGGCAAAGATGCAGGTTTGTTTCATTTTTTCGTTTGTATTTTTCCCATCTCCCCTCCCCTCGACACACCTCGCACCCCAGATCTCCCGAATCGAATCTTGAACTTCGAACATTAGTGACAACAGGCGATAAAGCGACAGGCAATTATTCATTTCACGAGCGCAAGCGATTTTAGGAGTGACAGAGCGTGAAGCTGGTAAAGATATCGGTGACTTAGCAACACTTGAAAGTTGAGCTGAGGTCAGCCTCATGCAGATGATGAGCGATGCATGTCAATGGACGGACGTTTGAAGTCTGCTGCTGTTAAAGTGCTTTCAACTTCATTCAGTCAGAAATGGAAGAAAGGCTAATCAGTCAACAGCAACATTATAGCTTGTAACTTCATATAAATGTTTGATTCGTACATCTGCCATAGGTTTTGTGGTTATAAACACAACTGTAGTCAACTACCAGCATCTATGACAGCATCTCAGCATCTGTGTTACCTGTTAGTAAATCCAATATACAGTTTTTCCAAAATAAAAGTGGCCGATGAACGAAAAAATGTCTTTCCCAGTTTAACTGAAGAGTCCAGAAATTTCTAATCCAATCTGAGCCTGAAGCCTGATGCACAGTCTGAACCAAATCAAACACATGACCTGTTGGTCGGATGTGTTTGGTTTGCGGCCGTTTCTTTGTCATCCTAGTCCTGTGATTCACACAGCCACGGCATCTTCCTGTCTTTACCAGCACTTCCTGACTGATGATAATCTGTGCTGCAGTTAAATTTCCCTCAAAATGTGCTTGGCTAACGTTGGTATTAATACAGTAGTCAAATATGCATTCATAACTAAAATTCATCAGGCTGTTGCAATAAAGTTACATGACTTAATTCCATTCCGGTCCTGAGGTTTAGGTAAGGAGGCAGGCAGGAAAAGGAATGACATGTATATGTTAACATACATCGCTTTTTAAATTCATATAATCCATGAATGCGTTATTAGCACAAAGCAACATGAAAAAAAACACTGTTTGATGAAACATCATTGATGCGCTCCAAGACACAAGCCTCGATTCCCACGTTGGACTCTGGGCATCCAGTCTTTGAGGTTGACCATCCACTGCAGCTCAGCAGGAGCCGACGAGCCAGGGTGGAAATAACAAATCACATTTTCTCTCATTAGCAAATGACTTATTTCTTCCACCTGAGCGCTCTCCCAGCCTTCAGGAAATCTGCTTTGCTTCGAATGATTCGGCCTTCCTCGTCGTCCGGAATGAAGGAGTGTAATTAGTTCACGCCCAAACAAAGATGTGTTAACAAGCCTAAACCAAGAGACTTCCCTGACAGATTAAAAGACAGCCACATATGAACTCTGCCTGCTCTCTATGAGCAAACACAGTCCCTGTTTAATCAACCGTACCTATGGGGGAGAAGAAGAAATATAATCCACTGAATTGGGTGTGTTTCATGTGATAGAATTACACTCCAGCTCAGGAGAGGCACGGTTGATTCCGCGAGCCCCAAGTTTCTCCAGGTGTCACAGCAATTCATTTCCTGCTCGTGCGTCAAGAGCCATTCTTCTAAAGAAATCCACGAGCCCTGCGAGATGCTTAACTGTTGACTGTGATCATTCACCGGGGAGACATTTACTGCAGCTGCTAATTAAATATTTTCCAGAACAACACCTCACGTCCCGCAGGCCCGCTGCAGAGCCTCGCGTTCTTTCCGCATAGCCGCAGCGGCTCGTCAGTATTGACCGCGGGTTGTGCTCGCCGTCGTTGTGCTAATGCAGTACCTGCTGTTTTGGAACACTTCCTGAGGGATATGTTGAAATCAAGTCAATATTTATGAGTATTGCTGCTGTGGGCTCTTCCCTAATGGCGTATGGCTGCCTTGGTGTCCGTGCAGAGCGGTGGACGAAGAGCGCCTGAGGCTGGCGATGATGAGAGGAAGAGAGAAGAGCTTCATACAGTACATATTGACCTGGCCTCTTTAATGGTGATGTTGCAATCTTCTGACCTGGCCCCGGGATTAGAAATCTGCTCAGTTCAGTGTACAGAGAAAATCGTTGTGGGAGTGTATTCAGGTCTTCCACTTGCATAATAGTGTCTTTTATGTGTTGTGTGTGTATATGCTGTGTATATATACACACACAATATGTTCAATGAAGCCGAGCAGCTAATTTACATTTCATTTATTCCTCTGGAAGATCCAAAAGAATGTACAAACTAAGCCAAAGCAGAGTCTTAAAGGAAAAAAAGACTCGCAGGTGTGTGACTTAACCTTCAGTATAGTACATGGTACATCAGTATAGTACAGCGGAAAAATACAGAATCTTGTATTGTATCATATTGTTAAAAGGGCCGGCCAAGCATACATGCTGTAATCTGGAACTGCAGCTAACATTCACTGTCATTATCTATTGATCTGCCAATTATTTTCTCAGTGACTTTTCTATAGTACTTCAGAAAATTGTAACAAGGGAACTTGCTTTGTCTGATCTACAGAAGATACTACAAAGGTACTGAGTGTGTATTGTAAATGGCCAAGAAAAAGCTGTATGTGTGTGTGGATCGTACACACAGAGGTGACAGGAATAGGTCTCATTAATTGTTGGCACAGGCTGTATAACAGTTATTTATGACCTGGCTACACACTTTCACCAGTGTCTAATGAAAGAGTCACCCGTAGAACTAGACACACATTCCTGCCATAACATCTATTTCAGCTGCTTGTTCCCTAAATATATTCCTTATTTAGCTTTAATCATTACTTACGGTGTCAGAGTGCCATATTTATGGAGATAAAACAGTCTTCTCCTCAAGTACATATACAGTTACTGCGGTGATATTTTATTTACGCCTGATGTGTTTAAAACGCTGCTCATTTGAAAGTTAGATAATGTTATTGTGTCACGTTGACATTTCTTCTTCACTCTGTAATAAAAACTGAGCTAAAAATGCTTTACAATGTTAAGCAGTCAGAATCTTACACGTTCTCATGAGCTCTGACTTGAAATCTGACTTAACTTCCTGTGTAAAACCATGTTGGAGCTGTGACATCGCTGCGCTAATGACATGAAGAAAAGCAAGTGAGAAACAGTTTCGACGATGCTGATGCTGCCACACGTGGCCGTCGTCCGGGTTCTCATTTCAGCATGTGCATTCTGCTTTCCATGATGGCCGATGACGCTGTGATGCCTGTGATTGCGGACATTATTTTAGCCTATAGAGCTCCTTTATTTATCGATCACCGCCGTCGTCTCATGTAAGCCTGTAAGTGCGTCTTCAGAACGCCAACTTTTCCTGTGTTACTCATTTATTAGCTGCTCAAGCTCCCATTTGTTGGTGTCGGCTTTAATTAGAGGTGCATATTGTCTTATTGCCTGCTATTGATTTGAGCTATTTAGGGTTCAGTCACGCCTGCAGCTCATTTTCCAAACGCAGTAAGAAAGTTCACTTCTTCTGCTTTTTTTTTCTTTACGGGACTTTAGCAAACTCTCAAGGCTTATGGACAAAACTTATATGGAGATTATGGCGTCAGTGGCAGGGGGGTCGAATACAAATTTCATTCCACTCCCTGTAGCATGATGGACCTCTCTGCATCCTCGGCCGTGTTTCCACGCCCTTGTTCTGACTGATTCATCCGTTGTGGCTGCAGTTTGCTCTCAGTCCATTTTGATTTGCTTTTTGTTTTCATCTTTCCAAGTTATTGCCCCGAGCCCCCCCCCCGTTAACTGCCGGCACGTAACCTTATGCACGGAAGAGGGAGAGGTTGGATTCTCACAGTTTGAGTTTTAATCACACTTTTAACTTTTTTGTCACAGGACCAGTGTCGCCACATGAAAGAAAGACATCTGTGCTTTTCACGCTAATGCGCTGATGTTGGCTGTGTTTCTGTCACGAGGACCATGTGCACTACCTCAGATTGGCCTGGTGGGCTGCTAGTTTTGCTGAACAAACCTGATGATGGAGCCAGATGGGACGAATAAAGGGATCACCAATGTTATTTTCCTCATAGGAGCGTACATGTTCGTGGCAGTCCATCCAGTAGTTGCTGAGAGGTTTTACAAAAAAAAGAGAAAATGTCAACCTGCTGGTGGCACTAGAGCAGAAGTCAGGACAGGCTGATTTTTTTTTTCCACTGAGGGACCCTAAATATCTTCATGAAATTTTGTAGCAACCCATTCATTCATTGCAGAGATATCAGAACAAACAGATTCTGTAACAAGAGCCCAACAGTTTTTTTTCAATACATTAAAAAGGCAATTTGCACAAATGTGAAACTGCTGGTGAACTGCTGTTGCAAGGCTGCACTCTTACATTGCTTCCCGTACAATGTCAGTGTCAAGCTTCTTCTGCCACTTGTCTGTCACAAGGGTATCCAAGGAAAGTGGCACTGCTTAACCCTAACCACGCATCATCTGTCAGCACACCCATCACTGGGGATGGATGGTGCTGACACCCACTGCACTATTAATGTAGTGGGCTACGTTCTTTCTCTTGTCTTGTTGTCAGGAAGGGGAACTGATAATGAAGAATTTGTTTGGGAGTTTGATATGCATTTTTTTTGATCGTCCAGTAAATTAGATGCCTAACAAATAAACTTCATGGCATTGAAGTTCGAATACTGGCGTAGCGGTGTAATACATTCACAAGCAGCATTAAGGAATATCTCTCACTGTTTCGCTGCTGCAGCATGAGACAAAGCCGTGCTGTCCAACCCTCCATTTCCTTCATTTCATGCGGGGTCTCGTCCCATGGAAACTGCTGCAGAAACATTTTGCGACAGGCCACCGTTATAAATGAGCGCCGTCACAGCCGAGCCTTCTCTTTATTAAAGTGAGGTGTGATGAGCCAGCTCAGACCCAGTCCCCCCGCTCATTAACACACCGCTGCAACCGACCCCACAGAAGGGCTAAGCTAATGGTGACGAGGAAGTATTGTGTTTGTTTTTGTTTTGGGTTTTTTTTTTTATCGGCAGCGTGTGCATGAGTATTTCTGTGAAAAAAACTCTTGTCTGTGGGCCAGTGCTTACGTAGGCGTCTTATTGGCCATGCCTATGCCTGTATGTGTGTGTGTCTGCTGAGAGAGATCATTAGCAGTAATGTGCACTGGCCTTATTCTCTGCCTGTCCTCGGCTTCTTCAGATGTATTGATATTTTGGAGGAGTCACCTGGTGAAACCGAAAGATTGTGCAAGCACAATCACCATGAGAGCCTACACGTGTTGTGTGCACTGCCTCATTATCAGGCCGGAAATGGGGAAAACCTGCACACACAGTGCATGAGCGGAAAGGTGTTGCAGTTTTGCGGTGCAGTCTTATACAGGCTTATACACAACACATTGTCCACTCAAGCAGTTCAGAGGTTCAGAATCATTTGTCATTTGTGAAACATTTTATGATTTTTGCCGTGAAGCTGCAGTATAAACAAAGTATAAAATAACCTCAGATAGACAGTACAGTGTTAGGTCTTAGCCCAAGCCAGCAACATCCTTTTTTCTGTGGCAGCCTTAAGGAAAAGAAATAATTAAGTAACACTAATTAGATAGGATATAGGAGTCTATGTGTGTGACCCTGTGTGCCCATGCCTTAATCCTACTCTTATAATTAGAGCTGCATGTAATCATTATATTCATTATTGATGAGAGGTAAAATGAAAATGGTTAAATAATAAAAAAAGAGTCGTGAAATACTGAAATACAGAATACAAATACATTTTGTTTCATCCCTACTCTTTTTGCACGACGGGCCTTACAAAAAAAATACACTGTCATATTATCGCCAAAATGTTTGCAAAATAAAATGTGTTTTTGTACTTTTACAGGAAGCCATTGGCTTGATCAGACTTTAAACTTGCTTGAGATTATGTCACAGGTGCAAATAGTCATATACCAGTTTTTATTTATATAGGAACTTAATTTAAAGTTACAAGCTGGTGTGTGGTTTAGAAAATATAAAATCTTTGAAACAAGAGTTTGGCTGAGTAAAAGGATCCCACGCTGTGTTGTGGTGCAAATCAAATCCGGAGGAGCCAATAAATACGTAAACAAACAGCTCCTTGGACTGAAATGTTGCTGGTCAGCAGCCAGCTGTTGTAACGCGTCGGTGAAAAACCTTCAGATTATCCAAGCTCAAATAAAAACAAACACTGACAAGTATAAAACTTGACATCTGTCGTGATGCCTAATCTCGTTAACATTTTGACATGCATGTTTCATTCATCGAGTAAGTCTCAACCACTGCAGCACTTTTATCTTGCAGATAAACAGCCTCCATTTTTCCCTGTAGAAATGGTCTCCAAGTCAAATGTAATCTTCAAAGGGATGCACTGAGGCATCTTCGTGGCTCGTTTGGCTCAGATGCAAGTTGTGTATCCAGGATGTCCTTTGTTTGAATCTGGAAAAGGCTTTTGTCACATGGAATCCACCCCACATTTCTCCTCATCAGTCTTTTTGATCTTTTTCCGGCAGAGGAGCCAAAGAGAGAAAACACACACAGAATTGATCTAACCAAATCACGGTAAAATCTGACAAGAGCAGGAAAATATTTTCAAAAGAACACTTAACTTCCTCTGTGAATCTGGATGATTGCACTAAGAAAATGCACACTGGCATGTGTTAAGAGTTGTAATATCCATCGAGGACCATGTGTCATAATCTGTTGTTCTTTTAAACTAATTTTGTATATGTGTTTAAATGCATCTTTATTATTTAAGTGTCAGTCTTGCACATTTCCGCAACTGTAACTCAGCCTATGCCCCGCTGATGAAGGTGTTGCAAAAGTTACTGTGCATTTGTAGTGTTACAAAGCGGTTGGCTGTGGCAACATTCTCAGAAACGCAGCCAACTGCATAACCAAAGCAAAATTCTCCCAATGCAAACGTCTGCTGCAGCTTCACATTAAAAGCCTTTAACCTTTATTGTGAAGTAGTCATAGGAAATGCAACATGTCGGTGAACTCAGCATGTACCCCCTCAGCATGTCTTGCATCAAAAATGCAAAACAAAACCTGTCATGTTAAACCATATTTTATGTTACCACCAGTAACCAAAGGTGAAGATAACCGCTTTAATGCTTTAACAACCCCACCAAGAAAAAAACAGTGACATTTTTTTTCTTTGCGTTTCTTTTACCCTTAGGTGAGTCATAAGTGCAATCAATGATTTTTTAAAAATTCAAAGTCATTATCTCAGCTTATTCATGATTTATAACAATGTATGTACAACACTTTATGTTTCATATTTACAGCAATAAATAAAATGAAGTTATGATTTTATTGCAAAAAAAGTCAATTTTATTTACATTAGCTTAATTTGCTACATTTACCATCAAGCGACAAATCAACCATTTGGTTGAGCATGTTTTTAAAAGTCAACCATATGGTTGAGCAGGCAGTTAAAGGGTTAAAGAAACACACATTTGCTCTGTCACTGTTAAATATCACCTGCATACAAATGACTCATGTATACATTTAGGGGCTGTAGCTGGTGGCCCGCATGTAGCAGTTGTGCTTCTGGACTACAACTTACTTAGTATATGAAATTGTAGCAGCAGCAGGAAACAGTATTCTGGTGGTTAATGGGCACCAACGTCTGTATGTCCTCATTGAACCGTGTGCAACTTCCGCTCCAGCTGTCCCTGCTGTGCATGTGTGGGATTGACAGTAATGTGAAAACCTTGTATACACCGTGGTCAATAACGGCGAAGCATTTGCCACGTGGTGGTGTTAGCGGCGAAGGTTTTCAGCAGAACCCAGAACACACCACACTGCATCTTGAACATGGGCAACAGAAGCGAGGAAATTCTCTCAGCCGATACCCTGAGCCTCCGGGCCAAACACAGCTAAATCTACATCTCCAGACCTCTTTCTAAAAAATCCAAATGTATTATCACTCTGCCTTGGGTCTTGTTACGATGTTGTATGTGTGTATTTTGTTCTCAGGTCTCTTTTGAGAAAGAGATATGGGTCCCGAGGAGATTTCCTGAATGAATAAACTAAAAAACTAAAAAGATTTGTAGGCTGCCCAGTTTAGAACATCTCAGGCTGTTTTCAGACCCATTTTTTCTTCTGGTCTGAATCAGCAGGTGAACTTGCTGTTACATTTGCCTTAGATAGTTATTCTTTTCACACTGAAAAAAAATTCAAGTGACCCAAAAAGAGTCACTAAAAGCCATGTGTGGCCATTTGGTTAGAGGTGTTGAGGATGAGATCCAGGTACATCCAGGATTTTGATTCACTCTCTGGCTAGCTGTTAGCAATTTTTCATTCTCCCAACAGCATCCCACTATGCTAAGGCAGCTCTTTTAGTCATCAGATTCAAGTCCAGTCGCAGTTCCACCACAAATGAGCTGTAATTTAAGTGCTTCCTTTTCCATTCCATTTACGGTCTGGAATTGAGCACTAATGTTAGCTTGCTAACGTGCTATTTTTCACATCGTAATGAGCCGTTAATGTATGATCACAACTTCAGGTGTTGATGTGCAGGAGGTTCAAGTGATTCTTTGTGCTAGATTTCTGAACATTTAAGCATCATTGTGCATAAACAATGCGAGGTCACAGTCAGTGCGTATGTAGCTAGCTAGCTGATGATCACAGCTAACACAGTCTGCACAGTCGGGACAGTGGCTGTTTGCATTTTAAATGGCTCAAATCACTGGATAAGGCAAAGTGAAATTAGAACTGTACATTTGTAAGTGAATATTATTTGTACCATAAAGCAAGGCAATGATACAACATGATGAAACAAATGAGGATTTCTTGGTGTTAATGTACTATGCATGTTTTCTTGAAGGCTTACAGCACAAAAGAGAAAATAAACTTGAAAAGTGCTCACAGTCCTCCTGAAAAACCTATTCACTGCTGCAGCTTGTTGGAAGAAACTTTCCCTTACGGAGGCAATATGTGGACTGAGAGTTTCTCTTTTACCACTGCAATGATGGAATGCCAAGGCATTTTGAGTGTTTTCCATTAGTCTGAGAAATACTCAAGAGACATAATGTACCAGTTGAACACCTCCCCTTGGAGTGTGTGCGATGGCTAGTGTATTGCAATGTAAGTGTTGTGGAGAGTTGCAGGAATGAGAGGGAGGCAGGAAGAAAGCAAGAGGGAAGAGATAGAAATGAAGTGGGAGTGGAGGGGGTTGAGCCAGCGAGAAAACATCTCAGAGCGTTGGTTCACAGCAGCAGCACATCAGGCTCCGCAGGGGACCGTGGAGAGAAGCTTCTTGGCTTCCGCAAAAAGTGACGTTTGATTTCCCTGACAGTTGAATCTGGCCAGCAGACCAAGGCTCCGGGGGGGTTGGTGGTGGTGGTGGTGGTGGGGGGGTTGTGACTCTGGAGACGGAGGCTGCTTGCTCACATCCAAAGCTTTATGCAATGTGCCGCTTGAGTTGTCCAAGTTCTCCGAAACGGCGCAAGGCGTTATGCGGTATGTTGGGGCGCGTTAGCATATGGCAACAGATGGATGAGGTCAGGCATGACTCGGGCACGTCAGGGAACACTGCAGAACTTGTTTGGAAATGCAAACGTTCACTCGCTGCAGCGATTTGTAAAGTAGGGCGGCGGCTGTTAGATAACAGCGGCTCATCAAATAATGACTGTCTTTAGTGGGTCGTTACACGTTGTTATCTGACGCGCCACTCTTGAAACAGAATGCTCTGATTCGTAACACAGGGACCGAACTGAGTTGTTGGCCCAGCCCTGTTGGCCACTTCATTAGTTCAAAAATAGCTCTGGATTTTTTATTTCACATGCCATGATTTTGAAGAGTTATTATGCAGTGTAGTCATTCCTCCTCTTGGTGCAGGCTATGAAGTGATCTCTTCCTGGAGGTACTTAGTTATTAAAGATGGGGGGACAAAAGCCGCAGCTCTGGCAAGGCGGTATTTTTGTTATTTCTTCTTCAAAGTTACAAGCGTGCTTTCAGCAACACTTTGCTCAGTGATAAGTGATAATACACACTTTGACAGTCACCTACCAGTGTAGAACAGCAGTGTGTGAAGTATGGTGATTGTTTTAACATTAACTGGTGTACAGTGTTAACACTCATCTTTGTTTCAGTGGAACACTGGCGTCATGAAAGTTCGACAGTTGGGTAGAGATAAAAACATAATCTTTTACTTTGCGCCCCCCCACACACACACACACGCACACGCACACGCACACACACACACACACACACACACACACACACACACACACACACACACACACTTCCACAGAATCTGTACTAAGAGCTGCTGACAGATGGTGAAGAAAGAGGATGCTGTGCTCAGTTCCTGGTTTGTTATCAGTGTTGCAGCATTGGGAAGAATTTATTAGACACCACAGTAACACTTGAAATAAAAGTCTGTATGTCTTTGTCTGCTCCACAAATATGAAACCTTCCCAGCAAAAATCTGTACCTTTCTCTTCCCCCCTGAAATTCTCACCTGATCTAATCTATTCTTCACTTTTTAGTACTTTATAAGGAAAAAACTGAACCTCCTCTGAATAATCTTTTCCTCTTTACCGCTTAAAAAACCCTGATGACCCTCTCACAAACCGTTCAACGGAACAAAACTCACATACCTGAGATGCAGTTTTTTTATATTCTTTTAGCAACGGTTGCAATATAATTATCATAGCATCGAGGTTTTACAAAAATCCCTGACAAATATTAGTTTCTGCTGCAGTGCTGTGCTGTTCACAGTGGCAGCTAGCAGGTATGAGTGTGCTGTAGCTATCGGTTTGAAGCAGGCTATCTCTGAAAGGAGAATGCATGCTCAGCAAAGCTCTGCTGGAGTACAAATGTAAAATAAAAATGTGTCATAACATTCCTGAGTCTATATGGAGCACGCCTCGGCCCTGAGGAAGCAAACTGACCTAAACTTAAAACCCACAGCAGCTCAGTGGATGTATCGGAGCTCATACTGTGTGTGATCTGTGCTGAAGGTGGCCTGACAACAGCACCCAAATGCTTTTCACATCTGATCAACGAGACGCCGAGTCAAGTTGAGTATCAGCCCCGTTTTCCCACTTGCTGTCTTCCCTTCTCATTGCACCGAAACGCCATCGTGATCAGTCTTTGCAGCTGTAATCTGCAAGCGTTGCATTTTTCTTTGTTTGGCGATTTGTTGATGATAAACAGTCTTGACTTTGGTGGGTCTGTGCTGAACTTTTTGGAGATCGCCTGTCAGTCAAACAGCGGGGTTCCTGATGGCGGGAGTGGGGGTTTCAGTGGGCGGAGCTCTGTAGCAGCTCTTCCTTAGTTTAAACTTCACCTCTTTACAATGGAGGAGTTACACATCTCTCAGTTCAAAGAAGTTGCAAATCCAAACCTCATTTCTTTTTCCTGTCACGGGCTGAAAAACGAGCTGCCAGGTCAAACTGTTGTGTCTTTGACTAAACCAGGGGTGTCAAACTCATGGCCCGCAGGCCATAAGACTGACGAGCGATGAGTGACGAGCGAGATGGTTTTGCAAAGTGTAAAAAAAAAATTAAAAATTCAGAAAAGTCTGCAATTTTGACATTGTGCCATGCTTTTACTGGTCTGGCCCACTTGAGATTAAATTTGGCAGTATGTGGCCCCTGACATAAAATGAGTTTGACACCCCTGGACTAAACCAAATGGCGAAACTAGCCTGTTAATACTTGACCTGTTCAGAGTGAAGAGGTAAGATTGAGTAAGCCTGACATACGTATCTTGATTACAACGCCACATATCATAAGTCGCAAAAGAAATTGAGCTCATTAAAATCCAATAAATGGCCAAAAAATACGAGTACCAGATTGCAAGCTGCAGAAATAATTAATTACTAATGATTCACATACATACTGTAGTTTTCTATCTGTCTACATCTACAAGCTTCAAGCTTGACCTATGAAGAACTGGGGCAACCACATCCCGTTCTTTGTTCTGGTGTTTGTAATTGCTCATGCTTATGTTCCTCTTCTTCTTTGCTTCATATAAAACAATCTGTGTTGTTTCCCACAGAGCAGATGTCTTTTACAGTGAAAGGCCTTCCACGCCCTGGGTGTTTAGAATGGCCAAGGTTTAAGATGATTAATTACTGTCTTTTATTAGTTGGGGAAGGATAGTAATGCAACTTTAAACTGTTGATCTTGCATCATGACTTTGCTGGTGGAGCTGTTGAGCCTGTCGAGCATCCAATTTCGTGTTGAAAGGGAACTGGCTGAATCGGCTTCTTGGTCGTAGCGCTGGCACTGTGATCGATGGTGGGCCGCCGCCGCTGTCGCCGTAGCCCCTTCTCTGGCCAGTCTGATCTTAGTGGACCTGTGGGGGGAGAGAGGCAGTAGCCACACTGTGAGAGCAGTCCTGTACCAGCTCCCCGCTCCTGAGGTGTTCAGTCGTGAAGATCATTACAGTAATGGAAAAGGTTTGTTCAGCTCCACTTGCCTCTGTGACTACATGACTGGTAGACAGGCCTGGACACAACAGGAGGGGGGGCCGGGCCGGGACAGATGGGAGCAGGAAGCCGGGTGAAGTTTTGAGTCTCTGGCTGCCTGAGGGCAACATCAGCTGCCTCACTCTTTGGCTTCATCTTCATCCTCGAACTCGTCACTGGTCCCTCCTTTGATTTCTTTCTAGCTGATTAACTATTCTGCCTACTTGCTGTTTAGTGTACTGTAACACATAGTGAACTTGAGTTTACATCACGCACGGTGTGTGTGTGTGTGCTGTGGTGTTTCTGCTGGATGCAGGTGGATAATTATTCCATACAACATGCAGTAGTATAAAGTCAGTCCCAGTGTGCTTTGCTAAGAGCTACAATCATTCGGCTCGCTTAGCTCACATCTAATGGAGAAACTACAGTAGTGCATGTCTGCGCAAGAATACTTGTGTCCCTGCAAAGCAATAACACAAACAGTATTTAGCAGGAGTTAATTTGACAGTCACACACACTGTGCTCAGGCATCTGTACTCAGCCACTCGCTGAATCCTAATGAGCACCTCTCCACCAGTAACAGCAGAAACAATGGGTTTTCTCGCTGTTCATTTGTACCTACAGCAGCAGCCTGGCTCCGCTCCGCTCCCCGCATGCATGAATATTCCTTATTGCGGATCAGTGTCTTTAATCAGCATTCCATCTGAGATGTGCACTGCTACACAATCCACCTTCAGGGGGATAAAGAGGATTCAAATTTTTCTCAAATCAATGTGAGAATACTTTGGGATGAAGTCAGCTCTGCCAATAATGTCTCTATAGTCACAGTTGCAACAGGGGTTACAGTTGTTTCATGTATATAACATGTATGTTTTTAGTGATCATGATGATGCTTATGGTGGCGGAGAGAGGGTTATTCACATGAATACCGCTGGAAAATGAGTCTGTGGCACAGTGGAAAATAGTAAAACATTAATAAGCTCTGTGAAATCTCCATAAACTGTTATGAGCTGCGGCTACAGTGCAGTCTTTAACATAAGTGGAGCAGCAGCACATCACACATTGTCCCTCGGTCCCAAGAATGCCCTCATTAGTGTCGGATGAAATTTTCACAAAAGCTTTTATTTACTACTTTGAATCATTATGTATCACACTGTGTATTATTTAGTGCTTCTGAGAGTGTTCCTGTACATAATCACTGTCAGTCACATGACTCTGTGGGCGGCATGGTGACGGGGGTGCAGCGGTTCGATCAGGGCCTCTATGCGTGTGGCTTATGTGTGGGTTATCTCTGGATACGCCGGTATCCGCTGGCAACTCTGTGCCCATAGGTGTGAATGGATGTGTGAATGGTTGTTTGCCCTCACAGGAGCAAATAGAAGGATGGACACAACTCTATGTGTTTCAACCACACCAGAGAGGCAAAAGTGAAGTGAAGTGAGTATCACCGGGGAAAATACCCGCAAATGACCACATATTCAATATTATCAATACTTTGTTTATACTTCCATGTGCGATGCCTTTTTGGTCACCCCACTCAAGTTCACATTTCTCAAGTCATGCAAGATGTATTGACTTTGGCTTTGGTGAGCTACCAGGGTGATTAGAAATGCATTGTTTCCCCATCAAACAACATCGTCAAGAGAAACCAAAATCTAGTGAAAATGAGAAAGGCATCAGGAGGGAGTTAGAACAGCAGGGGAGCCCACCTATGACATGCTCCCAAAGCTTCCTTCCCCGCTCACTCCCGGCAGTGTTATTAGGGATGTTAGCCAGCTGGCGACTGGAGGAAGGACACGCTGCAAAGTAGCCCCCCTGCAAAGAGGAGCCAGGGAGTTTCTTTCGGGGCTGGTATGAGCAGGACTCCTGACTGAAATATTCTGTCACGAAAGGGTTTCCAATGCTCCCGCTCTGTAAGGGCTGTTTGTCAAGATGCATGTAGTTGTGTGTAGTTTCTCTGTTACTCTGCCTGTAATTTCCCACAGCTGGATGTTGTCTCCTGTCACGCAGAATGTCAGAGTACTTTCTATTATTACTGGTTTAAACAATTGATGGATTGATTGTAGTTAGTGGGTAGTACTTTTGTAGCTCGCATGTGATATATAAAATTGACTTTAGGATTCCACATGGCTATGCCTCGTCCACATTTTTTAGAAATACAATTCAATATTTTTTTTCAATTTTCATAATGGCACCACTGAATAATTAACTCTCAAATAACCCTAGCAGGAAAAATCCAGTATCGGAGTCAGGAAAACATTGTGGATAGAAATTTGTCATTGATGTGGCTCACATAGCAGCACAGATCATGAACATGTATCACATGATTACATTAAAAGGAAATCATATACACTACATATGTATTTACACATAGAGGTAAAAAGAGGTTAACGGTAAAGTACAATTATTTGCTAATGTTAGGGTACTAATTCCCTTAGTGAGCACTCAGCTAAATAAAAAAAAAGTCCAATATTTTGTCTGCTCTGAATATAACCAAACAATCCCAGTCCAAACACTAAAACTGTGCATACTTGATGCACGGAAACCCGTTTGGTCCTTTACCAAACACACAGCTCTGCTCAGCCCCTCAAAGAAAATAACATCAAGGGATTTTCCCCAGATCAGAGGGACTAACATTGTTATTGGCGCACTATGTATGTTTGTCTCTGTAGTCAGCACGCATGAGTGGCCCTCGCCGGTTCACTGCTCCTAATATCCCCAGTACCTGGGCTTCGTGCAAGGAGACGCTCCTCAGACCTTTTCCCCCTGCTAGATAATGGGAAATGACATGAAGGGAAAAATCAGACAACGGCGAGACAGCAACAACGAGACAGACAGCAACAGAAACAGATACAGACACACTCTTGCACATGCGCATAAAACCTGACATACATACAAGCGGATGTGCATGTACAAAAACATAGGGTTTACACACACACACGCACAAACTTCTGTCTTTGTGAAGACGCTTACTGACATAATAGGTTCCATAGCCACCAGATAACGCCAACCCTGACCCTAAGCTAAGCCCAATTCTTAGATGAGCCCTAAAACCAAGTCTTATCCCAGACAACCAGATCTTTGAAGGCATGTTGAAAGGGAGAACCACTCAAAATGAAATGCCCTCACTCTATAAGGTCTGTCGCTCGGTTTGGTCCTCACAGAGATAGAAGTACAAGTACACACACACACAGAGGCAGGTGAAGACAGGCAAAATGCAAATCATATGCGCTTGCTTGCTCAGAGACAGTCAAAAAGGTACAGATGGATATGCACTCATGCATCAGCCCACCCAGAGGGCAGTTGACAGACGAGTTTAACACCAGCAAAAATCAGCACAGAATGCACTTAATAATCACTTTATATATGATATTAAACCACCCTGGAAATTAGAAGGAATGCACATCCAAAAGATAATGAGGTTCCATTTGCACAAAATGCTGCAGCAGGTAACAGCTGAAAGGGCACAGATGTTTACACTGGGTTTTAAAATTGATGCATGTTGATTCGTTACTATGCAAGTTAAAATCTCTAAAAAGTGCGTTCAACGAACAGCGCTGCACACACGTTGTTAACAAGGACACAGGACTACTCTTAATGAGAGCTTTAGGATTCAGTAAAAGGCTAAATGCCCTGTTATCCCTTTGACTGTTTTTGTAGATGAGGGTGCACTGCAAAACTAATTCATTAATATATGAAGAACAGTGAATTTATAGGCTGAATAAAGTAACACTTGTGAGAAAGAAAACTTCTTTTAAGTAGAAACTAATGAAATTCGGGTTTCTATTTTCTGGTATTACAAATTTTGAAAATAGATTTCTCACATTTTCAAGCTGCCTACTTGAAATTCATCAACTTGTGGTAACAGAATTTATCACTGTCTTCAGAAATGTCATCATTTCTTTAGGAAAAGTCTTGTAACTTGAAATAAGTTTCTCCATAAACAGTTTCTGTTCCATTCCATAAGCCATTCCATAAGGGTCTCAATACATTTTTGTCTGCAGTCAGTAATAGTGATACTGACGTTAAAGTTACAGAGTCATAAAATACCTTGCAGATGATAAAGCATTAATAAATGAAAAAAGCAGGAAGATACATAATTTAAAAAAAAAACAAGCCAACACAGGAAAAGGTGAAGATATAAAAATATCTGTGTGGCGAGCTGTGCTGTTTCCAGGCAAACAACCCAAACCTTTGCAGTTCGGAGAGGGTTTGATTGATAAAATGTATGCAAATATATGCAAGGTTCATTATTCACTCGTTTAATGATGAAACAAAACAGACAATTAGTGCAACAAGATTACTTAAAAAGTCTACCTCGGAAAAACATCTCCGGAAGACGACTCAGCAAACTCCATCACGGGGACTGATGGATGATTACGTCCAGGCATGTGCAGTGTTAATCATGCGGCCGGTTAACGATGACCGGTGATCACATTAGAGTAGAAATACTGTAAGAATTAACACGAGACTGAACAACAACAATCACTGAGTTAAAGCACAAACTCTACAGCAGCAGTAGCAGTGACGTATCGCCCAGGGTTGGCCCGGGCAAGGCGAGCTCCATCCGGGAGTTCAGAAACTCAATTTATTTCTCCGCCTCCTCGAGTCTGTGTGAGCACAGGTGGTGCTGGTTCCAAGACTCCGTCAGCTGCTTCAATAGAGAGGAGTTTTCAAACATGAGTCCCTCCAGCTGCTCCACCTGCACAGCGATCCCCTAAATGAGACGCATGCAGCCTTTGCTAGTGCTCATGTCGTCCTCCCTCAGCATCTTCTGCTGCTGCTGCTGTGGCTGCTGTTGCTGCAGCTGTTGAGGCTGCTGCTGCTGCACTCGTATGACGTGACTTCCAGCACACTGATGTCATGTCATCGGCCATTTTAGTGATCAAGTATATACAGCAGGGATGGGCAACTTTAATGCTATGGAGGGCCACAATTTTTTTCCAGCATGGCCCCAGGGGCCACATTATAACCATAAATTTTCATCATCCTCTGCTACATATATATGTATAATAACACATTGTAGTTATTACCAACATTTATTGTAGTTGTTATAGAATGTTTAACATTCAAACCCTCCCCATCACACAGTACACAGACAGCGGAGTACCTTCTCATACAGGCTGCTCCAGCTCCGCTGTCAAAAGTTCAGATACAGGAAGTCTTTCCTGCCACATGCCATCACACTTTACAACAGCAACTAACTCTGGCCATATGCACCTTATGTTTTTCTTACGCACCGTGTAAACTGCACCTTACCTGCTCACTGTACCTTATACTTATTTGCACTAAAATAATTGCCTCTTTTTTACATTCTTGACAGAGATGGTTATATTGTAGATTCATGTATATATTTTGCTTAGACTAATGTATATATTTCAGATTCATGTATAGTGCTTTTATAGGCTGTCTCTTTATACCTAATGTGTAATGCTGCTGCTACACTAAAATTTCCCAACTTGGGATCAATAAAGTATATCTATCTATCTATCTATCTATCTATCTATCTATCTATCTATCTATCTATCTGTCAAGTTATTTGTATGTGACCACAAATCCCAATTCTCTCTCAGACTTTGAGTTGTTTACTTCAATAGGATCAAATGTACATAATACCATCCCTGTCCGGTAGAAACTGTTTATAAAACACTACTGCAAATTATACACATATTTAGTGTCCGATTTCTCCATCAATGCAACGGCAGCATTGAAGGTGAAAGGTAACATCTCCATAGGGAGGAAGGTGAGGGAGAAGGTTATTAGATTAGTGTGAGAGAAGTGTTTCACCAATGGGCCCCGCGGGGCAATGTGATTGATCTCTCAAGACAGATTGTGTGCAATTACAGTCCATTTGTTCCAGCCTGGCCTCCCCTCCCGTTAGAGAGGACCTGGTAATGGAACTGGCTGGCTAGCCCCTATTGTCTTTGACGTGCCTCTTTTCTGTCTTCTTCCCACTTCTCTTTCCATCTGTATCCCTTATCTCACGACCTCTCTCTTCTTCTCTCTTTTCTCTCACCATCAGGATCACTTTATCTTCCAAGTGCAACAAATACACTAGATCTCGCCTCCTTATAATTTCTTTCTTTACCTCTTCCTCTTTATCTCCCCTTCTCTGTCCTCCCACCCTTCACTTTCCTTCCCGTCCACTTTTCTGTCACTTTCTCTTCTTTCTGTCTGGCTCAGGCAATTATATGCTTCCCGGCTTCCAACGAAAGGCTTTTCCTTTTCGGAAGCGAGAACCCCCTTCCCCCCGTTATCCCACATGGCCTCCTCTGAAGGACCCAGTAGAGACAGTCACTTGCAGGATATATCGAGCAGAACTTAATTAGATGAAGCCTGTGATACCAATGAATGCAGCACGGGCCTCACGTGCAGTGCAAAGGGACATAGAAAAAGATATTAATGACGTGCCACTCCACAAATTTGGCCAACAGTTTCACGACCATGTGACCTGTCTGTTGTCTCACACCCTTTCCTCTTCTTCCTCTTTATCTTTCTGTCTGGCCAAAGCAATTATATGTTTTGCAGCTCTTCGCCTAAGCTCTTTCCTTTCAGCACTAACCCTTCCTTCCTCCCTCCTCAGCTTTCTTTGCCCCTTATAGCACAGTTCCACTTTCTGTGTCATTCTTGTCCTCCTGGTCCTCTCTGAAGGACCCAGAGGAGCTGGCCTCTCGGGTGAACCCTCATGAGATAGGATTCAAGCACAATTAGGTGAGGGTTGCAAAAAAATGTAGTATGACCTCACATACACTGCAAGACCATTGCTCAATGTGCCACAAAAACATCAATATTCAGTGGTATTTATGTTAACAGGCAGTCTGTATTTTATTTATTTCTTTCCTTCAGTAGTTATGTAACCCCCCTCCTTTCTTTTGCCTCTCTGCTCCACACCTCCACCTCCCTCTCCATACCTCTTCATCCCTCTCCCTCTAAAGGATGTTAAGAGTCTATGTTTGCAGGGCATGCTTGCGAGATATGGAGTGGAACTTAATTAGCTGAGCCGAGAGACAAAACAAAAGCCCACCGGGCCTCGTGAAATGCAAAGGAATGGTATAGCAACTTTGATTGATATGTTCCTGAAAACATACTGCACAAATTTGAAGCAACTTTCTGAATTTTGACCCCCCTCCTACTGCCTCTTCGGCACTGGGCTGCAGATTTGTCAAGGTAAGCGAAATCGCCCATGTGCATTTTTCCCAAGCCGCTTTCTCCAGCTCTTCCTGCGGGATCCCAAAATGTTTCCTGGCCAGATGGAGCAATTACCTGAATAACTATGAATCAACAGGAACAACTACCTCAACCTGGTGTAGACGTGCTTGGCAACATTTAGCCATTTTATGAGATTTAGATAGAAGATGTAGATAGGAGCAAGAGCAGATGCTGTACATTTGCTATCTTTCTCCCATCTGCAGCCCCCCCTGCTGTGCACCTCTACTTTCCTCTCCATTCCTCATGGCCTGCTTCAGAGGACCTTGCAGAGGGCATGTCTTTGGTTCAGGCTCACAAGATATTGAGTGAAACCTAATTAGATGAACTAAGTGACGCAAACAAATCCAATGGGAGCCCGCATACAGTGCAGAGGGCCAGAGTGAAGACCTGTATAAATCACTCTCCACTATAAATATGAACATTAAGTGAAATTATGAGTGTTGAGTGCTCTCTTCACAGGTTCTCTTTGATTCTCATGTTCTTTCTCACACTCTTTATCTTCCTTCATCTTTTTGTCTGACCTGCAGCAATTACTTCCTGTTCTACCTCTTTGTTAAAGCCCTTTCATCTCACCAGCAGCACCACAATTCCCACTTCCCTCCTTCTTGGGTGCCTCCAAAGCAGCACCACTCCTTTCCTCTCTCAGTACCTCTCGGCGCTCTCTGAAGGACTCTATTGACTGTGTCTCTTGGGTGTACCACTGAGAGAAACACAATTACATGAACTTTCCGCAGGCTTAGCAGACGTCACAGATCACACCACTTGTACTGTTGCAGGAGGAGAATAGGCTCTGTCACAACAGTGGCGACAGAGGTAATTAGCTTTAGGTTTCATGTTGTTCCTTTGGCGGACGGTGTGTCGAAGCAGAAGCAGCGAGATCATGTGATTTTTCTTCACACGATGATGAATTGGAGGACTGAGGGGAAAAATGTAACCTGTCAGAGATGAACTGTTGCGGATTAACAGCCACTCCCAAACCACACACATGCTTCCCAGCCACTTACATTTCCAGCCATAAATTTTAGTATTGACAACCTCATCCATCACGTCGGATGCAATCGTGAGAGTAGCTTGGTGTTTTGATGTTAGCAAACTTCCACTGCACTGTTGATATGCGTTAATTTGAGGAGTCGATCTGCTCTCAGTTCTCTTTTTCTGTCATGCCTGTTTTCATTTGAAATCTTACGAGATAAACCTGACTGTCATTCAGATTTGTGACTGACAACTGATTGGATCAAACTAGAGTGAGTCTAATCTAGTTATTGCTCAGTTTTCACTTTAGTGCTGGTTTTATCATGCATTAATTTTTATTTTCCAAATTAAACATCTAGCTTATAAAACGTCATGAAATATTAAGAGTCTAGAGTAAGTGATGCTAACAGATCAAGTCTTTGAGCTAAATGCTAATGTCAGTAGGTTAACATGACATTGCTTGCATGCTGATGTTACTTACTTACTTGCAGGTATAGCTACCAATTTAATTGTATTTATTTAGTGTGTTGGCATGCTAAAATGTGCTAATTAGTGATAACTACAAAATACAACTGAGGCTGATAAAGTCACTGGTTATGCTGGTATTTAATAACAGACGTTCAATGATCTAGGACTCAGGAAGCCAAGGGACCACCAAAGTCAGCAGACGTTATCCTCTCGGGACTGTGATCATCATCACAAATTTAATGGGAATCCATCTGGTGGCTGTTGGGGTGTTTCAGTCTCATCCGAATTGATGAAGTGACCAACCAATTGATGGACATTGCCATCCCTAGACCAGTACTGCTCTGAGTTTACTCACATTGTTGCCCACATCTGTCCTTCAATGTTTCATCCAAATTCCCAGTTAATCTGCATGGTGTGGCATAAAGTCATGTCCAGTGACAAGACTGATCCAATCTACCCATCGTTTGGTGTGGTCCTGCCTGTATATACATCCTAATAATCTGAATACATTGGTCAAAAGAAGCTGTAACAGTGCATGTGCAATGTTAGTCTGTATGTTTCAGTGATCTTTTTAATGAAATCTTTTCCCGGCTCAACTTTTAATTTGCCCCTATTTCTTCCTCTTCTTCCTTGCGTCCATGCTGTAGGCTCATATCCTCAGACCACTTGTGCTGCCCATCCCTCTTATCTAACTCAGTTTTTCCTCTCCAAATACCTTTTCTCTGTTGGTTTATCAGTTTCTCTGGCCTTCACGTCCTTCTTTATTATGCACTGCGTGACACACACTCTTCCATTATTCTCTCTCTCTCTCTATCTTACCATTTATAGAATATAGAATACTCTCGGTTAATTTGTTAAACTAATAACCTGTGACATTTTCACACAAATGTTCATCTGTAGAAACTGAATTAATGGAGCCCTGTTTCAAACTGTTTATTCAATTCATCAAATGTTTCACATGGACATTTTTAAGCCATGCTAGTTGCAGTCAATCAGCCAGTCAGCAGATGATTCTTCACGCTGTTAAATGTTTGGTGAAGGAAATGAATAAGTCTTTCCTAGGTGTACTGGATATGATTTTTTGGTATCGCAATAAGTGATGCATATCTGCTTCTTAGTTTTTGCTAATCCATCCAGCCAATGTGGAGATATTTCACTGGACATTTTGAAACTTAGATGTGCCATGTGAGGAGTCAAGGATTTATCCTCAGGGAACCGTGAAAGTCTGCCCAAAGCCACACGACAATCCCCTCCATAAAATATTTTATTCTGGACTGAAATGCTGAGTCAGCTGACCAATTAGCAGCCCTATCCCTGTAGCAACGCTGCAAGCATAGCTCGAAATGGCACAGACGTATTTTTTAAACACCAAGTCTCACAAATACAAAATCTTTCATTTTTGAAAAGAGCTGCCTGTCATCCTAACAAAGTTGTCTGAGTGTGGCAAAATGGCAAACATATAATGAAGGTAAGTTTCCCTTTGACTTTCTTGGTTTACTTTTGAAGACAGTCCCACATGTTTCCTGTCAGAGCTAAGCCTGGTCCACACAAGCTAAAGCAGCTGCAGGTATAGGCTGCTAATTCTCCTCATGATGGACTTGTTTGTTTGCTATAATTATACTGACACCTCAAATTATTCATGTAGAGATTTATTGTTGTTAAATTGCCACATGTAGCAGCTTCAATTATGCAATCACTTTAGTTTTTATGGCTTTCTTTCTCCCCCTCTCCCTGTCAGGCGTAAACACATTCACGCCTTTTCTTTCAATGCTTCAAGCGTGTTTGCTGTTTCCTCATAATCTCCCCAGCTCTCCTTCCCTCACAGACACATGCATCTGCACTGTCAATAAACCCTATAAACACTGAATTTGTTAGGGTCTGAATAGACTTCCACTTTTTACCACTGTCCTCTGTTCTGGACAGGAAGCTTCTCCACCACTGGTTTAATCGGTCCGGAACAGGGTCCAGGTGCAGCTCGACAGGAGACCTCTCCTTCCCACGGAAAGCTGGTGATTACAGGCCAATTAGAGTAAACACTAACAGCCCAGCTTTATCCCAAACACAGCCTTTATCAGTCGGCAGCCCGCTTCTCTCTGGGCAACACCGGGTATTTATCTCCATCTCGACAGATAGACAGCCCCTTTGGGCAGCATCCTGCATGAAAATAGCTTCACTGTAAACATGTTCATCTTAAAAAGCTGTTTAATCTGGTATCCAGTTGTATCGTCCCATTTTGTTTAAATGTCGCGGAAATTGTAAACACTGCTAATTGATGCAAGAGAGCTCTGCTTGTTTCCGCGGCAAACGCATTTTCCAAGAGTGTGCCTGAAATTAGGCACATCTTGGAAAAACAAACCAAATAGATTCCAGTTTCGAATGTTAAAGCAAACGTGTAATATGCTGGCTGCAAAAATGTTCAAAATAAGCAAAGTTGTCTTCCTATTTTACAAGAAGACAGACGCGTTTACAGCAGTCCTATTTTGTTCAGAGGAAGCTCATCAATTACACTTATTCATCCTCACTGGAATTTATAAATGGGAAATGGATTGCACACAGAGTATTGGACACAATCCAAAGTATTTCTTTTCTACAATAAATTTGCATTTGAGTACTTGTGCTTAGATTTCTGGGGAACTTTAACAGCCAGTAACCTGGTGTCACTGAGACATGAACAGTGGTGAGGCAGTGTGGTGCAGGTGAGCTGAGATGATCAGGTGTTTCACAGATGAGCTGTTGGCAGCTATTTTTCATAGTTGATCATTACCTGTAATTTTGAAGCTTCCCTGATGTGAGGATTTGCTACTTGTCTTTAGTCATGTATGGTGGTAGCTTGACTGTGTTTGGATTTCTGACTGTTAGACAGATGAAACCAGCAATTTGCATGTCCTCCTGGACTCTAACACCGGGCACTATTAACTTATTAATTAAAAACAATTGGCACATCATTTATTGATGTAAATATACTGCAGTGTCAGTTGCAGTGCTAAAAATGAACCGGACACAATGGAGTCAGCGTAGAATGAAGGTAACTTCTGTCTGAATGCCGATTTTTGTTTCTAAAAACACCTGTCCAGTTGTGCGGGGCCAGTAAACAATACTACTGCAGGTGATTATGTTTTGGAATGAAATGTCTGCAGACAAAATTTATCGTGCCTTTAGTGGCAATTGATATGAAGAAGAAGCCGGCCTAAGCAATGAATCCTTGTCTGGCGTCTACACCGTGAACAACTGTTGAAGTGAGGAACAAACCACAGCATCTGAAATGATGAAGGCCTGCAAGATTAAGTGCTGAAATTTTCCACTTATTTCTACAAAGCTTCACATCATCTTTTGGGACCCTGGCAGAATGAGTGGACATTTCCTCTGTAGTTCTCTCTTGTACTCTCAGATGTGTTGTTTCTTAAACACTCCCGTCCCTCTGATTCCTTTTAAAGAGCCAAAGCCCTTGTGGGCCCTTCTGTAAGTGATTTATGTGGACTTTTCATGTCTGTCCAAGTGTTGAACGAGCTCCTACAGCCAGGTCATGCAACATGGCCGTGAAAAAATAAATGGGGATCGTGACTGACACAACACTAACACAACACACAGAAAAATAGCATAGCCACCACTTAAAGCCAACATGATACACAGCTGAAAGGAAAATTTCCATTTCAAGACTTAATTTCAGGCATGAAAACTTACTAAAGTAAATGTCTATTATGTCTGATTGCTGATGTAAACCTAAGGGAACTCTTGCGAATCAGGAAATAAAGGCTTTGCAAATAAAATAGAAATGGTATATAAACAGTAAGTAAGTAAAAACAATCTTATATTTACCACTGCGTGTCTGCCATAAGGCTGCGGTCTTCACACAAGGGAATGTTTCTTCATTCCACAGTACTCTTGGTCGGCTACCAATCACGTAACCTGCGTAAACTGCACACCCACCTTCCCATTCCAGCCCACACGCTCCATTTCTGAGCAATCTGGAGACCTGCAATATGAATGAAAACAGATTGCTCCACGCGGCGATTAATGCCTGTTCTGCTACTTGCTTCAACACTGTCACCAATGGCGCATTAAGTTCCCTTCATGTAACAGTCCACCTCAACACGTTTACTGTTAGCGTTGCGTTGATACTCTCAGCAGGTTCCACTGTTGTCCAGCTGTCCTGCTGCTGGCCAATCACTTCTAAAAATATCTATAAAAAAACACTAATTTAGGATAATGATGCCCAATCACCCTTGAAATCTGTCCGTATGTGCGCACATACTGTACATGCCCGAATATACTGCATAGCCATGAGGAAGGACGACTTCAAACGCAAGGACAATCCAAGTCCATCTGTTCTCCTTTCCTCCTCCTCCTCCTCCTCCTCTGCAGTCTCTCACGTCTGTCCCCTCTGTCCCCTCTGTCCCCTCTGTACCGCACGCTGCCGTGAACTTTGGGAAACAAGTGTCCTGCAGCTGTGTACACACAGGTCCTGTGGCAGTGTTGCCTGCACACTGCTCCCTGATTGTCACGCCGCTGCTTTCTCATAATGGGCGCTGCTGCACAGTGTGTGGCCCCACCGGCTCCTTTCTCTGCAGAAAAATCAGAGCGTGAAAGTATGTGATTCACTTTTTTTTTTCTCTTCTCTTCCTTTTTTTCTTCAACAAGAATAGGTCCAGTGTTACAGTAACTTGTGCTGCGGTGCCCCTTGTTATCCTTAGTCTGTGTTTACAAAAAGACGAGACTCTTGTTTTCTCTTCTTTTTGTAGAAGGAGAGCAGTGGACAAGCAACGCTCTTCAATGGCTTCCGCCAATTTTCACAAAGGCATTGAGGCTGAAAGAAAGAGATGCAGCTGTATTGGAGGAGCCTCTATCTATAAATACATAAGCAAGGCACATGGCTAATGAAGAACATATTAACGTATTGAAGCCTGACAGCAGTGGAGAAGCTGTTGTGACACTTTGTGCACACTATAAAAGTTTTCTTGTTATAATTTTAATAGATAATATTTTTTAAAAAACCTTCCGACTAATTCCTTGTTCTTGCTGAATTCCACGGGTTTAACTTCTCCTGTTAAGCCTCCTGCTGCTCCGATGCACTTAAGTTTCCTGTTACATCACTGCACGCGTGTGGGGAAAAAAAGTGCCATTAATGATAATCATAATCATCCGTGTGTAATTTCGGCACAGGGCTGTACACGCCATCAGCAGGAGCGCCGTGGCTGAACAGATCCCATGTGGACGCAGCTGATGTGCTGCTTGTGCCACAAGAAATAAGAATAAATGAAGGAGGGTAGAATCCAGCCAGTGGTACAAACCCCCCCCCCCCACGACCGCTGCTGTCAGGATTCACAGTGCATAGAAAATAATAAGCATTCATGTTGTGATGCGTGTCACACGGCGGCAGCACATTCTGCACTTTTGTCCGCCCTTCCCTGTGGCTCGTGCTCATTACTCCAAGGAGCCTTGACACTCCCCACCCCTCCGTGTGCAAGAATGACCTCAGTCTACGCTGGTGTTAGTCCCTACACATGTTGCCCCCCCCCCACTACCTGCTTTACTGGCTCCTGATCTTGTTACCGTCTCCTATAAAATCTCTCAAGAGACAACCAAAACTATGCACGGACCTCTGTTATCTTAGCACTGAGTCTCTTTTCTGCCTGTTTGTAATGTCAACGATCTCACAACAGAATCAAGTTCTTTGGTTTAGGGCCTCTGGATTCCACCATCAGCTAAGTGCCTTGCATGTCAATGTAAAATGTGCCGAAGGCCCCGCTGTTTTCCTTGAATACCTCGTTTCCTTTTGGGTATCCTCTCCATCTATCACATTTGCATTTGCTACAAACACAGCACCGTAATGTGGATTGCTATTTCCTTTTGATAACAGTCGACTGGCCGGGCAGGAAAACAAATAGGGTGTTTTGAAATTGACACAAACATTAAAGCGCAATCAAAGTCATGATCTAAAGCGTTCTATTTAATGTCAGCCATTCATGTGCTGATTTCAAATTGCTAACAGCACCACGCTGTGCCAAGTGTCTATAATCATAGTGACAATATACAATATTCTGGCCTGTAGGCAAGAGCTCCCTCTCCAATTATGTTTCTCTTGGACTGAGATTGAATCTATTACTGTGTAATTGCCTCTATATCTCCAACTATCACCCGGAGCAGTTCCACGGATTATTCACACATATGGAGGGTAACTGTTTGGTGGAAATCAATGCTATTTTTAGGATGTTGTTGATGTTGAAGGAGCGGTGTCCTGATACCACCCACAATTTGCTGATCAAAGTTATTGGAGGACTGTCTTATCCCAAATTATTAGTCATGGTAACTGGGGCAGTTTTCCTGTCTGAGACTGTAGTGGAGTGGAGTGAGGAGTGCATGTAAGCATTGTGCCCAAGTTGTGGCAAAATAATTTTGAACGTTTCCTGTAATGTTTTGGTCCCAGGTGGGTGCGGTTCAGTGCGCTAAGACAAGTCGGAGAGCATCAGTCAGGCTGTCAGACACTGAGAAGTAGATTTACTTTAACTTTACTTTCCTGCGCCGGTCCAGCACGGTAAAGCCTCTGGATCTCGGGCTCTAAGCAGGCTGAAACAGACATTTAGAATGAATTATTTATAATTCAACTTAATGCTCACGCCTCCCCAGGCTGCCAAGAGTCAGGTGATGTATATCACCATCCAGGGCTGAATGAGTTTTCTCTTCTTTATGGCTGACCACTTTCTTTCGATTAAAATAACTTTCCGTCCTGCTGGTGGTTGGCCCCAAGATGGTGATGTGGGCATGTCTCTGCCCGGCACTTCGATCAAACTTTCTTTCGGGCCGTCAATACATTTGCCACAAGGATTTGCTGACCCACTAAACTTCCATCCATGGCTTCTTTTTTGCACCTTCAATCTTTTTTTTTTGTGTAAACACCATTTCCTTGTTGTGGGGTGGGTTGGGGTGGGTTGGGGTGGGTGGGTGGTATTTAAACAACAGTATTTAAACAACAATATAATCACTTTTCAGATCTGCTAGAGGTTAGTAACAGTCACGTTTTTAGTGACCTTCCCTCTTTATGACCATGATCAGGCCCCAATATTACACAAAACATCTGCCATGTTAAAACAAGAAATCCCATCGTGCAGGGATGCCAGTGTGCACAAAATGCACCATATGGTGATCTTTGATTCTGACTTAAAGATTTCACAGCTATGATCACACACCCACATCTCATCTGGCAACAACCCACTGAGTCAACAGTTTTTATTTTTAGATTTGACGTCACTGTAGGAGCTGACTGCTGTGAAGTTTCCAGGTGTCAGACTTTGCATATCGTCAAAAATAGTTCCGTGTTCTGGTTGAGGTAGCCACTGAGCTGCGACCTTTTTGTGCAAAGAGGAAACGTGCGATCCAGGTTGGTTATTTAAGTTATTTGTGCAGATCGCTATGACAGTCGACATACGCACACGCCATGTCGCCTATTTAGTGAAAACACGGTAAGCTCACAAGGAAGCTGACTTCCGTAAGATTTTCTACATGTCTTTTTCCAGACGCCCCAGACTGAAGACTACTGAAATATTAAAGATGCATAATGTAAGCACTGTGTAAACAGAGCTGCTCTCTGTGACGAGTCCAAATATCGTTATGCGGATTTCAAATCAAACCAAATCAGCCAGAGAGTCCGGGTCGCTGCAGTTTTGCTTAACGATGGCTGTTCCAGGGAGTCCTCTCTCGCGGCCACCATCCTGCAGGTGATCACCTATTTCTTCAATATCCAAGGGGAAGCAGGACGAGCACAAGTATACGAGGTCTTCTAATGACAGAGAGAAAGAAAGAGCGAAAGGTTTCGAAAGCTCGGCGTCTGAAAGGAGCTGAAATATGAAGGGGAACATGAGAAGATGCTGGTGTGTTGCATCCAACATGCATCGCAGAGGAGACACGTCTCAAAGGAGAACAGAACAGCAGCCGCTAGGTAGAGGTCTCACAGGGACACCAGCTGCATCGTAACATGCTGTGTAACTGTAACCATTTTTACAAACTGACATGCAAATCAGAAGCATAAGTGAGTGTTTGTGACCAAATAATCAAAGCTGAGGTTAGAAGAAGACTCCTCACTTATTAGCTGTTCTGCAGCTTTTAGTCACATGACCATCTTCTTGAGCAGATGGACTTTGTCCAGTTGTAGCACTGTAGCTGGTCAGACTCGTGTTTGACGTGACTGGAGAACTTCCTCATCGCGTGGGCTCATTCTTGACCTTTAAAAACGCATGGCCCAGTATGTAGCCGATTTTTCACTTGAAGCTTTTGTTTCATCCGAACGATGCGAGTCATGGACATCGGCGTCTCCTCGGCAACCGTGGAAGATTCTCATTTTAATATCTTTAGATTCTGATTGGCAGGTGGGAAGCCTGACTTCGTAATGGCGCTCTCTGACACAGCCCTGCACGAGCATAGCGAAGTCAGAACTGTGAAAGGAGCCATGTTATTGGAGATTCAGCAGGTAATCGTGCGCTCACACCCCGTTCACACATGAGGTGTGACAGGCTGCCATTCAGTGCGAATCCACTCGCAATTCTCACATGTCTGAAAAGGTTCAATTTAATGCAGATGTCCTCTGACACACAGGGTCGCCAGACTCATTCAGTCCAGTTGTATTTGAAATGAACCACTACTTTGTTGTGCGCCGGTTGAGAGGCACAAGCAGAAAATAAATACCTGTTAATGATGTTTACCACACATGCAAAAGATTCAGGAGGCAAGATCCTGCTAATACGAACTAGACAAGAGGTTTTCAGGGACCTTTGCTTTGTCTCATGGTCATATGTTCTTTAAAACCCACTAAACTGTACCATAGATTAAAAATCTGCAAGTGAGCAGTTGAATTAATTTAAATTGCAAAAGAAGGATGATGAATTTAAAAAAAAAAAAAAAAACACTGCTTTGTGTGCATCTGTTTAGTGTTTCCATAGTTCCAGAGCTACTGTTCTGTGCAGAAATGTGGACCTGGCTGCTGTTGCTGCTGCTGCTGCTGGATGCATGCGTGGGCGTTCCACTGATGTTTGTTGACACTTGATTGATTTATTCATCTTTCTTGGCTCTGCCTTGCCCAGCAACTGTGAACGCTGCGGTCTTGATGTGGCATCTCAACAGAGGTTGGGGGCCTCGCCGTGACAAATGCAGCGCCTCTTTTTGACGAGAACCCCCCGCTCCCGTCTTAAAGGCGAAAACCTCAGAATTTCTGTCCTGGGAGTATCTCTCTGTTTACACCGAAAGTGAAGTTTGAGCGAACTATTTATAGGAAAAGAAAGTGTCATGACCTGTTCTATAAATTTGTAAAATGAAAAATGTCAATCTTCTGCAAAATTCCTAAAAAGTAGAGATTGTGTTTTTTGTTTTTTTTTTTAAGTAGCAAGGATTTCATCTGAGAGTCTCTGATGTGCTGATGATGATGTTGTGATAGGCTGGCAGACCATGTCCCCCCACACCTGGACTATCACCTTTCCCGACATCCCACCACGGAGAGAAAGATTCAGAGCAGGCAGCGGGGGGTTGTGATTTGCTGTGGCATAACAGCAACCTGGATTACGGCGGGTTCAGATGCTTTGTGGTCATTTTAGACAGAGCAGAGAACCACGATGGGCCATTTCACAGCAGAAAAATAGGTAAGACGCTAAGAGGAATCGCTTTGACCCAACTACGCTGAAAGAGTAGCTGCACATACACAGGAGGATTTCACAAAGCTGTGTCATCACTGGGCTGTTGCCGTTTGATGGCTCGCTCTCAAACTTTTATTTTTGTAAAAAATAAACGCGTAGCTCTATTAAACCATATTTTGCTTTCCTCCTGTATTGCACGTCCATCGGTTTTGGCCACTTGAGGGACGGCTTGACGAGAAATGTGTGTGTACAATTCAAGGCGTTCAGTGATGACGCAGGTGATGGTCCGCCGGAAGACACCCGCCTGTCGAACGTGCGGTGTGCTGGCCCTGGTTTCTGCTGCGATGAAGCGTCTACACGGCCGATTCAATCACAGCTTCACTCCCAGGTCTTTGTTTACGGTTGTAAACGTATGAATTTGCCTCGGCCGCGTTGTGAAGCTGGAGCGACCCATAGCTGTTTGTGCCTAATGAGGTGTCTAATGTAACGGAGAACAGTCAGGCTTTGTACTTCGCCAGCTCCGGGTTTTCATGAATCTCTGCCTCCGACATGCAGGGAATGTTGGAAAATGTTTGCGGGGAACTGCCTGCAGATCTTCTGAAGACGTTACATCACAAGTCAAGACTGGAAAGTGAGATCAGAACATTTTCTGACTAATTGTGATGTCACTTTCACCTCAGAGTTGGGCAAAAAATTCGAATATAGAGGTTCGTAACAGGAAAAAAAAAAAACACAAGCCGTTTGACTAAACAGAGCAGTGACAGTAACATTACATTGGTCTTTTGTGTGCCCTGGGACTCAAACCCTGCTCCATAATGCACACAGAGCCAGAGAGAAAGCCTGTCACTGTATACATATATCTACAGCATATCACAAAAAGCGACAGACGTGTTCAGTGGGAGCTTCCTCTTTCACGATACGGGAGCATTTTATTCTCATTCTCCAGGTACCGCAGGTAGTAATACCCTCAGGAGTATATTTTCAAAGACTCCAGCTATTACCGCGCTCTACAATTTATACGAGGGAGCTCAAAGGAAGGAAGTGTATGGATGAACAGCTCTGTGGCTGCATTCGTCTGGGCTCCACTGCAGGTAGCTGCGGGCTCGTCTTTAGCAGCACAGCACGTGGCTTTGTGGAGTTTTGTTTTAGAACTCAGCCACACCTGACCGAGCAAAGTGCCAGAAAAGAAAAGAAATCAAAAATAAATCTATAATGAATAAATCTGTCAGCCTGCAGTAGCCTCAGACAGGTAAACATGGCTGACGCCAGTGTGAAGAGGTGTTTGATCTGAACAACCAGTCGGTAGACTGCCCTGAACTTGTGGGTTCAGAGTTCTTGTGTAGGTTACCGTTGCCTCTGCAGGATGAAGCTCGTGGCCTTTCACCTGGCTCCACCTGATGGTTTGTGGTTCAGAGTGAAATGTGTCGACAGCAACCGGGTGGATTGCTGTGAATTTTGCCACAGATATTTAAGGCCCCTGGAGGTTGAATCCTCATGATGCCGATAACCCTCCCACTTTTCATTGACCGGAGCTCCATCAGAGGGTCAACGTACACTTGGGTTGCATGTGAGAGCCCTTGGAGACGCCTGACTGATGAACACAGCTGAAACGCTTTCTGTGTCGACACGCCATTAGTCTTGCTCTGTAATGTTTGTGCCGAGCCTCCTCTGAGAAACTTTGTGGTTTTTCGACGGGAGGCTGGATGGGTCAGCCGGTGAGAGGGGGGGTCCCAGCGGGTTCCAGCGGGTTCCAGTGGGTTCCAGTGGGTTCCAGCGGGTCCCTCCGTGCTCAGCTGAGATGGCTCCACCAGGGGGATGTTCCACTGTTTACTGTACTGACTCACAGAGCAGCAGTTGAAATTATTTATGGATAAATGAATTAATACCACGATGGGAGAGTTTCATCCCAATCACCCGCCCTGCGGCACACATGTAGAGTCAGCGCTGTTGATAAATCTTAATGGATTATTGATTAATACTTTATGTTCAGTGACAGAAAGTTCTGTAGCTACAAAGTGATTTAAAATAGATGCTTTCTGGCTGATGGCTTGTATTTGAACCACAGCGCTTCCTCCCAGTGCATCTTGTCTTCGCGTTTAAAACATCTGCCAGCGAAAAAAAAAACAACCAACCAAAAAGCAAAAGCACAAAAATCCTGCCCTTTCCCAGAAGTGCTGGGTAGCTAACAGTGCAGCCCCCAGCTGCGTGTGTGTATGTGTGTATGTGTGTGTGTTTGGATGCACGGCTGCATGTTTCTCCCCCAGGTCATAATGCAGTAAATTAGACTGTGTTTTTAGTGGGCTCGCCGTGCTGAATAACAGTTAAATGCACTGTAAGTCAGCAATCTTCCCACTCAGCAGCAGGGATTTTTGCTGAGAGCTCAGCGCTCTGGTTCGGTGTCAGTGACAGGCTGTTTCTGAGATTAGCTTTGATGTAAACCCACTATTAGGCTGCCTTTAAGTGGCCCTGAAGGCAGCCATGTTTTTGTTTTCTGGGCACTACAGCACAACTTTTTTTTTTAACAGATAATTTCTCCAGACCAAAAGGAGAAACGTCATTATGTCCTTTTTGAAGACAGAAGCAGTGAGACTGCTTGCGAGGTTCTTGGTGGGTAGCTAATTTGCTGCTCAACAAGGCGTCACATTACTGACAACAATAGATTACAAATGTCCCGAGAAGCGTCGCTGTGAATTACACCAGACCGGGACAGACGCAATGCTCCTGCTGTCAATCTGCCCACTACAATTGGCCCTATTACAGTTTAACAGCCATCAAATCCACTGTACAGTTAATATCCTTTTCATTGTGAAGTTGTGCAAATCCCTTTCTGTGCCACAGGCATGTCAAATGTAGCTTTAACAGGAGTAATGAAAGCATAATACAATTATACTGTGGGAATTATGAAACAGTTAAAGCCCCGTAATGATTCTGGAGCCACTGGGACAATTATTGCATTTCATTTATAGATACTGTCACTGCAGATTACGTCTTGATTTGACGTTCTCGAAGCGAGAGGCTCATTAGGAGGTTTTTTTTGGTTTTTTTAATTAATCCGGAGTGAGCGGGCCGACGTTGGTGAATGCTCCACAGGAAGAAATGAAAGGTGCAGTGACAAGCCTCTGTCGTGTTTGTGGTTCAGCAAAGTTCAGACAGAGTTCCTGAAGCCTTTACAAACAGAGGGAGAAAATGTGTCCCCGGGGATAACGATAAAAGGAACGACTCCCCCAAGAGTTGTCAGACAGCGCCTCCAATCCTGTCTCTGAAGCCGCCTCTTCATGACTCTGGCCGTGTGTTCGGAGGCGTTGGCCTGCTGCAGAGTGAGTTCAGGACCGATCAGACACCTCTGTGATGGATAAGAATCTAAACAGGGTCCACAACTTTTGCACAGAGCTGTAGCTTATACCTCAAATAACCAACTAGTTCACCGAATACTGGAAATAGTCCCCAGCAAGTACAATATTTCCTCCTGTGATCCTGCAGCCTCTCTTCTAAAACCAACAGTCATTGGTCTTTTCATGGGCAGGTGGCCGCCCTGTTCTTATTTTAATGACTTTAAATCACCATTTAGCTTTAGAGTGGAGTGTTCTCCTTCAGGTTGACAATGTTCTGTAAAAAACTTAACAAGCAGCTGCGGTGGAATAAACACTTCTTAGAATCAATGTCCTCTCTCCATCTCACCCCAGGAACTACGTTTCCCCCTGCGGTCGCCGTGGTGTTGAGAGACGATGGCTGGATGAAGTCTGCTGGAATGCATTCAGGTATTAGACATATCAACGCACAGACCTGAGACCAGCAGCACTACAGCGGAACCCCTGGGTCCCAGCTTGGGTCTCAGTTCAAAGTGCTATTTTAAAAGGAGAAAATCTCATTTGAACTTTCTAATAACCTGTTCCACTCGCAGTTTTCATGTTTCTCTTGTAGCATTGGGAGTTGCATAATGGCCTCTTGAAATAGCTTAGATTTGGCTCCACTCTATTTGAGTTCTTCAGAGCCATCTTGCTTTGGAAAGCGTGGGGAACTATAAACTCGCTGTTCAGCGATGGACCCTCAAGTGCACTTTGACTGCGTGTGGACGTTGGAGCCCCCACTGAATGGCGAGATCTTAAAGAGCTCAGCGGCGATGCGAGGATCCCCCACAGCCTCTGCTAAGCCTTTTTGACCTGGCGGAGCCGGAGAATGAGGCAGAAATCTGGCTGAGTTTCCTCCGCACAGATTTATTCATGTCGAGGGCTCCTCTTTTGACCCACCTCAGCCACACGCCGTCCTCTTTCTCTGCACTTTTTTGATCCGCTGACCGCACTTCAAACCATAAATAGACCAAATAAATAAGCAGCAGCGACTTGTCGAGGGCTGACACTTGGACGTAATAGGGAGAGTGCGAGCGGAGCTCTGGTTCTTTAATCAGTATTGGCTTCGGAGATGCTAAAAAGAAGCTGGACTGTGATAGCTGGGCGATGAAGGGGAAAAGGGGGCCGCGACGCTCCCCGGTCGCTCTCGACCTCGCCGTGCCTCAGCGCAGCTTTGGCACTTCATCCGCCTGCAGATTTGCATAATTTACAAAGTGCCCCCAGGAAGTGCCTCCTCATTACAAGGCGTGTTATTATACTTTATTAGCTTCACAATCTGGGCCTTTGTGCGCGCCGCCTGATAACACAGTTTACACCAAACAAACTGATGGGACACACAGCCGCACTTTCATGTCTGGGACTCGTGCAGGTCCTTGAAACTTGGTTTGGCGTGACGACTCTCACCTCGGTTTCAGAGACAGAGAGGTCGAACCACTTTTATTTGCAAGTTGCGTGTGTCATTTTCGAAGGATTCTAGTCTCCTGGTTCCAAATGTTGATATTAATTTATACTATCGTCACAATATTATTGTTGCATCACTGTTTTTGCTGTTTACCGCTGTGCCGACAGGAGCCTGCGGTGCTTTTATCGTCGGTATTTGCCGGCTGATTTTCATGCATGCCAGTACGCCTTTCCTGTTGTGCTTTGACTGATTGTCTCGGGTGCAAATGCCAAAGCACATCTTCATTTGGCTTGTTGTGTCGAGGGGCGCAACGCTACCATTCCCCCACATCGCTGTTATTTACACTAGCTAACAAGGTTGGGACAGGATTTAGACTCCTGAATGTCACGGCGGTTTTAAAGAACCAGAATTTAATAAGCTCCCCTGTCAGGTTGGGTTGCAGCAGTGCATTAATATGCATGAATATGTATAAGCATCTCCTCCTCACATTTAAAGGATTAACAGCTGAGTCTGTTACCTGTTTTAGAATTGCCGGAGGAGGAGTATTTTCGGCTCTACCGGGGGGAGAATTATTTATAATGAATATTATTATGTGCTGTGGGGCACACCATACTGAGCTAATGTCAATACTTAAGGCAAGACTGGCTTAAAATGCTGTACCTGCATGCCCCCCTCATAATTACTCGATTTCAATTTGCATATTGTGATAATTTACAAGTAATGTGCCACTTCGCTCGTTCACAGCTTGGAATTAATAGGCTCCGACTGTCTGGGTGGTTTCGGGTGGAGGTGTTATGCTCTTGACCCACTTCCAGGAGTCTGTGTCACTGGCGCTCCGTTCAGCTGAGTCAGCTCTGCCCTCCCCACGACTCGGTCTCCTTCCTCACTGCCCCCCATTTATATGCCCTCATCATCCCCGGGCCAATCTTTCCCCATTTGCTGCGGCTGGCAGTGGGAATGGACGGCGCCGCAAATAGCGCTCGGCCGCTTAATGAGGGCACGGGCGACCTGGAGGTGAGGACAGCGGGCTTGGTGAGGGTTGCAGGTTCGAATCCCAGGGTAAGCAGAGAGCAGGCGTTCATGTTGAGCACGTGTAGGCATAATCTGCACGCACCTCGAAAAAGATTTATCTGTTTGAGGTTAGCTCTCAGTAAGTTGTGATATACAATATATTGTGGCCCCTATAGACGCGGACTCAATCTGGATAAACAGCAACATTATACTCACTCTCTATCTAATCAAACCCATTATTGAATAATCCATCTGTCCGTTTAGCACCTCGTAGTCTAGCTCAGCGTCATCTCCTCAAGCCCTGTGATAATTTACTGCCGCCTCTGTTGTTTGGAAACATGCTTATATTCAATGTGGGACCTAAAATTGCATTCTGGAAGTAGAATATGCTATTTGCTGCTACCGGTTTCCCCTTTGAACGTAAAGCTGAATAAATAATAAGCACTTGCTCCGTGGACAGCTTAACAACACCGCTGCACAGATAGATCAACAAATTTCAATAAAAGCTCGAAAGCACTCCAAGAGCACAGACCTGTGCCAAGCCTCCTTATTTCCCCCAAACCACAGCAGTATTCAGATCTGGATCAGTGTATGACATTTTCTTGGGATGGTGTCCTCCCCTCCAGGAGTTGAGCTGGGGACCTGCACCCCAATCATTCGTGTTTTGCTTCACCCAACTTCATGCATTTATGGAGATATTCTCAAATTTTGCCCTGTCTTACAATATTCAAGAATATTTCAAAATTTCCTGGATCCAGATACTGATCCGGATCAAGTTAGACCAAGAACCACCTCTGGTAAAAAAAAATAAATAAATAAAAGGAAAAATTTGTCCATTACTTTTTTGCATTCCCCTTCACACAAACAAACCCACAAAACATACCCCTCCTTGGCAGAGGTAATAAATCTATAAATTGAAATGAACAGAGGCAGAAGTCTACATTCTAATTTAGCTTTATTTTTAATATATTGCATATTCCTGATTAATTAAGAGGCGCATTCTTGACTGCACTCGCTGTCAGTCCGATGTTCCCCTCAGTACAAGTCCAAATATGTCCATAATATTTTTACGTTGCTGTTTGTCCGAGCATAGCCCATCACTCCCCCGTTTGTATGTCACGAGCTGTCGTATACCGCCGTCAGCTACACAACCTTTCATAAATTCCTGACACAAGTATGTGAGTCTGCATCACTTCGGTCGCTTGTTCGCTTCTGCATTATGCATTAAATTCCTTGGGTTGCGGCTTATGTAACGCACCACTCCTGGCCAGCTGCTACACCTGGTTAAAAGTCGTGAGCGTTCTTTCGCTTCAAATCCCCGGCTGCCGAGAATTTACTGTTCAAACTGCGCCGTGGAAAACGTCCTTGAGTGCAGCGGATAACATCGCGGAAACCTTTAGTGCTGTTAAAGCCGCTGTCACGTTCGGCTGGTTTTACGCAGTCACGCCGTCGGGCCTTGGATGGAAATGAGATCATGTTCATCGTCATGTTTCCAGCATAAAAGAGGAAAGAAGAGCACTCTTTAAAACTGGCCAGCGGTCACCGCTGACTGCTTCGGCTCCTCATCGGTTTGATGCCTCGGGGGGGTTAATATTAACACTAGACGCATGTGGGTGAGGCGTTAATGTCAAAGCTCTGCGTGTGAACGAAAGCCTGCGGTCATAACCCCAATATGGATGTTTGGAAATTTCTTAATGTCAGCCCTGTGCCTGTTGAGCGAAGCAGATTTGAATTCACCCCTGAGATTTCACATCAGACTCCAGCTGAAATTTGACTAAACTGTCGTGTCGTATTAAAACTAATGGCTTACCAGGCAAAACCTCACAGAGCTGCAGCTGTGAAACAGATAGTTGACATATCAAAAAAAAAAGGGGGGGGTGGATCAAATGAGCAAGTCAGACTTTGCGTACAGATCAGCGTCAGTGTGCGTTTCAGTAGAGCTGGCCGCTCTGTCAGCCTGTCGGAGTTGCTGTTTTGCTGACGGTCAAACCCCTTTGATTGGGAGGCGTGGGGGAGGGGGGGGGGCGAGGCCTTGCGGCCCTCCAGTGACGGAGCAGCTATGACTCAGTGAGGCAGATTAACCTGACTCAGCCGGAAACAAAAAGCCCCACTGTCACAACAATGAGAGCGCGATGGAAAACAAAGCGTTTTAGCTGACCAAACCAGAGCAGAGGCAATGATGACATGATCACACGTCCCGCACGAAAGCCTCAGCGGTCCCAGGAGGCCCAGTTTACTTCCCCCTGTGGTCTCCTATACAAACCTTAGTGGCTTTGTCACCTGCAAGCAAAATGAATCAAACCTGGAAAGCTAGTAAAACACAATACCTACTGTATTCATACTACTAGCACTGCTGTACCACATTACAGAATCAGGATGCCATAAACGCACATTTATGAAAGACACAAAACCGCCCCCCGTCTGCCCAAAGGTGATCGAAGGGGATCGAAGGATGAATTTGGCGCGTGAGGCGCAGAGGGGAAGGACAGTAAAAAAGACAGGAGGGTGGCCACCTGGAGGTCAACAGCAGAAGCTTCACAAGCGAGAACAGACAGCCAGGCCTCAGGATATCAGCTGATAAGCAGGTAATGGCTTCTCTTTACAGGAGTCCCGGAGCACGTGATGTGGTTGATGGTCTGTGGCAAATTATTTTTCATTATCAAGCAAAAAAAAAAGAACCCAAAAACAACAACAACATGAAGGAAAATCAAACAAGCCTGTAAACGAGGGGTTTCTTGCCAAAAGCCAGGACTTATTTTGGGAATGTTTACTTTCCACAAATTCATCAACCCTCACTCGAAAAGCATAAATAAGAGCATAATCAGACACTTTCTCTCTGCGGGTGTTTGAGTATGTCCACGCCAGGGAGGATTTTCGTGAGAGTACACTGCAGGTCTGTTTTTGGAATAAATATTTTTGCAATACAGCTCAAATCTCAAGCAGCCAACCTTTTAACAATTTGATTTGGACACTGAGGGTCACAAAACAGCTGGATTCCAGGCGATAGCTATATTTGATTTAGTGTAAACAATCCCCCTGCAGCTACTCAAACCAAAAACGTCTTTCAGTACCTCTCGACCTCCCCCTGAACCACGAGCCCACCGGTTCTCACTGAAGTCATAAATCTCTGACGTCGTTTTTTTTAAAAGAAAGCTGAGTGACTTTTCTAAAACAGCTGGACACAACAGGTTTCAGCAGATGCCACTCAAACAGCAGTAGATGTGCGGGGACTACTTTAAGCCGCGCATTAACACGCCACTGAGCGTTTCCAGCAGCAGGACGGTGTTGGTGGGGTTTGCGTGAAAAACAATGCGCGGCGGCCATGTTTATTGGAATAAAGGAGCGTGTCACCCAGTGCAACAGTGGGGCTCCTTCATGTGTTTAACAGCCCTTGGAGAAGAGTGGTAGAGGTCTGTGATACAGAGGGGTTGTTATTTGGCTTTTCCAGGGATCTGCTGAGAAAGAAGAAAAATACGCAAGGTCTTCAGCTTTATTGCTTGGACAAAGTGTATTATAAAACGAGCGGTTAGTTTACCTGCCATTTTCCATATGTTTCATATTGCAGTGGACAGAAAACTTGTAATTCCCCCCTCTATTAGTGGGCAGTGAACTGCACTATTCTGAGCCCATCCAAATGCTTGCCTTTATCAAGGAAAAACCGTAACATTTCCCTGAAATGGGAGGCATTTCAGAATCATAGAATAAGAGAGAGCCTTGATTCTGACATTGATTTTATTTTCTCACGCATTTTTCTATCAGAAATTCCTTGTTTCAGGTCGCAAGCGTGAACAAAAGACGCAAATGGTGTTTCTTTTATGAATCTGGCCGTCTTTGTTGGCATTGTTGCAGCGAGCGCAATTGCAGCTCCCTCTCCACGTATTTCACTGAATGCTCTACTAGTAGCAGCAGAGGTTAATTCTGTTGCTCCAAAAGCTGTAATTAGATAATCGCACAGTCAGGGTCATACAGCTGGTATTTATTTACACTGCAGACAACACGGAGACGAGATCAAGCTTAAGTAACAAGGTTAGCCCGTCTGAAATGGTCGTGATAGGAATGATTTACTGTATTCGTGGCAGCACTGTTGCTCTCTGTGACATAAATGTTGACAATGAAAGGTGGCAATTGTGAGCATGAGAATTCATGGAAAGTGTCACCGTTTGCACTCAGTTATGAAAAGACGCAGAGGCGAGGGATTTCCATTCGGTTGCCGGAAGCTGGAAACTTTTGAAATTGCACTGCTGGGAAACTGAGTGAAGTGCTGTAGCTTTCCTTTGCGCTGTTGCAAATGACTGCGTAAAACGCCATTCGTCATGAGTCTGAACAACATCCTCGGGATAGAAATTAATAGCATGAACACAATGGATTGTCTTGTTGTGCAGCCCTTTGCACTTTGTTGTGTAACTAAGTAGTCTGCGCACACAATGCCACCGGTTCTCATAAATTCCCGGCAGAGGGTGAGAGCGAGCGGTGACGAGGCCTGAGCCTTTATCTGAGAATGATAAATCCCCCTCCACTGCCACACAGCGGATCGCCGAGGAACCTTGAGCTGATTTATCGAGCTGGGAAAAACAGGGAGAGTGAGGAAGCTGTCCTCTGTCTGGATATCGCCTCCATTCTTCATTTGGGTGACTTTTCACTCAACCCCAAGAAGAGAGACCCAGGGAATGCTGCTCTTTTTGTTTTCATGGCATTTCTGCTTTGTACGTGATGATGGTGTGTGAAGTTCAAAAAATGGGAAATGAAAAGAGGCATGAGATGCATCAAACACACGACAGTGACACTGCACGTTTACTCACAGCATCTTGTGATATGATATTTCCAGAACAGCCTGGAGTTTAACACTCAATGCTGGATTTTTGTTCCATCAAGCCCCCTGACAGCGGCCACCCACCTCCCACCTCACCTCAAGCATGTTCCAGGGTCATTTTGCAAAACGAGACCTTCTCATTCACGCGTCTTAGTTGTTAGCGCACTACCAACAGCAGTTCAGCAGCAAACCCTCGAGTAGTCACTGTACTCACCGCAATCAGCGGTGCGACCCGGGCTGAAGAATCAATCATCAAGTGCTTTTTTCAAGAGCCACCATTTCCACGGTATTCAATAATTATCCAAGGAGAAATTGATTGTCGGAGCAGAGAGACCATTTTCAGCCCCCACTGATCGCCGTAGTAAAATGTAGGGCAATGCAGCCACAATAAATCTTAGAAAAATTCTCACTCACAGGTTGTTTTGGGGTTTCTTTCCCGTGGCTTCGCTTGCCTCCACCTGCAACCCAAAACAAGTTCACAACCATTCTCTGGAGGCTGTTAGAGTAACACAGGCGAGGCAGGTTGAAGGACTCCTCCAGATACGGGTACAGCACTTCACAAAATCAGAGCCTCCCAGAAGGCACTGAACCTCACACATCTAACAATACACGAGGGCTCCAGGTCAGAAATGTCTTTTAAATTCAGTGAAGTTTTGCAAAATCCTGTTCTGCAACCATTCTATTCAGCAGGCAGCTGGCCAGCGCAGCCAGTCCTCCACCATCTTGACTCTGGACTAAATAATTCATCCTCCGTTGTGTCAGGCTGTGGGGGAATCTTCTGCCTTGGTCAGCTGGAATTTTTGTCATAGCCATGGAGAACACATTTCCTTCTAATTGGAGAGGGAGTAAACTTTTTTTTTTAACTGCACAGCCTTTCTTCCGCAGGTGGTTGGAAGGCCTGATGTTGCCGATTGTTAAAATCCTAACACGAGAAAACGCTCTGACGGCGCAGACCTCCGCCAAGAGATGAACATTTCCTTACAACCAGATGTGGAGCAGTTTGTAAAATTTGCATTTATGAAGATATGACTGAAAATGTGAAAGTCCTTCAAATGGTTCCTGCATCGAGTTACTGAAGATCACATGTGCCACGGTTTAAGGTTGAAAAATCTGACATGCAACAGATCCACAAGTCAACAAGTTCTCCCTCTTCATATTAGCATAAACAGTTGTTCTCAGGGATTTGCGGTGTTGTCAATAATGGCCTCATATCAGTGAGAGTGCCCCTTTAATGAGGTAGCTCCTGGTATTTCAATTGCAAATGGTACAGCTGGGGAAAAAATAATGTGATTTTTTTTTTACGGGCCGATTTTAAAAAACGGTTTTCTCCTCAGAATCGATATTTCTTTTTCACTTATTTATCGTGGTAGCGCACAGTCCGGGCGAAGGTTCACACCGGCGCGCGCGGGGGTCATTTCCTGGCTCTTTCACTTTTGATGACAATTCAGCTCCATTTTTGTGTAAGAGAGAGAGAGAGCGTGGTGCAGAGAGGGAGATGCTGAAAGCATGTGACAATGCAGGATTTCAGAACACGGTTTGTTATACAGTTATAAACAAAGAGTTGTCAATGTCAGTTGAAAACATTTCTGCTGTGTGGAGATTTCAGGTGCCTTCATTTCTTTCTTATTGTTTTTGGAAATATGACTCATGATGTATTGTCTCGACAAGCGCCTGATTCTGCTTGTGTGATTGTTTTAGAAGGAAAACGAAATCCCATACACAAATACTCAGTACTATCAAAGCGTAATACTTGTTGAATCGCAGTACAAATAGAATCGCGATACCAATCGAATCGGCACCCAAGTACAGTGATAAGATGGAATCATGACAAAAGCATATCGTCTCACCCCGAGTAAGCGGTTTGGCAGAATCCACCGCAGCTAATGTTGTCTCGAGGTGTGTCTAGTCAAATCTTCCACCCTCAGTAACTTTCATGTTACATTAACGCAGTATAAAGGTCACATCGGCTTGAAACGTCCAAATAAAAGTGGACCTCACGACAGAGGGCACTCCCTCTTCACCTTCAGGCCCGTATCTTGTTCCATGTTGAGTTCCATCATTCATTCATTCATCGGCCGCCAGTCATGTGGCAGCGTTGCCATTTGTCCCGCCAATCACTGCCGCGTCGGCGATAGCTGCCGGACAGTATCAGAGTGATGTGGTTACAAGCAGCGTCCAGGCGTCGAACGGCTTGAGCGGAAGGCTACGTGGACAGACGGATGGAGGGAAGGACCGCACTTCATCACACAAACCTCAGCTATTGACTTTAACTTGTCCTTGTAGTAATAATGCCTTTTTATAGGTTGTTTCATTATTCATATATTCACTCAGACTAAGAACAAGTGTGCTGCTTTTTTACTTTTATATTTTTTATTTTGCTAAGCCTGCGGTGTGTGTGTGTGTGTGTGTGTGTGTGTGTGTGTGAATCCTCCGCTCGCCCCTGTCCCTGAAACATCTAGGTTATACCCCTGGGTGATCCGCACTGAGCCAAGGTAGTGATGTGAGCTGTGAAGTTAGAGAAGGATGCATTGATTTATTTGGCCTTACATGGTTTTCACTGCTCTGTACACTGTAAGCCCGTCTCATTTCCTCAGAATAAGGTGTTGGAGAGTAAGTGAGATGGTGAGATGATTCTTTTTTGGGGGGGGGTGCCACATACAATTTTGCTGATGTCATAAAAGCAGCATTTTGTGCACGGTAAATTAAGCGTTGAGTGAGTTTCTTGGCTTAGGGGCATGATAGAAAAGCTCCCCTAGGTAATATAAAGTATAGTTCCTGCAGCAGGTGCCAATAGAAAAGTGGGCGTTCTTTGAAAAAGCGTACGTTTTGACGAACGCCTCAATTCAATTACAGCGGCGCATCTTTTCTGGCGCGTTAAGCGACGCGAGGAGCAGGGAGAGGCAGGCAGCACGGGGCAGCTCATGAGAGAGTTCATTTCATGGCCGGGTCAAGCCGGAGCGGCCGGGCATGCCTCAGGATGACCGGTGCTAAACCCATCTGACACCTTAATGGCCGAGGCAGACCCGGCTGTTTGTTTAGTCTCTGTAAGGAAGAGAACTGTTTTCACATTACCCCTGCAGCTGTCTGCTGCACCGCTGCACCGTTGCACCCGGCCGACCGCTCTATCTGCCCGCCCTCCCGCGAAGGCTGCAGGTGTGACCGCTCTGCACCAGTTGACGCCTGATTGGCCAAATACAGCTCCATTTAGCTGCAGTCAGCCCGGAATGGACCCGACGACGAGCCCAGCGCCGCGCAATTAATCGCTGTGTGTCAAGCCTTCCGTTCTCACTTGATATGTAGATGTTTACATTATGTTTCCATGTATTAAGACGCTTCTCCTTTCTTGCCAATCACTGTTGTTGATTTGATCACTGTCATCAACAGACGATGACCATCATCGCATTATTTTTGTATTAGCTTTTTTACTATTGTATAGTAATAGAAAGAAAAATGTAATGTAAGTTCTTCCAATATCAGCCTGTTTGGATGCATACCAAGCCTACTCATCAAACATGCAATTATTTGTATTTACAGACACTGCGACTGCGAGATTGTCTTCCTGGGCAAAATATGCTGAAATATCTCCATGTATAGATATTACATAGACACTCGCACTCGGCCTTAGTCTGAACTCTGTTCTCTTTCTCACACACAGGTCATCTCGACTGTACAAACGATTGGCTTAAACGTCAGGTTCTACTATGCACAGCATTGTTAGTCGGCCGACCGAGCGGAGGTTGGCAGTTTACATCCCAGCAGACAGACTCTCTGCTTAATCCATCCCTGGTATCACTCCTCCTCCTGCTCCCTGCACACTTTTGTGACATGTGGAGGAATTGGAAGCCTGACAGGTCCGCCATACCCAGTTGAGGTCGCGACGCTATGACTGGACAATCGCTGTTGTTGGGAGCTTGTGCTCGGGGGGGGGGGGTTAATGTTAACAGTTGTGTTGGTGAGGAAACATTCTGAGGTGAAAGAGGATGCGGCGTTGCAGGCACAAGCTGCTTTTCAAATGCTTTAATGTCTTCTGTCCCTGTTGGCGCAGGGTCCATCTCATGTTGCCGCTCCTCGTAGTGCAGGTAAACGGAGATCTGTAAATACTCTCAGATTGTCTAGACATCAGAGAGTATCATTTCTCTCAGAAGTCACTGCGACAAAAATGATCCATGACCTGCAAACCTGCTGGACTTGGCTGTTAATGCAAAGTGGAAATCCATTCTTTTCGAAATTCATAAAGGGACGGTAATGCTGAGTGTAGAAATAAAACTGAAAAAAACAACAAACCTTGTCACCCCGCTGGCCAAGGTCTGACTCAGCCTCGCTGCCTTAAAGACACTCATGACGACTCTCTGGAGCCTGATGACGGCTGAGTCAAAGTGAATTGCCTCCGTGCATCAGTGGGGGTTAGATCAACTCCAACAATCAACAATCAAAACCATTACTCAGTCATAAATCCATCAGAGGCCAGAGGTACAGAAACAAGCTGTGAGATCCACGCTTCACACCAAAAACACACCACTGTGAGTAAGAATAGTAACGAGCAAAAAAGTTTTGCAGGAGAAGGCGTCACTTCCTTTCCTAAACACATCCATAGGCTGCACGTGTGAATGTATGTACTGTGCGTTAGTGTGTGTGGAGGAGCTTCTGTGGTGACACTACAGATCAGGTGTGTACTGCGTGGGAGGGAATCATCTGGCATATGGTGGGCCATCAACAAATGACTTTAGCATCATGTGTGATGTTGGCAAACATTATCTTCATCCGCAGCGGGAGTTTCCGAAACTCACACGCAAATGGAGATGTACAGTTTTCATTATTTTGATTACATTTAAGGGACTTTATTACACAAGCAATTTAAAAACACCCCCCCCCCACAAAAAAAATGAACACATCTTTCATTATTCTTTTTAAATCCAGTATCAGCAACGCATCTTTTCTCTAATCCGTCTCTCCTCCTCCTCGCAGTTTGCCATCTGGCAGGGACTCGCGGAGTGTCGCTAAATGAGCAGACGTCAAGTCGCAGTGAGTATACAGATATTAGCTCGCAGCGCTGTGTTTGAAACCAGCGCGGCAGCAGTTTAATTTTGTGCAAGCGCAATTTCATTTCTGGTACGCCGCTGCCTTTTAGGAGAGCTCTGAGCGTTGGTCCACACCGCCTCGAGTGGTGGGGTGGCTCAACCTGCGTTCGATGCTAATTCAGTGACTGCTTTCGGATGAAAGCCTGTGAGAATACGGCGACACATCACGTCTTGTGATGGTCTCATTTGAAGCCCTTTTAAGACTTTTTTTTTTTTTTACATCCGAAAAAGCAAATGAAGCAATGCTGTCCCAGCGTTGTGTCTCCCGGATGTCTTCACCACACATCCAATCTCAAGACATGAAGTCATAAGCCTGTTACGCACCGTCGCCCGCTGAGCTCCTCAATTACTTTTGGCATCTTTTGCAAAATCACATCACCGAAATTATATGTGAGCAGATATGCCGTTATACTAGTGAGCGCTGTGTTCAGCTGGCTTCCATTTCCTTCATGATACCGCCACAATTTCCCCCCAAAATGAATCCAGCACAGAGAATTACCTACAGTGTCATTTTCTCCGCATGATCACACAGATTTTCCTGCAGCAGTTTTTTTTTTTTATTTTTTTTCGGTTTATCTTTGCCATGTAGGGAACTTCTACAGCAGTGATGCCGCTGTCGGCGGGGCAAACAAAAAAAAAAGCTGATTACAGGGCAGAATTATCGAGATTGCCCGTCTCTCTTAGCGGCCACAGATATCATAGCAGCAAAGAGCGGAGAAAGGTGTTCGCGTCGCACACACTTGTTTAGAAGATAATATCTTTGACGATAAGTCCCCCTTCCCACGCCCCGCCCCAAACAATATAAATGTATATGAGGGAAAACTGGGGCAAGCCTGAATCAGAATTTCAATAGGCCGCATTTTTTGTTTAGACTTGCAATTTTGGCAGTAAGCACCGCCACGCCCAGCATATCAGTGGAAAGCTGTTATTCTTCTGTCCCTGAGATGTGTTGTGAGTGAGACATGGCACCGGTGCAGATATCTACAGTAATCACCGCCAGAGGCAGATGTCACCGATTGTTATTTCTTTTTCCTCTGCATGAATTATTCCTGTGATATGAAGCGCCGGCAACCCATCTCTCTCTCCCCCGCCACACCACCATCAGCACTTGGACATCTCCGAGACCCCGTGACTTCCCCATACATTAAACAGCAAGAAGAACTGCTGTTCCGCTCCCTGCTTCTCTTGCATGGTTTTATTGGAACGATGCTCTGAGATATTTGGCTGCAGAGGCCAAAAATAGAAGGAAGCTGAGGAACACATCGTAAACTATTTGGTTTATTGGACTTAATGGAGCTCACTTTATAGACACAATTGTGAACTATTGAAACAGGAGTGTCAGCGACACATTCACCATAAAGCTGTCGACTCCCCTCAGAGCGCTGCATAAATGTGGGCAGGGAGCTTAGTTAGTTTTACGTCGGGAAAGAATAATAAATGGGAACGCCGTGAGACCAGGGGCTGGCATGGTCTTCGCACGATTCTGCAGAATCCTGCAGATCACATGGTGTCGTTTAATTGCTACTCTAAATGTGGTGTGACTTCCAAAACAGGTGAGGGCTCTTGTTTCGTACTGCGCAAGAGAGCTGCACTCACGTGGCTCTTTTTGGTGGCAGCAGCCAGAAACTTGAACGAACGCTCGCGACCAAAATGTGAGAACGTTAAACCGGCAGGCCGCAGCCCCTCGGAAGCACATTTTAGCTCCCACAGCTGATTGACTCCCAGCTCAGCCTCATTAGTGAGTTAGGAGAGCAAAGTTTCAGGCAGGTGGGGGGGTTTCATAGAGCATGAAGGCCAAATACGCCGCTTCCCGTGACAATACCAAGGACAGTGTTCTGCCGACTGCGAAACCACGGCAGAGTCCTTGGCTCATCTAGAGCGCTGTTTCACATAATGGGAGCAGGCTCGGAAAGAAATAAACCAACCTGATAATGAGGCTTTCCCTCAATTTCCGCGACATTTTTCCAATAGGAGTCATCTGTGCCTTTAATAGACGACAAACATCTGTGCTGCTCGGGAACAGAGTCTAATCTGTTTGGTAATTGGTGGCTGAGCACAGAGTGAGCTAACCACGGGTTTTGTCAATAGCTATTAAAGTTCTCGGAGATATAAATAAAACGGTTATTCATTACACCATGTCCTGCTCTCATAATTCAGCTGCTGATGTATGATGCAAGTCGCAGTGCTCAGAGGTGGATGTTGTCACAGGAAGCGTGTAACAGCCAGCGTCTCGTGAAAGCCCTGCCTTTCCAGAGTTTGGTCCAGACTGAAATATCTCTGCAAGAGGGAATGAGCGTTCGTGAAACTTGCTACAGATAGTCAAGGTTTTTTGAAGGTACGTTTTACATTTTTGCTCGACGTTTGCGGTCCAGTCGATGTGATTGGACGATCACCGGAGGCGTTGCCATCCGTGCCACATTTGTGCAGACAAAGCTTGTTTTCTCTCCCATCAGCGGTTCTTTTTTTTTTTTTTTCCTAGGGCAGCAAGGGAGGAACCTTTTAGTCAGAACCATCGTCACAAGAGCATTTTCAAAGAGAGAAATGTTGTGAACTCGAACCAAAATCTGAATTTCCATACATTTTATGATAGAAAGGCAGACCTTGAGCGTGCTTCCTGTCCGCGAGCGGGAGCTACGGTGTTCTGGAAGCAGTTACCGGCAGTACAGAGGTTTATTCAGTCAGCCACAATCCTGATGCTTTGCTAATTAGTGAGGAAAAATAATTATGCTCAGATGACATCCTTCGAGGCCACCTGTCCGCTCGCTTGATTGCCGATCTGCAAATTAAAAAAAGATAGACCTCAGATGCAGCTAAAAACTCAATCATCCCTCGCGAGCCGGCGGCAACAAACAGGTGGACATGACAAAACTGCAGCGTCCCCCTCCTGTAGTTTGTCTATGAAGGGTACGGACCTGTGATGTCTCATTTACGCTCAGCTGCTTTGCATTTTAAGAACTCAGCCACCGTTTGGAAATTATGGCCCGCTTCCTCACAAAATGACAGATAGCAGGAAATTAGGAGAAATGACTCTGCTTTTTTTACGAGATAGGAGGGAACAGATGACACTTTGCGAGTGTTAAATGATGAACTTGTGTTTCGTCTTTAACGCGAGGAGGCACTCGGAGGAAATGGACCTTCTTCGGATGTACTCGAGTACGCTGCCGCCTGCACAAGAACAGACAGAATGTGATTGAGGCGGTGTTGGTTGATGCTGACATTTATAAAGATAATGTTGCCTAATGTCCTCGCTGGTTTAGAACTAATACACAAATTGTGACGCATTCCTGAAATGATTAGCTGGAGTGCAGCATTTACAATTATTACTACAAAATAAAAGTGTGTGATTAAATCAGTATTTGGAAAGAAAAATGAAAAAAAAAAAAACGATGAGTCCTGACCCTTCATCTCACTTGGCAGGAGTTTTTAACGGTCCATTCCACAGGACAAGTCAGTCCCTCGCTTCATCATCCGCCACTCTTTTTTTTTGTGGGGGATGGGTGGGGGTGGTGGTTGTTAAACTGGGGCTTAATTGCGTGACCTCAGCCGGCACGGTGAAGGCACAGAGGTGCTGACGGAGGTAGGCGGTAAAGTGGAGGGTAGATTGGACGCTGCTGGGTCCAGGCTCACACACCGCTGAGAACAAAATAGAGGTCTCTCTCGGTTACAGCGGCCGGGCAGATCTGGTGCCGGTGGAGAGAGGCGGGGGAAAGACGGCGCGTTCTGACTTCTTCCGTAGCTGCTTTTTTTTAAAAAATGGGGATGACAGAGTGGAGCCATTGGAGGTCGTAGGTGAAATCGTCTATTTATTTATCAAAATAAAATGATGAATGATAGTAAAACGACTGTACAATGCTGTAATGGAAAAGAGCAAGGAAGTGCGTAAACTGGCAAACATAAATATAGAAAAATACATCAATAAAATTAGCCTAGAGCAGAAGCAATTTACCATAAAACTTGCAATTACAGCGGCATAAAAAACATCAAAAAATGACTTGTGGGGGGAGCATAAAAACTTGTTATTTTACAGTCAGAAGTGAAAATAAAAATGATCAGAGTACCTGCTCATTTTCTCAGATTTGGGTCTAATTATGGCTGGAATAAAAAGGCTGCTGAGATCAGAGTGAACCTGCCTCTGCTGCTGGAAACCACATGCAGTCCGTTTGTTTTTTATCTGCTGCTGTCACAGTAAGTTTCTCTTGACTTTATTGTTCAAGGTGCCTTAGCACAGCCGCGGCCTGACCACAGGTAGCGCAAACACCGAACCTGTGACTTTCTTCTATTATTTTTTTTTTATTATTATTTTTTCGAAGCTTGGGTGGTACAGTCGGTGCCACTATCTGTCCTTAATGAACCAGATTGGAATGTAAACAAGACCCACTTGAAAGCAGCTGTTTCATGACGAGCTTGTTTGTACTTCAGCTTTAACAAGGACGTCGAATTAAGTGACCTTGCATGGAGGCGGCGTGTAGGAAACCGGGGCCCAGATGCTGCCGGACGTTTCCCTTTCCAGCGCTGCCAAATCTGCATCCCGGCATTTCAACACCTTTTTTCAGACCCTTTGAGAAAAAAAAAAAAATCAGTGTGACATTTAATAGCTTTATTGTGAAGACACAAAAAGCAACCGTATCAACAATGTCAATTAGAGCCGCAACAGAGAGGATCCCTTTTATTCCAGCCCGACCCGCAGTCTTGAGGGTGGCTCTCTGCGAAAATCAAATAGCAGAAGCGTGGGTTGTTTGTCTCACTAATGTCACTCATTTTACTTTTAAAGCAGGTGCATTTTGGAAAATGCGCTCTTGAACTGAACCTGCCTCTGCATTAATGGAAGCTGTGCTTTTGGAGGTGCGGGGCTGCAGCGGCCCTCCAGGGATCCTTGATAAAAAGCCATTAGTCTCCTGTGGGCAATACCTGGTACTTTACAGTGTATAATGGACTTAGCATGCCAGTCGTGTAGCTTTGTGTTCTGTACTTTAACCATCGTACTGGGATTAATCCCTAAAGGCTGATAGATGCCAAATGAATATTTATGATCCCAAACAGGGAGGGCGAGTGCTGTGGACACACACACACACACAAACCACCGCCTCCCATTATGCCACAGGTGTGTGTGCGTTCGAACGGGCCGACATAATGAAATCCTCATGAACATGCTCTTAACCAGAGCACTTTACTGTAGCATGAGTTTATAGATTTTTTTCTTTCTGGCGGTGAAAGGACCCCAACCCCCGGCAGCGCGACTCCACACCCATGCTGGGCTGAGCAGCTGTGTGAGAGGACCCAGCTCGAGACAGACAAACCCTGCGCTTTCTACAGTGTTGCTTCGCTGTGATAAGCATCCAGACAGCACCAAGCCAGCGACTGATCAATCAAAAATAAATGCTTCACATTTGTCCCACTCAGGGACATTCTTCAAAAAACACCGTCAGTGAAATTTGGTGTGGATGTTAATGAGGTCCAAAGACCGATTGAAGCAGATTGTTGGAAAATATTTCAAACCGGTAATCGCAATTCCCTAAACTGATGCCTTTAAAATGCATGTTTTTTTCTGATCAACTGTTTAAACCTTGGAAGATTTTCAGTTTTGCTCTCACATGAGACAAGAGAGAGAAAAAATGAAGAGAATCCTCACATCTGAGCAGCTGAATTGTTGTTGTTCCACTTTTTATAATTTCACTTGAGAAGTGTGGAAAAAAAATAGCAATGAATTATCAAAACAGTTGCTCTCCAACTCTCCAGTAATTGCTAAATTGACAAATCCTTTTGCAGGTCCCCTGCCCCGACCAACAGTTTGACCGATGCAACGCGCTGTTGCACTGGTGCATTATGTTAACAGTCAACAGGTTAACATGGCACCTCTGCACACAAGATATCGATCAGGCAGATTTCCGCGAAGTTAGCTTCCCTTCAGACCCGCCCTCTGGAATTGACATTTAATCTGCTTTTCATTGGTGCAGAAGTAAGACGGACTGAGCAGTACGGATGTAGCAGATGGAACTGGTGTTCACTGAAGGGTGAACAGGTTGGCATGGAGGAGCGACTGGCTCCTGACATGTGGGGACACCAAAACGTTCTGTTCTGACAGGCTTTTCTGTGATAACAAGCTTGTTGAGCATGTAGCCACTGACCGAGTTTCCTGGTTTCTTCATTTCCACGTGAATTGTGTTTCACCGATGTGTTGATTGTGTTACCTCCAGTGTCGACACAGCGTTCTGTGCTGTTCTGCTGCTGCCTTTAATTAGCTGCAGAGAGAATTAGGTTTCCTTCGATGGAAAGTGTTGGTGTCGCGCTCTGCCCGGCGAGATGTCCACGGCCACGGCATCACCTGACAATCCCTCTGATGTCATTTCTAAGAACACGGAACTCTCCCTCACGACTGTCTGTGGTGTGGTCTCGGGCGACTTCTTAAAATGATTCTGCTGCAATGCAGTCCAAACCAATCGAGCTAACTCGCTCGTTTTTTAACGCCAGCCGTTTGCCGGGGTTGCACAAAATTGCAAATCAGTGGCTGGCGACACTCTCTGTCATGTTTGCAGCGGGGGAAGAGAGAGAGAGAGAGAGAGAGAGAGAGAGAGAGAGAGCGAGGGGGCTGAAACAGTATCTAACACCTGCAAATGGAAACTGTCACAGCTTGATAACAAACCTAGAGGAGGCTGAGCAGAACAAACACTAAGCACTCTCGTGTCGCTGCTTAATGAGGTTTTCAGTGAGACAATTCAGTGAGATGGAAAGAGGTGACTGGCAGCTGGGAACGTGATTCACAGGGCGAGCCGGCTCCTGTGACCCCTGCGAGGATCTGTAAGTCTTAGTGGCCATACATTACCTACCTCGCGGTGAGCGGGATCCTACAGAATATCATAAAAGGAGTCACCGCCACGGCTGGCCGCTCGCCTCTGCCTTTGATTTAGTGCGGGGAGGCCACAGACACCGACGCAGCCTTGCATGACTGGAGGCAAATGAAACAGGAAACTGACCGCCTCATCTTCTCAAGGGTGTCTGAGCAGGTGGGCGGGGGCGGACGCGGGGTGGTAAGGTTTGGGTAGTATATTTTGCTAATGAGGACACACTCGCATTCACCTGTGCCTTCACAAACAGAGATGGGGGGGAAAAAACCCCCCAACGTATTTTACCAGTGCACCTGAGCATGCAATCAGCTGAGCCCTGCAAGAAAGCTCTGTGTTCTGTCTATACCTTTAAATAGATGTATGCGAGATAGAAATGATACAACAGATATTGTAGGCAGGTATACGTACAGTACACTGGTCTGTCCTGTGTGTGACATCCTGCATTAGAAAACACCAACACATTTCCCGATTTCGACATTTCTACCTCTGCATCACGACCCGACCTGTTGAGAAACACTGGAGTGGAAAGTCTGCTAATACCAGCCATAAACATTTCATCTGCAGCACTCCACGCCGGCGTGACGCTGCGGCTCAGAGTGACTTTGAGCGATTACCCGTTGACAGTTTGAAGTGCTTTGTCAAGGACACGTTGGATAGAATGCCTCTTCTGGCCATCTAACCTGCGATCCTTTAAGTACGGGGCGTCTTTGTGAGCACCAGCCCGCCGTGGCCACCTTTAACTCCTTGCGCTGTTCACGGCTCACAAGTCCATAATCCATTTAGGTGGGGGAGGCTCGGGCTTCATTACGAACGAAATGGTCCGTGCACGGCGGGAGGCGGAGAGGGGTGTGTCACATTAGCGTACAGAGTGGACTTGATATCATTCTGCGGCCACTTCTCTGCCTGGAGACGTGCTCTGACATTGACAGGAAAAAGCCTTCGCCTACGAGCAGCAACGACACTTGAACCACCAAAATACCAAATGATGGTTTCCGACAGACTCGCTTTGACCAAATGCTGTCACGCTGCCATTTGGTGGATGCTTTCATCCGGAGCGTTTTAACGGTGCTTAAGCTGTGGAGGTAATAAAGAATCTGCTCGCCATGGCACTTCAAGAATTTTACATTCAAAAAAGAAAAAGCACCCCTCCCAAGACTGAAACTCCCACAGCGTATAACAGCATCTCTCGTCTGCGCTGGATCGCGCTGACACTGAGTTTAGTCTTCATATTTTACGGCTGCAGCATTTCCTTAAATATTTTAAATTATGCACATTCAGCCTGGCATGTTTGTCCACCGGAATTCAAACTGGAGTCTTTCAGATAGTTGTGACGTTAACACACAGGGGAGGTATCAGTAAATGTAACACAGTCAGCTGAAGTTGCAGGGACAGGATTCAGATCAGGGTCAAGCAAAGTGACTGAGGTGGAGACATGAGTCGCTTCCTTTTGTTTTTTATTTAAAAAGACAGCAAGACACTCATCGTGACAAAGTGAACTCCGACTCGATTTTTGGTGTTTCTGGAAAGATTTTTTTTTTTCACTCCAATGCTGGCTGAGTTTCTTGGATTTAGCATTTAACGACCCTTTAACCCCAACACCATAAAAAAATTACTGATATTGATTGGATGATTCTGCAAAACCCCGGGATATGATAATTTATTTTATTTTTCTGTGTTCAAACCTGCAAGCATTTTTGAAATTCTCACTGAATACAATATCTGTGGTATGGTTATAGTAATGGCAAAAAAACCTTGTAACTGTATGCTCAGGGTCACTTGGTTATGCCGATATTATTTGGGTTTTAGGAGCATTCTTTAGACGCGTTCTGCATTCAGTTGGTTGTTTTTTTGTAAGGCTCGTCCTTGTCCATGTTTACTGTCAGCACAAAAAACAGGGTTTGGTAAAACTTGCAGAATGCCAGGGCAGGAGTATGACTGCAGTCTGCCAGGGTGGGTGATTTCTCCGCGGGGCATTGCCACAGGAGTGGAACCTTCATTTTTGTATACACCGCATAGCAGGAACATTGTCAGAACCGGAAGTGCAGAAGGCGGAATATTTTGTGATCGACTGAACCCTGAGCTGTGTTGGCTGCTGCGTGGTGAGAAAATGGCAGCGTTCACGCCTTAATGCATTTGACCTATATGCAGCAGCTCACCTAATGAAAATAAACACGTTTTAATTTCTCCGTAGGATTGGTGACAGATCGCCGGGAAGTTTCACTTCTGTGAGCGCGCCTCTGGACGCAGTTCAGCGCTGTTACGGTCAGAAGTTCATTACGAAAATAAATAGGTGAGATCAGCGTGGCGACGCTGATAACAAGGTGCTTTTCCCCGTCTCTGTAATGAATGGAATAATCAGCCCGGCGAGGCCGCTGTCGAGTGCACGTCATCACAAAACCATTCCTCATCCACGCTTCTTCTCCCCCAGTGGGCTCATTAGTGTGCTGCTGAAAGCTGCGCACCACCGCTATACAACATATTTATTATTTAGTATCTTCCCATTCTCCCTTTTTTTCCCCCTACCTTACTTTGGTTATATCGCACTCCCCTGCACACACTGTGATCAAGCTCCGAACCGCTGTTGACCGCTCTGCTTGATGTGGCACTCAGACGCTTCGCATGCGTTCAAGGGGATCGTAACAAACGTGGCGTTCGTTAAACGGGTGAGTTTCTCCGGTGTCGCACTTGACAGCCGCGCCAAGCTTCTTGGAGTTCGCGACCTTTAAGCGGTTCTGCGCGTTTCCGTGCCACGCTTTGCATCAGCGTCGCGGCGGCGGCTGGAGAACAGAGCACGCGCTTACCACAACTGCTGTCATTCGCATCTGTGGTGTTGAAAAGATAACACAAATGTAGGGGGTGCTTGATGATCAGGAAGTTGCACATCTGTCTGAGTCCAGAAAAGACCAGATGTTTTCCAGTCCGTCTCGTATGTCTCTACATGTGTGGTGAGGATAAAAGTATCAGTTCATATTTCAGCTTTAATTCAAGGTTGTCGACATCTAAATCCACTGAACAGTGTAGGAATACGAACCATCTGTACATAGCCCCCCAGTTTTACTAGACAGAACGCAATGTCCTCATAGTTTACGTGTGATTGTGAATCCTTTTCAGTCGGTGTGTGAAGTCTCTGACCATAGCAGACATGTGGGATCTTCCTTGCTGGTGCAATGCCAGGCCTGTGTACTGTTGCCATCTTCATTTCTTTTCCCGTTTCGGGGGTTTTTGCCTTCGGTCTGGTCTTGAAAAAGTGAAGTTGGATCGCAGCCAGGTGTCAGACTTTGCCAAGAACTAGACCCGCCACCGGGGAGAAGCTCGAAGGGAATCTGCCTGAATATTTCTGCTTTATTTTAACGTTGTTGGATGAAATTCAGGCATGTAATGAATTTATTCTTTCGGATTTTCTTTTGAACTGATATACCTGTCGCACCTCGATCCAAGATTCATCTGTTTTTTTCCTGCTAACCATTTTGTACTGTCCATATTTATGTGGAAAAAAACATTTTGCATCTAAAAAATACACTTGCAATGTATACAGGCAGTTTTACTTATCAGTACTACTGTAGTGTGTGTACACAGAGCTGACAGAACTGAAATTGCTTATTTAAAAATTGCAGGGAAACAGCAAATCAGACTTAATAACATAAACACCAGTGAGACCTATTAGAAATAAACTTTAATACCGCATCTTCTGCATTTCCTTGCCCGTAATGACACTTGTGCATGTGTGGGGTCATCGTCTCGCTGCACTGTCCAAAACAACAAAAAAAAAAAGCCTGACACAGTTCTCGTGAAACAGATAAACAAACTCTTTATCCCTGCAGCAATTTTAACCTCACTGTGAGAGCCCTCACTCCGTCTCCAACATTGTGGAGCACTTCACTGCGCTCCCGTGCAAGATGTTTTGTCAACACATTTTAAATACGTCCCCAGGAAAATGTTTTCCCATTAACTTTGGTAAGCCCTTAAAACATGATCAATGTTTTAAGACTGTTTTGTGAGCTATTTTCGGCTGGCGCTTCAGAAGGCACTCAGCTGCAGTAATCCCTGCAAAACAACTGCTTCAAAACAACTTAAGGGTCATAATTGCGCGCTGACATGCTTCAACATGGCGCCGGGGCAAAATCTTTTCATACCTGCGACCTTTTGTGTTGACAATAGAAGATGGTAACTCTTTGTCTAGACTGATTATTTTACACAGTTTTATTACTCGTGACTGTATTGATCTGGAGGTTCGGACAGAAGGTTTGCAGATGAGGAGAAAAGCGATCGGGACCTGAGAGGAATTTGGAAACTCTTGGACCAGCAGAAGGAGGAACGTAGATGAGCAACCCCTCCCTCCCCCCGCCCCGGCCCGACACTGCGGCCGCACTGGGGAGCTCCCAGCTGCGAATGTGATTGTGCGCGTGTGAAGCAGGGAGCTGCTGGAACAGAGACTGCACACTCAATCAACTTTGCCCGGGTAAATAATACGGAAAGAGATTAGCACCAGCAGAGATTGTATTTGTAATGCATAAATTTTAATTTGTCACCCTCACATTAAGCTGTTGATTTATGTTGAATGGATGAATTCTAAAATTGAATTGGAAGGGAAATAAAATGCAGTGGCTTTACGTACATCTGAATTCTACTTAGCGCGCCTGTGACGTGACTCAATTTAAACAGGAAATACCTAGAAACTAGACAAGGACAGAACATCCTCCACATACTTACTAATACTATGGAAAATATTCATTTCTGACTTCATGGCCTTTTAAAGATACAGCTTGTGTTGTGTGCTGAATGGCTGCCACCGTGGCCACAAGCCCCGCTTACAAGATAATGGGAAACGTTAACAAGTAAAGAAGAGCACGACGGTCAGCTAGCCGGCGGTGTTGTTAGCTCAAGCTAACGCTAGCCACCAGAATTCACTGGTCAATGCTGTACTTGTGACTAACTGTAGATACTTGGTCCTTTCATATACACAGCACAGTTTCAGTTGTACATCTTTCATACAGTTTGATTTAGTACATCACAAGGGCCGCTGTGAAGTTTTACTTTTGACACGCTGCATACATCTTAATAGCTGTTCAAAGAGCAAACTACTAATTTCTTATTGAAGTGAAATGAAAATACATGGTTTGCTGTGTGCGTCAAACCTGACAGACTGTCACCTTCAGAGCTGGAAAAAACGGATGCAGCTTGAAGAAACTTCACTTTAGACTTTAAGTGGACAGTTGCACGGATGCTAACTTCTTGCTTTTGCAGCGAACAAAAGTTAAAATGTTGATTCCACAGAGGGGAACGATAAAGAGATACCAGATTCTGGCTCTGGTGTCCTCTGAGGCTCGATGGGCCCAAACACTAAAAGCAATAATTCAGTGTGGAGGAAATGTCACATTTTATATTTTACCACAGCTGCCTTTCCAGTAGTTCAGCACTTTCGGCTGCTCCGGGGACAAACGCACCTCTCTTCAACATAGGTCAAAAGCTCAGGCTCGTGCATATAGTTTGATCTCCTTTGCTTTTCCAGTGCTGGAGTTAATGATGTCACTTGGTAATTATTAATAATAACAGCAGGAGCTGAAGGCTTTATTACGTGACGGCACATTTAGAGACTGTTTTTTAAGTTGTTTTGGAGGTGTAAAAAATAAAATAAAATAATAAAAATGTTCCGCTTTGTAAATGTATTAACTTTTATGCTGCTGCTGCTGTGGATTATGTCCAAGTCCCTACATGCACTCAGCACTCCGTTTATTTTGTTGTATTAATTAATTGTAGGATTGTGTGTTTGTCGCACTTCCCCACACACACACACACACACACACACACATACACACACCAACAGGGTGACTGCTAATGAGTCTGCTTGTTTGTCCCGCAGAAGAGAAGTTTGTCGGTCGCACAACAAGGCCTCCATGTTTCGCTTGTTTTCGCACAGGATAGTGTGGCAGCTCGTATGGTGTCCGCAGCTCAGGCGGTAGAAAGGGACGCCAGCAGGTTCAATCCCTGGCTCCTCTAGATACTGAACCACATCCCCATCAGTGTGTACATGTACTTTCATGTGTGTGAGTGGCGGTGGGGTGTAAAGCTCTGAGTGGTTAATTGGACCAGAAAAGCGCAGAAGGTACTCATTTAGCTAAACATGGCTCGATGTGGTGACACCTGTGGTTACCATGGCAACGACAGGTGTAGCTCTACCAAGTAAGCCATCCGTCCTCCAACAGAAGAGAGGCTGGGGAGTCAGATTGCAGCCCAAGTGCTTTGTCGAACTGGGGCGGGGGGGCTTTTTTATTTCTTAAAGAAACATCAGGATTATTACTTGAGATCTTCACAGTTTATGTCAAGGTGTTGCTTTGCATTTGCACTTGTTCCTCCACAATGCAGCTAAATGATCACTAATCACTCCTTCATAAGTTATTAATTAGCACAGACAGGTCATTGATTTACATTCAGTTGACTGATGCTTCCAATGTAACTGTAACGTAAAAAATAAGTAACTGTGTATCAAAGAACTCTGCAAACTCAGTGTAAACCCAGTTACCTCAGAGACTATAGATACATGGCATTACTCTCCTGAACACAGGCTGATTATCTGAAGATGTTTCTCCTTCATGGCAACAGAATGGGATGCGTTCATCACCACATGAGGCGCGTGAGTCAGTCTGAAGGTTAAAATCTATTCAATCACTCCCTGAATATTGTTTACGTTAGGGTTTACAGTATGAAGCCCAATGCTTGCCTCCAGTGTTTTCCTCTGTTGGTGACTGTTAAGAGGCTCTTCAGTGGTGTTAATGATAAACCTGATGATCCTTCATTCAACATGAAAAAATAAAGTCCTGAGTTGTGTTTGATCAGCACACCAGTAATGTTCTATTTTATATGCAACACGATGAATTATTCTGTATGTAATTGTGAGGAGCAGTGTGGTCTGGTGGAGCTTCCGTATTCATATGGTCGTATGCTTTTACTGTAGCTCTGATCAGACTACACTCAGTGTGTGTGTGTGTGAGGCAGGCGGAGTGAGGGGTGTTGTGATGTGCGAGTGTGCACTTGCGTTTGTGCGATGTCTACTGACTCAGCTGGAGAGGGCAGACAATGACAATGATGATATTCAGTAATGCTCATGGCAACTGGGGCCTTAATTTAGACATGCTGCAGTTACCCAAGCACCAGTGCCATTTCCATGCGCTCGATTTATTCTCTGCGTCATGTGACGCTACGTTTCTCATTTTTAAATTTTTCTTCTAAAAGCCTCACTCGACAAAAAAATCATATTTCAAACCTTAATCCACAGTAAAGCATAAATACTGTGTGTCAAAATAGTGTTTAATTGCTGTTTAGGTAGTGAAAAAAAATCACATATACGTGTTCACAAAAATTGCATGACCTATAACTCATTTGATTTGTGTCATGAATATAACAGCACTCTCTCTCTCTTGCATCTCGGTAATGAATGGAATAATTAGGTCTGTGAGGCTACTGTCGAATGAATGTCAGCATTAAACCATTTCTCATCTTGACTTCCTCTCCCCAGATGGCCTCATTGATTTATCCATTTCCACGCATCCTCACTGTGCATCTGAAATATGCCGCCGCAAACACATCATGAAAACAGTCCTGAACTGCCAAGGGCGTGAGGATCTTTTAGTTTCTATGCCTCGCACTTGTGTCTGGTCGTGTTCTGTCTCATCACCTGCCCGCCGCGATGGCCACATATGATCATAATTACGCCGCAGGCCTGCCTCGACAAGCCTGAACACGCCACAGCCTCATTTGGCAGGCCGCCCCCCCACCCCCCGTTTTTTTTTTTTTCCCTCTGCCAGTTTCTGGTTACAGGCCGAGCTTTGCGATGAGTGCAGAAGCTGATGCTGCAATACACTGGCACCACTGCAGGGGAAGGCTTCTCATATTCAGCTTCATCTTCAAAGGGGTTTCATTGTTGTTGCAAAGGCCGGTGACAAGTTGGCACTTTGATGACATGCCCGGTGTTACAGGGGCGACGCAGAAATATGTTGACTGCTGCAAACTCGAAGCGCCGCTGTAGCCGGCGGTCGGGAGTTTGCGCGTTGTCCAGAGTTATGAACACGCGGTTCCTCGGGTGAGATACATGAGCTGCGAGGGGAGAGGTATTCAGATACTTCACTTAAAACTGCTATTTTTATGATAACTATAAATCAAATGACAGTGTGGAAAAAAAGGTGTGACAGTGTGAAAAGGGTTGCGCGACGTGATCCCTCAGCTTTATGGAGATGTACGGTGAGCTTCTGCTCATTTTTTATCCATCTGTGCCAGGACTGTCGTTCTGGTTCGCTCTCACGGCTCTCACGGCTCTTACCGCGTTGTTTTCAGCTGCAGCAGGATGCAGCTGTTTTCTAGTGAAAAAGTGTTACTTGGAGAAAACCAACTGCACACAACCTGCTCTGCAGCCAGCAGTTTAATGGCTGTATGGTGAACATAGCGGAGCAATTATTGTTGGTAGAGACCAAAATCAGAGCTAAAAGCAGGCAAGAAGCCATGAATGGATCAAAACACAAGGCAGCATACTTTAAGCAGACGTGGCAGACAGCCAAGCAATCTGATAGACTTCCAATGAACAGGACACAAAGAATGGGCTAAAATGACACCTGAGAGGATACAAAAGCTGTTCAGTGGGCACCCAAAGAGGTTTCGGAGGAGGTTAAAGACTAGGGGAGGATGTGCAAAGTATTAGAGAACATTCCATAAAGGTGGATGCAGACTACTATAAGCTACATGTGTACCAGCTGAATGTGCATTAAAAATTGTGTTGATTTCAAACATGTTTTTGTGTTAGTTGTTTTGTCATTTCAGAGTAAGTGGATACTAACTTTTGTATCCTAATATGTACATACAGTATGTCTACTTTACTGAGGCGGGGGAAAACTCACTCTTTGTAATAAGTATCAGAGAGGATGGGTTCTTATATTCCAGTGTAAGCAGTCAGCTGCCGTGCAGGGTTAGTATTGGGCATTTATTTGCCCCTCACCCTCTTGAATTGCTGCTGCAAATTTGACACAGTGCCTTATGCTGTCTGACCCTGTCACATGTTTTATGTAAATTTTGTGAAGTAAAAAGTACATTTGCCTCAAGGGGCCTTTCAGTGTATTAAGCATACGCCACACTCTGTCCTCAGACCCTCAGTGTGGAAGAGGAACACCTGTCCTGCATGACAAATCCATTTGAAAGGGGCATATGGGCAGAGGAGCGAGAGATGGTGAAACTAAAATGACATCATGGAGAAAAAGGATGAAAATGTTAGGTAGGATGAATGCAGAAGGATCTGGGGAGACACTGAGCAGCTTTTCAGGTGTTTCAAAATTGTCTCTGTAAGCATATAACTTAAATAAATGTGTTTTCCACCTCTATGTGTAAGTTTTCTGACAATATGCAAAGAGTTTCAGATGCAGTGCAGTAAACATCAACAGCCAGGCAACATTTCCATCGCACGGATTTCACATTTTACGCCTTGCCTGGAGTTCTATCAGCTGACACGCTCACACTTAAAAAGACTAAAGCTTGCACATCAGACAAGACATGCCGAGCTCCCTCCTACTCAGATCTCGTATCGCTGCTCACAAGCAATGCTTCCCTTGCCTTTAAAAGGGCTGTAACATGCAGCAAATGCTTTGTGGCAGTGTGGCTCTGTAATATTGCCCACAGCAGGGAGAGAATTTGCAAATGGGACAAAATCAGTGTGACGGCCAGGGAAGTGCCATCAGTCCAGGCCTTCAGCTGTTGCACTGCAGGCTTCTATTTCTGTTATAATTCTGCCCGGAGGGAGGAAGTGTAAAATGTTGGGAACTGGAATGACACAGCGCCGCATTAAATGGCATACGTGGGTTTAGAGAGCAGGGCGCTTGTGACTGCAGCGGCTGTCCGACAGCACCTTTTGTGAAATGCAAATGCGCGGTTGATCTCTGAAAGGGGTTCAGGACAGGTGAGGGAGCAAGTTTAGTCCTGCTGGAGACCCGAGCATGACGCAAACTGTGAGCCGATGTATCAGGATCATTACGTACGATTAATTATAGTAGTGCTGAAAAGTGTAGTGTTAGAAAATTCACTTTTGTTATAAATCATTTCGGTTCATTGATCAAGCACTCATGACAAACATTCACTGACTGGAGCTTCTCAAACGTGAGGATGTTGTTGCTTCTCTGTTGCACATTGTTTGAAATTAAATATACATGGCTTTTGGACTGTTGTGCAGACAAAACAAGCACCTCGCCATCTGGAATACAGTGCGGCAGGATTTACAGTTGTGCATTAAGGGGTTATGGTGTAAACTTTTCAGCATATGTAGAGAGAAACCAAGTGTTTCGATGCTGTTGAGAGTGGAGACAGCACTGAGGAAGTTGAGGCAGGCTCAGGTTATTTTCTCACTCTTCAGTTATGTGTATTTATCAAAGCAGACTCGCCGCTCACCTCAATCACATCTCTCTGTCGCAGCACAGGGTGAAAACATTGTTATTGCACGTCAGCGTAGTTTATGCAGTAATAAGGCAAGGTGGACCTTTCCGTTGTGGTTTGTATTACAAAGAGAATGAAAGACTGTGAACACAGTTACTGCGGGGAATGTAATAAATGCCCATTATGGCCCTGTCACGCCCTGAGCAGCCGTCCAGTGCCGAGAGGAATCTGACGCCGGGCTATCAGTGAAAGCCTGCGCTGACGGTATCTACGTCATCGCCGCTGTTCACCCCTTGCATCAAGTGTAAATCCAGCAGAAGGCTGCCTCCTAAACCTCAGTGATTTAAGCCACTGGTTGAACAGCCTCTGATTCAAAGCGGATGCTGGCTGCCAAATCACCAAGCTCTCTTTTTCCTTTTTTTTTTGCCGTTTGCCACTGTGCACAGAGCGACGTGAAAAAATAAGAGCACGGTCGGTTGCTGAGTTATACAAACCTCGTCTTTGCTCCAAATTTACAATCAGTGGAAACAGAGAGGGGGTGAGCAGAGGGTTGCGTGCTGCGTTTCTTCAGCTCCTATGCTAGTGTCAGGTGCTGAATGATATCTACTCATTTACCAGCTACATCTGAGATGAGCGGGCTCCACCGGTTCATTTCTCAACTAAGGCTTGCACGCGTGAATTTCGACGTAGCTAATATCGATCAGATGCACTGAAATGTTGGAGCTAGCAGTCAGGGGCAGAGGCTGTGAACAACGTACAGCATCAATATTAATGTGTTCGTTAAAATGCAGTGGCGTCTATCGATGGCAGACAGACTGGTGTAAACCTTAAACAAGGATGCAGATGAAAAGTTGAGGCCGGGAGACGTTATCATGTAACTGTGCTTTCACTGCCCAGCGTGTGCGGCCTTGAGAGTTGTTCCGACATCCGATTCAGCTCGGTCGCCGGTCAGAAGCGAACCACAAAGCGTCTCCGTCACAGTCCTCGAGCCCCGCTGAAATGGCGTTGTGTGGGCGGTGCGGCGTGACATCTCTCTGTTTTGTTTTCCCCGTTCCCTTCCTCGCTCTTTCTATCGCAGCCTCTCCCTCGTCATTTCTCCCTATGTGTGTGTCTCAGCCAGAGTGTGTATCGCTGAGCAGCTGGCATTCATTCGAATGCATTAACACCTCTTAATCAGCCCACGGTAAGGCTTTTCTACCGTTTCGTGGAACAGCTCAGCAGGAACTTGTCCCACGTGCGAGTCCCAGGGAGATGCAGCGGAGGCGGGGACGCAGGGGTTCAGGAGAGGTCTCTGGAAGGATTCGATCCAAGGCAGGCAGGGGGACGTTTGATTCAAAGGGTAGAGCTGTGGTCAATATGCCACCTCTCTGTCTTTTTTTGGCACGCGCCGTAATTCAGGGGTGTTAGAAGAGGGGGAGGGCTGGTTTGAACTTGAATAACCTTCTGGAAGAAACCTGTTTTGGAGATAGGAACGAGGATCGTTCCGCCTTCCCGCAGCAACGGCAGCCAGTTTGCCCTTGAGCAAGGCAGTGTACCACCAGCTGCTGCTGCTGTGGAACTGCTCTGTAGATGTGCTCCTGGATGACCGCCAGGATACGAATGCGGACCTCTGATTTCACTCTCACTTCTGGTGTTGCTGTATAAAAAAAAAAAAAAAAAAAAACACATTGTCCTCCTTTTTGTTAGACATGCACCTGGCAAGAATTTCATAGAAAAAAAGCATTTGTTTTAAAGCAGAATGGTGCTGTGGCAGACAAAAGCTTCTCACTCCAGAGTGAAGACATCACATCGACGCACCCTGGAATGAGATTGTTTGGTACGGTCATGTCTCTGCTCACAGGAAGTGATGAATTGAAATGTAAGAATGGAACTGTCAGTTAAACTGCTGCAGAAGAACAAACTGTCCTGAGAAAACTCGTGTCTCTATAGATTTGACAATGGATCCTGGTTGTTTCTCTCTTTCAGCACTGGTGATCATGCTCTTTGTACATATATATACTTATATATGTACATATATTGATGGTCACTACTTAAAAAGCGTGTGAGAGAAAGATGTGGTCACCTGCTCGAGCTGGCTGTATGAGTTCGTCCTCACTTGCCGCTTCTTTCCTTTCCCGACAGACCCAGTCGATGAAAATAAACGCGGCCTGATGAAAAACGTTTCACCTTTAACACACTCACGGAGTCCAGCTCTAATATTGGCTTCTCTTTTGCCGCGCTCATGAAATCAAATCCTCCTGACCGCTGGGACTGGTCAGAGGAGTCGTCGCGTTTTAGCCGGCGAGCGAGCAGGAGATTAGCTCCTCACTGGCTGTCGTTATTGCGCGGTCACGTCCGGAAGAGAGGAAGTCCTTTTATTTCTCACCTGTTATTTCTGTCAATCTTTTGAAAGATTCTGGCTGTGACTCGAGCACATCTCGAAGAGGCGAAGGCACCTTCCTCTTCCACCTCACACAATAATCCTAATTACAACAGTTACCTTTCCTTCGTTTCATTCTTCTTCGAACCGTGTGAACAAAAAAACCGTTACATCCACTTTCTGTGCTGACGACAGTCCCTGGCCCACTGCAAATATGTCGCTGTGACAAACTGGACTGACTTTATTAAATGAGAGTTAGACCCTGACAAACCAGGCCTGCAGTCTCTCCAACAACTAGAAATGAAACAGTTTCACCACAATCCACCATAAAGAAGCATAAAATATATTATAAGTCTAATCAATAAGAACCAAAGTCTCTGCAGTTTCACTTTCCCTTTTACATATCGTGATAACAACCCTTGCTTATGGTACTGACAGCGTGCGCATGTTGTGATCTGTAAGTAATTAAAAGTGGGCTTCGGGCGAAAGACAAATCCCTGAAAATGTAATGAAAGTTTTAAAAACGCTTAAAAAAACAAAGTGGAAGAAGCAGCAAGAGAAGCCGCGGTGGCCTCAGAGCTATACATGTGCAGCATACAACATTACCAAGTACACCTCTGGTCATGATCGCTAAAAATTACGTAATTTATACAAAGTAAATAATGCATTTTTTTAAGCCAGTGAAACTGAAAAAACAGACATGTTTGATCTCATTACTTTACTCTGAGATCCCATTCTTTTAATTCTGGAATATTTGAGGTAGGGATGTCTTTTTCTTTCCATCTGGGCCCGGATGTTGCCAGTCCTGCCTCTGTGGAGAGATGATCTGCCGTTCTTCACATATGATTCTTTTTCAGGGGCTGCCCCCCTCACCTTCTGTTTTAAAATTCTCCAAAGGTTCTCTATTGGATTCAAGGATTTTGGCTTCTTCAAATCCTCTTGTGCATGTTTTTTTTGGAAGGGGGGAGGTTGGGGATCATTGTCTTCAGGCTGGGAGTCATCGTTTCATTCAATATTTAGTTATGCAAATTTCTCCCCCATAGGTTCTGAGTAAACTTCCTCTTATCTTTAGACTAACTTGCAGTCATAGTGCCATCCTGCAGCGTCCTTCACACTGTCAGTCCAGTCACTGTCACGCCAGTTTCCACAGATCATCCTGCCGGGTCACTCACTGATTTTCACTGACACTTTGTGTAAATGGTGAATTTCACTTAGCCTCATTTTCGGGGGACGGCTGCTGCACCTTTTTTTCCCCCCCCTCGGTTCCGTACCCCGTTGGAGCCGTGTTAGATTCGACACAAACCCAGGCCCGGGGTGAGAGCGCCGCCGTTGCGGCTGAGCTTGTCCTCCGGAGCCTGTATTTTCAGTCCATCCAACCTGTTTGTTCCTGTTCTTCATCATACTTATGCTCAAATACCCTTCACATAAACGTGAAAATAATACATGAATTGTAAGATGACACGGTTTTGAATCATTTCTAACGTTGTATTGTTGCCGCACAGGGGTGCAGTTCGTTTTGTTATATACTGTGCTACTGGCCTTGGAGAGCAAATCCCCCTGGAACCATCTCTCCTCCTGCAGCATCTTTCCTCTCCACCTTCCCTTCTGCCTCAGTTTGAGCAAATCCTAAGAGGAGGAGACTGCCCACTCCTCGTAAAAAAAACAACCAAATGCCAGCGTCTAAGGTTGTGCGGCTTCTTCTTTAGTAACTGAGTATGATGCTTCTCACATTTCCATCAGTGTCAGCCTTTTTTTCACACACATACAATGTTTTGGATGAAAGTGTCCCCGAGATGCTGTAAAAATTCCAAAAATAAGCTTGAGGAGGCAAAACAACTCCCAACAGAGACACTGCTCAAAAATTAATTTCTCATCCAGAGTGCTAGTTCAACGGCTTGAGGATAATTCGGGCTTTGACCAAAAAAAAAACAACCAAAAACCCCAAACAAAAAAACAAACAAACAAAAAAAATGCACCCTTAACAGCTGTCAGTATGAAGAATTTAAATATTCTCCATGATTTATGGAGTGCTGCCTCTACAGGCTTAATCCAATTATTCTGGGTGCACAGCGAACATGTAGGCTGCGTCTGGAAATAATAACAGTGCGGCTCGTCTGGAGCGTGGATCAGGCCCCACTGTCCCCAAAACCCAGATCAAAATAGATGACTCTTTGTTCTGCTTTGTGGGGAGACCAGCATGAGCACATTAGACAGCAGGTAGCCTCAAACAGCCCATGCTGGCTGCAAGATGGTCTCTTCATTTTTACCATTAAGAGGCACAGACACTGTGAGTCAGCCCGGCTCTGTTTTACCGTCTGCTGCTCCTGCGATGCGTCTGCTCTCGGGCCCCTAAAATATTTTCTCAACTGCCTCCAAATCAATGAGACGGACGCAAGTTGACTGTGATAGTTTCTCTTTTTTTTGGGGGGTAACCTACTTCCAGAGAAGAGTGGATATGGTCTAGCCACCCATACAGACTATGCACCATTTTACGCAGGGTTATTGTTTCCCTTTTACGGCAGTATGAAATAGGATATCGATTTAACCTGTCCTATTTCAACTTTTGCTCAGATTGGATTTCTAAACGAGTTGGGCTGGGCATCTCCGGCCGAGCCGCCTGGGAGCGCAGGATCGCGCGCGGACCGTGTGACTCGCAGGTCGGAGTGCGCAAAGGAACGCGCCCCTGTGATTCATCCGCAGTTTCCAGACGGAGCGCAGGTGGAGGCGAAGAGGGGAGGAAACAGCCGCTCAGGACGGACGGCTGAAACCAGCCGGGGATGTTTTAGCACGCGCGAGGTTTCTTCCAGCTGAGGAACGAACTGTTTCGGTTTCCCCTTCCCCCCCCTTGGTGTTGCGTCGAATTGGAACCACTGGCTTTGATTTGGCGCAGCTGTAAGCATTTTTTCCCCCCCGCGATGGCAAAAGTTTGACTGTTAAAAAATGATGTTCTGCTCCGCTCCTGCTTTTTCGTGCAATGCTGTGGATTCCGGCGTCAGCGTGAGTGGTCAGTCGCCACTTGACAAATAGCTGCGATTCTTTTCGGTCTTAATTTCGCTGCCAGTTTCAACAAACAGAGGGCTTTTATTGTCGCACATCGCCGCTCGCCCGGGATTGCATCCATTTGAATCCATGTCGCACTCCATAATGGACTTGCTCGGACTGTACTTCTTGCAGCTGGCGCTTATCGGTAAGTTGAACAACAGTTCGGATGTAATTCGGCGTAGTTGAACTTGAATGCGTTGTTCTGCGGACGGTCGCTGCGGCTCGCGTTTGACCCGTTTTGGTTCGGAGCGCCGCGGCTCGTTAGTGCAACTGTTCCGTCTGCGCTTTTGGTAAAAGTTGCATAATGAAATGTTTATTTTCCTGCGAGATCCGCCGCTCGTGTTCATGCGAACGGATCCAGGGTCCTGGTCCGGAGCAGGGTTACGCGTTTTTTTTTTTTTTTTTTACGAGACCACACAGAAAGACTGCAAAATATGATCTGACGTGTGATTGACAGTGACGAAGCGGCTGGACTCGGGATTTTCTCCGCTCGAGAGATGCTTGCGCGTCTCACGTACATACGTGCAGAGATCAGCCTCCGAGAGGAAAGACGAAGCCACCAAAGCCGCCGCTGCCGCCGGTCTCTGCGAAAATGCCAATGCAGACAAGTGTGTGTCAAAGTGTTTGCGCGCGCATGTACCAGCCTGTCGTGCGGTGTGTGTTGGGGATGAGGGGGTGCGCGCGTGCATTTGCGCGCGGGCCGTGTGCGCGCTTGTGCACCTGCCTTTGCAGGTGAATTGCGTTGCCCTGTATGTGCGTCTGCTTGAGGAGGCGGAGTAGAGTGGCAGCCGGTGTGTGTGTGTGTGTGTGTGTGTGTGTGTGTGTGTGTGTGTGTGTGTCAGTCATAAACTGACTACTGAAGGCAAGGTGCAGAATCACCTAACACACTAAATTATGAGCAGTGACCACTACACAAACACACACACACACACACACACACACACACACACACACACACACACACACACACACACTCTCTCTTGTTATGCCATCTCTGTGGGGACACTCATTCACATAATTCATTCATTGGCCCCATCCCTAACCTTGATGGTCACAACTGAACGCCTGACCTTTACCCTGCCTTCATCTGATTTGAACCCAAGAACCAATCCATAACCTTCAACAAGAAGCCTCTGCCGAGTGGAATGAGTTTTGGGGGTAGTGTGCACCAGGATGTAGTCCCCACCAGGATATAAAAACAGGTTGACATAACCACACAGGCTTTTCTCTACTCAAATCTACGGTGTTTCCTGTACACTTCTGATTTGCATCAGCTGGTGCAAGTCATTCCTAATGCCAGTGTTGTTTGCTGCTGGTTTTATTTCATATTCATCTATGGTATAAACTCTTGACTTCTTCTGATTTTGCTGCACTCTGTTCTGCAAAATCCCCCCACCACGGTGAAAGAGGAAAAAAAAAAACACCCTCCATGCTGAGTGAATGAGGGACTGAAGCGAGGACGTACGGACGCGGAGATTTGTATTTGTGAGATTTACAGCCTCGATGATGACAGCTCGACATCTCAGACTCCATTTCCTGCGGCTGTGATTTCAGCCGCGCGCTGAGAGCAGCCCCACATGCAAGGGGTGTGCTGGAAATCCTGGAGCTCCGAGACACGACGTTCCGCCGACTCGAACCCTGATCATACGCGCGCGCCCACGCTGCCAGCACTCCTGTCCGCCACGCGTCCTCTGCAGAAAGTGATGCTAATATGTTCCCCTGTCTTCCCCTACTTTTCACATCATATGTTAAATCTGTATTGCAGCACTGTGCTGTCACTCATGACATAAGGGTGGGTAAGTGGAAGCAGGGTATGGGGGTGCGGCAGTCAGTCCAAGTCTTCTTCTCTGCAGATATTTTCACCTTGTCAAAAAGATGTGTCAAAACGACAGAGTCGCTCACCCAGGGCCTCGTGATCCCGTCCATCAGCCACACGGGGAGGCAGGGTGCGGGAGACGGAGATGAAAGGAGCTGAAGCAGCTTTAGCCTGAAGGTCAGAGAGGGTAAGAGGGACGGGGGGGTCATCGTGAATCCACAGGGGAGAATATTAAAGGGCGGAGCATTGAGTCTTAAAGTGCTGGTGGAAAAGTTTGGAGTCGGGAGCACCTGAGCGATTCGTGGAGGAAAATGTGGAAAATACAAATGGGGAGGTTTGTAATCTGCTGCTAAATCTAGGTTGCTGAGGTGCGACAATATGGCGAGTCAACTCACGTAAGACTGCTGTGATTTATTATTGCACGTTCATGTTTGGAATTTAGTGTAAATATATGCGGCTGCATGTCGCTTTAACTTTTGGGTGATGCATTTCCTGTGTTTTCTCATTCGTCATGCAAAGTAGCACGGTGCCAGTTGAATCCAAAGTATTTTTCCAAAAAGAAAGTACTTCGAGTAATGGGTTGCATTTCGTTATTTCATCCAACTGTGAGAGAAATCACATTTACAACTCTGGAATGGGAGCATCGGTTCCTTCAGCAGCTTCTGCCGAAGTGTCCTAAAGCACGCCGGCCCACGGTGTGTATTGACTGACACTTTGACAGCCCACCTTCCTGATGAGGACGCCTCGGCGTAAGAGGAAATGCAGGCTGTTGTGTGCGTTTGTGTCTGCACGCAGCTCTCTTCACGTGAAATGAAAGCCTGCTCCTCAGCGACTTGTCGGGCCCAACAAAGCTTTAAAAATGCCTGTGGTGTCCAGAGCTGCAATAATATCTGTCCCATCTAATGAATGTCTCTTTCTGATGAAGCGTGGTGTGTAATTTGGATGTATGCAAGATTAACGGGCTGCGTTTGAGAATTTCGTTCACTTGCCGGGGTGAGCTCATGCAATTTAAAAAAAAAAAAGAGCAGGCCTCTATTTGCTTCAAATTTGAATTAGCACATTTACTGCTCAGCCTTGTGATGCTTCGGTGATCATCTGCCCGCACAGCTCCAAACATTTTGCAATCATTACTGTAATTAGTTGACCAGGTTTATCTGCATATTATTCTTCTGTAAGTGGTAGGCAGTAAATGAACGCACCCCACCTCACCGTTTGCGACATGGCGAAGGGTTTATTGTGTAACATGCGGTGAAACGTGTGATATACGCGCCTGTAGTTGTCTGCTAAGGAGTAACGATCATAAACACGAGCAGCTGACTGCTTGATGGGGGCATGTATATTTCACCCAGCGGGAGGCTGCGAGGACCGTTCCCTCGCAGGGGAAGGTGGGAACGGTTTGAGGATGCGTTAAGCTGCAGCGGTCCCACACAGAGGCAAACCGGCGCAGCTGGAGATTGGATGCATGTGGGTGGGGAGCCAGCATCACAACCTATAAAGGCCCAATGGACTGAAAAGGGCATCCAAAGATCGGCATGTTTGGGCAAACAGCTGATTATGTGTCATCTGTTTGAAAATAGTAGATGTCAGCAGTTACAGTCGGTGCGGTGGGGGGAATTTTGTGTCAAAACACACAATAATTTGTTGAATTGCAAAAGAAAACATTTCACTTTAATTATGAGACTGTTGGATTTGTATTGGATTTTCATCTTTTCCACAATCAGTGTCATGATGACGATGATTACAAAAACCAAAACAAGTGAAAGGTTCTCAGAGCAAAGGTCCAAATGTCATACCAGCATTATTACTTTGAAGACAGCGCAAAATTACACCAGAATGACTGATAATCATCATTATTCAACTGTTGGTCCACCATCCATCATGTTGCACGCTGGCTTATCATTTAGTTTAGGTTTAGTTCTCGATAATGACAGTGAAGCTTCTCAAATCATGATTGGAATAGAACCGTCATTATGATTTCATATTTTGGGGACTCCAGAGCAAAGTTACCCAGTCGTAATTACAGCGTTGAGACTAGCTGCGCCGAGCACATGCTGACTGCTCATCACCATTCCTCACTAGGTAATTATTTACTGATTAACTTTCCCATCCGATTCAATACATTTTTAAAGTAGTTCTTGCACACTTGGTGTTATTATTCATGGCAGTAGAGTGAGCTCATCCTTAGAAGACAAGCAGCTAGATATTGATAGAAATTTAATGTTTCCCAGTGTTTGTTTTTCGTGCAGTTTGGTGGTTTTTTCCTCCCTCTTTCCTCGAGCGCCCTCTTACTCTTTCTTTCCAGTGTAACTATTCTTATATCAGCTGCAGGGCTGTGTCGCGTTTAGATGTGAGCTCCAGCCTGGAATTGCGAAGCGTAAGCGCGGTGAGGGAAAGTTTCCGTCGCATAAACCCGTGGTTCACTTCCATCCGGGTGAATCGAGGCTCCTGTCCGTGTGAAGGAACTGGCGCGTCCGCCTCCTCCTGAGACGGATTTCTGTGTGTTTGCTGAATGTCAGTGCCAGATGGTGAGTATGGACTTTAGGAATCGAAGCTTCACCCTGGTTCCTGGGGACTGACACTGGTGCTCGCGCAGATACTGATGTTTTTTTAGCAGATAGAGTATTGTGACTGATCCGGATCAAATACAACTTTCATTGTCACTCTTAGTATAACATATAGTCCCACTGATACCAGAGTTTTGAGGCTGATGATAATACCTATATTTGTAAATTTGAAAAAACCACAATCTTCCTCCAGATCCCTGAGATTTTTTTTTCACTTGAATTGTGATGTAAGATACCGGCGTTGGTTCAAACATTTGAGACTGCAGCGTGAAAAAAGGGAAAAGAGGCTGTGAAGTTCAGCAGAAACAGCAGTGGAAAAAGTTTTTGTGGGGGTTTTACATGTGTTCCTGCAAACCCGCATAGCCATTTGAATTCACGTTAATGGAAGAGTATTAATTAATGTGTCTTTAAAGTGCCTTGGTTGACGCGCAGGGTTTGGTGTGGGAGATAGGCTAATCATCCGTATTTGAGCGTTTCACGGGACGTGAGCAGATATTACAGTGCAGAGGGACAGCGAAAAACACCGTGCAGATTGCACCATGAACTGTTTCACTCAACACACACACACACACACACACACACAAACGCACAAAAAGGCCTCCAGTGAATCCACACCGAGCTCATCCTGTTGCTCCCTGCAGTTATTCAGCCTCATCACTACGCTTTGTATGGGAATGAATAATTTGCTCCCTGCGCGTTTCGTAACCTTGAATTGTGACAGATAATATTATGGGTTGTTTTTTTTTTTTTTTTTGCTACGACGCACTTTATGCATTTATTCTGACAAACTTGAAGCCCACCCCCTCACCGCCACCCCGACACATGTATAATTCATACTCACCCTTCTCTCTCACCGGGTCTCTGAAGCTTGAGCGCCGTTGCGCAGTTTTCTTGATTTCTGTTACAGTGGGTACTTCTCTGTGCCGTAAAGTTCCACTGACGGAGAGGAGCAGGAAAGTATAACAGGGGCAAACATAGTGGGAAGAAGGGGGAAGTGAATGAGAATAAGTCGCGTGTGACAGCGAGAGAGGGGATTTATTTTTCCACGAGGCTGGAGCTGTCGTCGGGCATCTAACAGAGAGGAGATACGTATCCTCTGTAGAGCGTCTCATCAGAGCCGAGTTGCTCTTTAGGTCCCCGCGGCGTCGTTCTGAATTTCATTTCCACCTTCTTGATTGTTGTTTACGCAAAACACCTGTTGCCCCAGATCCCCAAAGTAGAGAGGGTAGAGATGGCACTCCCCAATCTCCACAGCCAAAGATATCGTTTTTGACGCCCAATCCATCTTGTGTGATGGATTTATTGATTTCATTTGTCAACTGTCGACTTGCCGAGATAATGCTTTGACAGGAAAAGAGAGAGTTTTTGTAACAATGCATTTTCTACTGTCATTATAACTCAGCCCGGGAGTTGAAACATGGAAAGTTGGGCGTGTTTCAGTGGTGACGAGCTGACATTTATAGCTGCTTGTTCTTTGCTGTCTCACTGGTTTTCTCACTGCGCTGTTATCTGCAGCAGGACAAGTAATATGTAGAAAGAGCAGATGGAGGCAATTACGGGCTATCGGCAGTGAAGAAAAGAGCAAAATAGAAGCCCTAAGATGGAGATAAACATTCCCTGGAACAGAGGGAATCAAACTGCAGCACTGACTCTGGCAGGGAAGGATTTTGCGGGGTGAAACCAAAATGACAGTGCTCCTTATTATGTTAAAACCCTGTCATTTCCACTGGCTTTTGTTGAGGGACGATTACGCCACAGAGACAATTACCCTGCCCTTGCTGTGCTGAAAGGATATGGCATTTTACTGCCACTGTATTCCATAGCCAGACGTTTAACTTTGTAATGAAAAGGCTGCAAAATGGCCCGGGCTGATTGTGAGGGAGCCTAAAAGGCTGCAATTAATCAGAAGGAAAAGTTTTGCAAGCGGGGGGCAGGTAGCAAAGAGTTGGCGGAGAAAATGACGAGAGGTAATGAAACAAGCAAGCCAGGCTTCAAGGCCCTTCATCATGTGTTCACAGTGCTCGAAGCCTGTAAGTGTATCTGTCAGCGCGTGTTTGAGTAACTTCCAGTGTCTCGTCGCAAGTGGTGCAAACCATTATCCAGACCCGCACAATGAAGGCTCTCATTACTCCCCCCCCACCCCGTTTTATTGTGAGCAGCATGGGAAGTGACAATCATATTCCCGACCGGTGACACAAAAATATCTCGGAGATAATCACAAGGCCTCAGCTTCCACCCGCGCCATCCCGTGCATTAATCACAGGGCTGTCCTGGTGCTTCCTCCTGTAATCGTTGCCCAGTCGCAGATATAAAACACAGGCCTTTGTCAGGAAGGTCTTTGAGTAAATCGGCAGATTGTTTGACGAAACCCTATGTGGTGATAGAGAACTGTCCACAGTCCTTAAAAGACCTCTCTCTCCTGTTGCTAAGAGATACACTCTCAACTGAGCCAGTGAAGGTCAGTGAAGTACTTTTTTTTTTTTTTTTTTACCTATGTTACCTAAGCGTCTGTAGCTGTGCCCCTGTTTTATGCAGCATGTTGGATGTAGACAGCATGTAATATGTGTATTTACAGTACAAAAACAAGAAACCTACAGTTTTTACTACCAGGGAATGATGCAACGTTTAAGCTATCAAATCGATCAGACTGAAACTGCCAGTTCAACTTTACTCACTGTGTTTTCTCACCTTTTGCAGCTGTGCACAGCTCCTCTGTTTCCTCGGACAATTCAATATATTTATTCATTTTATTTATTTAACAGTTCTTCCATGAATTCCACTTACTAATTCTACTTTTACCAAGTTAATAATGTGTCAAGGCGGTGTATTGTATTGAGGGGCAGCTCTGAACTGAATCTGAAATATAGGCATTCTAAAGGTAGACCTTACCTTGTTCTACTGAGTGGATATTGATTGTTTGGAATACACTACACTTGACTTTGTCACTTTTCCCGTGTGAAAACACCCCCAAACCTGATCAGAGATAGGGGGTGTTAGTCAACTGAGACACAATGCACGAGACACATTTTTTTCCACCTTTGTTTGGGTCATTTTTTTGGACCGAGCTGACAACGGGATAGCTGCTATTAAGACTATGTTTGTCGGTTTTTTTGTTCACTCTTGTGAGTGAGTGAGTGAGTGAATACTTAATACTTACTTCCTGACAGGAGAGTGTGTGATGCAGCATCGAGTCAGTTGCTTGTGGAGAATGTCGTAACAAAGGCTGTTCAGCTTAACACTGTGTTTTCCTACCCACCCCTCAGCCCAGTTTTCTGTCCGCTCACGTCCCTCGGCTGGGTGGTGTGGAGGGATAATGGGTCGGGAAATGTTCCCCTGACTCCTTAAACACAGAAATGGAGTGGACAATTGGCCAAGAAAAACAATGTCATACAACACAACACAGAAAATGACAGAAGAACCTAGGCACCAAAACCAAATGAAGTGCTTTGCTTTAGTATGCAGCTGAACAAGAGATTGAGGGAAAACCTATTACCGAAGCTGCTATTTAAGTTTTGGAAATTGTGGTTCCTTCTGCTGCCCAATTCCAATAAGATTTTTTGCAGCTTATCTCAGTTTCTGTTTATTTTGATACCTTAAAACTGGTTTATTTCATTGACTCAAAGGTAATCTTGAATGCAGAAGCCAAAGCTATAAAAAAAGATAATTACATGAGAGACACAAACTTGGGCCAAAGCTCATCCATCTCTACCAGCCACATCTGGGTCGGGTCACGTTAAAGTAATGGCTCCTCCGCCCTGGCAGGAGGGAGAGGGGAAGCAGAGATCCCCATCCGGAGCAGGAGCCGCCTCGAGGTGCCACCCTGCGGCCTCTTCTGCAGGGGCCCTGGGATCCGGGGAGCTAATTGGTTTCTAATCAGAGCTGCAGGTTCTGCGGCGGCGTTCCGCTCAGTCTATTGAAACAGAAATAGAGGGAGAGTGTGATACCGGGACTCGGGAATCAGGTTCAGTGCCAGGCTGTCAACTGACTAAGCCAATGGGAGGTGGAGGAGGATGAGGATGTGCGGAGCAGGCCAAATCGCAGCAGGCGATCCACCCAGCCTGTCTCAGATATGTGCCAGATAACATTTATGAGGGCTAATGAAAGAGTTTTCGGCTCAACGCTCTTACACGGTTTTTACTTTGTAGTCTGTTGTGGGACGCTCAGTTGATTATATCTTTTTGTCTTACATGTTCCACATCATCACCCAGGCAGATGGAAAACATGCAGACAGATTAAAAAAAAGTAAAAAATTGGATGATGTTCAAGATTTCATAAAGATACAAGAGTCAAAAACAGTTTATTGGCAGAGATGATGGGGCAGCTTATGTCTTGTCTCTTTTCCCAGAATATTTATCACACAAAGTCTGCTCGTACTACTAAGCCACAGTGCGCCGTGTTTTAAGCAAGTACCATATGTTGTGCAATATCAGTTTGTATTTTTCTGTGGCCCTGTGTGTACACAACCAGATCACGCCGTACTCAGTGGTGATTGTTGAAGTTATTTCAGTGGAGCCACCGTTCCCAGTATAAAAGTCCTGATATAGACGTTGTAGTTGACTGGTAGGTGGATTGGTCTAACCCTCGTCACATGTTTATTCTCTTTTGGTTTCCTGATAGTGATTGGAAGATTTCAGCTGGAGTTCTGATTGACTGCTCTGCCTGGTGTTTTCCCCATCAATGCCTTTGTGTGTCGTTATAGCCAATGGCAGTGTCAATAATCTATAACGCAGATAGAAGTCTGTCTTTGCTGAAGCATCGATGCCCTAAGTGTAGATGTATGATTGAGGGTAAAATAGGTCATTTGCTTGCGTCCCTCTTGCGATCAGCGGGCACAGGAAGCTTTGAAGAACAGGAACCACAGTAGCCTTGTTCCAGGGCTGTGAGTCACCACCCACATCTGTGATTTATTCAGCGGTTTGTTTGTCTCACTGTCTCGTTCACTAATCAGCAGGTATTTCTGCTGATTGAGGAAACAGTTGACTAATCTGACTGCTTTGTTGGCAGGATTGCGAATGCAGATTTTCATTTTCCTGCACAGCTGGCTAGCAGCCTTTCTACCTCCATGCCACATAGTGATAGAAAAAAGGCCACAAGCATCACAATGAGCATGGATGTGATTGACACACCTGTTGTGAGGCTGGTGTAAGACAACTCAGAAATACAAATGGTTGAGCCTTCCTTTCTTTTGATAGTTTTCAAAGTGATAGCTTGTAGCTAACACTACCTCAGCTTCCAGCTCGTACATCGGTCCTTACTGATTTGTTGGGGCAAAGCAAACAAACCAAAATAACAGAAATCAGCTGATGTGAACTTGTAGCCAGACTGAGGCAATGACATGAAACAAAATGGAAAGTGGGTCTGATTATATGATGGAAGTCGACGTCACGGGGTAGAAGCAAAACAAGCTTTAAAAGTGTTTGTCTCAGTTAATGCAGCTTTAAGAAAAACTGAAATTACTTTTTTTACTTATTGAGGATCTATTCATCTTCTTTAACTTTAAGACTACAAAGCTATTAGTTGACTCATCGAGACGAGTGACGGGCACGGTGACACAAATCTTGACAGCTGAGTGGCAGGAGCACCGTCTACAAACGTTCTGCCTGGAGTCACAAAGCTGCGTGTTGGCTCTTTGTTTCCGGAGAACGGCAAAATGGAAACCTAGTGATGATGTAGATGTTGGCAAGGTAAGGGAGAGCAGGTTTTAATAGCGGTTTTGGCAAGTTCGGCTGGTCTTTTCAAGCTATCAGTGCATGTCCCACAGGCACTGAGATGGATTCCATGTGAATATCATACGCTGCTTTTCGCTGGTCTCCAGTTAAGCTGAGAGTAAGACGGGGACGACCCCTTCCTATCTGCGCTCAGTGGATCATCTCCCTTTAGCTAAGCTGATAAATCCTGCCTTCAAGGTCTTTTTGTTACAGCACATGGAAATACGTTTCTTTTTTCTTCAGATGCATTTCAAAGGGAGACTTTGGAGTGTCATGATTGACACGCTGCACATAATGTAACGAGGAATTAGTTGTGTTTCCTTCCTGTTTCTGGTACATGTTCACACTTTATTGTGGATCTATTGGCATCACAGATTTGTCCTACAGTGTCTCTCTTATGGACACAGGAGTGGACACAATAAATGTCATGGGATTTGAACCTGTGACTTTCTTGTATTAGTTTTATTGCTAACCTTATGTGCATGTGTGTGTGTTTATATAGTTACATATAGTGAAGGATTAAATAAAACCCTCCTCCAAAACTGAGCCATTAACTTCAGATTAAATACCTTGATCTTATTGCTCTCAACATCTTGTATGCTCTTTTTTTACTTCAAAAGACTGAGACGTGAAGATTAGTTGAGCCAATATAACTAAGGTAAGGAAGCTTAGCAACACAAGAATGAATGTAAATAGGATCCAGCAGCAATGAAAGGTACAAAGTGGTCTAATTAAATCCCTCTCGATGTGAATTCAATTTCCCCAGGCATCACGGCATGCTGTCAGTGACAAAGAGAGCCGCCTCTCTTTGTCTTCCTCCCAGCAAATTCCAATTAGGTGGTGGGTGCGTGTTGGCGTGCCAGTCAATCACAGCCGACGCCTGTGTGTTCAAGATGATGACAGCGGCAATATATTGACTACAGCCCTTTTGGTACCTCTTATTTGGAACAATAGACAGTTAACAGTGATATTGATTTTTCTTTATATGCTCGTTTAGTAGGACAGCCGGTTAATTTAGAAACTGGCCACTTGCAGTCACACCGCGTTCACCGCTCCGAGGGTTTTAGCTCGAGAAATATTGATAACGCTCACGCAGCCCTTTGTACTGCAGCAGCTTCTCCAGCCAATTAACACTGGCACCCACTGCTGAAGTGATTTTCATCTCTTGAAAATTGAAAATATTTTCCCCTGGCGTTATCCATTACAGATCGTTGTGGTATTATAGTCTGCCAGGCAGCCGGCCCCCTTTTTATTTTTCAACAGCACTCGGAAGCAGCGCGGAGATGACAAAAGGGAGAAGCGGCAAATGAAAATGCCGGCGCGGAGGAGGGCAGTCAACACCTCCACCTGCCTTAATCCTGTTGGGCCTTTGGAAGAGCAGGAAGAGAAAGATAGATTGCAGTTGCACACCCTCGTCACCCCAGACCCACAAATTCGCACAAACGCACACACATATACACACACAGATATTTTCTTCATATCGAATTAGTGATTCCTGATGCGGTGGCCAGCATGGGCACGGCCCCCGTAATCATGTGCGTTTGCCTTCAGAGAGCCTCGTTTATTTTGAGCTGACACGCTCCCTCATGTGGAACCGTGAATATAAGATATATAAAAACCCGTCTGCCTGGTGACACTCGGCCATGGCGAGATCAAACAGGCGAGGGGGGTGGGGGGTCGGGGGTGGGGGGGGCTGAGAGCAAGAAGAGAGGAGATACAGAAAACCGAAGAAAGAGCGAGGGAAGGTGTTAGAAGTCTTTTCCAGATGACTGCTGGCTTGCCGTCTTCCCCCTGGTCACAGTGCGTCTCATCTTTAGGTTTAATTAGCTGCTTTTAACTCCGTCCATCACCCTTCCCTGTTTGCATGTGATCCTGGACCCTCGCCCTTCATGGCTGCAGGCCTTTGCTACTAAAGAGTGACCCGACTTGCTGCCATTGATCTAAGGTCACTCACCATCGCGCCGGTGACCTTTCACTGATTTCAATTATTTGATAATCCTCCGCATCATCTTTCCCTCCGATGGTCAGGTATTACATTTTTCACCAGTTTTTAAGTAGCCACATGAAACACATCTTTTGTGGGGTTCCTTCAAAAACTATCAAAGCTCTGGCACTTTTTGAGGCTTTTTCTCTGCTCCTTAATCGTGCTTCTGTCGTGCAGATGAGGGATTATGAGAAGATAGCCTCTGAGGTCAGAGCCACTTGACTTACTTAGATAGTCCTCGATGGTATCTGTGTAAGGTAATGGACAGGGTCTGCCGAAAAAGACAGCAGGGGAAGAAAAGTGGAGCTCGGATGGTGCCGCAGGAGATTGGCTATCATCGCTTCATCCCACAAGGCGGCAGATAAAGCGAAAGCCCCTCCTCCCTCGACAGCTGGCGCGACCTCTTGTCTGATCAACAACCTGAACAAACCCAGGGTTACGTGTTCACAGCGCAGAACAAGACGCCGTCCGGACTTGATAACCGCTAGATTGGATGAAAGCCGTGGAGCTGCAGAAGAATGCTCCTCGGTGCACCCAGGCCTCCGCGGGGGTTCATGAGGTTTCGGCCTCCATCAATATCATTTAAGGACATACACTGTGTACCATCGGTCCAGCTCTTGGGGGGGGGCATGTTGCACTACACTCCTAAGCGGAGGGGAGCCGAGAGCCCAAAACGCATTATAAGACCAAGAGGCTGGCCTCAGACAGCCAGCCAAGAATCTGCCAGGGCCAGAGCCATGATAGATGACGAGGTGCTGCGAAGGTTTTATTGAGGCTGTAGTGCAGCTTGTCCTGACAATCAGAATGAATGAGATCCTTGGCGTCCGCGGCCGCCGTCACCCCTCCGGCCCCAATCATGTTATTATTACTTATGCATGTACAAACATAATGTTGCCTGTGTCTTTCACTATCAATTTGTAAAGTTGGCTGTTAAACTGGGAATTAGGCAACACAAAAATCTAGGATGGTGGCTAATCAACGCGACTGTGCTGAGGAGCTTTACAACATTGGAAGGCGCTTCCACTTGAGGGAAGGACGCATATGGAAATATGTGAGAACACACATCTTCCTCTTCTCTGCTGCTCCTCTTGATTAGCTAAATGATAAACCCGTCCTCCTGCTCCTCACAGTTTCACGATATTTGCATCTCGTGGCGAGAGTTCTTTTTTCACTGTGATATCAACAGTGTCTCACTGAAAAAAAAAGTGCTGAATGTGGGACAGGCTGGCATTTTTGGATCTTTGGTGCAAAACATTGATCGCCATGGTGTTTCTGCATTACCCAATGGATCAAAGATTACTGAGATCATTTACCGAAGTAAAAATACAAATACAACACTGAAAATACTAGAAGTTTACTCAGATAACGGTCCAGAAGTATTATGAATCAGTATCATTCTCATTGGCTGTGTCACATAGACTTTATTGGTCAGGGCAGGAAGAAGAAACAGGAATCGTTGGCGAATGACATGCAGCAATTCAGACCTCCTTGTTGAGTTTCTGTTCATGGCACCACGGTGGATGCTCCTGTTAACTGCCCAGCTGATTGTGTGTAATGGTTTAGTGATGAAAACAGCCCACACGTTCTGAGATTCTGTTTTTTTCCCGGAGAGAAATGGAGGCAGAGGCTGTCCCTCCATGGAAAACTTCTATTTCCTTTTTTTAGGAGAAACTCATTTTGACAGGCGGCAGGACACAGCTTTGCTTGACACTGGGTGCTTTAAGCAGCAAATGGAAATGCTTCCATCAGCTCTGCATCAGTGCAGTGTTGTGCAGGTCAGTGATCGCCCATGTGTTCAGATGAGCTGCCTTAACTGTTGCAGGTTTGCGTGATGTGTGGCGACTGCAGGTAGACTTGCATTAGACGTGAAGTTCTGAGGGGGTCGACCCGGCAGTCGAGCTCCCACGTGCAGGCCTGAAAATTCCCCACCCTGCCCGTTAAATCCCCAGACCGGAGTCCTGTCACGCTGATCCCCAGCATTACGGCCCATTGAGATGGGCTAGCATGTTCAGTTGCGCTTGACTGGATGATTCCCGTTTATCCCCAACCTTTCCCTCCCTTTGCCGCTCTCTTCGGAGACGGGGCGCTGCCAGATTCATCTGTTTGCCCGTCTCCTGACTTGTTAGAAGCCTCCGTCAGCCTTGTTACTAAGCCTGCTGATCCGTGGCCATAAACCTGTGCAAAGGTGGAGAGGTATTAGCGAAGCAGGGCTTTACACAGCTGTCCGACAAGTGGCTGAAAGCCCAGCATCTACCTCCCAACATGGATGCATTCATTACGGCTGTTAGCAGAGGCAGAGCTGTTATCGAAACCGCCATTTGTTTGACTCTACCTTTTGAACTTCCACATGCAGACAGACAGATGCTCGGCCTCTCTAATTGACAATATTGGATTGTATCAGAATCATTTTGTGTAATGACCCCAATGTAATGGCCTATGTCTACATAGCTCAGTAAAGCCAATGAACTGGTACCATTCTTGAGCCCTATAATATCCCTCTGTCCTCTTGCGCCACTTTATTGCACCCAGGTCTGCTGGCTTTTAATATCCTGCTTTGTTAAATCGCTACATTTCACCGCCGGCCGCGCTGATTTGTTTCTGCCGGTCGCTGTAATTACCCCCTCATGGAATCAGCTTTTTTGCCGATGATGTTTACCAGACAAAACACTGAAAAACACTCGTCCACCCGAGGAGATGGAGATGTATCCCTACCCGCTGGGAAATCCTTACAAGATCAACACCGTTAATTAGTAATGTAGGGAGTGCAAGGCCAGTACATGTTAAGACTACTCAGCACATGTGACTTGATGTTTGAAGAAAAGCACATTATGTAGCTTATATTTATTCATTATCTTCTTTTTTTCAACTCCTTTTTATTTGCTCCCTCTTTGATGAACCCTTCTCAGAAACAGCCGCATCACAGCCTGTGTTTGTGATTTAGTTGCCCCTGCCTGCTGCACACTTGATCAAATAGACGTTACCTGTAGCTGGCACAGTTTTGTCTGTCTCTTTGCTTAGTGAGTGTCATTAGCAGCAAGCGATGTTTGCGAACGCGGCGGCAGCTGCCCGGGCTCCTTCCGCCGCCTCAGAAGGCTCTCGCCAAAACGGGAAGCGCAGCACCCATCGACGACACCTGCTCTGGAAAACAGCTGTTTCAGAAACGACGGCCATAAGTAAAGCGACGTGGCGGCGACAGCCCGATTGTTGTAAAACTCCTAAGTATGTTGTGCGGACAAATGTGAAGAATGCAGAAAAGCTTTAAAAAAAAAAAGCCTGCTGCATTGTGTTCCTCACCTCATTCTTAACCCTGAGAAAAACAGAAGCAGAAACAGTGAAGTGGAGAACGGGGGGGGTTCTACGTTGGAGAAGAAGGGACGAAATTCGAGAGCTAACTGAGAGAGGGATTAAAAAATGATGCGGGGGGTGAACGAGAGGCAGAGCCACTGCGGAGGGAGGGAGGAGGAGGGACAGAGCTGAGAGAAAGTAGACAAGATGAATTAACTTATTTCGAACAACACATCCCATTAGAAGCCGCTGTCAGCTGCGCCGAGTCACTCGCTCCGACTCTGACTGAATACTTCATGAGCTTTGTTTTTAGACTCAAAACACACCATACATACTGTATGTACATGCGGAGGGCTGCGTGTCAACGCGCGCACGCTCTCGAATGTTTTGAGGCCTTCTCGGGGACTGCTGATATCTGCTGCAATGCCATTATAGAGAGAGGCAGATAGAGAAATGGCAGGCGGACCTGTAAACACAGCAGCCGAGTGATTCAGTACAGCAGGCGTGTCTCTGGGTCTATAATGCCAAAGAGCGATGGCGTCTGAGGGGAGGGTGGGGCGGCGGCGGTGGTGGTGGTGGTGGTGGGGGTTGAGAGGCCGTCTGCCGGGAGACAGGGATGAAAGATTGATCAAGGAGGCCGATGCCTTTTCAAGGTGAGATCTCAGTTCTGGGGGAGGGAGGGAGGGACCTCATCCTCACCTCCTCAACTCCTCACTTCAGCATTCGACACCACCGCCCCGACCCCCGCCCCCGCCTCCACCTCACCCTTTGCGCTGCTCTAGGAGGATCTCAGAGAAGAGAACGAAGCTGAGCCAAGGCGGACGGAAGTCTCAGATTAGGGCTGCGAACTGCTGTCTGTTTTCTCTCCCTGGCAGAGCGCAGTAACGCGCTACTGCTTTCCCACAGCACTTTTTCAGACATTTCGCTCTCTGTGGAATATTTTGATGAGTGGTTATTTCTTTTTTTTTTTTCTCCCCACCGCCTTTACTTGTATTTTCCCCTTCAAAGCAGCCGTGGCCCCGCCGAGGCTTTTTAAACATTTGTAGAACTCCATTATGTCTGTCAGCATTATCAAACACAATGACAATAACGCCTCTGGGTGTTAATCTTCACCTTCTCTCATATTTACCACTGCACTATTTGATCTCTTACATCTTTTTTCTACCCCTCCTCGCCACACACTGGAGGTTTGATCCCATGACGACAAAGCTTTTCTGACACTTAAAAAGGTGGTGGTGGGGGGGCGTCTCCCCACCGTTCAGCACTCACATGCATTTTTATAGCTAGCAGGATAGTTTAGCATGAAGCGCTAATTTCACCTGATTAATTTCCTCACTGGTTTTCATGTAAGGACCTTAATTGGAGCTCTGTGTCATTCTGCGAGCTGCGTTTCACTTTCAGTGCCGTGCTCTGTCGGCCCTCAGTGGGAGAGGAAAAAATGGATCTGCTTCAAAAGTGTAATTCATGAAATGTGGAGAGTCACAGCTGAAGCAAAAACGAGGATTTTTGTGATTGTGAGTCCACAGGTTGGACTCTGTGGGCAACCCTGGACGGGGGAGTGTAAATTAGGGTCTCTCTACCCTCCGCTTCAGGCAAGGTGACCTTAATCACAGCGAAATTACCCCTCAGACTCTCTTACGCTGTGAAACATCCTCTGTGACTTTCACGGGATCCCAGGAAACTGTTTGTTTTTAACTTGCATACTCTTAAGCTCAGCCTGACTCATCTGCCACCACTTTAGTGAGTGATTTACTGCTCCCCCTCAGTCTGGACTTGTTGCATCCAGATGTTTGCTGCACGAGCAGTGATAATGACCGCAATGACGGTATAATCCGCAGCAGAGCAAGTTTCTCCAGTCGAGCAACACATTCTGGAGCCATTTTTTTCTTTTATGACTATTTCACATCAGCCCCAAACTGTGACTCCAAAAAAAATATGCTGCAACGTATATTTAAGGTTAAACTGTTTGTTCAGGCAGCGCTCACATGAACTGATCAGCTCCTTCAGTCATGCTTCATAATCCCCCACGCACACACACGCAGTGTGAGACCGGCCGCCTTCACAGAAACGCATTCACACGTGCCCTGAAAATCCCACACATTAAGATACACAAAGAATCATCAAGTCACACTGTTAAAGAGCTGCCAAATAAGAACAATGGTGTGACACTGGTAATAAACTGGCTTTTCACTCGCACCCCGGAGAGGCATCACACATTGCTGTTTTCGCTTCCGACGAGCAGGACGTCTGGCATTGTGCGCAGCGCTCGCTGCTGGGCCAGGGCTGCGATTGTGCTGCTTTTCTTTTTGTCACATGAATGGACAGTTTGTCATGGGACTCATTTGTTAAGTGAGTTATGAGTAGCCTTTGTCCTTCCCTTGTGCGGTAAAAAACAACAGGCCTTGTTGTACAAATGCACTTTTGCTGCCTGATGCATTTATTTCAGACTCAAGTATTTGCTTGCAGACAAATGACAAAAACCTCCCTGATGACTTTACTACCACATTAGGCTCTGGCGCAGAATTCCCTGAAAGTGCAAATGAAACCACGCAAATATTAACAGGTGCAAACTTATCAGGCCTCCTTATGCTGTACGCGCATATGTCCCGGTGTCCACTCATGTGAGTTCACAGACAAACAGCTGTTAACAAGCCCTTTAATCGGAACATGTTTTTTTTGGTTTGCTTCTTGTCAGAGAGAAACAGCCTGCTGAAGGTGCTGTAGGTTGCAGCTGTGAGCAAGAACAGTGGGGGTGGGGGTCAGTTCACTCATGTTATTGTTTGAGACATACAGTTACTGCAGAGCCCCCACAACAGAGGGGACAATTCATCTCCATGTATTCAGCAGAAGTCTTAATTTGATTAATACAACATGAAACAGTCTCCCTCCTCCCTGTGTTTACCTTCTCTTCCATTGCTTCGCCAGCGCAATATTCAATATTTTGTGCGAGCAAACATTGAGTTTATAATGCGCGAACTAACAAAGCCGGTTCTCGAATAAGAGCCATCGAGTGATTGTACTCGCTGACGATAATTCATTGAATTTGCTTGATTGCTGACATTTAGCTGAATAGCGATGATTAATTGGAGGATGGAGATCGGTTGATTAGAATTCCCATCTCAAGGCGTTACCCTCTGACCACAGGAAGGGCTCAGCCTCCGTCAGCATGCACAGGTTTGAGGCCCGCTTTGACGGAGACAAAAAAGAAATGCATTGTTACCTCGTATCCCTCTGTGCTTCTCCAGTGCAACATTGTACTGTTATCTCACCTTCGAAATCCCGTTTGACAGATATATATAAATATATATATATCGCAGTAAGGAGTTATCGAACCGATTAATGCTGGAATCAGATTAATATCAGTCCAGCAATGACGGAGACAGATGCTCCTTTTATCCCACGCTGCACTCCACCTCATCTCAGAGTGAAACTCATGAAAGGCAAAAACTATAATGCAGTCACATCCTGACATCAGGGAAGATCTGAGCGAACCCCATTCATTTTGTATGTTCATCTCCAACGCCTCACAGTCGGAGGTAACATTTGTCTTCGCGCGCTGCAGTACAGTGGAAGTAACTGCAGTGCCACAATGACAACGGAGCGACACGCTTTCCGAGGCCGGACGCGGCCTGTCATGATCGGGCTCAGATGTCATAGATGTGCTCGTCAGACGGCGGCAGGTTGAGTCATCGAAAGGACGAGTGGTGGGGGGAGGGACGGAGCTGTAGCGGTGGTTTAGCGGAGTGTGTTTCATGTTACCCCTCCCATGTTGCATGGTTACACATACATGGGGGGGGGGGTTAAGTTCTCGGTGTCGCTCTTTCTCTATATTTTCCTTTCACCTCATTGAACAAACTTCAAAATTACAGTAGCTTACAGAGCATATGGAGATGTTCACTCCAAGCCTGCATTGATGTTTAATTGACCCTGACCACCAGAGTCTGCTCAGCCGCCCACCTCTGTCCCTCAGGTTGTATAAGTGTTCTCACTTGGGTTTTTTTTTCTCACTGCGCTATTACATCAGGATTAGTATCCCTTTCTCTCTCTCACTTGAAATACAAAGCTAAAGGATATAGCCATATGTTTCCATTAACCATGCAACAACAATGCAACTTCTCGCCCAGTTGCTCGCCTCTTTGACATACTCTCCCTTTAAACTATGACATCATCTGAAAGCACCAACAGTGGTTTGGAAGACGCTTCCATCTTTGCACATCGCAGGTGTTGAAAAAGAATCATTTGTATCCAAAGTGCTGCCCTCTGAAATGCATTATTATCTGTCTGTGCTTCCAGACAGATACTATAAAGTTGTGTTTACCCATCACCTGGAACTTTGTCTCTCTCTCTCCTCTCCCTTTTCTCACTTGACCTTTCTGTCCATCTCTCTCAATCCCATTCTCTCCCCGTGTGTCCCCTCACAACCAGGATATTATTTACCGTAGTTTGAGTCCATATCTTTGACCCTCCCAGCAGTGATAAGGTTATAGACTTTCTGTGCAGCTGGTGGCTGGCTGCCCGACCCTCCTCAAGCCACACGCACACACTCACACACACACACGCACACAAAGACACACACGACTGCTTGAACGCCGGCTGTGAATCAAGGTTTGACCTGGAGAACAGGGGACGGACCTGTAATTAACCCTCGGCGCTATCATTCCTCTTTCCACCTTTCCTCCCCTCCGCCCTTCTTTTTTTGAACTCTCACTCTGTCTCACTTTCTCCCTCAGTGACTTCTCTCTTCACGTGTTGTTTTCTTTGAGACGGCCCTTCTTCCTCCCGCTGTTCTCCCGAGTCCTCTCCTGGATTTACGAGTTGTTGTTCTAAACTCTCAGATTCATGTGCTTCTAATTTCTCCTTGTGCTATGTTCAACCAGTGCCAAGGCTGCGTCGCACCGCGTGACAGACTGTGCCCAGACAGATTGAAGATACAGTAATATCATAGTTCTGGACAAAGGGTCACATGTGCTCATACACCTGGTCTTACCTGATAAACTCAGGATTAGAGGGTGGTTGCAGCACTGTCTGATTTTTAAAACCTCTCTCATCCTAATTCAGAGTGAGAAAAGAGTGATTCTCATTTCACCCAAAGTCCTGCAGCTCTAACCTACAGTACATAAATATATGAGCAGTATTTCTGTCCTTGATTTAATATCCTACCATGGAGGGCCTCCAGAAACACACTGAGCCAGATGAGCGATAACACGCAACTGTAAGGTCCCAGACCAGATTTAAAGTGGATTTAAACCAGGTTAGAACCCACACAGCTTCACATGCGACACCTCCACTACGCCAGGAGAACCCGCCCTCCTCCGTTTCACGTTTTCCCTAAACTTAATTTATCCGGAGCAGGACTTCTCTCTTCCACCCTTGCCGCGTGTATACTTCGCAAATGCTGTATTTAAAATGAAGAATGAGCAGTTATTATGAGCTGTTTAGGGCAGTTTGGGGCCCACGTGCTTTGTTCAAGTGCAGCTCGGGAGCCGCTGAGACCGTCTGAGGTTTCCAACTGGCAAATCTCCATACAGTGTTTTTCAGGGCCCTGAAAGCCTGTTTTCTTAGCTTCTTATGCAAAGCAATGAGCTTTCAACCACTTGTCATGGTCTTTCAATTGCTCGCTCAACAACTCCCTGAGCTCTTTCCACTCATGATGACCGTCACATGCGACTGAAAGGGCCAGAAAGCGAGACGTTCTGATATTTTTTCCAAGTCAGGTGAGTTCACCGTCACAGATATCACATGTCATATGAAGTTTTCAGGCATCTTGATGGGCTACCATCGCGCAGTCTGGACAATATCCGTCCGTCTACCTTCAGTTATATCAACTCTCTCTGTCTCACTGACCAGTATCATCAGAGGACCACGGCAAGGTCCCTCTGACCTCACCTGTCATCATCGCCCGCTCCACAAACCTGCAATCAATACTCGCACTGCCAGCCTGCATCGTTTGTCACAATTTGTGTCCGTGTTGCGATCAGCGGTGAGTTTTACACACAGCGTGTGTGAGCCCGGGCATCGGCGGGGTGTCGTCTGGAAGCAAGGCCGACTGCGGCTGGAGCGTGAAAACACTGAAGCCATAAAAGAGTTTCGACACTAAAACGCGCTCTTAATTTGGCATCAGGCGCAGATTAAAGTGCCGTGAACCGCGATTGGTTCTTTTTTTTGTCACTCTCTCTTTCTTTTGTCTCATATGGAGGCTTTAATGGCAGAATACAATAAACCAGTCTGCAGTTAGTATTTCCCGTCTGCGCAGCACTTGTGGAGCTTCATCTACAAGCAAGCGCATAATCTCCGCTCTTCATTATTAAAAAAAAAAGTTACATCATTTACATATCAGAATGTCAACAGCATATTTGCATATTTTTCATGAACACTGCAAAATTGATGACTTCGCTGCTTGGCTGAAAAAGGAAAGACCCCCTGCTTAATATTGATATTTATTAGGCCATTATTCTACCGAGCGCAATCAGTCGGCCATGCTTAATCATCAAGTCAATTCAAATGTTTACGTTTGCAGCTCGACGGCGGGGCACGAGGGCACGTCTCACGCTTCCCCAGCACGGTGACTGATAGAGAGCTGCGTCGGGTGGCGACTGCACGGCGGTGGAAATTATTCAACATGTATCAGAGTTGACAGAGATCACCGGGAGAGGTTTGCATAAATAAACGGCTCCCCTTGCGGCCCCCCGGCGCCTACTCTGAGCCTGTTTTGTAGGTGGACGTCTTGTGAGTGAGCCAGTGCGTGTTGGCGTGGGCTGGCGGCCCCGCTCATTAGCATATCGGCTTTGCGCGTCTGAGAAGGAGGGATGGCACCCGTGAACCTGCCTCTTAACTGCACCTGAAAAGCACGCGCGACAGTCGACGCGCACCTCCGCAGTTTTGCGCGCACGCGCGCAGACACACGTCTCCGCTTCACTCCGGCTCCCTCTCTCTCTCTCACATCTCACACTTTAGAGTCCTCAAGTGTGCTGTTTGATAAATCTTCCCCTTAAGTCTATTATCCATGGAATACTCTGGTGGCATGAAAAAGCTGCTTTGAAGTCTTCCACCCTCTTCCTGCTTATTCCTCACTATGAAAACACAAATGACGCGCCGCAACTCAGCTGCCTCCTCGCCTCCGATGCACAATATTCTGCTTGAAGAGTTCTCTTCCAAAGAGCCAGGCGTGCCTTCAAAATCATTCCAAAGCAGGTTACATACCGGCAGAAGAGGGGAAACCTAATTTATCTGACTTGTTCACCAGCAGTCGTTTTGTGCGAGTGGGCGTTATCTTTATTATTATTATTATTATTCTCCAAAATTTCACTTAAGGGAGGCCATCTCTTTTTACTGCAGGCTGCACAGACAGGTTGTACACTACAGCTCGATCATTATGTGAGATTCTTAGACTTCACCATACAGTCTCCTGCTTCCACTCTGATCTACCAGCCTTACCTTAGGAAGAATTATAGATACTACGCATACATTTCGGCGCTAGAAGACATTTCAGGTGCGCTCCTTTTCATTCGCTAAAGCGTTCATCGCAACGTGGTGAAACTGCAAGTTTATCCATGCCCAGTGCGATCGTCTAACAGCTTGTGTTCTTTGCCCTGTCTGACTCCATTAATCATCACAGAGCGGACCGATTGTCAAAACTACAAAATGATACCAACAGCATCCCGAACGCACACGGGAGGCGGAAATAGGTCGTCTCTGCAGACGGGGGACTCAAACACCTCACCTCGCAAAGTTGCAAACTTTTCCTCCCGCTGGAGGACAATGCAGGCGTTTCCTAATAGGAGGAAATATGGCTGTGCCTTTGAAAAGCACACTCACAGAAGCAAAGCACATTATTGATAACAAAGCAAAGCGGGTAACACTTCGATATTACTCCAAATGCGAGTGACTCCAGAGGGACCGCTCTGGAGCTCGGCCATCAGAAGGATTTTGTGTTGGGTTAAAAGGCAGAGCGGTGCTTTCACTCACTTTACAGTTTTATACACAGAGAGAGGCCCATTCTCTCTCCTCTTTTGGTAGCAGCCAGCAGGATCCCTGGTTTCTGTTTTAATGGAAGGCTAACAGACACTTGGACAGAAAGGGAGACACTGATATGATGAAAGGGTTTTTTTTTGTTGTTGTTTTTTTTACCAACCAGCACAACGCGAGGACAAGCAACGTCACGGGGAATTTAAAGTTTAATGACATCTCCCTGATGTCTTTTGTCTCGGATGCAGGGACGGTGGACACCAAAGAGTGCCTATTTGTCATTTTTGAATAATTAAACACACACTCTTGTTAGAAAATACTTTTTTGTTGTCTGGTAACTGACTGTGAGGCAATCTAAGCCACCAGACCTCCCAGTGGCACAGAGTACATTAAGCAATCACTCTCCCTTGGCTGAAATTGAGCAAGTCACTCATGCATGCTGATGTCTTTATGCAGAGTTGGATGTATACTCCTATGGACCTAAATAAATGAAGGAGAAGAGAAAAAAAGCTTAAATTAAATCAGATGTCTGGAAAGGCGTAAATGAAGTGGACGCTCCACTTATTGTTTGTTATTCATCTCTGAGTTTTTCCTCCTGTTCTGCGTGCTGATGGTTTTGGACGCATTAAGGTCATTGCTCATTACCTTCAAGCACTAACTGTGTGTACTGGGGCTGCATCTCGGGCACCTTCTTTTCTTGCGATAAAAGAAAATAGCATAAAAATAGCATGGGGTCATTATCATGTTGGCGAGCTACGGCCAGCTGATGTCTCTCGGTGTGCGGGTTGTAGTGTGAAAAAAAAAAAGTCAGCGTTTCTTTCTGAAAGAGTCTCTGTAGATGGACCAACAAAACCAGCCTGACAGCGTTAGGACTAGAAAAAGCCCACAATTCAATGCTCTTCATAAGACACCATAGTTACACAGTAGGTACTCAGTCCATTCAAAGTGAATATGTTATGTCGGGAGCCCTTAACTGTCTTGTCCTCAAATACATGACGGCTCCCGATTTTTTTTAACCTAATTTCAAGAAAAAATATATTCTTACATTTGGGTCAGTGTGGTGTTGTTTCTCTTCGGGACAGTTGGAGAATTCTAACCACAGTTTTTTTTTGTACATGCAGTTTACACTAGGAGCAGTGTAAACCTTACTCTTCCAGCTGTAGGGAGACGCCTGATTACATTTAGACAAACAACCCAGCCACTGCAATTGAAATCTACTTAATCATCAGCACTTAAAGTATAATTACTTGATGTGCAGTGTGTTGCAGGATAACACTTGATTATTTAGACGGTATAACTGTTCTTAGTTGCTTTGCATTCCAGTTGGTCCCATATCCAAGTGAAGAAGTGAAACTGTGAACTCTTAGCAGCATGTGGAAAGAAGTGTTGAGCTTGTGTTTGGAGTGGAGTTTGTACTTTCTTGTTTTGGGTGCAGAGTTGAGCCATTACTGTGCATTAAGGCTCCTCAGCTTTCAGCCGTGGCTTGGCCAACGAAGCCAAGCATTCGCTTCAAGGGCTTTAGATATTCTATAGTTTATATGGTCATGATAACTAGAAGGAAGGGCAACAACGCTGCTACAACTCCTCCTACGCACCTCTTTGAACCAACATGGCACCCTGCTGCATCACCACCAACCTTGTTAACCCCCCGCAGATATTACACAGACATTCAGGTCCGGAGACAGACAGAGAAAATACCACCTACTGCTCCTTGGAAAAGACTTGGCGGCACATTTTATAAATGGCAGAGATCTCTTTTCACAATAAAACTGGTCAAGCGGAACCCAGTTAAACGCAAAGATTGTGGAAATACCTAATCTGTTCAGCCTGGGCTACTGGATGACCCCCCCATACACACACAGCTCAGTGAGTCACAAAACAGCCACTTTTGTGGTACATTTCCTCCTTTGCGCCCCCAGTACATCAAGATCCAGAGTGTGAGGACAGGTTGGGGCCACAGCTCCATCCGAGGACTAAGTCTGAGCCCCGAAAATCATTAAACTTTGAATAGAAGTCGCTATCAAACCCCGGGCTCTCTGTCACATTGAGATAGTGTGGGCGCCAGATAAATGTAAGGATTTACAGTGAGAGCGCTGAAGGTCACTCGCCCAGCGGCATCGACTCGGAGGAATGCCGCGTCCCCGGGGCTGGCCGCATGTCCCGTTTTGTCTCGCTACGCCTAAATGATAAGGTGTGCACGAGGTGGAGCCGATTCTCCCATGGAAACCTGCTCTGTCTTGTTCATTCTCCTGCAGATTTCACCGGCGTTTGCCTGGGAACACTTCCAAAAATATGCCATGCAGAGGCGGACGTGGCAGTAAGAGACACATGGACACTGTAGAGGCAGAGTAGGCATGCAAACATGTAAACAGGGACGTGGTAAGACACCTTTCAGAGGACACAGGGGACATATCCACAGTGACTTTCAATGAGTTTTTCCCACAGAAGTAAGCTTAAACTCCTCAATCAACAACATGACAAGCCATCAAAAGTAAAGACTGTAAGAATCAGAGCAACAGTGCAGAGACTATACCGCACATGTAATGAATATTGTATTCAGATAGACATCTAGACAGGCAGCTATGCCTCGGGGCAGAAAACAAAAACAAACAGGAAGGCTGGTTTATAGACAAGCAAAGAGACAGACGAGATGGTAGACGCGCAGACAGACAGACAGAAGGACAGACAGTGCCCAGAAGAGCCGATAGACAAGAGAGATTGACTAACTTGAAGACAGAGGGAGTGACAAGGCTCTGAGGAAAACACACCCTCGCACAGAGACAGACAGCAGACAGGCGGCTGGTCTTTTCATGGCTCATTCTGCAGGGGGATCAGGGGAGGGAAACGGCCTCTCAGCAGATGGAATATTTATCACGTCTGGCTTCGGATCCGCTACCCAGTCACAGCCGAGAGGCAGCGAGACGGCTGGGACAGATCTGGGCTGCGCAACGCGAGGCGGCGCGCTGATTTCAGGGACGTACCGCACACTCGGGCTCGCTGCGCCCACGGTGGCGATGAAGGCCTTGTCACGGGCCTGTCACTCGCCAGTCTTACGGCCCGGCCCGGCCGCCAGCCAGAGACCGCACAGGATGGCCCACTAATGAATACAAAACAGCGCTTAGCGGTTTTCTGACTGCCGGGTGCAAGTTCCAGGCGCGGCTTCTTTTTTGTTGTTGTTTACGGTGCACATGGTCCAGGCAGGGACCGGTGGGCATTGCTGTTAGTCTGCGTTACTGCCTGTCAGCTCCTTTTTGAGAATTTAACTGTGCAGCCTGCTGACAGCTGCGACAAGAAAAGTGTCAGCGTCGACACGTCTGATATCATCGCAACAAAAGCGACCCGCTAAAGTAAACAAACACCACCAAAACAGCCCACTAATGGCACGTCAGGGATGTGGAAGTTTAGAAGTTTCTTTCCAAGTCCATGTCATCCACCAACCAAATCAAATAACTACTCTGTTATATCCGAATTGTATGAGGCCGTCTTTTAGAAAGACTGACATAATAAAAACTTTCCTATTGTGATTTGTTGACACGTGGCGGAGCGCCAGATAAAGAAGTCAGATGGAAGTCTTATATCCTCAAGGCAATGTCCACACTGAGGCTCGTCCGGAGCTTTGCTCATCGTCTGAGTAACAGTGTGAGTCCACTTTAACCACAGCTGTCTTGGAGAGATGTGTGTTCACGCAACCCGTTGCCCTTTTATGACACTTCAAGACGTTTTTTTGTTTTTTTTTGCACTCAGTTTCAACCCTGTCATCGCACAAATCCCCCTCTCTCTATACATTATGAACTTGTCAGTCTGTCCTCAAAAATCGCTCAAGGACCCGCATTTCACCACGACCGTAAAAAGCTTTGATAGTAGGATTAAAAAAAAAAGGATTTGTACGGATTGAACCAGAAAGTATTCTGTTAGTGTGTATTGAAAATGAGACAATAGTGGTTGGATCTACTGTGTCGCACAGTCTTTATATCCATACAAATGCCACTCTGTTTAACATCTTTGGTCAAAACTGAAGTTATTAAACGTATTGCCGCGGATCAAATTGTGCACAAATATCACTGGCGCCCAACTGATGAGTCCTCTTGATTTTTCCCGTGGCTCACAAAATGTGAATTTTGTGTCATTTTGCTCCCAATTAATTTGGGGATCACATGCATGTGACATAGGTCGCAGTGTGTCATGATCAGCCAAATAAAAAGGGACAGTTGTTGTGTCTTTGTAACTCAGACAGAGATTGGTGGTTTACTGTCAATCCAGTGTCAAAGCAATGATTTCTTTTTTCTTTTTTTTCAGACATATGAGGCTCATCCAGATACATGTTGTCTGTTGCTTCACACTTACGAGTTGTTATCACTTTACAGAGCTCTGGCAGCAGAGACGGGCTAAATACCGTCGCAGCTGACTAATAAAAATGCCAAATGTGTCTAAACCTGACCTGAGGAGAAACATCAGATTATTCAAATGAATGGCCGTTTGGCTTGACAGACTTCTTATGAAGCTATGACTTTTACAGCTTGTCTGTATTTTCACCACAGAGTCAGAAATAAGAGGCTCGCCACCCCAGCATCAGTGTCTCGCCACGGCCTTTCAAAGACAGAAAACAGCACTTTTGGAGATAAGTATCATGCCACGCTAGGACTTAAGGGTAATGCGGCAGAATTCTCGAGACACATTTCACATGTAATGGTTTCTCCCTCCAGAATCCGATTTAAACAAAGGAGTTTAGTGATCCATTTCCTGGTGTTAAGATAAGAAGAGCAGTTTAGCAGGGTGGCTACAGGCTCTTGTAACGGGAGCTCATCTGCAGCCAGACAGCATCTCCTGCTCCTCCCCTCCCTTCATCCTCTGCACCGCCTCCTCCTTTTTTCTCCTTTTTCTCCCCTTTCTTTTCATTCCTCCGGGGCTTGCACACTGGCAGAGGCGGCACCGGTCAGCCAAATCAGTCCAATTAAAGGGGATCATATGGGGCTGTTGGAGGGGCACAGGTGCTCTACTGGGGTGGTAAATCTCTGTTAAACCCAGAGCCTGCTGTTCTCCTCTTCACGTTGACATCCCCCACGCCCAGTGCCCCACCGTTATCAAGGTGATCACGTCCAGGGCTTCCCCTTATGCTTCTGTTCCTTTCCTATTTCCTGCAGAAATAGGGCATCTCTGCGCCGGCAGTCTACCTCTACCCAGAGGCGAGAAGCGCTGGTTAGCGAACTGAGCCCGGGCCAAGCTCGCGTTGGTGGATTATCCATCATCCTGTCACCGCTTTTAATTCAGCGCAGTGCAGACGCCTTTAAGGGGACTTGACCTGAATAAGTTGTTGTTTGTGTTTTGATGTAAAGGTCAGTCCATTTACTAATGATGCATTGAGGGACGATGATTGGTGCTAGCCCCGCCGTCCATGGGTTCAGAGGGCAGGTGTGCTCTGGCATGGTGCCCTGCTTGCAGACAGCCTGGGTTGAGCCAAACAAGAAGCGCAACAGAGCAGTAACCTGGTGCTTTTAAGACACGTGTATCTGTTTGGTGCAGAGCAAAGAACACGGGGTCCTCAAAGTGCGACTTCCCGCTGTGTCTCAACACATTGAAGTCAGTTCTGTGGTTGAAAGAAAAGAGCAGTCCTCCTGAGCGCGAGATGAAAATAACGAGAGCAGAATAGGGCCTGTGTGCATGTATGAACCCGTGCAGTTTTGGTGTGGATGAACACAAACATGTGCATGTGCAGTATGCATGCATTTAAAGCTGCTGCATATGAGATCCTCTGTATGCTGTGCGCATCAGCATGTGAACACAGTGTGCGTTTCCATGAATATTTCATTTGCGTTTATGATGGTGCGTATCAATCCAAGGATTCCTATGTGCCCCCTGTGTAATCACAGGCTAGATGAGCTGATCTGAAGGGAGGGGAAGTTGCAGGAGAGGAGCTGAGGTGTCAGGTACAGATAACAAGGACAGGGCTGCCAGCTCGGCAGATTGTGGGCCATTTCTCCTCCTCTGCAGTGCACCCCCTCCCCAAGAAAAAAGAAAAAAAAACCCCAACAACAACAACAGGCATGATGGACAGCCCATTATATTAACGACAGAGCTGTATCTCCCATACCTGTGCACTCTGTTGCACTCACGTGGTTGAGGATTCAGCGTAACACCGACAAGTCTTTCGGGGTAATGCATCGCATCACGAGAATAATAATCGTGGATTTATCTTTTGCATAAGCAAGAGTCATTATTTGTTGTTCTTAATTATTGCCACTGAAAAAAAGAGGCATTTAAATGCACAGACTGTAAAAGCGGAGAGTGTTTGAGCTGCATGTGGTAATTTTACAAGCTTTCATCTAAAATTTAGAAGACGTTTCTCTCTTTTGCATCATTGGATTTTGAGCAGTTTTGTGATATTCCACTTGATTACTAGGTAAATTCATGGACTTTTATCTATCCTAAACAGACATTGTACCATATTCACATCAGTATGATGTGTATTTAGAAACACAGGTCAAAAAAGCCAGACATTTGCTTTTTTTGTAACGATTCATCTTTATACAGCGATTTGTTCCTAATCATTCCACACTGAGCTTCATTCATGGAACTCTGATTAGTACAGTAAAGTGTGACCATGACTAATCTAACCAGAGGCTGAAACTTCTTCACTCTTATCTCTCCACCTACTGTACAGAAATGTACTGTGAATATCAGATGATCATCATCCCTTGGAGAAATCTTTATTGGTGTATTCTTGTGAGGATCTTTGGGAAGCCCTGACATTTCTTTTTTTTTAGGTATGAGGCTGCAGAAGACCAAACGGTGTCATATCCAAGTTTCCCATTAGCTTTTGATGCTGTTGATGGTGTGGCACTGGCTGTGCTGTGTTCTATACAATACACAAACACAGCCCTGACAAGGCTTCACACGTCACCGCTGCACTCCTGTCAGCGCTAACGCGATATAATTGGCTATTTGGAAGCATAAACGTGAAGCAGGATGGAGAAATGAAGTGATGCACAGGGTGATGTCGCCATTATAAGCCACAAGAATGATCTGCACCTGCTGCTGCTGTCAGTCCTGCACCTCGCGTGATCCACCGCTGTGATAGGATCGGCTTTCTGACTTTGTACTTTTGTGTGAAGTTTGAGCTTTTCTTGTTTGTTAGCATAATGTTGAAGAGCTTGCTTTGCTTGTGCTCACATCCCGAAGCTCACCCTCCAGGGACTTCTTCTGAAATCCTGCGCTTCCCCGTGTGATTAGAGGAGAAAAGGAAAAGGGGAGAAATCGGGCTCTGGTGTAATTTTCGAGCGCCGCTACGAGCAGGCATGTGTTGAATGAATTTTGAATTGCATTTGCAGGGATGCACAGGGATAGAAACCAAAGTCACAGTTTTGTAGTGCGGCTCTACGCACAGCTACGGTTGACATGATTGCAGAAAAACAAAAAATCACACTCATGTTCCCGTGTCTAAAATAAACTCGTAGCTTCCCCATGAAAGCGGCGCGTGTTTGTCAATTAAAGTTAACGGCCCCAGAAATCATGCAGGCTATATGCTAACCAGCATCTGGCACTGCATGCATATACAGTACATGAAATAAGCAGAACACAGCGCAGTGTTGTTAATGGTCTGTTTGAACATTTGTTTTTTTTGAGATGCGGCATTCATCTTGTCAGGAAGCTGAAGTTTGAGGTAATGACTGAGACCAGCTGTTCTGATGATTATTACAATTTATGTTGGAACCTCCACGTCGCTTCAGTTTTTCGTGGAAATTCAAACCGTGTGCAGGAGCACTGCATCAAAATGTGGCAAGTGTGTACGGCAGGTTGGGACATACATTTTCTGCAGTTGAACTTCAGCGGCTTTATCAAGTTAAGCATTATGCATTGTGGAATCGTAATTCTGCAACGTTAAAGGAAAAGTGACAAGTGGATGTTCACATCGAAAACATAGTGAACTGAAAGACATAAAATACCCCCTGTAAAGTTAGACAAACATTCGGTCTCTACTGAGGATAGGGACAGGGGTATGTCCCTGCTTCTAGGCTATTTCTTTTTTTTCTGCAAATATGATGATGCATTCCAGCTTATTTGGGATTATCATGATACTGTTGAAAAAGCAAGGACAATTAACACGGTCAAAAAAAAAAAAAGGATGAGCGAGTCAATGCTTTTTTTTTTTATCTCACCGCAACACTTAGGCACACTGGAGGGGATTAATTCACTGCGAGCCTTATTTTAAGAATGTGATTACATTTTCAAGGGCGAAAATCACATTATGAGAAGTGACTCAGGGAAAAGCCTTGTCCCCTATGTACCAGGCATCGGTGCGGCGGAGCTCTGTGAATATTTCTGAGGCCTTCGGCTGTATGGAGATTTGCAGTGCTTTGTCAGGGAAACAGTTTATCGACGGTGAAACACCCGGCCGATCACAAGTCTCCTCGCCTGCCGGAATTGTGTTTTTATCTCTTCCCGAGATTTGGCAACGAAAAGCCTTTGTTATGTAAAGCGCGACCGCCCGGATACATCTGCACCCGCGCGCCATCCATCCAGTGTCCACACACCTAGCCGGCCATGCCCGTTTATCTAGCCATCTATCCATCCATCCATTTTACTCCCTCCCGCTCCTCTGATCCACCGCCCAGTCGTCATCAGCCAGCCCTCCAAGGCAAGACGCAGTCTTTTATCTCAATCAGCCACTCTCCATTTCAGTATCACGACGCCATCTCCGGGCCTCCTGCGTAAAATTAGATCCTGTCGTTTTTCACCCCCTGCCTCAGCAACCGCCCGCCGAACCCCTGCTCGGACCCGTCGGCTCGGCGGCTTCTTGGCTTTCAACTGTGGCGCTTTGATGAGGCCAGATACCTGTGTTTGAGAACAACATGTAATTTCCTGGTTTGTCAAGGCGGAAGATGTTGCGCAGCGGCGCGCAGAGCGAGCACTTATGCATTTTGTCTTTGAGCCTTCAGGGTAATCACTGCACGGCTCAACGGTCCAGTTCAAGACACTTTCCAGAGGGAGAGGACACTGAGAGTGCACTGAGAATTTAGAATAAATGGGTTTAAGGTCAGGTCTGTATGTATCAGAGTGTGTATGTCTCTGGGTGGACCGTACCTGAGAACAGGTAAGTCTCACACCTTGAGTATGAGGGCCTGTTTACACAGTGTTCCCTGTTCTTATCTTTTTTTAAAAATTAGGTTATTTATTTACCTTGTTTAAACTCAAACAAATAATTCAAGCACCAGCAGAAATAAAATGAATCAATTAAGGTTTGAGGAAGCAAAATTAAAGGATGAGAGGTTGTGGTTCAGTAAGCTAAAGTTAATAGCATGTCAGAGGTTTTATATTCAAGTCAGAAATTGGCCGCTGTGCACAGTTCCCTAACCCTGGACAGAAATCTGCTGCTTCTTCGATGTGCTCTTGGCTAGTTCATTAGCTACCAAGCTACAGTGTGTAAAGTGGCAATGAAAAAGCTCCCCCCACCCCCGGAATATCCCAAAATATTAAGCTATTACTTTAATGTTTCTGTTAGTGGTCAGGGAGAGAGCGTTAAGCCTTGAACTCCTGTGTACGCGTGTGGCATATGTACAGTATGTACGTGTCTCTGTGCCCATGTACCTGTGTCTGATCCGAGGTCGTGGGTGAGCGACGGGGACACCGTTCCTCTGAGACTCTCGGGGAGATAATTGGGACCTTTACCCAGGTGATTACCATTCACAGGGAGTTAGGATCAAAGCAAGGATGCCTATGAAGCGCTCTCCCCGCCTGCCTCCCCGCAGGGCTCCAACCATCCCATTCCTTTTAGCAGACTGTTCCTCGCTGTCACAGAGAGGCAGGCCATGATCACACACGCCCCTGTGATTAGGTCTCGAAGATTAGATAAAGATCACATGATTTGGGACCACATTTGTGCTTGAATCAGGATCCATTCATCAGCAAAAGTACAATAAAGGAATACATGTTAATGCACATGAAATGAGAGTAGTCATTCTAATGTTGAAAATATTTTGTATCATTAACCTCTTTAAGAAATCACTGTGTAAAGTACAAAGTTCTCAATTCAGTTCTCCATCAGTTCCTGGTACTGTGCATGCTTTTAGTTCTCCAAACACAGTCACATTAGTGGAGACGGGGAAGAACATCACTTCACGTTCAGCACACCTCCTTGAGTGACACCAAGTCGTGAATGTGCTGCTGATGACTGAGAGTTTGTCATTCTGTCTGAGGCGCCTCTGAATCTGCCACGATCAAACAACGTGATAATGAAATGATTAGAAGCGGCGTGACTTGCAGAGTTATGTAAGTGCATGAACTGCGTTCGGGTTTCCAGCAGGAGCATATGTGGGCTGAAAGTGCAAGATGACATTGCAAAAAACCCCAAAACAAAACAGTAACACAATAGCTTGCTCACATCATGGTGTCTGATTCAGGATTGTCTGGGGGGGGCAAATTTTAGAGTCACTGTTCCATCTCAGGGGAATGATAAACAGTACACCCACATCTCACTGACAAATATTTTATCCATATTTTACTTAATGTCAACTCCAAAGAACTTTAATGGATCAAGAAACCCAGACAAAGTTACTATAACTTACATTTAATGAGGTCATAGCTTCTGGGAAACCTAAAATTATGATAACATTCAACAAACTATATATAGAGCTGCTCTAATTATGGCGGTAACTGTTAAAACAGCAGATATATAATATTTTACCCTGTGCTCTCTCCGTTAGCTGCGGAGCTAATGTAGCTAACAGTATAATTTCACAGAGTCACAGGACAAGCTGCTGCTCAGTGCCAGACGTCCAGATGTTTCAAATATTGATGTGATGTGCTGCGACTGCAGTTTGGTACCTAATAGAGTCGGAGGAGGGTGAGGGCTCCACTGCCGTCTATTTACAGCAGGGCTGGAGAATGATGTGCAGTCGGTTAGCGCCGCATCATTTCTCAGCGCGACAGTCTGCTGGTGTTTTTGGACGGAAGACAAAAGGACAGAATGCACTCACTAACTTTATCAGGTCTGAACTTACAGGGCCTGGTAGCAGCAGTTTTATTTTGTGAAAAGGAAAAAAGAAAGTTTTCTAACAGCGTTGATCCCGGCCTTGATTGTTATGGGGCCAGGTGGACGGGGGGGCTTTAAGTGGCAGGACATTTTGTTTTTTAAGGAGTGTCTGTGGTAATGTAGTACAGTAAAGTAAAGTAGAGTACAATGAGCTTTGATCCACTTCAAGGTGTTGTGGCAATGTTTAATACTAAAGGTGGGGTGATGGTGGTGTCACGTCAGGGTCTTGGGAGATAAGTAATGTAATGCTCGCTCAAATATATTTTCGAAATGTAGCATGAGAAACTTGAATACCTTTATTTTTTTTTTAATTTTTTAGCGTAACCCCTAATATGTGCTTCATATCTATGTATTTTCCAGGCTAACTCACATCAATGACTATCCAACAGACAGATTGAAGCAGGATATTCATAGCAGTGACCCAGAATTCAGTAACTGATCACAACTTCAACAGCAGCCCTGTGCTGGCAGCTCAGAAGGAAATAATGGCGAAACGTGATTGGGCCCCAAAGGCATTTTGTCCTTTTCCTTCGTCTTTTAAATTGAAAAGAAGAGCAGAGTGTTTTTTTTCCACTGCCAGCTGGTTACATACAGTATAAGATAACACTGCAGTGGAAACATATCGCCCCGGGGATGTCTCCAGTCCTCGTGGCTTTGTCATTCTTATCCTGGTCCAGCACGTCTGGTCACGTAAAGAGACCAGGCGGCACTTTGAATGTAAATATGTGTGGACCCTATCTCAAGGCTTGCCCCACGATTGCTCTTCTGACAGAACAAGGGAACTGGGCTACATAATTCACAGCTGCAAACGCAAGTGTACCCCCACGAGGGAAGCGAAACGCAGCAGAGAACACACGCACTTGACCTGGCCTTCTGTTCATGCTGTTTCCACGTCTTTCAGCCCCTATAAATCCCGGCGTCATCAGCAGTGCTGCATACTGAACAACTCGCCGCATCCCCGCGGACAGCTCCAGGCAGCTCAGATTAGCAATGAGAGCCAGGCGCTTATAAACACCGTGATAGATCTTTGTGGAACTAAGACCTGATAAAGACGAGCGTGAGCAGTTCCTGAAATGCTTTGACTGCCCTTGACGTGGCGAAGAGTCCCCTCGTGAAGGACTGAATCTGAGATCATAGACACCGATAACTGTGCCGGTAAACAACTCTTCCTGCAAGAAGCCAGCCAGTCCCTTAAAAAGCTTTTATTTTCATTGCCATGGTATGTTTGCAGGAGGATGGACGGGTGTTTATTTTCTGTGATGGCTTTTTAATGCCAGTAATAACACAAGAAAACAGAAAACCTGGAACGAGGTACAGGAGCGACTCATGCACCCCAAACACTGAGTCATTTGTTTAGATATTTAAAAGCAGCAGGTACTGAGAGGGCACAGACTAAATTTAAGCAATAATTTCTGGTTGTTTTGATCATGATTTAAAAGTGTGGATGGACAGAGTTATGTCTGGGGATTGAATTTGGAATAAAAGTTTTGAGATCATCACCATTGTTGCGTGCCCGCAGGCTGTATAGCACTGTGCTACTGAATCTGCAGCGAGCAGCAGTGCAATGCATGCAAACTTGATCTGACCCAGAAGTGAAGTGACCCTAACAGCCAGATACGTGCACATTTTAGAGATGTGTGTTATAGATATTCTGGCGGAGAAAATACTGTCATTGCCAATGAAAACTGCAAGGTATCAAGTGCTTCTGTGAAAAAACACACCGTTGTTGAGATTGTTGTGTTGAACCCCACAGGCAGAAATTGATAAGGCGAGATAAGGATAAATTTGTTTTGCTGAAAAAAAATCCCTCAATGCTTTGCCCACACTTCGCAGTTCTGCCACTGTAAACAAGTAAAGTAGTGCGCAAGAAAGTGAGAGGGTGGCAAAGTGCATTTTCAGCGAGGACATGAATAAGCAAGCGAGTGACCATGGGAGTTAGTCGGCGAGTCGGTGAGCAAGTGAAGGGAGGAAGAGAGCGCATACATAAGCGAGACAATTGCCAGATGAGCGAGAGAACGAGCCGGCTGCAGAGCTGTGCGGAGCGCGCCCTAATAAGCGTTTCCTCCCTCCGCGCTCCTCCCCGGGGTGCGGCCGCTCAGCCTCCGGGCTCTCGCCCTGGGCCGCGATACCCTGCTCTGCTGCAGCACCTGCCCCCCGGGAGACGCAGGCCGCTGCCACGACCGTGATGCAAATGCGGAGCCAGAGATTTAGTCAATAAATCGGCGGGCGTGACTGATGTGCTCCAACGCTGAACCTAAGTGTTTGAAAATGTGGCACATTTTCCACGGAGTCGCGTTCAGACGGTTCTGTCAGCGCTGATGGACTCGGGCAGGGATGAGAGGGAGCGCGTGCTCCGCTCAGCAAAGCACCCGCTCTCAGAATATCATAGAAACAAATCTCAGCCTCTCACTGGTGGCTTTTTTTCCCCGTCTCACACCCTCTGAATATGCGTTTGCGTTGTAGACATGCTGTAAAGTGCTAATATGCGCTGTCACACAGGATTAGATCTGCTGATTGGGCATATAATTGGCCTCTGAGCAGATACTGAGTTGACAGACACGCCATTCACCAAAAACAGTCTGACATTTCATCCAGCGCGTGTTTGTCCTATTAAGCTTTCTTTACAATTAAACGGTAAAGACAGTGTCGGTCACTCTGCCTTCACGAGTCACTACCACTCTAATATAAAACAATATCGGGATTTGAGTAGAGTTGTTTTTCCTACCAGAATCTTTTCAATCCCTACAAGAATAAAAAGAGCACAAATGGAAACTGGCGGTATGAGGCCCGTGTGTCGTCCCCTGTGTCAACACCCAGCTGACACTAAGATAACAGCAATCTGCCGGAGAAGAGGTACATGGAGCTCCTTCGATCGGCGGTGTGTGTTCAGTGTTCATCTGTGCCTACGTGCTTCATGTCTCCAGATGGCTCCTGTGTCATCTGCAGTGCATCATCTCCATCTTCAGTGTAAAAATACAACCGCTTCAAACGCAGAATGCGAAATGTTCAATGTCATATGTATGTGCGGGGGTTGGGAAAGGGGGGGGGGGTGAACTGCAAAGAGGAAGACTCTATAAATAAGAAGTGACAGTGACACCGGCTGCGAATGGCTTGCAAGCTGAAACGCTTGGATTTGTAATTACGTCTTCTTTGCAATTCAAATCATTTCTCCCGCATTGGTCCATGACTCTCTGCAACCTCCTGAGCGTACAGACCCATTAGTGTCAGCGTGGGGACCGTTAATTTGGGTTGTTTGCCCAACCTCGGGTCGCAAGGAGCGATGTCGAATATACTTAAAGGCTTTGAAGCCAGCCAGCGCTCGCAACAAATTGAAACAGGCCCGGCACTGCCTGCTAGTGCACGAACGAGCCTGATTCTCACTGGAACCTGCGCGGCTGACAGTAGAGGTGACGCCCTCTTTGTCGCCTCGTCCTTTGGCCTCTTTTCAGGCTCTGTTTTCAGCTCCTCGGCTGCAGATTTACTGTATAGCACAGCAGCTAGGATTATCAGCAGCATGACTAGATCATGTTTGTGGGGAAGGAAGTCCAACACCTAACAAGATGAGAAATGTTTATCCCAGGAAATGGTGGGGGCTACGCCAGTTTCTCCAAACGACTGAGTATGATCGCTGAATGTTTAAATAGGTATGTCATTGTTTTTGTTTTGTTTTTTTCTAAGGATATCATAGTTGGTCAAAACACAATATAAATGCAGTCCATTCACCATTTTGATCATGTTCTCGTGTCTTTCAGCTCACTGTTTTGCTTTCACAACCCATATCTTTACTCTTTGCTCTCATCAAACCTGTTTGCCGAAGCAGCAGGCGGCTGTACGCTACCATGCCCAGCAGCAAACATCAGACAGACAGACAGACCAGATACTAGCTGGTGAACCCGCTGGATCATTCAGCAGCTAAGAGTTTGATATATCTCTCAAGAAAGGAAAGGGAATATGAATATGAATGCTAATGCTGCTCCTTGTCTGCTAAATTTGATCAGCAGTGATTGTGGACTAATCCTTTTGCCTGACTATAATTTTTTTTATGCATCACTGCATTGTGTTCAGTGTGCTCTGCTTTCCACAAGTGGCTCAATCAGTTGATGTTTCTGAGATAGAAACAGCTTGACGGCATGCAACGTTGAAAGCTAATTCTTCCTTTTTTAAATCTTTCCGTCCTGGAAATGCTTGGTGAAGAGTGAATTGCTGCTGAAACGCCTACTGCTTCAAAAAGCTGAGAACTGCCCAGAAAATCTGCCTGTGGAGAATGAAATGCTCATGTCCATCACTGTGCCCTTGATGGGAGAAGTTAACTCATAGTTGCAGGAGTCGTGATTGTGCTCAGCGGCACCTGAGGGTGCAGCGTTTATAGCTGTGTGAGCGTGCGCTCCTCAAACACCCTCCCCCCGGAAGAAAAGAACATGATTGAAAATTTTCAAAAAGTAAAGGGTTTGCCCAGTTTTAGACAGAAACTGAGGATAATGTATGAAGACGCGCGACGCCGTTTATCATTGTTTACGAGACGTGTCCTCCCCCCAAATCAAGATCTGATAAGTCGGTCCTGACCCGCAGGATACTTTATCAAAGCCGCCGCAGCTGGTTGATGTTTATGATGATCCATGCCTGTGGGTATTTCTTATTCCTCATCATTACACCGGTGTTACACGCCATCATTTGTGAGGTATTACCCCGTTTAAGATGAAAGAAGAAGCCTGTAGTTACAAGCTTGTGAAAAGCAACTCTCTGAAGTCTTGTACGACTTCTTTGGCTCAGATGACAGCAAGAGTAAGGAGCTGCACACACACACATGCTCTGCACCTACAAATTTTAACCAGACCAGGTATCAAAACACACACTGCAGACAAAATCAAAGAAGGAAGTGCAGAAAGATGGAACAAAAAACATGAAAATTAAAAAGAAGATAAAAGAAGTGATGGTCATAGTAATATTTAATGAGCTCACCTTACGTTGAATATAAAATCTGAAATCTGACAGCCATTCTATAAAATGGCAAAGTAAGAATGTACTCAGTACCTCAGCACTTCACTTCTTTTCTGTCCACCTCTGATAAAAATGCTTGCGCTGTATCTAGACACACAGAAATACCCAAAATGCACACAGCATGTTCTCCCACAGACATTTCGCTTGTCCAGACTCACTCATTAGCTCCTGTACATACTCTTGCATCACACACACACTCTGTCACTCCTGTCATCACTGCAGTCTGTGACAGGGCCACTGTGCCTTGTGATGAGTGTAAGTCCTGCATCAGCACCTACTCCTGCTGCTCCTGCTGCTGGCGCCCTGTGTCACCCGTCCCCTTCTCCTCCAGATCGACAGCCCGTCCCGCCGCCGCTTCAGGTCTGACCTCGCTCTGTTGATGTCTGGGGAGAGTGGAGAGCAACTAGCTGTTAATTACTAAACTGGAACTCATTTTGTTAAGGGTTAATCCTCCTTACCTGTGGACCAATCTCCGGTCCTTTCTTCTGGATCAGCTGCTTCATTCATGCGACATTGGATTAATTTTTTTTGGAAAAAGACAGAGAACAGCAGCGCTCAACTGAATCATCAGCTACAGCTCTGCATCAAAATAGCATTGTTAATTTATGGCAACGTAAGGCTGTCACAGTCAGCATGTGCAATGCCATTGCATATGAAATATGGATTCACACCCGTCAGATTCAATTAAACACCTAGATCTGTGAGTGGGCAAGTGACTCTTCAAGCAACACCTGTCAACAAGATCCAGCACTTGCTAACGCTCAACACTTTGCTGTGGTTCACGGATATTTTCTGCAAACTGTAGCTGCTCGGGACAGCACGTACTGTCTCGGGACTGCTCATATTGTCAGTCACAAACAGAAACTGGCTATTTAAAGCTAAGAGACACTGTCTGATGTTTTGGTTCTTTTCGGTCCAGACTAAAATATCTCAACAACTATTGGATTGGTTTGCCCTGAAAGATGGTACAGATCTCCATGGCAGCCAGCAGACAAAGCCTGTTGGCTCTACTCGACCGGTTTCCAGTGAAATGTCTCAGCATGTGCTGGATTAACCGGGGCTGTCTCAGCCTTCCTCGACCCATTTTCCCCGAAACGATCTTTATTTTATTGTGAACTGATGGGCCAGGATGAGCGTCGATGCTTGGATGGTTCATGGAAACCAGGTCGCTGAATTCTCTGTGGAATGCACACAACGAGTTTGGCAGCATGTAGTTTCATTGAGCACCTATTTTATTTTAGCGCAGGGAGGTCACTTGATTGGAATCAGACCTGTGGCAGTTGTGTACCAGCCACCAACTCTGAATCACCACAGAAACATGCCTTTATCATCATTTCAAAGCAAGATGTTTGAGCTACAGCTAATTGATCATAAACCATCTGTTAGTGATGACTTATCAGTAGAATCAGAAATAACCTAGGCCTTAATCCAGTTTTTTTTCTCCACATTTTCTGGAACATAAAGTCAAACAAAGCACAAACACAAAAAAGTAGTATTAAGAAGTCCTCCATGTTCACAACCACCAACTTTGCTTGGCAAACTGATGAGACAGGCTGCTTTAATAGGTTTGATACAGTGCTATGATAGATGAGCATGTCGGCTAATGTGTCCCCTCTTCGGTGTCATCTCAGTGAAGACAAAACCCTGACAATTTAGAGCTGGCTAACATTAGCCAGCTCTATATCTCCCTGTTGTGTTCATTTGCAGTGCTTCATCAGGAGGCACAGGCGCCAGGATGATGTAGTATGATAATTGTACAGTCTGTTCTCCCATTTCCCCCATTGTTTGTTTACTTCCTCTCCTGCTGTTAGGATGGTGGAGTTTGCATGTCCTCCCTGTGTCTGCCTCGGGTTTCCTCTCAGCGCTTCAGTTTCCTCCCTCCATTTAGGTCAGGTAACGCAGGAAACTCCAAATGACCCCCAGGGTATAGCTCTGCAATTAAAAAAAAATAAAAATGTTGCCCTCACTATACACATAGGTCAGTGTACATCTGCGCAGGGGAGCTGAACCCCTTTCCTCTTTGCAGTTTTTAAATGGTAGTGATTTCAAAATAGCAAAGGATTAAAAGATGATAAACAGAAGTCTGACTGAAGATTTTGTGAAAAAATATTTTAGCACAGTCACGAGAAATCTGGAGTCGCAGTACAGGACAGCTTTTAACCAAAACCATTTCCCATAAACCCGCAGCACAGTTAAAGGCATTTATCAACAGCAGAATAATTCTATCCCAAAAGTTGGTCGGCATTAGATGAGCACATTGGGGGACATAATAGCTATGGAGGATCCCAAATTACTGAGAATTTCCATGGCAGCTCTTTATGCTGAGAGATGACTTGTTTCATAAAATGACGAACCTCTAATGTTGTTATAACTACTCATTTATTCTTTCTCTGCTTTTCCAAAGTATAACCGGTGAAAGAAAATGTTCAATGAAAGATCCCGCAGGAGCTGGAAGCTGCAAACATCATTGTTAAAATATCACTTCAGTCAACAAGGAGTTTATTGTTCTGTTACACCGTGGCTACCGTGGAATATCAGTAATTAACTTGAGTAATAGATTTTCGTCTGATTCCTGTTTGAAATGTCATGAAATCCAGGCTGTTGGAACTCAGCCCCTCGTTCGCTGCTTCGCTGCTCCTGATTTAACGGACGCTCGATAGTTCACTCAGTGGTGAGCATCAAGAAAATTGAAATTTCAGACCCTCACTCCTCATCATCATTGTGACACTGTTGGACCAGGGAGCATTACTCTGTGCCTTGCAGCTGTAAAATTGTTAGCTGAAAGCAGTGTAATTGCCATGGATGGCCCTTTTTTATGTTTTTTTTTTCTTTCCGCTTTGTGGAATTGATGAGGGTGGTATATGGTGCACAAATCTATACACCGACAGAAAATGGTAGCCAGTAAATGCAGCGCAGTATGTAGTAAACAACTCTTCATCTTCACGGCGGGGAATTAACCAGGAGGAAAATCTGTCCAGCAGCCAGGAATTCCAGCTGTCACAGAAGACAAGCTCAAAGAGGCTGAAGTGTGGAAAAAATGCTAACCGTCAGAAAAAAGAGAAGATTTGCACCGATTCACGAGTCTGACAGAGGAGAGCGCGAGTGTGTGAGTGTGTGAGTGTGTGACTGATAGACGACCCACTCAGATGTGGAGTTTTTTTTGCATGTTGCCGTATTCCGGGCTGTCACTCATATGATAGAGAAGGCCTGGCTGATGAGAGACTTTCTTCTGCTTCGGGGGAACTCTGCCAGCAGGATGGGTGGGGTTGTATCACGCTCGGGGTCGTCCGGTTTTCAGGCCACCGCGGAAGTTCTCCTGCACCTGCCGGCCAATCAGAGCCAAGACCTCTCTTTTTGAGAGCCCTGGGTGGTTGAAAGTCCAACAAAGAGTCTCTCAGGTGGAATTGTTCATGGTGCATAAGATTGTGGTCGGCGCTGTCCCTCAAGACGTTTCCAGTCTCCCCGAGGGGCTGTCCCACTGACTGGAAGCTTTTTTTGTACATGGCAGTTAATCTGTGGACTAGATTGCCAGGAAATGTCAAAATCGTACTCAATAAACTCATTGGGGAGATTCAAGCTGGAGTTTTAAGAATTGGCTCAGAGCTCATTTATTATAGAATAATGCGTAGAAGAACAGGATGTCTTCCTATGTTGTGTCGTCCCTGTTTTCTTTTATCTTATTTATTTGGGATTATTATGGCGCTTTCCCCGACCTGTATAGAAGCTGCTGAGGGGGCTGTGAAGAGATGTTGATGTATTGATGCACTTATCTGCGATGTTTACGCTTTTTTAATGAGTTTTATTAATGTGAGTGGCGAGTCGGGCCGCGCGCCAACGAAGCGCTGAGGTAGTGACTGATGTTTTTAATATAGTGCATCATTTGCTGAGTGTGTCGTGTTATCGCTTTTAATCGCGCGCTAATGTTGTTCGGCCGCTCTTGCTGTGTCAGACCTGCCGCCTTGACCCTCCCCTGCGTGCGCACACACACACACACACACACACACACACACACAGAGGTGACCACAGTGGACATAAAAAATTGACTTGAGTGTAACTGCTAAAAAATAACCCGTTTTATCAGATTAAAATGGCCGTAATCATATTCAATGCGATCCGGCCCGTTGCTGCACTCAGTCCATTACTCCGCCAGCCACAATGCAGTGGTCTGCGCACCCCTCATTACCCCATTGACCCAACTTCTCACATGCTAAATCCCATTGATATGTACAAGGAAGCATTGATTACATTTTGTCTTTCCATCTGATCCCGCTGAGTACACGAGCCGTTACCGTTTAAATCAAAATCAATACATAACTTAATCATTCAAACCCGTCTCTAATTTGTTTGTCAGAATCGATTGCCTTGGCCCGGGCGTGCCGTCTGCCTCTCTCCCCGTCAATTAAGGCGTGATGTGAGCAGACTGTAGCTGCCAGAGAGGAGAGGACGGGGGAGGACGGGGGAGGACGGGGGAGGTCGGGGGAGGAGGGTGGGCGGTTGAGGGCCGGGGGGGTTTACGACCAGCTCCGCTGACATTATGATCTATCAAATGTTATGACCTTGGGGATATTAAGTAGAGCTAATATGGAGGTAACAGCTGAAATGAAATGAGGGGGGGTGATTTTTCATTCAACCCGCAGTTGTGCGTGTTCACAGGAATGTAATTACGACATGGATATTGCTCATTAACTCTGGCACATTCGTGCTACCAAGGTATAGTTTCGACACGCTGTCCCACGTGCGTCGCGGCAGCTGCTGTAAATTCTCGGCGTCATATACGGCCGCGCGCAGTTCTGTATGAAGTCGTAGCTGTGGGTGCACTTAATCTGCGCGGGCGGAAAACGAAGTGGCACTTCCTAAAGCGCTTAAAACCACTGCAGGAATCATATCAAAGAAATTGCTCAGTAGCTCAAACAGAGAGGTTGATTGAGATTCCAGTCCAAATGGTTTACATTAAGTATCGCTCGACACAGGCGCTGGAAAATTGGGTCGGGGAACTTGTTTTTCCAATAGGCACTTAACTCGCCCTTCAATGGGAAGCGGCTTACAATGAGCATTACTAAGAAGAAGCCTCGATTCTTAGATTACCAGCGTTATAAGCAGCTGGCGTCAAAGATTGTGCAGCTCAAAGCCGCAGCATCTTGACAGTAGATGAAACAAATATTGTACGACAACGGCACAAATGCCTCTATGCAGAAATCCAACTTTTTTATTGACAGCACAGATCCTTTCATGTTCGCCGTGCCCACGTGAAACTCCTGTGTCAGCAGTGGCAAGGCAGAGAGAACCGCAGGCAGCAATTATGGTTCACAAAAAGCAATGGCATGAAACAACTCTTTAGTTGGTTTTTTTTATTCTTTTTTTCTCTCGACTGAATTGTGTACATTGGCTGCCCCGAGGACACAGCAGTAGATTCTGGCGCCACGCGCTCGCCGCGTCTTGGAGAAGTCTGAGCTCATTTCAGCCCCATCTCTTATTAGTCCCTTTGAAACAAATTAAAGGGAAACCTGCCTACGTCGTTCAGATTTACAGGTATCAGGGCAGTCTCTTAACGGCCCGGCCGTCCAGCCGCCTGATGCGGTGTCGGTGTTTTGAAGACTTCGAGGGATTTAAATGCTTTTTACTGGGAGCAGCAGAAACAAACAGCCATCACTCAGTGGCCGCCTGCTATCATAATAACAATTATATTATATTACTTGTTTTGGGACCATCTTTTGTCTGTTTGTTACTCTGGTTTCAGTGATTCAGGGGTTTTGAGGGATGACATCCTCCATTTTAAGAAAAAAAGATGAGCACCCTCTGAGGTCATCAAGTCCACGTCACAGCACTGGGGTCGACCTGAAAACAAAGCCCCTTCTCTGAAAAGCGCACATGGCACAAGGTTATCTCCTGGCAGCGCTGACATATATTACCCACTGAACTCTGACCTCGTAGCCCCCAACTTCATTTACCCTTCTGCTGCATTCAAAGGCATGTAAACGCCTCCCTCCCCGCCGGGTGGAAGTCATTTGCCTGAAATGCGATCATGAATCTGGCCGAGTGCTCAGGCTTTATGAGGAGTGGTGGGTTTATGGGCAGAGTCGGCCCATCTCTGCCTGTTTTTTTCCTAAACTTGGACAAAACACACACACACACACACACACACACACACACACGCAAGCAGCACACTGTGATGAGGCTGATTGTGTGTCCTCATCTGTGTGAAACCAGTAAGGAAGTCATCTCCGAGCACTGCAGCGTCTGATTTGTTACTCGCCAACATTACTGCCCACTGAGATCCCAGCCCATGGTGCAAACTTTATTTAACCTGATGAAAAATTCATGTATCTTAAGCTCATTTGATATACAGTATCTGTCTCCACAGTATTATCTGCTCGGAAAAAAAGTCATATCGTCTCACAGTACTGTGTCAACTTGACACATCGGCAGTAAAAGTACAGTGGGGTGCATAAAATCCTGAGAATAATGTTCTCTCTCAGCCCTCATGCAGTATTTGTCTCCAAATTGTAATGTCCTTTTTGAGAAAAAAGAATCCATCAAACATTAGTTTTTCAAACTTTATATTATAAAAAGTATCTAAATGTAAAATATGACTGGATTGTCAGCTTTTCTTCCTGTTTCATAAATTTAAATATAAAGTTTTGAGCTGCTGTCTGGTATTGGAACACCCCGTGTCGCCGTTTTTCTTTGTGCTCTTTATTTTTTATCTGCAGCTAATAACCAAACCCACCATTGGTTTAAGTCTGTAAACCACAAGTCAAATTTACTTTCCTTTAATGGTGACTATTTCACAATATGCAACGTTGGTAAATGCTCCCTTTAAAACGGCGACATTATTACATTTCTCACGCAACGGTGTTTGGAATCCAAACTGGCTCTTTGTCATCTTTGTATTCCAGCCAACTTAATAGCCAATTTCTAGAAAATTGAAGGGAGTGTTAAACAGTGTTGTGATTGCTTGGGAGGCAAAATAAGCCTATTTTCTGCGTTTAAAGACGTCCTACTTTTACAGAAGTTTAGTTATAGGGAAAGAACATATGTTAATATCATCTATTGTCAAAATTCTTTTCATCATCTTGTGCTGCTGCTGTGAGGGGCAGCGATGGTCCTCGGCAATGCAGAATATCAGAATATCAATCCCAGTTGGTGCCCATCGGCATCACATACACACCAACAAGAAAACCAGCAGTTTCCCCAAATAATCCCCTCTTGCAAATGCATTATTGCACAGCAGGAGAAACACTATAGGTCAGCACTAATGTAAAACACACAATGTGTCGTTAATGGAGTGAGACATATAGCCAACAGTTTGGTCCGTTAATGTGTTTTCATGGCGCTCTGGCTCGTCTCTGTGGTGAAAGGGATGGATGGGAGGGAAGGTGACTTCTGCAGCCTGTTCCTTCACTGGAGTCACACTGACGCGTGCCGCTGGAACCATGACAGATAAAAACCTTTGCTCTCTCTCTTTTCGCGTCGAACAACCCGCCACGCACCCATCTGCATTCACAAGGTGATGAGGCAACGCGGCGAGTGAAGTCGGGAGCAGGCTGGCGGGGGGGAATGAGTCTTTGAGTGGAATCGATCGCTTGTACAAGTCGAGGGAAATGAGTGAGATCTGACCGCCCTTAGATTGGCTGGAGTCACTCATGGACGGAATCATAACAAGGGGGAACTTGTGCGATAGACCGCCGGCGTACGTGCGCACCGCTTTTTGTTGTGTGTGTGTTTACGGAGTTTGTGTTTCAACATCAAATATGTTGTTATTGCAGCTTTTTCTTGTTTTTCTGATCTTCCCCAGGTGAAAATTGCACAGCACTTTGTCGATTCCGTGCGAAGTCACAGATCTGCTTGCAGCAGCATCACTACTATGCCCCCCCACACACAAATCTTGGAAAGATTGTCTCCAAGTGTGCACCTCTACCCATGACATTCAAAAGATTACTGCGGCTCTCAGACCACAGACGTTTGACCTGGCCACTGTTCAGAACAGCTATAAACACTTTGGCCTTCAGACTTGAGGACCAACTGCCAGTAAAAAAAACTGTCCTCACTGGAATATCAGCAGCCTCAAACATGCTGTTGAGATGGTACACATTTCAGCCTGCACGCATGATTTCTCCACAAGTAACCTCTCATGGTGCTGTGAATGATGACCGTCCTCTGTCAGAGACAAAGTCTCATGTTGTTCTCCTGTACCCTAGCCTTTACCTTCAGTAGTTTTGGTTCCCTAAACTGGACCAAACATGAAATTAGCGAATGCGGAAACGCTGATATGAATCATTTTTACAAGTCATGCGGGTCATTTCTGAAGACAGAACGGTCTTCAGATCTGTGTAAGTTTAGTCTGTTGATGGTTTGAAGTGTTAGTGAAAGGCTAAGACCTTCAGCAGTGTATGAGTAACTTTCTTCTCATGACGCTGGTTATTCCCCTGGTTGTTTGTGTAGCTCTCTCTGCCTTTCAGCGAGCTTTAACCAGGAAGTAACAACACTGTCTACCAGAGTTCAGCTCAAGAGTTACGAAGTCTCTGACTCTGATGAGTCAGTACTGCTGAAGGACGTTGTTTTGAAGTCTGCTTTGTTCATGCACAACACTCCCGTTATCTGTTCTGCTGGTTCACGCTGTATTGTCCACAAGCGCTATTTATTTGAGGTGTACGGAGCAGCTCTGTGGAAGAGGTATCAAAAAGATCTCCTGTTGTTGGATGAATTTGATGTGATCCGCAGTGAAGAGGCAGGTGTGAACGCCTGCTAAGATAAACTGTAATCTTCACTGGAGAGGCTAAAGCAATTGAATTGCCCCTCTCAGGGTGCTGAATTATGACCTGCGAGCAGGCGAGTCACTCTGTGAAAGTACATTCTCAGCCTTTTCATTTTTAATGACGAGCGGACAACTAAGAACAGTCGCGAGCGGTAGTTTGAGCTGATTCTAAGTACCATTCAAACATGGCTAATGCTCGCAGAGATCAATTTAAGGAACTATCAGAGCTGAGAGGACTTCCATCCCTGACCGGGTGAGTGGAGGGGCAGCGATTTAACAGGAGGAGGCAGAGGTGGGGGAGGGAGGGGGCAGCTGGCGGGGTGGCTTCTCTGGAAATGGAGGCCATAGATCTGTTTGTTTGGGGATTAGGCTGGGATTAGGCTTCTAATTCCCTTTCCCTCGTGTGCATAATTGAAAAATGTGTCTGCCCATCGAAGGAAGAGGAGAGGCCGTGGAGCCTGAGCCCCCCTCGCAGCGCTCGATTTTTAGGCCGACGAGCTCCGAGGCAGAGAGGAGAGGAGAAACTTTTAACAATGAGGTCCACTATTGAATTCCGCTCGGCTGTGTGACTCTGAACTGTCCCTGCTTTTGTGTGTTTGTGTGTGTGTGTGTGTGTGTGTGTGTGTGTGTGTGTGTGTGTGTGTGTGTGTGTGTGTGAGGGACGAGCTCTCTGACATTCAGCACAAAGCGACAGTCGGCTGCATCCAACCAGTTTTTGTTCCTCAGCTTCCAGGAGAGAGTCGCTGTCATCGCAGTCTAATAAAGTGCTCATCTCCTCACTTTCTTCCTGCACCCCCCCTTGCATTCCTGTGTACTTTACTCCTCCCTGACCCCCCTCCAGAGTAAGTGCAGGCATCTGTTAAGAGTTTATGGTGTAATTGTTTGGCTAATGTGGAGATTTACAGGAATCCATGGTCCTGAGTCCTCTTGAGGTGTTGAAAATCCATTGCAATTTGGTTTTATACCCCCACCCCTCCACCCCACCCCACCCTCTTCGGATACATCTGGCACTGAGCGATGACATCGCAGGGCGGATGATGAAGCGACCGGAGATGTATTACCATAAATCAGATCAGATAATGCCACGGAGCTGCATGAGTCTTGACCAGGAAGGATCTCTTTTATTTGTCAAACGCGCACGTAAAGATCCCCCCATCTCCGAGGTGGAGGTAATATGTTTGAAACGCGACGCCATGAATCCTGCGGGACTGTCCGGACTTCGCTGAGGAATGCTGAGCTTATCCGCAGTTTCTCTCTTTTATGTCAGTTGGAGTCAAACGCACGCTGGAATCATTTCTGTCTTCCATCTTATCTCTCGACAATGCACGGCGAGCGCTCGGAACGAGGCAGGTCGCGTCAGAGCCCGCTGCCGATTGAGCCGTCGCTTTCCCTTGCGCCGCTGAAAGCTCGGGTACCGTCGGGTGATAACCGATATGATTACACTTTGGCTCTTGACATTCCAATGCGTCTCATCTCAGACAGACTCGCTCATCTGCAGTCTGAAAACTTTAGGATGAGCGCACTACAGCAAGTGTCCCGCTTTTAGAGTTGACAAACTGGAGTTCCAGGGATTATGTGGAGCTGGATTGCAGTATTTTAATGGAAAGAAAAATGTGGCTTGCTTAAATAATTAACGCTTTCCTCTCCTTCAACATGGTGCCTGTGAGCAGACGCTGCTCAGTGGCCGGTATTAAAAGCCTCTTGCAGCTCCCTGTTATGAATTTATAGCTTGTAACCGCATGAATATAAAGTAGGGTATTGATGAAAGAGCGTGTCTGCCGCAGCAAGCTTTCCCTCGACGAATAAAGGTTAAAAAAACACCCGGACAGAACTTGGCTTAAACGGAATTAAAATGATCTTTTGTTGCTTTTCGGGAATCCCAGACAAGAGGCGCCATCGATCATATCATCTCCCCACCAGGCCGGCCAAGATAAGGAAGGTGACAGTAAGACATCTGATCTCCTCTGCAGTTCATTCCGAGTCAGGCTGTTAAATGCTGCATTTGTATCCGCTCAAGCCTAATTAATTACATGCATTTGTCCGCTGAACCACATCGAAATGCAGATTTGGAGGGGAAAAAAGGGAGTTTGTCAGAATGGCAGGAATATTTTCACCTTTTGAAAGATTCTGAAAGGCGTGAGATTAGATGAGAGCGAGTGATGACCTTTTTTTGAGTCTGCCCCCCCCAAGACCCCCGTACACCTTAATTAAAATTCATCCTCCAAGGCCCAAAGACTTTTCTCATGTGGGTGACGTATTCTCTTGAATGGAAAGATTAGATGTGACCAACGCTACATTTAACCAGTGAGCAGGGTGGAGTTCTCATGAGTCTGGAGTTGAGGTGAGTGCAGGTTTGGGAGCTGAGCCACCAGGAATGCAACTGAGCTGAGAAGCTTTTCAACATGAGTTCAAAACAGCATTCCAGTGCATCATTGGTATACTGTGTGTGCGGTGGACAGAATAATAGAAACACACTGAAGTTATCAAGCAGTTGGATGTAAATCACTGAATATTATTACCTTCATGAGGGTAGAATTTACAAGACTGCATTAGTACGATGTACCTAATAAATTGGCAACTGAATTTATATACATAAGTCATGAGTCACACCTATACTTTATCATATTATACTACCAAACAGCTATAATTACTCCAATGGCTGGTTGGTTAAGCATTTATTGGAATATATGACTATAATAATAATTTGAAACTTAATTTAATTGACTTTTTGTAATACAAATGGTTTTTCTATGCTGTAAAAGTGAGGCCGATGATACCTGCACCTTTATTTAGATCGTTAAAGACAGAGCAGAGTGTGTTTGGAGGATGACATGCAGCTGATGATGATGAAGTGCTTGTGGCGTTTGTTTGTCTGGTCGTTGTGTAGAGGTGTGGCCGTGGGAACAGAGCATCGTAAAACAATTTTAAAAAAAAAAAAAAAGAGGCTACTTGTCCCAGTCGGGGGTTTCGTCGCCGCCGCCGCTGCCGTTTCCTCCGCCCGCTTCGCCTCTCGATTGCTGCTGTGATAGTGAGATAGATGGTGTGACAGACGGCACAAAGATTTTCTCCAGCCCCCACGCTCGCTCGCCTCAGTGTTGTTTGTAAGAAATGAGAGGGATGAGGCTTGACATGCAGTAAAAGGTCACTGGACAGACCTGAACTGTAAATACCCCCCCACCCAGGACACCAGCAGGTTCCTATTTCTCAAATTTTGAGCGCGCACATATAGCAAGTTTCAGGTCAACTTCAGCTTCAATACATGTCCACAAAAGTGAAGCTGCACGGCCGTCTTCAGCGAAACTGAGCAGTCATTTCCAAAAGCTGTTCATTTCCACTGCTGGTTTTCATCAAGTAGTAATTTGACTTTACAAGAGAGCTGTGAATTTCAACAAATATAAAACACACAAGTCAATCTTTTTCTTGTTGTAAACAAAACCTGTGATAGGATTTTCCAACAATTGCTAAACAATAGCTTATTCCTCTGTGCAGTAGAGCTCCATTGGTGCCCTGAAATGATTTGGCCCCAGCGCGACTGTAAATGTGCATGTGTAGCTCATTTGGAGTGACTTTAATTTAGTCCACAGCTGAAAATAGTTCAGAAACAGAAGCAGTTTTCTGTTTTTCGGATGAACGTGAGCTTTTTCACTTCCTGCGTGATGAAGGGTGTTGGCTGAATAATTCATCTCCATAAAATGTGGAACATGTACTGACCTGCAACGCTGCTGCTCACGTTAGGTGTGAATGAAGTAGCAGTGTGCAGGACTGTATGTATTCCATACTCTGGCCCCTCCCTGCAGTGCAGCTCCAGGTTTACACCGTGCACCCCCCCATCAAGCCGATGACAATAGACGCGCTGCATGACGGTGGCTGCGGGGCGGCTGTAATTGGAACGGACAAGGTCAAGTGCGACACTCCCAGATTTGAAGAGAGTGGAGTGTGCTTTTCTCCCACCCTAACTATGATGCCCACACATTCTGACATCTGTTGATATAACACTGGGGCCAAACTGCCAGGCAAGTACCGGGCGATAGCCGGTCGGTCGCTTGCTGAAAAATCTAGCAGACGTATCTACATAGTAGGGAACTGAGGAGAAGTGCAAAGTGTCTTAGGTGAGAAAACATGTTTACCAGCAGTGGGAAATTGGGCGAGCACATTTCTTCAGAGATCATAACTTTGTAAACATGTTTACTCAACAGAACTGTTTGTGCTGGACTGATAACGGGCCTGTCCTGAAATGAAATTGAAGGCACCGGGGACCCAGGGCGTGTTGGCAAGCGTGCATCGGGGGGAGCCCCCGTGGAGTGGCATTTTCACACCGCTAAGGGTGATGTGAAATCCGCATAAACAGCGAGCTCATGTTTACAGCAACGCGGCGCGTTAGGGTTGAGAAGAGTTCACATGAGGTGCACGGGGATCTAATATTTCACCGCCAGGATGATTAGTATTCTAAGAAAAGGTGGTGCGACCCATAGGCTTAATGAATTTGCATTATTCATCAGGGCTCTTCGAACTTGCTGCGGGAAGCCCCTGTGTTTGTTTGGAGCCCATGGGAAAGGCCTGCCGAGGAGTTCCCGTCCAGTGTAAACTTTTTTGCTTGCGGCCCCTAAAGAAAAAAGCGCCGCGTCTTCAAAAATAATTCAGCATGGACACTCTTGTCTTATGATGGTGAGCTTAAATGATAGCCAGTAGATCAGAGGGACCGTCACAGCTCTGAAAGGTCGAAGATTTCCTCGGGCAAAATACCTGATCCTTTTCCTGTCCCGTAACTCAGCGCAGATGAATGAATTCACTAATGTGAATGTCATTTTCCCTTTTCAAGCTGTAACACCGTAATAATTAGGGCAAAATGAGAGCCCAAAGTGTATATATTACTTAACTGGCAGCAACAGCAACTGTAATTTTGTACGTTTGGTTTGACATTTAAAGCTGCAATGCTCACGCTTTCAGGAGAATGACGATGGAGTATTGGGTCTCGTCTTGCGTTTTAAAATTTATTCATGACCAGAATAGTGTTTAAAATGAGCTCTGCTGTGTTCACTAACCAGAATAACTACATTTTGCTGAAAAAAACCCAAATGTTTTGCATTTGGACAGTGACCACAAAGAACGTTCCCACCAGCCGGGTGCAGCAGCATCCCTGCAGTCTGTGCAGTATTTTATTTTGACAGCTGCTGAAAACACCAATGTTTTGCTGGCAAAGAAACGGAAAGAGACAAATCAGAAAAAGGTTGAGAAGAAATCTGTGTTAAACAGCCCTGTTTTTATTTATGGTCAGTGGAGAAAAAAAAATAAATGCTGATTTTCCCACCTATAACTCAGACTTTTTCTATTATGCACAGTCTGTGAATATAACTCATATCTATACGTCAGAACATGCTGATGCCCTTAAAGTTTCAGTGCAGTGTGGCAGTGCTCATCCCATTGTAGTAAAGACAAGATAATATTGTAATAGGAGATAATTTTAGCCTTCTCGTTATGGCACCATTGTATATAGTACCACTTTGCCAGTTTCCACTATATAGATAAGATATAATTACTATTCTGTATTCTGTTATTCTGCATTTTGTTCTTATCACTAAAGTCGATGGAAAGACCAAAACCAACAACTTAGTAGTTAGTGGTTCTCTGGATACTTCCTGACTCTCCTTCTCTGTCTGCGGCACACAAGTGTCAAGTCAACTCTATGGATATATTGCATCAAATCATAAAAGAAATGATCCGCAGGCACTTTTCAAATGGGGCAGGTCCAGACTGCGCTGTTATCGATATTATTTACAGAGTCAACATTGCCATCACGGGCAAGCACTTGGCGGAACTTTTAATGGGAAGGAACCGGAGCAGAACCAGGCTCCGGGCGGGTGTCCATCTTGCCTTGGCCAGCTGTGTATGATCAATTCTGTGAATGTTTCATTTTTATTATTTTAAAAGAGTTTGAATTACTCCCCACAACAAACTGGACATTGTAGTTTTAAGCAAAATTTCCCCAAACAGGAGGACGCAGTAAATTTCTTCGGTGCTACAAACGCACATTTGGCGCTTTAGTGAGTATTTTCACCAGCAGGTGGATGTATGTGCGTCTGAAAATAAACCACAGTGCCCGTGTTCATTATCATAAAGGAACATGTCACCCGGTGCAACGGCGTGACGCACTGATGTGTCTTTAATGGTTTTCAGATGAAAATGGAGCGCTGTGGCACAGAGGAATAACTTATCTGTGGACACACTGGGAATTGGTTTTAGTCTCTTCGTGCAATTTCATTAACGGTAAGAAAAATATCGAAAACGTTACAGATTGCAGCTGTAAAGCATTTCGCCCAGCGGCGCTCACTCCCGCACCGGGTGGACCAAGAAGCAATCACAGACGTGTCAGTAAACTCAGATAAAGTGGCCCAAACATGTAAATATAAGCAGATTTAACCACTTACCTGTGTATCTTTGCCACTGTCGACCCTGATCTACGAGACAACACCAACTACTGGTTGCTTTTACCTACCTCGCTACTTATTTGTGGTGCGGTGAAATTGTGATGCACACTGTCTCCAGTCAGTAACAATCACAACAAAATCCCAAATCGCAAAGACGTTCTGCCGTGCCTTGCGACGCATTAAGTCTGTACATTTCTGGAGGGCAAGATTTGGGCTCCATATTTTTGTCTGATTCTCGTGGATTGTCACTCGCGAAGCGCCAGATACCATGGCAGAACACAATCTTCTTATTGTCGCATTGTAAACAGATGGAGGGGGGGGGAAGAAGCGAGTGGAAACACAACAAGGCATCAAAAAAGCACAAAAACGCCTTTTTTAGTCAGGCGTTCTGGGCTCTCTGCATGGTCTCTGCGTTGCAGGAGTCCATTGTGCTGCAGATGGGTAGAAATAAACAAGCAGGACTTCTTTATAATGACTCCTCTCTCAGGAGATTATGAACGGAGGCACTCCACTCGGGTGCTATGTTAAGAAATACTTTTCTACTGGGGAATTGAATATGCCTGTGTTTTTTTGTTGTGTGTTGTGTTTTTTTTTTAAACCAGGAGGTATTAAAAGTAATTATACCAGCAAGATAAACATAATTAGCACAGCATGAAACTCCATGCCTCATCCCGTGAATTTTTCCATCACTAATTATCTTGGTATGGTTCAACAGTTTGTTGGCTTGTTGCCAATGAGGATCCATGCCTTTGCGGTTAATGTCTATCTATTTTGCGTAACGAGTCTTTATTTACACATTGGGCCTCCATCACTTATTGCAGAGCTAATGCGTCTGCAGGAAGGTGGCCACACGAAGGCCGTTGGACTTCATCACTTATTCATCGCAGTGCGCATCAAAGTTTGCCGCTGCTGACGGCTTGTTTGTCCCTGAATCTCTGCCTCTCGCCGCCGTGGCCCTGGATGCCACGGGGATTTCAAGTAGCGGTGCGCTTGACATTGTTTTGTTGCTGCCTCTTAGGCTTTGGATGGTTACAGAAAGTACGTGGCTGGTTTCCAAACTTGCCTCTCGAGCTGCCCGCGGTGTTGACAGCCAGCAATGTTCCCGCACATCGGTGACTCCCTCGCAGAGACAAGTCAAATCTATTTATAAAGTGCTTTTAACAACCCAGGGTTTGTCACAAAGTGCATCACAGAGGGAGGAAAAACGAAACATGCATCACAAAAATGGGATGGGTGGAGATGATGGGGGGCTTGAGGGGCAGGGGGCCGACAACAGGAATCTGTGTGTGTGTGTAGATCACTCATCCAAAGGGGGATAAAGTGGCACAAGAGAAAAGTTGATATGGTGCACGAGGAGGGTTTGCAGGTGCGTCACAAGTCTCCTAGCAACCACAGCTGCCTCCATCCGGTGGGGAAACAATTCAACGCTATCCTCACCCACAGCCCCGGCGCCTGGTTCACACCCCTACACTTCAGACGTTTGCAGATTATTCAACGAAAGCCAATTATGGTCCAGTTACCAATTATAATTCAGACTGTGAATGTGGTGCACTTCAGAATTACATGCATTCAACTGCTTCATCTCAGCAGCATTCAACGCGATTTAATGGAACATGACGGAAAAAAAGTCAAGTTTATAACTGTACCCAGCACCAGCACGTAATAGGAGCTTTTCCCCGTGCAGCGACCATGTCAGAGGCATTTTGTTGTTATTTTATTATTGTGGGAAAAACAAGATGTGATTTAGCTTGTGCTCACATCCGCCACCTGTACCATGAAAACACTGCACCATTAATAACTGACAAAACAACAGATTTTTTTTTTCTTTTTTTTGTATTTGTTACCCAGTTGTTTATGTCATCAGTGGTTTGGGAGGGTTGTTCTGTACTGCAGCAGAACTGTACGCTGTCTCCTTCAGAACCTATCACCAGACAAGAAGGACAATATCTGACAATTCTGCAATTCTCTGATTGGCCCAAGGCCAGGGACAGATAAGACCAAGGTTATTTCATATAAAGTACAGTTAAGGTTTGGCGTTTGACAACTTAAACACTTGGTTTTGGGAAACCTTGTGGTTATGGTCAGAATAGAAAGGCAAACGTTCATCAGGGGTGTGTGTATTCGCACTGAATGCTGGAAATCAAGCAGCTGCAGCTGCAGCAATGCGATTGCCGAGGCGCTGAATACATACAGCCACAGCCACGGCTTCTCCACTCGCACTATATGTTGTGTGGGAAGTGCATATCGACATAAAACACACGCACGTGCTCTCGTCTCTCACATACAACTGCACGGTCCTGTTCTCATTTTACTTTGTGTCTCTGCTGCATGCATAAACAGTAGGAATATTAACAACAAGATACACAGATACGCCTCCCCCTTCCACTCTGAGAGCCGGGAACATGTTCTTTGGTGATGCTTCGCCACTTCACCTCCCCGGGGTACCCTTTCATGCGGCGTTTGTGTGTCTTTGTGTGTCTGTGGCTGAGAGCAAAAGAATGGCGTGTGTGCATGTGTGACTTTGGGTTTCCAACTGTCTGTATTTACTGGTGCTTTCTGAGAATAACTACAAATTTTCTGTAAATTAACTGTAAAAAATGTGTGTCTAGCAGTCGGCATCCTCCTCGTGTTTTGTCTATTGACTTGTCTATTACTTGTGCGTGAGCATGCTCTGTACACAAACATTTATGTACAAACATTTTCTTGTGTGGGCGGAAATAATCTTATTGTTTGAGTGGGCAGAGCTGTAGAAACAAAGCTCTTCTGAACACTTGCAACTGGAAAACTTGAGTGACAGAGAGAACTTATTCTTTGAAATTCTTTTTCAACTCACGGCAACATTGTCATTCTGTGAGCTCACATCGAGTCAGGTTAAGTGAGTCGCTGACTTCGATTATTTAATTTGGCTGAACTGCATTTTTGTCAGTAAAAGGAGACGTTGTTTCTTCTCTTTCAGTTTCTTTGGTTTAACACGACTTAACCTGAGCAACCCCTATGGATGCAAATGCATGGAATGTGTCTCCACTGCATACATTTGCATTACAATTGTGTTTTCACGACAGTGTCGTTATAATTCTGCTTGCTGCATTTACGCTGCATGTCATTACAGACCCCAGCAGTGTGATCACAGTCACGTTGCTGAGCTTCCAAAGTGCAGACGGGGTTCGGCTATAACAACTGGTTTGACTCGTGGAGAGTGTTGTCGTGTTGTTGTTGTTGTGTGCACACTGGCAGTTTAAGGTGGAGCCTGGACCACTTTTCTGGACTGCATCAAGGATGGAGAGCAGCTTTCGCATTTCCCCAACTCTGTAGGGAACCTGCGTCCAAGAATCTTGGCAAAAGCTCAGTGAGATGCCTTATGAGGAAAATGAATGGATTGCAGGACTTTGGGGATTGAGTAGATAAAGGGGGGGGGCAGTATATGCTGACATCATCCACTTACAACCTCTCAGCTCACAGGCAGAGACTGGGGACAGAAGAAGAAAAGGTGTTCGTGGCACCGCGGCGTCCCGTTGCTGCGACCGTGTGTCACTCCCAGCGTCATCTTGATTAATGAGCCTCAGGCTCCCGTGAGTCCCTCTCACAGGGACAACGCAGATCAATACGCCATGAAAAGCTCCGGAGCACCGCACTCACGGCCGCTGTACGTTTGCGCGAGAGATCAGGTGATTGAAGCGTTCGAAACAATACCTCTGTGTACTGTTACATCAGCACCTTGAAATAGTCCAGAGTTGAAACGGCATTTTGAGGTGCCTCCTCTCAAGAGACGGCAGACATATGCTGTGAATTGTTTGATATGAAACGCGCAGCACCGCGCGTCTGTGCGTTCTCTTTAAGTGAAGCGCCCTCCGGCACAGGAAAAGATTGTGAGCTCTGAAGAAACACGTCAGCGGGTGATTTAGCCCCTCGCCTCTCACTGTCTCACTGCGTCTTTTTAATGAACTTTTTCTTTTTCGGCTGTTTGTATTGATACCCCTGCCCTGTAAAGACAAACCATCAAAGGACCCGCCGGAGCTTTAATTGCTTTGGCAGGAGAACAAGTGCGTCCTGTGCTCAGATTTGGGACCGGCTGGGGTCGATAGCTCGGGGTCGATATTGCTTTGTGTCAAAGAGCGAACGGGGGGGGAGGGGGTGACGATGTTGGTATTTACAAGCACATATCGGAAAAGGATTTTAAATGGCAGAATGATTGTTGATATTGAACACCCATGCATTCTAAATGGCCAGTTTGATTCTAGTTGTTTGGTGGACAGAAGGTGATGCCACTTGACTTCCTGCTGGCTTTAAAAGCCTGTTTTGCTGCAGGCTGAGGTCAATGGAAATCTCCTTGAGTCACATTTATTTTCAGCCTTTCCTTAAAAAAAAAGCCCACAGGGGTGAAACTGATCACATTTTGTTTTTGCAGTTCACTGGGTATTGTTAACTGTTCCGTGCTCACCCAAATCCTTGCCTCTTGCAGAGCGACAGAAAAAGGATTTAAGTTTCTGAAGTGTGAACGCTCAGGTATTTGAAATCATCACGAAACTCAAGCAGGCTGAAAATGTATCTGTTCGAGACGCTTCTGCTCTTGTTTGTCCTCGCCTTCAAAAATTCAATGCGAGGCTTCGATTTTGATTTCTCCTCCCTGTTCTCGTCTCGTCTCTGCACTTGCAGCTGTATTGTCAGGGCTGCTCAGTGCGCCTTGATGAAACTGAATCTTATTCTACTTTAAAAGTTGCTTTAAGTTGCTGGGAAAATAATGACAACCAGTCACTGTGATAAAACTGCACAAACAACATCTCGTCATCAGATACTCTACAGCTCCAAATTTAAAACCTGTTTGGCATGAAGTTAATGAAGTAAAAAAATAGATGATAGTATTTCCTGCAGTGCCACACAAACACCTTTAAAGTGATATGTTTAGATGCGCTGCATTATCAGTACAGATGGAGTAGATTCAGCATAGACCCACAGAATTCAGGCTCTGTTTCTTCTTCTTCTTCTGGAATACGTATGTTCCATGTCTGATGTCATTCATTTCGGAATATTATACAAGAAGAGCTGAATGATGGCAACTGCACTTCAAATCCGTTTCACTGGAGTAAGGCTTTTGTTGTGGTTTAATTCATCTGAACATGTGTACTGCATGTACACTTTGGACAGGATATTCCCTTGTTATAATCTCTGTGCTGCTCTGTGTAGTGTGTGATAGTTTGACCTCTGTTGCCTGGATTGTATGGAAATGTTAATGTGCTTTTCACTCTGATGCTCGCAGACCTCTGCTGTTACCCATGACCCTCCCACCCACCTCCTCTCCTCATGCCCTGACATGCCACGCTAACATTTGCTGGGCGCTCTCGGTGCAGCTCTTTACCTGATCTTCTTCCACTTTGCCTTGTTGAACAGCTTTAGCGCTTAGCACTCACTTTAGGGTCTCCTCCTCCCCTGAGGTGGCTTCTAAATGAACAAATGTAAATGCATGTAATGAAAGGGCTCTCTCGTGGTGATAAACCCACAGAGAAGTGTGTGACACGAGCTCCCTGGAGGGATTTGGCCACTTTCAGCTCATTGTATCGCTTTTTTTGGGCCTGAAACTTCTGCTTAGCTTCAGGCAGCTGTTTTCAGGTGTGTTGTGAACACAACATGGACACATACCGTGGACATCCTGTTTGCGCAACTTTAAAAAAGCTTTAAAAAATACAATCCCATTCATTAAGTAGCACCCTTGGGATTTGAAAGCCTGGAGGATAATTTGAAGGAATACAGAATAAATCTAGAACATCATGTTCTACTTTTGCCTACATAAAAAGTGCAAGCGGGTTAATTTAAAAAAAAAGAAAAGAAAAGCCCCTCTCTCTAACAAATTGCTCATACAATTAGAGCCAAACAAAACCATACTGACAGAGTCCCCAGCAGCAAAGAGTACACATGCCCAATCATCTGGAACAGTGGCCTCAACCAACGCTGACACCGAGACACACACCTCGCTGAAGTTCCCCAACCTTTGTCAATATTTCAGTAGCGGATTTATAATTACCCCAACTACCTCACAGGATGCCAGCAAAGTGCAGCTTGTCCTCATTTCCACCTCGTTACATCATATATGACACCGTGCGAGTTGAGTGTCCATGTCACTTTATGTGCTGCGTACACACACACTTTCTGCATGGCACTTTTGGACCACAAAGTTTCTTCTGCCCACTAACATCAAAGTTACATACGCATGAATTATATAATCCTCTTGCTTGCCCATGGGACTCCTTTGAATAAGCCCATGGCAAGGCCTCATAGTAAAAAATATTAACTTCAGCTTTATCCGGGTCAGTGCCACACAACATCCTTCCTCTTCAGTTTGGGCGGGGTGTGTGTGAAATAAATAAATAGGCGTATGCATGGAGCACATTTAAGAGCTTATTTCTGTTAAGTCTTTTGGGAGCATTTTATCAGACTTCCCTACTAACTCTTCTAAATTGCATTAAACCTGTTATTTTCCTTTGGAGCTAAAAGTGCAAAAGGTTCTAATATCCTTAGCTGGAAAAAAAAGAAAACATTTTGTGAAGGCGCAAAGCCTTTTGTCTGCTTTTTTTCTCCAGAAAGTTTGCATCGTTTTATTACAGGAGATGTTTTGCTGGCCTCAAAGATAAGCTCTTACGAAGAACCACTGTTCTTCATATATTTCCTCCAATAAATTGAGTACATTTCTCACAACAGAGCAATATATATACAAAAAAACTGTCTTGATTTCCCTTTCTTGAAACAAAACCAAATTCTTGCACAGCAGCTCAGTCAAGCCCCGGTGTAGCGCGCACACACCTTCTCGGTACGTTTGTGTGTATGAGGGATGTGACAGGGTGTAAACAGATAATGCCCTGAGTCATTTCCTTTTGGATATCAGCTTGTTGCCCAGTTGACACAATTTGCCACAAACATCACACTCCTTCTTGTGTAGTCCGGTGAAATCTCCAGACTTCACACGCACCATTTCTGAGCATCCAGTCATCTGGTTTTAATCTGTTTAGAAATCATGGAAAAAGCCCTTCCTCACAACCTCAGCTGTCATGGTAATGATAATCATCATAATCATCACATTCATAGTCTATTTTTCCTCCATCTTAAAAGCACATGTGAAACTGATTTCTGTCTGTGTGAGACCACTACAGTTTAAAAGCATTGTATTATGCCCCTATGTGTAGTTTTAGTGTATTTATGTTTGTTTTCGTGCCCTCGGTGGAACATTTTACCCAATATCTGTTGGTGATTTTTACAAACCAATAAATGCAGTGAATGGAGGACAGGAGGAAAGTCTTGGATGCGTACGTTCCGACAGAGCGTGGCATGAAAAACCATCCCTACTCCATTTGAAACGACAGAGCTCTTGTGAATCAGATTAGGCGAATCATGTAAACACCTCTTGGCTCTGTGGGATTTCATAATCACCTCCAGTCTCCTCTCTCTGCTGACACAAGAGCCAGCGTAGGAGAAGCTGAGCAGGGTTCAATTTTCTCACGTCCTCTCACCACCGCTGCTCAGCTCATCCTTTCATTCCCAAAGGTGCTTTGGTATTATAAGGTTCCAGCGAACATTTTGGTCAAAATTGGTTATCTGATATTGGTAATCTGACACTAAGCTTGTAACACCCTAATTTTGATTGGATTTTAGTTTCTTATTTTGTATTTGGGTTGTGACTCACCTACTTTTTGCCTTCAAGTTTCATATTAATTGTTTGAAATGTTAGAACATATTTTATTTTTAGAACTTTGGTCTGTGTCTGTTGGCAAAATACAAACAAAAAGGATGAAAACATCTTGTCACGATTAAAACATGCACATGCAAAAGTTTTTTGTTTTTTTTTTGTTTTTTCCACCACACACCCCATAATGGCGGAACTGCTCTGCATGCAGATGGGACCTCGTAATTCCAGGCTTATGAATTGGTTCCGGGAGGCATCTGTATACATAAATAAAGCTGCATTCACAATAGGAAAGGTAATCAAACTTTTATCTCATTGTGACACACAGAAGGCTATCTTTGCTGTTTAAACAGGAGGAAAGCTGTTTCTACGAGGCTTTGTTATTACTGAGTGCTTTGGGTCAGATTAGGGCTGCAGACTAAAAAAGAAGAGTCAGATTCCACCTGGTTTATTCTTTTGCAGTCTTTCAGAGTCAAACATAGTGTTACTTTGTGAACCCAACCCAAATTGGTTATTTCATCTGAGCCTCTGACAAATAACAGGTGTTTTCCCTTTGACCATTTGTGGAATTGCTCCCAATCTGCGCTGGGTATAGTGAATGATTGATGAGAGGATTCTTACCCTAAGATCCAGGTCACACAGCAGGATTGGGTGTCAAATCTCAGTCCTGTCTGTGCTGTGGTCAAATCCTTGCCTCTGGTTGTTTTGCGGATATGATCCGTCACCATCGGTGTATCACTTTTGCTGTGACTAATGTCACATTGCCCGTAGGGAGCCCCCCCACATACACTCACACACACACCAAACCTCAGTCCAAACAGTCACATAATGGGCCGGAACTTGGGAAAAGAAAGTTCTAGTAATGTGTGATCAAGTGGTAATCACTTGATTAAAAGTACTTGTGGGGTGAATGGAAGAACACTTTACATCAAGTGAATCGATGACTCAACCCATCGACACCAAACGTCACTGGTGCTGTTGTGCTCGAAAACACACTCGAGCTGCGAGAGGCTGGCTGCATCAGTTACAGTGACACTCATTTATGCACGGCTGCTGCTTTACCTCTGGTTTGCCACTGTTCCACATCATTCTTCACTGAGAGTTATAGCTGGGAAACTAAGTAAGACCCTTTCACATCCATCAAGACCATGTCCAGCACCTTTGAAATGAACTCAAAGGGCAGATTTAGGTTTTACCAACGTCACTGTACAAATCCAGATATTTTCAAAGCAGCAGAGCAGACAAAACCATTTTTCTCAATCGTTTCTCTATCTTTGTTCTGTCCACATATGCCCAGGTGCCCAGGTACAATTAATATATCTTTTTTTGGTTTTTTTTTTTTTAAAATCTTTTTTACTTTTTTCAATAGTCCCATTCTTTTTCAAAATTTAAAAATAAAAAACAGAAAATAAAGAGTTGTACCATGGATGCACTGGCATCACATGTTCATTGAGGCAGAAAAATCTAACCATGAATTACCATTTTCATTAACCTTAACCCTGGAAGCTAGTTTACTTTTTTGCTGGAAGGCAACACTGGGCAAACACTGTAAAATGAACAGGTTATGCTTTGGAGAATCCACAGTACAGCAACATATCTTAATATTCAGGAGAAATAGTATGCAACATTGTGCACATGAGCGAATGGAACCTGCAAAGAGACCACAGCAAATATATACAACCAGCTTTGCTCTTCTTTTCTAACATGTTTGATGTGGAAACTCAGGTCTTTATAGGTGACTGTGTGTGCTCTGCCCTGCCTGGCTTCAGCAGCAGCAGCAGCAGCAGCAGCAGCAGCAGCAGCAGCAACAGCAGCCCAGCGCCGCCTACACACTCACATCCACGCCACGAGAGCGCTCGCTTCCAATTCCTTCCTTTACCACATCGAGAGAGTGTGTGGTTTCTCTCTCTCCTGTAAGTGAATAGTTAGAGTACGTCACTCAGTCCAGGGGAGCTGTCACCTTGCCTGACAGAGTTTCAGCATTATCGGATCCATGAGAGAGGTTTTTTTGTCACAGCAGCCACAGCAAATGCTGCTTCACTGAATATCGTTAGTGCTGCTTTCAGCTGAGAATTTCACTGTCATGTAGTTTCACTGCTGCTTTAGCGAATGCTGTTTGTAACATCAGCGGATCCCGAGCTGTTATCAAAGCTACAATCTCAATTCTTTCAAACCGCTCTTTTCTCTACTGTAGATTTTAAAAACACATTTATAGTCCTAGTGTTTAGCTCAGGGCTGCAGATAAAAGTCTCTATGTTATATTGAGTTCTTGATTGGGCAGGGCTATTGGGTTTAACTGGTATTGGTATGTATCTCTAATATATCTTGAAGTAACTAAGTAACTTGTTACAGCTCTCCCTTAAGTACAGGTAAAAAGTACAGTATTTACTCCTGACTGTAAATGTAGCAGAGTAGAGGTATAAGTGGTAGGAATGCAAGTACTGTATGAAAGTAAAAGGGCTAAGGAGAAAATACTGTAACATATGCTGTAAATTTAATTTAGTATAAACACACCTTTACTGTTGTGTAAATAATCTAAGCATGTTGACAAAGCTAACTGACTAATTGCATCAGTGCTGAAGAGTTCCCTGCGTAGCGAGGTAAGAGAGGAGGGAACATTTCTCCAAGGGGATCACAGAAGTAATAAGAAAACACAGTACTTCTTGAAAATAAAAACTACTTTGATTGCATTGATTTGGTGACATATACTGTATTTAAAATGTTAAGAATATTTTAAAAGTTTGAGGGTTTTTTTTCCTATCCAGTGGTCCCAATGCCATTTCAAGGTCTTCTCCACTTCAGCAGTGAAACACTGGTGCAGATGGAGGCTCTCAGCGCGCTCACATAGGGAGAATACATGAAGCTCCTCTGTGCGTTTCAGACCCGGCTGCCTACAGTGGGCTCTCCAAATTGCTTCTGACATCAAGAGAGCCCAGCTAGTCATTGGTGTCTGACTTCATCTGACTCTGCAGGTTGCGTGTATGTGGGTTTTTAGGTGTCTGTCTTTCACTGAGCGTGTACATACAGAGCAGCGGGACAGAACCCAGGCTCCGGCCCGGCTCCAATCGGGTCAGCTCGCCCCCGTCAAAGTGTCCCTCTTCCTCATTAAAAAGATGCCTCTGGCACCAAACCCATGACCAGAGAGCTAAACTGAGAAAGCTCTCCTCGAAGTGACGAGGACCACATTAACACTGCGATGCTCTCCGCTCGCTGGGCCATATTAGTAGGAGGATACTGACACACACGGCAGCGGCACTGGCAGAAGAATAGAGTAAAAAATGGCCAAAATTCAATTTCAGAGTCACTCTTGTGCAACGACATCAAACCCAGCCAAAGCACAAAGTTATTCCATTGGATGTCGCCAAGAGATTCAAAATGATCATTTGCCCATGCAGAATGTCATTGCTGTGAAAGTGTGGCAGAGCTGCCAGCAGAAAGGGGAGAAACGGGAATCTTGTCAATACACATTATCATTTCATCCTGATCTCATATGGAGCATAACGCTCTCCTGACTCAGATAAGGGGACGCCAAAAATCACAGGGGCGTCTCCTAATCTGCTGCCTTACATAATGAAACATCAACTCACCTCCTTGCTCATCACGGATCACTTCCCAAGGAGTGTGTGACCACGGAGCTTTGCCGAGCGCCAGCATCAAAGCGCCATCTATTTTTATCTTTTGGAATGACGCCGTTAATTAGCATGCATCCACAATCAGTAATTAATGCGGAGTGGATTCTTGGCCAGTGAGGGCATCTACAGAGAACAAAAAACAAAAAACAAAAAAAAAGATAACTCAGTAATGACATCGCCTTTGCGAAGGCTTGAAACCATCTCACTGAACAAAGAGCTCCATTTGCCAGTTTCAAGGTTAGTTTTTCTCTCTCACTGAGAAGTTTTTCTCTCCTGTTTCTAATTGTCTGCTGACCTGTACCCTCCAGGTGAAGGCACACGTTTGGAGAGCTCTTTAGAAAAGTTATAATTGGAGGTCGGTGATGTACTCACAGTCCAGGCAAACAATCAGCGTGTCCTTGTCCCGTCACCTTGTCTGACCTGGGCACATGTACCAGCAGAGGCAATCATACATTTTACAAAACAGACACTATAAAGCTAAAGAGACACACAATGGCAGATGAATATATATATTCTTTGTACTTACACTCACTCATTTCCACGCATGTGACAGATTAAAGAATTAAGGGCACTTCTCAACATGCAGGAGTATCTGTAACTAAAAGTTAAGTTAAGTTTCCTGATGTATGACGGAAGGTTGCACACTACTGTAAAAACATAGTTTAGACACACACACACACACACACACTAAATCTTGCAACTAGGAATCAAGCAAGCACTTGAGTTTACATGCAATATTGGTTGAGTTACAACTTAATGTGGTTCCTTAATTTTTAAGTAACAAGTATGGTAAGAGTTGTTGTTTCTTGAGTTTCATAGGAGGCTTTAAAACAGTTTCTGTAATGATCCCATTGCACGTTAGCTTGGCACAGAAAGGATAAGGTACCCCCAATATTATTTACATGGGGCGTCTACTCAGCTAGCTTATGGTAATCTTATGGTAAGCCTACAACTTGTAGGCATTGGAGTGAATGTGAATCTTTACTCTGTGCTGTGTAGTCAAGGAGCTAAAGGCTGGTGGCATGTAAAACGATCCAACTGTGCGCTGCCGGGTGGCTGCACGTTAAACTGCAATATTGTCACCATGTGTTGAAATGCTCTTGGGCATGTAAAAACACCCCCCTCAGCCCCCGAATTGCTGCCGACGGCCAGGCCGGCAGCCTGCCATCCGTGCTCTCAGTTAAGTGCTTTGTCCATTGAAAATAGCTGCGCTAATGTAGTCCATTTACACTTTTACATTCCATCTGTACATGAGTTAACTGCTGAGCATGTCCTGTGTGGGCGTGGAGGCAGCTTTATTTGAACTGGGCTGAGTAATAGAGAGTGATGTAATGAGTAAATGTAACTAATTACTTTCGCTGACGAGGAATTTGTGTTTTCAGAGACTAATATTTAATGAGTAATTCATTTCATTCTTTAAGTTACTTGCCAGACACTGTTTCTGTGTGCAGTGACACGTTGTGATAGGGAGAGTTCCTGGTAGCTGCAGGTTCAGCACCATGGACAGAGCATGGAGCAAAGGCAGCGTTGACTGAGGATAACTGTTACTAAACAAACTTCATCAATATGTTTTTTCTCTGTAGCTGGGCAGGTGTCAAATTACTGTTATTCTGACAGCACTGTTTTCACTACTGATCACTTGGTATTCTGACCGATTGATTACTGGTGGGAAAGTGGTTGCTTTGTGTTGTTCGACGCTGAACAAAGAGTAAGGAGCTGCACAGCCTTCCTGCCTGGGTTATTTTGAGAAGCTATAAAATCATTTAGGGCTGCAGCCAATTATGTTGAATTATCAGATTATTTTCTTATTAATTGATGGTTCACTTGTTTAATTGCGCGTCAATTCAAATTTGATCATATAATTGGCTATAATTGGTTGCACAGTGTTGGACCTGGTTGAACTGCTGAAGAAATCTGACATGTGGGCACTAATTTTGAGGTCTGGAACCAGGTCAGCAAGAATAAGCAAACTTCAGGTATAATATAATTCTCATATTTGTATCACTTCACACTTGGGAAATATTGGGAAATTAAAGACATGAGTGTCTTAGTAATGTGTTGGACATCTCAAGCCTCCAGTCGAGCTTCCACTCTGCTGGTGGTATTAACACCATTCTTCCAAACTAGAATTTCTCATTTTATGTTTTGATAATGTCCCATTGAGCTCTCCTATAGTTTTTCATTTGGGTTGAGAAAGCCATTTTCATACTCATCAAACCATTCAGTGCCCTGTATGGAAGGATCTGATCTGTTCATTGTTCGTAGTTCATTGTGTTTCTAGGCTTATTTGCTCAGCTGCTTTCCTTTAATCAGTCATCATAGGTGCTCTGTAACAACATGGATAGATGGAGGTGTAATCTAAATCAGCCACTTAGTCTAGTTGAAGTTTTATGTTAAGAAAAGCCATATTAGCCTGGAGTAATGTTTGTTTAACCTGGTGACCTTACAGGATGATAAATGATAATGTTGTGATGAGCAAAGACAGAAGTAGTTCCCTCTTTGTTGCTTAAGTTTTCCACTTGCAAGTGTTTGGAGGAGCTTTGCTTCTGTAGCTCTGCCCACTTGGGATTAACTCAAACAATAAGATTATTTCCTCCCACGGAAAATAAAATGTACTCGCGCACATGTACTGTCAATAGACAAAACATGAGGAGGATGCTGACAGGAAGAACACAATTTTTGACAGTTTAAAATGTACAGTTATTCTCAGAAAACAGTAGTAAACACAGACAGGTAGACGTCACACACACACACACACACACACACACACACACACACACACACAGTGCTCTCAGCCCCAAACACAGACAAAACACGTACAGCAACCCTGGGGATGTGAAGCAGTGAGGCATCACCAGAGAGCATGTTCAGGGCCCGCATGTTTCAGGCCTATCTGTGTATTCTGATGTACATATTCATGCTTTTTACGGATGCAGCTTAAAAATGAGAACAAGACTGCTGGCTTGTATGTGAGAAATGCAAGGCTTGTGTTTTGTATGGATATGCAATACCCACAGTGTATATGTGGCTGTGGCTTTGTTCATTTTGGTGTCTGTGTGTATTTGTATGTGCAAGTATGGGAAGAGAAAATAGGAGAGCGAGGAGCTGATGCAGAAGTGGGGGTGTTTTTTTGTTGTTGTTTTTTTTAGCTTGGCATGTGTTTTTGGAATGACAGAGAGAAATAAGAAGCTTAAATCCCAAAATTGATGATAGCGCTTCCTTCTGTGTTCCAATCAGATTTTATAGCACTTTGTCTCTGAAGGACAGTGAGAGAAGAACAATGCAAAAGAATGAAAAATATCATTAGAGCGATGTGGAAAAAAAGTCTATGACAGAAAACAACAGCACACCAGTAAAATGTGCCAAATGCCAGTAGGAGCAAGTGTTACAGATGGGAAGCAATGGAGAGGTGGCAGCTAGAAAGGAAAACAACAACAGCGGGAAGGTGCAGATGGATCATTTCCAACCTTGCTTTGCACTGGTTCAGGAGGGTTCAGGAGTAGAGGAAGTGGGGTAGTGGAGATCTTCTGTTTACCGTCATCAAGACGAACACCAGCAGGTTAATATGCTGAAGGCTGCATTTGGAGCTCGAACCATGAGAACAGTACCCATGGATTGGCAGAAACCTGTGAAATAAAATTTGGGTATGAGCAGTTTTGTGCCAAGTTGTGGGGAGTCACACTGATCTACCTTTCCCCAGAAGAATCTATGCCAAGCTCCTGGAAATATGATTTCTGAGTTTGAGCCACAGATGTATTAGAATCAAATTTTGTCCTGGGTTTGGAACATTAGAACAACTTCCTAGTGGAATGAGACCACAACTACAGTTTGTGTGTTCGTCATAATCACATAAAGTTCCAGGTGAGGCCTAGAGAGTACCCAGTCTGATGGAATAAGGATTTTATTTGCGGAAGGCGTCTGTCTGTGGCTGCAACACGCTGTAGCCTTCACTGTGTACTGGTGGGTGAGTCTGGCTTGGTTGTGTTTAGGTCTGTGGGAAGTAACATTTTTTGTTAAAAAAGTGATAGCACACTGATCTTGACAACAAAATACTGAATAAGCAAAATTTAACTAATGACAAACTAGTAGGTTGCCATTTAGTTTGAACAAGGTTTGGCCATACAACATGGCCATAAGTTCCAGAGATGGAGTTTTTTTTCTGTGAGGCATCTATTTATGTGATTGGAGGAGGAGACCAAGAGTCGAGCCGTTCTGCTCCATCACACTGAGAGAAAGCTCATTGAGGTGGTTCTGGTACTTGAAAAGAGAGTCCCTGGGGCCTCCTACTTTTCGCAGTGTTCCAGGCATGAGAGGCATGGGAGTAGCTCACCGGGCAGACCCCAGGACCTGCTGGTGTGATTACATCTCCCAGCAGGCACCGGAGCACACTGAGATCCCATAAGGAAGCCTGGAGGATGTGTGGGCTGCTCACTTTGCCCTGCTACCCATCCCAACCCTGAGCCAGACAGATGGATGGGTGCATAGGTTGACTGTGTGCTATTCTTTCAGTCGTTTGGGAACTGGAAAAGGTAATAATTATTCCAGAACATGTATTTACTCAAACGAGAGAAAGGAAATGTCAACTCACTACTTTCTTCAGTCCCAGTGGCATTTTCTGTATTCTTACATTTTCACTTGCCCAGGCTCGCAGTGAGAGTAAGGCTCCAATGTCGTAGACATTACAGGCAATCAACAGTAAACACTGCAAGTGTCAAATCCACTGTGTTCAAACAAGAGCAGGGATTTTAAAGGTCGGAATGACAGCGCCCAGACAATAGATGAAACAAATAGCCTCGTTTCCCCAGATTGTCCTCTAACTGACAAAATTGGCAACAATTATATGTGGACTGACACTGGGCTCTTTTATCAAGTCTCTGGATTTCTACCACCAATGTGGCCTACAACAGTTATCAAGCCCCCTTTTTTTCCCAGTCCATGTCAACATTGACAAAGAAGAGATGTAAACACCTGTTTCTGCTCTGTGCGCCCGAGCACCAAATTAATACAGGGTTAAGATGAGATAGAGCAGGGGATAATGGGATGTCTTGTTGACAACCAGTTGTTCTGAGGGCCGGGATCATTGTCATCTTGTGCGACACCCTCCCCTCGCTTCCTGGCACGGTGCGACAGGGTGCAGCTGGCAGGGTGGACGTGGTTCAGCATGCTGTCAGCCGGGCCCTCTAATGGGCTCTGCGAACATGCTTTAGCAAAGACAACTTGTTCAGGGCCAGGTGGATCACACTCATGTGAACAAGCTGCAATTAAGTCCTCAGTGCCTGTAATATAAAGCTGGATGTACAATTTTTCTTTTTGATGACGTTTTTAAAAATTTTTTTAATTGATTGTATTGTATTGTATTGATGTTAACGTTTGTGTTCTGGTTTTTATTTGATAGTTGACAGTGTGAGGACGGATGCCTGGTGTGAACAGCTCTCTGAGCTCATTCCACAGTATCTCTATTGGGTTTAGGGGTTGGCTCTAACTGGGCCATTCCAAAAGGCAGATTTTCCTGCATCACCAAAAATCTCCTGAGCTTCAGCTGGTGATGGCCACATCATCCTGTGGGTTGCCTTGACAAACTGAGTTTTCCCATTGATGATGGCGACAGTTCCAGCCCCAAATCATGATGCTCCCTCCACTGTACTACATAGTGCTGTGGGTCCCAAAAAATGCAACTTTAGTTTAATGAGTTAACCAAATGTTTTCCCAGAAGGGATTGTGAAGTGACAAGCTGCTCTTTGGCAAACTCCAGACACACAGCAATGTGTCTGTGGTGTCCTGCCATGGACGCCCTGCCTGCTCAGTTTTCTGCGCTTTATGTGCATCCAGACTCACTAAAACCGTTGCTGCTGTAACCACCTTGTCATCTTTGCAGGTTTGTAGGTAATTTGTAAATGGAGTGCATGTGTACAGCGCTTTTCTAGTCTCCACGACCACTCTCAGAGCTTCACACAACATGTCACATTAAACCATTCACGCACATCATTCAGCATTCGTTCTTTACACACTGAAGCTCTAACACACACTCACCAATGGCACATCATCGGGGGCATGGAGAGTTCAGTAACTCGCTGTTGAATTATACTGTGCAATTTTCTATTTTTCATGTCTTTTTTTTTCGCCACACTGGTGGCGTGGCACTGTGTGGCAATTTCGGGTCAGTTCACCTTTCATTTAGTTCAAAGCACACAGTCTCACAGCTGCGAGCATGATCGTTTCTGACAAGATGTTTGTTAGCTCTCAAGGGCATGTGATGGAGTGAGAGCAGGAAGTCCAAACAGTTACTTCTTAGGGCAAAATTTTGTACTGGGACGTCAACACATTTCACAAAATTGCGCAGTCATAAACAGGTGGGGAAGTGGCAGAGAAAGTTCTCATATACCCTTTAATTCAACTTAAAGTAGCAGTGGCAAAAAAACCAAAAATTGTTCCACTGGAACAAAGTTCCACTGCAAGAAAAAGTCAGCAAGTGAGAGTGAACAAGTTGTCAACATAAATTACTTATGTATCAAAAGTAAAGTTTAGTTTTGCTGACTCAGAAACTCACTTTGCTATATCGTTGAGATTTTCATGCTTTCAGATCAGTTGAAAAAAGACAGCAACACCAAATATGAAAAATGAAGATAAAACTTCTCTAGAACTTCTTAAATAACGTATAAATTCCTGGTCGTTTTACTTGAAAATATGACACAAAAAGTAGTTGACAAAATAATCTCAACTCAACAACTGCTTACTCATTTCTTCAGTGTAGAATCAGTGTAGCAAATAATAAAAATAATAAAAAGAACAACAATCCACACCAGGGTGAGTACAGTCTTTAGGTGAAGGTATTTGGCTGCATTCCTCTTCAAAATACTCAGAGAAACTTGTGGAATTTTAAATAAAAGATAAACACTATTCCAGCTTTGTTAAATATTATTATGCTTTCATGCAGTTCCTCTAATTTACATTCACATAAAAAAGTCTTATTATCATAAAATCCAATTTAGACTTCTTAGATCCAGTGATTGAAGTCTTGAGCCTTTGTCTTTTATTTCTCTTTTCAAATACCGATCTGCTGTAGTCATCTAATTTCATTGTGATAATTCATTTCATTCCCCTATCATATCATTCACACCAATGAAAGCTTGGTCTCGAATCACTTTATTATTATCTTGCACAACATAAATATGTCTGCAGATGGTAAGAGCTCCACGTCGAAAAGTGTAAAGTTGTTTTCTGGCTGGCAGAATTGGTTTTTCGAACTTGTGAAATTAGTTATTTTCAATGGGTGTTCAGGCCTCAGATGCACACACAGGCCCACACGCACTCGCATGTCTAAAAGGACAAAAAAAAAGTGTCTAAATTGCAGTTGCGTGCTTGTTGTGAAACAGCTGCGGAATGATATTGACTTTCTTCGGGACGGATTAGTCACTGAGGAATCTGGGAAGGAAATTAGCATTCTGCATCACGGCCAGAGTGGTCTCCTGGTTCGCCTCCAAATTTCATCGTGTTTTTGCTGAATCAATGATACGGAGCAAAAGGACCCCATCGCAGCATATTTGGGAGACCAATTATTGTCCAGACAAGTCTTGCTGCAAACTAAATTTATGGTAATGTCTCTAAATTGTTTTTTTTTTTTAAATCTCCACTACTGTGTGTATGAGTGAATTCACATGAGCATGTTTACTCTTTCCCAGTGACGTCTGTGTTTTGTGTGTGTGTGTGTGTGTGTGCGTGTGCGCGCATTTATGGGAAAAATATTGCTTTTTCATGATTTGGCGATGCTGCAGGGGAGGAGAGAGGGCATTATTAGTAGCTGCGAAAACTGAGACAACAGAGCAGAAGAAACCCCAGCAGACGCAGTGAGTCATTCTTGGTTAAAAAGTGTTTGGGGAGGTGCAGTTAGCTAATATAAGGAACTGCAATATACAGTAACAAAAGCGCGGTCCCTTGGTGGTACTGTCAAAGACTTTCCAAACAATCCAAGAGCCTGTTATCTCTAATATGATTCATCATTCTGTGTATGTAGCGAGGCACTGAGCCATAACAGGGAGGAGAAAGATGGTTTGATTGCACAGCAAATCATAACAGTAGTTACAAACAACAACATGCAGAATGCATCAGCCTCAATCGGGAAAACAAACTTCACACACCACTTTACACGGCTCGGTCAGTTCAGTTGAGGGTTGTGAAGCGAGAGCTACATCTTGGTTCTCAGGGTTTAAGAGTTGCAGCACAGACGTCGACTCTAAGACATGGCAGAAAGGATTGTCTTAAAAGTTGCGCTGACTGGGGACCGGTCTCTTTAGAATCTTTTGTGAATGAAGTTGTTACACTTTAAAGTTGAGCTCAGTATCAAATACAAGGCCTCAATCAACTGAAGCTGGAGATTAATCAGTTCTCTTTACAACCCTTTCTGCTAGAAATGCTTTTATATATACTGCATATATAACTCAAGCACTCAGTTGCTGTATGATTTAGGGAACGATCCTGTCCTTGTTTAAAGTTTGAAATAGACATTCTTTGTCTATCTTTTACCAAAACCATGGACTTCACTTAACTTAACCAAATATTCTAGCTGCAGAAACTGATTCACATCCACAGTGTGATCCCCGTGTTGTTTTAGCAGTATGTAAATGCAAACTTTAGAAGACAGGGTTGTATTTATTCAATAATATTTCCATAAATAATCAAAAACACCGATTGCAGTTTATCCGAGGTTGTCAAAGTGTTTGTCTTGTCTGACAGAGAAAAGATATTTACTTTACAGAAGTATGTTTTTTTTGTGCCTGATAACTCAGTCAATAGCCTAAATCAAAAATTTCTTTTAGCACTATCCTCAGCAGCAACCAAGTCCAGCATGTAATCATGAAAGTTGAAATTTATCCAAAAAAAGAATGAAATAAAAGTACATTTAAAAAACAGAAGAACAACCCTGTTTCCTAACAAAACAATACTAGTAAAATAATTCATAGAAATTAAGAATACATGGGGATTATTATCCAACAATTTAATTATTAACTTGGATTCTCTCTTTTGGGAAGATAACTTGTTGTTACTATTATTCTTCTCTTGGATATTAATTTGTACACAAAAAAGAAAAAAAAAAGTTGATGTGTTGAGTTTACTATCATCTAATTAATTTCTATCATCGTCCCAGTTTTATCCTCATCATCATTTTAGGAACTCTGTACAGTGATGAACAGTTGTGGAGGAGTTAATCTAATCAAGACGGTGGTGCATTCAGTGGTGTGGCAGCTCCTATAGATTTTTAAACACAGCCTTCTCTCATTGGCTGAAGGCTGGTGGCTGACGGCAAGGCCTGGGTTTAGGTGGGAGACGTGAGGAGCCACCCGATGAGATGAGGGGAGCTCAACTTTTGTCGCCCTCTCTACACCTGTTTAATCTCACCACCTAACAACTTATTTCTTTGTAGTCACAACTTTCAAATCAAATTCCACCACACCATCAAGTAAAAAAGAACATCATTTAATGCTGATGTTGAACCATTCCACAAAATGCTGGAAATTTGTCACGGACGGTTTTTGTTTTGTTTCGCTTATTAGCTACGAGAACGAAGATGAGAAGTATCCTACATCACAGGAATGAAAAGTTAATTCGGTTTTGTTTCTGAGAAAAATATCCTCTTTGATTTCAGAATACTGCTCCTGGAACTGCATCTTGCGTGTGGGTTAGGGATGAGAAGAAGGAAGGAGAACAAATGGAAGAGCAAAGTGTGTGTGTGTGTGTGTGTGTGTGTGGGGGGGTCAAAGAGATAAGTGAAGAGGATGACGTGAGCAGAGAGGAAATCAGAGAAATGAAAACAAAAAAGTGGAGGCAGAGAGAGAGAGAGCTCAAACAGATTATTTACCTCAGTGGGTTAAACAGGGATGTATATAGGATGGAACGAATTTGAATGACAAGGCAACTGATTCCTCCTAATTGGTTTTGACTGTCTCTCTCTTTGAACTGCCGGTGCGCTGCGGCTCTGTTTCCAGGCAAACAGTTATCTCTCGCAATCTGGAGAGCTGCTTAAATTTCTCCGACAAATATCAAACCGGCTCTCCACACTGGATTAGTGGCAATTTAATAAGATTTGCACTGCAGCTGCTTGCACCAGGGCTTTTGCCTTTTGCCTCGAAGCCCAGTGGGGGGGTGGGGGTGGGGGTGGGGGGGCAGACCCGCTCCACCTTCCACGTCAGAAAGGCCATGCTCACGTCATATGTTCCCACCTGCAGTTCCACGTAAAGTGCTTACGCAAGAGAAGACAAAAAAGCCCCAAAAGTTTAAATATTGTTTTCTCTTAAACCGAGTGAAGTGTGAACTACCACAGGGGTGAGATGATATTTCCAATGCAAATCTGTATTTGGAGAGTTTTCTCAGAGCGAGTGAAGTATCTTGACATAAGGCAGATTCCTCCGCTTTTTTTCAAAGTACCATCGCTTGATCCAAGAAAGCTCTTGAGTGGAGCTGATTTGCATCGAAACCGAATGACATTATCTCACCCTGCGCCCCCCCCTTTGCTTTACATAAAATATAACAGATTTTAAGACTCTATGGTGGAAGAAATGACTCGTTCTGAGGGTATTTTTTTGACTTGGCACAATAAGTAGCGCTGTCAAGACCTCAGCGATGATGAGCTCTTGACTTGAGTGGCAGATCCTTGTTCTCAATAGCATCCGCAAATATCCCAAACCCAGAGCAACAAGCTTGCCTCACTGTCTGTCTAGACCTTTATTGACAGCTTACCACCAGATTAGCTGACTCCTCTGAAAGGTTGGGGAGTCTCCTGCTGGGCACATGGCAGCCAGCCCCTTTTCTCCAGCAGGCTGCTGGCTCCAGCTATGTAAACCTGATTCAGGCATGCGGCACCCAATTGAGTTTTATCTGATCAGCTCTAAAGTCACGTCACCCAGGCAGAGCTCTGAGTTGCAGTCTGGGTTAAAAATGGAGATGTAGGGTCCTGACAGTTTTGTCGTTCCCGTCGGTGGAAAATAACCAAGCTCCTGCCTTTACTGGGAAACTGCTTTCGTTCCTCATCACTTGATTGAGCTGTGATGGGATCTGATTTGATTAAGATTTAATTACTGAAACAAGTCTCTGCACAGAGATTCTCTCCAAGTAGTCAGTGACACAGAAAGGCTTCTGGACATGATTCCTCTTACTTGTTTAAAACTAATCTCCATCACTTTGTGCTGTTTTAAAAATATCTTCTAAAATACTAAGAGCACAGTAATGGTACTACTTTACTATTAATACACACCTCAACTCCCTTGAGTATTCTCCATAAGAAATTAAGGACTAGACTGTAAAAGACTGTAAAATTGAGAAATTATCCCATGCCATCATGTCTGCCATTAGGCTTTTGTATGTACTGTACGGTCTTTACACTCAACACTTTTGATTTGTATGTGGGTGCACCTTTCCTGAAATGAAAATATTCTAGTGCATCATTTTACACACATTTAACTGCAATTCAATCTGACAGCTTTGGTATTTTTGCAAACTTTTTGATCTCTAGTAGAGTTTCAAAAAAGACGAGGATAGAAAAAAAAAGTTTGCATGTGTTTGAACAAAGTTTGGCTGCGCAGCATGAGCTTGTGCTGAAAAGTTGTGGTTCTGCAGTGATTCTTTTTTTGAGCTACTACTATGTAATGCGTTGCTACCACAAGAGGGTGGGGGTAATGCGCCTAAATGCTGGTTGCCTACAGCCATTAAGTAACAGAAGAAGAACGCGCTGCTTCCATGTTTGGGCAGGTAAAACGTCTATGGCGCTGTTAGATAAGATGCTACTATACAAGCACGGGTAACATGTAGCGTCAACGACCGCTACGGCTTGTAAAATGTTGTGCGTGGAACTCCTTCAGAAAACAAAGATGAGACGCAGAGCAGCTAAGGTTAGCATAGAAGTCCGAATGCGTCGGTCTGCCTGTGCGCGTGCGCGTGCGACCAGGGAAACCAATGGCATTTCCGGCAGCACCAGCTGGATGCCTAATTAGCAAGCGTGCCGTCTTAAAGCTAAAACAACATGGCGGCCGCGGCGAGCACGTCCGTTCAAAGCATCGTGTTAGCATTTAGCTCAAAGCTCCGCTTTACCGTAAGTACTGCACCTCAGTGTTGCTAGCGTGGCTGTAGTTATGGACTTAGTTGTCGTTTTAGAGCAGATGTTGTGCCTGTTGCTACTCATTGAATAAATTATATTTTATTTACGGTAACATACTGCAAGTGCATGTCATCCCAAACTTGACACATGGATGGAATTGGGCCCTCCCGTATCATTAATGAGTGGTTCTGGGAGCTGCCAGACAGTTGGGAATACACTAGCATTTATTGTCTTGAGGGTAATAAATCTTGCATCTGATTAGTGCCACGCGGAAATAAGACAACAGTAAACACATTGTCCCCTCTCAAATGATGCAGCCCCTCTCTGGGCCACTCTAATAAATATGACACTTTGTTTTGACTGCAGCTGAAACACTCCAGTGTAATTTTGAACATGTCAGGATGGATTGGTGAGATGCATCATCCCCCCAAGTTTCATCAAAACCCAGTCAGCGGTGTCAGATCTATTCCATGTGACAACTGTATGAATTCATGAATAATATAGCACCCCCCCACGGGTTTATGAATGGAATTTTAAAATGCTGGAACGCGGTGGTGCGATGCATCGTCGACCAAGTTTGATCGTTTGTGACAAGGGATGTAAAAATGTAATCCAATTATTAAATTTTGCTCAATTTAGATTATTTCAGCAATGATTCAGCAGATCATAAAATGTCCCATTCAGTCACCAGTTTGCTTTGATTCACTTAAGGGAGCAAGCTGCCGATTTTGCACAGTTTGACCCATAGCAGAGACTAAAAGTCAGCTTCTCAAATAACTTTGTAAAAAGGAGAAAAACAGCTAAATAATTTAACACATGCGAACCAGAATCCGAGGTGCACGGATGAAATTAGTAGGACAAGGTCTGGTATATGAGGAAGAGAAAATTATCAGTATGTTTTCTTTCTGTGTTATGTATCAGTGCAGCTATTTCAATGAACAAGTATGCAGACAAGTGAGCCACAGAGCAGTCTCCTGCTCAGTTCTCATCGCGGGGGACCACAGCATGACGCTATCCTGTCCCCTGTCTGTCTCATCTTGCAGGTGTCCCGCGTATGGCTCTCTCTGTGGGTGGGAGCGACTGCCTGCGTGCTGGAGACACCTGCTCCAGCGACGACACTTGCAGCCCACGACTGCGCACCCTCAGGCAGTGCGTGGCGGGGGACGGCAGTGTGAAGCTCGGGCCCGGGGCGCGAAACCAGTGCGAGAACGCCATGACGGCGCTGCTGTCCACCCCTCTGCACGGCTGCCAGTGTAAACGAGGCATGAAGAAGGAGAAGAACTGCCTGAGCATCTACTGGAGTCTGCACCAGTCTGTGCTGCATGGTAAGACTGGCACTGACCCGCAGATTCTGATGGTTCTGTTCCAAGGGAGTGGGTGGGAGTAGGTACAGTATGTTTCTGGGATTATCAAGTTTATGCCTCCCATTACACATGAATTAGGTGGCCGCCTCCAGACGGCTCAACAGAAATGAAAAGAGAGATTATTGCATCAAAAATAGTTCAAACTGAGGCACTGATTCCTTTTGTTCTAGCCACACTCATTGTATTTTGTCACTTCAGTGCTTATTTCAAATGATTTTGTACTGTCATTGTCATTACCTACATTTAGACCCATTATTTTTGGTACACTTATATTCAAATTTGGTCATTTCAGCATTTATTTTTAAATTCAGACCAACTGAAAACTAGGGCAACAGTAGAACAAGGTTGATGATATCCTACAAGTCAGCTACAAATGTAACATATCATTCTCCCCCGGCTGGAGTGAGTATGCAACAAATATTCCTGTGATGCAATATATGCACAAGGTAACCCATGATTCTCAAGACCTTTCGCTGTGGTACATTAACCAAGCTGCATTCAGTACTCATGAATACTGCAGTTTAGAAAAACATTGTGTTTTCTTTACAGTCCCTGTGGTAACCCCACGCTGCTTTGAGAACCTACAGTACATATTAAATTGCAGACTTGTTTCATAACTGAAAGAGCCGCTAATTGTTTTTTAACTTCATATTACCTGCTTTAGTTGCTGTTTTTTTTTAATAATGATATTTAATTTACACCACATTTTAATTTCTTTTCCATTAAGTCAAGGCTGGATTACCAGCTCAGCAAAAAGGGGCAACTTCCTCAGGGCCATAGCACCTGAGGTCCCAAAAGTCCCAGGTTCACTCCATATTAGTTCTTGTGCATAACATTTCTTTCCTTCTTTCATTTGAAACATTGTTTGATTATTTCAGTATTTATTGTTCTCACGTGTTCTACATTTCTATATCAAGGTGTATGTATTGAAATTACCACAAACTAACTGACACACTAAAACATGGGGCCAGGCAGTACTATTCCATCACTTTTTAAATTTATTTGATACTGTGCCAGAGGGACCTGAAATATTGCACCAGAATTTTGGTAAAGCTAATCTTTATACTATCAGTTGGTCTCTGGCCATCTGGTTTCTACTTAATAGGGTACATACATATACAATCTGCAGAGGGAAGTAGTTGAGCCCCACCAGCAGATTTTTGCCCTGGTGCCCCCCAGCAGTTTGATCCAGACATGCATGATATAAACCATATATTAGTTTGTCTGTGTTACTCTGAGTGCAACTTTCATGATACAATTGAGTGTTTGTGTCAGTGTTTCGGAAAACTCAAAAGACAAATTCAGCAGTTGAAAAAGACAAATTATTTTGGGGGTTGCCATGACAACAGGAACTAACCTGTCTCCTGTGTGCTGGCAGGACTCAGCCTGGTGGAGAGCTACCCTTATGAACCAGAGGAGAGGGGCTCCGACTACGTTCGTCTGGCCTCCATTGCTGCAGGTGAGTGGGCAAGCTTCCACTGCCGCCTTCACTTACTCTTAAAGAAGTTACTTAAGCACTCAATAGCATCTACTTTTTACAGTGAAAAAAAACCTAAGTGGGTCCCAGCCAAGTTATATGTGAAAGAAAGAGCAAATCCTGATGTTATTCTGCCTCATTTTGACGGAGTAGACAGGTTGATATGCAGGTGGATGAGCAAAGTGTTTGATGAGTAACAGCCCACACTTTGCTTCTGTCTTGCCTCTGAGCCTGTGGGCAAGCCGCAGGGCTGGTATGTGCTGCTGTTAGCCCCCGAGGCACAGATTAATTACCTATTTATTTTAATGCAGCTGGAAGGAGCAAAACTGTGTGTGGGGGGGGGGGCAGAGAGTGGGAAGAAAAGAAAGGAAAGAGTCACGGTAAGAGGTGAGATGGAGGAAGAGACAGGGGAAGCGAAGTGAGAAAGAAAATGGAAGACAGACAGAGCCGGTTTGTTTACTCAAACAACACTACATTTTTTTTCCCCCTTTGGAGGCTGGAAAGAGAGCGGCTGCACACAAATGAGGAGTTACATTTTTGTTTTCCACTGGAGAGGACAGAAAGTCAAGTGTTTTGTTTTCTCCAACAGCAATTCTGCTCTGGATGACTGAGGCGGAGTTGGAGAGTCTGTGAAACTTAAATAATGACTTAAATGAAGTGATTAGTATGGAAAGCATTCGTGCATGCTTTTACTGTATGACAGTGAATGGCTTTTGAATGTCTGTTTTAAACAAGCTGGTGATGACGACTCACTGCTTAATTTAAACGGTCATACGATCACAAAAATGAGTCTCGTTTTGTTTAAATGATACATTTCAGTATTGAATAACACACCTCTGCAAAAATGAGTAACTGGTATGATTAAATTGTGAGAATATATTAGTATTCCAATATGAAGGAAATATAACTACGACTATTTCCTAAATGAAATCCTCTATTTTTTATACTACTGTATAATACATTGCATGTGTTTGTGGAAAATGGCTTTATACCTGTTAGTGGCTCACGGTGTCATTTTGAAGCAGTAATGTTTATTATGTTCAATATGGGATCTGATGGAGCCCTATGATTTTAAAGTTGCACAAGGTAGTTTTGCGTGTTGGCAACTCCCAGTGGCAACAGGGGGATTAGTGTCAATACAATTTTCCTGATTTCCATGAGGAAGTTTTGTACGGTGAGAGAGTGAGAGAGGCAAATGATTTCACAGCAGTGACGAGGGCAGTTCAGGAGAGGTTTTAAAAGGTAAGTCAAGGTAATGTTCAGCTTGTGTCACAGTTTTAATATTCTACTTATTGCACAGATCAGGGGGCGTGGCATTTCTACTCAACCCAGCTTTACAATAGAGTTTGTTACACTTCAAGACATGCATCTGAAATGTTGTGTTTACCCACAGCAGCGTTAGCACGAGCCAGTTAAAGGATGATTCCTGTTTATTACATAAATTGGCCCATTCCATACGGTCATTGGGAATTGATAATTTTACCCACCAAAGTAGTTCCTGAGAATCTGGGAATGCAGCCACATCTCTGAAAGGTTAGGGAACATGAGCAGCCAGTCAGTCAGACAGGTTTTAAATAACACGCCGTGTTTTTTAACCCCAAGGTTAGCCAGACTAAGTCAGAAGAGAGAACAAAGGCAAACATTAAAATCCAAACCCAAACTGCTGTTGTAAATATCCACCTCCGGCCTCAGTCTGACCTCCTGATTTACTGTTGACCTACTGTACTCTCAGTTGTTGTGCAAGAGGGATTATTGGCTGCATTTCAGGAGTACTCTCTTAAAGTCTTAATACAGAGGTTTCAATAATCTCGCCGAACTGTTGCCATGTTTACAATCTGTAATTGTCCTTATACTCAGGTTGCTTGCCCCTTCATGCTTCACTGATGCATTGTTGCTGTTTTTCTGGCAGCAGTTAACTTAGTTGTCATTTATTACAATGTTATGACAACAGATTAAAACGAATGCTATGAAAACAAGATACAAGGGAAAAACAGGGTTTCACCTTTATTCAAGTGATTTAGCTGAAACTGTTACATTGAGGACTTGTTTATGTCTTCAGTTTAACTGCCTTTTAATGAACTCAGCTCACCCTTAATGGACTTTATAGATAAAGTTATATATGTGGAAGTGTTACCATAACCAATTGGAGTGATGGTTAAAACTAAAAAAAGTAAGACCCAGCCTGTAGAATAATGTGTAGAATTGTTGTGTGTATTTTCTATTTAATTTATCATTTGATTATATTTAAATTGAAGTTAGCAAAACAATGACATTTAGGCTTAGAAGAGGGCTTCCAAAAAAAGCCCAAAAAGCAGTACATTACATCCTGGCACACCACAACCACCTATCCTGTATATCCACTCTGTAGCTAAAGATGACGTGCGCTCCCCCACAGAGATCTCAGGCCTCCTTCATTTTCATGCCTCTTCCCTCAACATCTCAACCAGCTAGTTTCAGACCCCCAGCAGTCAACTGCAGCGGTGAAATCAGCCTAGCAGCATTCACGGTTCCCAGAAAATCAACAGGCATGCGGTGACATTTACCCTAATCCCTTAACCAATTCATTCTCAATAAGGTGGTTGCATAATTAAGCAAGATCATAGATTAGGGGAATGGGAAACACTGTCCTCACCTGTTTGTGGGAGGCAGCTGGTCTAATGCGAATTGGGAAAAATTCATGAGGAAAAACTTAACGCTTCCAATTTAGCAGACACCCCCTTTAACAGACTTGATCATATGTTTGGTGACCTCATACATAAGCTGCTTATTAAAATGACACCCCTCGTTTTCGGCTGCTTTGAATTACAGCAGCAGCAGACCTGCAGTGTACGGCCTCCTCGTAAATTCACTCTCAGCGACTCCACGGGAGGTCAGAGTTGACATCCATGCCATGCATCTCGACAAGCCGGCTGCCAAAACAACAAAGACGTGATTAATGGATGTTTTTCCGCCCTTATAGCAGCTCTCCCTCAAACAGAGTAATGACCCTTTTCAGAGATGTAAGCCGCAGCCACAGCTCGTCACATTGAGGAGTATTCAAACAACACAGTACGTCACCCTTTTGTCAATTAATCAGTTAAGTAAAGTCAAGTCAGTGGTATTTGGAAAGTGCGTCAGTTAAAACTCATTAGATGTTCTGCAGCAAGAAATTAGCTTTTTAATGCATCATTGGTTTGTGGGAGTGGATGAAATTGTTTTTCCTCACTAAGATTTTTTTGCTTCATGCACCACAGCTGTAAGGCAAATACCAGCAGTTTTGCTTCTTTGGGTCTGTGCTTCAACAGGTTGGTCCAAAGCTTTGTAACATAATAAGGAATGCCCCTGACCATGAGCTTAAAGTGCTGAGTTTCAAACTGAGGATGCTTCAGATCCAGCCCTGTTATTGTCCTGCTGCAAAGTGCAACATGTTAACTGATTGAATATTTCAAAAAGTGGCAAGTGAAGGGCTTGTAGCTGTCTCCAATATAGTACTTACAAAAGATGACAGAGATGATCCACTTTTGGCTTCTTTAACATAATCATCATCTTCGCTGATCTGTGTCCTTATGTTCTAAATAATGGGTGTTTTGTCACTAAACTGCTAAATACAGGACTGTGCAGAAGTCTTATGTCACAATTAGATCATTTTATTAGATACCAACCAGGAAATATGTATGCAGTATTAAAGAACAGGACACTTTGAGAAATAAAACAGCTCCTACAAGCTTAGTAATTATTTCACGTGGGCTCCCTTTACACTCGAACAACATCAGGACTCTGGCTTGATCAGGAACTCTTTGTGGAAGGGTAGCAGCCCACAAATCACTTTTTGGGAAGGGGAACAGGGTGAAAAGACGAAGATATGCTAAAGCTCACAAAGTTTGGAATGAAAGTCTATGACAAAGGAAGTGTTGTACTTTACCTGAGAGGTTTAGAGCAATGAAAAGGAACTAGTGAACATGGCAGTAGTGTCATTAGTGTTAGGACTGCATTGCACGTGGATCGCGCAGGTTGGGCTTCATTTTATTCCTCTGCATATACACATACTAAACTACAAATAAGTAAAAAATATTTTAGTTACAATTAAATTAGTAAAGAAATGTGATACTTCTTTTCATTATAATGGTGTTTTTTAATGCACTAGTCCTACTTAAAATCATATATAGTTTAATAATGGTAAATATACATAATATTATATAATACAGTGGAAACTGCTTTTACTGAAAACTCTATATGGATCAAAAAGCTTGGGACAGAATGATTTCTTTACAAATGCTGTTTCAATGATTTGCTTATAATGAAGTGGTCCACTTACAGTTGCCTCGTTTCATAAATGACAACATATGGGGGGAAAAAAACTGCAAGCTGTGATATGCTTATGCTGTTCTTATCTATTCATACAAGGTTTTCTGAGCCTTTACAGTATAACCATCTCTGCCTGCTCTCCCCACACAAGTTCACTGCGGGGACATGTGTACTTGCTGTGCACACTCACGAGCCATGTGATATCTTCCTCTGCTCACGTCGCTGCGGGTCACTGCGTTATGTCGCCCTCCCGATCCTGCTCTGCTCGCGTTTGGGGACTTTTACAGTGCGTAACTAGGGTCCCGGCTCTCTCCCAGCAGTGGGTGTGTTGCGTGAGTGGAGTGTAATGCTCTCACCCTGACCAGACCAGGCCCGAAGCAGGAGAGAGCACAGTTTATTATTTCACCTTTTTAAATCAGTAAACATTGAAGTTGTCTGTCTCATTATTTCATATATTAATGTAATAAATACCATCTAACTGACACATTTGAGTTAGATGGTCTGCGTGAGAATTTAGAGAAATAATAGTTATAATAGTCATCCGTGATCACTGATCAATTTGAACCATACACACCTGCTCATTGTAAGCAGTTTCCACTGTGTTATCTATAATATACTGTAATATCCTAATATATTCAATTCAGTTGAAATAAATTGTATTTATATAGTGCCAAATCATAACATATAAGCTGCTTTACAGTGTAATGCTATAGAGAGAAAGACAGTTGCCACAATGGGAGAAGACTTGGCAGAAGTAGAGAGGAAAATCTCCTTTTCTCCCTTTTCCTATGTGACCCTAAAGTTATATTTGCATGTTGAGTGTGGAGAGCTCTGTGCTTTACTTCCTTATCTTTTGATTTATGTTCAATTTTAGCATCATTTTAAAACTGCTGCTAAAAATACAGGTTAAATGATTACGGGGAGGTGCTTTTTTCAGGTCAAGTAGTGTCTTCCCTTCAGTCTCCATACTGTATAGCCCCAGCTACCTACAGCAACAAGGTCAGGCAGGATGTATGTAGCCTGTGAAGCAAATCCCAGGGCAAATGATCTGTACAGCTCTCACTGCACCTCTCGCTGCTGCTGGTTAACTCTTCAGGGCATGCTTTGAAACCTACAGCTTGTATCAATCTGATGCACAAAAGAGAGATTTGCAGTGTTTTTAAGCGTGATAATGATATGTCCACATTTTTCAAATTGATGAATACAAGGGAGGTCTTGGGTAAAATGTTATCATAGTAGTTAATAATGTAAAAAAAATATGACAAGAAAACCAAGACAAAATTCCTTTTAAGCTCAAAGACAGTACTTTAACCTCAGACGCATTAATTTCAGATTATCTGCGGTGGTGTTCTGCAGCCAAAACAACAGGCTGTATTACTGTCCAAATACCTCACCGAGTGCACTGCAGATTTAGCATTTTGCTATGTGATGATGAATATTACAGGAGCAGGCCTGCGACTGGAAAACAAGCTGGAGAGCGAGTGCACTCGGCCTCCGGTGGCTCCAGCGAGGAAGAGCACAGGGCTGTGGTTGCACTGGGCCGTTCAGAGGTGTAAAATGGTGAAAGGCGAGGAATGTGAAGCAGGATGAGAGCGTGCCTGCTCGGCAAGCCTCCTCTGAATAAATAACGGCTTAAAAAACACAATGACAAGGGTTTCACTTACGTATGTACATATGCGCTTTCGTATCCATATGGTCATTGGATGCAATTTGTCATTCCGCCCCGCTGTTCAATCAGGTCCTGCCATCCAACCCCTGCCTTAGCTGCTTAGCGGTTAAGTTGGGAATAACCTATGCTTTGTGATGGGTTGTTAACTTGCTCTCCAAGGCCATTCATATTTTATATGACAGCTTGGTGAGAGCGGAACTCACCAGGAGACACAACTACAGGCAGTTTACAAACTAATGAGTGGCGCTATCTGCCAGAGGAGCTGAATGTCATCATGGCCATATTGACTGGGAGGTCGCTTGGGAAAAAAAGCAGAAAAAACCTGATGATGGATTGGGAAATAATGCAGCCAAAAAAAGATGGTTATGAAAGAGGCTTTCCGCTACCTCCACCGAGGTGGCTCATTATCGCAGAAGTCAGAGGGAGCACGGGCACTGAGGGAGGCAGAGATGGATAAAGTTGAGAAAGAATGGATGGAGGAGAAGGTAGAGAGAGCTGAACAGGGGACCGGAAGAGACAGATGGAGTGGAGGTGATGGCAGCGCTGAGAGTAGCAGGCACACAGCGAGGGAGGAAGACGGCAAAGGAAGGGAGGGAGTCAGGTGAGTCAGAGATGGACCCAGATGTAGGGAGGGAGTGTTGCAAAGATGGATAGATGGATGAAGGGGAAGGAGCAGTAATTACAGGCCTTGTTGTGTGGTTGGAGAGATATAGGAGCAGCTTTTTCAGTGCTGCCACTCTGCATTAACCCAGCAGAATGAAATATTCAGCCATTAGGCCTCGGCTGAAACACATCCAGTGCCGGGCTCATGCAACATTTAAACACCATTCATTTTCTATTCATTACAAGGGGGCCTATTATATATAATCATCATTTTGGTTTGTACTTCAAGAGACACTTTTCTGTTTTCATCTGTAAATGCAACACTGAATCTGAGTCTAGAGGTGAGAGTAGCAAGTCAATACCAACTCCAATTAGGCCTTGAAATCATTGGTAAACATTGCCTGGGATTTGATTTTCTCAGACCACACAGAGGGATGAAATGCTTTCTGTCCCCCATCCGTGTCTTCTTCTAGAGTCTGAAGTAACGACGGTGAACCGCTGTCTGGATGCTGCCAAGGCGTGTAACATAGACGAGACATGTCAGAAGCTTCGCACAGAATACGTCTCGGCCTGCATCCAGCCTTCAGCCCGCTCGGGGCCATGTAACCGGCCAAAGTGCAACAAGGCGCTGAGGAAGTTCTTTGACCGCGTTCCCCCCGACTACACCCACGAGCTGCTGTTTTGTCCCTGCACCGACACGGCCTGTGCGGAGCGCCGGAGGCAAACCATTGTGCCGTCCTGCTCCTACGAAGACAAGGACAAGCCCAACTGCCTGGCTCAGCTGCGGATCTGCAAGGCAGACTACGTGTGCAGGTAGGAACTGGGAATGTTCGCTTACATGCTGTATGCTGCCAAGAACATTTTACACTTTATTTCCTGACTTGGCATCACTTGACTCTCTAAACTGACAGTTTGTGGTGTCTGTGTCTCCTGTTATAGGGTCACAAAGGTGTTTTTACATATTGTAGCTCTGTTACTACAAAACGTGCACACATTACAAAGCATGCCATAGCTATTAGACATTGGTTGTTCTGTGTTCTTGTTTTCTCTTAATACAGAATAAAATAGACTTGGTGGTGACCTGACACTTGAAATTAAGTTAAGTAATGATGGCAAATACTGATTGATTTGGAAAGTCCTGGTCTGTGTAAGTGCTTCTCTGAAGCTCTTAGGTCCAAGATTTAAAGCTGAATTAAATGTTTTTTGACTGTTAGAGGCAGGCTCCCACATAAATAGCAACAAGCTTTGAAACACATATTAACATTATCATCAAGTTCTTACATTTAACTTGATTCCAAACACTTGCCTGGGGTAACTGACACATCCAGCATCTTGTTTGATCTGCCCACTCCTAAGAACTCTTTTTTATCTCTTTGTCTTGCTAGATATTTGATCAGCTTCACCTGCCAGTTGTTAACTCCTGCTCTCTGCTGTTTTATGCTCACCTGCCAGCTGGAAGAGTAATCTGATAGACCTGGAGCTACTATTACTATTACTGCTTGACTTGATTAAGGAACAGACATGGAGGAAATTTTGGCTCCGGCCTCCACCAACTTCTGAGACAAATAGCTTGCTTTTTCTTCTTTCGAAAAATGTTTTCGCTACCTGGTAGTGTACAGACAGTTTGTCAAAGTGTTATTTAATTTAATTATTTTTTAAAAATAAAAATAGCTGTCTGCAGCAGGAAACATTGATTGACGAGAGAAATTAGATTGAACCACATTAGTGTTATGTAAGTGTTGTAAAATTAAAACAGTGTGCTAAAAGCTCTGCTGAGTTAAGGCAATTATCCTCTGTATGAGTGAACACTTTATTACATAAACTCAGTTGAGTCAGTCTTATTGTACAATAAATACTGATTAATGCAACTTTAATAACGTGTAGGCGCTGCAACCTAAGGCTCAGTCATGATTCATGTCATGACATTTAATATGGCATAAGCTATACAAGCCATTTCAATCCAAACACCATAATTAGAGGACTGGCTCAAATATTGAGCTCAGCTTCAGTAAATTTTACGTCCAAATTTGCACCATTGACAAATAAGTCTGTTTTGACAGTGTTGACCTTTTGAGTGATTCCAAAACAGAAGAAGATGTTGTCGCTTACAAGACATTTTGCGTAGACATTTATGAAACAGGAGTTATTTGGTTGAAACATGTCTTGAATAAACTGTTTCACTTACTAGCCCATTAGCAGCTGAGCTAACCAGTTTGCTAACTGACAGTTTGTAAGCTAGCTAGCTTGGGGAGCTATCTGTTGGTAGCATATTCCCGGCTGGCGAGGTTGTTAACGAGAGTAGTTCACAAACTCAGCTCAGTTTGTCACCAAACTTGTGGTACCAACTGTTTGGCACTGAGGAGTGGATGAATTTCACTTTCACATTTGGGTCCCGATCTTTATGTTCACGTACATAAACATTACAACGTTGCATACGTGCATGGATGCACCAAGCAAAAAGACTTTCAATCAAACTGTGCTTGGGACTTGAACTTGTGTTAATTTTAAAAGATGTTGTTGACAGACACAGGATTATTTATCCGGGACAGCTGCCGCAAGTTGATTTTCATGACTGATTACAGCATGTGGCTGTATCTTCACCACAGTTGTCTTCAGTATGATGTTGCTTTGTCCCTGAGGACAAAAATGGCGCTGTGTATCCAGGAGGATAGGTCTGGCTGGTATGATATGTTAATTTAGATTTAATTAGTCAGATGTGTTTAATTAATTCAATTGTTATACTCATTAACTGTGTTTAATTAGTTCAATTAAATTCTGTATTCATTTTCTGGGGAAAGCAGCCAGGCATCGAGCAGCCATGTGAAATAGTCATTATTAGAATGGCCAATATCACTTGGGATTCACAGGGTTTTCCTGCCAAAGTACTCAGAAGACATGTATTAACACACAGCCAAGACATCAGCGGGATCAGCGAGTAGTTTGCAGAAAAGAGAAGCTATCTGAATGAGTTTATTCAGAATTTAATCTTTGTGTAAATGAAAACGAAGATTTCTGACAAATTACAAATGATCCAAATCCAATCAGAAAGCTAACCATGTCCTATGAAGTTATTAAAATTCAGAGGGTGTATTCCTCTTTGCCACTGGAGACTGAAAACATGGAGTTCCCAGACCCATCCAGTCAGCCTCCTCTCTCTGACAGCAAATGGTCGCCAGCGTTTAATCTAGTTCCTCTTCAAATGTCAAGAAGACAAAGGGCTTCATCTGTCATGGCTATCGATCAAGTATTATTCTCCACCGCTTCCCCGATGGATGGCGCGTCTCAAGGCCCCTGCGCGGCCCGCCAATCCCGCACCAGTCAGCCAGCATTAACCGGCAGCCCGCTGAGGATGCCTTCACTTAGCGCACGGCCTATGAGTTTTACACACATCATTATAATGACATGACAAACGAGGGGAGAGCAGGGAGTTGTGGTGCCCTGAGGGGATCCTGTTGCAAATGCCAGTCGACGGGGGCCGATGATGCGATGTGATGGCCGCGATAGCCTTGTACGATGATGATGATGATAAGGCTAGATCTCTGGGCAGCTGGCAGTAAAGGTGAAGGAGGGACGGCACAGCGGCTGTGGGAGAACTATTTATATGGAAGATCCATATTTGTCTAATCTCCTCGTGGCCAGGCCTGCCAGACAGCGCCCACGGTATTTAGAGCGCTGAGCCAAGGCCTATCTTTGCCTCTCATTGACTCTTTACAGCCTGGCAGCCTTCCAGAAGAAAACTGGCCGGGGAAAGTTGGGAGGCCGGAAAGAGAAGGGTGAATGTCACCATGGGTGACTGGAGTGGGATGGAAGCGCTGCAGAGCAGGAGATGTTAAAGGATGGTGCGAGTCAGTATAGGAGCATGGGTAGGCCGACGAGCCTTGTGGGTTTCGGATGCACATCCTGTCTTTTAGAGAAAGCTCTGATGTCAGCCAATCTTCAGTCAAAAGGTATGTATAGCGGCCAAGCATGAGTAATGATGGATGGCATGTTATTGCTCCCACAGGTCTCGCTGGGCACAGTTCCAGTATGACTGCCAACCCTCTGAGCAGAGCGCCAGCGGCTGCAAGCAGGAGAACTACGGAGCATGTCTACTTGCTTACACCGGCCTGATAGGTAAGAACTAAATCTTTCTGTTCCAGCTCTGGCTGACCCTCCTTCTGTGATGATATGTGAGGAACAAGAAGGTTTAGCGGGAGGAAGGCGGACAGCTGACAAGTACACCGAACAGGATTTGAACGAATGAATCAAGGATTGTGATGAGAAGCGCATTTTGGTGATCGATTGGGTGCTGATTAATGTGGCTGCAGCGTGCCCGGCCAAGTCTTTGGCATTATAAGTAGTGCAATTACAACTATTGACCGCTGTTTTGAGAGAATTATCCTTGACGTGACGATGAGTGGGGAACAGGCAGGGGTGTAGTACACGGCTTATTGTATTTAAGATGAAAACTTAAAAGATCATGTAATGCACCACGGGTTGTTAAAAAACACTCAGTCTAAACTTGTCATTATGGGACAACACCACCACACTAAACTGCTGCAAAATGAGGGCAAAAAAAGGTTTTCTGGGTTTGTGAGGGACTGAAGGAGACAAATAAAGGAAGACAGAGACAGGGGGCTGTGCAGCAGTGATTGGCCATTCTAGACAGCTGAAGTAGAAGTGAGACTCTGAGGTGTTGTTGTTTGGAAGGCAGGGACCCAGAAAATCGATGGAGGTAAATCAGAACTTTTTTTGCCACACTGCCTCAAAGTGCAGCAATTTTATTTCCCACCTCCTTTAAAAATACAAGCCACAAGGCTATATTACCCTACCCAGAGAATGACTTCCCAATCATTTACTGCTGAAAAGCTCCAAAGGCTGAAAAGAATAAAAAGAATACAATCTGAGAGACCTCTGTGATGGTGCCTGGGCTTTGCACCGCGGGCCGCTGCTCCTATCAAAGAGCACGAGTCACCTGCCCCGGTGGATATGCATGTTGAAAGCTGCAACTGTACTTGTTGTTTGGACTTCATCTGTCGTAGGATGAGGTTCATGCAAGACTCACTGAGAGATCAAGAGGAGGATATATGACAGCAGCTCTGTGACTCTTTTTTTAAATGCATATGTCCATTTGAAATGTGACTTTCTTTGTGGATGGACATATGCATAGTAATGTGGAGCCTTGTTAGTGACTGGGATGAAACCAGTTACCATTTGATCACCAGGGTGCTTACTTAACTAACCTGCCAGCCCCAGTCTCTGTCTTTATTCAGTCTGCTTTCATCTGCTCAGCTTTTCAAATTCCTCTCACTCTCTCTCTCTCTGTGCAGACTTATACATGCACACTAAGAACTCTGTTTTAACCTGATTAGGGCAATGCTGTGATGACAGACATTACCACGTGTAAAGGCCTTTATTTGATTATTGTAATCAGGGTAAGGTCATAATTGGGCTAAGCATAACAAGATTAAATCAACCAGAATTCTGTTCAAATGTTCAATTTGTTGGGACATTAAGCTCCTTAGTCAAACCCATTTTTTAAACCTTTTTTTAAATTTTTAACGCTGCACATTTCATGAGGCATTTACGAGATGCACATTGCTCTAAATGACGCAGGGCCACAGGCTGAAAAGCTTGCATAACCAAAGACAGGAAACAATGTAAAATATTCAGTTCACTTCAACTAAATAAGGAGATTTCTTCCTGTTTATATGATCTCCTGGTTAGAGACAGTGATTGTGTTGTAAACCCAGTAGTGTGAGAAGTTTAGTGAGCTAAACTATGTTAGTGTGCCTGTAAACAAACAGAACTCTTGTCTTCCCCTCTCCTCCCCTCTGCAGGAAGCACAATAACCCCCAACTACCTTGACAACTCCACATCCAACGTGGGACCCTGGTGCTCCTGCGCAGCGAGCGGCAACCACAGGGAGCAATGCAACGACTTCCTTACTTTTTTCCACGACAATGTCTGCCTGAGTGAGTAACAGCTGCACAGAAAGACCTCCTGGCAACAATGTAACAATAACAAACCGCAACAAATAACCAGTACAGGTGTGACGATTAGCAACGTAAAATAATCCATGACACTCTCACACTGCACACATCCTTTGATGTAGTGTAACCCCACTGTTAGTCAGCCTGAACCCAATTATTGACAGTGCTTTATTTATTTATTTTTTTTAACATTTACTACTCTCAGAACTCCATCTGTTGGCATTTAGCCATCTGATTAGAAAATAATATATATATAAAGTAAAATACATAGTGTAAAATAATGGAATTTAGCATTTAACCTCTTATCCAACCTTTTACTGTCTTTGATATTTTTGCAGTAATTTACAGGAGACGATCGTACCACTCGATCGCCTTCACTTGAGATATGGAGTTTATTTAAAATCAGTTAATTTTAGTGTCTGGGAGCAAGGGGAAAGAGCCAGCTTGGCTCCGTCCAAAGTTTTTCCGACTGAGCAAAGGAAAAGGTAGATTTACTTTTGAACAGGGTCAGGATAGCTGTTTCTTCCTCCTAAACTGCTACGCTAAATGCCTACCAACTCCAGTTCTGGTTTTAACACACATCAGTGTTGTTGATATTTTCATCTCTTCTTTTTTAATTACATAACCTCAGTATATTAACCGAGCTACTATCCTGTGCAGCATCGAGCAGGACAAGAAAACAAACAACAAAGTTCTAACTAGCAAGTGCTCTCCAGATCTCTATTGCGTTTTTCTTTCATAGGATCTTAGAAGACCATCCTTTTGATTCCACCAGTGATACAGTACAGACACTTCATAGCTTCTCACTCTCCATGTGTTTATTTCAGTCCATATTGATTTATTTCTTAGCACAAGTAAGACTCGCAGACAAACAGGCCCCCAACGGCAGCAGTGACAGACCAGTGACACCAAACACCAAACACTACAGACAGTAATGGGTTATGACATGTAATTCTGTTTTGTTTAGACCATGTCTGAAAATTTATCACCGTTGAAAACAATATCTAACAGAAACATGTTTCTTTTAGTGGCAGCACTAATTATAAATACACTGCATGCACAGTTATTAGGCAAGTTGTATTCCTGAGGATTCATTTTATTGCTGAACAAATACAGTGCTCTCAGTCAATTCAAAATGTTAACAAACCTCAAACCTGAATATTTAACAAAGGAAAAGTGAGTTTTGGCTTTCACAGTTATTAGGCAAATATTAGTGTGCAGAATTATTATGCAACTAAATGAAAAACTAAATTTTCCCATCTCATTTGTTTATTTTCATTTATTAGAGTAACAACAAAAAAACAACTCAAAATTTACAAATAAACACTTCAGACATTTAAAAAAAAATTCAGTGACCAATATAGCCACCCTTCTTTTCAGTAGCTGTCATGAGCCTTCCATCCATGGAGTGTGTTTTTTTTTCTTCATCTGTTGATGGTCAACTTTTGGTGCAGCAGCAACCACAGCCTCCCTAATGCTGTTCAAAGAGGTGTATTGTCTTCCCTCACTGTAAATCTCACGTTTAAGAAGGGCCCACAACTTCTCAATAGGGTTAAGATCAGGTGAGGAAGGAGGCCATGTCATTATTCTGTCATCAGCCACGCAGTGGAATACTTGGATGCATGTGATGGAGCGTTGTCCTGCATAAAAAATCATGGCCTACTTGAATGATGCAGACCTTTTCCTGTACCACTGCTTGAAGAAAGTATCTTTTAAAAAAACTGGCAGTAAGTTTTGGAGTTGATTTTCAGTCCATCTTCAACCTGAAAAGATCCAATTAGCTCATCCTTAATAATAGCAGCCCACACCAGTACCCCACCTCCACCTCGCCGGTGTCTTGGCTCAAAGTGGCGCTCTGTGCCTGTTAGTGATCCATCCACGGGCCCATCCATCTGGTCCGTCAAGAGTCAGCTTCATTTCATCTGTCCATAAAACCTTTGAAAAATATGTCTTCATATATTCCTTGGCCCAGCCTTGATGTTTGAACTTATGAGTCTTGTTCAGTGGTGGTCCTGTTTCAGCCTTCCTTACCTTGACAAAATGTTTGATTGTTCGGTACTCACGCCTCAATAGCTTAGCTACTGCTGAGTGCTGCATCCCTCTGAAAGGTGTTTTACAATTTTTTCAAGTTTTCAGAGCCTGTTAAATCTCTTTTTTGACCCATTTTGTGGGAGGTAAAGAAGCTACTTAATAATTATGCACACCTTGATATAGGGTGATCACTTAAGGCCACACCCTCCCTCATCACACAAATAGACATCACGTCATCTGATAATGCTTAAATCCAATAACACTCAAGTTTATATAGCTTGGAGTCAGAAAATATGCATTCAAATTACGATAAGGTGAAAATACTCCCTTGCCTAACAATTGTACACACAGTGTGTATCATTGACTGATAAACCACAGCTGATTATCCACCAATCCTGTTTAGCCCTTTACCTTGTGTTGTAGATTGCATTTATCCAACAGCACCAATAAAACAGCTGCGTTATAAAAGATCATCCCTCTGAATGAGCCATAGCACCCGTGACAGAAGACTGACACGCTGCAGTTTATTCTGGGTTATTATTATTTCTAACAAGAGAAAACAAGATTTCATAAAGCTGTCGGCTTGAGTAACAACACCAGTGTCAGACCAATGACACCATTGACAGTACAAAGCAAACTGCAGCTGCTGTCATGTGGAGGCAAAAAAAGAAAAGAATGCCGGTGTTAAATTCACACATTCAGTTATGAGTAAAAAGAAAGAGCGTCAACTTCTCTTCACACATGACATGAGTGGCCTCTTACTCCTGATTCCACTGGATAGCTATTGTGGCTGCGTTCTGGCGCCGTTGGCTCCGCTGCCAGAAACGATCTGATGGCGGTCTAGCCAGCATGCCAAAGTGCGATGGACATGTCACTGTGGATTCTCATCACAGCCACAGATTAGAGTAGTCATTTGAGAATGAACAGCTGAAAGTATACATGATCAGAAGCTTAATAGTTTATGCTACGGTTCTGTGACAGGACACAATGCTGGTAAAGGGTGTTCCCTCACATCAGTTTTCATGGTCAGACATCCTATATTATATTTACGGTATATTATGTATATTATCCAAGTTTAGCCTATTGTTTTGTCCCTGAACAACAGTCCTGTGCACTATATTATTAGAAATGAGTGTTCCATGTGTGAAAACTTTTTGCCAAAATAGATTATTGTTGTAGGTATATAATAATATTAAAATCAGTGATTCCGTAATTACTTTCATTGCAAATTGGTGACCGGTGAGAGGTGACCTATATTATTTCTACAGTGTGTTTGGGCCTTGGAGGAATACTCTTCAGATGGTCAATTCAACTCTCCTTGCTCCCTCAAATGCAAATTATTAAACAGGTTCTCAGTATTTATTAGGAGTACTCACAGTATAATTGAATATACTAAGATCTTAAGTGTAAATCCCTAGTAAACACATCTTATTCCTTAACCTATTCACTAACCTTGTGTCTTCTCCCCTCACACCTACTGGTCCCAGTATATGTACACAGTTTGCATTCCCAGAAAGTATTTTATTAACCGTCAAATTAACTACTAAATAGTAACATGAAGGAAATAAGATTCCTGAAGAGCATGCAGACTAAAATTTCGGGATTATTCATCAGAAGCAATATTTTCTTCTCGTGTGACGAAACTCTCTGTACAGTAAATCACTTATTTATTGTATTAATTATGCTCCACAAAAGCTCTGCCACTTGAAGTACTGGTTTTAATTAGTCAGTGCTACAAAGTTGCTGCTGCAGATTCCCAAAGAGCAGGGGGAATAACTTGTGTAGATATTTTTTTTTTAGATTTTAAAAGATAAAAGCCTGCTATCTTTTTCCAGTGGGTAGGTTCTGTTTTTTTTACCCATGGAAGAAAATGACTTTGAATATTTGTAATAATGATTTCACTTCGCCGCATACAATATAAAATATAGAAAATGAGTATTGCTCAGTACTGAATACTGGAAAATCTAAATGACCATAATCAGTCCTTAATCATAACCAATTGCTTTCACTTGTAACCATGTCAATGAAGTTTCATCAACCTTAAAGAAGTCATTTAAATGCAAACCATGAATTACATCGCCATTAAATCCAGTAGGTTTGGTGTCTAAACCTAAGCAAACCATTAGCATACAACTGACTTATTTTCTGACAGTAATGATTAGGTTCTGCCAACAGAGGTATTAGGTCAGATCATTTGTTGTCCTGAAGGGCAGTTATGAGCCATTTATTTTGTAGTTATTCTTATATATATTTATATAAATACACACACACAGGTATTTGACATTGATTAACCTATTACAAATCTCATTTCCTTCTTATCATTTCACTCTAGTGCTTCTGTATGCTTCCACCTGAGCATGTACATGTGTTGTCTGAATTCCCTTTGCGATGTCAGAGTTGGGGATGCTGCTGCATTCAACAGTATTTAAAACAGTCTATTGTTCCCTGTTTATGCAGTGGCTGCCCTTTTAGGCTTTCTCTCTTTCATTCTTCACCTCTTCTGTAACTTTTCCTTTACACAAGGTGCAGCGCAAAGAATGCTTTCAGGCAGTGAAGGTAAATCATCATCCCAATTTGTAACCTTCACTGAGGCGGTGTGTTGGAGCCTAACGGAGGCTAGGAATGTCTTTTTTTTTTTTGTCCTGCCTTCAAGTGTGGCCATGTTGAGCAGATATAAACTCTTTTACCTGTAGCTATAGACTGATGAAACGTCATACAGCCCATTTTGTTTCGACAAATGCTTAACTCTCCCTTCAGAGGACAATACAATAGAAAACATGCAGGACATTTATATGCTAATATGTATAGTCTATACAGATGCATACACCTCCTCTCACTTCTACCTTGCATGCGTCACTCACTGAGGTTATATTTGTTAAGATCCCTCTGTTCTCACAGTAACCAACTTCAGCTCGCAAATGAAATGGATATTGTCCTGCAGTGAGTTGAAGCTCCCAGAGTAGTCACACATGTTTTTCAGCTGGTTGATGGATGTCTTGTTTTTCAGTGAAACTCATCATATGCATCCTGCAGCCAGGACTCAGCCTCGCTAAGGCAGCTCCTGTGTGCTGTTTACTGTAAGCTCCTTAGAGAGGCAGAAAAACAAACCTCAGACTGACTGGCCTCATTTCCCCGTGCCTGAGCTTGAAGCTCCTCTCCTCCTCCCTGAGCAAATGGCTGAAGCCAAACAGTGATAATAAAGATGAACAAGTTTCTAATGGGAACAGCGATTCATGGACCAGTGGTGCACGTCCCACTCTCATCTCAATTGGAGTTCAGTCTTGTTTGCCAGGCACAGGCAGGTCACACTTCTCTTTTGGGGAGAAAGTGTATGCAATGATTTGGCGAGGAGCGTTTGGATTCGAGCCAGTAATTGGGAAAATGAATCTGCCTCACGAGAATACCTGAATGTCTTTCTCTTCCCCATGTACTTCATGTAATCACAGTGTACAGAGAATGAAGTGTTACTCATTTTGGCTCGAGCCGAAAGACTCTGGTGTCTTTCGGTGATGGTTCTGTTTAACGAGTGGATGGCGCCATTGTCAATTAAATAAATCCTCCCGGTCTCTTTTGGTGCTTGCATCTTTTTTGCGACTGAATTCAGCATTATTTTTTGCATCCTGGGCCCCCCAGTGCTGTTGCTGCTCTGGGGCCTGTTTGCTGAGACAGGACTTCAGATGGCCTTTGATGACTTTGTAATTGAGCATAATTTGGTTTCCTGCCTCTGAACTAATGAGGTGGACAGAGAGAATAGTGGCAGGGAAGAATACAGTCGTTTGCAAGTAGGGGAGGGGGAAAAAAACTGCAGGAAAAAAAAATCATGTCGGTGGAGTGAGCGCTCTCAGGTTTTAAAAACAGCTGTCACCCTGCCTTACCTCCTCATCACAGTGATAATAACCACATCACTATGCAGAACAGCAGCTCTGGACTTCTTCATTCTCTGAAAGCTCAGTTTGTCAGGGAAAAATGAGAGGACAGATGGAGGTGAAGCTCATTTATTTCTGCAATTATTTTAATTTTTTCTGGAAGTTAAATTGGTGGTGTAAGAATAGAAAGTGCTGGGTAACCAGCAATATGTCAGGAAGGTTGGAGACGGGAAGCGGGTTTGCAGAGGATGTGCTCTGCGGTGTGGCTTCGGGTATACCTATGAAGTCAGTTTAAAAAAAAAAAAAAGTCCCTCAGGGAAAAACTTAAAAGTCAAAGAGATGCGAGATGGTGCTGCTTAAACAGCCGTGTCCAAACATTTACAAAGGAACTGTCACAACAGCTTACCACTGAAGATATCAATTGGCACTTCATCTCCGCGTGACGGCGGGTGGCAAGGCACGGTGGCGAGCAGCTGGAGTCGCCCCCCTCGCTTGTCTCATCCGTCAGCCTGCCAGGGGATGGCTGCACGCTCCCGAGCGCTAACTGCACACTTTGAGCACGGCGGCGCACTTCCCCACCTGTCCTACCGATGCTAATGACCCACGGCTCCATTAGCACGCTGGTCCACAGCCTCTACTGCAAGGTGCTGATGTGCACACACCGTTGGCCATGCTCGCTCTGTTTTCCTCACTTATTGACTCGTTTCTGTTGTGTTGCAACTTTCAGATTCTCCAGCTGCAGAGCTGGCAACAAAACTCCAACTCTGTCCAGTAGTTGATGGTCAAGTGGTGGAAGTCGAGTCGAGGCTCTGCACTGATTGCTGCTGAATTTTATTCAAAAAGGCAAAATACCTCAGGAGGGCGGCTCAGTTTGTAGTTATCCTGTGAGAAATCAGTACTTGCGTGTCACACCCTGATACTCTGCCGTAGGTTCTGCTGTAGGAAATCCCATCACTAATAACTATTTGGTCGCTTACAAAATCTAACATTTTTTTTGTTGGGTTTCTTTTGCTGGGAACAGATGGAATAATGGTGTGGTTTCATGGCTAAGTACCCACATCCATCTCCCAGTATAATAGCCGGGGATATTAATTGATGAATGTCTCATTCATGTTTTCATTTGAGCTTGTTTTAATTGAAGTGACTTTCATGCAAACGTAATTGCCGCAGAGTAGTCCATTAGCTGAATGAAAATGAATGCTTATGGAATATTAATTCATCATATGATCATAAGTCATTCTGGTCGTGGAAAATCCAAAAACTTGATGTAATGGGTTTCCTTTGGGCTATATAAAACCATATAAATCCACCGACAGTAAATTATACATGGCACAGAATATACATATTGTACTATTCCCTACAGTCTTAACCTACTTACTCTAAGTGGTCTATTGAAATATTCACCATGATAATTATATCATATCATTACAGATGGAAAATTAGAAGACTGACTGGCATTGTAAATCCATTTGTAGGCAAGTCAAAGTCGAGTCTGATCTTTTTTGGAAGTTGAGGTCACAGTTGTACCACTTTGTCTATGTCATCCTACTTTTCCTTGTAAACATTTAAAAAAGTAAAGTGAAAAGTTGAGAAAAGAAGCATTTGGACATCCGGGCAATCAAGACTTGTTCGCCCAAATGCCCCACTCCCTGAACTCAACCTTATTATACAAATGTTTGCAGTGCTGACAACGAAGGCATAAACCATTATCTGAAAAGAGGGTGAAAGATCTCTGAAGACTCACACTTCTTCAGGCATCATTATAAATATGCAAATGTTTAACAACTTAACAGCAATGAATGACAACCTGAAGACTGTGTAAAAAGTAATGGCCTAACTGCTGAACATAGTGAAGCATTTAGAAACTAAAGAGCCCCATATTTTCTCTCTGGAGTTAGTGGAGGTCAATAGGGACAGACATATGTTCCTCCATATCTTCTAAATAGTGTAAGTATGGTCGTCATAACAACTTGGGAGGTGACGATTTGTCATGGTTGTATTCACATCTTTTTTTTTTTTCATTGCCTCCAAATGGCGACTCTCTTCTAACGTAACACGCTTTGATCCCTTTCCTAGTTAAGTCTATAACAATGCATCATATTTTATAAAGTTACGTATTGAGTGTGTAGAGTACTTTTTAACATTTGATCACAATGTATGAGTTTCTAGCTTGACTTTCTTTTAAGGAACGTGTCTGACACTCCTCTTTTATTGGCTGACACTGGTGTCTTTGTCATATATTGTATAAAAGCAATGGAGGATCCCACCTGCTGCACTGTCACATTTACGTTGACTGAGGCTCACCACCCACTTCACATCACCATCCATCAAACACGCTCTAAAATGTTTCAGCTGTAACATAATGGCACAGGTAGAATTTAGATTAAACCCACTCTGGAAAGTGTTTTGAAGTGACAGTAAGAACGACAGTTCGTGATTTCACAAAAGGTTGTGGGTAGCGACAGTGGGAGATGACAGAATTATTCATTTTAGCATGTTTGTTGAGCATAATTGTTCTCCGCCGTTGCCGGCTGGTAAATCAAAATCTATTTAAAGTTACTATACTATTGTTTGGTGAGGGGTTGTTATGATTCAGCTGTTGCACTGCTGGGGCTATCAGAGTATTTATGTGCTCAGCGGTTACTTAAAGACTTGATAGTTTATTTACCACACGTGAGTGGTGGTGACAGCCATATTCATTGGGCGTTGAGTCAACTTTATTCTCAAGTGCCACTGATGCATTGTTACATCAGGCTGCCAATAGTAGAAAAATTGTGCAGTGTAGCCCTCCAGTGTAACTGAGGGTGACAACAGGAGCAGCAGCAACCAATCAGTGAGCTCTCTCGTTCTACCCAATCAGCAGCTGCCCTCACACTTTCATAACTTTGCTTTCATAGCTTTACAAGCTTGGTTTGTGAAACTCTACTCTCTAGTGCAGCCACTCATTTCCAACGTGTACTTTGATGAATTATCACTGCATTATGACATAATTAATTTTCACTTCTTTCACTTGTATTACTGCAGTAGAGGACTTTCAGCAGATATTGGTGATTTTGTGTGTGTTGGTGCCTGTGACCCTGTGTAGTGCTCATATTATACTAAAGAGAGGCTCCTGTCAGGTTGAGAGGGTCTGAGAGTGTGTGTCCTTGGTTTTCACCGAGTGAGTGAAAAGCACTGGAAAATAATTCTACAGTGTAATTTATTTATAAACCATGCATAACATCAAACTATGTTCACTTTCATTTAGTTTATAAATTGTGCAAGCCATGAGTTGGAAAAAAAATCTTAAAAAGGACCTTCAGTTCCAGGACTAGAGTCAACAACAGGTGTTTTATAGAAATAAGCCAGCTAAGGCCACTCATCTGGTTAATGGAATTGATTGAATGGGATATTGAGGAAAGCCTGATTTAAGAAAAAACTCTTAGTCTTAATAATGTCAGCTGTTCATTACATAATTAAACCAAATGTTTTGTAATTCCTTAAACTGATGACTCTAACTATTACAGGCTTGCCAGTGCAAAAGGTTATTCAAGATCTAAATACCTCTTGCACTCAGTCAAAATTATAACATCACCATCGTGCATACACCCGCACCTACTAGCCTTCTCTCTTTTTATACCATGAGAACACTATGACTTGCCAGGTCTGTTTGTCTGTTAACCCTGTGACCAATAGAGTTCTGAAGTGTGAGGGACGCTGACCCTGGAAGTATTTTTCCCCTTCTGTCTTCCCATTTAAGTTAAAAAAAATAACAATAATAATTCCAGGCTTGATGTTATTTAACCATCTCTTGAATGTAATTTTTGGCATTGTGGAAGGCTCAAACTTCTACAATTCCCATAACCCTTGGCCTGCGTTTCCATGGAGAAGAAGCTACAGAGTGGGGCCATCAGAGCAGCAGCAAATTCAGATAGCCTTTTTAATATCATCTTAACAAAGAACTGGATATTTTCTAATGCTTTTGCCAATCTCTTGTAGTAATGACAAGGAGAGTTTTGTACTGATCCAAGCCATAGAGAACCACCACATAACTTTGTTTATGAGGAAAAGCAATGGGACTTTTACTTTTGCCATCAGGGGTGCTTGAAACCATTTCTCCCACATTGCAGCTCAGCTTGGGTTTAAAGGCAATAATTGGGGGTAAAAAAAGAAAAATCCATCCAGCATTGCCACCCTCCAGTCGCAGGGGGTTGTGCCAACACCACTATAGTTTGGTGCACCAGAATGAGGTCAAGACAAAGCTACAAACTTATTTAGATGAGCAGCACAAAGATGAGATTTATGCTTTATCAGAAGCCAGATATGTATAGTAGACTATATATATCTGGCATATCTACAGTACACTGTACATATCATAGTAGACTTTCCTTCTGTCTGATGCTATGTTTCTCACACACTGCTATACTTACATATTGTAACTTCCTCTCCAAGGCACTATTATTTTCCCTCATCTATAAAACCATTCTTTTCACACTGACTATATTTTTTTATTCACACTGCCAGTCACACTTACACCATAGCTGTAAAAAAAATGTATTCTTTCTCATTCACACCACACAGCACATTATCTACCTATACTGAGGGAATAAGGGTGTATGTGAGGTTATGCTGGGGTGTGAGTATAATTTAAGAGAAACTCCCCTAACTGACAACCACACTATTATATGCATAGAATTCCCTGCAACATATCATACATTGGGGTCCAAAGGTCTGAGGCAACATTCACATTTACTTGAATGATTTTGAATGCAGCCTCAGTATTGAAAAGCACCAGGAAGTGAAGAAAACATCATAAGGGAAATTTTCACCTGTCTTTTAATCCTACCCCTAAGCTATTTAGATAAGCTAGATAGCTAGCCTGGATTCAAAAAGAAAGAAAATTAACTCACAGCCCTTTATTATGATTTATTGTTCATCATTTTATATTATGAGCAGAGTTCTCCTTTTGCTACTCAGATTTGCCATTAAGTGAACTGACATTATGTCTGACTCGCAGCAGCTCACGCATCTGAGATTTCCGTAATTAAAACCAAAGCTTCACTCTGCCACCCACTCTGCCACCCACTCAGGCCAAAATGGCAGGGTTTTTCATCTGAAATTTAGATTTTAGTATTTGGCCATAGAAAAGTGAACTCATGCTCTCACACCACTTTTTTCTCTCTTGTGTAATGGCAGACAGCAGTGTTGAAAATTGCAGACTACAATACTTTTTTGCCTTTAGGAATAACATATTTTAACTTATTCCCTAGCCATATGAATAACATATGTTACACATTTTCCAGGGTGTTTCTCACATTGGTGGCCCAGAAAAACTGTCACAATGTATGAATTGGAAAAAAAAACATTATTCAGGAGCATTCATTTCACTACAAATGCATCACTTCCTTTGAGCAGAAGTGTACATACTCCAATTTTCATTATTTATAAATAAGCTGATTGTGTCTGTATTTTTACCACTTACCACAAGACATTTTATTTAAAAATCTTTGCCATATGCACTCAAACTGTAAAGCACTCAGAGAGTGCAGACTTCTGCCAAGGCTGAATATTTCCCCAAAACCAGAAGAGTATCCAGATCTGGATCAATGTATGATATTTTCTAGAGACAGCATTCCCCCTGGGAATTGCCCTCTTTCATGTGATGTTTCCATCACTCTCTTTCATGTGATGTTTCCATCACATGAAAAGAGAGTCATGCAAGGAGGAAAAAGCAAAAAGGCTGATATGTAATTTAGCTTTCCCATTTGTCACAGTTTGGATGTGATCTTGGACACTGCCAGTCATGTGTTTAAAAAAAAAACAAAACAAAACCCCAAAACAACTAATTTTCTCTGTTGCTCTTGTGTTCTAGAAAATGCCATCCTGGCATTCGGGAATGGATCAGATGTCAAAACTGGTGCCAGCCAGCCCGGAATGCCCAGTCCAGCGACAGAAAACCAGAGTCCCTCTTTGGCAACCACTGCCCCAGGCCTCTCCATGGAAACAGAGCAGAACATTCTGCGAGCACAGATACCGACTCAGGTGGGATAAAAATCATCGTAAAAAGAGAAAAAATATCATGAGTAAAAAATGTCTTTTAACGTGCAAAAAAAGGTAATAGAACAGCATGTCATAAAAATGCAAAAAGTAGTCATAGTATAGGTTGTCCTAAAAATCTTAAAACACCATTGTATGCTATGTTGTAAAAAGAGAAAGAATGGCAAGGTGTAATATGTCTTCAAAATGCAAAAAATGATCATATTATAGTATGGTGTGAAAATGCAAAAAAAAGGTCATGGTATAGTATGTCATAAAAATGTGAAAAAATGTCATTGTATAATATGTCTTCAAAATGCAAAACATGGTCATAGTACCTCATAAAAAGAGAAAAAACTTCATAGTGTAATATGTCGTAAAAATGCAAAAAATGTCAAGTATGTTTTTCCCTGAAAACACCTCAGAACAACTCCAAATACTGTTTTATTAACATTACATGGTATATGTGTTAAAAATACAAAAAAAGTTCAAAAATTAGGATGTCATGAAATCGCAAAAAACCCCACCATAGTATAGTATATATATGTCATAAAAAGTGAAAAAAAATTCTAAAAAGCCAATTTGCTAAAAATGGTGGCCAGTTTGCTAAATAGTATGTCATAAAAACTTTTTAAAAAACCCACAAATATAGTGTGTTGTAAAAAGTTCATAAATGTTATAGTATATTTTTAAAAAATGCAATAAATGGTCCTAGTATGTTGTAAAAAGAATGTCATATGTCACAAAATCGTGAAAATACACCACAGTACGTGTGCTGTAAAAACAGAAAAAACATCAAAGTATTGTTTGTCTTGAACGCAAAAAAATGGTCATTGTATATTGTCATAAAAATTTAAAAAATACCATAATTTAATAAATCATAAAAATGCAAAAAATGTATACTAAATAGTATACTACTTAGTCAAAAGAAAAAACATCATTGTATAATCTGGATTCAAAATTCTAAAAATGGAAATAGTATGTCATAAAAATGCAAAAAGTGGTCACAGTATAGTATGTCCTAAAAACATGAAAAAACACCATACTACTTAAGCATTTTGTCAAAAGAGAAAGAACGTCATAGTATATGTCTTAAATGTGAAAAAAATGTACGTTGTAAAATTTGAAAAAATGCAGTGGTGTGTTGTAAAAAACCTAAAACACCAAGAGCACAACACAAAATGTCTTTGTATAATATGCCTTCAAAATGCAAAAAATGGTCACAGTACAGCGTGTCATAAAAGTGCAAAAATGGTAATAGTATGCTATTTCGTAAAAAGAGAAGACGTTAAGACGTTTGGTCTTAAATGTGTTAAAAAAAAGAAATAGTATCTTTTGTCATAAATTTGATAAAACATCGTATAAAACCTAAAACAGATCCAAGAAATGTTCCATAAACGCTTCATAGGATGTCACAAAAACTTGAAAAAATGCCATAGTCTAGTAACATAAAAACAATAAAGACAAGACAAGAAATTTTTATTTGCTTAGCACCAAATCACAACATGAGGTCCAACAGATTCCAAAAAGAGTAATCACATGGTGACACTGGAGACAAAAAAAGAGGAGATAAATGCAGAACAGGTTTACATACTGTCATGTAGGGACAGACTGGATGTTATGACAGTAACAATAGCCATACATACAAATGTAATGTTATCACTGATGGCAAAATTAATTAATGATAATTTAGAAGTTGTAGAATACAGAATGATGACAAAACACGTCACAGTATGTCTTATAAACGCAAAAAAGCCATGCAAAATGCAGAAAAGTAAGTCATAGTTGTAAAAAGTGAAAAAATGTTGATGTGTGGTGTAGTGTGCTATGGCATAGTATGGCGTAAAAGCACAAACACGCTATTATTGTACAGTTTATCTAAAACGTAAAAAAGTATACTATGTTATAAAAAAATCTCAGATTAGAAGGGTATAAAATATTTTAGCATAATAAGGCATGAAAATATCAGTGGTTTAAAAACAATAAAATTGACAAAAATTGGCAAATGACTAATCCAGACGCCCTCCGCTTTCCTTAAGGTGAACGAGAACGACAGACTGTGGGGTGACGAGGGAGACTCCACCCTTCCATCCCCGGGGATCTCAGACTGTGGGCCAGAACCCGTCCACCTATCCCTGCTACTAGGTCTCGGCTGGCTGCTGCCCACCCTGCTGCTCCTCTCTGACTAGTGAGAGGCCTCGCTCGCTTGGTCTCCACAGACAAAACTCCAGACCTGGGTGGGGGAGAGTTGGGGGTTGTGAGAGAGAGCGAGAGCCATTGTTATGTGTCAAATGACGGTAGGGGAAAGGTTTGACTCTGTCTTGCCCTGGTCACAAAAATCACACTTAATCTCTTTGTGAATCATGACTCAGAACAGATGTGTTGTGCTGTGTAGCCCACGCCCTTGAGAAGACCACTGGAGAGGGTGCTGCTTCTGCACTGGGGGGGGGGGAGAAACACACACACCTCATTTCTCGCTTCACGCCTGTTCAAACACAAACTGTTACAAACAACTCACGCATCCGAAAATAACATCCCAGTCTAAAAGGGCCAGTGGGTTCAGAAAGTGTACAGTGAAGAGACACTGAAGATGCAGTGCAGGAAAAGATTAAAATATATATATATATATAAAACAAAAAAAACTTTTTTTTGTCCTTGAACATTCCTTGATGTAAAAGAAAAATATTAAGTGTTAAGACTTTTCTCTCAGATGAACTGTGATGAGATTTAAGGTGGATGTGTGTATGTCCTTCCACATGCAGCACTTTGCTCTTTCAGCTTTGCTCTTTATTTCGACACCACATTTTGAATTACATTAGACATCATTTTATAACCCAAAAAGTTAGATTGAGGCACATAACTATCCAGTCAATTCATAATGACATTCTGTTTGTTGTGTTTTAAGTTGCAGGTATGTAGAGCTCATTTCTGAGAAGAATTATAATTGAAGCTGAACGTTTAAAGCCTGTAAATGTGTTTTATTTTGTCAAACCAGGACCTGCATTAGTTATTAGCCTTGAACGTTTCATTTGAATGCTATAATTTCATGTGAATAGATGTCTTTTTTTTTTTTTTGGCAAATGGTGGATACCTCACTTTGGAACTCGTTGACCTGCTGGGGACGCGTCCCTCAGCGTGGGACGTCAAAGGATTCAAACTATGTACTGCAAAAAGCACAGCTCTGCTTTGTGGGGCGGACGTGTGCGTGCAGAGTGTTCAGCGCATTGCGAGAGACTGAGGTTGTTTGGGAGCAGACGCTCTTAACAAGGAATGTGTCACTTTCAATACTGCTGTCGAGGATTGCCATTCACTGAACGTCGAGTGACTTTAAACGGGAGAAAATGTGTTGCCTCGAGCCACGGGCAGAGCTGATGAAAATGACACATTCTCGTTCATGTTGGACCTAACAAAGCTAACACACTTTAAACTTATATTATTGTCATAGCGGCACAAGAGTTGTTGGGTTTTGCCTGCTGAGTTGTGCAAGAAAGACGAAAATACTGTTCACGCTTCCTCCGTGATGCCCATGTAGATTTGAAATTGGAGTTTTAAAGGGCCGGGTCGCCGCACATCTTCTCACTTGCATCTAATGGTATGTATTCAAGCAGACACAAAATAATCGTTCAAAATTTACCATCAAGCACTGAAGAACTGTTGATGTAGTCTCTCATGATAAAGGAGCCCCAACCAAGTAAATGACCATACTGATTAGAAGTTGGACATTTCTGTATTGTAAATCCCTTTGCTTGAGTTTATGAAATCTGTCAGGCACAGTATATCTAATTATCATGAGCTATAAGCCATAACCATCAAATTTTTTTTTAAAAAGATTTCACGACATGTAATGAATATAGAATATATGAAAAATTTACTTTTTGAATTAAATGACTAAAGAAATTATTTTTTTTTCAATTTTCTTGAGACGCACTGGTATTTTGAATCATGTATCTCCAATATCTCCAACTACCTTTTCTTGGCATAGTTACCGACATGCAGATTATTACATGGGATTACGGTGTATTATTAACCCCTTTTCTAGCTGGTTTAAAGCATTGACTTTTTTGGGAATGACTCTCTGAGGAGTGTCCCAGTGTTAACATGAAAACAGTAAAGCTTTAATACACTACACAGGTTATGTTATACTGTATGAAACATGTATTACTACAGACAACCTAGCCAGATTATGCTAACTTCAAAAGAGTTGCCACTGGTCGCAGTAGTAGAATATTACATGACTATTATGATGAATAACATTGATATCTGTACTGTGGCAGCGACACACGATTATGTGCGAGGATTCGAGCTGGACTGGGACATTGCTCACGGACAGATTTGATGGCGTCTCCAAGCTTGGGCACATAAAGTCAAATCCGTCTGCACGGAATGCCATCAGATACAAGTGAGAAAATGTTTTTGAGCGAACCAACCCTTTAAACTTCACAAAAACTGCACTCATGTGGTTTCAGGATGATAAGAGCGTTTGAGCGATACCTCCGGTTCTGCCTCCATCTCTTATTACGATGTGTCACCAGCCGAGCTCCGCCGCCCCGTTTTGATTTGTCCCGTGCTTTAACAGTCGGCGGGCGTCGCGTCGCGTCCTCTGGCGCCGTGAGGTGACTGACCAACCTGCTTCCTGTTCGTCTGCCCCGGCAGAATCCCAGATGTGACATGTGTCACTTCCTGCAAATAAAGATGACACTGTAAATGGAGGTGGTTCGGACGGGTTTTCTTGTGCAGAGGGACTTTTTTTTTTTCCTCCACCTGTTCTGAAATTTTTCGTCAACTGACAAGATGTGACTCTTGACCCATGTGACTCCAGACTCATTGAATTTCAGCACCACTTCTCTGTGTTTCAGAGGAAGTACTCAACCTTTTCCTCCCTCTAGCAGCGCCCATGGCATTAAGTTAAAAATCCATTTTTCATGACACACACACGGCGTGATTTGTAAAGATGTTATGGTATATTGTATATACTACACAGTGTATACCATATATACATATGCTGTCTCTAACATTCATACCTTGAATGATAATAAAAAGGATTTTATCCAAAGTTTTGCTTTTGATATGTCAGACAAAAAACAAATCACTGAGAGGCTGATTCTGACATCAAAAAGTTAGAAAGCACAACTTTCAGCACAGTCCTGTGCATCAGAAACTTTAATAAATGAGACCCCTGGTGTAAACAAACCTAGAGCAAATTTGTGTTTCTTCTAGCCCACTGTATACCTCAAGGCTATGGTGTGAGGAGGCTTTTGTGAGCAGCTCTGGTAAAGCATACTGCAGCTAGGAAATATGGCCAAAGGTAACAATAACACAAAAAAGCAACTGATGTAATTTTAAAAGAATCACAGTGTCTCATTGTTGTCTTCTTTGCTTTGGCAGAAAAATAAATAAATAAATTTTTAAAAAACGGCTCAGGAAGTCATCCTTTTGCAAAGTGAGACTCCAGCTGCCTGTGTGCCACCTGTGCTTTGCATATGGAGCCATAATTGGTGCCGGTCACCATGTTTTGGGTCATCAGCTATGTGGGACAGACCTCCTGCTGTCCCACATACTGGAGCTGTTGTGTCCATGGCTGTGACTGCTGCTGCTCATAAAAGGCTAAACATCTGACCACTACCAGGAAGATGAGTTGCGGTTTTAGGTCTGTGGGGTTTTAATCATAATATATCATAAAAAGGAACAAAACAACAACAAAAAAATCTAAATATAGTGTTTTATAAGCACTTCAAAGTATATCTTCAAAATGCAAAGAGTATAGTATGTAAAAAAAAAAAAAATACCAGAAAAGGTAATAGAACGCCTCCCAAACGGCCAAAAAGCCTTGTAAACAGACCAAAAAATGTGCATTATGACATAATATACTATGACATAAAAATGCAAAAAAGAAACATCATCGTAAACTATGTCATAAAGATGGACTCCAGGTTTGCTGTCTCAAATTAGCATGCAGCCCATCAGGTCAGGTGATTTCTGAATTATCTATTTTGGTTTTATTTAAATAAAGATTAGCATTATTTACTTGTTTGATAACGGCAGAGGAAGAAGCACTCAATGTAAGTCAACATAAGCTTCAACTAACCTGGGAATTTGAAGCCTCTGCAGTTTGGTTACCTCCTCGGACAGGTTCTGGTAAGCAGGGAGAAACCTCTGGGAGAGGATAGACATCAGATAATGTTAGACGGATGAGTGGAGATACATCTGGATATAATCAAATGGAGGGGACTGACGTTTAAGACTGTGACAAAGAAGCCAAAAAGTAGCCTCTCCACTTTTAAACCTTTTCTGATCAGTGATCGTAAAACCAAACACTTCTTCTCAAACGAGTAAACACTTGTGTATTAACAACTTACTCTTGGTGTTGCAGTCAGCTTCTGGACCCGGTCGAGCTCCTCGGTCCGGCCATCGAGGACGGCTGAGATGCTGATGTTCCTGCCGGGGGTCAGGTCAGCTGGAATAACGGCTGAAGTGCCATCTGAAGGAGCACAGGGTTAATATATATTTAAATGCACTCAACCGTGAAGAACACGTCACATACAGACATGACAAGAACTCATACAGCGCTACATCAGTGGGCCGGTACCAGTACTGCTACATGTGTCTTTAGAGTACGTTTTGTGACACAGGTGTTTACAAACGCATTAACTGCTTCATGTCAGATTATTTTGTGAAACTGACTGTTAGCTTGAATGAAATCCCAGGTTCTTTAGTATGAACAGTGTCAGATTTTGGATAAGCTGCGTTCATAAATCAACACGTAGCAAACGTCGCCTCTTCGTGTCATTCCTTACACAATTTGACGTATAACTGTTTCAGATTTAAATGCGTGCTGAACATCAACATAATCTCGTGGCGTCTTTTATTCACTGTCGACATCCATAATGTAATCGTTCTCCTTTCGCTGGCACCGACTGATGCGCATGTGAATGAGGAGAGTCAGCTAGCAAAATCAACCCTGCCACGTGACCAAAATAAACAACTTTAAAGAGGGAAAAAAACACCAGACTCTTACATTTACGAGATTATTCTCATCTATTTGTGACCTTCTACCCTGTAATTTCAGATTTGTTTTCCTAAATGTGTCCCTAATACATCGTCGCATGAAACAGTAGGGCATATTTCAGCCGAAACTTAATTAACATCTACAAACACAACAGAGGATTACCTGTGGAAGTTCAGAGCCACATGCCGCACCCGGAACATTTCCGTCTCTTAGGCGTTCACAAAACGACGACAATATGGACGAATGTTGAAACTGCCAATTTAGCGGTTAGTTGGAAATGTTCCTGACAACTTTGGAGGTGGGCCGACGTTGTTACAGAACGTTTAAAGTAACAAAAACACTTACTTTTTCTCCCGACAAAGGGGGAGGGGTCTACACTAATTATGTCAGGACGCGAGATTCAACGTCAAAGATGGCGCGCGGCCTCTTCACAGCTGCTCGCTGATTGGAGGGATTCTGAGCGGAGCGCGCTCGATGCTGCCTCTGGTGGCCTGGTGGTCTCTCTCTCTCTCTCTCTCTCTCTCTCTCTCTCTCTCGCTTCAGGATTTAATCTCTTTTTTTTCTTTTTGCTTTAAGTAATTCTGTTTTTCATGGTACTTACATATACTAATACTTTGCTCCCTGATACTACTACTTTTACTTAAGTTGCAAAAGACTGGTTACATTATTGATTAATATGGCCATTATTTTCTCGATTCAATTGAGTAATCAGTTTTGTCTTAGTCATATAACTTTGAAAACATCTTGTTAGTACCTCCCACGGCTGTGACCGATATCTCTGTATTTGTCTTGCATGACAAAGAGTTTGAAAAATCCAAAACATTCAGTTTTTTGCTTGAAAAATGACTAGTTTCCCAGTTTCCAATTAATTTTCTGTTGATCGACTAATGTATTCAGCCACTAACCCACCTCTACAGTGATAAGACTGACATTTCCAGAAATGGGGGTAGTGCTAGGATTATTTTGTTAACTCTGAAAAAGAGTGAAGCAAGACATTTTATTCCCTAGAAAACTAATTACTGAGTCATATTACAAATTCAATTTTTGCAGACATTTGGTTTTATTTGGTGCTGTTAGTAACATCTTGGATGAGATTTATCATTTTAGAAGAAACCTGTTTTTGCTTTTAGAGCACCTACTGCACATCAGCAGACAGGTTCTCATTCCCCAATATGGATTTATTGCAGATTATTTATGAGTGAAACCCTTCAACATAACAAGTGCTTAGGGGAAAAACATCATCATTAGTCAAAATCTGACAGCTCGGTATAAAGGATGAAGTGGGGGGTGGATACATGGGAGAAACTCCTCAGAGAATTGTTCACTAATTGTACTAATGTGTCTAATGCTGTCAGCAAGATGTGCGTGAGAGAGAGAGAGAGAAAACACCACGCAACAACAAAATACAAATGCAGCATTTCTGAGAATTACATTTCACCGTGTAACCTTTGTTCAGCAAATATGAAATACGACAGGGGAAATTTTATACAGACATTATTGCCCCTGACAGCTCTGCTGAAAATCCAGCCGAATCAAAGCTGAGGGGAGATAATTATATTAGACTGTTTGGTGAAAGCAATCAAGATGAGATGACCTGGAAATGAGAAGTCTGCGAACAGTCTCTGCTTACTCGGACATAGACTGGGAGGAGGAGGAGGAGGATGGTTTCATAAACAGCATTGCCATAATGTAAAGGGGGGGTGGGAAGGCTCATATTAGCATAATGCCACAGAGCGGTGGTATGCAGGCTGTCAAAATGATCAGGATGGATTTAGTCAAAGACTTGGAATCAAAGGGCAGCACCTAATCATCTGTTTACACGCCACAAGAGCTTTAGGCAGGGTGGAGAAGAGGAAACAGGGTGGGACAAGGTTTTGGAGACAGAAAGACAAGGAGAGGACAACAGGTAACAGTGGGAGGAGTGAGAAGGGAGGAGGAAAGGAGAAAAAAACAAATGGGGAAAAGTGGTAAGAGAATAGGGGAAATGGGAGGGTTGAAAGAGGACAGAGAGAAGAGGAGAGGGCAGCAACAGGGGAGAGAAGAAAAGAGAGGGTGGGTCAGAGAATAAGAGGAAAAAGAGAGTGATAGAAGTCAATAAAGAATAGAAAGGAGTTAGGCTGAAAGGAAATGTGTGAGGTGGAGACAGGAGAAGAAAAGAGAAAGGGATAGAGGAGGGGAAGAAGAGATATATCAAAGAAGGGGCAGAAAAGAGACAAGAGCCTGCATGGGGTAGGAATGGAAAGAATGCGGCTAGGAGAATGGAGGGAAATAAAGACTGAGGTGAAAAATGAGAGGGTGAGAGAAAAGGAGAGAAAGTGGGGAAGAAGGTAGTGGGTAGCAGATGGAGACAGATGAAGATGATAGAGGCCATGGAGGACAGAAGAAAAATGAGAGGGAGTGGATGTGGTGACTGGGGGAGATAGAGCAATAATACAGGACAAAAAGAAAGAGGGAGAGAAAGTAAAGAGCAGAGAGAATGAATGAAAGAAGGGAGTGTGTGAAAGAAAAAAAGAAGTGTTGGAAATATGAAGAAGAAGAGACTATGATGATGAAGAAATAAGTGAGAGAAAAGAAAAAAAGAAAAGAAGAAAGTCAGGGAAGCAATTACAGAAGATGTGAAGGGTAGAGAAAAGAGGGATGGAGTAGAGAGATGTAATGGCGAAAGAATGGTTAGGAGAAAGAGCAGGAAAGAGGGAAGAGAGATGGGTAAGAAATGGGGGAGAAGGATGGCAAAAGAGGAAGAAATGGACAGGAAAGGGGAGAAGAAGGTGAGAGAGAGTGGGTGAGAAAGAAAAGAGGGGGGCGTGAGAGAGGAAGGGGAGGACGAACGAGTGCAAATAGTTGCAGGACTAAGGGGAATGAGAGATGGAAGTAGAACGGAAAGTGAGAGAGGGATGGAAAATATGAAGACAAACAGGAGAATGGGGTGAGTGAGAGTCATAGCCAAGAACAAAGGAGGAAAGAGGCAAGGAGAGAATAAAGAGGAGGAAAAAAAAAAAGGCGTCAGACAGAGGAGAAGGTGAAAGAGTAAGTGAAGACGGGAAAGAGAGGGATAGGTGAGAGTGATAGCTCAGGGCCAAAAGAGGAAAAAAAAGGATGAGAGGAGAGTGGGAGAGAGAAACAAAAAGAGACAGAGTGAGAGAGGGGGAGATTAAAGGGAGAGAAGGAATGAAAGAGCGATGCAGGATGACTGGTGATGAATAATTACCAGTGAGAACGCTGCAGCTCAGCGACACTCAGCCTCTCCTGCCGCTGCTTAGCTGCAGGGCCCGGAAAAACATCAACGCGGGCATTAAAAATAGCAGCGATTATTTGAAAACGGGCCTGGAGAAAAAGTGTATTTACAGATAATAATAATTCTCAACATTTGTTTCATACCGCTCGGCAGACAGCAGCAGATGGGCGAGATGTGTCACAATATCATGATCCAATATGGCAAAATGAAACCCCCCCCCCCCTCCAAATTTATTTAGGTCTTTCTACTTTTGATTCAGAGTGAGACATCGTGAAAAACAACTTAGCAGACTGACATGAAACTATAGATTTTTGTGACCCAATCACCTCCTCTTCTCACAATCACATCAAATATTTTCCATATCAGAAACTAATTGCTTGATTATGTGCATGGCCTGTAGAGGATGTATACAAACTTGTCCCTGTTTTAGTCTGGAACAAAATAGTAAACTTGACCAACTTGATCTTGCCAGTGTGGAAGCTGCATCAGTGGTGTTGTTGAAATTCCCAGGGACAGACTAATGTGAAAATATTAGTTCCCCCAGAGGATGAACTTCATGTGATGTATTTTAGGTCATCGTCAGGTCAAACGATCATCATCATGAGCAAAGGACGACCAAATTATTGGCTGTGGTCCCCAGAGGATGGAGCTTTGTGTCATCGTAACCCCCTAGGTCAAAATTTCCATTTCAACAACAACAAAATATCAAAAATCTAATTACAAGCTTGCCATAATAATTTAGAAGCACAGTTTTGATCCCATTCCATTTTGGACATGCCATAAAAATATCTTCTTTTTTTTTAATAAGCTACATTACCATTAAATTTTATGAGGACGTTTACGCTCCTGAGGATTTACACATTTGATTTTAAAACTCCCTGGACTCCATGGAAACATTACACATTATGAGGTCAATGCTGCAGCCTCCCGGGGCCGCAAACAAGGGTTGTTTTTGAAGTTGTGCCATCAAAGAGAACTGTTTAAATTTTAGTGTACTTACTTGAAAGATATCTCACCAGAAACTGGGCATATATTCCAAGGCACCATCCCCTCGGGTACTCCTGGCAGAGTCAAACAAGCACTATAGTAAAAATTTGAAATTAAGTTTAAAAAAAAAAAGAAGCAGTTATCAAGACAGACAGCGATGGATGGATTTTCACATTTAATAATAGACAAAAATGTTCTGTCATTCTTTTATGTACATCAGTAATTACAAGTTCATTAAGCTATTATCCTCAAGTTTTACACGTAGTTTCATCAGCTTCTAGTAATGCTTGTTCATCTTTACACTGCTGTCTTACATACAAAATATGCTATGTACTGTAGTCACATTTTTAAAAGCCTGTGGAAGTTTTGCCATGAATGATCTTCTTTTTTTTTTTTTTAAAACCCATTCAACAAATGTCATTCACAATACTTTCTCATTATTTACAAAAAAACAGCAACTGCTAAATTATACATATTAACAAACTACTTTGTCAGTATATATAATGCCGCTATACAAATGGAGACAACGAAAGAAAGAAAGAAAGAAAGCGGGTAATGCCTGATTTTACAATGACCTTATTCTGATGCTTCAACCTGTGTATTAAAACATTTTCAATTGTTACTGCTGCCATTGTTTGACACCACTTGTACTTGCATTGTATTAGGAAGAGCTCCACTAACTAATCACACTTTATAAATAAGGTATTTGTATCAGTGAATACAGAGATTAAATGAGCTGAAATAAGGCCACTGTAAAGTTCAAAGTGTTACCCATTAAAAGATTGAGGCTTGGAGAGCGCACGTCATTAAATGGGGACGAGTGCGGCAGGTGTGTAACGGTGGCACGACGGCAAACTGAACGGGGTTCCGACGCGTTTCCCTTTGACAGACTACTACGGTCCCTCTCGGATATTTTGAGCAGCTCGGGGGCCACTTCACACTCGGGCGGCTGCGGATCGCGGAAAAGACGTAATCATCTGGAAAATCTGAACTTTAGGACCAAGGAATCCTGTAATGCAACCTCAGCGCAGCTGCCTCAGGAAAGAAAGTTCATGTTTACCGACGGGGCTTAACGTGTCCGACCGAAGCGAGAAACCTTAGTGAGTCCAGCTCTCCCTGGACAGAGCGGAGGTTTGTATTGTGCTCATGACTTCTTCATTTGTCACTTGTATGGGCTCTCATTTAGGAAGGATGGGACACTCCTCTCTGCTGTGGCTAGAATGTGTGATTCGGGAAAAAAAAAAAAGAGTGCATTTTTTTTGAAGCCCCTGCCAATTCAACACTTCACAATTTTGTTGTGCTGCTTTTCAACAGGTCTGGGGATACCTGGCCGAGCCAGCCGGTGAGCAGCCGCCACCATTCAACTCACACAGGCACAGTGTTTTTCCACAACACATCATTGCGAGGGTAAAAGCTACTCATCGCACAGCGGAGGTGTGTTTGCCCAAACGGCAGAAAGCCTTTCACCTGCAGTTCTTCTACCACTCCTCCCTTCAATGTCTAAAACAGATCTATATGTCCATGTCTTGCTGGGGAAATGATCTTTATACCATTTCTTCTGGCTGCTTTACCATAAAAGCAAGAGTGGACACACACACTGTACACATGAATTTGCACTAATCCACTGACCTGCAAGCAGGGTGATGGGCAAACACAGCTATGTGCGAGCAAAGCAAGTAAACACGGATGTAAACAGCATGGGATTTAAAATGTATTAAAGCACGTGAAGTTTGCAAGTATTTTACGAGGAGGGGATTTGTTAGAAGTCAAGGACACACACAGTGGAGTCCGTCAGCGCTACTGAGCGGGAGCAAGCAGCGTGGCTATCCCCCTGCTGTAAAACTGCAATGGAAACACGCGGCTAAAGTGGATTAACCCCAGGCCTGTAGAAAGAAAACCAGCATCAGTGCGGCTGATGAGAGTCGTCTTAAGGTTTAGCAGTTTTAGGAATGTGCAGAGAGGCCCCCAAACTCCACGCGGGCTGGAAAACAAAACCAAATTCATCCAATTACCGACACTGTGAATCTGCTAAAGGCTCACGTAATCCAACAGAGAACAGCTGCAATAACCAAAAACATCTCAACGGATGCGCATTCAACCAGTCAGTAGACAGTCCAGTCCAGAAGAAGAAAATATGTCGGCTCTTCTGGCTCAAAATCAGGGGACGCTGTTAAGTAATGTGTGTTTTGCGGTTTAGAATTCAGTCTGCATTAGTTCCGCCCAGTCGAGCGCAGGAGACGTCAATCAAGCGCGGTTTGCACACACCCACACGCGCCACAGAAGACATCTGATGAGCCAAAAACTAAATGAAAACGCCCGTGTGGGTGGATTAGGCGCAAAGAGTCTTGGATTAACTTTGAAGCCGCGATATTTCCTCTAAACTTCCCTAATCGCTTTCTCCCTAGACCTGTGTAGGAACCCAGAGCGCGGCTGCTGACAACAGATCTGGGTCAAATGAACGTTTACAGACAAGAGAGTTTGTTTCCGGTCACTCGCAGGATGACGGAGCAACATCCGCTTTGTCAAAGAAGAAGGTGTTAATCATTTCCAAACACTATCAGACCCAAGAACTGTTCTTTCAACCACGAGCAGAAGGTCAGAGTTTAGAGGGGCTCTGGACAGACTGGAAACCTCACGTCCTCTCAAGACAAACCGCCGTGGTCGCGGTCGGAACCAGCTGAGCTCTCAGTTCCTGCACCATCTGTTGAACCACTGCACCACCCGGATCGCAGGCTGTTGGGACTTACACCCCCCCAGTAAGTTCCAGTTTACACGTTTACCTTGGCAGCACAGGTGAGTTTTCATTTTACATTCATTTACAAAAGAAAAAAAAAAAAAACACAATCTGGATCCTTAGTGAAGTTATTACTACAGTACATTTGAATCAGCTGTAGATTCCTATGTGTGAAGCGCTTCTTTGCAAAATAGGATTTCTGCTTTGTGCGAAATTACAGAAAATTTGCAACCGAGGACGACCGTGGTCATACATTTTCTCACTGAATATTGTCACCAACAGAATGAAGTCAAGTGATTTTCTAACAGTGAGCGGGTAGTGCATTGTGGAATGAAATGAGACTTCGGCTGATCTCGGAGCTGCTCTCGTCGAAGCGAGAGACAGAGATGCCGTGCATACATGTAAGTGTTTTCAGCGTCGGGGGCCAGTGGACGACGGGTCGCGTGACGTCGCAGGTTGTGTTTGCTCGCCTCTCTCTCGTCTCTATCAGCTCAACGGCGTTACTGTCAGCATCCCAAATTGTTCCCGGCAATTGTCAAAACCAAACAACATTTCTGGAATTAAACACGACCTCCGTGCAACGGTTGGCTAACTTGCAAAACAGACAAGGTAGCGCGGGAACAAAAAGTCCAGCGCACCTGAGAGGAAGTGACAGGAGCGTAGGAGAGAAACTGTGTCATAAATCGTAAAAAGTAAAACTCCCACAGCCTGACAAAAACCTGAACTTAATAAAGTGTTTTATACAACTCTGAAGGGCTTCTTCTTGCGGGAGGTTTTTCCTTTCATCCGTACTGGGATGGACAAACTTGCCAACCGCATGCCAATTTTTCCCACATTTGGCTGACAGCTGAGAGTGATCCTTTACCAACGGTTCTCTGCAGAAGCAACAGAAACAGCTTCAAAACCTAAATCAGACAGAAAAAGAGCTTTCTCTAGTGGAGGAAAAAAAAAAAAAGATTGATAATAGAGAGTGCAAGTGAAGTGCTTTGATTCCTGGGCGCACATGCGAACAGAGCTGACTCCTTAATGCCGTGATGCTCGCTGAGTGGAGTCGTGAGCACATCCAGCTCGCTATAATTACAGAATGTCAACTTTGTTCATGCTTTCCGCTCTGACCTTTGTGCGGTACTAAAAGCGTGCCCTTTAACCAGACGGTGAGCAGTTCTAGAGCGCTGAACACGCGTGAGAGCCTGGAACTAAACACGGCGAGCTCTTTAGGGCGGAATGCGAGTTATTAAATTGTTCTATTACTGTACTTCTTCGAGGGCGGGAAGCTAATAACTTTGCGAGGGAGGAGGAAATATATCCGCGGCATCGGTGCGTGCCTCCGCTTGACCTACGCGAGACCTGCAGATGTTGCGGTGTGAAACTTATAGTTCGCAAACAGTGCCGACGTGTTCCGATTCCAGCCCGCTGTGATGCTCGGCGCTGAAGGAGAAAAGACGAAAAGGCAAGAAACACAGATCTGACAACCCGATGCCCTTACAAAACAGAAAATAACTCGTGACATTTCAAAGCAACAGCTCTGTTTTAAACTGGCAGCCGGAGTTTTTTCTTTTCTTCTTGCGTTTGCCTAGTGTTTTTTCATCCCGCTTTCCCTCATTTTACCCAGTTGTCAAAAAAAAAAAAAAAAGAAGAAAGAAGTAATGTTTCTTTAGAAATGGACCGGTGATTTCAGATAAGGGCTGCCGAAAGAGCAGGTAAACCTGATAATAAAAGGAAAGAAAAAGAAGAAAACGACCGGCTCAGAGAAACCTCACGCATGGAGAACAAAAAGGAAGAAAGCCCGAGAGACTGGGCAACGAGATAATTTCAAGAGGCAACGTTGAGAAAAAGCCACGGATGTTTTTCTTTTCTGAACGAACAGTCGTCCACGAGAGGTGGGAATTTCTAAATTCCAGTTTAACAAAAGGTGCAAATTAGGAGACGCGCGCTGACATTTGCAACGTGGCTGCTTAACCTGGTGATGTATGTAAGAAGTTGCGGGGCCGGTACCCTTCAACGTGGCCGTGAGCGGCTCCGCCGTCGCTGCATCAATATGAACGGCCCTCGCTGCTGCGGGGGCTAATTGGGCAGCTGCAGTCGCCGCTGAATGGCTGGTGGGCGGTTTACTGGGCCATGCGCCGCATTTGGGGACACGGCAGCGGCAATTAGAGGCTATGGATTTCTTAGGCAACGATCACAGAGGATGCTGAACCGACACCCCCGCTCCCCTCGCGCAGATCGCCCTAATCACTTCAGTCAATCAGAGTCGGGCGATCTATAGGAAGCCTGTTTCACATGAGCTGGAGGCGCAGCGCTGCCAATGGGATAATCGTTAAACGCTGGAGGGTTCTCTCCCGCCGCCGATTGCTCTGCGGTGTTTGTGTGTGTGTGTGTGAGAGAGAGAGAGAGAGAGAGAGAGAGAGAGAGAGTGTGCACCTGGGTGTGCGGGGACATTGGCTTTCATTGCAACTGGAGGAGTAATTAGCTGGAAAAGTTTCAATCGGCGCTGGCTTACGATCCAGCCGGCCAGCCAGCCAGCCGGCGTGGATGAGATGTTGCCGTGGGAAGGTGGTTGGCTCGGCAGCCAGATGGCCACAAAGAGAGAGAGAGCCAGAGAGAGAGAGAGAGAGAGAGAGAGAGAGAGAGAGAGAGAGATGGAGACAAAGCTCCAGACAGGCCACAGAGAAGACAGCAGTCGAAGACACAGAGGCCGATTAGCGATGTCACATCCTCTTTAGATGGGCTTTGGCTGCACGGCTGGCCTCCTGCAGTGGATCCACTCCAAAGGAAGCCTGAACATGCTGCGAGCTTGCCTGGAGGCCAGACTGTACAGGACAAAATAACACAATACAAAACAAAGAACAGCAATAACTTAAGGAAAACGAGGACAGGAGGGGGTTGAAAAGTCTCTGGATTTTTCAAAAACTATGAGACGAGGATCTCTTCTAGCAGCAAGCCGTGGCCGCCTCGATACCTAACGAGGCGGTGTCGACAAAATGTAAAATGTTTTGTGTTTCTGATGGGAAAAGGTGGAGTAAGCACCCGCTTTGTCCGTCTCTCCCTCCCTCCCCTGCTCCCCCTCCTCAGAGTCCAGTTTCAGTCATTCAGTTCGATGGGAACATACGTTCCCGCGGGAGGAGAGGGAGGGGAAGCCCGCCGAGGCTTCAGTCTCACCGGACGCCTCGGCCCCTCGCCAAGACTTTTCCAGTCCTGCGTCCCAGCATGCACCTCTCCCTGCCAGGGCGGAGCTGGCCGAAGTCTCTTCAGGAGGGGGCCGAAGCAGGGGGGGCTAATGGAAGAGCGTCGGGCCGGGAGCGGTGGAGGAGGACAGGGGCGCGGTCAGATGCAGGTGGATGGCTGTGCGGTGGGCTGCTGCTTGCGGTTCCTCAGGCCTCCGGACTTCTCCTTGTAGCCCACGCACATCTGCTGAGAGACGTCCACGAGTGCGCTGGCCACTGCCAGACCTGCGCGCACACACACACACACACACACACACACACACACACACACACACACACAGGGAAATATCACTGTCAATGAGGTGAAGCTGAGGCAAAGCTGTAAATGAGCACATGTTGCTCATTTTGTGATGAACCGTTCAAGAAATATTCATGTTCCAATGAATGACAACTAACAACATTTGTTCTAAATTAAGATGAACATTAACATTAATAATTGAATTTAATAAAATCACATGTGACTGGAGCTGGAAAGTAGATACTGTTTTTTTTACAGGTCACAAGACAAGTCTACCGTATTCATTGTAGTTGTGTCTAATAAATAGACGAGAGAGAAACATCAGCTGATATGTCAGTGGACTGCTGTAGATGAGATGCAGCTCCACTGAGAACACTGACATGTTTGTTTTCACACTGTAAAATATTCTGATGTATAATAGTCACAGTTCTGTAAAAGAAGATATGAATTTAAGGCATCCATACAAAAAAATGTGTGTGATGAGGTGAAGTGTTATAGCTCCTGGTGGAAGCCTGAAAAATCACTATTGGGCTATACTTTAAATTTATGATTTGAATTTGGAGCAACTTATAACTAAAGTAATTGCACTGTATTTACCGTTTTTATTATCTTTTAATTGACTCTAAATGATTTTCTTCCCCTCTTCTGTGTACATGTCTTCATTGCTTCGAGTAAAGTTCTGTACGTTTGCGTTTGAAAGCTGCTAAATGAATAAACTTGCGTATTAGCATTAACTTCTATGCATGACACTTTGAGCTTGTAATGTAATAAAATTTATAGAATATTCATTAGCAGCACACTGTCAGGTGTATATATATATATATATGTAGTTTTCTCACTTCGTGAATGCTGTAAATACATAAAACCCACGGCTCACTGAAGACCTGTTTAGAATTTGTGTGCAGTGTAAAACTGGGACACACACACACAAGCTCTCACTCACCACCACATACGCAAGTGGTGAGATCACAGACTCGCAGCACAGGCAGGCAATCATTAACTTATAGCACACTTCATTAACATTTATTAATACTCTCTGAGCCATGAAATTCCAATAAACTCCATTTATCTCCAATGATGGATGCGTTTACCCCGATCAAGTACACATAGCCGACGGCGAAATATGAATTCCGAAGGGAGGCGCCGGAGCTGGGATCACGTCAGACGGAATCAGACGCTCTGACGCTCTATAGTGCAACGGGCCGATACTCTTCGCTTGTCTGCTGATCTATAAGAGGGATGCTGGTCGGTTCACGTCAGGAGGAGGCTCAGGTGCAAAGCGGGGATAATCCACGGCGCTGACCTGCTCTCGGCTGTTTGGCAAGCAACAAAGGCGCCTGGTTTCGGGAACGGGCTGAACTGTAAACAGATGTGCCGCGAGGTCGCAGCCCGAGGTATGTAAATCACCGCGGCCGGATGGGGAAACAAGTTAAAAGCTTTGTAACAGGAGACCCTCGCGGGCATGAGAGGGAGGCGGTGACGCCGCCAACACGCTCTCCACCACAGCCGCCTGAGGGAGAGCTCCAACGAGAGTCAAGGTGGTTTTTATTATGACAAAGGGACTATGTCGTAATTAATGAGGGCCTGGGGCATGCTGATGGTCTGGGGACTGCAACTGTGGGAGGCAAAGAGGTTATACACAGAGGGAGAAAAAAAAAAAAAGAAAAGGAATCAGGTCCAGCTCTTATCTGAGTCCTTCCAGGAAGCAGTGAGAGGAACACAGTAATAAAAAAAAGAAGCATCTTAACAAATCAATACCTCCCTGTCAAATTAGATGCCCCTAACATGATATAATTAATGTGAACAAATGGGAACGTGGGGGTCGAGATGATTGGTCGTCTCCGTTTTCCCATGGTGTCAGTGGTTCTCAGCACCGACGCCGCATTTCCCATAGTTCTTAGCTTTTAACACTGAGGATCTTCAAGCTGATACGGGGTTTTCCGTCCTTTTATGTTAAGAGAAATTTCTGTGAAACTGTAGCACGCCGGGGAGACTGAGGCATCCGTATGTCGTGGACAGAGATGGTGACTCTGACTCCCCCAGCTTCTCTACGTATGAACGCTGCAGTTCAGGTTCTCATTAGTTACAGTGCAAACAGCAGCGGCGCAGGTTCGTTACGCATCGTGATCACAGACCCAGCAATCAACCGCTGCTCACGTTCCCCACAAGGCTCTTGGTTTCCATGTGCATCATGTGAGCCAGACAGAAATGAAATGATCAGTCTTGGAATAGATTTGACACCGATTTCCACTCCAACAGAGGGTCAAAATATTAAGTAATAATCCAGGTTGAGTATAAAAGGTGTAAATTTTGTATATGCAAGTAATTTCAGTGTGGAAGAGGTCAGGTGTCTTTACCTGGTTTATACACCAGCCTTGACTTAAGTCGTTCACATTTGAAAACATTTCAAAAAGCTTTTTGTAACCATCTTGGCATTTGCTCCTCACTTCATGTTTTTTGCAATCCCCCCCAAACACTTTCTTTTTTTCCTGAACAGCTCTGCAGAGTGGATGAATTTGAAAGTGCTGTCTCATATTGCACCACGGATGGAGAAAGAAAGCCTTTCCAAAATGATGACAAAGTCGGCACAGACAGATTCAGAATTGCAAATGAGCCAACTTTCTGTCTTTTTCACCTCTGCCTCTCCGTTAACACCAAACTGTGTGACGACACAGTGCGGGTATCAGCTGACGTCTCCTGGTTTTACTTTTGACGCAAAGCATTTACAATCAAATCGCTTTGATTTACATTTACATTACATTTTACATTTTTTTACATTACATGGGAGGAAGAGGAGATGCTGCGTTGGATGGAAAACCTTTCCAAATTTCTAGTCACTAGTGTGGACAGGAAGTCGGGTGTGTCCACGGTACTTTCAGTTTCATCTGCTTTGCTGTGGGCGTGGCCTACACGTCTGCGTGGGAATGATCATAGGAAAGTCGATACGGGATGAGAAAAGAAAATAGAAGCGAGTGAGCTTCGGTGTCGGGGCTCACAGTTGTCTCTTCCCAACTATTAGTAAAGCTGAGAAAGACGGAGGACGGGAGGCAGATCGACGAGGGACGGCGGGAGAAAGTGCAGAGCAATCCAGCAGAGACGGATGAAGCGAGGGAAGGGAAACAAGTGATTCGGGCGGGGCGCAGCTTACCAGACTGTCCTGGAGGAGGGATGCCGCCGGTGCCCCTGGGTAACCGCACGAAGATGGAGAGCACGGCGGCTTTGTTGCCGAAGCAAGGCTCCAGGGCGATGGGTTTTGGGACAGACTGTGGATAGAAAAGAGAGAGAGAGGGGAGAGGGAAAAAAAAAAAAAGTATTACACGTCGCGAGCTTCCCAAATCCCGGTGAACGCACACCATTTTCTGAAGACGTGTGTAACAAGAGGCTTTGGTGTTTGTGTTCTTGCTTGTGTCAGCAACGCGCACGGCAACCAGAAAAAAACCCCAACACAAAACAAAAAAAAACATCCCCTGTTGAGATACACATACTGAGCTGCGGGCACAAATTGGATCCCCGCAACCCACAAACACCCCCCAAATACCCCACCGTGCACAATTTCATGACAATGCCGCCCGGGTGCGGCGCGGGCCGCGACTGGATATCGAGTGGTGGTGCTGCGAGTGGAGATTTGTGTCAGCGGTGCTGGCGGTGCACTCGCGCCGCGCTCTCTAATACCGATACCTCCTGTTTATCAGCAACTCATCCATATGTGGGAATGAGCCCCGCCCCCATAAACACCACCCGGATCCGCCGCCGCTCGCCTCGTACAATATTCATGGCTTTACCTCCGCGGAGGATATGGATATGCTGCCACCTCGCCGGCATACAGATAACTTCCTATCTGTCGCTCGCTCGCTCGCTTCGTATTCCTGAGCAGGGCGGGAGAACCGGGCCACGGTTTCCTGTTTTTAGGTTTCAACGAGAAGTAAAGTGATAGAATACGGAGACAAAGCGCAGAGACAAATCAGAATGAAGATCGCAACACAAGAACGAAGCAAAAGGCACGGTTTCCCAAACTCCTGACGCTGCCTTACACACACACACACCAGTCTTTTTACTCTCGAGAATACTTTTCGCCTTTCCGTATACAAATTCTCTCTCTCCCTCCTTCACACACAAACACACACAGTGTAAGCGCACACACACACGGGGGGAGCGGGGCAGTAATGATATTCAGGCTCTGACCCATTTTACGCATTTATTCTCTCTGAGGCTTTACCTTTCATTCCAGCAGGATACACAGGCTGTCACACAGGTAGCTGGGGAAGCGGCACAAAGACCTGGATGCCTCTGGGTGCGAGTGTGCGTGAGCGCGCACGCGCACGTTTGTGTTATCTCAATTTCTGGGACCTTTTCCGGTATAAACACCTTGTTGGGACCGGTGGTCCTCACAGGGAGCAGAGCCCAGTCTTAATGAGTCAAAATGAACCAGTTGGGCCTGGTTCAGATTAGGGACGAGCTATGAGTTATGGTTAGGGTTTGGGTTAGGATGTCCATGATGAATGGATGCAACTGATAGACTGGGTTTGAAAAATATGACGACATATGACATATGACGACATAAGAATAAATAGTCATGCATGTGTCTCACTAACTTTTGGTCTATGAGCAGCCCGGATACGTTCCAGCCTTTGTAATAGGGCTGGGATTGAATCATCCTCTTGTCGTACACGAGGAAACAAAATCAACCCGACAAACGACAAAATGCGCCGTGGATAGTGGTGTGACTGAACCAATTTCAAGTGCCTAATCAGTCTATGAAAGCTTTATTTCTCTCCTTCCACCTGGACTGTAGAGGGAAATCAAACAACGAGAATGCACTTTTTAAGGCGCAGGGACCAAACGAAGACTCTCGGGTAAAGCGCAGTGATCACCAGACGACGGTGAGCCTCCAGATTCTCTGCGGCCCGACTGAGAATCCGGCCGAACGGCTCCACGTCGCTCGCGTGAGGAGAAGAAGAATGAAGAATCGGATCATTCTGCGCTCTGCTCGGATGCTGCCAGCCTCTCTACAACAGGCAGCAGAATCTCATACTCCATCAGATAGGTGATTAAACTAATGAGAAAATGTATTCGAGGATCTACAGGGTTGATTGGACCAGTGAAGCAGCTCTGTCTGTAATGATGCTGTCATTTTGTATACGTAATGGAGACCTATGTTTGAAAGGCAGAAAGTCCTTATTATGATAATGCAAGTGTATGTAAACCTGCTGTTTTTGCATCTTTTGAATGGGAAAGGTTATTGAGAGGTTGTTCGCAGTATGCGTGCATGTGTTCGCGTCTCAGCTTGCAGTAATTTTCAGCTATGTTGATCCTGCGCCCCCCTCCCACACACACACACACACACACACACACACACACAGTCCATGATGTGACAGGGGGAGTAGTTTGGATGCAGACAGATGTGTTGTTGTGGGTCAAACCCACCTTCTGCAAACGCTGCAGTCAAACCAGCAGCAGAATCAGCGGCACCGTGAAAATAACAAACTTCTCAGCTGGGACATGCCGGACGTTACAACAGTAAGCTGCGAGCAATTGACTTTTAGAAATGAGCGGGATTAATGTAAGCAAACAAGATGTGGGGGCCCTGCTTTGTTTTGTATCCTCTCCGTCTTCACTTCCCACCTCCGTTATCTTTGTTTTTGCTGTCATGTCAAGTTTATTTATTTAAAAAAAAAAGACAAACCCAAGACAAGTTTGTCCCAGAGGGCTTAACGATCTCTCCAGGATATGACACCCTTCAAACCTTAGACCCCTGATGTGAATAAGGACAAATTTTTGAATGCCTCCAGAAAAAAAACAACACACGGGGCTCCTTCTTCCTCGAAATTTTTTACATCTGAGGAAAACCATTTATTTTCACTCCGCTTTTCTTTCAGCTCTCATTTGTCTTCCCTGGTGTGGCAACATGACCGTGACATCGTTCGTCACAACATGCTTCACACGGCACTTTTGTCTGATCCCTTCCACGTATCTAAACAAAACTACAATTTCCTCCTCCAGGCAGGAGGTCCCACTGAACAACATGACATCACAGTGGAGGTGACCTCTGACCTTCTGTTCGCCATTCCATCCTATTGGACATTCGTGTGAAATTTTGTCATAATCAGCGCACTAATTCTTGAGCTACATGTGAGGTCACAGCAGCCTTGACTTTTTATCTGTGACCATCACTCCATCTTTGAGTCCAAGGGAATGTTTGTGCTAGATATTCGTGAGAACGGGATGGACCACGTGAAAACAGAACGCCTTTTACAGGAAGGTTTATTGGACCTGGACTGCTTAAAAATGCTTAATAATGAAAAGGAAAAATGAAAAATAAGTTTTCATGTAATGAAAACGCAATTAGAGCTATTCACCTCCAGCTGCTGCATCTCAGAGCAGACCTGACGTCACGCCGAGGACGCACAACTCCAGCCACAAGCTCTCGCTTGTTAAAGGTCTAAGCTGCGATGTGGGAAGGGGAAAAAAAAAATTTTTTTTCTTCAAATTTGGTCAGCTGTGGAAAACTAAAATAACAGTGAAATCAAACTTCTATTAATTTGGCAGAGAACCCTGTGGGGGGGCCTGTCAAAAAGGCTCCCATATCCCACAACCGCTTTTAAAGAATCGTCTTAAACTCACCAGAGAGGTGGGAGTGAACCAGATAAAAGTAACCCTAATTAAATGCTGAAAGAGAGCAAATTACCATTTTGTTTTCCATTCAACTGCGGTAGGAGCCAATATTGTCCCTCAGGGCCACAAAATATTAATATCACTTACAGCTTTGTGAGATAAATGAGTGATGAGTCAATAACTAGATAAGACAAGCAAGCTCTCAGCGTATGGATCATTTCTTTCCATTTTCAGAGTCACGGTGCTAGAACCTCATTATACGCCGAGCTGACATGGGTATGCTGAGAAATGGGAATAAGAACACTGACAACTGTTCCAGTACAACATTAGGTGGTGCAATATCACACTCGGCTAATTTTGCTCCTCGGCCCCCCGATACAAGGAAAGATGAAACAATTATTTTGGCCTTGCCGGGAGCGGTCCGACCAGGCCTGGTTTGCGCCGGTGTGCAGGTCTGTTTTTGCCTCCGGCGAAATGCATTTCTCACCCGCCGTGTTTACAATTGGTAAAAATGAGGGCTGCCCGTGATAACCTGCACACATCTGCACTCCATGTGTCAGGAAAAAAAAAAAAAAAATAAGGATAGAAGAAGAAGACTGGCAGCTTTTAATTTCACAGCTTTGGGCTGTCATAAAACTCGTCTGCCAAGTCCAATTTCCACTGCAGCAGCTGCAAGCTGCTCTTATGTTCTCGCCGGTTTAGGCGCTCATTTCTCATTTTCTAACACTGGCGTCTCACAATCAAGCCGGAGAGAGGCAGCGGGCGACCGCGAGCGAATTTGGAACGGGAAGAGGCTTGCTGTCAGGCTGACGTGGGATGTGACGGCGGCGTCGTGTTTATTTTAATATTTTTATAAAATTATTTTAATAATTTCCACAAACGCCGTAATTGATGGCATCGGGCGTCAGGACGGCTATTGTTTCTGACGTACAACCTCCATTTCAACCTGAGACTAAGAGTCATCCACTATGCTAGCCACTTTTGACAAAAAAGGTGCCCTCCCCCATTTTTTTTTTTTTTTTTAAATTATCTCTTTCCACACACATGTCCAATTTTATTTTGGCCTGAGTAATTAGGGGGGGGGGACAAAACAAAAACACCTTGAAAAATTCAATTATCCTTCCTTTGAGACTCTTTGTGCGTGTGATTTTTTCTCCCTAAGATGTTCCCCAAAGGCAGTGTCTTTTCCCGCGGTCTTCCTCAAACGCCGTGTGCTAATAACATTCCCCAGCAGATGCCTTTTCTCTCTCTCTCCCTCTTTTTTTAAAATAGCGTTGACGCGACGCACACCCCCCCCCCAACTTCCTCCTGAGAGTTATCTAGACTGGCCAGGCAGAGCAGCGAAAGGTTTTGTTAAATTACCTCCAGTAATTAGCCCAGCACGTGGGATTGCTGTTGAGGCCCCCGCCACCTCCCCACCAGACGCACACACCGACGTGGGCATACACAACAGCTGCGTGCCGCTCCGCTTTCATCCGCCGCATTCATCTCGAGCGGCAGCCGGGGATGAGTTTCCCCCCGCCAGTGTCGAGCGAGTCCAACTCCCCGTTGCTGTGACTCACGAGGTGCAGCCACTTCCGCTGAGACAACTCTATTGAGTTTTGATTCACTTGATTTCTGTTTTTGTCAGCTTTTAATAAGAACGCCATATTGCCTCATATTGGAGCTAAACAGGACGAGTTTGAACTTCATCTGACTAAATTAGAGTGTTGGTTCTGAGTTATCTTTAAAAATGGCTTTACCTGCAACATCTTCTATCTTTCAGGCTTCCTTAAAAAAAAACAAAACAAGAACTGGACTCTCCACTTTCTGAGCTACCAGGTGACACATCAGACATTAAAGATGCAAGCGTTCCACCTGTTGCAGAAACACATACCTCCCTCTTTAGTGTGAACTAAACAGTCACAAAACTGTGATTCAGAATTTATGAAGCACAAATCTGCGAGGAACGATCACAACTGAGCATCCCTCTGGTGTTTTGACCTCTGACCTTACTTTCTCTTGCCTGTAACACTTGGCAATCACAGAGTCTGAGGGTTATCGCGCTCGCGCAGTAGGTCGAAAAATCAGCCAAATACCTAGAATTTAATGTAACACACAACGAGTGTAGGGGAAGATAATGGTGCGCGACAGCCGAGTTAGATAAACCCGAGCTCTGTGCCGATATGTTTTACATCACATGTCCCGATTTTCCTCTCTTGCGGCGGTATCTATAAATAAAAGCGGAGCATTAGGCGACACAAAGGTAATCATCTGCCCGTGAGGCTGGGGCCGCAAGCTCCATTTGGCAGAAGCCGAGTGAATATATCTCATCGTCGGAGCAAGTTTGGACGTCCCACCGAGGCTATAAACAACTTTAATGATCTTCAGCTCAGTGTGCAGCGCCCGTCCCCCCGTATACTCCGATCGTGGGTCTTAATACACTACTGTAGCGTCCTGATAAAACAGCATGGAAACAAGGGGAAGAAGCTGCTCCGAGTCGCTCAATCTGAGTCGGTAGGAGATAGGGTAGCGTGCGCTCACCGTCTGAGCCGGTGAAGGCGCAGAAAGCTGAGGGAGAAGATCTAAATTGGATCTCTGCTCCTGGGCTGCTCCTGCCCTGATGGAGGGAAGGAGAGCAGGCCCGGGAAGAATGGAAGAAAAGAAGAATAGAGGCGGGAGAAGAAAAGGCAAAGCAGGGATGCAGGAGGGCACCTGATTTCCACAGCAAGCTGCATCTTTTCGCTCTGCACAGCGACGCAGCGTGTGAACGCACACGGCAACATGCAGAAGCGCAACGCGCGCAGCACACACACACACACACACACACACACACAAGAACCAGCAGATAAGGACAACAGAAAACCCCAGACAGCTGATAGGATCAGTAAAGGGCTAGTAAATTAGAGGGGAACACTGGAGTGAAGAAAGGATGTCCGACAGGAGACGAGAGAGGAGAGAAGGGAAGAAGCAAAAGGATACAAACAAAAGAGAAAAGATTTAAACAAAAGAACATTAACAAAAGAAAAAAGGCTGATAAATACCACAAGCAGGAGGACCAAACTGGAACTAAGAATAACCAAAAAGTTTCAGGAAACAGCATGAGAAAACAGTACGGAAAAACAAAAGAAGAGCACATGACAGAAGTAGAGAAAAGAAAGAGGACAGAGGACAGAAGACAGGAAGAAAAGAGAAAAGAAAAGTATTAATAAGAAGAAAAGAGAATACACAAAAAGAAGAGAAGGGTCGAATTACTCAATACAGCTGAAAAAAAAAACTAGGGAGAAAAGAAGAAGTAGGGAGCAAAAAAAGGAAATGACAGAAAAGATAAGGGGAGAAAAAAGTGATGAGTAGGATGAGGACAGAGGAGACAAATCAAAGAAGAAATAGGATGATAAAAACCAATAAGAACAGAAGGGAAAAGAGACGAAAACAGGAGAAGCGAAGCGAATAGAAAACTTAAAAAAAAAAAAGGAGCAAAAAGGAGACATGAAAAGATAACAAATTGCAAAGAATATAAAAGAAAAGAGGAAAAACAGGACACAAGAGAGGAGCTGAAAAGAAGAGTAGAGAAGTAGAAGAGAAGGAGCCAAGATAGGGAACACAGCTAAGTTAAAGAGGAGAGTATACAAGTACAAAAAGAAACGACGAGAGAAGAAAAGAGCAAAAAAATGAGGACAGAAGATGAAAAAAGAAGAAAAGGGAGCACAAAAACCAAAGAGGACAGAAGAGAAGAAAGGGGAAAACTGTCCCCGAGAGAGGGGAAAAACAAGGACACTATAGGGGAAAAAAGAAAGGAACAAAAACAGTGAACAGAAGAAAACAAGGCAATGAGGGGGAAAAAGGAGTAAAGCAGAAGGAAGATAAGATTAAAAGAAATGGACAAAAGAAGATGAAAAGATGATAAATCACAAAGAACAGCAGAGAAAAGAACAGAACAGAAATTAAAGAGAAAGAGTAAAGCAGGGTGGAGGAGAGAAGAAAATAAAGGATAGGATGACGGCAGGAGAACATTAAGAGAAATAAAGAAGGGGAGAAGAAGTGAAGAGAGATGAAGAGAAAATGAGTTTAAAAAAAAAAAAAAGGAGGCGAGAAGGAAGAAGTGAATCGAGGGCCGGAGAAGCGAGGGGGCGGGAGCGCGTGTTTGCGCTGCGATCTGATTCGCTGCCGATCCCCCCGAGGGGCCTGGGACCCGCGTCGGGAGTAGCCTCGCCCCTGGAGATGCATGGCCCCTGTCAGGGGGCTCCGAGCCACGCCGCTGAAGCAGCCCCGTGATTCTGCACTACATGTGCGTTCGGGGGTCATCCATCACAAAGTGCAGAGTCACAGGTGCGCCCCGCCCGCCGAGCACTCCGCTGCGATTTCTGTAACAACGCCACAATTCCTACTTCTAAGTCTTGCTGCCTCCGCGCTCGGTATCGGCATTTAAATCTGCTCGAAAACGACTTCAGCTCCACCGCTTCTCTGGGATACGGTCTTCTGGACCGCCGTCTTTTCACGGCGCGATCTTTACATTTAAAGCCACCCGACACTACAACTTAAGTGGCAGCAAGCTCTACTTTTAATCTGCTACACTGACACTCCTTTACGTTTCAATCTACAACACCAGTTTACCTCTCACTGCGCTCAATCCCTACGTTAAAATTTACTTTTCTTTCTTACTTCTAATTCTTACAAATCTCAACAGCCAAAAAAGTTAGGACTTGGTTCAACGGGAGCTCCACCAATTCTATACGTCTGTTTACTCCTGTGGAGTACTGCCAACTCTATACTGCGTGCAGTATATGGCAAAAAGGTTAAAGGTTCAGTGTTTGGGATTTAGTGGCATCTAGTGGTAAAGGTGCAGATTGCATCCAAATGATTATCCCTCTCCTCTCCCCTCCCTTTCCAAGCGTGGAGGAGAAGCTACGTTCGGGAGATGAAAAAACAGGAAAGGTCCTCTCTGGAGCCAGCGTTTGGTTTGTCTGTTCCAGGCTGCCGTAGAAACAACATGCCGAGCTCATTGGGAGAAGACCCGCGTCCACTGTCGATGTAAAAGGACTCATTTTAAGGTGTCCCAAACATTGCAATTCTTAGTTTCAGGTGATTATCCACTACAACATAATTCTGAATATTGTATTCCTTCTTGCCAGTAGATGCTCCAGGGGGGCTGTGTGAAGTCTGGTAAATGTCGTCACATGACGTCACTTGACTCAGCTGAGGCTGGAGGCTAAACGTTATGAAAAATGAGGAATGACCAAGTTTGCCAGACCTCCAGAGCCTGCGCCTCATCTCTGCCTGATCCGACCTGAGCCGCTACTAACGCACCACGCCCGAATCTCCGAAAAGACTGTCAGCAGCTGAGCTGCATAATGGTGGTGCCAGGTCTTGATAAGGGAGAAGGAAAAAAACTTTTCTGCTGCATTGATTTTTCAAAAAATCTTTCTTTTCCTAACTATCCCAACAAAGCATTTATCAAACGGACAGTTTACCCAAATCACCGATAAATAAATAAATAAATTTGGGGGGACACTTATTGTCGTGATGCAGTTGGATTTGATGAATTGAATCTGCCTCCACAGCGACATAATGGAGGTGAAACAAGTTTGTTGTGCTCACAGTCAACACTGCAGAGAATGTGGCAGTTTCACTGGAACTACCGCACCTGCGTGCGGATATTTTCTGTGAAAGCGTTTGGTAAGAAAGCGCTGGGACACAGGAGTCTGATTTCTATCCTCATCATCCCCCTTTGTTCAAGCCGCTTTCGCGCGCACGCTGCAACCCTGAACTTTTCTCCACGTTACCCAGAGGAGCTGTATGCGTGAACGCAAATGTCAGAATCAGCTGGGCCGCACATTACACGGGCTTTACCCTGCCAGCTCCCCGGCTCCGCGTCTGGGTAATGTCCAGTTGAGCCGAATATGAATATATGAATAGAGCCCGGTCGTCGTCGCTGACAATTCCCAGGGAGCAAGCGGGCGTGTTGATGCCATTTCTCCTCTGCCCCCTGCACACTGCACCCCCCCCCCCACAAAACCAAATTGGGTATTTCCAGCAGGTGTGAACACATTTCACACAAACTGTCTCCGCTTGTCCTTTCCAGGTGTGAAAGGGCAGCTGCGGACAGTGACCAGACCTGACGATGTCCGGAGCTTTCATACTGTACTGACTCCACTAACCGCCAGGGACAGTGATACCCCAGTGCATGAATGTGATGTGTCTCGTTTCCTGAGGCCGCGTGCTTTCTCTCTCAGTCGAGATGACTGAATACACTGCGTTGCCACGTGTAAGATGGAGAGATGGAGAGTTTGCAGTTGTCTTCATTCAAAGGCTGCTGAGAAACGGTTCCCACAAACGGTCGGCAGCCAGGATTTTGTATTATCTACAGTCATTTCACAAAGACAACCTCACAGTTTCATCATGACTGCATTTCTTGGTTTTTAGTTGTGTTTAAGAAAAAGGGGTTTGTGCACTTGTGACTCAAACCTTGAACCGGACCTCGTGAGCCTGGTTTGATCAGATGTTGTCCTGGCAACAGTATTGTGACTCATTGTACATGCGGAGCTGCATTTTAAGAAACACAGAACCCCCTCTTTATAACTCTCTCTACTACCGTATATGGATGTCAGTATTTCAGTAACACAGATGCTTCGATGCATCAAAACAAGACTCTCTTGGAAGAGGAATCATGATTTGAATTGCGTCCTCCACTGCTCTTTATATTCATGTAAGTGGGCGTTTTATTTTTTTCTTTCCAAATGAAGTATGTCTCGATGTTGGAAGCGAACTCTCTGCACGTTTCTGGGTACTGCCTTCGTCTACATTACATTACATCCTCTCGTCTGCATGTGTTTAACACCGAGTCTTAACTGATTTCATTCCCATTAGAATTCACTGCCTGCCCACAATAACCGGCTGTAACTGCTGTAAAATGCGCTGTGTTATTCATCAGCAGCCCACTTCCATCATCATCATCTGGCCTTCATGCGCTGTCCCGGCAAATGTACACTGCACTGACCCTCATTAGGTGCACTAGACCTTCACGACACTTCAAACTCTCCTCCTTAAGTGCGCTCAATTTAGACTCCTTGGCTCGCTGCAAACTAATGGAATCACCTCAGCAGAGTTCAGACTCAGGAATGACTCAAAACACATGGCGCGAGGAATATCTAGAACTTCAGTGCCTGTAATCACCAGCCGCTGTCGATGGCGCAAGCCAGTCTGGGCAAAAGGCAGATGTCTGGGGACGCGGTGTGGACTGCTGTAAGGAAAGGTCGCGCTCACCTTGACGTTTCCTCCTATCAGGTCAGGCGGCTCCTCATCCGTCTCCAAGGCGACGTTGATGGTGGCGAAAGGCCGGCTCGCCATCTGCTGCATCTCTCTCAGCAGTTGCTAGGGGGAAGGAGGAAGAAGAAGAGGAGAGGGGTTGCGAAGGTCATTGACAGGTAAACACGGACTGTCTACAGTCTATTCTCCAATCAACTGCCCAGAATGACCCTGGTGTGTTTCATCCCTGGTTGCCAAGTCAAAATTCATAAAGCGCTGGTGAGTTGTATTTAAAGGACTAGTGCACAAAGTAGTAGTAGTAACCAATTTTTTTGGCTGTTCAGGTTAGTGCAGGAGGATGTAAACAGCACTGATTAATTTATCACATGGACCTTGGCCAAAGGAAGAAGGAGGGAGTCAACGATGAGAGAGCGAAGGGGGAGTGTGAGGGGGAAGAAGAGAGGAGATGATGATGTCAAAGGAGCCAATGGGCTGCAGAGAAACAAAACACGTCAACTGCCAAGTGACAAAGACCTGGGTAGCAGCGGCGAGCACCTTGAAACAAAACCCCCATAACCCCTGCAACCATTGTACAAGCAAGAAAAACACGGAGAGAAATACAGAAAAGGAAGTGAAACGCATTGGAAAAAAACTAGGTCTAATTGATTACACTATTTGTTTGAACCTCATCTCCCGGCGCCTCGGCTCATAAAGGAAGCCGAACAAGCGACAAAGGAGTGTGTTTGTTTGTGGAGATGTGTGCAGACAGACAATCAAAAGAAGCTTGACACAATCCATTGGCCCCTGTCTCATTACAGTGAGTCGCTGGCAGAGGATAGGTGCAACTAAAAGGCAGCACTGCTAATCAACTTGAAAGCGCACACAGCACAACTCACACGTTATGTCTGTGTTAACGCGTGGTCGGGGGGTGGGGTGTTGGTGTTGGTGTTGGTGGTGGGAGGGGGGGCTTACGGTCAAGGCCGCCACGAGAGGTGACGGCCTCCGAGTCAACACAACTTGCAATTAATCTGCTAAGTGGTTTCACCCCCCTGTGAGGCTGTTGATTGTGGTGTTGACATGTGAGCGTCTTTTCTCTGGATTTGATGTCTTATAATCACATCCCACAGTTAACAGAGGGGAAAAAAAAGACATGAAGTGGCTTTTTTCTCTCTGCACAAAAGCCTGAAGAAAAAAATTCTAAATTTACTGTCCCTTATTTTGTCCCTTTTTAGTTTGTGTATAAGCCAACTCATGAAATTACTGCATGTAACTGCAGATGTGTGTCAGTACTCTCCTCTCTGTTGGAACAGCTGGACATGGAAGAGCTGAACTGTTATTTTACTCGAGTCACTACATGCAAAGGACAATGTTCCGTTTTTAGGGAAAGTGCTTAATTCACATTCTCTCATGTCTGTCCTTTACATATGAAGCTGCAGTCGACAACCGGCTGACTTAGCTTAAAGCAAATTCTGGACAGGGAGCAGCTTCAGTTTTTTATACAGCTTAGACAAAGATGATAAAACACATTGGTTCCTGAGGTGTACAGGTGCTGGAGGGCGTCTTCTTTTAATACCATCTTTACCTTTTACTTTCCAGCTTCATGTTGAATTTGAGAGCTTCTGAATTAATAGGAGTGGCGTGAACCTTATCACACTCAGTGATTAAGCATAACTTCTTTTAACCTTTTTAAAATAAAAAAGGGCTTAAGTGGATCAACATCAAAAAAACAAGTTTTGACCAGTTTTTGGTCAGGAGTTATGTAAGTTATCAATATGTATGCATACTGTATATTTTGTGCTTAGGGCTTCACATATATGAGTGTAAACTTTCTTTTACTTAATCCCATAATACTGGAGTCTTTTTTTTAAAGTTCATCAGAGAAATTAAGCAATTTCTGAGATATAACCTCCTCTAGTACAGTAATTGGGATGGTAATTATTTTTGACATTTTGAATATGAAAGGATAAATCAATTCATGGTGAAATATAATTGGCAGAGTAATCCGTAACAAAAATAATTCTTATAATAGCAGCCCTAAACCATTCAATGCTTTTTGCATTTCTTACAAACTAGTCAATGTTAAAAGATTGACCTGAACACACACACACACGCTGTCATATGACAGAAGAAGCGCAGAAATGTTACCTGCATACTGCATGCCTGAAAAGTCATTTACTGTTCACACAGCTTCAGCTGCAGCTGCCTTAGACTGTAGTAAATGTGGCACACTAACGCTTGATGACGATTGCTCTTTAAACCATCTCAAGGACGATTTGTCTCCTACTTAACAGGCAGGTCTTCCTCAGTTAAAGCTGGGATCTTCTCCTTCTCTACGGCCCCACATCACATGTGGTGTACTTCAAGGTTCCATTGTAGGGCCCATTTTATTTGCTTTGTATATGATGCCTTTAGTTTCCACCTTTCACAAGTGCAACGTCTCGTTTCACTGCCGCGCAACAAGAAGTGAATATTTCTGGATCCGTCTTTGTGGTGGCAGCTCCAACACTTTGGAATAGCTTGCCGCTGTTCCTCTCCACTAGCACATTTTACACAAAACTCTGTATGTACATATATTTTCAATAGTCTTTGGTTACTCTTACTGGTCTTAGTATTTCAGTATATTAGAATTACTTCATTTGATTAATTTTCTGTTTTACATTGTTGTACATAATTTGATACTGCCTTGTATTTTATCAGTGATATCTTTGTTGTTATTTGTGCCTTCTTTACTATTTTCGCTTTTGCAACTGATACTATTTCTCTGTTTACTATTTCACTATTTCTGTGGCTCTAGTACAACTCTGGTTGTTTTAAACATGCCATGAATAAATTCTTTTAGATTTGACTTATGTTTTCAATTGGTGCGGCCTGCTTTCTGCAGCCACTTTCCAAAAGGCTTTATTAAATGAACTCATTATTGCAAAAGAAAGTTCATTAGCAAATTTACTAGTCAATAAAACATTAAAGAATCAGAATCAGAGCACTACTTACTTTGAAGGAGAGCAGTATAAGAGCGGGTTTATAAAAAGCTCCCACACCAAACAGAAGGAAACTAAAAGCCAAATCCATCATGACAAGCAAAACTACAGGCAGAATCTATAAATAATAACAGTGTGAATGATAATTGTAAAACAATGACGCCCATAAAGTATGAATGAGCCCAAACACAATGGCGTTGAGTTGCCTCATTACCATACGCACAAATAAAACCAGGCTGAGGCATCCGACATGCCCAGTCTTAAAAGTCTGCGCTCCTCACTGCCACCGCGGCAATCAACACACAGAGAGAAATGAAAACGCAAATGAGCACATCGTTTTTGCTGAGTCCCGATTTGTCATGATTAGACGCCCCGCTGTGTGAAGCATCCCAGAGCCAGATTATGTAGCCTTTTGTGAGTGTGAAGACAGCTGGGTGTGTAGCAACGCAACACGTTAAGCCCTCTTCCATCCATCCGGCCTCAGTGTTTGATTGAAATACCAATTTATTACAACACCAACTCCTTGAGTTAAGTAAAAATCCAATCTGCAACTTTCTGGTCATCAAAATCACCAATCAAACCTCAATACTCCTGCTATGAACCCGGTTTCACTTTGAGTAAGATAAAAAAAAGTACTCCTAAACTCCTTAAAAAAAAATGTCATTCTTTTCAGGTGGACGCAACTTCACTCTCAGACTTGATGCTGCAGGCCGAGCGCGGCAGCTTCATCATGACAGCATGCAGGGGAGGCGAGAATCTGCATGCAGGCAACATCCTTTTTCATAAGCGGAGCTCCTTGAGAGGCACAAAGCAACAGAATTGATTTACTGGATAAAAAGCAGATGGAGGAGCATTTGAATGTTGCAGTAAACAAACTTTTATAGATTCAGTCCTACTCCCTCAGCCTCTCTAAAAACAGCCGGCTCTCCCTGTACACGTAACCTTTGTTTTAACAGCGACATTTGGCTGAACATTTTTGTCGTATTCACACTTAGATATTTCTGCAACGCAACTGGGGATTGTCCACAATCAATAGCTTGTTCTGCTAAACATAAACTGCTCTAATGGAGAAGTTTCTAGATGAAATGTGAGTGTGACAACACTGGGATAAAAGTTTTTTAGTCGAGGACATTCCATCAGTCTCATTTCAAGTCCCATCAACCCAGACACAAGACCAATCAATGCCTTGAAAATAAAAAGGTTACTATCAATGTCTCTATGACTGCTGGCGTTGTTTTCAACAATTCATCTTCTGAAACTCAGAATTTTCGGATTTTATGAGTTGAAGCCTCCTTAATTGATTTTTTGGTCACATAAAAAGCAACAAGCTGCAAAACACACACTTGGCATATTACCTCATAAATTTGCCTATTTATGCATTTAGCAACATTAGCATTTATTTGAAGGTGTGCGTTTGTCCGCCTGATGAACATAAGTCCAGTATTCACTGTACTTTTAGCTCTGTTTTGGTTTCCACCAACTCCTGAGTGAACTAGTTGGCCCTTTAGCTGCTAAATGCAGATGTTTAGCTGCTGCTTGTCAATTCTGATCATATCATTTTATTAAATGTTCATATAAAAATATTGATTTTTGCAGCTGTAATGTACTGAAGAAGGTTTAAGATTTTATACGGGTTCCATGAACCTGCCAGTGAGAGGTAGTTATAAAATAGACCATCACTGGGCTGATTTTTCCATCCAGATTAGGGGCACTGTGGCTGTCATGAAGCTTCTTTTTTACTGTCAGATGTGAGCAAGCTGCCACTATTGCAACCTGGGTCCTATTTGCAAAGCATCAGTCATCATTATGACTGACTATAACAACATTATGCTTGCTAAATCCACCTTCTTAATTCCGGGATCAGACATGTAGCAAAAAGCAAAGTGTCTCAAAGACTGTGTCCCCAGAGTTCAGAACTGAGGTCTGCAGTTGAGGTGTGATACTGGACATGTGTGCTAGGCAATTAATGCAGACATAACTCTCTTTTCCCATCATTACACTGGGCAGTCCGTCCAGGTTCTTTAAACCAGCTTTCCTTCCAGTCCTGGCCCGCCTCTCTAACCCCCGCTCTGCTGCCAGGTAAAAAGAGACGTAATATGGAGAGCGACCGTCCTGGAAGGAATCCTACAGAAGATACAATTTGCACAAATCTCATTATGCTGTGCTGCGAGTAGGCAGCCGCTCTAAAGCAAACACTCAGCGCTCCAAAGATAACCAGAAGCCAGAGGAGTTACAGTGCAAGTCGCCTACTTATTAAAATTGGCACTTAGTTTTCTTCAGGGTAGTCAGAGTGTGAGTGTGTGTGTGAGCAAATATCTGGCTGTGGCAGAGAGAACCGTGTATATATAAACCTAATTATGATATGTGTGTCTAAACGGACACACACACACACACACACAAGCATGTGGGCAGGCTGCAGATACCTGCACGAAGACACAAGTGTGTGTGTGTATTTTCAGAAATGTAAATGAATTCTCTCAAACACACACACACACACACACAAGGAATTGGAATTAATTCTGTCTGCACACGAGCAAACGTGCCTGCAGGTAAAGTGAGAATGTTTGAATTGAATGCACATATGTTAAGATAAAAATACATAAACAACCACATGATGAGCGTGAATGCTTTAGTACAAAGATTATTGTTACTGTGTTATTGTCAATTGTTTCTTTAGTCGAGCAAAAATGCAAAACGTCTCCAGTGAGCTTTGTGCAAGATCTGTTGCTTTTCTTGGATTCTTATCGTTTAAAAGGGAATATTATTGGATGTTGGACAGTTTGTCGCACAAAACCAACAATGTATAGATTATATATTAATTTCACACACTTTGTGTCGCTACAAACGACCCCTTGAACACAACACACTGTCAATTGGCACTGATCATAGCAGCTTTCACACAGTAATCTATAGGTTGACCAATAATCAAAAAAATCATTTGATGTAGCCTTAAAACAAATGTGTGGATTCACACATACTTTCACTGACTCTCACACACACACACACACACACACACACACACACACACACACACACAGGAGCTGTATGAGAGAATTGTCTTTGAGCATTCTCAAAGTGAGCAGCGGTGTGCCAAAGAGATTGAGTGCATCAGCAGAGCGCACAGGAGCGGGTGGGGGCTGGCGGTAAAAAAAAGAGAAAAAAAAAAGCAAAATGCAGAGGAGAAACTGAAGAGAAAGGAAAACGAGACAAAAGAGAAGTAAGGGAGGATGTCGGAGAGGGACGGGTGACGCAAACACGGCAAAGAGGACAAAGAAAAATGGGAGCAGAAAGAAAGACAAAGGAGTTTCAAAGACTTCGCCCCTGGGAAGAGGGGATGGAGCGCCTGGGCACGCCGAACATGCGCGCACTCGCACACAAAAAAAAAAAACACACACTGCCCGCGTGCAGCTATGCAGCACGTGGCCGGGTGCGCACACACTACATCAAGCCATTTATTTATTGATGCGCCGGTTTAAAAATGCTGTCGGTGGGAGAGCTCTCAATCATCCTTCAGCATCACTGAAGGAAAACTGCGGCGTGAGAGGCGTGAAGGGGGGGGGGGCGAGTGGAGAGGAAAAGAGGAGAGAGGAAATCTTTGTCTGTGAAACGACATTAGCTGCTTGCTGCTTCTCTCTCTCTCTCTCTCGCTTCATCTTTCCATCTCTCGGGCGGTGAGGTGGGGGGTAGAGGACGCACGCTGTGAATACTGACAAGGGAGCAGGCTTTGATCCCTCCCTCCCCTTTTCTTCCTCACTCTTTCCACACTCCTTTTCTTTTTTCTTCTTTTCGTCTCCCTTCCCCTGCCTTTCCGCCGCTGTCATTCGCCAGCTCTTCCTCTCTCTCTCTCTCTCTCTCTCTCTCTGTCTCACCGCGGCCCCCTGCTGTCTGTGCCTGGCACCTCTCCATCCATCCATCCATCCCCGCCCTCCGTCCAAATCTGTTTATCTTGCTCCTGTACGTACTGTATGCTTTTCCACCGCCGCCTCGTCCACAGCGCCAATCAATACTCCATCAAAGCCAAGGAAAAGGTGCAATGAAAACAAAGAGAAATGAAGAGAAATAAAGAAGCAGAGAGCTAGTGATGAGGTGGAATGGAAAAATGAAGCGAGGAGAGTTTAGAAACAAAGTAAACCCCTCAAGAACAGCGATTACTGAGGGTATTCACTGAAAGAGCTTCAACACTCACGCCAACTCTGCAGCTCATTGCGTTTTCACAAAATCAATCACCTGGACAGTGCTTTGTCTTTTTTACTTTGTCTTTTTTTTTTTTTAGAGTTTGCACCGACCAAACAACAGGTGTTGCGAGCACAGTTAGACTGAATTTGACTTTCCGATGGCTGGCGGTTGCCGGACCAAAGCACGACTTGCATGACTAGCCCCGCAAAACTTAATATATCAAGAGATATCAGCGGCAGCTTAGTCTGCAACTTTCTCAATGAGGTTTTGTTTTTGTGCCGGTGCACAAGGCAGATGAGATTTACAGTTTTAACCCTGGTTATCGGTCTCCTCTTCTATTCCTGCCGCTGACAGCAGAGTAGCACCTGGCCCGACTTCAATTTGTCTCTGTTCTACGCGCCGCTCAGATCTAATATGTCCACAACCGAATCACTGCAGCCGTTTACACCATTTGCATAATCTTGTTTCTTTTTTAAACTCTTGTGTCTAACCCCGCCTGTCCTCTGTGTCAGTGCCGCTGTTTCACCTCATGACTGTCACGATGAGACACAGGTTAGTTTACTGTGCATTACTTCTGCTGACTGCTGATAATATGGAAACTGAGTTGCCACTGAGCTGCCAGACCGGACCATCATTTAACATCTGCTAATCAAGACCGTGTAATGCAGTCCAAAGGTCCGGCTCAAGTGCGTAAGTGGGCCTCGAGTCAAGATAGCTTCATCCAATTAAATTAAATCTCATGCTTGCTTCCTCACTGGCTCATAAACAGAGCCTCGTCGCGTCCCTGGAGAATGGAGCGCGATGCGAGGGACAGCCAGTCGCTGTGCAGGGACCACAACACAAGTGTGGCGTGATAAAATGGGTGTAGCCGAGGAGGAGCCTGACTGATTATTCTGTTAAAATGAACATCATCTGCCAACAACATTATATACTTGGTTTTGTCTCTGTCTGGTAGCATGATTATGCGAAAAGTAAGACAGGGATTTTTTTTTTTTTTTTTAGCAGAGGTGGCTCATGTTCTACGCCATTAAATTGTGGTGTGATCCAGATCTGGATCCAGGAAACTTTTAACAGATTCTTCACCATTGCTAGATCAAAATTCCCCATTAAGAGTCATATCTCCAAAAATGTATAAAGATTTAAAGTAAGTGGGGCGACCTGCAGGGTTAGGATGCAGACCACATAAGCAGCAGGGTCCAGGTTTGACTCCCGGCCAGTCGGACAATTTGCTGTGTCATCCTCCTAGACTCTCTCCAAAAATGTCAAAAACATCACAGATCATCTTCTGGATTTGAGGGAATGTTCAGCTTTGGTGGAGGTCTGCACTCTCACATTACTTTCTAGTCACGTGTGCGCCTCCATCGTTAAAATTCCACATTTTTTCTTCTACTCTTTATCGAAAATAGATCATAGATAGAAGCGTCAGCGCTGACCCCAGTGGTGCACAGCAGACACGACATACAGACAGAAGAAGCAGTCAATGTACAGGAGCTGCGATGAGACGTTCATAAAAACTGCTGCTTTGCTGGAGGTGCTGGTGTTTGCAGATAGAACACTTCTATACAGTACGACTATGAAAAAATGCATGGGTGTTTTCAAGCATGTCTCTTGGCAGTGGCGTGCGTTGCCCTTTTAAGAGGCTAATCCTTCAGCGCTGCTGCTGTAAGTACTGTAGAGACATGTAGGTTAACCAGTGTAGCACTAAGCTCCCTGCGCTCACCCCAAAATCCTTACAGAACACGAAGGGAACGTTAACTTGTGCGCATATTAAACTACAATATTTTTTTTTTAAAACGTATTCAGAGAGAAAGCTCCAAAAGTTAGAGCTCAAGTTAGAGTCATCGGAGCTGTTGACTTTAGAGTGACAGCCGAAAGTGAACCGCGGCGGTTCTGAAGTTAAGACAAAGACCGAACAGTGATGGAGGAGATAAGACAGCTGCTGGGAATAAGAAATGAATTAAAGTAAAAAAAAAAAAAAGAGGAGACAGCCTGGGATGAGATGAAGCAGAATCAAAAATTACAGGGGCAGGGGTTTGACAGGGGTTCTGGGCTCATGATAAGCCCCGTGCCAGTGCCGTGATGGATGGGTGGGTGGGTGGGGGCCTGGATGGGACGGATGCTGCTCGGGCCAAATGGGGGTCAGCCGCAGTGCAGCGAGGCTGGGATGACGAGCCAGCTGGTATACTGCGAGCAGTAAGACAGTGGCGCTGAGCCAAACTCTAATTATACGCACCATCTCTGTGGAATTAAGATTAGCAGGGTTTAGAGGTGTTTTGGGAAATCACACTAGCTCACACACACACACACAGAAAATGTGAATGACACCAGCGCAAACACTGCACTGAATGAAATGCTGCGGGACGCAAACTCCGGCCCGTTCACGAAACGCCAAACTCAAGCGTGAGCCGCACAAACGAGCGAGTGGATCGTTCGTGTTCCTTCCCTCCTGTTTGCATTAGCAGGCTGTTACAGTTACGCCTGGTTATTTCCTCTCGAAACCAGGGTTAATATTTGCCGTGCGGTGGAAAAAAAAAAAAAGCTCATCTCCTCACGCTGCTGCAGAGGTAAACCGGCTGCCGCTGCGGTTTCCCCAGCCTCCTCCATTGCATTTTGATGAATCCGCATCCCGTCGGGTCCGAGGGGACCCCCGTCAGCTCGGCTATGCGGAGGTCTTTCCCTTCAAGCGGGATGCGCGTTTTTCCCCTCAGATTCTCAGCTTCTCCTCCGAAAGTGACCTTCAGCTCTGCCCCCCCCATCATCATCAAAACTCCCCTCTCCTTACCTCTCACTTCAGGATTGATCACCTCAGAAGTAGGTCTTTTGTTCTGTGCGGTGGTGCAGCGAACGCTGACCTCAGGAGAGAGGGGAGGAGATGGAAGGCGGCTCTCGCGGAATCTTAAAGCCTTGCTCCAGTTAATCTACAGCGGCCTCACAGCGCTCCAAAGAAGAGTGCAGTTGATGTTGCGGCTTGAGTGCCCCCCTTCCCCCCCGTCTGATCGCCTTAGCAAATTTGTTGGAGCCACGAAAACATCAGTATCCTCTTTGCCGGCAGCGTTATCATGTCCCACGCTGTTGGCGGGCGGGGGGAGTGAAAACTCACCGATGAAAACTATTACAACATTAAAGTCATTTTTTAAAAAGTATACTTTCAAACACAGTTGTGCGTCGTGCCGTTCGGAAGCTGCGGGAGACACTTTTTTTCATTAAAACTTGTTTCAGTGAGGAGCCTATTGTTTATGCGTGGGTCCGAATTTCATTAGCGCTGGTTTCAAGGGACAGTTTCGCCGTTCGATCATCCGAATGCTGCTGCACAGAATTTCATAAGTTTTGCTTTCAAGGGATAGTTTAAGCATTTTATATGGCTAACTGCTGTCCCGGAGAACTGCAGAGAATTAGCGAAGCATTGGTTTTAATGGACATCTCTTCAGAGTTATGAGCGGGCGAAATGGAGAATTTAATAAAATGATGTACTAAATGAGCGAAAAAAATGGAATAAAACCTGATCATGGCATAATCCATTTCCTCATGATATACCATTACATTATAGGGGCTGTGAGTGTCATAACGATCACTATATGTCTGGGCATGTTAGCGCAGTTTCCGGTGATGAACTGCACGAGCAGGTTTTACTACTACAGCTCGGACTCGTTTAAAGAAAGGAGTCAGCGGCCCACCAGCAGACACTGGGCCAGAACGTGGTGGGGAGTCTCTCGAGCAAGAAGTCTGAAGTCTGCCGCCGGGAGGTGGGGGGGTCGGGACGGGCAGCGCGCGGGATGACAGAACAGAATAGGTAAGTGTGAGGGATGGTGGCACGAGGGCGGGCGCGGGCTGAGCAGAAAGCGCACAGTCTTGGGTCACCATGAGTAATTCATCTCCCACCTCCAGCACTGGAGAGAGAGAGAGAGAGAGAGAGAGAGAGAGAGAGGGGAGAGAAGGAGCTGGGAGGAGGGGAGAACCCGTGTCGTCCCCCCCCCCCCACCCCCCCACACACACACACACTCTCTTTATAGCACTCTGTGGAGGGTGAGATAAGGTGAGGGCTCTCCCTCTCCCATCTCCTCTGGTGCAGACGCAGCCAGCAGCGTGGACGGCTGGGGGTGGAGGTGGGTGGTGGGGGTGGGGGTGGGTGTCCCGGCATGTCCGACAGCTGGGATGAACAACAAATGAGTCTGGAAAGAGTCTGTCAAACGCCGCGGCTCAAATGGGCTTTCACATTTTAAAAAAGTATGAGGCGGCGGCCCGGCTTCTTTGCCTTGAATAAACTGAGACTGGCAGTCAAGGAAAAGACGACTCCTTACAGCAGCCGATCGTCAGGCTGTTTGATTAATTTCATAACTTAATATTCCATGCCGGGGCACCACGTTCTCCCCGGAGAGCTGCGCGGCAGGGTGGAGCATCTCTGCACCGGGCAAAGAGACATTTTTAATCCATAAAGGAAGAGTTTCAAAGAAGCTGATGGAGTGCTGGGGCTGTCTCCAGCAGTAAGGAGGACACCTCCTCGTATTTCTGCAGCATCATCTCAGCCGAGCGTGCCGCTGCGCTCAGCCGTGACGGCGGCCGTGGCCTCACTCGCTCCGCCGTCAAGGACACAATCACTCTTTACGCGGGCACGGCCGAATGCGTTGGGTGCGCCATGGCAACAGCGATCCACCCTCTATCTTCAAAGAATCAGTCCCATTTTTTTTTTTGCGATTTCAAGATCACCGTGTTTCCTGAATCTATAGGGAGAGCTTCCAGTTGAACATTTTAGTCATGTAACTCTCGCAGTTTTATCAAGTGACCTCAAATGAGCATAATGGTTTCATAAGCCTTACTTTACTGTTCCACACTTGACTACGCATGAGTGGAAAATCTTCAGACTAACTGCCACTGAGAGAGAGAGAGAGTTGAAGTGGGTGAAGCAGTGTTTGCAGCGCTGTAATTATGGATTACTGCCCCAGCCTCTGCACTCGGAGAATGCATTTAAATAGCACGATTATTGGAAAAAAAGAAAACCTTCTCGACATCGTTTTTTTCCCCACTTGTCTGTCGTTTGTCACCTCTCGGTTTAACGAGCAAAGGATAAAGATTGCAAAAATGGATTTTTATCTGTGCCAAAACGCCGAGTGCAACCCGCGGCCCGGAATTTCCGCCTTTTGAATTTTTAGCACCAACAGAAAAGTGAACAAAGAGAAGCCTTAAAAGCAACGCTATGACCCGAGCAGGTCAGGTGACGGGGCGAAGCAGATAGGTCTGTCTGAGGGATGTCACGGACAGACGATTTTTTGTAAAAGTCTGCTGGTCTCCATTTGAAATGTCTGGTCTTTTTTTTTTCTTGTTCACTTTTACGCAGCTCTGTTTTTTTTGCACTCTGTGTCTGCTCTGATAATAAAAACTGAGCTGATTATTAAAAATGACTGGATGTCCTCGGGCTGTGTTAGTCCAAAGAAAATGAGGCTAAAGATAATGTTTAGCTGGATCAAACTGAGCTGCTCTTGGTGTTATTCCGGAGCCTAATCAAGTTTCCGGCAAACAACAGGAAAACGTTTAGTCGGGAGCGTTCATACATTATTTCGCAGGGGTTTGCCGCACTGCGAGACCTCTTGTCGCATCAGAAAAATGGGAATACAGTTTGTGCGCATCAATCAGCTCACTTTTTGCTGAGGAGGCCACAAGCCTCGCTCCTCACCACATGCTGCAGCGTGCGGAGAAACCTGTCGGCCACACTCCACAAACCGACGAACAATCTCACACATCAGCGCAGTTCGGCGACGGCGAGGGCGTGACCGCCAACAGGTCTCGCGTCCGATAACCCTGAGTGCGGCACAGTTACGGGAGCAGGGAGGTCAGGAAGTCCGAACAATCTCCTGCTCAATGCGTCTGCAACCAGAGCAGAACTCTTTAATACTTCAGCCGCATGCACAGGGTTACTCAAGTCAACACATAACCAGCACAGACTCATTTCAGTTTCATATCCGACTCATCTTCACTGTGCGGCACACACATAATCAGAAAGGCGGGCCGACCCATTTTTTCTACTTCTGGGCCGTGGCCCAGGTCTTTTTGGAAGAACAACTTCATTTGTACCTGCAGGAGAGTCTCTGACCACTACGGCCTAATGTGAGCCACAGCTACTGCTGCAACACTAATTATTCTTTATTGCGTGTGATATTTTATACCTATGTGATCAGCCAGCCGGTCTAACACACCGTGTTAAATACAAATGGTTCCAGCTCTGACCGCGCGGCCATTAAACTGAACTAAAGGAGTGACGTGGAGCTTTAAATAGCCACGCTGTCCGTACTGGTGAACCACAGCTGCTTCTCAGCCATTCTTTGGCTGTCTTTGGTTCTTTTAATCAACAGGGAGATACTACAGCTGTCTGAAATTCCCCACCCCTCATGCTTTTACTTACACTGTCCTTCAGCACTGAGAGAACGTAAACATATGGCGCATGATGTTGAAGTCCTGTGTATTAAACCGCGATCAGGGGCGCATGATATTCACTCTCTTTGGATTATGTTGCCTGCCAGCCAGGAGTAAAGAGGCTCAGAGCCGCAGTGCATTTTCACGACTCCGAAATGATAACGTATTGCGGAGCATCATGGAGAAGCGCTTCGTAAGGGGGTAACAGCTGCAAAGTAAAGGTGGAGAGATTGTTTTTTCCTTTCTTCCCCGCTCATGTGTGAACTGCGCTCGCATCCAGCCATCTGCTTCTGGGACTGCGTGCGTGCGCGGGGCGGGCGGCGAGAAGATCCTCCTCATCATTACGGATATTTCTGGAAACTAATCTGATGTGGAAGCACTACGTGCTCCTTGATATCTTCATTGTATTTCAGGTCTCTGCTTATTCAGAGGATACCGCTGCCAATCTCTCCCACTCCGCCGCGCTTCCGCGCTGAACCATCTGCTGCAGCCCTCGCCGCAGTTTGAGGCTGCGCCGGTGAGGTAAGGGCAGAGTTGGTGACTGCGTGAGCGAAGTCGCTGATCGACACTGAATGCCTTTTTTTTTGAGAATGCGGGCATTATGAAAATAACAGAGGCGTGCCTGGACGACTGATTACGGGAGATGCCGTTTTACGAATGCGCCTCTCGTCGACAACCTCTGTCCCGGAGCCTCTGGAGCTCACAGCAGCCATTGTGCTCTGAATGTCTGGCTGCAGTTGCAAGCGCCGGTTCCAAGCTGGTAAAACACCCAGATTTGCTGAGCTCTGAAGCGATCAGTTCTCTCACAAAAATTATTTCCTGCTACTTGCTCTTCTGTTAGAGTAAAGATTTGCCTAAGATGAATTCAGGGAGCAGGATTTTTACTTTTAGCCGTTCCAAGAGGACATCCATCCCGCCAGCAACGACATATCAGCTGTAGTTATTGTTATGTAGTGACCACTTGATTAAACTTAAGGTCAGAAAGTTTGACTTTTTAATGCGCTCTCTATGAGTCAGTGTCTGTACTCCAGCAAAGACAATATGTCGGAGAAAGCAGCATCACTCACAGGTAAGATTAACGAGGCCGGCCGTGACTGCTTTCCACTTAAACAATCAAGATAATCAAGTGTTTCATATCTATTGTTTTAGCTGATCAAGTGAAAGGCGAAACGCATCTGTTCCAATGTTTTTTTTCTAAACCAGGAAGAAGAGGTTTTGGATAAATAAAAGGACTGAGTTTGATCTTCAGGGTATCTAAGTACTATCAGAAGGTTTCACCTCTCACGTGCTTCGGCAGCGTGCAGGTGTTTGCGTTCCTCGCTGCTCTCCTGACACTTGTGTGTGTGGTCTTTGGTCTGGACGAGCCTCCTCCTCATGTTCCTGCACAGGGACGCTGCCGTCTCTTGAGTTTTTCAGATACTCTCACGGAGTAAGGAAGGACGACATTGTTCTCTTGTCTTTGGGGAAGCACACATTGTAAGGTGCTTCTCTGATGTGGTTTGCCCCCCCACCCATCCTCCCCCGCCCTCCCCCAGCTTGTGCACCAGTGGGTGATGAGAATCAAAGAGTGAATATTGATCCAGGCGTGGGGGGTTTTCTGTATACTTCGATGCTGAGGCTACTGTCATCTTCAATGCACATCACACAGTTGAAGAAGGCCGGACTGTTTCCTCTGACATCCTCCATCTGGAGTGAACTTGATGTTGCTGTCTGCTGCACTGATGCGCCCTGTGAAGGCTTCCACTTCCCGGCTTTTCGATTTCGACCCACGCAGAAAAAAGGCACCGTGCAGTAATACCGAGATAGATACCAGCGGTAGACGTCACCGTGGCCATAGAACCAAGCGCCACCTTCAACCCCTACGACACAAGTAAGGCAGGCACTGGCGTCGCTGCAAAGAGGCCGCAACATCATCATGTCAGCCGCCAAAGGAAGAAGCACAGCGGCGCTAAAGATAGCTGATCAAGGCCACGGCCTTCTGTGAGACACTGAGGTGAGCTCCAACCAGCAGCTCCAAGAGGAATGCAATCAACAACCTGCATCAACTGGAAAAGGACAAAGCCATGACTGACTGTTGACTCACCAAGATACAAAAGGAAGGAGCCCCACTCAGATCAGTGGCATCAACTCAGTTAACCGCAACGCCGCCACACATGGAGTTAGCGTACCAGCTCCTCTTTGCCGGCAACACCCAGCACCATGTCAAAAACTCCTGTGTTGCTGCAAAGGTGAGAAAAAAAACAAAATCCGCTGTCCGCTCTCAATTCACCCTTCACGTGCGTTCCCACCCTGGATGCAGTAAAGACTGAGCGAGCGACAGGACAGCACTCCAGACCACACGTGCTGGACCTCTGCATGGCTGCCACCTATTTCCTGTATAATGAGGGGTTCTGCGGACAGAAGCACAGCTGTGTTGTGGGCTCGCATGAGTCTCTAGTCATGGCCAATCCCAGTATGGAAGCCGCAGAGAGCACAACTCCGTAACAAACTCTGTATTGCTTTAATCAAAGCTCGGCCTACAAACAATGTGAGGGCAAGAAAAACTAATCTTGTTAATATGGTTTTCTTTTGTGCATGATTTTACAAGTGTGACAAAATACAGATAACTAGGGATGGATCTATGGATTTGTATCTGTTGGTAAGTAGTACACTGATATAATTAGCAAACTTGCATAAATATGTAGGGCATAATTAGCCCAAATATAACTGGCATTGGCTACAAAATGCTCTTTTATATTCACCAGAAATCAAGCTTAACTTCTGTAAATGCGCGTGCACCGTTCTCCTGCTTTCTTGTGCATCTACAATCAAGATGACAACACTGCATTTGATGCTATTTTTTTCCCCCTTTCGTTTTCCAGGTGAACTCCCGGGTCAATGCACTCGTACCGAGCCAGTGAAGTCTTCTGCGGGGCGGAGCGAGTTTTAAAGCAGCCTGTCTTGTTACGGGCTCACATCTTTCCTCAGATGCGCTTCCGTTCTCCAGAAACTTTTAAGTCTGGACCGCACGCTTTCCCTCTCAGGATTATCAAAGGGAGATGTGAAAACGGTGGCCGTTCGTTCCTGGCAGGGGAATCCATTTGTGCGCGTGGGCACGCTCAGAGAGAGGATGTTTAAGGTGGCACATCACTTCATTAACGTCACGCAACCTGAGCTATGTAGCGTTTGATTAGAAAAGAAACAAGGAAAAGTTTAGTTTACACATCACAGGCCATTGAGCAGCTCCCCACTCATTTTATGACATAATAGCAGGTATTTCTAACAGGGGCCTGAACCTTGGCTGACATTCATATTTATAGCCGAGGGATGGTGCCGGTGCTGAAAGGGTGGGGGGCGAGGGCGGGCGGCTTAATGGGGTAATAAATATGTGAGGGTATCTGGAGACGTTTATGCTGCTTCCTCTGCCTTCCTCCTCCCGGAGGCCCCCGCCGCCGGCGTAGTGTGAAGAATCTACAACACAGTTAATCATGCGGGACGCAGCGCCGACGATCAGGGATATTATCACATTTCTGCATTTCTATCAGCACCTCAGGGCGCAGTCCATGTCGAATATATGTCAAGTTATGTGTGATGTATCTGTGTAGGGGCGACGGTAGGTGCCGGGTGACACACGCGCTGTCATCGTGAGGATATTTTTGTAGCGGTACAGTGAGGAAGGAGGAATACCACGGGGGATATAACGGTATGAGATGCAATCATGGGGGGAAGAAAAACTGACAACGAACATCAAAGACTTACTGTATTGTGCACCACAATGTCACCCAAAGATTTTTACCATATGAATCACGACGTATGACTCAACTCTTACGTGGCCAGGTGCTAAAATTTCTGGCTTTCAAAACTCACATCCCGGCCCCAAAGTTCTTTCGGTTGCTGCACCGGAGCGAGACGAGACGTTCTGTCCTGAGGCAAAGAGAGGGAATCTTAAAGCAGCGCCATTATTACAGTATTTTGCATCATGATATATTACTCCTTCACAACATGTTTCTTCTGGATGGCTGTCCTAATTAGCTAGCTTGCTCATCCCTGTCAAAAAAAAAAAAAAAGTGCTTTTATCGTTCGTGCGTTACAGGCCTCCATGATCCGTGCCTGAAAGCTGTCGGCACGGCTGTAATTGTTGGCTGCCGATAAGAGAAAGCACCCCCCCCCCCCCGCCCCCGCCCCTGCCCTTTTATGACCGAGTCTCTCTACAAAGATCAACCATATAAAGGTAAACACATAAATCTTTTGAAAAGAATATATAAAAGTCGGGGTTCTCTCCTGCTCGGAGCAGAACCTGCGGCGGCGACAGCGGGACGCTCGGGTTGCAGCGGGGCCGGTTCGGACTAAAAGGCCGGTGCCTTCCGCGGCGGTCGGGTCCGTCTATTGCCATCTGGCAGCTCCGGCTCCTTCAAAGGAACTGTCAGGTCTCAAAGGAAAGCTTTGATTAGGACTCAGACGGCACAGAAACACACACACACACACACATCCAAGCACATGCACGCAAACAGATTCACATTGCACCCGATCGCTCTCAAACACTCGCAAACAAGCCCACCCCCCACACACACACACACACAACAGGTGTGTGCTGGGTTTTTCCAGAAACCTCCACCAGACTCACAGCAGGTGTCGTCCTGCTCACACAGTCATGAACGGGCTCAGGGCTTGAAATCAACACCAACAACCTGCCAAATGCAAATAAAAATGACTTGTGATGGTATCAAACAGGATTTTCTCAGCCGTCTCTCTCATGACCTCTAACCCCTCCAAACCCCTAAAATAAAACCAATGGACAAGGTTTGATCGGCGTTCTGGGGAATTCGGTCATAAAAAGTTTTTCGGATTTATTACGCTGATGAAATGCGACACTGCTTGAAGGGAGACGTGCGATGGCATTAGCAGCTCGTGCGTGACGTAAATGGCCAGTTGTTCAAAGTAGGTAAAATAATATTTTCCTATCTGCTCAACACAGGAAAAGTAATTCCAGTAAATATGTTCCAGAGTTTGTAGTGGTATGACGTTCTCAGGATCCACACAGGGACTCCTGATCTGTTTTACTGCGTTTGTAAAAAGTTCTCACAGCAACATTAAGGCTGTTATGCTGCCTGCAGTAAGAAGCACCAGGCTGAGGGTCGAAGCCTTCCAGTGACCCTGCGAGAGCCGCGCAAAATGCGACGGCCGCCGCCTCCCGCCGCGCCTCCACCCTAAGCCAGGCGAAGGCGGGCGTAATGAGATGGAATGTGTGCGGCTGATGCAAACGCAGAGTAACGCGGAGGACCGGAGCCCCGGAGGGGCAGCGCTGAAGAGAACGCAGCGGCCCCGGCGTCAAGGACGCAGGCGGCCGCAAGGAGAGAGCTGACCTCAAGGAGGAGCGTGTCACGCAGTGGTTGTGCGGCAACTGTGTTCATTCCTGCAGGAGTGGGACAAGGTAATTATGCTTTAAACATGAGATTTTTACTCCACCCCCACCTCCACCCACCACCAGACTATTACTTGACTTGCACCAGTGCCTGGCTGGTGCTGTGTTTCCTCCGCAATCACATCACTCTCAGTTGGAGGAACCGTGTGTGAGGTGATGAGCGTCTGAAAAAAAAAACGAGGGGAGAAAAATATCCTGCCGTAGCCAACAGGCTCTGACAAAATGATACGTCCCAACAAAATCCTTTATGCATACAGAGAACGGACTTGTTTTCCTCTGTGTGTGTGTGTGTGTGTGTGTGTGTGTGAAGTCCGCTGCCTTGTGAAAGAACTCACAGCCCTAATTCACCTCGACATCCACGATAGGAGGTGCTCGCTATATAACTGAAATACTATCTGCTCTCTCTCGGCCCCCCCCCAAAAAAAGTCTGGAATCAATGCACGTCTTTGAAGATTTAATAGATAGATCTACATCTGTAATATTTTATTGATCGGTGGTTAACTGAATCGTTGTCTCCGCATTGGAAGAGAAACGCACATGAAGTGTTTGTCGATAGCGCTCCAGATTTGGGGAATAACTTGTTCTTTTGCCAGCGGAATGAAAAATTTCAAATTTCCACCCAAGTTGGCAAAATGAGGTCAGATGAAATAGTAAAAGAACCACATACAATTATCGCGGTGAAGGACAAAGACACCCGCGCCCAGCGTCATTAATTGGACTCCCCTCAGACACGGCTGTCTGCTGATGTGTCTTTCCGTGACGGGATTTTAGCGCCGCCGCCCCCGAGACAGAAATGAAATATAAATCCTTACAGGAAGGGCGCGTCATTAAGGTTGCCCCCCCGCTGTTTGAACCGGCCATCATCGCTGGGCGCCGTATTTCACTCTGACTCGTGCCGGGACGCCACTACAGCCACGCGCTTTGTGTGAAAACTATTTTTACCTCAGTCTTTTTCAGGCGATCAAATGTGACAGTGCGGGATTTGAAGGGATTTTTCGGCCCGTGAAAGCCCGCTGCGGCGCCGACGTCGCTGCCACGTTTCTGATTGTGAGCGGCAGCAATGACTATGTTGATTAACTGCCTTGCCTTATGCTTAAGGGCCCTCTACCAAAAGTGGCCGGCTTACTGAGTGGAGTCGGGGGAACCATCCTGACTGACTGCGATGCAACAGCTGCGTGCTGTACAGATTTCCGCCTGTTATTCTGGCACTGGAAAACGATAATCTCTGATGGAGGCGACCGCTGCGTAACGTTGGCTGACGTCCCCCCCCGCGGTGCGCTGGCCGTTTGACTGGTGTAATTTACACTACTCACAAAAAGTTAGGGATATTTGGCCTTCGGTCAAATTTATGTAAAACCTATAATGTTCACGCTACAGTGATACTGTATCATCATGTGCATTCAAAAGTTTAGAGGAGGTCACAGTGAGTTCACCTGTAAAGGTTATAGTGCATTTTAGGTTCATCCTGAAATTTCATCCAAAAACATGAACCCCAGAAGCTCCGCACAGAGACGCGCACTTTCCCATTCAAATGGCTGACTACAGTACATAATGTAAAAATGTAAAAATCTGAATATTTCCCTAATTGATTCAGGAGGAGACCAAACTGATTCCAGGACAGGTATTTTAAGCAAACCCCTCCAGCTGTTTACTATTCGCCCCTCCTCTTCACAAAGGTCCCGCGCTCGTTCCGTTTAAAAAGGTTAGCCCGTCGAGAGCCCGGCCGGCCAGCGGCGGCGGCGTGACGGAGAGGCGGAGGGGGGAGGTGTTGAGAGGCGTCCGCAGGCGGAGGTCACGGCCAACGGCCACTTCAGCCGGCGCGGCGGGCGCGAAAAGCGCAGACCGCACGTTTATACGGAGCATGACATCGGCTCCCGCGTCACGCTGGCGTACACACACGGACACGCACACGCCCGCGCTGCCACGCGCTGCCACGCGCACACAACCTTTCAGCCACTCATTGAAAAGTTGGTCCGAGCTCTTCCGGGAGCTACAGCGGGACACGGTGGAAATGCCTTTTGCCTGTTTTTTCTCAGGAAGCAGCTATTTAATATGCAAACACTGCACTCAGTGACTTTTCACAGTTTCCACATCACTTTAGCGCGTTCATCAGCTGCAGTCGGACGCGGGCTAAGTTTGTCAGGGCGGGCCGTCAGGTTAACGTAGATTCTGCCTCAGTCAGTCAAACATGGAAGCCGCAGGGAGCGCGTCCTATTTTCCTGGACAAAAACAAAATGCCGTCACGGTCGCTTGGACAAAGACTTTCAGAAAAAAAAAAGTCATAAACTGCGCAAATCTATTGTGGCTGCTGTCATCTTTGGAGGCATAAACCAATCCCACGGGAGCTTTGTCGGGATGCCTGCTCTATCTGTCAGCACTCTGATGTGTGTGTGTGTGTGTGTGTGTGTATGTGTGTGTGTATTTTTTTGGGGGGGGAGGGGAGTGGGTTAACGTCACTGAAGCTTAACATCTTACAGTGCATCACAATGGATTTTACAACTTTGTTTCCTGATCCACAGTTAGGATACACACAACTTTGGTTTTAAGACTTTTTTTCTCTCCTGTGAAAGAATGACTGAATAATAATATATACATTTTTGTGTATTTTATCTGTTGTCAATCTGTCTGCAGTGGAGCAATTCACATCAGGTTTTCCAGAGTAATGAAAGACCTGAAAATTGTCCATCGTTTTCAGTCTTTGGCGAACCCTGCGGTGCCTCCCACAGTCTGGCAGATTGCTTTAGCGTCCTCTGTTGTGTCCTTTTAAAAAAAAAACAAAAAAACACACACGACAACAGGGCTTGTCGGCTTGTTGCGTCCTGAAAGACATCACGCGCTCTGCCGTGGGAACATTTAATTATGGTCAATGCGCCTCAAATGAAATTTTGTTTTTCTAAAAGAAGTGTTGAGCGGGAGAAGTTCATGAACTCTGGAGGAGCTCCACATCTCCAGGTGGACTTAACTTCATTTACACCTCTATGGACAGTATGTTCTGACACCTGAGGAACAAAAGAACTTTAAAATCCAGTCTTACGTGTGTATCAAGGCGCTGTTTGCACTGTCTGAATCATTTCACACCCCCCCCCCCTCAAAACTGAAATCTGAATAAATAAAATCTCTTCAGAAACATAATGGCGGACAATAATGGGACTCTTAAAAAGAGGTAATGTGTGCTCTGCCCCTTCCCCGTTCAGAATCCGTGCTGCTGTTTGCTGAATGTTCCGAATTTTATGTCATGTAAGGCTTTCTTTGGGTAGTTTAGGAAAATACATTACAGCAATCAAGCCTGCTCCTGATAAAAGCATCTATTAGGCTGTTAGTGCCCGCCTGTCAGAAAAATGCCTGCACTTTAAGTGAGGATAAATAGCACAAAGTGGATGAATTGAGGCTTGATGTTTTGTTCGCAGGATTTTAAGCTAATGTACGGGGCCTTGGCTCAGATTGCAATTAAAACCCTGTCTCTTCTTTTTTGTTCAGCTGCTGGTAATTGTGTGTCATCCACAATAACGATATAATCGCTGCGCCGAAGTCGTCGCCAAAAGGACGACTGTATCATCGGGAGAATCAGAAATGGACAACCACATGTTGCCCAGATAGAAAATCCACCCTGATCTTGCAAACATCTGCAGGTGTGGCACGAGCAGAACCGCACCGGTCCCCGTTCTGTTATTGAGAGACGTGCGCCACACTTGCAAGCGGATCACTGTTTCAAGTGACAGCGCACTGAGGCTGTGTCAAAAGAAGATCTCATCCATGTTCATCATTTTGGCCATTTAAACCTCGTAAAGGCCCGACACAGGCAGAACTTGAGCTCAGAATTCACTTGGAAATAAACTCCTTTTTAAATGATTCATGTTAAAGGAAGATCTGGAAACAGACTACGAAAGAGATCTTTCAACTGCAGCTGTCAGCACCAGAGGGAATGTGTGAGTAAGAAGGTGATGATTTCCAGTCACAGGCAAGTCTATGGAATACATTAAAAGTAAAAAAATAAGAAAATAAAAACAGCTGACGGTGATAGATTTGAATGAGGAATCTGTTGTGTATCCACAAGAGAGATGGGGTTCATGAAGGTTTTCAACAGTGGAATGAAGAAGGGACTTAACACAGGGCACTGTAATTTAATTTAATTTGTTTTTCTGTTCTTATATATATATTTATGTTAGAAGTTTGGATGTCAAAATCCATCAAAGTCAATCTGCTTGTGCCACCAGATGTGTCATCCCCTGTGTTTTGATGATGTGCGGAGATGCATGCTGCTCAGCTGGACGATACAACGACTGTCAGGTACCTGCTGAGTTTGTGGAGTATCTTTATACTTCTAGGTGCAAACCCCTCAACTTGATCTTTTTTCTCTCCGCTCACCGGAAACCACCGAGCCGGAACAACAGCTTTACAACAGCCTCAATAAATATACCCACAGAGTTGTTAATTCGCCTACCCGAGGAGCCGCAATCGATATTTGCTGCCAGCCCGTGCCTCGGTCTTACCTCTCGTCGCCGTGACGCCCAGCAGCTCTGTTTGATCTTCCACACCACGGCGGCCACCAGGAGCAGGGACAGGAAGCAGCTGTGGACGGACAGGGAGAGGACGAGAGGAGTCAAAAAGGCCGAGGGACCACTCGTTGTGAAGAGGTGCACGACCGCATGGGTGTAGTTTTTCCTGGCGTACAATAAAGAACGAACACCGAACCGAAAATCGTGCAGATGTGTGTGAGGAGGTAATTGCGGCCCATATTAAGCTGTATTATTATATTATAAGCTAAAGGTCTGAAGCCTGAGGAACAGCCTTATGATTACGTTGATTTTGCCTTTTGATTAAAGAAACATTAAAGAAACTGCTGCTCTGCCATAATAAGATATCATAAGGTATAATAACCAAGCCAGTTGTAGACCCAGGACATAGACCGGAAGATAAAAACACCTTCACAGTTGCAGCACAAAAAGTCACCGAGAATGACGTCGCCAGCTGACGAGGTATGGTGTCAGAAAGACAAAGCAGCCGCCGAGAGGACGCCGGTCTCACGGTTCCATTTAGGTTTTGTTTCAGTCGCCGTAACCGACTCCGGTTTACCGCCTGCCGGCCGCTCCGCCCCCGCACACGCCGGCTCCCACCGTCCTCATCATCTCTGTACGTATATAGGCTCACCGCACGCTCCCACTTCCCCCTCTCACCACTTTTCCAGATCGCCTCCGCACCTCAGTTTGCTCGTCAGCCTGATTCCCGCCTACCTGGCTTGTTTGCCTTTGTTATTAACATTCCGGTAAAGACTCTTCAGCTGCCGCCGCCGCCGCCAACCGACTCGTGACAGCAGGCTTATGAGAGGGCAGGGGAAAAAAATGGCTGACGATGCGCAGCGAGAGGTTTGGGGATGCAGTGCACGTATATGACACGTGTTCCAGTGTGAACACCATGACATGCACGCACATCCACTCACTAATACATTTACTCATTAGCATGAGGTATATTTAATGAGCCTACTTATTTCTGGATGTCGTTGTTCCCCTACCTCTGAATTTTGACGTTAAGTAGCATCTCCGTCGTCTCGATTTATTTTTTTGACTCTCTCTTCCTGTGGCTGGATATGATTTTGTGTCACTGTGGGATTTTTTTTTTTTTGTTTTTGCTTGAGCACTTAAGTGTATTTTTTCCTGCTCCATTTTCAGTGTATTGCACATTTGCGCAAATAAAATATACAAGGTATCAAACCCTGAGTGTTCTTTGCACTCTGCACAATCTCCTTGAGGTGATGAAGCTCGGGGCGGAAGAGGGGGTGACGTGTTTTGGAGAGGTTGTTTGTGTCACTGTGTGTGTGTGTGTGTGTGTGTGTGTGTGTGTGAGAGTGCGTGTGTGTGTGTGTTCTGCGGCTCACTCCACTTCCCCGGGCTGCTTTCACAGTTGCACTTAGGGAAGCTGTGTCGGAGACAGGGAAGAAAACCACCAAAATAAAAACAAAGAGAGTGTGTGTGTGTGTGTGTGTGTGTGGATGCACAAATACATCAGAGACAACATCTCCCGCGATCTGAACTTCATTCCCCGACTGTCACGCCTCTCGCTGATTTTCTGTCTGGCCCAGGACTCCCTATATTTTCAGCTCACGTCACGGCGGCTGATGAACAAAGATTCCGCAGCTTCAGCGCCAGCGATCCAAACATCCACTTACGCGTTTCCCCCCAGGAAAAACCATCAACTATTCCAGGAGAGATTCGCACGTTTGAGTTTTATGTCATCCAGGATGCCTCCGTTTCGAAGCGTGAACGCGAACGCGACGCCGCTTCCAAAAATAGACGGCTGAGCGGCGGAATAAATGTGTTCAAATTGAGCCGCGGTTATGCGTTCAAAGTTTTAACGAGATTAATGGGTGGTGTTTTAGACGAGTGTAAAAACGCCGTCGCCGCTCGCAGAGACAAACATGGAAATAAAAACAGGAGGCCACGAGCGAGGCGGGCCAGCAGATCGGGAAAGAGGGGGCCTGCTGGTTGCTCTAAACGCACTCGTTTCTAAATTCATCTCAGCAGCGCCACTTGCAATGTTTACAAGCTCCTTCATCATTCATATAATTACCACCCCGTCTTTACAGTATCCCCGGCCCCACGCCGAACACCCCGCCAGAAAGCAAACTCCGCCATGTTAATTGGCCGCTCCGTTTGAAGTTTGTCTCCTACGCGCGAGCGCAAACACGGAACGTGCAGAGCGACGCAACACCGCTGACGAGGCTGTTTTGGGGTTACGCAGGGAAACAGAGAACTGTTTGTAATCGCGCTTCTCCCCCTGAACCGCAACCATAAACGTAACACACACAACGGTCGCCACAGTCACGTGATGAGAGTCCGTGAACAAAAAAGGGCCTGTTGGTTCAGCTTGTTCTTCAGGCCCTTTCTTTTTTTCGCAGACGGACTTTCATGCACTTTAAAATCCGGACCACAGCGAGCCCTTTCATTAACGCACAACGTTTGTGTTGAGCGCCTTTCCCGCTTTATAAGGGAGCTCAACATCTACAGTGCATTTCCATTTCCATGACCTGCTTCGTAATTTTCTCGGCTATTGCGTAATGCATTCCTGATCCAGAACACTTTTTTGTACATTTTCATAATAGCTGTGGGTTATTTTTTTTTTTAATCAACTGGTGCACTGCAGAACGGTATTTGTCTCGTTTGCACCAGCGTCCTCCAGGTCTTCCTGAATCCAGATGTTCTTTATTGTTGAGCGCAGCTGATTTTCTCCTTTGATTCAGGATCACAGGAATAATGTATGTGAATTCCACTTCAGATTTGTACGTGGATTTCATGAGAAGGCTCCAAGTTGCAGCACAACCCCAGCGTGAGACAACCCGCCGCCGCCCGTCTTTTACCGCCTTTGCCCATTTTAATATCGCCCGTGATGCGTTCAGATCCATATTCATCACTCCTCCTCCCCCACCCCACCTTGACTTCTTAAAGTGTCATCCATTCAAAAAAAAAAAAAAAAGAAAAAATCCTTATCTCCGCAGGCTGAGGAGGACTCTTAAGAGATCCATCCGTTCAGCCACCTTATTGATCCGGCTTCCTGCTCGCTGCTTAAAGAGCGACACCGTGCTGATGAATGACCCACGTGAATGGATGTCAGCCTTGCATCAAAGGCCTCCTCCCCTTCTCAGCGGGGTGGGAGGGGAAAAAGAGAGAGAGGGAGACAAAAGGAAGAGAAGGAGAGGGGAAACGGACGGTAATGGTGAACGACAGAGTTTGGAGACGGATGGGAGGTTAGGAAGTGCAAGCTGACGTCAGACCGATGGGCAACGAGAGAAGATGAGAAGAAGCAGAAAGGCGCACGCAAAACGCTTTCATTTGCTCTCGGCCTCCATGAGGAAAGCTGGCAAAGTTAGCCAGGCTCCGGCTCCCCCACCACCTCTCACAGGGAGCAGAAATGAGCATCCAGCAGCAGATGTTGCTCCACCACAGCCACCTGCAAACAAAAATCACACTTCACCTCTGAAGCGCTGTCGTCACACCGACCCAAACTCCGTCGCTGCTTTCTGACACATCTGCTTGTGACCAATTACGGAGGTGACGCTCCAGTGAAAACTGGAACAGATTAAAAAAAACGACTGTGGTGTCACGAAATCAGGTACTTGACGAAAACTGCTGTAACTGTTCTCTGTTCGCTTGAGCATCTGAGGAAGACCGACTCGGAGCCGGCCTCGCGACTGCAAACACGTTCGCGCTGGGAAAACAGACTTCTACGTTTGTGTTTTCTGCCTCTTGTTTAATCTGCCATTACGCTGCATTCACAATTCACGAGAAGAAGATTTTCTTCCCAGGGCGACCTTCTCGCCTGTGTTCCACCTCAAGGTCTGTTCAAACTTGTGTTAGTTGTCTGAAGAGCTTCATGTATCTTCACGCGGCCTGCAGGGCTACACCACCCGACACCCGCTGCCGACGCATCCATCTCCATTAAACCCACCTCGTAACTGAGCGCATTCTGGTGTTTCATGCTGCTACTTTTTTTTTGGAAACCGGGACTGAGCGAGCTAACAAGTAGACCAGAAGTGCCCCAGCGGCATGTACGAGCCAGTCGGAAAGTAAAAATGTTAAAAATCAACTTTCTAAAGGTGCTTACAAGTAGGACATCTGTTCTGCCCCCCCGTGCCTCGGATATCTTGTCACGAATCATAACCTTGACTGTACCATAGAAAAAAAAAAGGTAATGCAGATTTAAATGATCAGATCTAGTCACATTAAAAACAAGTGAAAGCCACTGCAAGGGAATCTGTATTTACTGCACTTCCCCTAAGGATGCAACATCGTCTGGGATGTCAAAGTTGCAGCGGGCGAAACGGGGGACGTTTCATAAGTGCAGCACTGTCCTTACTTTATTTACAGCTGTGGCCTCAGAGCAGCAGGTGAAGATGAAAGTCTGAGGGCTGAAGCATTGTAAACATATAAATCCGTCTGCGAGGCTTTCTTTGTGCAATGAAAGTCTTCCCTTTCACTTTACCTTACTGCGCGACGACGCGGCAGAGCACCACATCTACTCTGCATCGAGAAAAGCAGCACGACATTTAACACTGATGGAAATGTGTGAGTCTAAAGGAGATAAAGAGGACGTCAATAAAAAGTCACATCGAGTGGCTATAAAAGATGCACAACATAAAAGTCTGAGAGGTTTTTTTTTTTCCATTTGGACTGATTTCTTCTTTAATGGGATGTATTGTTTCCTCATAACCTGAGAGAAAGGAGTCCCATTCTCCCTGCTCCAGATGGGTTTGTTTTTTTATATTTAGCGTACCCCATGGACTTTTCACTGTAAACAATCACGGTTTTGTCTTTCTTCAGTGTTTCTCCCCGGCTCATATTGTGCGTGTGTCCTCAAGGCCAAACAAACGTGCTGAATGCTTTTCCTGCGTCACAAAGCTCTTTTTTTCCTCTTTTCTTTTAATTTCAACTGAATGTCTTCAAACCTGCAATGTTTACTTTAGCTGATGGTTCTGCTCGTGTTGATTTTATCGCCGCGCTGCTGCCACCAACTGTTAGTCCCCCCCCCCGCAAGTCGGCACAAGCAATGTGGAGATCTGTTTGTCAAAAACCTTTGGCTGTGATTTACTTTGGGTTTTTTTTTCCAAGCCAGATGGCAAAAACATTGTTTTCACTCTGGCAGCTAATGAGGGACATCTTGAAAACACACCAGTCGAAATCAAATGATCACGGCGATCAAGGCGTTCGGTCTCCCTCCTGTTCTTGTCCCGTAAAAGACGGGTGACAAACAAAACCTGCGACAGTATGTATTCCAGTAGACAATGATGTGCAGTGTGCGCAATATGCTTTAACACTTGTTGGGTCCGTAGACGGTGTAATGACTTGAAATCAATCAAGGCGCAAATAAGCTTGCGCCGGATGCTTCACTGACTTGCAGCCGGGCAGGATAAAATCTGGGTGGAGGACATACGCATCTTTGTTTTGTGAATCTACATTGCGTCAGATGAATTTTTCAGTACCTCCTCCTCGCACTCTCCTCTATCCTGGACAAAAACATTGCCATTCATATAGCAAGGTAATGAGCAACCATGTGGAGCCGCTGCAGCACAGGTGCAAGGTGTGTCCGACATTTGTTGACCAGCTCTGGACAACAAATGATAGAAGCCGTCGGTCTGGGCTGCTGAGTCCTGAGAGGGGAGGTCTGACGTGGCGGCGGCTAACCTGACAGCAGGACAACAGCCACGGGGCAAACGCCAGCAGACCGGCTTTGTCGTCCGCGGCCGGCTGAATACTAATCCAGCTGCCCGGGGAGGCAAATCAAACCCGCTCGCCGGCCAAGTGCCGTTTCCATTTTTACTACGCCCGATAAAACTTGTCCACTTGATCCCGCGCTAACCAGCGGCTGCTCCGAGCTCCCGTCCCGCCCCTGCGCTTGTCGTCACGAAACCCTGCAGCGCCGCCGCCGCTTCCGACTCCTGAAACAGAAGCAGGACTGAACGTGTTGCAGAATACAAATTTCTGCGTGATCTCTGCTCTTTTTTTTTTATTGTTTACAGTCCTCTCACCATGGGGGCCGTGGAAAGTGAACTTCTTCTCTTCTGTTTGTTAAGGGATACAAAAACTAAAATCAAATTTTGGATTTTCTTAAAAGCAGAAAGGCAAGGTTGAGATAAAAGAAACGTGTCGCTGCAGAGTGCGCGCATCCTGCTGAGCTGAACTGGTTATTTATTTTTTTTTTTTTTTAAACAGCCTGGCTCACTACCCCCAGTACCAATTTAAAGATGTTAATTAGTTAAGATAATTAAATTTGCCTCAGACAGTTGTCGTCTCACCTCTTCCAACCTGCTAAGATGACAACATGTGACCAATTAAAAGTGCAGCTCTTCTGGTGTGGAAACTGCACTTTCGCAAAACTGGATGATTCAATGAGATAATCATTCGTCGCTGCAGCTGCCGTGACTGAGAACGCCGCTAAATGTTGAGTTTGTTTGGAGAACACCGCCTGTCTCAGATGCAATCCAGGGAAAGAAGAAACAGTGGCGAAAACCTCAAGATAAAAACAAAAGCTGCAGTAAAAAAAAGAAGAAAAAAAAAGAAAAAGGGGACAACAGCAGCCGAGGGATTTCGAAATCATTTGGTCAATAAAGGAGCAGAATCCATCTGAGAGGCAGTCGAGGCTTTACACTGTTCATTCTTCCCAGGTAAAGAAAGATCTCACCACAAAAAAGCTACGACATGAAGAAATAAGGGCTGCCACTAGGCAGATCGCGTTTCAGAAAAAAAAAAAACCTTGTGCACGAGCAGCCCGATGCCACTGTATGTTTACTTTTCCTGCGAGGCCTTTGCTTTTGCGTGTAAGAACCCGTCAAACCGTATTTTGACAGAAAGAGCAACGAGGTCCCGAGAGCACATGTAGCGGGCGCAAAGGGAGGGGGCGGACACGAGGCCCGTCGGATGGGAAGGAAAGACCGCCTGCCTCTCGGGACTCCCCCGGAGTGCTTTATGGGCCGGTTCACGTTCCCGAGCCTCTCCTCCCCGCTCATTACAGGTGAGGGAGCGGGCGCGGAGAGTGGACGCTCCGAGTCAAACCGACTGATCTGGCTCATTTATTATTAATCGGCCGCAGAGCTGCTTTCAGCTCCTCGAGGGCCTATCGGGAAGAAGGCTCAGCCGTGAGGCACTCTCTCTATCTGCTCCATCTTCCGCTTGTATCTCTCTCTGGCTGCTCGCCGGCACTGACAGTGAGGTCAGATATAAAGAGAGGGTGTTAAAGAATGCAAGATAGCAGGGAGCCGGAGCGACCGGGTGGGGGAGAAAAAGAAAAAGGGGCAGCGAGAAAGAGGGCGGGCAGGGGAGGGAGATGACGAGAGGGTTGGAAATACGGAAAGAAAAAGAAAGACAGAAGAGAGGAAGGAGAGAAAGAATCTGAGAAGAGACTTTGGCAGGGAGGTAAAATGGGGGGGGGCAGCAGCAGAGGTTCAGATGAAGATGGAGTGCGTGAGAGGAGGCAGAGATCCACAGAGAGGAAGAGGAAGAGCACAGAAGCTCAGAGAGGAGGAGATTCTGGCACGGCACCGGCGGCAGCCCCTGCCGAGCGCCCAGGGAGGCCCCTCAGGACAGACGGGAAGGAAGGGCTGGATTGTGTGCGGCGAGCGTCTCTCTGCCTCGCTCTCTCTTCCTGTCTCTGGTGTCTGCCGTCAGTCAGCTCCACAAGGAGCAGAGTGAGGGCAAACGTCGCTGAGCGCGAGAGTGAACGCGTGAGGAGGCAGGGAGAGAGGAGAGCTGCAACGGCCGCGTCACCGCTTGGAACTAGGGAACGTCCCACGAGCTGGAGAAAGTCCTTATTTCAGAGTGGAACTAAATATACAAATATATGCATGGGCCGCCACTATGAAAGTGCGTCAATCGAATCATCCACATTTCATTGGTCGGGCCAAACTGAGCACAGACTTCCCTCACCTGCAATGGAGGGCCATGACGGAGGACAAACTTTCACACTAATCTCTCCTGGAGTTTTTACTTTGAAAAGAAAAAATCAGGAAAAGCGAGAGCCCGTGGTTTCTGTTTGCTAAATGTGTGGACTAATGTTATGATGTAAAAATAACACTTTTCCAGACACGAGCAAATGAGAAAAAAAGATCATTCTGGTGCCTTAATGGACTGCATTCTGACACGACCAATTTTCAAATCCTACACAGAACTGGCTTTAATCCAGTGACTGATTCATTTTCTGTCCATTAAATAATTCTTATCAGCTGCAGAGAATGACACTTCATACGCACAACGTATTTCTTTTGTCTCAGCTTTGGGCGCAAAGCATGAAACATGGCCCACAGTGAGGTGTGAGGGATTTTTCTTCTTTCACCAAGTCTGTCCCTACAGAGGTCACACACTCCCGTGGCACTTAGTATAGAAAATAGTTGATTGTTTATCTTAAGCGTAGCCGTGAAGATGCCTCTGTTCGGTTTCCATCAGCAGTGGCCATGGCAACCGAGGGCCCTCAGCAGATGAGATGGATAGGCTGAAGGGGGGGGAGGGCAAACAGCCTGGACAAACAGCCGGTGACTTTAGCTCGCTTGGCCATTTAATACAAGGACTTTCTCAGAAGCAAGGTGAATAATGTGAACCATTAGGTACATTAGGTAATGTTACCTATTAGCTACCAATACAAATTTAATTTCCTATGTGCCGGTGATGTATTTCAAAGTAGAACAACCTGATTTAAACCTATAGTCTTTTCCCATCTGAATCTATCTGGGTTTAAAAGCACGCTGCCTGGAGTAGCCTACAGATTTTTTTTTTGGGGGGGTTCAGGTGAACTTCTAAACATCTGTATTGCTCACCTCTTTTCTCCTTGATGAATCAAGCTACCCAAGCTGCTTAAGATGTCATCCTTCAGCCCCTTATGAGAACTTTGTTGCAACGCGACCTCTCAAAAGTTTGCAGCAGCTTCCCCTGACAGTCGGATGAATGGATGAAGTCACAGCCACGGTTTATGCTGCTTTGTGCTACAGAGTCCTCTACGCTGTGTCCTCCTGTCAATCACCCATCCCCCGCGTCCTGTCACCGATGATGCTCATGCGGGCCGACGTGTGTGTACAAACAAGGCTGTGCGCTTGACGGCACACACATCACAGCCGGGGTCAATGTCACTTTCTTTTTAAGTCGGCGCGGCGACGGATCTCTTCCCGAATTTCAACGCGGGAAAATGCTGCGCTCTGTGACGAAACCACTAAGGGCAAATACCACGGGCGAAATAACTGAGAATGATCTGCCATTAGCAAAATGGGTCGCAATTTAAGTTGACATTTGGCATTGATTGTACACACTGAGCTGACCCCCAGCTCTCGCACTCATGTAGGCTGCAGTCTGAAGCTTTGATGATGCAGTAGAGAAAAGGCAGACCCAGTCTCCGTGCGTGTGCGTGTGTGTGTGTGTGTGTGTGTGTGTGTGTGTGCGCTTGTGTGTGTGTGTGTGTGCGCAAAGGCCAATCACACAGCACCACCGTACACACATTTTGGTCTACATGATAGTAAGGTAGCACATAAAATGGCACTGGTTCCCAAATGACAGTAAATCTACATGCTTAACTACATTATGCATAAATGGGTCATGCTGATTCGTGAAAAGCAAAATTCCAGACAAGTACAGTGAGTATATGCAAGTAATAGTGCATCTCAAAGAAAATATGTGATATGTGTGATATATATATCGTAAAATTCTATATTACAGATAAAGTGAAATATATTTGTTTGGGGCAATTTTTGAGGTGCCCTAGAACATGGTAAACATGGAGCAAATCCTATTTTTTTCATATTTGTAAATTTCTTGGATTGCCATCAAATCGTAATCGCAATATCTGTCAGAAAAATCGCAATTAGATATTTTACCTAAATCATTCAGCCCTAGTAGAAATAGTCTGTGTGACAGTGGATTATAGTGAGGTATTTGGAATATGCAGAATAACTGAGACATAGTTTCAAGAAAGACATTCTGCTGTGGCGCTTTCCAAATATCTTTTTTCTAACTGTGCTACATGTCCACTGTGTTGAGCATCAGAGGCAGATGGCTCAAATTCTGGGCAAATAAAGCCAAAGCTAGGGATAGTCAGGGATTTAATAAAAAAAATTGGCAGTGAACTGATCCTTTAAAGTAAAACGTGTGTGCTGTCATATCCACTGTTTCTAAGCTAACTGCTGCCTTTTAAAATAGAACTTTCACACCAGTGTTATCAAAAAAAAAAAAAAAATGTTGTACAACCAGGAGCACAGACCCGCCGCAGCTTAAGCACAAGAGGTCAAAGGTCCGGCTAAGGGAGAGCAGAGGGGGAGTTGAGAGCGGGAGGCAGCGAGGGGAGGATAAGAGCGACATACACGGCTGCCTGCTGACTCAAGAGACCCGGGAGTGACGACACTAATCACCCCTCTGCTCTAACAAGGTAAACGGTTCAGGCCAAGGTCAGCGAGGGGAACAACAGGGCTGCCGGCTCTCTGCTGCTGCATGCCGATGCTGGTTGGGTAGCGATGGCTGGCGCTCAGGGTCTGATGGTGATTAGGAACCGCTGTCAGGTGGATTTTGATGACAGCGCCAGGATGGGCACGTAAATCACGAGCAGATATTCAGGAAAACACACAAAAAGTTAAACTCGTGACCTGTTTACGACAGAGGGGTAACGACGGTGAAAGCTGGAGCTTCAGGCGCTGACAAAAAAGAAGAAGAAGAAAACAAACTTCACTCTGACGCATGTTCGAGTCAAAGCCGTCTTTGTCTCGGGAGAGAGAATTTGAGTCTCGTTGATGGCAGCGGGGTGATTCATTCATATCATCAAATCCCAGCCACCCACACACGCACCCAGGCTTGGCCCAGGGCGGGCAATCTGCTGGTACCCCATCTTTTAATGCCTCCGCCCCGACCAAATTACATCCCCCCTCTGCTCAAACAGCCGGCACAGCAATATAAATCACTAATCATTTTAAAACACCCAGCTGCGATAACGCGCTGCAAAGTGAGGCGAATTGTGATTTTTAAATGTGCTTCAGATTTTAATAACTAATCTCAAAGAGGATGGCATTTTTTTTTTCAAGGTTTCAAATGAGCTCTGTGTAGGTATACGAGCCTTACTGGCAGCTAATTACGCTGTCAATGATTCGAAAAGACTGGAAATTTTTCAGCGGTGCCCCAAATAAAGCTGCCAAGGCTTTATGGTTTTCCTATGGTCAACAAATCCCATGACAAGACGGAAAAAACAACTTTGGTCCATCTCTCAGTGTTTACAGACTCCTAACCCTGTCTGTGGCACGCAACCTTGAGCCCACGAGTTCCTACTGAAGTCACTTTTAAAAACGGTAGTAGGCCATTGCAGTTTTTCGGAAACTTTACTCATAGAAAGTGGGCTGTGGATTTTCTTGCGTGGTCACTCTCAAAGGTGCTGATGACGGTCTGTATGGAGACTACAGCGAGTTGTGACTCTTTTCTCTGTGCATATGCACGCTCACCAACGTTGAGCTGCCCTCAACTCCCCACCACTTTAACTTTATACCGCGGTTTAACAGAATGAATACACAGAAAAGAAAACTACTACTACTTTAGTCTTACATTCATAGCACATGCTCACCTCTACCTCCGAACAGCCAGCTACCATGACACATATCCCACACACAAAAACTGAGAAATAACAGTTTGATTTGTATCACTATAATTCAGAAGATCACCAATTAAGAGCACAGTGGGAGAAAGGGTTAAAAATAGGGAGTGTTGGCAGGTATTGTACTAAAATAGCCTTGAAATCAGAGCCTGTTCTTTTAAGTATCTATGACTATGACACTTTGGGGTGCTCAACACTGCCAGCATCACGGGTTTATGTCCCACAGGGACAGCTCCCGCACTATTAATACACGGTGAGCTCTCATGTTGAGCGCAAGTGCCCACCAAAAAGCAGGAGTTATTTTAACATCAGCTGTCAAGCAGCGGAGACGTGCCGCAGAGGTACGCTCTCAGAGGAAGCTGAATTTTCTGGGACATCGGGGCTCAGCCTATTAGAAGGTTAAGTCAAGTTTTTTTAGTAACAAGTAAACACCGCAGCAGGCCGACACGTGGTCAGCGTTCTGGAGCAACATCTTTTCTTCTGTTACTTTGATGCCTCCATCAAAAATAAAAAAAATATTGAAGCCGCAAGCAGCGATGAACGGGCCCTCACGCCTCAGGCCCGAGGGGTGGGGGTGGGCATGGCGATGAAAACTACACGTGTGGAAATAAAACACTTTGACAGATTTTTATGAATTATCGGGGAGAAGAGTCAGAGAAACATAGTTTAAATGAATCAAATGCATAATGATGCATATACTAATCTATTATTCGTTGGAATTGTTGTGTGTATGCAAATATGTAGACAATATATTATATCTGAATATATATTAATATTATTTATTAAGCTATATAAGCATTATCAAGACATCTATAATATGTTTTTAAACATGTCTGCTTTTTTAAACATATTGTTTTTGTGAGTTTCTTGTATATTTGTTGTGTAAATATATTAATCACTGTAAGACTGCATTGTGTCTTCTTATTGTTTTTTTAATTCATTATTGGTGTGAATGTTGCTTTTAGCTGTTTTACTGTGTTGTTACTGTACTGCGCACTCGCCCGCAAAGTTTGCCACTATCAATGATAGTGAAGTGGAGTTGATTTGGCAGGCCTTGCAGGCGTCAAGTGTATGTATTTAACAGTTGATTTATTTTTGTAATTAACTGTTGTTATCAAAGTAATTATGTTCTGGAGCTCGTCGATTGCAGTGCATGTAGGAAAAGTAACATGTAACGGTCAATTTACACCATTTCTGCGAGGAGACAAGTTTTAACTTGCAGGTATTACAACGAGCTGCTGTTATTTTATAGAATAAGTAATACATTTTTTCTCTGTTGACATGGTGTTTTGAATATGAAATACTTGTGTTAAATACACTATTAATAACTTGTCATGATATTATATATATTAAACTTTTTTATATCAATAACAAAAGTAGGCCTTGGTTATTTGACTCAAACAAAGCTGGACCATGTTATGTGATATGCAACCTCACAAAGTTTTAAACATTTAATTCATTTTCATTAGTACAGAGACTTAAAATATTCATGTTTAATTTCAAGGAATTTCATTTACATATATACACAAGTTGGTGTCATTGTACCAATGTGGTTAAAATGTGTTGCATTGAGTTAGTACATTGTAAGGCAGTATGGAAAGTGTTAAGTCTTATTAATTCTGGTTGCATTATCAAAGAATGATTGTGAGTAAAAAGGTAATGCCATTATTAATTTGTCTGTAATTTTGTTTCCTCATGTGCAGATGTAGCTGATGGCCCCACCCAAACAGAAAGTGAATAGGCCCTACCATTCAACTCAAGGCTGTTTGTCTCCAGGGAAATAACCTTTTGTTCAATTCAGCTATTTACTATAAATAATAAATGAATTACATAAAAAGTTAATGACAATAATTAATGTTTCATTTTCTCCATCTCTGTTATTTTAATATTCTTAGTTATCAACACAGTTGGATCCTTCTGGAGTTGTCCCTGCGTTGTTGGTTGGGTTGGGCGTTTTGGCTATAATGGAAACTGTCGCCATTCTATTGTTTCCCTGGTAACAAGTGACATCTTATTCAATGTAAACCGTGTTTGTGAGGCTGGTGTGCAGGTACTTCAATGATTTTTTTAAGAGGTCATCAATTGGTTCTATAAAAGAGTTGATGAACAATAATTCATCCAAGAGCGCATGGTGAGCGTCAGATAAAAATCTGGTCTGAATTGTTCATGCCACCATCTCTTGAGAAGATCCTGCTTGAGATGAGCAACATGGAAGGGAGAAGGGTGGAGCTGGACAGAGATGGACAAAACACAGCTGGACGCTTGTTGGGCTGTACAGATCCTGTAATGAGGCTACAGCCAGCTTCTGGGATGGTGAGCAGGCTGCTCTATTTCTCATGCTTCTATGTCACCTCAGACCTTTCATGTGCTGTCAAGAGTGATGTGCTTGACAGTAGGGAGACGAGAGTCGCTCAGCGTGTGAATGGCAAGCTTGCTCCCATTAGGTATTTTTGGGACAAATAGGTGGAGCAATTTCCATTCATGTACAATCCAGGGCCACAGGTTACTGTGGATGAACGGCTAGTCCCTTCAGGCAATATATGCCAAGAAGGCAAAATGCAGTACATGGTCCAGTGACGTGTACGTGACAATATTGTACAGAAAAATGAGTTGTCACCGCCTTCCAACATGGAAGTAAGTAAAACTGAAGCGTAAACCCACATGTAAAGGGCATTATGAGTATCCGTTTGTTGACACTATGCATGTGAGGTGAGAATTTTGGTATTTGAAAGAGACAAAAGTGTAGAGTTTAATGAAGCGTGGTTGAATGAGTTTTTGAGGGAAGAAGATAATGAAGATTCAGATAGAGTCAGATGATGATGATGAGCTATTGCATGACGGACAGCAACACTGCATGTTTCAGGATACATGTCTAATACCTCTTGACGTCGGTATTTCGACGATGTCTTGAAAGTGGCTCCAGCAGAAGGAAACAGTCCCGTTAAGCTGTTGTCTGATCACACAAATGAAGCTAAATGTCTCCCTGTGTTGTTTCCACAGGAGCGGCATACATACCACGACAGCAGGCCGTACCATTTGATGTTGTCGTGATATTTTAATAACAGGATTCTCCATGCTGACGGCCATGTGCACAGACTGTAGACTATATTTCCTTTGCTCACTATATGTCAGAAATAGAACAGGTTGTGTCCAATGTGTCAAATACATAGGTAAATGAGCAGAACTTTGCACAGATAGGTAAGACTTGTCCAGAATATGTTTCAGTAGAAGCACAGCATTTGTTAACGATAAGAAACACGAGTTGTCAGATGGGCATCTTGCGAGCAGCTGCTGTAAGGCAAGGATGCTCGTGTTATGCTGTGTAAAAACGTGGATGTTGCAGATGGTGTCGTTAATGGTGTATGTGGAACAGTAACGCATATAGTGAGTTCAGTGTATGTTCAGTTTGACGATGAAACGCTATCAAAGTGCTCCATAGATTAAGTTGGCTGTATGTATATATGAAACTGAGGAAGAGAGGGCAACAAGTAATGGTGGATTGCGGCAATTTCCACTGAAATTAGCTTGTGCCTGCACAGTACATAAAGTCCAAGGCATTAACTGCATTGCTGTTGAAAAAAATATTTGCAGCTGGGTAAGCATATGTGGCACTAAGTCGTGTTAGGAGTCTGTCAGGGCTAATTATTCAAGACTGTGATGAGAAAAAAAAAAAAATCTACTGTGGGTTAGGTACCACTGGTTTACCGGCACAGGGTCCGAACCCCTGCAGTGTCCTGATCGTTTCGACACGAAAGGTAACTTTACGGTCAGTGAACAAAGTGCTGCGAGTAATCTAAGATATTTATTTGTACATTTGACACAGCTTTAATGAGTTCTGTAGCTGTATAAATGAAAAGAAGGGAAATAAGCGCTCGTAACTTCAATGCAAAAAAGCTGCTGTGTACAACTTCATTTACAGAGATTTCCATACTCCCACAACCGCTTACATTACCAACACTGTCCAGCCAAAGTGTTGTCAAGAAGTGTTGGATTTACCTATGAAATCACATGGTCTCCAATCTCTGTCACGATCAAGACATGATCAAGATTGTAACAGTGACTCACTGCAGTATGTGGTCAGAGAGAACAAATATTGATTATGCTATGAAAACTATAAATGAGGTGGTAGTTATTTTGGTCTGTCTTCCTGTTGCAGTAGATGTCACTAGACAACAGACAGCCCGTGCATGCGACCCATAAGATACAAAAAAATTTTCACAAGGCTTGACGCATGTGCAAACTCTCATGAGTTTTGACATGTTCAGGCCCTCAAAAAATGCAACTCATTTTGGAGAATAATAACAATAATGATAAATGGCGGATCCAACGGGACCTCACACCCTTGGTGTTGGGCCCTAACAAAGAAGCAGGACCTGCTGCAGGTGAGAGAAACTGACAGCTTCACTGCTGCTTCTTAACCTCGCTCCACATCAAAACATCACGTCTCTCAAGGTTGCCCTCACTGCACAACTCGCTCTGCTGCGCTGAAATATCTGCACTTATCTGAACAGAACATTAAAAGGTTCTTACGTAATTCTGTTAATTATATATTCAAGCGCCGTTAATTCTCAGAGACGTGCGCGGATGCAACTTTTACATCTGCTCCTCTGCCCAGCCACCGCCGAACACGGCTTCACGAGCAAGATAGACTCAGGAAACTTCTTTTTTTCCTTTTGAAGGAGTTTGTAACTAGTTGGCTGGGAGGGCGAAAAGATGATGTGTCGAGTCAGAAATAACCACAGTGATATTTCCATGACAAACATGTCCCAGCATGCACTGTACGAAAAAAAAAAGTTGCTTTCATGATAGCTCTTTAAGCCTCCTCCATCCAGCAGTTTGGACTTATGTAGCCAAGAAATTTGTCATTCCGGTCACTATTACTTCAAAGGGCGATTGCTTCAGCAGCAGCCAAGTTTAAGATTAAAAACATGACAGTTTGAGGGGGAGAAAAAAAAGGTCAAGAATAAATTTCCAAAAATGTGTTGGAAATTTCACATTCTCCGGGGCTTTTCCAGGCCTCGAAGAAAACCTGCCATTTTGCGGCAATGTCGGGGCTCAGCGAGTTGCTGCCTTTGCTCGATTTTAAACGGGGGGGAGAAAAAAAAAGGAAGAAAAAAGTGTTAATTCACTTTTAAAAGCCATGATTCAACATAACGAGCCTACGGTGAGACACTGCTGGATGGCTGGATGTGAATGTGTTTGCTGTTAAAAGCCGACGTTTGATGCGTCAGGGTTTTTTTTTCTTTTTTCTTTTTTCTTTTTCCGGTGGCTGGAGAACGCGTGCGGGGGTATCTGTGCTGGTGCTGCAGATAACGGGATGGCACCTCCTTCATCTGTCCCCACAGGGGAACGCGGCGCGGAGAGGGGAGGGGGGAAGCCAGATTAAGACGCGGGGAAAGTTGGAGTGAGGGAAGAGCAAACAGTTTCCACGTTAATTAGCATCCCTCTCCTCCCCCGCAACACAAACAATGCGGCGCCCAAAGAACCAGAAGCAAACAGGGACAAGGCTGCGAGCGCGCTAACTTTAGGTCTCCGCTCATCTGTGCTGAATCAGTGGCAGGCAGCAGCACACACATCAAAAAAAGACTGAGCTGTGGGATTAAGAGCAAGTCAGAGGGAGTGGTGGGGGGGAGGCAGGGAGGGGGGGAGGCAGGGGACAAACAGAAAGAGGAGGCAGAGGGAGCGGTGGAGGAAGAAAACACAACGGGAAGGGGGGGGATTAAAGGAGAGTGCGACAGGGAGGGAGAGAACGAGAGAGGGGCAAAGGCGGCGGCTGGAGGGGAGTGAAAGAGCGAGGGAAGGAGTGACGGAGAAGGTGGCGGAGGTAGAGAGAGCGCGAGATTTAAGAAGGAGAAGGAGAAGAAAGCAAATCCGTTTAAAGAAAAGAAAAGGGCGACGGTCGCTCCGCTCCCAGGTCGCTGCGGCGCCGACTCCCTGCCCACGGCGGACGCGAGGGGGCAAGGCTGACGCTGCTGAAGGCCGGAACGCGACGCTGCGGGCGCCATCGGGCGAAAGCAACTGCAGGGCCGACATTTGTATGCGCGGGGAGCGAGGCGCGCAACGGCACTCGTGTTCCTGCTGCTTTTAATGCCGACCAAAAATAGACCTCAGGCGGGAAGGCGATTTATTCTGTCGAAGCTGAAACGCACCGTTATTGAACGCGGCGCGCTGTATTGGCGAGGGGCCGAACAACAAGAGAGAATCCTTCAAATCAGCCCTATCAAATCTCTCCTCCTCGACATGGCTGCTGGATCGATAAAAGCAGCATGACTTATATATATATATATATATTTATATATAAGGCGATGTAGAGAGCACAAAAACACAACAAAGCGTTCAATTCTCCTCCCTCCTCACACACAACACGCGCGCACACGGCTCCTGCTCATTTTTGAATCGATAACACATTACAGCGGTTCTCGGAGAAGAGAAGCGCGGGCCCGGGCGCTCGCCGCCGCTCGACGCACGCACGCGTGTTCGGCGCCTGGCAGCGGAAACCGGAGAGTCTCCTGTCAATCTACTTTGAAATCCCAGTCAACGCGCAAAAAAAAACGCGCGAACAAGTGGTGCATTTCCGCCCCATCGCGTCAACGCCAGCTGAATATTGGAAGCAAACGCTGGAGAAGAAGCCGGCTTCATGGTTAGCCAGCCGTGTTTGTCAGAATGCCATGTACAAAACCCCAGATTATGTTACTATTAATGTCTTCAGACCGCGCTAATGTCTTTTAAATAGCCGTTTCTGCAGATGGCTGCTGCGGAACGTCGGGGAACATACCATAAAACTGTTAAATGTGCTCAAATCAAAACACTTCTTTTTTAACATTAAAAATGGATCCAAAAAAAAAAGTAAAAAGATGGAGATGGACTTATTGACGCGCTGGCGAACGCGGCGTCGCTTTCAGCAGAGCGAGGGAGGAGGATGAGTCTCGCCTTTGCGCTCGCCGCCGCATCCGCTGGATGTGCGAACGAGCGACTGTGCGCACGTCGCTGTTGTGTTAACAGCTCGCGGGTTCAAGGCTCCGCTCATTTCAGCTAATTGAATCAAATCAGAGAGGTCACCTGATCCGGCAGAGCCAGCGTCAAGTGTACTATGTGTATTATTATTTTTCTGGGAAGACAACGTTGCTGTGCAAAGTACAAGAAAAGTACGTATTGCTTGTACTCCAGGGCTGTGTGTCTGACACTGCCAGGCGGGTGACGCATATAAATCACGTGCTGCCGAATCCCGCTTCAACGCATTTCCAGCCGATGCTGGTTTTACTTCACCTACATAAGACACCTCTCAGCGCAGGTTTTGGTAGAATGTAACACACACACACAAAAAAAAAAACAGAAACAAAAAGGGTCTGTGTGTGCGTGCATTGTGTGAGTAAATCAACTAAGGGAGTGGGAGTGTGCGCATTTGCCTGTTTATGCTGAGGGCTAAGCAGCTCCTGTAAACCAGCGTGTTCATGCTGCATCACGACACGCGGGTTTGTGTGTGTGTGTGTGTGTGTGTGTGTGTGTGTGTGTGTGTGTGTGTGTGTGTGTGTGTGCGCGTGTGTGCGTGCCTTGGGTGGGTGAACTGACAGAGGGGTAGAGGAGAGCGGCTCACCTGAAGAACGTGACAAAGAACTGCACCAGGTCCATGAAGTTACTGTGCTGGGAGAAGGCGATCTGTCGGAAGAAGGAAGAGAGGACATGAGGCGAGAGTCAGAGATGTGAAAACACACACACACACACACACACACACACACACACACACACACACACAGAGACACGCAAGCTTCAGACCGGAGTCCACCTTGTACATCTGACAGGAGGAGCGGAGACGGGCAGGAGAGATAAAGCAGCATCCGCTCACAAAGGCAGACAATACAAACAGCGCTGTATAGTGTGTGTGACTTCTGTGTTGTCAACACGTGCTTGGATCTGTCTTTTTTTTTTTTGTGGTGTGTGTACACAATATTTTCTTCCTGGGTTCAATCACTGTCTCACGATAAGGAATTTCTGAGGGTTTTTCAATTCTTCACGGTGACCACAACGCCTCAGTCACAAATACTGGGGATGGAGGGGGGGGTCCCAGTCTGTCTGGTTATCTCATGTCCTGTCAGAGCAGACACACACACACACACACACACACACACACACACACACACACACACACACACACACACACACACAAACAGACTCATTCCTGCACACGCGGGCAGAAATATTCACGGCGTAATCATCACAACATCCTGTTTTAATCAAGGTTGCCATGGGGAACATTGCTGGGGTCGCACCCACCCCAAGCGCGCGCTCACACACACACACACACACACACACACACACACTCACACAATGACCGTGTGACTGCAACAACGCAACACTGCCTCCGTCTGGCCACATGGAGGTAGCACTGCGCCTCCTGCCCGGGGCGCCGCTCCCCCCTCACGTGCCTTATTCTCCGAGGTGACACCTGAGACCAGAGCTCATCACCGCCGCTGCTTATTATTCCTCGGCAAAGCAGGGATTTGCATACAGTTCTACAGGAACAAAAAAAAAAAGAAGAAGCAAGAGGCCGGGGAAAAAAAAGACAAAAGCCGGAAAACCCAGCTGTGTGCATGTCAGATTACTCTATGAATACTTAATATGAGATCAAGAATTACAATGTGTGCGCGGGGAAAAAAAAGCGCGTATTAATCTACAGTGACTTTATACAAGAAGAACATGGGGCCAAAGGCACTGGCCTCTTTGGTGAGATGACAGTGTGTGTGTGTGTGTGTGTGTGTGTGTGTGTTTTGTGAACAGCCCCGGGTCTAATTTCCTTGTGTAGTCAGCACCATCTGGCTCGCTAATGTGTTGCTGTTGATTACTGTTGAGCGCCCAATCCTCAGTGTGATCATTTTTCTCCAGACGGTTGAACACCGAAGGGAAGTTTCAGGGTGCCCGTACCACCCGGAGAGATAAACTTACACAAAAAAAAAAAAAAAAGAAAGACAGATGAGGCGGTTCAGCTACACGTGTGTCACAGCGAGATCGGGGCGTGCGTTGTCAGTCAGGGCACAAACAGCGAATGATTTCTGCCGCTATCCGCCGCCTTCTTTTATTCGTCTGTTTCTTTTTTTATTTGATTGATTAAGTCCTCAGCATGTCTTTGCAGAAACAGGGTGCCCATGTTTTTGGGGCATTTTTAAAAAACCTGATGTGGAGCCTTATCAAGTCATTGCTTTGGATCAGTTTTTTTTTATATTTATTATTCTCAGTTCAGTCTGATTCAGATTCTGTGGACTACTTGGTATCACTGTTATTGTTTCGGGCTATCTGGGCCTAAACACTGGTGAAAGAAAGAGCCACAGTGAAGCTGTTCTAATTAAATCTAGTTTAGAAAAATGTCAGAAAATGGTAAAAAAAACGACCATCGCGACTCCCACCGGGCCTCAGGTGACACGCTCAGCTCCTGCACCCAGTCCCGCGACTGAACATATCGACGTTACCGTATAACAGCGAGGAAATGAGAAAATGACGGGACTTGAGAGGCAGGAGCCAGCGCGTGTTCTGCGTTTAAGCTTCACAGAGTATTTGAAAGACGGCAGCAGTTAAAACTCGTACTCGTACTTCTTCCTCGTGTTTTCGTACGACAACCCGAGACGCTCTCAGTCAGCGGCTCCGCTTTTCTGACTCTGCTGGCTTCCTGTGCTGCTCCAGTATAAACTGCACCTCCGTGTACCTCCAACAAAAGCACTTCAGAGCAATTTTGGGAAATTACGCAGAGCGTCTAAGAAGCCGGTCTGGTCCTTCCAATTAAGAGAAAATGGTTGGGATGGGAACATTTCACTGGCTGCGTGCACGAATGTAAACAGGAGGCAGAAATGAAAGGGTTAAAGTAAAAAAAACCCCAAAAAACCCGGCTTGAACGTACGAAGCTGCGAGCGGCAGGGAATCTTCTGAGAGGCGGGCTGCATTGAAACTCGGTGCGCCGCGTACAAAGCCGGCCACGTCCCTCGGTGATCAGAAGCGCACAATGCTCTCTTTCTAATGACACAGCGGCCCCCTTCAAGGACGAGGCGAACTTCCTCCACGCGGAGAAAAGCGGAATTCTGTTCTGAAGCATACAAGCGCTTTGAGGAGATGCGCGATAACAGTTATTGTAGCGGCTAATCTCGAGTGTCAGCCGCGGCGTTTTGTCACCCGGAGGCGCGCCGACAGCGGCGGCGGGGGGCCCGGGTGACGCTCTCGTTATTTGCCCAGCAGAGGGTGACTCCTCGGGGGCTGCAAAGGATCTCTCAGCGGGGCCTGTCAGCCCGCTGCCGGGCATTCAGGCCCGGAGATACTCCGCCTTTAATGGCTTCTGACAGCCGCTTGTGCTACACTGGAGGTTTGAAGGAAGGCGTCGTTATCGGCGCGAGGGAGGGCCGCTCAACAGGTTCCGCACATAAGAGGAGAGGACAGAGGGAAACTGAATTTTGAATATGGTGGAGCTGGAAGATGTGTGTGTGTGTGTGTGTGTGTGTGAGATAGAGCTACTTATATGCGCGAGGGGGGGGATGTGCGCCTTCTACATTTGTCACGCACCAGACTGCATTACAGAACATTCTGTCTAAAGTGACAACGGAGCCACCAGCCAAAACGCAGATTAGGATTCTGTTATAATCTGCTGTCCTTTAAAGCTTTAATGAGTCATAAGTTTGCGGTGAGGTGGTGCGGACGGTAATATCGGCCTGTCTGTCCATCCACCACTTTGGTCAATCTAATTATGAACCGACAATCGCGGCTTAATGAGGCCGACAAGAGGTTCACTTATTTTAGGTTTTTCGGAAAATGTCCCAACTACTGGATGGATCGCCATGAAATGTGGCACGGATGCTCGCGGCTCCCTCGGGAGGAATTTTACCCTCTCAGTTTAGCCATCACTTTGTGCTTCCGTCAGCCTCAGCCGCACGTCGCTAATTAGCAGAAGTTAGCATGCTAGCGCAGGAGCTGAGACGACTGCGTTGGCGTTGTCCCCGCGAGCACGTCGGCAACGCCGATGCGGCATTCAGCTCGAAGAGGCGCCGCTGAAGCTCAGCTTTCCTCGTGTAGTTTATACGCTGCTATCGTGAAAGTCAGTTAGCTGAAATGACTAATGATTAGCTGACTAACTTTTTCAGCATCTCCATATGCAAAAACTTAAAAAATTCTGCTGTTTAAATAATTGATAATTGAAAATTTTGTTTTGTTAAACACGTCTCAAGAGCTTTGTCATAACAGTGGTAAAGAGCTTATTTAATTTTGTATTTATTAATATACATTCTTTTTTTCTTATTTTGAATGTATTTTAAAAAATGTTTTATTCATAATTTTTTCATTTTAATGTAAAACTATTCTTTTTTCTTTTCCATAATCATTAACATGCATGAGATCCTTTTTTTTTTTTTGAAATGTTTGAAATTTTGGCTGCCACCACGCTGCGCTTGTGTCCCCCCCTCCCTCTCTCTGTGATCAGTATCAAGACGCACCCATCAGGCAGCCGTGCGCGGCCCAGATAAAAAGTCGGCGGGTCCGCACCGGGCCCGGCTGATAGCTGCAGCTGCTTCCGCTCCGCAGCGGGGCGCTCCGATCGGAGGCTGTTCTAATCTCCGCCATCTCGCGACATGTTCACTAAGGCACGGAACAGGAGATCACAGCTCTTTAATGTAATTAGTCGGGGATTTGCGTTTCATTACAAACATCGCTGCATTCGGCTCTGTTCTTCATCAAGAACGAAAAAAAAAAGGAGGCAGGTGGGAGAACTCGGGCCAACTGGTTTTGCGTTGATGATCTGACCCCTGATCACCTCAGATTTCACTTTGACCATTGTTTTACATTTCATTTTTTGATTTTCATCGTGATCGTTTGATGCAATCCATCTATGTTTTTTTTAGGGGGGGGGGCAGCTCGAGTTGCACTTTTCTGCTTCGGGGGAGTAATACAATGAGTCGAGTCAGATGCAACAAGTGGAGCCAATGCAAACCTGCACCCTGCTCGAACGCTACATCCAACCATGTGGGAGCAAGAGAAACAGAGAGAGAGCTCTGTATGGCCGAGAGAGAGAGAGAGAGAGAGAGAGAGAGAGAGCTTAGCTTGCACGCAGCCCACTCTGAATGCAGCATGTGTTTCAACTTAACATTCCACTTTGCCCTTGCTCTTTCTCGGCTGCTGTTTATGAACCATCCAACACTCCGATCTCTGCCTGCCAAAACTGGAGGACCAACCACCTACGATTACACACACACACACACACACACACACACACACATCCCATTGCCACACTGCAGTAGACCACTGAGGGCTGGCAGAGTTAAAAAAAAGGCGACAAAAGAAAAATGAAGGAATGTTAAAGACAAATTGGTATAAATCGGATTCTGAGTAGGAGCAGTGGCAGCAGAAGAAAGAAAAAACAAGTGGAAAACGTTACCTCGCTGACGAAGGTAAAGCTCCATGAGTGCGAGGAAGAAAAGTGTCACGCTAGCGAGAGCTGCGTGCTTTGGTATCAAGGGCGGGGGTGATCTCCTGCACGGTCCCACCCGGCAGTGCGGGAGGCGAGCGGGGCGAGAGGAGGCCGAGAGGGGCGGGAGCTGCCTCGCTCTGGCCTGGCTCAGCTCCGCTGTGACCTCCTGAGGCTGGCAGGCAGCAGCTGGAGCTCTGAGGCAAAAGAAAACTAAAAGCCCTCACAGCGCAGGGCATGGATTTTTCTCCCCCTTCCCGTTAGGGGGAGGGCGGGAGGGGGGAAGGAGCCCGCAGATGGGGCGACCAGTCAAATCGCTTCCAGAACGGATCGGGGAGGCACGAAGGTGGGCAGGCTGCACGGAGCGCGCCGAAGAAAAAAAACCAAACAAAAAAAAAAAGCCTGGGCCCAGAGCGCCTGGCACGCCCAGCACCAGAACCAGCACCAGCACCAGCCACTCCAGGCATTGCATTCATTCTCTTTTCTGCATCCAACTCAGTGCTAATGCTGCGTTTCCCATCACGCCTTAACACCTCTTGAAAGCAGCCTCGAAAAGCTAAGTCTTCGATGGGTTTCACCGACGGCTACGCCTTTCAGCATCAAGTGTGCTATTCAGTGTTGTCGTTCGCCTCTGAACCGCCACCAGCCGTGCAGCTCAGTCAGAGCCGCTGAGACGCGTTGTCACTAGGGTACGAGTGTCCTTGTCCCGATACACAAGTCCGCAGCTATTGTGCACAGAGTATATCGTCACGCAGCAACAGGTCGCATGTGAAAAGAGAAACTGCGTGTGAAATGATTTTTTTATTCTAAAGATCCATGAAATGAGCACTTTATTATACTGATCTTCCAAAACGAATGTCCTGTCCCAACATGTTAAAAAAAAAAAAAAAAAAAATCACACCACATTAATGAAGGAATGATAAAACCAACCCCCCTCCCCCATTTAAAATCTGAAAATCCCAGACCTTGTTGCCAATATAATGCCTAATGCAGTCTAACACAACGGCTCTGAGATGTGGTTAAAAAAGTAAATCACATTAAACTTTTGGTGGGCGGGTTTTACAGAGGAGCTGAATGAGTTTCACTGTCTCTTTGGAGGCTAACAACCAATCAGAAACAAGTATGCGTACGTTGCACAGCTTTGGAGATTAAAAACAGGATGTCATCTTACGTGCGCTTTCTCTTCCCAGTTGCGACTTGTTGAAGTGCGACGTAACTCTTTGTGCACGGTTGCTGAGGACGTGTGTACCGGGGGCCGAGTGTGGCGTGTGCACAAAAATTTATTTAATACATTCATTTTTTTTACTTTGAAGATCCGCAGCAACGCAGTGAAACCAGCTGACTGCGATGCAAACGCTAATTCATTATGTGAGCACGCAGCAGGAGGACTGATGGTGGTGGTGGGGGGGGGCGGCTTTCTCCACACGGCAGCGGTTCACCGGGTGCAGCAACGATTGTACCTCGGCTGCGTAAACACACGCTCACGCTCGCGCTCTCGCGCCACACACACACACACACACACACACACACACACACCTAGCAACCAGGCAAACGCATACAGAGCCCTATTCACTGCTGCTGCAGAGAAGCAACATCTACACTGGACAGCTCCTGCACACCGGGAGCAGGATTTTTTTTTTTATTGCCCCAACATGACCACATTTTACTGCCGGCTGCCAACATTTACATTTTGCCATTTTTACAGCTAACTTTTTTTTTTGGCTTGCGAATCAGACAAGCGGACCAGTCAGCGCGGAGCTGAGCGCACGCTCGCGGACACGCGCGCTGCTTCCAAGTTTAACGCTCTGCACATCAACACATATGACCTCGTGTGTCATTTTGTAGATGCCTTTATTAAAACTGCACAGACTTACAGTATGGGTTTCCAGCGCCGCTACAGTGGCTGGCAACAAGCCGACATGTGGACGTGCACGCGGACATGAGTGTGGCTCCGAGCAGCAGCAGTGAATATTCCTGGCAGTGTTTGCGCTCAAGTCCTCCTTGAGTAAATCAGGCTTCGTTCATCTTTTACGCTCTTAATAAGTCATGCTACACTTTAATTTTTCATATGCGCTGCAGCATGACTGGACTTTAAGGTGACACTGGATGAATTCCCAGGTACGCAGCCTCAAACGGCGGGGGAAAAAAAATGTTAAAAACTTTTGTCATAGTGCAAAAAACAGCATATGAATATAAATGTGTCACGCTGTCAGTCAGAATAAATGTGACCAGGTCAGATTTATCTAAAGCAAAGACAACGGCAACGACTGCACATCCAGTGTGCAGCTGGTTATTGTAGCCACAAGCTTACGATTACAGTCTTATATGAAGATGTGCTTATTACCTAATGGCTTTCATTTCTTGCTCGCAATGCTTACTTGAATCTTAATGGGCCACGTGAAGTTGCTGACGTAGACAAAGAACGTTATGTTGGGGTTGTTGTGGAAATCGAAGTTCTCGTTGGAGAAGCTGTCTTTGAACTCCTTCACGTTGCTCCGAGAGACGATGGGGATCTCCTCCCCGGTCTGGGTTCCTGCTGCGCCACGGAAAAGAGAAGAGGAAGGGTGGAGGAAAGGGATAACGGAACGGAAAGGAGGAGGGAGATGAACAATCACTCAAACAAGAGCCGTCAGCTACAGACTGGAGCTTTTTTCCATCTATGAGATGAACAGATCCAACGTGACAAGATTCACCCATCTATAATTTCCCCATGTTAGTGTATTTTTCAACAAAAAGATTACATGAGATATAATGAGTCTGATAAATATTTATATTAGCTGTATTTCTTTCATGATATATTTCGATTTGATACATATTTTGCAACAAGTTTGTCTATTACAAGTCACCTGGCGTGATCCTGTTTGGACAGACTTAATTCTGAAGTGGTCATCTACAGCGAGCGATCATTTTTTCATCATCAATGAATTTGTTGATTGGTTTATTTTTGATATAACAACATTTTATGACTGCGACTGTTTGTCTGAGCGGCGGTCGGTATCTAAAAGATCAACAAATTACCAAAGCAGCAAATGATCGCCTTCCACAAACTAGACCCACAGGGGGTTTGGCATTTTTGCTTAATGAACAATTATGTGATTACAGAAATTGCCGGCAAATCAATTGTCTGTTATCGCCTGATTGTTTCCGCGCCGTGCGTGTGCGCGGAGACCTACCGGTGAAGCTCGTGGCCCAGGTGATGTTCAGGTTGAAGTTCTTGGAGGCGTTTATAAACATGTCCAGGTCCCGGTTTGGCTGAGGAGGAGGAGAGGGGACACAGGACACGTGCAGCCGTCGTTTTAGAACTCCGACAGAGTTAATCAATGAGCAGCAGAGATGTGACACCCCTGAGCAGGCGCTTTCTGCAGCTGTACAAACACTTACTGTATTGCAGACCAGAGCAAATTTGCACGGCTAATGGGAGCTGAATTAGCAAAACAAATGTTTGAACAAAAAAAAAAAAGCGCCTTGGTAAGTGTATGTATTGCGAGGTGATATCAGCTTTGATATCGTCAAGCGGGTGGAAATTAGGGCCTAATGGATGTTTACCGCCTGACCCGAACGTGCAGCGTTTCTTCATCGCAGATTAGTCTCTCAAATGCAGTTACGCAGCTTTAGCTGAGACGCACAGAGGCTCTGTTTTGAAAACTCTAAATATCTTACTGTTCCTACGCAGAGAAATCAAAGATGTAGTGTTACACTTTGCGGCAAGCCTTGGCCTAATTGCTAAAGTCCTTTAAATTCAGCAAACTGAAAGCACTTTGAAATGACACAGGGAAATGTTGCTTGGTATGAGGTAGGTGCATTTTGACTGGATATCTCCCCAATTACAGATAAAAAGAGATTAGAATCAAAACTGTCATTTCCTGTGACGTGAAAGAAACATTTCATTTTGCACACCTCTGGCTGACCTCAGTGTTTCGGGTCCGAGCTCCCGGCGCTGCAGATGCGGCCGAGCGGGAGCGGCCGAGCGTTCGCTAGCTGGGAGAACGTCTGCGTGACCGCGGGTGTGAGCGCAGCGCACGCCACGACATCACACCGCGGTCTGACGGGGGCGTATTGACTTTTGCTGAGGGAGGTGTCAAGCCAGGAGTACTCAATTTATTGAATATGGTTGAAAGTAAGTAGCGCCCGTGTTATTTTACGACTTTTATCTTGTTTTTACTATTTTATGTCTTATTGTGCATAAATCCCGTCTACGCTGACGTTGTTTTGGAACCCGCTTCCTTGCCCTTTTTCGCTTTCTTGAATCTTCTCCTTCCTCGGGGGCTTGACATATTTTGATATTTCTCATTATTTAGTTAAACCTGCTTTATGCACTCTCCCTTGGCAATGAGATTGCGGTCTCAGTGAGACTCTCCTAACTTAATGAAGACAGTTTGCTGCTGCCCTGGTTCTCTGCTGCTAACTGGGCTGACACAGAGCCAGCAGGGGGGAGTAATCGCAGGGTCGTGAAGGAGGCTCCGGCTTCCTTTGACCCGCCTGTCGTTACTTTGGAACTCTGGGGTTTCAGAACGGGATACTGAAGCATCCTCTGAACGTTGCTTCGAATTGTTTTGGTTAATGTGTAACCGCAGGCTAAAATCTTCCTTTATGGCTTCACAGAACGTTCCTACTGTACCTCCTAAGCTAATTAAACCATTAAAGTGCTCTTTGCATCAGCTGAAAACGTAGCGTCACTAAGCTTTGCACAAGGCTCATAAAAACCTCGACAAACTCTCGATATTATATTGATGATAGAGAGGGCGGAGGGTGTAATCACCATCATCATCGTCTGAGACGCAGAGTCTTTAATCCTAACACAAGTGACAGCTGCAGTGACAGCGGGGCGTCCGCTGTTGGGAGACTTACCTCCTCAGGTGTGGCCACGAAGTTGATGGCGGTGTAGTAGCGGTCATCCTCCTGCGACAGGCTGAAGGTGAACTGGTAGTCGATAAGGAGCGTGTCTGTTTGAGGCGATGGGCGCCGGGCGAGCGTGGAGGGGATTGCAAAAGAAGGGGGGGGAAGAGCAGCTCCGTCAGTCGAGTTTTGAAAGTCACGCCAGAGCGTGTTTTTCGGACGGCGCTCGGGGGCAGGGAACCGTCCGGGTCTCTTTCTATTTCAGAACTCTATCGACTTTCCTGGACGGACCGTGGCGTGTGCTCCGTGATGAAGGTCACCGCGGAGGCGCGTATATAGCGGCGCACCTGCCAGTATTAATCTGCAGCCGAAGACCACCGGTGAAGTTCTTAACATTAATGTCCTTGGACGGAATCGCGTGTCCATGTGTCTCATGAGCTGGACACTTTAAATCAATTTTTCCATTCTTTTCATTCTCGTCCTCAATAATTGACCTGCTCAGGATAACTTGCCTTTGCCACTCTGACAGAAATACCTATTGCACATCACTGTTATATTCTCCATAGAGGCGATTGATAAGGATAATAATGACATGGGACTAATCTGCAGCGTGGAGCGCTGTGCTGCAGTCTGGCAAAACGACAGTTATCGCGGCGGGGAAAAGACAAAAACATTCCATCAGAAGCTTCGCTTTCATCTGCGTCTCTCTCCACCCACGACCCCCGTTAAAGAAGCTGCGTCTCCTCTGGCCGTTATTTCTTTTAACATCAAGCTACTTGAGCCCCGCTTTGATTCTGGAGCCGTGTAACCGTCTCGGCATTGACCCGAACGAGGAAGAGGAGCGAGGCCTCGCGGTGCTCGCTTAGCGTGACTCTCCCCTCAACCCCATCTCCGCTTGAAGTTGTTAATTGGAATTCCACTTACAGTAGCATGTTCCTTTGAGGGGGTTGCCTTGGTAACGGTTCTCGACTTCGCACCTGAAAAAGCGAGAGAGGTGTGAGACAGATGGAAGGAGACGGGACAAAAAAATGGGAGGGGGAGGGGAGCGATGGGAAGGCGAGCGGGGATTTAATTGCCAGCGAAAACAGAGCGGCAAGGAGAACGCTCGTGTTGCACAATAGAGCGGGGAGAAAATAGGCAGTCAACGGCGGCGTGGCTCTTGACCTTCAATCGGCCAGGGTAACATCTCAATGAGAGGAAAACAAAGAAGAAGAGGAGCGAGAGAACAAGGCCCGGTGAAGCTGGTGCACGTCGCTTACAGACGCGGCAGAAAAAGAATAATTTCTCATTTCACACTGGTAACCATTCATTTGTGAAACATTATCTAAGTTTTAATGGGTTTTGAGAAGCCCCGTGGTCATGTAGGTCAAGGCGGAGCTCGGTATTCAAAACAAAGCTGCAAGAATTAAAGAGCAGCTGCTGCTATGGTGTGCCGACAAAGAAAAAGAAATGTTGTATAATCTCAACATATTAGCAGGTGTTTGTAACATCCTGCTTCTTAAATAATCCGACATTTTTGCACGTTTAAAAAAAGGTTCTTGACTTTTGAAAAACGTGCAAATTCCCGGTTTACACCAAGCTTCACGTCTCTAAGACTAACAACGTGAAGATCTTTTCGAAAGCAGTGAAAAGCTGCTGACAGCTTTACGCTTTTTAACTTTCCCTGCTCGTTCCTCCCCCTCGTGCTGACTGATGACTAAATGATGTTCACGCCTCGAGGCTCGTGTTTGACCGGTCACTGATGCTAAACAGTCCCATCCGTCCTGGGCAATTAAACCCTCAAAGAGTTGGACTTTAGGTTGCTCTGGTAAAAAAAACTGCATGTTTCGCTCCAGAGTTCGTAAAAAAAAAAAAAAAAAAAAAAATTCTTGTAAAAGTTGCCGTGATGGGAAAGTGCTTTGTGAAGGAGCCTCTGGAGGCCAGTGAGTACTATCCAAATCTTCGCATGTGGTATCGACAAATCCTGCATGTGATGGACAAAAGGAAAAACCGGCTAATCCCTTCGCCCCCGAGCCAAGTGTACTCATAGCAGACTGTGATATTACAGTTACAAGTTTTTTTTCCCCTAAAACTGCAGACGCAGCAGGAGTGCGGAAGAAGATTTGTGAGGAGGAGGAGGAAGGAGGAAGCCGGGGCAGGGACGAGCGTTGCGAGACGTGAAACTCACAGGTGGCAGCGGTCTCCTTTGATGCCCTTGGTGGTGCAGAAGCACTTGCCGTTGTTTGGGTTGCACATGCTGGCGTGGCCGTTACACTTGCAGGCTGAGCAGAAGACAAGAAAAAAAATGGCATTAACCGACGGACAAATGCATAATTAACTGCATCCGAGGAGAGCGATGGGCTGCGGCAATTCATCACGACAAACGGAATATTAAACTTATTGTGTTATAGGACGGGGACACTCGACTCTCCTGCGTCCAGAGGTTTGGTCCGCTGTGCCGAGCGCCAGCTCTGACGCCGGATGTCCGTTAAGTGTGGCCAGTTGTAATCACACCTGCGCGCGTGTTCGCGTCCTCGGCATTAATTCCTTTTTATCGTCTTCAGAACGGCCGAGCCTCCTGGCGGCAACAGCTGCGGAATGTGTCGCGGTCTGCGTAACAGTGGGGAACAGCTGGTGGAGCAACCCGCGGTAATTTACGCCCATGTGTTATCTGGATTATTTGTCCATTAGCTCCTTTCTGAGGCGGCAGTTTTTTTGGAGCTGATGTTACAGGACGTCACGACTGGCGGTGGAGTGACGCCTGCCGCCGCACAACCAGGAAGGCAAGAGAGGGAATATGAATCACAACTGAAAAATTTGCAGACCGAGGTTGTAATATATGGGTGAGCTAAATGAAGCTGTGGAGGAACGGGGCGACCGATTTGTTGCCTGATTGACTGAGTGTCAGCGTTAGCTGGAGAGCGGAGTAAATCATCGACGTCCCCCGGGAGCGCTTTACCGCGCGGCCAGGAATCAGGACAATGGCCGACATAAAACTGAACAGTAAAACACTGACAAGTTAAATGAGGCCGCGCGCGCCAAAGGCCGACCGGCTTGACGGACCGCCGAGCGGCCCCCGCGGGATACTCACGCTGGCAGCTGCCCCCGTTGGTCGGATCCCCGTAGAAGCCGGAGATGCAGCTCTCGCAGTGGCGGCCCGTCGTCAGGTCCTCGCACTTCTCGCACACGCTCTCGTTGACGCACTGGCTGTGACCGTTGCACTGACAAGCTGGCGGGAGTAAAACACACCACGCGTCAACGTCACGCCCCGAGCCGGAGCGCGCGGGATTCGCGCGTTCGTTCGCAGGCACGGAAGGCGACGGCCCTTCGATATCGTCTTCGCCCGCCAGGTTTATTTACCTACGAGCATCTGTAATGAACAGCATATCACTGAATTTTGGGTTATAACGAACGAGTCAGACCTTTTAGACATAATGATACGGTGGGCGGATTGGAGCTTCTTCGCGGGGGCGCTTCACAGAGCTGAGTTCAGTTTAGAGAAAGCGCTGCACGGAAACAGCGGCAGCTCCTGGAGGGGTCGGGGCGGATGCATCAGTTCTCTCCAAACTGGAGAGTAATTTATTCCACGAAGGCCGAGTAAAAGAGCAGCAGCCGCAGACTGACGCTCCTCTCCTGACCTGCCCTTTTCCAAACTGTTTCCAACGCGCCCGCCTCTTCACATCCACAGTTTTTGGAACGAGGCTCTCCAACGTCTGGACATTTCATGTTTGACATTTTATCGAGGATGTTTAGAAACAGCCTCTCGTGTGCGTTGAACGTCTTAATGGAGGTGTGACGCCAAATTGTTGGAGAAACTGCAACAGCAACACTTTTTGTTTCCTTAAAAGTCAAACTGCGTAAGGTCACATGATCAGCTACTTTGTCGACACATTTCCTCGTTACGCAACTGTGGGCCGAGGATTTATTCTTTCTTAACAATCGCGGAGCAACTAAAATACATCTATTTATTTCAGCCAAAAGCAAAACAGTCGAGCAAGAATGATAAAAAAAAAAAACTTGCACCGCTTTCCACAGCGTCAGCGCCGTGTTTACTTGAAAAGAAATAAGCGCTGTCCCACACACCTACGCATGAACTGTCAGAAGCAGGTGATTCAACCAAGTACAGCACGTCCACGCTAATGATCGCTCTGAGCGCAGGGGCGGCAGAAAGTGAAAGTCTGCTCACTAATTCACGGGCTCCGTTTTGTGCCGACGAGCGCTCGGCCCGGCGTCTGCAACAGCTGGTTAGCAGGCGCTCGCTCGATTCGAAATAAAATCAGAGACAGCATTGACACAGAGCAGTAAAGTCATCAGTGCATTCAAAAGGATTCCTCTACCTGGGCAGTGGATGAAGGACCAGTTGTATTTGGCCTCACTGGGGCACATGCTGGCGTTGAGGGCGGGCTGGGGGCTGGCGGGCAGGCCGGGCAGGGTGGACGGGGCGGGGACCGAAGTCTGGAAGGGCCCGCGGAAGGAGCCCTCGATGCACTGACCTTTGCCCGTGTTGCTGGGGTCGGTGCACCAGCCGCAGCCCGGCTGGTCCAGACACTGGCCGCAGGTCCGGTACCCGGAGCAGTTCTCCGCTGCGCCGCAACAAGAAAGCACACAGCGCCCGTCAAAACCGATGCATTTCCAGGTTTCTGTTTACGCGTTCGTCAAGTGAAACACGGGCGGCGACGCGGCAGCAGCAGCGGTCGACGAGCGGCGGGGTGTGTGTGAAAGGAAGGTCGGGCGTTTCCAAAAAGTTTAAAACACGTAATTCCCGCAATCGCTTTACAAGGCTCAGCAGTAAATTCAGCTCGTTCCTGAGCCACTCTGCCGCTTCTCTCCCTGGAATATTTTAATTCCTGCCTCTCAGCCCCTGGGGGGGCTTCTCTGCCTACAGCTGTAAACAACAATTTGTATTCAACTGACCCGTTCTCTTCTGCAGCGCACAAAACCCAAGTTCCAGCCGGAGACTAAGTAATCAAACTATTATTAATCCCCATCTAATCTACTGGAGGGGCTGCGAGTTTTAATGGGCTCAGCTAAATGAAAAAAAAAAAAAAAAAAAAAGCAAATATTTAAAGATGCCCTGCCCCAGAAAGCCACACTTATTTAAAACGTTGCCTTTTAGGGTCTTATTAAGCCTGATGAAGATCACTACATATGCTTGAGTGGCTGAGTACATTAACTGCAACTGGAGCATTACGTGAGCAGACTTCAGATTTACGCTCTGACTTCAGTCTTTCCCTCCTCTCGCAGATCGCGACGAGTGGGCGGCGATTATGCACCTTACACGTGTCTATGCACGTACATGCTGCCGCAACTTAACCAGAGGTTTGGAAAAGCGCGCTTCGGCGATTTCATGTCGATCGGGGAGCGTTATTCCGACGGCGGCGACGGCTATTTGTTCAGGAGAAAGAACTGGCTTCGGGAATGCGCAGAGAGATGTGCGCACGTTTCATGTATGAGCCCTGGGTTTCGTGAGGGCTGCAGAGCAAACGCAGCAGAACGCGTGATGAGGTCACCGACGCTCGAGTCAACTCAGGGAATCACATCAGGCGCTGACGTTATGTTATGTCCCCACCACTGTAACCACTGGCCCAGAACACTATATGAAAAAATTGAAATGATGTCATACAAAAGTAATTCATTTAACTCTTCATTAAATCTCTTGGCTTTTCAAATTGATTCAAAGCAATGGTTCATTCTGAGATTAATATTAGAATGATAATATAATAGTAGTTATAAAAATTCCCCCACTTTGACTGGCATAAGGGTGAAATGCCCATGAGAATCATTATTATGCACTTTCTGCTTGTCTACCACTGTCAGCAGACAGTATGGTTGGTAAACTGTTAGCTAGTCCTGCATTGTGACTGTGTTAGCAGAGCTATAATACTCTAACATGTACACATCAGAAAATATAACAAGTCATTCCTACACTGTGTGAGCATCTGGCTGTGACACCTCGCTCGTAAAACAACTCTATCATTTCCATACTTTACCGTTTTGTCTGCTTATGTCGGCGTTAACCGGCATATTTGGCAAAAACCAAATTATTAGCCGGCTCGTGCTCCAGCTAACTCCAGCAGTGTCACCGGTGTATCTGCAACTTTCTCTCCCTTCTTCTCTCGTGCTCCCTGTCACTCTCCCTCAACTCGTCCAATGACTTTCTTTCCTTTTCTTTCTACCTGTTTTTCCCTCGGCTTTTGTTGGGGAACTGGAGGTTTATAAAACATTTAACAGTTCTGTTTTTACGGCAGAAAAGAAGGAAAATGGCGGTCAAATCTGAAAACGCAGCAGTGACGTTAACGTGCTCGTGCTCGTGACAGGCGGCGGCTGCTTTCGACCGGACACGGACGCGCAGGCGCTGATGAAATGTTGATGTTGCGGAACGGAGACGGGTCGCAAAAAACATTGATAAAACAATGATATCGCAGGAAATAATGTTTTTACTTTATGGCAGTATTATAACTGGAACGGAACGCGCAATCAACTGGCCCGAATAAGCGCATCCGGGCCAGCGGGTCGGTTATGTCGAGCTCTGCACGTTATATCTACAAAAAAACAAGCATCCAGCAGCAGAGAACAAAGTATCTCACTGGTTCGTCACTTCCTGAAAAAAAATTCTCAAATTGTCTATGCAATTTGGCAGTAAAAGAAAAGATCCACTGCAGCCCAAGTAAACATTCATTCATTATTCATATTTCACTGGAAGCGTCGCCCTCCATATATAAAGACGTGCTTTCCTGTAGACGTGTTTCACCCTGTAAAATGTTCTGCGCACGTACAGATTAATTAATTATCACCAACTTAACAGCGTCTGGATTTTCCCTGAATTTACAGCAAACTGACAAATTACTTTCTAAGAAACTTGATGAACCGATGGGATAATTATTCAGAAATTCACATTTTGCCCCCCCAAAAATGAAGCGAGACTGATGGCAGCTGGAGAAGGGAAAATGTGAAGGACTAACACGGTTTGCAAACGGGGTTTTAATTGGCAACCCCCTCAAATCCCCTCATGTAAATTGCTGTTCGTTATTTGCGGCGCTGCTCTTAAAAGCAGAAACGTCGCCAGATCCTTTGTTCTCAACTAACTCGAAACTCCTTACGTCGTTTATAAAAGAACTGCCTAACCCCTCTGCCGTTTACGCTGGCGTACGCGAAGCTCGAAATAGCGATGGTGAAAGGACAACGCCCCGTCTCTGTGAAGCGTTTCGCCGCGGGGTCGAAATCATCAACATTTCAGGCAGCGCGCGGCACCTTTAATTTCACACTACATTCCGCACGCCGTCGTTACATGAGAACGAATGTGAATTCCATTTAACGACGTGCTAAATTATCTTTAGATTGTTTATAATGTATTTGAAAGAAAAAGGGGAAAAAAAAAAAAAACGACTGGCGTGTCGGGGCGGTAAGCGAACGGGAGGGAGAAAGGAGGCGCGCCTTACGCGGGCAGGTGTTCATGGTGTACCACTCCATGCACTGTCCGAAGGGGAAGGAGGCCACGTAGGCGTTGGAGTCCACGCACTGCTTCATGTTGCTGCACCACATGCACTCGGAGCTGCTGCTGGTGCACTCGCTGCAGGTGGTTCGCATGGCGCACGGCGTCCGGCACTGCTTGGCGCTGTGGTTGGCTGAGGGACATTTTGGACACAGTTAGACGTAAGCGCCTCGAGGAACTGAGGCGCCAGAAAAGGTCGCAAAACACGGTCCTCATATTCTCTCTGGTGTACGTCACACAGTGCAGACACTTCTTTTTGTTACAAGTTGTATCCTGAACTTAAAATCTATTTACAAAGCCATGTAAGGCCTCCATCATCACTTTAGTGGTGAATCCACGCGTAATCTCACGGCTACTTCTCTCGTAACTGCCGATCGACGCCACGCACCCGGTCGTTCGCACAGGCTGCCGTTCACCGGGTTGATGCAGGTTTGAGCCTTCAGGCCGCTGGCCGCCGGCTCGGCCAGGTAGCCGCAGAAGCCGGCGTCGCTCGGCTCGCCGGGCAGCCACTGCAGGGTGGTGTTGGTGAAGGGCGACATGTCCTCCCAGCACCAGTACGACACGTTGATCTTCCTGAGCCCCACCCAGGGCGTCACCATGGCCTTGTACTGTAAACACACAGAGCGGCAGGAAGTTAGACTTCTTTTCCAGCACTCTGAGGGGCGCCGTAGTGTTAAGGCAGATTTCTACTACTCTACATATTGCTCCACACACACACACACACACTCCTTAAGTCAGGGTTTCTTTTCAGACTTTCCTTTATCACTGGGTGATGTTGAGAAATCTTCTTACTTTAAAACGCTCACTAAAAAGGTTGAAAGCCAAAAGTTAAGTGCCGGCTGCTTCACGGCCGAAGACCGATGTGACATTTGTTAAAAATCAATGTCAAAAACGCATTTTAACAGTCACTGCTTTTTGTTTTGTTTTCTGCCCTGGCTGTAGCCCCCCCCCCAAAAAAAGAAGCGATTTTTCATCTGCGCTGACATAAATCTCACTGGACTGACTGAGCGGCAATAAAAGCAGCTTTACTCGACTGGACTTGAGAGACTCTGTTATCTGTCCCATCTCTAATCAATGGCCACGCTGCTTCGGTCGTAGTAAACAGAGAGAGCTGGATCTCTCGCGGACGCCACTGGAATTACTGTTCCATCGGGTTGAGTCGCATTCGGTCGGGATTGATTGATCCTGTCTGGAAACGGTTGGAACTGCTAAGCAGTGCCAACGGCGTCGATATGACATGGCAGGGAGACGCGTGGAGCGTGTTTCGGGGACTCTGTCCCCCCTTTAATGTCCGACTTTGAAAACTAATGTTGCTCCAGAGCCGTGAAGATGTCATTTTTCTCTGCCTTGCACAAAGCTCACCCTTTACTGAGTTTAGACCAAAGAGGCGAATTTCATCAGCACGCTTCTCAACCTTCTTTTGTCCGATTTAGCTTCAGCGTTACATGCGTTACCTTTTGTTTCCGGGGCAACGTGTAGGATCACAAGTGGCTTAAATATTTTTTTCATGGGCGATCTGCACAGAAACCAGAGGTGGAAAGCGCAGCTGTTTCACGTAACGGCTCTCACGGTGCTTTTCGGGATTGCGTAACACTCTTCTACGAGCTGGAGTGTAGACGCGTGCTGAACTATCTGGACGCATTTAGCCGTGATCAGGCTAATAATGTGGGTGCCAGAAATCTCTGACACTTATCTACATCTATATCTGAAGTTTCAGTGGGTCGCCTGATTGATTCGTCATCAATATAATTGCATTTTTCTTACCAGGTCTCCTGCTTGAGTGGCAGCAAACCTGAGAAACATAGCTCCTAATGTTTGTTTTCTTTCCCCCCGCAAAATGAACGGCTGTGAATTTACACGCTTGATGTCTATCTGTCTCGAGCTGTTTGACTCGGAGCGGATGAGAGGAATACATCAATTTATATGTACATTCCGAAGCAAAGCTCGCATCAGCATGTCGTGAGATATCAGCTGATGCTGCATTTCTTTATCCTCGACATCACAAGGGTGCGGGATCAAAGCTGCAAGGCCAAGCAGATATTTCCAAAGACAAATACGTTCAGGACCTACGCGATCAAACCCCCCCATGTCCCGCATGCCGCTGCTCTCAGCTAATGCATTTTCTGCAGGCGGCGCGCGGCGTTTCCGCGTGCAAATTTCCAATAACGGTCGCCGGCCCTGCACGTGGGCCCGTCCGCCACGCGTATGTGTAGATGTACGTGACCCGCATCCGGTGAGACGAACAGCGGCCTGTGACGGTTAGTCGATCGCTGGGATGGATTTCTGCGTATCTGCTCTAATGGAGCGGGTAAGAGACGCCCGAGCTCGGAGGAAAGTATCTGTTAATGTAAGATTTGTTTCACGCTCACTGGTCCAAAAATAACAGACAAAAAAAAAAGGAAAAAAAAAAGAATCCTGCACCTGAGGATAAAAAGACGACATTTCCAAAGAGAGAAGCTGTCACCGGAGACAGCCAAGTTCAAAAAAAAAAAAAAAAAAGATGCACGCCAGTCAATCAATTTTCAGGGCGGTCATAACCGAGAAGAAGAAAACAAGAAATCTTTTTCTGTTACTGTGTCTCTTCTTGTTGGATTCCTTTTCTTTACTCGTGCACCTCTGTAGACGCTCCCTCTACACTACTACACCAAAATATTATTCTCCACCTGTTTCACTTCAACTCTCCGTCTAGCACAACTTTTCTGAATGCACCTTAACGTTAACCCTCCCCCCCGTCTTACCACCACGCTCATGATCTGCAGCTCCTTCAGGACAAAGTCCACCTTCTTCTGTGTGGTGAGCGAGGCCAGCACGGCGTTGTGGCTCCTGCACGCCAGCTTGGCGTTGTCGTACGTGTCCTTGGCCGTGATGAACTTCAGGCAGGAGTTGCCCACCAGGTGCCAGCTCTCACCGCACACGTTTTCTGCAGCAGAAAGGAGGAGGCGTTACAGACGCCGCAGGCCCGCGTGGCCGAGAAGTCGAGAGCGCTGGGATCGGAATTTCGCTCTCCGTCCAGCGATCGGCGCGAATACATTTTTGCGAACATTGTTCTGACAAGTACAAGGGAGTTTTTTTTTTTTTAAATGTCCTTTTCCTAACATCCAATGTCACCTGGCAGCGAGATGCACTCCTGGTTGCGAGGCTCCCACTGACAGTTCTGGTCCACGGCGCAGCTCTTGCAGCTGGTTTTCTTGTTGCACACGTACGAGGGGTTGTCCTTGGGGCAAACGTCGTACTCGCGATGGCCGCCTGGGAGGAGAAGACAGAAAATAACAGGCGTCACACTCTGAGCGCTCAAAGTACCGGAGTATTACATTTCATGCTCCATAAATGACAGCCGATTTTGCTAAATGAAACGGTATTTCATTATGAATGGAACACGGCGGAATTTCATTAAGAGGATGCAGATGATTTGGGGTTTATGAGATTTTCACAGCCATAGGTTTAAAGCAGTTGTGAAACGGTGAGAACGTTTCTCCTCGTTCCCGAAGCCACCGCTTGTGTATGAAGAGGATTATCAAATAAATGGACCCTTGTTTATCAAATCTTTAGGAGACGTGTGCAGGTATGAGGGCTGGAGGAGGAGATGAACACCAACCGTTTAATCTTGTGCTTCGACTCATAATGTGGAAATGAGAAAGGTTTGTCGTCAACATTGTCGTTTATTACTTATTCAGACTAGCATGAATCTTCTTACCGTGGCCGAGGTGCAGTTGCTTCCGAGAGAGACGCACTGGCCGGAGCACCACTGGCAGCCGTTGGTGTTGGCGGTGCAGCTGTAGCAGTCCGTGTACTGCTCGCAACGCTCGTTGTCGGCATCTGCGCATTGTGGGAGAAAGCGGTGCTCGGTTAACTCCACGCACCCACAGTCCATCCAGCACCAGTACAGAACCACACAGAACCTGCCTGTTTGCATTTAGTGATTTACAGATGAGTCTCATTTGACCCTTTTTTTTGTTTAAATAAAGAACTAAAAATATCATTGTCCAGGCTGTGTTCTTTTCAGAAGTCTCAGCGGTATAATCGTAGTAAAGAGTAACTAAGTAAGTAAGCGAGTAACTCTCGAGTATTCTGCCCGATAAGTCAGCGGTTGCTGGACATGAGGTTTCTTCTGGGGAAACTGGGGCAGTCACAGCACAGGGCCTCCCTGGTACTAAATGTGCCTGAAAGATATTCCAGGGCGCACTCTCCATCTGCCAACATTTCTGTGGACGCCAGCACCGGAAAATGAGACCGGCCGTGTTGGCGGGACTGAGTTGTTTTTTTTTCTTTTTTTTCGTGACAAATAGCAAACTGCAAACGGAAGAGAATTCTCAGCGGGAAGCGGAGAGACCTGGCTGAACTGTCCCCGATGATTACCTCCTCCCCCCGTCTTATCTGACACGCACGCGCACACACACACACTGACAAAGGGCAGTAGAACCTGACAAACTGGGACATATTAAATATAGTGAAACATGTTTATAGGACACATCCACACACAGGGGACACACACTCTCCCGCGTATTCTCAGGTAATCGCATGAAGGCTGCTGCGTTCGGCACACGATGAGAAACTCCCCACATATGCGGAGCTGGAAGCAGACAACTTTTGCATTTAGCGCTTAATAAATTGGTGCCACATCTACAAAAAGCGACTAATAATAATTTGTTGTTGATGAACTGACCCATTCCGCCACTAAGTGCTTCATCACATTTACAGAAACCACACTTTCTATAGATGCATCAAGGCAATCAAAACCTCTCTCACACCCTGCTGATGCTTTTTTTTTTTTTTTTTTGGCCACATTTACTCTTTGATGCGGCAAGACTTCATTGGCAGTCGGCGACAAACAAGCCGCTTCAGTCGCTCCGTGCATCGGTGCCATGAATGCAGAAGAGTTCTGCAGGCGCTGAGGAAAACCCGGCGAGAAGCTAAAGCGATCTGGGATCGGATGTTCACAAACGGCGGCGTCACCTACATGATCGCGCGTTACAGGAGGCCGGGAGCTGCTGCGGCTCGGGTCCCGCCGCGCCGCCCTCCCAGGGCAGGCAGCTCCCCTGGCTGCTGTTCCAGACGCAGTGGATCCCCGGCCACGCCTGGCCGCAGGACGCCTGGGTGGAGAAGGCCGAGCAGCTGGGCGAGGCGTACACGAGGACGTCGCTGAGCAGCAGGCTGTTGAAGCCGCCGAACACGTACATCATGCTGTGAGACGGAGGCGGAGAGGGGAAGGAAGTGAAGGGGAGCACGTTTTTAACCTGCGCTTTGGTCTGGGTTTGACCTTTTTATACACAGTGAGAGCCTAAGGAGCTTCTCTGGGCCTCACAAGTCGGCTCAATCCCAACAAGAGCTCTCTCCCTGTGTGGCTGGACCGGAGAGACGCCCCCTGCTGTGTGTGTGTGTGTGTGTAAGGTCTGGGGTATTGTTGAGCATTTGTCTGCACTGGCCTCTGTTCAGCTGCTGGGAATTTTTTGTGATTGTGGGTCGATGCGCGTGTGCTGCTGGTGGCGGCGGCGGGAGGGCAGGCTGTGTGGGTAATTTTCACCAGACTGATCAAAAAGTCCCCTTGGATCACAAGAGGGCACACTTCAAACTGCTGGCTCGGGGCTCCCCGCCGAGGACGGCGCCAGTTTCCTGCTTCTTCCCGTCTCATCTGAGAGATGTGGGTCATCGCGGCGGAGGAGGCGAGGACGGCTGAGGTAGTGAAAGGACGCAGCGAAAATTACAGCGAAAAAAACCCAAAACATATTCTTTAAATCAAACCAAAACCTAACTGTGAGTGGCTTTGTAACGCTTTCTTCCCAAAGCGAGAGTGTTAAAATAAAGCTCAGCCTCGCGCCTCGAACTCGGCGTTAAATCTGAATTTGACCGACGACCGGGCGCATGAACAAACTCTTAATTGCGCCAGAGGAGCGGGAGTCGCCGGCGAGGACCGGCTCCAAACAGCGGCTGGTGATTCATGTTAATATTTGATGCGTTCTCCACAACAGGATGTATAATTTAATATGGATCCGCCGTGTCTTGCTCTGCCGGCGGAGCAGATAATACTTAGCGATGACTCATCCCCTCCGGTCACAGCACCATCGCAACCTATCCGTACCGCAGGCTACTAATGAAATGTCACGTATGGATGTAAACGCAGGAAGGGGATTCTTCTCTCAGGTCGCCACGTTCCGTTTTTGGTACTTTGAGAGTTGATTTTGGTTGCGTCTAGCCCCCCCACCCAAAACCCAACCCCATGCTGTTGGTGAATGTCCCTCAGCTTGTTTGACTGGGGATATGAAAGGCCTGATCACGACGGCAACAGCAGCGCCACATCTCCGACCTCTTCTCTGTTGTGCCGGCGAACGTTTCACAGAGAAAACCTCAGACGCTCACGATGAGCAGTGCTCATTCGTTTCCCGTCATCAGCTGGTACTTCAGCTTAACTTAGCTTTAACTCTCCCACAGCCTCTGCCGAGCGTGCGCAGGTGGTTCGGTCCAGAGTGAGACGTGATGACAAGTGGAAGAAGCAGGAATCTGTCATTTTCTCTTCAGAAAATTGCAATATATATGAAAAACAAAACCACATCTCGGCTCGTCTTTACATTCCGTGCAAAGAATGCATTGTGTAACATCTCAGCTCGCCACAATATTAGCGTCGCCCTGTGCCATGTCAGGAGGCCCCTGCGTTTGTTACGTCTACTCATTTATTCAGGTGTCCTGTCTATCTTTATGAAGACAGAGAGAGCGCTCTCCTCTTTCTTTCCCCGTCCCAGTATTTGGACTGATGGTGCAATGAGAGGACGCCCCCACCTTACCTTACCACATCTAGTGATGTGAGGACACTTATTTGGATCTCAGTTTTAGCCAGGGGAACTTTAGGACGGCCTCCTGCAGTTAGTGGTCTCTTTTTATCTCGCTGCTGTGCCACCACAGTGAAACTTGCACATAAACCCCCCCCAAAAACTCTAACGTATAGAGACATCTTGGTTTCTCTCTCCATCTGAAATCAGAAACTGGATTTTTGGATTACAGCAACTGAGCTTCTTGTTCAGAAATCAGGTTAATGCTAAAAGGCCACAATAACCCGGTTACTTAAAAATAGCATGCACTATGTGTAATGTAAGTGTGTCTAGTGTATGAATTAACATGCTGACTGAGTTTACATAAGTCTACAAAAGCAGAACCCTGCAGGTGCAGCCAGCCTCCTATGAAGACACATTCATGCATCGTTATATTCGTGCCCAGCTTCAAATCTCATGTAATATTCTGTACCTCGGGTGAAAGAGCAAGCAAAATGAGATTCGAGTGAAAGAAAACCAAACTAACCGCCTGGCCGTGCAGGAGGCCTTTCAGAGAGGCAGCGCGGAGACTGCACAGATGATTACCTGTCACTGAAGACCGCAGAGTGCCCGAAGCGGTTGACGTCATGGTGGAGGTCCGGCCGAGGCAGCACCGTCCACTCGTCACACGCTGGAATGACAGGGAGAAGCAGAGAGGTCAGACCGCTGACCCGCCGCCCACACGTGAGCCCGCACGTGCCTCCGGCTGCGGGGGAGGCAGCGGGCGAGCCGCGGGCGCATCGTATGCTGGCGTCAGTCGACGAGGCGGTCGGCAAAGTGTCCTTGACCGAGGCGGCGAGGGCGTGACGGCCACGGGAGCGGCAATCGTGGCAAGAAAATGACTGAAACAATAACAGAGCGGCGGCAGTACTAGATTATTGGGAGGACTGCGGGTTTGAACCGTGGCCATGTGGTCTTTTCGCTGCTTTTATCTGACTGCGGAGGCGCACAACGGCCGAATTAAGAGAGAGAAACATTTATCTGCGCGGGGGAGCGTTTGCCTCGCTGTTCTGACCCCGTGGCACGCTAACAGCCCGGTCAGGGTCTCTCCTCACCTCCCTTCCAGCAGCGACGCCGCAGGACTCGGGCGACCCTGAACAGGAATAAGCAGGGAGTGATGGTGAGCAGTAATTTGGCGATTTTCAGGTCGAACGCTTTGACGTCGAGGACAAAAGCAGGTTTAATTTGATTTAAAGGTTTAAGTTGTTAGGACCAGTGCTGCCTGAGTTTTCCGAGGAGACAAAAAAGCCAAAAAGTAAAAACATGTTTTCTTTGTTATCCCATTAACTACCTTAGGGGCGCCGACCTCAGGGTTGGGAATCACTGACTGTGCCTGACTACGCGCTGAAGCGTTGTAGAAACGACTGATGTGTGTCTCGACGTGAAAAACCTCAGACGCTGAGATGCCGTGCGCTCAGAATCACCACATCAATGCATCCTGGGTAAACAAACAACTGAGCGTGGTGATGGATTGCTTTAGGTGTGTAGGTTTGCGGCGCATGACAGCGCACGCCCGTCATGTGTTTGTACAAAAACAAAAAAAAAAACAAACCCGAAACAAAAACAGAAGCCTGGAAGTCCCAGCTGCAGGAACACAGAGGAGCGACTGCAGTACATCACCTTCAGTCAGTACAATGCAGCGCGAGTCATCGCCGTTTCCCTGAGGAGGGGAGCGGCGTCCGCGGGTAGATGGCGCCCTCTGGTGCTGCCAGCCGGCGCTGCAGGTCGGGGCGGGGATTTATTACGCCGCCGTCTACCAGTGTCGGGACAGCGGACGCTCTGATTGAGTGCAGCTTGTTAAGGAGGGGCAATTAGTGCTGGACGCCAGGCCCGTCTCGACTGTAATTACCCGACAATTACAGCTGACAGCGACCCTGCAAGGGGGGGGGCAACAGTTGGCTGGTCTTTTCTGACCAATTACTAAATCATACGGAGGATGAGGGGCGGCAGGGGCCAGAGAGAGGGCAAAAACAATACCTTCAACCACACTTGAAGTTTTTAAACATCCGAAGGTCGAGTTTGCAAAGCTCGAATGCAAATCCTCCGGGGAAATCATGAAAAACAAATTGTCTCCCGCAGCGGCCGGCGTGAGATGAAGTAGCCTCATTGTGCCAATCAAGCCGGGCCGCGCGGTACCGTAAATGGGACGCTCTGCCGAGAATTAAATAAACGTGACGCCTCCTCGCACGCCGCCGCAGCCTTCACCTTCACAATGCTCGGGGCGGGGGGAACGGAGCGGTTTGGGTCCCGTCGTGCAATTCTCCTCAACGAAAAAAAAAAGCCAACCGCCCTGTCAGTCATCCTCGTAACGACGCAGAAGAATCAGCATGTCCCGGGGCCCTTCAGCACCCCCATGGGGAACACCCCCCACCCCACCACCCCCACCCGTGCAGCGCCAAACCTCCCTTTAATGAGCAGCTCGTGACAGCGCTGCGCAGAAGAAGGCTCCATTTAAAACAAGAGTTTTAAAACCAAAGCAGCGCTAACTTCTGTTAGGACACAGAGAGCTATGGACCACATTTGAAAAAACAACAAATCAACTACTGCTCCTCACGTCGGACCGATAATCCAGCGCTCCCCTCCGCTTGCTCTTCACAGATGCGCGCTCCCTCCCTCCGCTGCCGAGCAGCTCCTACATTAACCGAGGGTTAAGCATCCTGAATGAGGGGAGACTTAATGAAAAGGCACAAGAACAAACGGCAGAAGGATCGCTCCAGACTTGAGATCGATGTGTCCCCAGTGCCTCTGGTGTGAATCCCGGCGTGACGAGTTAAGTGCTCAGCTGTACTAAGCTTTCACCCCTCTGCAGTCACCTTCACCCGCAAATCCTCAAGGAGTCGAGTGGGAACTGCAGCTCCAGGGGATGTTCTCCGAAAATCTCATCTGCAAATTCCCCCCCCGAAGACCCGGCTTTCTTTTATGGCACTGACGTGAATAGAAACGCTGTGCTCAGGAAGACTAATAAAAGATTCTTGGAGGTGTTTAATTCTGCTCACTGCAGCGTTTGTTTTAAGTTGGAGTGTTAGAAGTTTAAAAGATTTCTTTAAAGATTGCTCTGATTGGCCTCTGTTAGGTGTCTAAGGGCCCGCTCGCTTCGGGTTATGTCTGGAAATTATGTAGCGGTGCTACCAACATACTAGAGTTAAGTATGATGATATATACAGGCATACTGTCTGTATATATGTATATATATATGTTGACGTGGGCGCTGCCACGACAGTTGTTGTGGTTGCAGGGCTGCAGGGATTTGTGCCGTCCAGGACTGATGCTGGGTGATCAGGTCTGGCAAACAGCTGGCACCCCAGGGCCTCCCAAGGGTGCTGGGTGGACCCTATCCTTCTGAGCAGAGAGCAGGATTAATATGCACATAAACAAGAAATGTGTATATGCATATACAGGGTGGAAGTGCACTCTGCATGTTGATGTCACAAATGTGAACCGAGTGTGCGAGCAGGCAGATCCGCTACACCGCTGGAAAACTAAACGACGCATTGTTATGAGTCTTTTGTATGAAAGTGGGCCGCCGTCTGCCGCCCGCGTACGACCGCGTTCTGACATTTGACCTCCGGCTGCTCCGGTGGAGCCGCTCAGTGTCCGACAGCAAAACACCGCGGCTGTGCGGAGCGGCTCCCGGGCGCGAGTCTGAGCGACGGCGTGAATGCAAAGCGGTGCGGTGCGAGGGGAGAAAAAAAATAGAATGATGATGCACGCTCTGCAGAAGTGAGGCAAAGGGGAGGCAGACCACAGGAGCAGCGTGGGCGTTTGTTACTGACCCAGACTGTAGGCCAGGAAGTCGGAGGAGAAGCACTTGGCGCCGTGGCTCATGGACGTGTCGTTGTGCGTGTTGCCCCCGAACACCAGCATCGTCCCGCTCACTATCACCGCCGTGTGGAGGTACCGGAAGAAGCCGCTGTCTCTCAGGATGGTCCTGCACAAATGCAACAGTTAAAGATGTTTGTACGCCTTTTTTTTGGTCCTCCATCACCAACTCCAACTCTCTCTCACACTTACTACAATATATATAGTCCCAGTGAACCAATACAACATGCATTCGTAACCTGTGTCTCCCTGTTCTGGCATCGTTGCTCTGGTAAGTGCCATTTGTTTTCCAACACAGCCACTAATTAACTCAGCACCCCTGCCATGCCGGCATTGCCCTACACATGACACATGAAACTTCACACTTGTCTCAGTGTGGCAATGTATTTAGCATCTGCAGTTCCTGCAGTGTAGCCTGCAGTTCACCTTCACATTTTTTGTGGAGCTTTTGGAGGAAATGACTATGGTACACACTGTATTGATTAGCAGTAGTTCCTGTTAAATTGTATCATTTGATTTTAAAGTAAAAGTTTCAGTGAAGTAAGTAGAATATTGTGATGTGACCGTCCAGTGGATGGACGGTCACAGTGAACGGACGACTTTACTTTCCCCACACGTCCACAACAAACTGCACTGCGCGTTGTTCTCTTTCATCTACTTAAACAGGAGCCCTCACCATTTTCTCTTGTCCACTTCGAACTTGTACAGGTCTCCGGCCAGGCCGTACTTGTTGGCACTGAAGGCCTTGTAGCCGCCGTGGATGTAGATGGCCCTGGTGCCGGGGTCAAAAACGCTGCTGTGGCCGTAGCCGCCCTGAACCAGCGCGCCGTCCGTCGGCACCAAGCTCCACGCGTTCTTGGCTGGAGCGTCGCACAAACACAGAAAGCCGGCTTCAAGTTAGCACAATATCGTGAAACGGCACGGGGAACCTGGAAGGAACTCGGCAGTGAAGTTAAGCGAGGTCTTTGTGGAGGCAGGGACGTAGTGGAGGTTATTGCTATAGAGCTCAACACAGTTTACACAGCGTTTTATTAGAGAAAGAGAGATAAGCCAATATAATTCTTTGTATTATTGCTCCTAAAGGGCATTACACGAAGGAAAGCAGCTTCACACAGCCATCACATTTAATTGGTGACCATTCAGGTAATGATAATAACTGAATGACTTTCATTTGTGAGCAAATAGGAAATGCACACTTGCCTATAAGCCACAGTGGCAGGTTAATACACCCGGCTTTCTCCGACAGATTGGCTTTTACAAAAACAATGAGGCCTCTTAATGAAGTTTGGTTTCCTGCCAACAAGGTTGGTGAATTAGACAAACACGCAAGTCCAAAACTCGTTGGCTCCATTTTGATGGCCAGTGTTAATTTCCTGTTGGTGTAAACTGATGTGTTTATTAGGAGCTCACGTCCAGAGGGGAGGTTATTAGTCGCAGCAAGGGAGCAGCTAAAGGTCAGGGGCGTCGCTCAAAGAGACGCAGTCGACAATGTGTGCGACTTACCGACATTGTACTCCTGGACCTGGCTGATGTAACCGTACAGAGGACAGTGTCCGAACAGAACCAGCATGACGGGGCTGGCCCCCTCCTGGACGGGGGGCACCATGTGGGCCGAGTGTCCCACCACGGCGTACTGCTCCTTGGCCCGGGGGCTCAAGAGGACCCAGGTCTGGTTCTGGATGTGGAAAACCCACAGCTGGCTGGACACGTTTCCCGAAGAGTCAATCTTTCCTCCATACATGAAGATCTTCCCCTGGTGGAAACAAAGACAAACGGTGGGGCGGAGTCAGGTCGTGAATATGCAGACATCCCCAAACTAAACGAGCAGGAAAATAAAAATAAAATATTTTTTTTTTTTTTTACAGCATAATTTTGTTTTTGTTACACTTTGTTATATTCAGTGAATAGAGTCTTACTTTCATTACCATCCATACAAAAATATGATAAAAAATAAAAAGGAATAAATAATGAAATATATAGTAAAGAGTTCAATAAAAAAATAAGCTAAAAGCTAAGCAACACGTGAGTTACACTTCCATAAGAAATCCCCATGACACAGCCGCTCACACTGTCAGCATGTAGGAGGCTGCTCCTCAACTGTGATGCACTCTGCGCCTCATTATGGCTGAACCACGGCCTGGCACAGTCGCACGCTGGTAATGATGAACTATCGCTTTAATGAAACCTAATAATCTAAGCAGTAAAGGAAATGCAGTGAAAAATCCCACCGGGGATTCTGCTAGAAATATTGGGAATTATTAACCTTCCGACTGTCCTTGAGTTTTGAATAATAATGCCAGTTTAACATTATTACCTGGACCTGTCTGAGGGAGCTGAACAGAGTGAGGAGGTCAGACAGAATGATGTCCGTTGATATTAGGACTTGATAATGCTTTCTTGATTACAAACTGAACATGTAGAATTTAGTGCGCTTGACGACAGATGTGCAATTGAAATTTTTGACGAAGCTGGTTGATTTTTCTGATGGGGAAAGGCCTTTATCTGCTGTTCCTTTTATGTCAGTTCAGTGACAAGTGTTTTGTGGAGGCAAGAATGTCGCAGACAACAGCGACATTTCGCAAACCGCTGTGGGTACGTGCTCTCGAAAGGCCTTGACGCGGCGCGTCCCCCGCGGTTGCGGGCCTTACATCAGTTCTATCTGCCGCGTCTTGCTAACATGCATTAACTTGCAAGACGCAGTCACGCGCCGGGATACGATTTGCGCATTGCAAAAGGCTGCGGCTCGGACTGGGTTCTCTCCAACCACAGAGCAGACAGGCTGCGTCTTCCTCTGAACGCCCCTCTCTCTAATTTATTATTCCATCAGCGGCTCCTAACAGTCTTTCTGGCGGAGAAGAAACTGCTCCACCACTTCACTGCAGCATATCAAAACCCAGAGAATCATGTATTAGTTCCAGACAACAAACAGACACTAGCAAGCATAAAAAAAGGCCGGGGAGTTCATAACATTTCTGCTAGTGCCTCTTTTTAATTTACTTGTCATCTGTTTCCTCTCCTCGTCCTGTTGAGGCTGAGTTGGCAGATACTACAGAATGAAGTAAAGTCATATTGTGTCTTGGCAGACGTGCGTGCCCCCCCCCATACCTCATGAAGAGACAGCGAGTGGCCGTATCGCGGTGTGACCGTGTTGACAGAGGGGTCGAGGGTCAGCCACCTGCTGCTGCTCAGGTTATACCTTCAGGAACAGAGAGGATAGAAGGCTGGTGGGTGCTACAGAAAGATTCAATCATTGCTACAGAGTAAAAACAACAACAAAAAAAATCCCTCAACTTTCAAGTTTCTCAATCTCCAAAAGGTATTATAGAACTGTCTGCCTACGTAAGACAGTCCCTGACTCAGAACAATACTGGATCTTGTTCCATTTAAACTGTGAGGAGTCATTAAATGTGGCTTGGACAAATAGATTAGAGTGCTCTGGCTCGGAATGTGTGTACAAGGTTCAAGCCACAGAGAGGAAGAACTCAAATTAAAATTTAAGGTGGAGATGCAAATTTGGTTGTGAGACGGCAGCAGGCGAGCGCTCCAGCCAGTAAAACCTTTTTCCCCTTCGTCTGTGGAGTCCTCTCACTGTCTCGCAGAGAACTTGATGAAAAGATACTGATGCTCAGTGACACAAAGCTGGAACACACAGCGTGACTGCAGGTTATATCCAGGCAGCACTGAGCCAACCCAGAACATATCCTCCACTAAACCCAAAATGAGTCATTCTTAGACTTCGGTTTTTGTACCGATTAAACAATGAATATTGGATAAGTTGCCCTCTGACATGATCGGTCTGGCTGTTTTCCCATTTCCAGTCTTAATTCTAAGATGAGCTAACCCGTCTAAAAGACACAGACATGTGACCGTTATCGATGGGCTCATCTACCTTACGCATTTTCCAAAACTATCATGGTTCACACTCCCTGTGTCTTTCTATGAAACTACTTACTGGTTCTGACTGTGGCACATAAAACTCAAGGGCTGTATACAACATAATCACATATCCTTATGTTGCAAAGACACAGGAAATGCCACTTGTCATGACATGTGGTCGCGTGTCTTAGCTCAGTAGTTGGGTCTTTTTTTCCACATAATGTAGGTAAGTGTTCACTGCAACTAGTATGTTTGGTAAAAGTTACAGCGAGAGGACTTCTGCTACTGTCCAATCCAACTATGTGGAGCTAACAATGTTAACAAGTTTTTTAAAAGTTGGCAGAGAGCTCCTTTATAGGCTCATATGACAGACCCTGGGCAGAAATAATGATAATAAAAGTAGGGCTCGGCCTGCTGGCAAATCATAAAACCCAAACACGAGCCAGGGGAATGAGTGTTATCTTCCTGGGTGGAGTTCAGGGTGAGGAGCATCAGCCTATCCTGTAATTTCACGGTTTTAATGACATCCTTTACTCTGCCCAGCGCACTGCTGTCTGCACACAGCCCTGCTCTTGTTGATTTTCAGCAGTCAGGAAGTCCGCGGGCTCCTTCCTGCCAACATCGAGTGTTACTTAAGCACTTGGTTTAAGAGGCATGTAAGTTGAAAAAATATTTAAAATTTCTGCAACAGAGACGCAGTGTTTGAAAAGCACATTCACTACAGTCGCATAGCAACAGCAGCACTCGTGTCAAGCTGCTATTTTGGAGGGGAGTGGAGGCAAAGCGCATAAAATCCGACAGCGGATGCTCACACGGGAAGAGTACTTACGCCTTGACCATGTGATAGTCGGAGGCGTTGAAGACGTAGCCTCCAACAACCCACATGATGCCCTGGTCCACCACAGTCTTGTGGGAAGCCCTGGCCAGCCCAGCCTCGGCGTACTCCTCCCGGCTCCAGAAGGAGGAATTCGCGGGGACCGGGACGGAGCAGTGTGGACCTGAGGAGGGACGGAAACCACAGGAGATGCATATGACTCAGGAAGCGGAGTTCATTCTGTTTCTGCTCCTATGATGAACACAATAAACAAGCCCCAACCTTTTAGGGGGATCATAAAACCTGATTAACTTAAGAAAGACAAATTACAAAAAAAAAAGGAATCAGCGTCATGACAAAAAAAAAAATCTATCGGGCTTGTGAAAAAGTTCCTGCATGAATGCAGGATTAAACTTTCATCGTCTTCATTAGTTCATTTTAATGTCCTGCAGTCAGGCTGAGTGGAAATGGGAGCCATCTGCTCTGGATGAATTGACTGCGTCGCTGAAATAAAACATGATCCGAAATTGACTTCTTTTTTTTAAATTATGAGAGCGAGATGAGAAGGAAAGGGCAGTCGGGTTAAAGAAGGATTTTGAAGCCTTTCTTTGAGATTAAGACTGATGATGCAGGTCACTTAGCATCAGAAAATAGATCCCAAAGCTTTGAAATACGAGCTCATCGCTTGTATAGAAAATGGATGAATTATGGGGATTTTATTTGAAGTTTTCAAGAGAGAGGTTTAAGGCTTGGAGCGTTCTTTCAGCAATCACTGACTGAAGGCTTCACTGATGGGAGTGGAGAACCCTTCAAAGCCAGATTGCTCTGGCCAAAAGCCGCCTTCCCCTGTTGCTGGACGAGAACAATAACACCAACATAAACCGGAAATCGCTCCTGAATGGAGGGAAAAGATTCTGAGATGAAGTTGTTTTTTTTTTTGGCAAACAACTGCCATGCCACAAATAGACAGATCGGCCTTGCCCTGTCGATCCTGCTAACCTCGTGCTCGTCTGTCCTACCTGATGAGAGACGCGGGTGAAAACTGTGTGGAATAAAAAATTTGCCAAACAAATCAACGCCATCGCTCCATCACAGCGGAGCCGAAACAGGATGTTCCACCACCGGGGGGCGTTCCTTATTGATCCTTATCAAAACAATGCAGCCGCCGCCACGTGACAGGAAAGGAATGCTGTGATTCACTGCAACAATCAAGGTCACTTTACCCACTCTCCTTTTTGTTTTTGTCAGCAGCTGAGACAATCCACCAGTGGCTAATATTCTTAACATCTGACTCCAGTGTCACAGGGCAAACAAAATTACCTCTGCACCTCGGTGGCATTTCCCTACCCAAAAAAGGTGGCCTAACACTCCCGTAAAGATGTCATTTGTGACGGAGAGCCTAAATGAAAGGCTGGCCCGACTGGACAAACATCTGTCTCTGCTTCTGCACTGATTGGTGTAGAAAATGAATTCATTTGGAAGATGGCAGCACCAAGTGCGCTAAGTGTGCTATTCCTCAGCTAAACGACACCACGACAGGGTAATGAAAGCTAAAAAAATAAATAAAAATAAAATCTGAGACCAAGTCTGTTCCCCCCCCCCGACTCCCTCAGCATTGGTAATTAGATTGTGATCACACTAAGCTGCTGATATAACTGCAGTTAAATTAAGCCGTTGTCTCTGCTGGTGCGGAGCAGCGCAGTGGAGCCGTTTAAGAACTAATGGAGTGGTTAGAACGCCCATATGGTCCCATTCAGAAAGACTGCAGCGGTGCTGCCGAATAAAAAGCCTCAATATTCATGACTCGACCAAAATGTTGAGGGAGCTGGTCCTGCAGGGGGGAAAAAGTTCATTTTAAGTGCAACAGGTGGCTACAGGTGGATGTTGTGGGGGCGGTGGGGGCTTGAAGGGGCTCTGGGTTGAATCACCAAGTAAACAGGTAAAATGTGGACGGATAAAGTCAGTATCACTTTGTGCCTCTTTGGAGCTGCTTACTGCTGATCTGCACCTTGGGTATGTTAATAATAAAATAACTCGAAAGTTATGAGTTGCATTATATTTGAACACTATCGATGATTAAAAAAAAATTAAACATAAATTTAATAAATAAGAGTTGGGTATCAATGATGAAAAAGGTAAGGTGAAAGGCTTCTTTTTTAAAATTATTTTTTATAAAAAAACTTGCCCCCTCACAACTTTATGTTTTGTAGAAGTGACAGGTTTTTTTAGTCCCACAGCATTCTTGGGGGTGGGAGTTAATCAGATTATTTAAATACTTCAGTCATAAATTAGCCTGATGAGCACAATTATTGTCTTTTCATTCATTCTATATGAACCAACAGGTAGAAGTTGTGGGTGACAATTCAGTGGTGTTGAACCAGGCTAATTACATGGTCTGGAGTATTTCACTGCTCTCCGCTGTAACCACTTCATACTCTCTCGGACCGTGATCCAGCGGCTCTTTGTCTAAGACACAGTGTCTAAGCAGAGCGGCTGCATCTAATCCTCAGTTTCTCGACCGCAGAACACACGGCACCTCCTCCAGATAGATAGAAAGAAGATAGAAACTAGGAAGGAGGTGCGCTGTATTTACACAGATATCTATGATATATGATATATACGCTGAGAATATTCTCATTTTCCCAGGTCATGGTTATCTCAAGGAAATTTTAAATCGAAATCAACTGGACTTACCTTAAAGGTTATGAAAAGACCTACAAAATTAAAATTTCCTTGAGATACGCATATAACCGAATTTACGATTACCCCATCCCCAGGAGCAGAGGCAGTGTTCATTGTGTTCACACAGTGCAGACCAGGTAGAAAGCGTATTTTCGTCGCTACTGATGAGCCTGACGTGACGACACTGCAGTGAGCGAGTCAGACAGACGGAGGTCACGTGGCTGACAGCCGGCCCACCTTGCCATCCGGCCTCGCAGACGCAGGTCTTGTCCCGGCAGCGGCCTCGCTCGGGGTAGCCGCAGTCCGCCAGGCAGTAGGGGACGTCACAGGCCTCTCCCTTCCAGTTGGCTTCGCACTCGCAGTGCACCGGGCCGCCGGAGATCCCCACGCGACACTCGCCGCGGCCCGAGCAGTTGTTGGGACACGTGTTCACCCTGGGAGTGGGGGGGAGAGAGGGGAAGAGACTTGGATTCAGACCCTGCCTTACACACGGACTGAACGAAACGCGGGGGACGCCGCTAAACGGTCGAGCTGCATCTGCCTCTCTGCAAGGAGTGCCCCCCTCCCTCAGCTGTCTGGGGATCAGCAGTAAAATGCGCGACACTGCCCTTCAGACAGCTGAACGTATTGTTACTGGCACGCTCCTCCCTCATCAGTTGGTCAAACACCTGCCTCGACGCTGCTGTCAGCGGGCCGTCTGCGCTCAGACTGCGTCAATGAGGTAACTGGCACACATAAAGCCACCACAGATGGCAAACACACCCCATCTGCGGTAAAACAGCGATGCTGAGCCACGCAAGGTCTGTCAATAAGTTCCCTGTTGCACCTTTATCTATTCCGTCTGATGCATTTTGTGCCAACAATCACCAAAGTACATGCAGGCGATATATGCCACTGGCCCCGCCATTGTAACCAATGGCACGCACACATCCACGTGCGGTTGTGTTGGCATAGCTATAATACACGCCTGATTCATATACACCTCAGAAAATATAACAAGTCATTCCTACAGTGTGTGAGCATCTGGCTGTGACACCTCGCTCGCAAAACAACTCTATCGTTTCCATACTTTACCGTTTTGTCTGCTTATGTCGGCGTTAACCGGCATATTTGGCAAAAACCAAATTATTAGCCGGCTCGTGCTCCAGCTAACTCCAGCAGTGTCACCGGTGTATCTGCAACTTTCTCTCTCTTCTTCTCTCATGTTCCCTGTCACTCTCCCTCAACTCGTCCAATGACTTTCTTTCTACCTGTTTTTCCCCGGCTTTTGTTGGGGAACTGGAGGTTTATAAAACATTTTAACAGTTCTGTTTTTACGGCAGAAAAGAAGAAAATGGCGGTCAAATCTGAAAACGCGGCAGTGACGTTAACGTGCTCGTGCTCGTGCTCGTGACAGGCGGCTGCTTTCGACTGGACACGGACGCGCAGGCGCTGATGAAATGTTGATGTTGCGGAACGGAGACGGGTCGCAAAAAACATTGATAAAACAATGATATCGCAGGAAATAATGTTTTTACTTTATGGCAGTATTATAACTGGAACGGAAGGCGCAATCAACTGGCCCGGAGTCCTTAAATAGCGCGAGCCCCGACATGCACACTCACGACTGTTGCACGTAAACATCTGGAGACCTGTTACGCAATCATTTAAAACCCCGATGACTGCATCACAATCATCAAACTGACTACTGCTGTGGTGCCACTGCAAACAGGATCTCATCGAAGCTGTTCACATGAGAAAAGTGAGGGAAATGCAAGATTTTAGGAACTGTTGAAAATCCCCACAGCTGGAAAAAATCTTAGATATCTCAGCAAACAAAAACTGATGTAATGAATTTGTTTTCGAAAACGGAAGTAATAGATCTTTGTTTAAAAAAAACATTTTGTATTCTTTTTGTGAAGTTTTTCCAGCAGTAGCATTCCAAAGTCAAATGATTTATGTTCATCAGCACACACATTATTCCTTTTCCTGTTACATTGTTGAAAACACATGCTGAATGCAAAAAGCATACGATGACAAGCAGTGTAGTGTATTAGTATTATAGTATGTATTATGGAATGGGGACTTAACCGCAACATGATACCAACTGTTTGCATTACCCAAAGCATGATGGACCCAGAATATGACCATCAATAGGACACTAGCAATAGATTAAACAGAATAGATTGACAATACTAGATCACAAAATGTCCAATCAAAACCCTCTCTGAGTGCAGTATCTTGCAAGAAAATAAAGTTAAGTTTGTATTTTAGTGTTTTGCAACCAGAACCCAGTGAGTGAATCCTCCAGGCCAAATAAATATTTCAAATGCCATTAATGTTAATATTTGTTAGGGAGTCTTGTTTTTCAGGATTCTTTTTCGGGGGGGCAGCACTTCTTGGCACAACACCACCACAAAAATTGGATGAGTGTGAAAGTTCACTCGTGGGGCCTGTCTCAGACTCCCAGCCTGAACCCTGAACTCTGAGCTGAAGACGCCGTGGATGACTAAGCTTTTGAGTTGAACAACAGCTTATCCCAGTTAGTTCAATCAACTCTGATGGTGTTCAGTCTGAGTTGAGTGCGTTCCTGGTGCATGGGTGGGGGTGTGTGTGCAGCCATCGTCGGGGGACTGATACGGCCATTCGCCGTGGCAACGGGTAAATAGAGAGCCTCCCTTTTCATCCAGTGGAGCAGGAAATGTAATGTGTGGCAGAACACAAACCCACATCAGCAGCAGGGAAAGAGCCTGTAAGTTAACGCCGTTACATTTTACTCAGCTCAGTCCACTCGACCACATTATTTAGCAGAACGTTAATTTCCTTAATGGCGTGCAGAAATCCTTTTTAATGGATTGCATTTTTTAAAAATATATATTTATTCAGCTGTAACCTGAGGGGGGCAGAGTGCTGCAGGCAGCAGAAGATGAAAATATAGATCAAGCAGATAAGACGCTGACTTTAGAGATCTATGATTGGAACCTCAGAGAGCTTCATGATACAGCTGATAGGCAGCTGAAAAAGCATCAGACTGAGAGGAAATTACAAGATGTCTATTTTACACCCAAAAATCTTTCCCAACAGCATTTAATGGCGCATGCAGCCCGTTTGGTCCAGTTTTCAAATGTTAATGTCTTTTCAGGCGCACCTCTCACTCAGCAATGTCACGTAACCGCCGACATGATAAAACTGTGACTGGAAAGTCCCGTATGTGTGTGTGACCGATCACACCATGAGAAATGACTTGGCCAGGTTTCATGTGTCTAACTCCTCACACCACTCTTTTGTGTGTTAAGGCATGGTAAATGTTTCAGTGCAGGAGACCCCTCACCAAAGTCTCTGCGGGTTTTACTCTGAGCTGAGGGTGAAGCCGTGATATCACATCCAGTTTCCTAATTTTACACGTGAACACGACTGCTTCTGAGACGAGAAAAAGTTCCTCCAATTTTGTGTGACAAGAGTGAACCAGTCAATGCCAGAAGTTTGGTGGTAAACTCTAAGAAAACACATTATTATCCATGAAAGCCAGAGACTGAAGTGATGTTAGCTTTGTTCCCTCCTGAAGACAAACACGTTTGGGAGGGAGGCAGATGACACAGACGCTCCTCGTCGGTTCTTTCATGTTGCTGCAGCAGTCTGATGGTTTGATGTGTCGGATCCTCCACCTTTCCCAGACTCCAAAAGACCAGGGGCCCGGGGGCACTCCGCTTTCATCCGACTCTGTGTTTTCTCAGCCCAACTTCAATCCCATCGCTATGGTGACGGTACTGATGAGCAAGGGAAAGAGGCAGGGGTCCGTGGTGTCCTTTGTGCAGATGTTTTAGAAAGTACAGGCTCCACTTTGGTGTTTGGAATGCTATTCCTCTTTGTGCTGGTTAAAGCGAGCGGCTGTGAGAAAAGGAATTTTTGTCTCTCCCTGACTCTGCTGAGGTTTACTTTGATCCATCTTTCTGTGGGTGCAGTCCAATGCGGCAGTGACCGCTGGGTACCGAGAACGTCAGCATGTCGACGGGCGTCGTGCGGCGCGAGATGCCATCATAAGATGGTATCTAGATTTACACGTTTTCTGTTTATAAATCTGCAAACAAACCCAGCATAAGGGAACTCTGGGGAGGGCTCCGTTTGCTGAAAACAAGCCCTGACTGATGTCTGAAAGGCTGATGTCAAGACACAGACTAATGGCAGGAGCTGAAGACAGCTCACGAAAGAGGACATCATAGATGGAGCGCATGCTGAACAGAAAGCAGACTTGATCTCTGCCAGACTGATGCAGCTCCCAACAAGGGAAGCCATAAAGCGAGGACAGTAATGATGCCACTCTGTCGTGGCAGTGACTCCGCATCCACCAGTTCAACCGACTCACAGGATGCAACCGTGTCCACGTCCTGCGTCCGTCCGGCAGCTTGCTGCGACTGATTCATATTTTATGTGTTGTCGAGCTCCCCGGGCACCACGGTGACCTCAGATTACCTCCGTCACACGCCGGACACCGGAGTCGATGAGTCCACTGCTTCACAGCTGAAGTAATGAGAGTGTATGGAGGCAAAGAAAGGCCTTCAGTTTACTCTGTGTGATTCTCTGCAGTTATACAATGTCAGCGGGTTCCACTTCTCCACACAATAGAAGTTTTGAACAGTTAAGTTAAGTTACAATTAAATGCAGCTTTTTAAAAAAAGTGGTTGGAAGAGGAGGCAAACTTGGCAGCCACCGGCAGACTGTAAATTCAACTTTAATAATCCCCGCTGGGACGTTCATCCTCTGCATTTGGCCCCAGTTGTGGGGGGGGGGCAGGGGCAACATCCCCGGAAAATATCACAAGTTGTTGATCCAAATACTCTTCTGCTTTTGGGGAAGTGTTCAGCCTTGGCAGAGGTCAGCATGCTTTCCTTTTTTTTGTCACAGTTTCAATCTGAACATGTGAACTTGGAAAATACAGAGAGAAATTCAAGTGACGTCAGTTCAGACATTCACATTCATGAAGCAAAATCTAAATGTCGTGGTATGTAAAGTTTACCGCAAAGTAGTAATAGCGGTAGAGGTTTCATATCACGATGCACTCGCTCAAATGATTTCATTCCTTGCTGCCATTGCTCATGTAGGCGATGCCCTCAAATGATGGCAGCTACAAACAGACGCCACAGTGCAGCCGTCGACACGAGACGTCGGCGTAATGATCCAACAAAAAAAACACACTGCAGCAAATGGACGGCTGCAGCCCGACATGATCCTCTGGCTGAAGTGCTGTCAACAAGCTGTGGCAGCGCGCGGGCTGAATCATGCAGAAAGTGATAGGTGTGTACGCGTCATTATGTTCGGAGGAAGAGCGCGAGGCGGGCCCTCTGTCAACGCAAGCGTCAGCAGCCGGCGTGCACCGACGCTCTCGTCTCGGGGCTCGGCATCAAGCTATCTGACTGACTGACTCTGTCATCGAGACGCCTGGCAGGACCACACACCGAGCTCACAGGCTGAGGAGCAGTGTGGTGCGAGGAAACCGCCTTCAAAAACTAATAAATCAGGGGCAGGTCGGAGAGAGAGCGCTTTTAAGACGAGCAGATTTCATTTCACGCCCTGTGGAAGATGCTCTGATTATATCTGAGGAGCTGTTTGCTCTTAAAAAGAAATGGAGTGGGCATCCAGATTAAAACCGTGCATTACCTTTTCAGCTTTTATTATTAGGAAGAAGAAGAAAAAAAAATCCTTTTCAGGTTGTGTTTCTCTCACCTGTAGGAGATGTTGAAGCCAGTCAGGTTGTAGGCAGCGTCGCTGAAGAAGTGCAGCAGGGCGAAGCCGGACTGAGACACCACCTCGGGAACCGTCTCGTTCCCGTGACGCTCAGGAACGATGAGACCGCTGCGGTGCCGACACGAGAGGAGAGAGGGGACGGTTCAGTGCTCGTAGGGTGTTCGCCACCGCCCCGAAAACAACCGGCTGTCCGTCGGAGCCGCACAAGTGACTGCACGCGGCAGCGAACGTACCTGAACGCAGCCAGGAGGGGAGCGTAAATGGAGTCTCCATCGTACACGTAGAGGTGGTCCCAGCTGCACTCGGTGGCGAAGTGGTTGAACCGTAACCTAAGTATGGTGTTGGGCCTGGAAAAACACACGAAAACACACACACACACAGAGGAAGACCGTGAGGTTGCTCTGACCTGACCCCTCTGGAGGCGACAGTGAGACGACTTCCTGTGTTATCGGACGCACAAACATCAGCGAGCTGAAAACACAGTGTCTCTGCTGCATTGATATATAGATAAGAGGAGCACAACTTGTGACTCGGTTGAGTATTTGGGGTTTTTTTGGGGGCAATTTGGTGCAACAGACACACTTTTGTATGTTTAGTTTGGTGTTTAGTATTTCACTTTATTAAATGACTTCAGTGAAGTAGGGGTTTTCCTGTAAATACAGTATTTGTCAACTCGAACCAGCTTCCAGGAAAAGAACTTTTTCCACAAAAATGTGCAGAAGATAAGTTGGGAATTGTTACAGACTCGAGTTTTTGGGGAAGTGTATTTACCGTCCTCCCTGCTGTCGAGTCTGAAGTATTAATATTTCCAACGGGAACCACATAATCTTGCCGTTCGCGTCTATTCCCACCTCGGCTGGGCAGACGGTGCGGAGAGTTAATGATTCATCAGCACAAGTGGCAGGTTTCAAACTGCGCCCGCCCACCTTCACCACACGAGCCAAGTCAAATAGATTTTAAGAACATAAAAGATGGATAATTAACTAGCTGTGATGGAGGAAACAGTCGCCACCCACAACAAAACTCTACTGCCGCTTGTCTGTGTTTACACCGAATCAGAATAAACTGATATTCACAAATACAACTTAATATTATTTCATGAAGCCCTTGTGTTAAATGTAAAAGCAGTGAGAATCTGACATGAAGTTTGACGCCGTGTGACTGATGGGTTAGACACAAGCAGGAAAAACAAGCTGAATTCATCAGTTTTGGGATACGAGACATTAATTTTTAAAAATGCCTCAGTTCTAAATGTGGTCAAATGTGCAAAATGAAATCATTCAAAAAGAGGAGGGAAGAGAGACAAAGGCCCATTTAGCGTGTCTACGACGGGGCCACAAGATGTACAGGAAATGATATGAATGGTCACATTTTTCTCTTGGCCGTTTTTATTTATTAGGGTTCAGGCGGCGGTTCACTCCCTCCTCCCCTAGCAGACAAATAAACTGAGGAATGGCGGCCCCGGGGTTTCGATTGGAGAAGAGGACTTGTGACCCGGTAAATAATGACTCAGGAGTGAGGAGTGACCGGGGAGGCCCGACAAAGAAGCATCCTATCCTCGTTCTGCAGCTGCCGTCCAGGAGCCTTTGAGCATGGCAGCAAGGCACGTGGTGAATCAGGCGTGGAGCCGTTTGCTACAGATCATCATCGCTCACTGGCGCTCTGCAGACGAGACCCTGTTTAAGATACCTGCTGCGCTGCATTAACCTCCTGTTAACGAGCGGGGCCACGGGCTGAAGGAAAGCATAGAAATGTGCCATTAGAAGCGTAATGAGAGCGGCGCGGCGGTTACAGGGGGGGCCATCCAGGAACGGGAGGTCACAAGTTCAAAACGCCGCAGCGGCTGCGCTTAAGTCGAGGCGAAGACGAGCGTGACCTCCCGAGCCTCCCGAGCGAAGACGCTCGCGGTTAATCTCCTCCTGAAGGAGCGCTGGCTAAACGCCCTCAAAATGTAAATGTAATCAAAGAGCTGGTCTCAAAGCTCATGGCCTGCAGTCGGATTAAAAAAAAAAAAATTAAGAATCATCACTCTGAATCAATACTCTGGTGCGGTTATGCTGACTTGAACAATACAGAAGCAGTATTGAATTTCTCACAGTTACTTTGCCATTCATTTTCCTCCATCACCCTCTGGGTAGCGTCTGCTCCTAACGCTGGACGGCTGTCAGCGAGGGGGCCACACTGGAGACTCCGTTTATCACTGCGGGCTCTCTTGAAACGCATAACGCCGAGTTGCAGCCTCAGATTTCGCAATCCATCTCTGAACCGCGGAAAGGTTTTAGGAGCCGCTCCGCTGTTTTTTATTTTAATGGCAGAAGCTGATTTAATCGATAAGAGGGTATCGGTTTTTACGCGGAGCCTCTTCGGCCTCCGGCTCCACAAGAGGGGAGGTATTAAACACCAACTTTCATGACAGGGCGCTCATCTACCTGTAATATTTCTATGGCTGTTCAGGAGAAGGCACGCTAACTGATTCTGAACCAAACACAGCCAGCGTGGGACAGATCAGGTTTTTAAAGAAACGAGTCCTGTCCCGATCCGGTGTGTGTCCCCTGCACTTACTGTCCCTCGATGAGCCACGTGCACTTGGTCTTGTACTTGTAGTTTCCGGGTCCGTCGGTCAGGTAGCCGGAGGGGCCCGTCAGCCTGCGGGAAAGCAGCGTGGAGAGAGGAGAGGCGTCAGGGTGAGAGAACAAGACCCGACCGGTGTTACTCTGAACAAGCTGAGATCATGGAAACTGTGTCCCGCTACACACCGTGCTGCCACGTCACAACAGAAGTGGGTCAGCAACCGCAGCGCCGCCACGCAAACACGTACGCGCGAATGCAAAACACCACGTGACACGACAGTCAACAGGTTCTCAGCTCGATTCCCAGCACAAGTTCCCAGAACGTGAACTTCTGCTTTTCCTCTCATTTCTGGTTTTGTGCAACGAGAAGTTTAAAAAAAGAAAACACTTTGAAAAGCTCCTGACTGTGACCGCATCGTTTCTGTTATAGCTTTATGAGCTGCGCAACTTCCCATCGGCCCCGGCCGTCCTCTGTGTTTACTGCCAATTAGCAAACACCAGCATAACAACACACTGTGCGCAACAAGGCGGGGAGCAGAGTTACTCAGCATTATCTCTGTGACGAGCATGTACAGAGCGCGTCCAGCTCAGATCATCTGTTATTTGACGCGCCTGTAAACCCAGAAATACATGATTTGCAAAGTGGTTTGTGCACATAGAAGACAGGTCACTCATTTATGAGGCACAAAGTGTCCAACTCCTCAGATGTGAGGATTGACAACGTTGAAATAGTTCATTTCTGACATTTATTATAACTAATAATAACAACAGATATTGACAGCTTGACTTGGTGCCTGACTCCAGCGCCAGCTCTGTTTAAGGGTGCAGCTGTGATTTCTGTGACACCACAGGGAGGATTACACACAACTGCTGTTACACAAGAGCCAGTCAGCAGACAAACACAAACTTCTGCTGCTTCACTTTTTTAGTGCGTGCAGCTCGGGTGGGTGGGGGGGGGGAGCAAGCAGCAAAACAAGCCAGCGGACGGGGCTGAGAATGATTTAACCCCACAGCAAATAATTATGTGAAGCCGACGGGACGCCGCAGCCTCTAACACCAGCGGAGTGCAGGACCGGCCTCTGTTATTGCCGGATCAATTCCAGCCTGATGACGCAGCAGCACAGAGGAGGTGAATTACCCAGGGGTGGGTGGAGGCGGTGGGGGGGGGGGCGCTCGGATGCAGTCAGAGATTGTATCGTTGCTAATGTCGGTCTCAGGGTGCAGTGACTCCCAGTCACACGCCCAGTCACAGTCTGCTTCCAGAACAGTCTCCAAGTCTGCTGGGGAAGCTGCAGAGAGAACACCCTCCGCCCCGTGTTCGCTTCCACACCTCTGCCGGGAGACGACGACAACAACGGCCGAGGCCGATGATCATCGAGGGCCCGCAGATAAAAGCGCCGCAGCTCCTGCTGTTGTCGTAAACTGAGAGCTCGATCTGCGCCGGCCGAACAGCCCCGGCTGCGTGGGCCGGGCGGCTCGAGGTCCAAGGCCGAGGGTGTTGTCAAGTTAACGACGACTTTACAGCGAAAACATATGACGCTGTATCGCAGCCACGCGCTTGCGTCGTCGCTGAAACTCGCGGGCCCGGTTGTTTGTCGGCCCAGGCGGCTTAACAAGTCAGCAGCATCGCCAGGTGGAGTCTCGCGGGCCGGACCGCGTCTCCGCAACCGCACGACGGTTGCGCTCTTAGGTGTTTCTGAGAGAGCGGATGCAGGGACGCAGGTCTCAGCGGTTCGCTAATGAGTAAAGGTAATTACAGATCTTTCAGTGCTAATGCTAATGCACACACCCCACACACACACACACACACACAGGCCGGCAGACAGAGTGCTCTCAGAGGGGCGACTCAACACGCCGACAACACAACACAAACGGCTGCACACTCAGCTCTGCTGACGCGCACGTGCTGCTGCCATCCCAGCGCCATGGCAGCATCTTTTGCAGTTTTGCCGCACTGACCCCGAAATGCCACGCAGACACAAATCCGGGAGCCGTCGCGTCACGGCTGCACCGACGGAGGATTAGTCGAGGTTAGTGCGTGACTTTCAGAGATGAGATCAGATCCGCTTTCTTCCCGATACACGCTGCGCTACGCTTCGCATTTAACGTGGAACCGGCCGTTTAGTTCAGCTCAACTTTTACTCAGTTCATTTAGTCGTCAGCACCATTGAACAAGTGTTTGGACCAGGAACGTTTGGTTGTCTCCCTTTCTTTTTGGATACAGTTCAGCTTGGGCCATGAGGTGAGGTTTTTTTTTTTAAAGGCAAAAGAGAAAGTACAGCCCGGTTCATATCCCGCCCCTGGCAAATACAATTACAATACAGTTACGACCATAAGGCAATAAAAAAAATGGAACTGTGCCCCTCGTCTTTTGTGATGGGGAAGCAGACAATTTATGGGTGGCAATCTGCAGCCGCAGTGGGAACTGAACGAAACCGTGCAGATCGGGACACGTCACTGATCTGAGCGTCATCGATCAATCCTCCCAGATTCTAAAATTCATATTTACCCTGCGATGTCGCTACTACATAAGAGTAAGTCATTTAGTCACAATAACTAATTGCTGCTGCTGCTCCCACTGTTACTACTGGTACATAATTCATCACAGCGAATAAAAGATGAGTTTATTTTATTTCTTAGCTCGCCTGTTTCCATCCCGTGGTAAGTTATGGGAAAGCCAAGTGGACTTTTAAAGCTGGTCGACGTACGGCGCGCCTTGTCACGCAGCGTTTGACGAGGTCGAGGGCAAAACTGTCACGAATCCGCGCTCTGACGCGAGCGGAGCAGCCAAGTGGTCTGCGAATGGAAGAGTGGTGCAAACACCCTTCCTCCTTTAAAGGCCACAGCGGCACTGATGAGTGGCACTGGCTCGGGGGGGAGGGCATGCTCAGACAGAATATAAACGCTACGGAGGCCTGGGCAGACGCGTAGAAGCTGCTGATGGGATTTTTATATCGAGTTTTCGAGTTTTCTGGGGGAAAACCACACTTTTATTGCCGTATTCCCATGCAGTTCACATGGTTTTGCGCATGTCAGCAAAAAAGAAATCCATCATTTCATTTTTCTGCTCATGTAAACATCAGGATGGAGCGTGTTGCACAATACAGAGGGCGACGGGGTGAAGATCCACCCGAGTCAGTTACCGCGGAGGAGTGCCGAGAGGCAGGCAGCGAATCAAAAAGGGCCGCGTGGCCAAAATGTGCTCCTGGAGCCATGAGTCACTCAGTAAATATTTCATAAATCATTAGCAGCGGTGATTTTTTTTCCTCAGTTACTGTGCTTTTCCACCTCAGCGTGTCTTCGCGCGAGCTCCGGCCGCGCTCAGATCAGCGGTCCGTCCACAAACATGTCCTTTCATCAGCCTCGAAACGCGCCACGTCTCACCACCAAAACAATACCCCCCCATCCAGCGCCACAGGCTGCGTGCATCGGTTTACTGATGCCCCCTCACTTTAGGGATTTCAGAACACCGCCTGCCCTCTCAATCAGTGGCCGTTCTGCACGGCCACGGGCGAACCCATCTGCGGGCAAGCGGTCGTGCAAGGGGACGGAGGGAACTGCCGCGCGTGCGCATCAGCGAGCAAGAAGACGAATAAAGAGGCGGCACGGCCGCGGGGGCCATTAGTCTCCGCGGCGGGTGGGCGGGTGGGCCGGCCGCTCGGCGGGACCTTTTGGCGAAGCGAGGTCGGCCTCCGAACAGGCTCCAGACGGCGCCCATGGGCCGACGTGCGGTCTAACACGCACGACGACGAAGGTGCCGCAAAGAAGCGAGCTGCGACACTGTGAGCGTTTTTAAGGTCAGACCAGGACAAGCGCAGCGGCGACTCTGTCGCTCAGAGTGATCAGTTAGCCAGAGAACGCAATGTTTGTCAGCGCTCACGTCTTTAACAGACAGTTTGATAATCACTCGTTTCTTTATCACCCTGAATTCCGCACGCGCTGTTTTCCAAGTCTGTCGTTAAGTGGCCGTCTTGAAATTTCAGTGTTTACTGGGACAAAACCGACTGGATGTTTACTGACGATGAGTCCATGAGGACAGGCAGTTCTGGTTGTGATCAATGGCACGAGACTGTCTGATGGGGACAGACCAGAGAGCGGCCCCGGGTTACATCGCTGCTAATGCGCAGCGTGCGGTCAGGGAACTAATTCGCGGCCACGGCGACAAAGAGCTCTCACAATCGTAACCGACGTCTTCACCGGCCGCTTGGAAGTCGAGGAGAGGACAAGGCCTCCGCGTGACGGCGTGGAGCCTGTTGACGCTGCGCAGACGACGGCGTTTACGCCGCGGGCCGGTCCAAAGGATGTATTCGCACACGCTGTACGTGCAAATTAGAGGGGAGCAGGGCAGCCGGCCGACTCATTTGCTGGCACGGGGCCGAACATTAACTGCATTACAAATTGGGGGGCGTCACGGCCGGCGCCGTGCGTCAGAGGCTTACGCCAGCTTTAAGTGGCGTGGACAAGGCATTTATTCACCACCTCGTCCCCGCTGCAAAGAAAACTGGCTCGCGATGAAAAAAAAAAACTAATTCATCTCCGTAAAGGCTCCGTTTCATACTAATAAAGTCTTTTCTAAAAACAGGCGTGTGTCTTCGGGAGCCTTTGTGCCATGAGGAAGAGGGTTGGCATTCGCAGACCGTGAATATCGGATACAGCCCAGCTCTCGTCAGCGTCGTCACGGGCCGAGTTACAGTAAACACGGGGATTTTATAAGCGCCACTTCACTGTTTGTGACTTCCCGGTCTTCAACAGCGCGAGCCGTCCGAGCGGGCGGCTCGACAGTTCGGGTTTTACAGCGGCATCGGGCCGGACGGCCGGGGAGTTTAACGAGCCAACCGTAAGCCGCAACATCCTCGGTTTGAAACCCGGCCTTCCCCATCCCTCTCGCCCTTCGTTTCCTGTCATCTTTCCACCGTCACTTTAAAAGAAAAACATCTCTTTGAATAAAATCTGCTCCCAGTGAGGTCTGCGGAGTGTCCACAGTAACAGGCAAACTGTCCGTGGAAGTGCTGCTTAACTTTCTACATGTCTTTTTCAAAAGCTGTGCGCGCCACTTGGTTGGGACGAACTGCAAACTGCACTCAACACCAACCAGATCGCGTTCATCGCAGGTTCACGGCAACATCCACGTACCGAGACCCATGGGAAACACACTCGGCTCCACAGAACCACGCCTTCAAAGTATCCTCAGATCAAAAAGAAAAATCTCCACCACCCCATGTTGATTTTGGCCTTCGTGGCGAGTAGGGACTCCATCTTGGCACAAGCCCTGCCACAGAAAGGCGCTTTTTACCAGAATTCAGCCAGCCTTGTATGGTAGCATTGTCTGTATGCTAAACACGGCCTCAGACCACAGGCTCTCCCCGAAGGCGAAAAAAAAAAAACAAACAACAAAACTATCAGCCCTTTGACCACGTTAACAAAACAACGCAGCTCAGATTCCAGGCGAATCCGGAGATCACGGAGCTGCAGGGCAACGACGACGGCCGCAGCATCGCCGGTGAAGCCGCACGCGGCGGCGGCGCCGACGAGCGCTGCACGGCGAGCCGGGGTCACGCTTTCATTCCTCCTGCAGACGAGCAGCGCTGCTCCACACAATAGAAGTTTTGAACAGTTAAGTTAAGTTACAGTTAAATGCAGCTTTAAAAAAAAAAAAGCGGTTGGAAGAGGAGGCAAACTTGGCAGCCACCGGCGGACTGTAAATTCAACTTTAATAATCCCCGCTGGGACGTTCATCCTCTGCGTTTGGCCCAGTGGTCAGTGCTGAAGTCGTGTCTGGGAACTAATTTCAGTTTTATGGGAGACTGACCTGGTCAAGGGCGGCGGCGGCGGAGCACACCCAGCACCCGACGTGCACACGTGCGGGGCGGAGGGGCAGCGCAAAGAGCCCACAGCTAACGAGCGCATCCATCGCCAGTTCATCCATCCCCTTTTTTTAAATAAGCAATTAATCGCTCGCAAGTTTACGAAATGTCAGGAAATAATTGAAAAACACAGCGATTGTGGTTGTGCACAGCCTGAGGTAATGTTTCAAATGGATTTTCTTTTTGACACCTCGTACAGGCCAAGGATGGCTCGTACACACTGGTGTGAAGAACCAGAGAGAAGAAACATGTGAGACTTTTTCCCTTCTCCCACACACACACACACACACACACACACACACACACGGACTAATTTAGGGCTCAGCTTCTTGTTCAAAGACACACTGAGGTGCAGGTTCCATCACTGCCAACACATTTAATAATTGATTAATTGTAAAACAAAAAAAGCTCATTCAGTAATTTGTCAATACAAAGTACTAGTTTCTGTAACACGAGGATTTGGAGGTTTTCTCCATCTCCTGCTGTTGTAAACCAAAGCTCTTTGAGTTTCTGACTGTTTTAAGACTAAATAAGGCCTTGGCCTGTGGAGCTAAACAACTGATCAGAAAAATGTATTATTGAATGGTGCTCTTAGCTCCACTCTGGAGGAATACCAGACTTTCAAGCCGACGACTGGGCCTCCACGTTACCCAGGATGGAGCTGGCGGCCGGCGATAATTTCCCACGGAGGCCGACTGTTAAATCGATACCCGTCTTTTAACCACAACCAAGGCAAGCCACCTCATCCGCGGGAGCGCTCAACCCTGTCTTCCTGAAACATCTGGAGCCCCAGCAGCCATTCAGCCTCCATTTGACCCGCTCAGACGTGCTCGGCAGCCGGCCGTGCTAACGCTCACACTGTCCCCGCTTCCCTTTCCCTTAACCCACCGCCGGTTTCCGGGGGCGCTTAACCACACGGGCCTCCTGCCGACTCGGCTTTATGACCCAGCGGGCTGGCACTGAGCTGAGACGGCACGACACCGAGTGTCATTTTTTTAAAGGACAAAAAAAATACGCTGGGTCGCCCAAAAACCTTGTGGCTGAGGCATCGCCCCCCCCGGATACACCCTGATGGAGGCGTTTCAGCTGCACGGACACGCTAGCTCATCACAATGCTGGAACAAGACCAGCGCACAAACAACCCACAAAAAGGAAGGAAAGCAAAAATCAAGGGCTTGTTGATGCTATCTTGGCAGGTTGTGCAGAAGGGCACAGTCCTATACAAACCAGCCAATACTGTAATCACCATTGATTTAGTCCAAATGAAGTGTCATCCAGCACAGCCGCACAGATTTCCTCCACCAGAACTAAATATAAACTGCAGTAGATGAGGAGCGACGCTTGAGGGGACTGAGAGAAAGAGACGCGCAGCACCGATCGGCCAAATATCCTCACCTATTGACATTTGACACTTTTCGACCGCACAACCCTCTCGTTTGAATGGGGGCGAGCCGAGACGGAGAGCTCACCTTAATGTGGGCGGCGAGCGCGAAAGCCGACGCGTTATTGGTTTTTATCGAGTGGTCACTTTCCTCCCACCTCTCAGACGCTCACCTCGGCTGCTCGGCCGCAAGTGAAGCGAGGGCGCTTCTGACGTGAGCTCACGCCGACCCCCCCACACCCTGACCCCGAGTCTGACACCTCTCTGAGTGGGCCCGACGCCGTCCGGGCCTCTGGTTCAGAAGCTTAAGAGTGCCGTGGAGCAAGGCAGCACAGAGCAGTCTGTTTACGCTGTATAACCAATACCTGGCTGCACCCTCCACCTGCACTCCTGCGTGTTCTGACGTCCCGCAGTCACGGACAAACACGTGCCCGGGGGTTTATGAGAGCACTCAAGTTAAGGTTTGCAGATAAAACTGATTAATCAGTCAGTGAACTCGCGGAAAGAAAAAAAACATCAGGCATGTGTGTGGTGTGAAAATTCAGATTTGCTCTCTTGCTGTTTCGTGCCCTTTTCAATTGTAACACCTTTGGTTCTGAAGTAACACAAACCCGGTGACATTTGCTCAACATTTCTGGGAAAACGCAACAGAAGTTCTTCACTTTTGCTTCGTCTGACCAAGACATTTCATAAGACGCAAAACGTCAGAGTATAGATAAGGTGGCTCCTCATCATGTGGATTATTACAGTCAGTGAAGCAGTACAACTCTGCGATAGGATATGTACAGTAATGGCTGGATATCCACTTACTTCGGTGATAATGCCACTGAAGGAACGACACGATGGTGAAAAACAAAGTGCCCCCCTGCATCTTATGATAATCATTCACTTCACACACTGGCACTAATCAGCATCTTCGCAAACACGTACTGCATTCAAACCAGGGGGACTGTGAACTCGCGGTACCTTTAGCAGCCTTAGCAGAAGTAGTGATAGCAGTGGACCGGTATCTCAGCGCTTCAGGTGTGCGCCTCCTCACTACCTGGGCTCCAAATTAGCAAAGGTCGCACACGAAACAAAGCAAAGCAAACGCGGGCTACACGCTCAGCCCGTGTCAGTGACAGAAAAGCGGCTTTACTCCGCTCGTGTGTCCGCCGTACCTGAATCGCCCTCCGCAGTGCTGGCATTGGTCCCCGACCCAGCCGGGGAAGCACACACAGCTGCCGGTGGCGGTGTTGCACTGTCCGTTCATGCACGGTTTGTCGCATTCCTTCGCCTCGGTGACGCCGAGCCCGGAGAGGAGCCCGACGACCGAGAGCAGGAGAGCGGTCGTCAGCATCAGCAGGCTCCGGCCCCGGCCGTACACCGAGCAGGCCCGCCGCGTCGCACCGTACATTCTCTCACAAAAGATGGCTGCTTTTAGGCAGAAAACGCCGCTGCTACGGGAAGAAGCACGCGGCTCGCGGCCCGCTACTGTGGTTCCGTTTGTCGGGCCCGAGGCGCGGTTTCCCCGGGTGTAACGTTTAGTGTCTTCGTTGAGGCTGGTCTTCGCTGGGTACTTGGTTTACAGTTTTCCAGTGGCTCTGTTTCCCAGCGCCGCACCAAGCCGCATATTGACATCCAGAAGTGACGTTATGGCAACGGAAATGCGCAACCGGGGGGGTGGGGAGTAAGGCGCGCGAGGCTTCAAACTTTTATTTTGAAAGCAGGGCAGAAATCCCGCCCATTTACGAGCTAGCTAGTTAGCATCCTGAGAACCTTGATTTAAAAAGGCAGTATAATTATTTTTTATTTAAGTATTCAAACTACATATCCCATTTCGCTTTGCAAACACTCCTGGTTTTGTACAAATCATGGGATTAGTAGTTTTTAGAATCAGAATACTTTATTAATCCCCAAAGGTAAACTGCTTTGGTACTGTGCTCCACTTAAAGATAAAAGACATAGACATTAAAAAACAAAAAATATAAATTATGTAATAATATATAGATGCTATGTGAAAAGTTCATAATTGACCTTAAATTAAGATAATATTCAAATTAAAGTAATTAAAAAGCTAATTTGGAAAAGGGGAACAAGTATTGGGCTCTCTGTAGAAATACTGTATATAAAGTAAATAGTAAACAGTGTTCTTCCACACAGGTGATTTCAATTATTTTCCCTCTTACGTCTCCCGTTTTACATCCTTACCAGTTTGTGCTCTATTTTTATTTATCATCCTATTTTGATGTGACTGTGTATGTGTATGGTTCAAAATACTACAATATGGTATTTTTTAGTAGTAGTAGTAGTAGTAGCAGCAGCAGCCATTCATGTAAGGACTTGTGGTGTGTTTACTACCACAATATTATACTTTCAAAGTGTATTACAATATTGCTGTAGATCCTTTTTTTTTTTTTAAACTTTATCACATATTATTTTGTTCCTTTCTTGATTCAGTATCAGATATTTACACAACTACATGATTAAGTCAATGTTTTGTGTATGTGCATTAAACTGCTATATTTCTGTCTCTATCACATATATGCAGGATAAACACTGCTGGATATTTACAGTTATACAAATAAGTTGCCCCACACCAATGTCAATTACTTACAGAAACACTGAATGACTGAACTCCCCAACGCTGACCCACAGACTGCACACCAAGGACACAAAACTGTACAAACGGTATAGAACAGTTTATTAAATTTAGACTTGTAAGAAGTCATCATATTCCAATGCGCTCCATCGCATGAAGCGCATTCATAGTAACACCAACCCCCAAAAAAAGGATTGATCCTGGCATTGAAACATAAATAAAGCAAATAAACATATTTACAATTCAACATGGACAGAAGGTGGGTTTGTTCACGAGAACACAAAACTACATGTCCAGACAGAGGCAAAGACTGAGAGGAGGGATCTGATGAGAGCTATCCTCAGGGAAATGTAACTGCGACAGCGTTAGTGGGAGGAGGATAAACACAATTCAACAAAACATGAACAACCTACTGTAAAATGACATTTGCCTGGGTTGAGTGATCAGAAGAAAAGTCTCTAGAACTTCCAGATAATACACCATTGTCAGTAATGCTGTTTTCAGTTTAACGGTATATGATGAAAAGCTATTTACTACAGTAGGTGGTTTAAATTGTGAAAGTTTCCTTCATTCCTGTTGTAAATTGTCCACAAACAAGTTACATTCCCTTCTGGAAAATAATAGGACAAACTAAGTTTCCAAATCCTTTAGCTAATTTTGTGGGACAGAAGGAAAAACCCAATCGATGAATTCCTTGAAATATCAAAAATGACAAAAGGTGTCGCACTGCCGACAAAACTTAAGTCACAGTACCTCCATACTGTCCTCCACAAAGCAACTTTTGAGCATGACTTTTCACATGTGTCATTACAGATTTTGGTGGAAGTACAGTCTTTTTTTAAGCTCTGAAGAGACAAGTGATAATTTTACAACAAGAATGACTCATCTTCAGTGGGCTTAGTGGACGGATGAACAAACATCAGTTTGACTTCCCACACCAGAAACAGTCAAAACTTTACAGTAATCAAAAAACCCTGCAGAATAATCCAAAAACTGCGCTTATTTAAAAAAAGAGAAAAAAGATCCTTAGAAAAGTACAATCATTGAAAGCACATTACAATTAGCAGGTTGAGTGCGTGTACTTACAAACAGGTCATGTACTCTCCCAGCACTTCTTATGTACATAAAACAATGCTTATGAGGATCATATGACCAACATCAGGTCCAGGTCCCCAGTAGACAATCTAGAGGGGATAAAACAGTATCGCCTTCTTTACTAAATGCTATTTGTCCTGCATCGTGGGAGAGCTGCAGACCTCAGTACCGAGTGTTTCACCAGGAACACCAGCTGGATGGGGTTGGAGCACGGTAGCATAATTGCAAAAAAAAAAAAAAAAAAGGTGAGGTGAGTTATCAGTAACGGAAAAGTACACTTAACTGACTTTCAAATGGCACTCTGGTCCTGCAGGTTCTCCTCTGGTGCCCCCTCCATTTGGTACCCCAGATATGTGAAAACACTGAGAGTAATTTCAAACAGCTATAAGAGGTGACCAACATTGTCCATCTTTGGAGGTCACACCATAACATTCAGCTTTCCAGTAATGGCAAGAGATCATCTCCTCTTTGCTTCCTCTCCCACAGTATATCACACTATCTTACAGTTGTCTCATGAAAAGCCCATTTACAAGCAATGGCTCCTTACAGTATGTACAGGATTGACCGAATGTATCTTCAGAATTAACAAAGAAAAAGATATAAACAGGTTTTTTTCCCTTCAATTATGTACAGAGACCAAAGAGGAGGTGTTGGAAAATGATTGAGCACCTCAGAGGCATTGTGTAAATTTACACACAGAAAAAAACTGTGTCCAAGGACTGGCTTTAAGATTACAAACTCACAATCATCCCTTCACTTTCCTAACAGATACATGCAAAAGAGACATGAGCCAGAGGCTCGGCATTCATCCAGAGGGGCCGCCGGCCCCTTTCTAAAGGCAAATCATATCTCATGAGCTGGATTCATAAACTCTTCTCTATGCAATACATCACCTTCTCTCATTTAAAAAAACACATAGGAAAAAAGATGGTCTTTTTTTTTTTTGGTCTCCCAAATCAGGCATATTGGGTGTCAGAACACCAGTTAGTGCTCATACCAGTGATCAGTACTAGTCACTAGTAGATAGGATGATCAAGCATTAAAGGCCCCTTTGGAGTGTCCTCTTGGTTTTTATACCTGAGGTGTAGCGCGAGTGAGTGAGTGAGTGAACACTGGCTGAATGTTGAGAGCAAGCAGCATGTTGTGACCAGACCAGATTCAAATCAGATCTAAAATAGCTCTTAGCGTGTCTGTCAATTATCCCACCACGAGTTCCAGATGATGAGCGCCATGTCAGGGTGAGGAGAATGCCAGTTGTTGAAGACAATCCCAAGCAAATATTTCAAAATCAACTGGGTATAATGTCACGCTAATAGTCTCCACCGAACTGACAGGCTGCAGTAAACACTGCCCATCTGGTACTCAGAGCAATTTAAAATAACCACTAAGAATTATTCGCAAGAACCACTTGAGCCCATTCTGGTTGTGAACATTACAGAACAGCTGTCGCTTTTAAAATATTCTTTCACTTGTAAGTGTGATTAAAATTGAGAATCTGGGCAGTATAATGGTGTGCAACTATGTGCCGGCATGTGTGTTCGCCAAGGAGGGTAACTGTGCAGGATAAATAACTTCCCGCACATTTGTCGTACTTGGCTTCTAAAGCGATTCTGTCTGAGGCTGAGTGTGTGAATGCAGGGGGCTGAGGTGTTTGTCTGGGGCGGCAGACCAGCAGGGGGGGGATGACGGGGGAACAGGGGGAATGTGGGACGGGGGTGGGGGTCAATATAATGCATTGTGGGATCTTCAGTTAGTCGAAGTCTGGCGTGCGGGGCGGCCCATGGACGAGGCGCTGTAGGTGCGGGAGCGCTGCCTCACAGCCAGTCGGCAAGGCAGCTCCAGCTCCTGGAAGAGGGGGGTCCCGGTGATCTCGGCGGCCTCGGGACGCTCGCCGGGGCTCAGCGAAAGCATGCTGCGCACCATAGTGTGCTGCAGGCAGACAGAAAGCAGACAGCACAGTGAGGACTTTGTAACAGCAGATATTATCATCCATTAGTTTGACTTATGGCTTTATTCAAAAGGCTCATGTAACAGCAGAACCAGAGCTAATTGCAAGCATAAACACTAAACTCATTTCCACACACAGTAATGTAATGGAATAATACATTTACACATGAAACCACAGATGGTGTACATAAACACACACACACACACACACACACTGTCCAAGACATCCTAAAATAGAACAGCATACAGCTAACAGAGTCGGGTAGTGCGATAACATGGTGAGGGTATTTGCAGTGTTGGAGAATCACAGATTATGCTTTGGAATTATGCTAATCTTATTACAAAGTAACAAGCTAAACAAGGTAATTTAACCAACCAACATCAAACACTGGTCCTGTGGCTGTCTGTTGTGGTACTAAAAACATATGTAATTGACTGAATCTATGGATAAATTACTACTAATGGGATAAGCGATGAAAAATATGTTTGTGAATCATTTTGAGGCAAATGTGATAATGAAGCTTCTTTTTATATTTAATTGTGTAAAATGTTGATATTTGCAACTTTATATTCTGTTGATTCAGGAGGAGACTAATCTGAATATGCTTCTTATTTGGATTAGCTCTGCAGCTCACTGAGTGGATAATGTCAGTGACTGGACATTTAAATCTGTGAGCGACGCGGCCAGAAGTGGCAGCTAATCGACTGTCCCACCGCTGGCCGAGCGTCCCCACCTTGTTGGTTTCCTGCAGCTCGTTCTCAGGACAAACAAAAACAAGCTTTCTCTGCTTGGTTTCAGATGTAGTTTGCGTTTCCAGCCACTGGGTGGCGGCAGCGGACCACTCACCTCCTGAACGTTGTTTTTGGAGAAAACCTCTGGGAAGCGCAGCCCTCTCACCTCCGTCAGCGTCTGGGAAAAGAGATGTAAACACCTGTGAGCGGAGCTGTGCTAATGGCCAATCAGGCCCTTTGTTGCCGAGACAAAGACGTCCTGGTCGATCACACGCGGGGTGTAAAAATATCTGCTATTTAAACTGACAATAACGAGCATTCAGGTGGCAACGAGGATGTATTACGGTTACCCCAACAGGGTCTCCAGACAAAATAGAGTAATCAACTGAATAAAAGAAACAGACAGAAAGATAAACTGCCTCATTAGAGAGTCTCCGTCTTGTTCAGCCTACACAAACAGCAGCAGCAGGGGATTCATACTGAAGCCAAAAATTAGAGCATATCATTTCACTTTACAGTGGAGACAGGTCAGTTTTTCATCATCATCATTATCAGGAAATTTCATTTGCCTTTGACTTTTTAATAGTTCAGGTTGGGTAAATATTACTTACAACGTTCAATTAATCCTCAAAACGCATGAACAATCCTGGTTTTGTTTAATCTGACATCACTTATGATTTTTATTTTGCTTACAAATCCTCCTGTCTCTACTGATGCTTGGATTTTTTAAAATTCAGTGCCGCATGAGCCTATTTGTACGTTACACAGAAAACAGCCAGTCTCAACTAACAACCATGTGCTTGTCAGTTTTAAAAGCCGAGTTACAGGGTGACACATTGCAGCATAACGACCCCTGAGGGGATTCGATGAAACAGAGAAAATGAAGTAAAATGAAGACGTGTTTATGCGCCCATGTGTCTGCTCACTCACCCTCACTCTCTCCATCTGGGTCCTGAACGGATACAGCAGCTCAAACAGGATCAGACCCAGAGAGTAGATGTCCACTTTATGAGAGTACGAGTTTCCAGAAAGCTGCCGAGACAAAAAAGGACAGGGTCAAGTCAAAAAGTGCGCTTTAGAGATAACAGATCTACTGTACATTACTTACCAATAAGGAATGATTGTATAAAATCAGATCTTATCAGAGGTTTTGTTAAATCTGAGTATGGATGCAAATTTAAACACTTCCAATTATTCAAAGTATAATCTCTCTGTAAATGTTTATCCTAATAATTAGAAGGTCCGTATGTTTCCTCACCTGCTCTGGGCTCATGTAGAGCTTAGTGCCGACCTGGCCCGTGTGCCGGGTGAGGAGCGGCGCCGGCGTCAGCGCGCTCGGCCCCTCGTCGTCTTCCTCCTGGTCCATGGCTGTGACCAGGCCAAAGTCTCCCACCTTCACCACGTCGTCCATGGTGAAGAAGATGTTGGAGGGCTGGAGGACGGCCGGTGACAGGTTAGGTCAGATGCGTGAAACGTCAAATACCCAAAGGCTGTGAGCGTGAACTAATGCACGCACCTGCTATTGTACACTATTGTACACTGTTCCGGTGTAAGACATTACAATGTGCATGCGTGCATGTATGTTCACCTTGAGGTCCCTGTGCATGAGGCCCTTGCTGTGCAGGAAGTCAACGGCCTCTGCGATCTGGAGGAAGATGTCCAGACATTGGTGGTTCTCCCTCTGTTCGGGGATGCAGCGCTGGGCCATCCAGTCCTTCAGGTTCTCCTTCCGACAGAGCTGCATCTGGATGTACAGGTACACCTGGAGATGCGGAAAGACAGCTTGAGTTCACAACCGTTTAGCTTTGACCCTCAAAGAGACATACTTTACTACAGTGTGACTTTACATTTCAAGTACAACAGTGTTTTTTTTATTAAAATACTGGAGGGATCACCAGAAGGTACAGGCTTCAGTGCTGGTAAAAAGGCTAATATTGATCAGAAAGAACTTGGTATTGCACATACAACACATATTCACACCCGCTGCCATTACAGTGATACTTGGAAGTTGGAAAAATAAAAGTTTCCTTGTAAGTTCAACAGAAAGAGCTCATATTTTGTGTGTGTGAATGACTGACTGACCTTGGGAGAAGGCTGGACTCGCTGGATTGGAGGACTGGCAGGGAGAACCAAGGAAAGTGATGTTGGCCGAGGGGGAGAAGAAGAGGAGGGCGGGACAGATTCCTGCCGTCTGATGAGCGAGGAAGAGAAGCTGTTCTTCTCCGTCAGCGTGCCGGGACTGGCCGAGCCAGACGCCGAGTCCGTTTCCGCCTCCGCATCCCGGTCGCAGCCCGAGTCCTCGAACACGATGTCGAAGGAAGAGGAGGTGCAGTCGCTGGGGCCGCGCGGGGGGCACAGCTCGAAGGAGTCGGGGGTGTCCGAGGCGTCGGGGTCGGCCTGGCTGTCCCTCTCCGACATCAGGCTGTCGTGGCCCAGGAGAGGGTGGAAAGACAGGTCCCCGTCGTCGACGCCAAAGCTCACAGCTCCGCCGGCGCTGCTGGAGAGCAGGGCGCCCGCATCAGCTGAGGCCTCCAGAGCGTCTCCTCCTGACTCACAGACGGGTGAGGTGGAGCTGGACACCGGCACTTTGACGGACAGCGCCTCCATGTGGTCGAGGAAGCTCATGGGCCAGTCAGTGGTGCTGATGGAGAGGAAGGAGTGCTGTTGCTGTCAGGCTAACTGGTACGATTAAATTTGTAAAATGAAAGTCCCGTGATAATTTAGCATCTGTCTCAAATCAGTGAGTGAAGTGAATGTGATATAATTGGTATTTTTCCCAGCAGGAAAACAGATTTAGTGCCACGTTCAACCTGACCAGGAACACGGGAGACGAAGTTCACTCACCTGGCATCTTTCAGCCACCTCTTGTCCATCTCCTCCTGCCAGCCCTCGGGGGGGCTCTCCTGCCAGGCGTTGAAGTAGCGGATGATCCCGGGGTGCTCCAGCTTGGCCAAGGCCTTCACCTCCCGCATCACTTTCTCACGGGCCAGCTCCCTGACAGATGAAAAAAAAAAAAGGAGCTTTAATTTAAATTCATGGCAAGTTTGTTTTTCAGCTGGCTGATTTTTCAGGAATTAAAAGTGTCCCATCACACAACCCCATTGAATTCCCAATTAGCCTTTGCTCTTATTACATTTTTTTTTTATGTATGACGGCTCAAAGACAAAAAGACCAGGATTTGTTCCGTTACACTAACAGAGCGTAATGACATAAAATGAAGCAGCCCTTGATACACCATGAGCTTAATAAGCACTTCAACAAAAACGCTGGGCATGAAAATAATGAGCAGACCGGTTTTTTATGCACCGTGTGATGATCCCGTCAACAACAGGCTGAAAATGAAAATACACACAGAGCTGCTCTCGCTGAACACTAAATTTGCACTCCTGTAGGTACAAATACAAACGCATGCCTAGTATTTGTTCCAAAATGTCAGCTGTGCCTCTGAGTGGTTTTCTGCTTTTACATAACTCTGTTTGACCGCTTTAAAGAAAACAGAGATAAGAGTAGAGGCAACAGCCTCCAGCGAGGGATTCTGTGTTGTGACCAGCGGGAGGAGCTACCTGTTGGGCAGGCGGATTCGTTTGATGGCGTAGTTGCAGTCGTCCACTTTGTTGCGGGCTTCAAACACAACACCGAACCCCCCGCGGCCGAGGCACTGCACCGGCTCAAAGTCAGTCAGGTACCTGGGGAGGGAGACTTTGGTTTGTCATTATGCAAAAGGAGGATCGCGAAAAGGTGCCGCGTGTTTCCGCCGGCGACCGCAACAATTTCAAAGGGCAGGAAATACAATCCGCTGGAGCCAATGAGGTGTATTAAGTGATAAAAGGTGCCAAGCCCCTGTCAAGAGTGGCTGTTAGCGTGGAGGTGGCCGGGTACCAAGTTCAAGCTAAACATGATTTTACAGTAATAGTGTCCTGTCATGAAAACCCTTAGCTCTCTCTTCAAAGTTACATGCTGAATAACAGCAAATAATAACATGAAGATTTACAAGCTTATAAAAATGTCATTTGTTGCATACAGGACTCTTTTTAGTGCACATATCTCATCGCACCTGACGGGTGCTATCGCATGTCTTCCATGGCGCGTGGGTTCATACACCACCACTATCTTCTCCACCCCGTTAAAGCATCCCGAGCTCAGGCTCCTCAGGGGGATTGAAGGCTGTCTTATTAGGAAATGTGTTGGCATATGTGATTCAGGCCCTGTCTGCTGATCTCTACCCACCCTCCCTTAAAGACCCTGACTCACGCCTGCAGCAGCTGCTGCTGCTGCAACAGCCACCCGTCTTATTTAAAGAACCGTGTTTGGCAAACGCGGTTTGCACGGACTGTAGCAGCAGCAGCTTTAAAGGAAAGGGAAGGGCGGGGCGCGTGTCATTTTATGGTGGATCAAAAGAAGAGAATGCGCAAGTGATGACACCACGAGAAAGAAAAGTGCAATTCAATGAGATTCCTGCTTGTGTTTGGGTGGGCGGAGCCACACGATTTAGCTCAGGAACGTAATAATGCAAAGTCCATCGATCAGACCACAGGACGTCTGGGGCAGTCCATAAATCACGGCTGCTAATCGTATTTTGGACGTCCAAAGTAACAGAAAAACTTCTGACAATGTGCTGACAGTGATGTAAAGTGACACGCCGACCCTGTGGCAGATGCTGTCGGGCAGGGTGGGGCCTGCGGGTGTCAAGGTCATTTTCATTTGATGGCAAATGGTTGAGTTATCCAATCACGCACTACTACGGCTCATATCTCCCGTCGCTGCGCTATCCTATCAAGGCAGGCAGGAAGACCAGTGGTCACCATGGTAACAGTGCCGAATCTGTGGTTACACCTTGAAAGAGTAAGACTCGCGCGTGACTTTCGAGTGCGAGGACAACAAATCCCTGACGTGAAGTTCTCCTGAGTCAGGACAGAATCCTGTGCGTGGAGCACGTTGTGCCTCAGCTTCGCGGCACACACAACGCATGATGCTTCACACGATGTACCTGGACACATATTCGCTGGAACGGTTCTCCATGGCAACCGGCTCTTTGGACTCCACAACCTCAAGGTCGAACTTGCTGTCTGTCTGGCACTGTGTCTCCGACTCTTTCCGTTGCTTTGAGGGACAGAAGCAAAGACACAGAGGAGATTATAGACGCAACTTCTGCGGCATGTTGGGGAACACCTCAAAGTTTTTCTGCCTTTAGAGGGCAGAACAATCGATGCTTGTGTGACAGGGAAACAGCTGAAAGAAGAATCTCGCTTTGAGAATATAGAATTGATAGTGTCTATCCCTAATTTGAAATAAAATGGGTATCAAGCGTGCTATAGCAGTTTTTTTAAACAAAATTGGTTTCATCCATACAGTGAAGTACTGCACCACTATAAGAAAGCTGATTTTTAAGTTTTACATGTAAAAAATTCTTCACATTAAAATTATACAGGAAGCATAACCGGCAGCGGTCGTGGTGAGTATGAATATTCTCGCTGCGGGCTGCATCTGCCGTCTTACCCTCACATAGGCGACGGGGGCGGGAGGGTGGAAGAACTTGCGGACTATGTAGGTGGTGGCGGCGATGCAGAAGACGATGGTGCCCAGGATCTCCTTCCACCAGGGCAGCAGCAGGACGGGGTCCTTCCTCCGGCGACCGTTGGCCCCCGCCCCGTTTCTCTTTATCAGGCTCACCGCGCTGTCGCGTTTCTCGCGGTAACGCTTGCTGTAGGGGAAGTAGTAGCCGTTGTCTGACAAGGAGGAATGACAGAAATCAGTCAGTGCAGTTTTGGTCTGATTTACTTCTCTCCGCTTTACATCCCTGTCTGTCAGCTTCTTACCATACGGATACTGAAGGATGGACAGGGCTCCGTTACTGTATTCTTCATGGGAGAACTTGTCATTATTCAGACACTTGTCAAATTCATCAGAGCCGACCAGGGCTGGTGTCCGAGATGGGGAATCTGCGTCAAGGACGAGATGAAGAACTTGTCTGAACTCAGTGGACGGATCAATATGGAATAACAATGTCAGAGTGGCGATGTGTTAAAGGGGGGCGAAGCTTTGAGCATCAGGGGGACACAGTGTCCTCATGAACTGGGGACACAGTTTGACTTTGTGGTTAAAACAACAACGAGGTCAGCCTTCGGTCACTGCCTTGGCCTCACAAAGTCAGTCCCCTTGGTGACCACACACTAGGCCTAATGGTGGAGGCGTTGTGGACTTACGGATTAGAGGCTTCCATTTGACAGTAGGTAGTGGAATTATACTCTTCTCAGATCCAATCGCTTTGGAGGGGAACTTTTCAGAGATCCTCACGGAGGACTGGAGGTAGAGCTGTCCCTGGAACATCCCTGACAAAATAAGGGAAAAGGAGTTGTAACTCTGAATGCTGCCATACTTTAGCTGCTTATCCACTGCTCCCCCGTGTGTAAATTTACCTAAGTAGACGCTGGACTCTGCGCCTTCTCTGCCCTTCTTGGGATCATCGTCATCTTCCTCCTCGTCAATTTCGGACTGGTTGCTGTAGGCGGTGTCGTCGAACAGGCTGATCGGTGTGACTTTACCACCGCCCACCAGCCAGGCTGAGGCGATGGGTGTGCAGAACTACACGACACAGGGGATAGCAGCGATGCACTTCAGCGATCTCCAGAGCGAGGACACAACATGCTCACTGTACACAACGGTGAATTCAGTTTGAGAAGTCTACCTGACGCTCCCAGACCAGCTGACCGTCGGGCTTGGTGCTGAACGCCATCACCTTCCAGTCGGGGACTGACACCTTGATGATGAGGTCCAGATTTGGGATTTGCTGGCCCTCCGCCTGCTCCCTCTCTTTTGGTTCGTCGGTGATGACTCGCTGACTCTCCCTCCAGGCGTCACCGTTTGCCCCTTCTCCCTCCAGGAAGTTCATTCCAGACTGCGCCTCAGGAACGAGCTTCAGCTCAAAGTTTCCCACACTGAAGTTCCACCTTGTAACAAGAGAGAAAATACACAACTGAAACAACTCTTACAATTTTTATTTTGTAACTTATCACAACAGGGGGATAAAGTATAGTATTGATAGTTGTTGAGCATTATTTTGTTTAAAATATTTATTACTCACTGAATCTTAACTCCACTGACTCCAATTGTAAACAAAAATGGATAATTATTTGACATGTGCCTGTATAACACAATTGGAGATTGACCCCCCCTAATAAAGTAGACAGATCAGGGCTTTGTCACAATGAATGGGTAGAGTATAAAACTTCTCTTTCATAAAGCAAGTTATTATGCATCATATGAGGAAGTAGTTGAAGCATATTACGTTTAAAACGTATCGGTCTGGTTAGTGCGGTAAAAAAAAAAAAAAAAAAGAGACGGCTCATGGCTGAAGAGTTTTCTGACATTGTTTAAAATGACTGAAAGTCAGCCGGGTGACTGTGACCCTGCGTGAGGGATGGCTGCGGCTGCTTCCTGACCGACAATGACAGGCTGACTGATTGATTAAATAAAACTCACTTCTCCATCCCTGACCGGGGCCTGATGGCCCGCACAGTCTTCTGAGTCCTCTGCAGCAGGAGCACATCTTCGGACTCCACGTCGGTGTCCCCCCAGTGGCTGCAGCCCACCGTGGAGCAGATGTACAGGAGCTGAGGCAAACGACGGGGCGAGTTACACTGATTATTCTACCGTGAATGCTTTCAAGACAAAACTGGTATAGCTGATTTGTTTCAGTCTCTGGGTTCATTCATGACACACGCAAATGAGTTCACGGACCTTGCCGCTGTAGGCCCCCAGGCCGTAGGTGGTGAGGGATTTGCCCCCGACCAGGACCGTGTCCTCTCCAATGCGGTAGGACGACTCCAGCAGGGACTCCACGCTGAAAGGCACTGCCTCCATGCTCTCTCTGTCCCGGTTCCACTGGAACAAGGCACCGTCCAGAGAAGGGATGACCATCTTATTGCCAAAGACCTGCAGAGAGAACACAACTTATTAGTTGATGAACTGATTAGTCGGTCCGCAGAAAATAATTGTTAACTCCACCAAGGAGGGTGGGGAAAAAAATGTATCGCCAATCAAGAAACTAATGGTTAGTCGCAGCCCTACACTAAATGATCCATTAACCTTTCCTTGATTCACCTGTAGCCTGTGGTCCATTAATGTTAGTCTTTGTTTGAAATGAGCAGGCTGCTGCTATGCTGCTGCATTAAATACATGCTGCTATTACTATATTACTCACATCATGTAATGTCACCGGGGCAAACTGCTTAACATCACCACCCGTGATGAATTAACAGACCCTGAATGTTCACACATTAAGACTGGTGGAATAACTTTTACAGAATGAAGAGTCCTTTTCAGCTTGGACAGACAATCATTCAAACGCACACACACACACACACACACCCTGCCCACACAAACAACTCTGGACGACACATGATTCCTCCCACAGAGCAGCAGCGCACACTTGGACTCAATCCACCGGCTCAGGACCATTACACAACTAAGAGCCCACGTAATTAACCTGGATCTTTGTAAAAGTGTGCGACGGCAGATAAAGTGCGAGTGTGTGTGTGTGTGTGTGTGTGTGTGTGCCCTTAGCTGCTCGCCGTAGGGGAGCAGCAAGGATGACATCATGGTAAAAACCTGAAGCCTAATCCTGATTTAACCTCCATTGCTTTAGGGCTCTGCGGGGTGTGTGTGTGTGTGTGTGTGTGTGTGTGTGTGTGTGTGTGTGTTGGGGGGGGGGTTGCTCTCTCCAAGCACTTCAGTCATTATTGAGAGAAGGCTGTCATCAGAAATCAGCAGTTGTGGAGGTCCAAGTCCTGACCCACTCTTTTCAGCCCACTGTTCAGCGACACAGAAGCATTTTTGCCTGATCTTGTTGATGGACCAAACAGAGACGGACGGACACACGGACGTCGAGCGCCGCTGGGGTTGAACCGTGAGCAGTCAGCCACCTTGTTTTGGAAATCCTCTCAGACTCTAATAAGGATTTTAAAATGCCAGGAGGGAGCACTGCGTGGTGCAATGATTTACTGGGTGCAGAGGTGATGTCATCTTTTTTAGCGAGGGGGGGCAGAGACTGGACCAGGATAAATTTAGCAAGTGAAAGGAGGCGGGGTTAACAATCTGACCAGCACATCACACCATGCTGGCTTGGCTGAGAGGTTTAAGCAGAGGGGAACTCAGAGCTGGGGATGAGTCATCCCGCTACTGACACCATAACCCACGTCTCTGACCCGGACCTCGCCTCTCAGCTGCTCCCACAGTCCATCGTCTCTGTTCCGCTGATTTCTGCTCTGACACAAACACACTGTACATCAGCAAGTAGTGAGGAGAACTGGCGGGAAAAAAACCCCAAAAACAAACACGAGCTTGTCAAACGTTGCGTTTTACACAGCAGGTCTGTGGAACTCCTTCAATGAAGTGATAATTATCTCTCCAGGTCACTCCTGCCCAGGAGTCAATGCCCTCCAACTTCATCACAGATAATCCACTGGTTTGACGTTGCCTCAACTCTCAAACTATTTGGCAGCATTTGCTGCAGTTCAAACAGGAGGGAAGGTATCAGTTTCAGAGAACTCTGAGGTTTCTCTAGGAGAAGAAGTTTTGCTGCAGATTTAAGAAAAAACTAAGTGGCATCCCTGCTGGGAAAACTATCCAAACTCCCTCTCCTAATTTCTGCATCTCACCTTCACTACTGCTGCATCAGCTCTTTAAGAATGCGGCAGTGGTGTCTGGTGAATTATCAACTGTTTGTCTGTCAAAACTCTATTTCAAGAGATCTATAAACAGGTTTTTTGTGGTGCATGGGAAGATTTCTGTGCAGACTGATGCGTTTTAAAAGCCCTGGGTTCACATCATCAGTTACCAGGGAAGGCACACAGGTTTTGGTGATCTAAACAGCTAAAACCAGATGAGACTGAGCTGACACCTCAGGTTATTTACAGCTAAATCCAGCGGACGCTCCCTTTTTCTGCAATGTTATTCGACGGCGATGTCCCGATTCAGATCGACACAAAATTATTAAACAAACGAGGAAACCCTGGATTGATTCATGCGTGCCGTCACCGCCGACACTGATCCAATTAAAAATGTCGCATCGACTTTGCGTTCCTTCGCATTCGCACTGTGTAAATTTTATTTCAAACGTGGTTTATCAAATACAAGCTATCTGGCCGAGCGTGTCACAGATTTTTTTACGACTTTTGGCAGCGGACCTGCAGAACATTATGTAACATTAGTGTTATGAATTTTCAGCAGTTATGATATACTGTATGTTTGAATACCCGTGCCGTGAAGTTCACAGAGTTTCATACGCTTGCCGTAACTAAGGAATATATTTCCTTCCTCAGAATCCGGGTTACAGTCTGAAGAAAAATATTCTATTTTTATAAAGATACAGCAGCCCTTTCTGGATTACATGAAGAAAAAAAACCCCATCAAAGCAAATTAAAAGGTATCCTTTGATGAAATGTGTATGAATACGTGATCAGCGGTCCACCCCCACTCTGCTGTTTTATGTCTTTGTCTGGTCTGTTTGTACAAAATGCTCTTTGTTTACCCTGGTCTGTTTTCTGAGTTTCACATTTTCATTACATCTTGAAGATTTTCCCTTTTTTTTTTTTTTACTTTTGGAGAATAATAAAATAAATGATTCAAAAGAGAAGATCACTTATGAAAATAGTCTAAATTATTAAAAAAAAAAAAAGACTTCTCAGCACAAAATGTTTTCCTTCTCTGTGTCTCTTCTGCTATGAATTTCATAGACCAATACATTTTTGCACTTAAAAACAAAGTGCACTGCATACTGAACATCTTTTATCTTTAACACCGCTTTTAAAAATGTGTTTTTTTATTTCATACATAATTTATGATGGCGGCTTCCATTCAAATGATCCAGAGCGCTTGATGATAGTTTCTAATCATGTCGTCGTATTCTATCCCCGGGAAATGTGGCGAGGATGGGGGTGGGTTCAAAAGGTGCGAGGACTGGGGAGGGGAGGTCAGACATTTGCAGAGGTGTGTGTGTGTGTGTGTGTGTGTGTGTGTGTGTGTGTGTGTGTGTGTGTGTGTGTTGACGCAGACGCTCCAGCGATCCTGTCAAACACAGTCAGCTCTCACCCGCCGCTAATGTGCCACTGTTGGCCCACAAGGCTACTGCTCCACTTAAAGACGACAGACGGCGCGAGGGAGAGAGAGAATAGCGCTGCTGGTTGAAACAGAACTAAACACGAAAACCAGAGCGTCTTTCTGCCAAGAAAACAAAAAGGACAGAAGTCGCCCATCTGGCCCCTCTCATTTGCTGCGTCGCTGCAGGAGAATTATTGTTTGTCACATCAGTCAGCGCGAGGCGATCAGCAGTCCGTCATGGTGTCGCCCTCAATCGCGCTCTCTCATCATTCGTACATTCGTTCCCGCGGCAGCGGAGGTATGCAGGTGTGTGCGCGCCGCGTCTATCGTGTGATGACATCATCGTTTGGTTTGAGGCATTACCTCACCTCACTAATCACCCAACCACCCCCCCCCCACCCCCACCCCACACCACTTCATCCTTCTTCACCCCGCCCACCCGAGCATGACTCACTCCATGTTGGCACTGACTCCTTCCATTTAAACCCCATCCCCACCACCCACCACCCACCACCCACCACCCAACACACACACACACACACACACACCCCCGAGCGACTCCTGGCTTTTTGAAGTGATGCGTTCTTTTTCTGCAGACAATGCTGTTTGTGGCTTTTCTGTCCCTCATTTCACGACAAAAAAAAGAGGAAAAAAAAAAAAAAAAAAAAAAACACACACACACTCCTCGGGATGCAGCAGGTGACTGGCTGCTTCCTCCCCGGCGTGCCGAGGCCAGCCAATGGCACGGCGGCAGACCCCCTAGCCTCTAATCACCAAGCAGACTGGTGTCCCAGGGACTCAGCAAGCGCCAATGAAACTGCTACTAAGTGCTCCGCAGGCATTGTGGGGGTAGCGGTGGTGGTAGGAGACCGCAGCACCACTCTGCCCCCCCCCCCCTCCAAACACCCATGCACAGCAGACAGGCATCCCAGGTTAATGAGGGCAGAGAAGGGCAAGGCTGGATTTAAACTTACATAAAGTACACGAGCATGAAATCAACAGACACGCGCACACACACACACACACACACACACACACACACTGCAGGGATCATAACAAATGACGTCACAGGGAGTCACTGGGTTCAGAGCTGACAGGCCTCTCTGATCGTTCCAGCCTGTCAGCCAAACCAAAGCCAACAGGTAAAAACACACAGAGAGGGAGTCCAACACACACACACACACACACACACACACACACACACACACTCAGACAAGCAGAGAGTCAGCATCCTGTCACATCATGAGCACTGTGGAGGAGGACAGGAGGATGTCCCACGTGTTTGTCTATGATTTTACACGTCATATGAAATCAACAATCTGTAATATTCAGCGTCGTCTGAGATTATGCAGCAGCTGTAGGAAAGTATTAAACAATTTGATACTGTGATCGAGTACTGTGGTACTCTTATCTATCAAATACATGTGAAACTTCATGACTTGAAATTTATAGTACAACTCCCTGTTATATGGCAATACTGTATACGTATGCATGCGTCTCGTACGAGACGTCTGTTTTATCACAATCTAATTTCCTGAAGACAAATGAAAAGAAAAAGACAAGTGTGATATCTAGTAATTCAGCTTAGTGGGCTCAAACTTTAATTTCAAGGTCAAAATGTTGCAGCCAGTGCAGAAGCTTCAGTCCCTACAGTATAAACTATAAGTGCTCCGAGGAACCTTTAGGGGTTCTCCACATTTTAACCTCTGAGGACCCTAGGAAAAAAAAAAATGCAAAAGCTTCCTGATTTTCTAAATCTCAACCACAGCAGTTCTCAAACTCCCACAGCTGAGGAGAACAAGATTATTATAGATTATTATATCATTTTTTAAAATCCGTATCCCACTTCCCAGCAGCTGATTTGAGTGTGGGTTTGCAGATAATCAGTGAAGCCAGAACTGGAATGAGAACCAGACTTTCAGGCTGAATGGCAGATACCTGACTCACCCACTCACACAAGAGGTGTTTAAATACATGAATGAGATTTTTCAAATCGTGAGCAACCCCCCCCAAAAAAAGTACTATATTTGGATGACTGAAGAACTGCTTATGTGGTGCTTTCATTTTAAACACATTTTCAACACTCCTTTCTTATGAGCTTTAGAAGCGCTCGTTGTTTCTGAGCTGTCAATCAAGTGGTGTGGGCTGGCCTTTTTTTTTTTTTTTTTTTTTTAAACCTGCGCTGCTGATTCTAATCAATCGGTCTAATTTGTTGGTAAACAAAAAAAGAACATCACAGCCACAGGCCACTGCTTTTTCGTCGTCGCACCGCGCTAACAAAGCAGAAATGCATTTATGTGATGGGGCCAAAGAGTTCGTTGCACTTGTGCACGCCCTAGCAGCACCCGCGGACTAATATTAAACTGATATCAGCAGCCACCCAGACCCCTTGTTAGTATCAGAGGCTTTCTCCCCGAGGCAAAACTATCAAACGGAGCGAGTCCACATCAAAGCCAACCACGAGCGCGGCTCTGGTACGTATTTGGGAGAGCGGCGCTCTGGTCTCGCTCTGGGCTGCGCTTGGCTTTCAGCGCGTCGGTGTGGGCGGTTTTAAGCCTCTGTATACACGCAGAGACGAGGGGTCTCGCTGCGCTCGCATGTGTAAACCACCACCTTCAACAAAGACAGTAATCCTCCAGGCGAAAACCGCTCCTTTCAGTTTTATGTGGGGGCGCGCGGTGCGTCTGCCGCGTATTGTGCATGCATTTGTGTATGTACGTGAAATGAATGTAAGCAACGGCAACCCTTGGTTGGCTGTTCAAAGAGCGGCGGGTTCAATTATTGGTCTTGGTGTCTGCGGAGAGAAAAGCCTGGAGGGGCGGGGATTGTTTTGCATCCTCAACCTCACATCGACACGTCAAAGGCTGTGGAAATTGACTTTTTCATCTACGGGCACTTACTAATCAGCTGAACAAGGCCTGTTTAACTCGGCTGACCCTTGTGTTTATCATATGGGGCTGGTCTTGTTTGAAAGAGGTTGATTACGCCACTAGTTTACTGATCTGGATCATGTGTATTTTTTATTTGTCAGGGGAAATTGCCTACTGCAACAGATTTTCCTAATATTTCCACTTGAAATAAATTAAAGCACCGGGCTGTTGGTGTACCTCAGGTTTGCTGATGCTGGAGGACACCAGGCATCCTGAGCCCACATCCAGATCCCACTGCTTCCTGCCCTGGTTGTGAGGATCCAGAGCAGAGATCCGCCCATCCAGGGTACTGATGATCACCAGAGACCTGTGGGTGGAACACAAACAGTTCAGTGTGCTCTCCGAGTAGGGATTCATAAACAGTTATTGTGGCTTTACAGACTGGAGGGGCTGCACTAGTTTCACTCGTCGCCACAAACACTAGCAAGCTGTTTTTTCCACACAAAAAAAAAACCCAAAGTAAACTAATTTACACCAGTGTTGTGGCGTAGCGCTATCTTCCCAGTGGGGGTTTCAGTCTAATGCCATCACTGACGAGACAATAAAGGGCAAAGTACGATGGGGGTGCAGATGTAGTCTGTCCCTCTCTCCAGTACGCCCTTGTTTAGCAATCAGGGTGACCTTCAACTGCAGCCAACAGCACACCTGTGCCATGACAAACCCCATCCTGTCAGCCACTTGGGGTGGCATGCTGATGAGAGATGGGACCGGGAGCTGAGGATGATTAAAACCTGACCGCACGTCCCACGCGTGTGGACTTGCTTCCATTAAAATGAACATATAGTCTGAACACGTGAGATCGTGAAGTTTGAGGTGTTGGCGAACCGAACCAGGAATCCATCCTAGAAAATGTACTGCGTTCATTTGTGCTGCAATTTGCACAGACAGGGAAAAAGAGCTACTCAACTCAGATGAGAGAGCTGGAGGTGAATGAACTGGATGAACCGGATTAATAAAGCACACCTGGATTAATAGAGCACATCGCACTTTCTTTTTTTTTTTTTTTTTTTACAGAACCGACGCAGTCCCACAGAACAGGCACACTTAAACCACCTGGGACTGAATTTCAGAGCCACTTTTTTGTTCCAGCAGAGACATAAGAGTCTGTTGCGCCTCAGGTACGTGAAGAGCACACTGATGATGCTCTGAAACAGATGGTGAGGGACCGATCAGGGCGCACGCAGGATTTGACACGGTTACACTTCTCAGGCTCAAAACTGTTATCGCTGCCACAAAATTAGACTAATTTAAATGTAAACGCCGCGACAAGGACCGTCTTTTATTCCGAGTCGATGGATTCGTTGGACTCACCGACACCAGCAGAACATTGGCAAGCGGCGGCTTGACTGCCCCAGGTGACAGCTCCCAGAAAATGAATTTCTGAGTTGATGAAAGTTTTAAAGCATGGGTGAAACTGTTGGATGGAATTTGTGGATTCGAGATTGGTACAGTAAAAGAAAGGCAAAAACATATATGTATATTAAAAAGGAATAGTGTCATAGCAAAATAAAGTGCACACATTTTCCACATATTTCACTCAGAGGCATGGTTGGCCAACATACTGTGAGCAGCTAAAAATAAGATGGGGGGGTTGACAGTGGTTTCCCTGATGATGTATGGGTTGTGGACTTCTCTCAGCACCAGTGCGCTTTACCTCTAGAAATTATTGAGGTGATGAATTTTTAAATTTCTGGCATTTTTTTTTTCTTCTCCCGATTATTCCTCTAGCTCTGCCTAAAAAATGTGCCCCCCCCTCCCATGAGAAGCAGTGTACAAATTCCCCAAATTAGTTTTATCCTCCTTTTTATTCCCTTTTATGTGCCCACACAGCAGGATGTGTTAACTTTTCATCTCTCTGGTCTCATAACTCCAGGCTAAGAACAGTGGAACAGCCCGGAGTAAGCGGAGCCGCCTGGCCCCACCCTTCGCCGTGCTCGCGGGGTGCTTCTGCCGCATTGCTTGTCAGTCAGGTCCCGAGCTCTGGCAGGGGCCACCTCCTGACTATTGATTTGTATCTGTCTCGAGGAGATGCTGTCAACGGGGGCTTTTAGCTTTATTTAACCAGCGAAGGATCCGCCGAGCCGAGCGCGCCGTCCGAGCAGCTGGGACCCGGGCAGCTTCCCTCTGTGGGCATACCGGGGCATATGGGGTTTTAACTGCCTCCCTGGAGGGCAACTAGACAGCCGTTGCTCGCGGAGGAGAAAGTGTTACACTTTCCCAGCTCGGGCTGAGAATAAAAATGAGGAAATGAAGGCGAAAAACGCGGGCTCGACACCATCCATCATCTTCATTTATGTGCAATGAGCGCCATCTAAGCTGAGTGTATTTAATATTAGCATCAACCGCAGCATCCTTCATTTGGACTGAGCAGGTGAATTGCTATTGACTAGCTTTAATCCCTCATTGATCAGACCTATCGAGCCCTCTTCAGATGTTGAGGGGGAAGGAGCGTGTTCGGGGATGTTTTGGCCTCAGGACAACTAAGAAATGGATCGTTTCAGAAGGCGTGCATCGATCTCAGGAAGTTTTGTCTTATGTTTCACCACAGTCAACGAACGCTCGCAGGGAGTTACGCGCGCCGTCTCCTCTCAACTGGAGCTGGAAGTTTGCATAAAAATGCAAATAGGATCACTTAACAGTAATGAGGCATGTGTCTTTCAGCCCCATCAAAGCCGAGATTATCTCCCCAAATCTGCTCTTCAGCGTTTATCAGCCTCGCCACTCGCACTCAAGTGTGGAGCAGTGTGAGAGGAAAAAAAAAAACCCCAAAACATTGTTTTTCCTCTCAGCCGCCAATAAAAACAGAGCACCAAAGCCCGCTCTCACCCTCTCCATTGGCTGCCAGACCCTGCCAAAAATATTGGGCTGATTGGTTGTTGCTAAGCAGGCGGCTCTTCTGAGAGGGTGGAAGCTTCGGCGGCCTTCGCTCACCGGCCCCCACCCCCCCCACCTCCAAGCCACGCTGTGAAAGTGAGAGCCAGGAAGAAGTCACCCAGAGCATCGAGTTCAACTTCAGAGGTGGAAGGAGGGTGAGCGAGAGATAGAGGAATTTCATTCTGAGAGGGGGATCAAAGGCTTTTGTGGACTCTTTGTGCTCTAGATAAAGGATAAGGAGGAGTAAAGGGGGGGAGGTTGACTGTACAACTTAGGCATCATGATGATAATGGAGAAAACGAGCAGCGGAGGAGGAGGAGGAGGGGGGAAGACGCTAAAACAAAAATCCTACTTAACTGATCAATAAAAACAACTCAAACAAAACAGCCCTACTGTAGCATTTAAAACTCGAGGCAATTTATTTTCCACGTCTGAGCCCCGGGACGCCGCGGCTCTGCTCGTCACCAAAGGGATAGCACGCAGCCTGTGGGGCTGCCGCCGCCGACTGTGACAGATGCTGGCGGCGGAGGGGCTGAAGAAGACGTCGGAATGGAGAAAGAAGAGGGAGAGAGAGGGAGAGAGCGGCGAGGCTGCCAGCAGAGCGAGGGTTGTTAGCATCCTCGCCTGCAAATGCTGTCAAAGTGTCATAATAGAGCCGGGTGCTTCTTCAATCACGGAGAGTATAGCGGAGCAGGGAGCCAATTAGGCCGGCTCTCACCAGACTCCTGGCTCCTCAGAGACTCCCGGCCTCAGTCTGCACACACCGGCAAAACCCCGCCGCTGGTAAACACACTCCATTGAAAGAAACAGCCGGGATGTTTACACAGGCCGAGTCTCCAAGGAGCGGGAGCCGGCGAGCCGGGCCAATCGCCGCGGCCTGCCACTTCCCGGCAGCCAATGGAAGCGCTGTTTTCCCTGCTCACTCAGCCAACGGGCGGCGGGCTCCGCAGAGCCGCAGCCAATGGCAGGGCAGGGCTGCCTGTAACCATGCAACAGCGAGCAGCCCTGGATGCACGCAGGAGTGTGGAGCTGTGCTGCCGCGCAGCCACGGAGCGGCAGAACAAAAATATGAGAGCGTGGGGAGCACGTGGGGAGAAAGTTATGGATGCAGCTCTGAGCCGGCCGCGCCCAGCACCACCAGCTGCACCAGCAGGAAGAAAAAAAAAAAAAACAGGAGAGAAGAAGAGTCAAGTTCATTCCCTTAAACTGTTCACATTTTGAGAGCTAATGCCACAGAAACGACACAAAGTGGAGAAGGTTTTAAACATTATATCTGAAATGATTTAAAGCCTTGTTATATCACAAATGTGTGAAAAGAAAACACCAGTGATCGTAACCTGGAGCACATGCTGAACAAGTTTTAAAATCTTTCACAGCCTTCCAGCCGTGACAATCCCATAATCCACCGCAGGATATTTTGAAGTCTTGAGGACTTGTGGACTGTTAGAGCAACACAGCACACAACCAGAACTCAGCCTTTCTCTTTGGCACACATGAACACACATGAACAATGTCCAATATAAATCAGTCTCACACTGGTAAGAGACATGGCAGTAATGTGCCAGTCAACTTAAAGACACATTAAGACTCGCGGGTGACAGCGGGCCAGCACTTAAACACAGCTTAATGTGGCTTGAAGGTTTATGTAACCGTCCTCTGAAAGTGTTCAATAAAAAAAGCGATGTTTCTTTATGCCTTTGTCGCAGCAGCTAAAAGGTGGACCGATGCTGAGATGGGCGGCAGACCTGCGACGCGCGGCCCCGCTCAGAAACTCACCTCACATCCATCATGGTCACTGCAGCAGAGAGCAAAAGGTGTGGTTCTTTTTTTTTTTTATATATAAGAAGCACACATCCTCTCTCTCTCTCTCTCTCTCTCTCTCTCTTTTTATCCTCTCACATGTGGTAAAATCCAAACTCTATGGCGCCACGCTGCCGACGGCTGATTGGCTGGACCGCGGCTCCGATCCCAGGATCTGATTCGTTGTTGCTAAGCAGTGAGGAGCCCTCCACGGTGAAAACAAGACAGCGTGGTCCTGCTAAACTACCAGCTAACTCCTTGTTTTCATCCTCCCTCTCTCCCTCCCTCCCTCCCTCCCTCTCTCAGAGTTTCCCACCTTTTTGCCTCTGCCCCACCCATACTGCAGTGCTGCAGGATGGGTCCAGCCTACTTACCAAAATAGCCCCCGACCCAATAAATCAGCACCTACTGATAATCCGAAGAAAGCAGCGCTGTTTAACAAATGCCACATTTATGAGGAACAAGGGTGACTATTTCTGTCGCGTTTGAGACGACATGCAAACATCTTGCCAAAAAAGTCAGAAACTCGTCAATGACCCCAAAAGCACCAGAAAGTGCTGGTCAATTTTTAGGCAACTTCAAAAAAAGTAACTAAAAAAAATTGAATAAAGCTGCAGACAGAGATAAAAACATGGTTACATAAGGAATAGACAAAGAGGATAAAAAAGGTTAAAAGAGATTATATAAGAAGTTTAAAGAGCTAGGTTTTCAAGTGCTCAATTAAAACTTCCCAGAGGGAGTTCAATCAACTTCATCTTGACCTGTTATTCTGGGGACACTTTCTATTAATAAAACCCACAACATCTCCCTGGTTACAGAGAGCGGACGACTGAGACAAAGTAAAAGGGGGAAAAAAACAACAAGGAAATGCCCCCCCCCTTCCTCCAAAAAAAAAAACCTCTCCTCCTTCTCCTTTACCTAACTATAGCCAGACCCATGCGACCAAGTCAAATTCTGAGCACTAGCCCATCTCTCCGACGCAATTGGCCGACAACTCGCCCAGCTTGGCCGATTGGCTGTTGCTAAGCAGTAGGCTGGTGGGAGCCAGCCGGCGAGCACGGCGGCCCAGAAGAGCTGTTGCCCCTGCAGGACCCAGAGGAGGTGGTGGTGGTGGGGTGGGGTGGGGTGGGGAGGGGGTCTACAAAGGGTGGGGGGTGGCAAGTTCAAACAAAGCTGCTGTCCTCCCCTCCTCTCACCTCCAAGTGCTCCCTAAGGTGCTGGAGGTCCCGACGGAGCACTCGCTGGCAGAGACATCAAACCTGGCAGCGCCGCGTCACATGCATGATTCACGCACACACACACACACACACACACACACACACACACACACACACACACACACACACAGATGTAAACACCAAGTCTCCAGAGCGGAGTGTGGAACGTATAGATGGCGGCATTAAAGGTGAGGTGACAGCCATCAGCTGACATCACAGCATCTCATGTCACCAACTGACGGACGGATCAAAGCTAACATCTAGAATATTTATAGATTACAGGATACAGGGCGGAGGAGGGAGCGGGAATAAAAATTAATAAATAAATAAATAAGGAAAAGGAAAAACAACGAGAACTGACAGAAACCGGAGAAATGCTGACATCTTGAGCATCGGCTGGTTTTTGAGCTGTCCGTAAAGACATTTTTTCAGGAATCTGCGTTTGAAGTGCTCCACTCCAAAAAAAAATCTAAACTGAAAGATTTTTTTTTTTCCAAAAAGGAGCTTTACTCGAGGTCTGTTCACTTCAAACCCAGATCCAGGCTGCGACAGTTGTGATCTCGTCCAAAAAGCGCTAAAGTTTCTTCACGAGTGGAACGGGCGGTCACGAACAAGGTCATAACTCTTTATACACGGCTCGAGCCAACCTGATTAAGGGTGTGTTGAGATTATTATGGACACGGGGCGGTACTCGTTATCACGAGACCTGCTCTGTTTGACTTCATAAGGTCACAAAAGGCGGCGGTGATGTGTTTTTAAAAGGCTGAGCTGCTTCACGCTGGACGTCCAGGATTGGACTCTCCTCTCTGTCCCATTACAGGTTCCCAGCTATGACTCGTTTAAACAAAGATTAAAATCTTCAACACAAACCATGACGTTTTCTGTTTGTCGCGCTGCCTGAGTCACACCGTCGATGTCCCGCTGCCAAAGCGGTAGAGGAAAACAACTTGCTCACATAAAGGCCCGCTTCTTGGACAGCCATTTTTCCTTCTGTTGCAAATGTGTCATCTGACATTTAGGAAGTTCCCTTTTTGTGCGTTTAAATTGGCCCATTTTACAGCGGGAACACACCTCACTCACGTTTCATTTCTCATGGCATTTCTGAAAGTTCAACAGCAATCCTCTCGACAGATGGATGGAAACAGAGCGTGGAGTCGGGGTATATGCTCAAGGGGCGACATTAAAAAGCGACGCGTACGCGAGAAGGTAAGGGAGAGCACGAGCGAGGGAGAAAGGCGTAAGACGAGAGAGAGAGAGAGAACTAATGCAAGAGAATAAACAAGCGCGAGAGAGAAGAGAAGAAGTGGGTCTTTGACACGAGACAAACAGGAAACCTCCCTCCACTTCACTATTTTCTCATTTCAGCTAAATCTGCATTATGTTTAATACATGTTTGTTGTTGTTTTACACACAGACTTTCCAATGAATAATTCACCTGTTCATTCTTGGCTCTGCCTCACAAGCTTCTCAATAGTTAATTCTTTATCTTGTTGACATCTACATATCAGCACAACTGATATTATGTTATTGTGATAGGGCGTGAATTGCTACCTCATGAGGCAACACTTTGAAAAGTGACAGGTATATAAAAAAGTCATTATTCATGTAAGTGCGCAATTAGACAAGAATGCATTACACCAAAACAGAATAGAGATTATTATAACACTCAATATTCTAATGTACTCTTAGCATATAAGCAGGTCCTTTAAGATGACTCAAAGCCAGTAAGTGGTGGCAGACAGACGGCAAATGATCGTGAGAGAAAGGAAAAAGAAAGTGGGAGATACACAGACTGTGACAAAGTGGGAAAGGAAGGGAACCGGCAACAGAAAGTGACAGCGCAGGTAAAGGCAGCGAGCGGCGGCAGGGTGTGACCGGCAGCAGGAGGAACGCTCAGGAGTTTTCCTGCGGCAGCTGAGGCGCCCGGCAGGGGAATAGACCCCGCTTCTCCCGGAGCAAACCGCTCTGCTAATTACTTTCGATTTCTTCCTCGAACACTGAACTGCAGATGACGGGCAGGAGCGTCGTCCTCCTGTAAGCCCTGCGCCGTGCGTTGCCCTCACGCCGGAGTTATTTACCATCACTTTTCGTCCTGATAGGTTTGCGGTGTACTGTTGTACACAACTTTTGCGAGACTTTGTATACATCAGCCGGAGCTTTGTGGGGCAGACAGCACAGTGGGCTCACAAGCTCCCTGTTGTGAAAAAGCTGGGTTTGTATGATATCCTGAATAAAAAAAAGAACTAATATATTGATGCTTAGGGGATTATTAGAAAGCTTTAAAGTGAGCCTCAAGATTAAAAGGTTTGGTGGCAATTATGAAGTCATGTTGCATTTTTAGCACCAAGCAGGTACAGTAGGAGCAAGTTCAGAAACAGCGCCAAAAACCTTCAAAAGCTTCGACTCTGACAAGGTTTTCAATTTTATGGCTGACTTTGATCCAACTCCCTCTTGAAAAGCAGACAGCACATTTAGGAGAGTACACAGAGAATAATTTAGCGAGGGACCTGATGGGCTTCAACGGGGAAAAGCACTGAAATAAGAATGAATCAAGAAGTTGTATCACAGTGGGAAAAAAAGAATAACATGGCAGGAGAAGGAGCACCATGAAGAACACACTGCGCCAAACATCTAAGGTGGGCGTCAAACCTACTGTTTACCAAGGAAGACTAAATCAATGCCCTACCCACTGCACCAAGAGCTGCGTCTCACTTTGGGCGGCAGCAGCAACAGCAGCAGCAGCAGGTCAAACAGGGTTCTGTCTGCAGCAGGAAACTTTGGACAGGTGGGATCCTGGGGACTTTTCTCAGCAGAGTGACATGTCTTTACATGAGTTTGTCCACTTGACAGCACTTAGTTTGTGCAAAAGACAAGTCCCTCTCACAGGTACCATAGACCTTATTGTAGCTCTGAGCAAAACAACCCTACTCAACATGGGAGGGGGGTGTTATCTCTGCTGTGCAGCGATAAGGAATGTTCCATTCAGGTTCTGTAGTGTCTGTGTGAAAACAAATGAAACACAGCAAAGCACATGACGACTAAAAAGAGGGGGGGGGTACCAACACTTGAAGGAGACTGGAATCAGCTGAGTGGTTTGGAGCTGCTCTCGGATCAGTATCAGAGCCCACATGCGTGCATCTCCAGCGAGGCAGCAGCGATCACGAACCCGAGGAAACTTTGAAAACAACGAAGTGCAGCCTGCTGCCGGAGCGGAACGACTCACGGGCTCTCCGCTCAATCACATGCATCTCACTGTTGCATTTTACTAACGCGCCGAGCAGGAGGAAGTGTGTGGTCTACTGGCCAAAACTTGAAACTTTCCTCACCATGCAGTGACGTGTATTCAAAATAACCACAATTGAGGAAGTTATCGGGCTAGCTCTGTTTAGCCGCACAGTTGTGTCGTCGTATGACTGTTTATCGTATAATTTCATGCCAAACTTTGGTGGGTACACTGCGCCCATTATCGGACGCGAAGTCAAACTCGTTCGTCAGGACCGCTTTTTCCCTGTTTTGTGCTCTGACAGTTCGCTGTACCTTTTAACGTGGCTTCTGTGAGAATGTTTAAAGAATATGGGGAGATGAGGAGAAGGAAAATACGCGTTACATACAAGGTTTGCGAGCCACAACAAGTTTTGAGTGCGGTGCGGTGCCACAGCGGAGGAATACTCAGCATGCGTCCAAGTCACACGACTCTACGTTAGCTAGCTAAACAACCAGTGAATTTTAGATTGTTGAAATTAATGGGGTGGGTCTTTTAACGCTTCTGTTTGGTTAATTTGTCATTTTGGAAGTCATACGCATCTTTAAGGCGCTGCATACGCGTGTCAAACAGGAACAAGTCCGATAATGGGTGTCTAGCAGCTTGCTGTCCGTTAAACTTTGGTATAAAAAAATACCTTGTCGGTCGAACATTTGAGTTACTTTCTCCATACGATTCGTCAGCCTCCCCAGCCGGCCCGTACTCGTCGTCCTCCACGGTAACGTCTGCTCCGATGACCGGGGCGCCTATGTTCTCCAAGCCCCGCGCCATGACTCTTGCAACATCTTGATCCGAGGTCGAACCTGCACTCCGGGTGGCGGACTGCGGCTCCCTCCCGATGGTGGAGCCCTGAGCTTGCGAAGTCCCGAATCCGATGAACGCTTTCAGCAACAGCAGGAGCACCAGGGAAATGCTCACGTTTCCAAAGTGAAACCCCCTTTCCATTTGTAAGACTGGCACATTAGTGAAATATGAGATTTACATGCCACTGGCCTTGTAAATCTTAACATAAAAAACTTAAACTGCAAAAAACGTAACTACAAAGAAAACTCCGTTGTGTCTCGCAAAACGCCGTTTCAAATCTGTTCTTTAAGTAAACATAAACAGCCACTGGGACACCATGTTATTCCCTTTATACTTGATTCAGACTTGCCTTGGTAACGCTAAATGCCGCCTTGTTTCTACACGAGGATTGGACAGCAAACCTCACACGTTTGTTAAAAAATAATGTAATCATTTCTCATTGGGCTATTTGCCGTCAATCACGCATACTCGCACACTCAGCAGAATGTGATTGCATCAGTCGTCCGTCACTCTAAAAGGTGGGCTCAAACCATGCCAGCCTCCCAAACACTACATTTCATTGGCTAATCCGCTTTCTGTCAAAAAGACGCAGGCGCACTGGTGGCTGCCACACAACCGAAGCAAAAAGTGACGCAAAAACAATCTCCGATGGCGATTCCTGTGGCGGACACATGATTGGTGGGATGTGTCGTCCTCCGTCCAATAGGAGAGACAATGCCGAAAATCGACAACGCTATTGGTCGAGTTGTGCCCTCTCTGGCTAAATATTAGCACTAGATTCAACGTTTCAGCTGTCATTCAAGAGTAGTTGTCAGGACAGCCGACAGGAAAATACCAACGTGGCTGATAGGTACAGTTCCTGTTCCTGTTCCTGATCACGAGTCAGGAAGGGCAATGACATAATGTCAGTACGCCACTATAAAACCAGTCATTGTTTTATTTTTTAGAAACGAGATTGCTTATAACTGCATGGTAGCCCCGAGGCTAAAAGTTCCCTTTTAAAGTTTTCATAAATATGAACTGCAAGGCAGTCACTTTAAAATGGACACATAAAGAATTGCACTGGTTCGGACAGTTTTCCAATGTAAGTTCTGTATACTTCATTATGATTGTAGGTGGCACGCATATGAGGTGAGGTAAAAAACAAACAAACAAAACCTTGCTGTGCTTGTAGTAAACACCTTGCAGCAGAATAGAGCTGCTTGAGTTTCTGGCTCCCCCAAGTGGCCACAAAGGAGAAAGACACAATCATTCCCACTCAGCTGTTATTTTTGGTTGGAAAGTCTACTTTCCATCGTCTTGGACATGGAAACTTACAATACAGACTTGAATCATCAAAAATAGTCTTGCTAATTTACTTTTGCATGGGTTGAAACTCACATTTCCTTTTTTCACTATGAATTAATTTGCTGGCGATTTCTGTTGATTAATGGATTGGTCTATAAATTCCAAGAAAATAGAGAAATAACACAATTTTACAGTGCCCAACTTGACATATAACTGCTTGTTTTGTCTGACTAACAGTCCAAAAATTAAAAATATTCAGTTATTCAAAATATTCATATTCAATTTACTAACCCATAAGACTAAGCAACCCAGCAAATATCTACTACTTTGAAGCTGGAACCAGTAAGTACTGAAAAATGTTTTTGTGGTGTGTTTTTTTCTTTTTTTTGCTTGAGTCTGTGCTCAATCATATTTTATTGAGAAATGGCAAGAGGGAATTATAAGAAATAAAACAAGGAGACACACTGGTATAATTTTGGTCCTATATTGGTTTGACAAAGAAAATATTACCTTCACAGCAAAAATCATTATCACAGTCAATTGGTAAGGAGAGGAATCAAAGAAATGCTGGTGCAAAAATATCCAACATGGTGCACACTGTATTTAACCCAGACAGATATTCTCAGTTGTTAACCTTTACACTTGCCACTCAAGGTTATACATGCTAAATATTCAGTCACTCCCTTTTGATGCTAGAGATTAGCATTTAACTTCTGACTTCTAGAATCTGACTGCTCCTTCATAACTGTGCCATGTCAACAAATGTACCACATTACATTTGTTTGCTGTCAGAGCTGAAAATACAAAATCAAGAGCATACAAAAGAGATTGTAAGGCGTTGTGAGTCAAAAGAAAAGTGAAGAGCTGCTTCCCAAAATTAAACATTTCAGTCATCTGGGGAAAGAAATATCAGACCTTAACAGTGAGTCTTATTGTAGACTGTTATATGACCAGCTACACAACATACAAGTCTATTGCTTTGGCATGCCTACATACATAAACTGGACTTGCAGTCATACGGGTTCATGCTTGAGCTACACAGTTCACAATGATTAAAACATTCATTTAGATTTAACATGACACAAATCTTCCTGTCACTGTACAGCTTGTCATGCAGGCACAAAAGATGAACAAACACAGTGGGAGGGAGCGGAACTACAGGAACCTGTGATGAAACCACAAAGATTTCTCAAATTAAGTCTTTACACAGAGAAGACAACCAGATCACTGGTCCATGGCAACAGTGGCTATTATACCAATTCAATACAAATCAATTCAATAGCCTAGGAGAATAATGTTGGAACTGCTACCTCGTGAGTAGGTACCAAGCTGACCAGGGGAATTAACACATTTGAACCTAATGTTAAAAATTTGAAGCTCGCTCTGCCGTGACAGCAAGGAGTTATTTTGAGATGTCCATTGAGAAATGCGCACCTCATTTTGCACGCGTCTTATGTGTACTGTTGCTCGCCAATGATCGATGAAATTTCCAGCTGAGATCAAGGATGTGACATGAACGCTCAAACGGCTTTCCATATCAGCTTGAGCCACAGCACTGCCGTGTGACACATAAGTGTCCCGGCATGCTGGACAAAAGAGCGGATAACCTGGAACTTTAGTTCTTTTCCAAACGCCTGTGTGGACATGTTTCTGCTTCCACGCCAGCAAAACATATGCTGTTTTTATTACAGCCCAGATGTAACACAATAACATGACAATGGAGGCTTCATACCTGCACCACAGGATTTCCTTAAATATCAAGTATCTCATTAACTCTGAGCTTATTGCTGTTTTAGAGCTGCACACTAATTACGAAAATTAATTTCTTGAAAAAGCCTACTTTTTATATTGTGCTATACAGTTCACATTATTCCCCCTTCTGTGGTTTAATCAAGCATGAAGACTTCAAGGCATATTAGATTTTTTAAGTAGTTCCATCACCTTGACTGGAGAACTTTTATTTGCAGCAGCCGAGCAGATGATAATAGTTTGATGTATGATTATGAGTTCTTCCAAATGTAACTTTAATTGCATCATTTCGTTTAAAAAGGACTTAAAATATAATCTCAAGGCACGGACCAGTTTCATTCTGCAGCGCTACAGTGATTCACCACGCTGAATGAGAACCACAGCACCTGCAGTCATTCAGTCAAACCTGCTAATTACGGGAGAGTGAGCATTCCCAGTGTGAGTGGGCAGCCAAACTAAGAAATGATACAGACTGAAAAAACAAACACAAAGTACAGCAGATGCACTTGAATTTTCTCATCAGGCACTTAAACACGAACAGAATCAGAAGCACCACCCGCAGGATGAGAGAAATCAAGGTCATCCTCGACTTTGTATCTGCTTTTGCGATGTCTGAAAACTTTCCTGCTGCTGTTTTGTCCAATGCTGGCAGGAGGCGCAACTCTGTCCAAAACACAGCCGGAGACCGAACCGCGAACATGGCACTTGTGGAAGGAAGTGAGGTAATTGGAGAAGATGTGGCGACAGAGAACGTGGCAAACGCATCAGTTGACTGGTGCATCCCGAACCTGCACGCTTCCATCCTCCATACCGAAGTAGGCCCGCTCAGCCATGCCAACGAAAAGCCCTGTCTCCACCACACCTGAGGAAGAAGCATAACAGTGGGTCGCTCGTTGGACAACAGTAGTCCTCTGGGTTTCCGGTTGTCGCGTGTCAGCTTCTCACCTGGAATCATCTTGATCGCAGTGTTGGCTTCCTTCCAGTTCTGAGCATGCTCGAACTTCCAGTCCAGGATGAAGTTGCTGTTGTCGGTGACCACAGGACCCTGAGAGCCGAGGGAGACACAAATTCAGAACCCGGGCACTTCACAGCATCATCGAAACGTTCCTGTAAACTGTAAATCTGACACACAGATGGCTGCCAGCAAAGTTATAAGACATAAAAAAGTTTTTTAATTAAATAACACTTCAGTACCAAAAAGACGCTCCGCACACGACTAAGAGGTGACAACAACTTCTCAGTAAAAAAGCTACGACTACAAGGCTTGATTTCTGTAAGTGATCTTGTGTGACTGCGAGGGAAAGGTTGTTTAACTAAGAGCAGGTCTGTCATTGTTGAGGCTTCCTGCAGAAAGAAAGTGGGATCTGTCGGCAAACACTTTCCAGTCTCAACGGTCAAAATGAAAAGCAAATACACAAATGGCCATGAGCAACAAATAGATACACTCCTGCCTCTTGCTAGGTGTTATTCATTTCAATGAACCGAGGAAGAGGTTGATTGTTAAAGCTTGGCTAAATAGACTGTTCATGAGACAGACACAGGACATGATGATTGTTGTGAAAAAGCCATTCCTTAAAATGCCCTGAGGAGTTTTCTTGTAAACCAAACAAGAAGCAATTCTAATATTCATTCTCTCTCACTAAAACACGCTGTGGTTATTTAAAAAAAAATTAAATACCGCACTGGGTCCATTGTTTACTCTACCTACAGTATTAGTGAGTAGTCAGAAAGTGACTTGGCCAGGACACACCCGCTTTATAAAGAGAGACTGTCACAAAAATGTGTTGCAGGGCACAACTGAGCTCAGATGATGTTACCGTTTCACAGTAAAACATAGACTTGCGACTGGAGGTGTACAATTAACAGAGCAATTACATGGAGTTATGTTAAAGTATGGAGGCCTACTGTACATAAGACACATATTATTTTGATGGTATCAGGCTGATAAAAGTTTGTATGAAACCTATTACAGCAGTTCAGTCACTCCTCCACTTACTGCTTTACTGACAGCCATCCGTAATTTGGCCTCCCCTCCAAAGCATCTGGCTATCGCCCTCGAGACAGGAACATAAGCCATGGGGATCACTTCAATAGGAACTCCCTCTTTCCACTGCTGGCCCAAAGCTTTGGAGTCCTTCCTAAGAGGAGAATAGAGGAAACAAAATAAGAACTAAAACTCATGCTGTCTCTGGTAATATTTTTTTTTTTCTCCAGGTAAACTAGCAAAGACAAACCTGTAGTCAGCAATGACAATGAAATGTTTAGCACAGCCGGCCACGATCTTCTCCTGGGTCAGGCAGCCACTGCGAGGCAGAGAGAAAAAGCAGTGACGCAGGCGCCGAAGCTGAAGTTCTGCTGTCTGTATCAAATACAACTGCACTCACCCTCCACCTTTGATCAATGTCAGGTCTGCGTCCACTTCATCTGCTCCGTCGATCGCCACATCCAGCTGTGTGGTAGGAGTGTGAAGACAAACAGCTTAACATACAGAAAAAAAGAGCCTCCTGAACTGTTCTCTCTGCGGTTAGAGACAGTCAGCTCCGCACTTCATGTCTGGCATCATGTTTCCACAACACTCCAACTGAAGCTGACAGGAGGTCTGAGTGCCAACATACTGCAGTCCGTTCTCAATTCCACAGCTTTCAGATCCATTTGTAACGAGCCCATCATACCTCCGGGTGCCTGTCCAGATCCGACAGCGTGAGGCCATGCCGCAGAATCAGCTGGCGAGCCTGCAGGAGGAAGAGCGGAGAGAGTGAGACCGAAAGCCAAGGAAAAGCAGTGAAGCAGTTTTCTGCGTTTACTTTCATGCATTTTGATTTGGAAAGGTACATTTTGTGTTTGTCAGAAATCTTTTCATGCAGGTCGTTTGCAATGTGTCAGTTACATGTTTTAGCATGATGTTGTGAGGAAGGGGCAGAGCTTTGTCAGTCAGTTTGTCGCAACGAAGTGTCTCCAACACTCAAACCCACCTGGAAGGAGGTGGGCACACAAACGATGTTGAGTTTCTCCTGACGCACTCTCTCCGCTGCGGCAAATGACAAACACAGAAGGGTCATGAGGGCATTTGTGTTGTGCATCAGTGATTACAAACCTGTGCTTCTGCTTCACCTACTAAACAACCCCAGTGTTTTGATCAAGCAGGGCAATGAGTTCACCTGACACATGAAAAGACCAGGAAATGTACCTAACATTTGACTCTGCTCACTGTGCGCACATCTGGGCCACATTTCCAGTGGTTTTACTCACCCAATCTGTCCACAGCATAGATAATGGTGGACCCGCTGCCCACTCCAACCACCTGGTTGTTCTACAAGAGACAGAGAAGAAGTCACGCTGCTTTTCAACATCAGGTCCGAAAACGCCTGGGAGCAAAATGCTGCCAGGCGCTGACTGTGGGAGCGTTAGCAGCAGAGCACAATGTGATGGAACAACCTTGAAAGTGGAGAGTCACTCACTATAAAAATAAACACTTGTAATTATCTATACACAAATCCTGAATGATCATTAGCGCTATTGTACTGTATTAAAAGGTTCTGACTTTTCATGAGCTGAGAGTACGTTGGAGGTTAATCGCCTAATTTAAGCATCGGGGAAAAGGTTAAGTAAACTCATATTATCAGCCGACACACGCTGTGACATGCGGTTAACATATATAGCCCTTAATGCCAGGGCTAACATAGTTTAACCTCGCTAACTCGGGACAAGCATGCACAACACGGACCTAATTCCCTCCCAAACCATGTGGGTTAGACAACGGTAATAGTCATAAGCTAGGCTACCGTTACCTTGCTAGCTTGCAGCCGCCAGCGCGACCCCGACGTCAACAAATTGTGGCGTTTTTAATCGACGCGGTGGAAAGTTACAAGCTAACACATGTATCTGGATAAACGAGCGACGCCAAACCGAGCTCCCGTACCTGGACGTGGTTATCCACGGCGGCGTACGCTGCGAGCTTCTTCGCCTCCTCTGCCATGTTGTTAGCGGCGGACTGACTAACTGGACACACGTGTCTCTGGCTGCCGAGAACCGCTACCCGCCTCCGAGACGCCGAACAGAGCCGTCCAGCTGCGAAGCGAGAGAGGGAGACCCACCTCTGGAGTCTCATGGTCCAGCCCACAAGCCGCCGGATGAGACACACTTGCCTTTCTCTTCCGCATCGGAGCACCGAGGAGGCGTTTAGGGGCTGTTTTAAAGCTGCGCCGGCTCGGACTGTTGTTTGCCAGCTGACCCTCTGCCATGTCTGTCTGCGGTCATAGGACCTGGGAGACCGGCAGTTACCTGCGCAGGTACAACGCAGCAGCGACACGACGGGGATATTAGACAAGCAGAGCGAGCTGCGTTCCGAAGGGCTCAACTTGTTTCTATAATGTAATCCACAATCACAACTCTGATAACTGATAATGCAATCTACAGATCAACAGAACCGCGACCTACGTCCTCCAAAATGATCACAAAACAGGCTAATAACTCTGTAACTCAACCGCATCAGAGCTAGTATAGCGTTCAGCGCACGCACACACCTAAATGGCGTACGCTCCGAGGAGCATATGTTAATATTATGATATAATAATGATGTAGGTGTTTATTAAGATATTAAAAACTCCAACTCCTTCTGTGGAGGCTGGAGGACAATATAGTGAAAATCATTTAAAACATTTCTTTCAGTGAGAAATTATAAATGCTGACAAATATTGCACATGATGATATACCGTGTCCTAATATTTCTGCACAACTACTATTATAGCATTTTATAACCTTTATATAACATTTATAAAGTTTATCTAATGCTTATACATGTTCAGTAGGGGGACTTAAAGTAAATGTATATAAAATACAATCTAAGAAATAGAAAATTCTTATTTGAATCAGCAACGACATCTGATCAAAGACTATGAAAACAAGATGTTTTCTCCATAACACAATAAAAACAAGCAAGCATGAATAATTACATCACTACTACTTTTTATTTGGCAAACAGCTTGAGATAGTCTCTCTTTTTCAGTGTACAGTATATATATACTATAGTAAACCAACACATTTTGTTTGATAACCATTTTTTTCTCCTTTTTACATCTTACAGCTTACAAATATAGCTGATCTTTTTGACAAAATTACAGATTCTGTTTGACACCGAAATTAGTATGCTATATAAAAATCCACACATCTTACATTCATGATTAGAAAAAGTAGGCTATATGAAATCAGGAAAAGAAAAGAAGAAAAGGAAAAAACAAAACACCACAGTACGCAATTTCAAACAAATCCAATCAGGAGGAGGGGAGTCAAGGTTTCACAAACAGGGTAGTTACGTCTCTCACTCCGAATCCACTGTTGAGTCCTCTGAGAGAAGGTTGCTGCTATTGCAATAATCATCAGTACAGAGGGGATATCAAGGAACAACAACAATACTGTCACATACGAAGAATGGTTTAACCTGTGCACTCGGTCCAAAGTTAGAAACTAATACCTTGCCATGGATTATAATGGATACTTGATAAAAACTAAACTTTGCATTTCAAACTGTACATATTACTTCATAACTCACAATCTCTCTCCTGCTCTCTTCTCTCACCAGTGCTGTTTTAAGGCTTAGTCCAAGGATTATGCAAATGCCTCCGAGCTTTCCTTTCATCCCACACTATCTCAGCAAGAACACATCTGCTTAAATCAGACTTCTTTCTCACATCTGTAAGACAAAGTTGAACAGAACCGAATGAGGGAGCTGCCATTTGGATTTCGGGAAAGCAACTAAAACTATAATAAAATCTGGCACCGGGAATGCCTGGTTGACAGGCAAACTCTTTTTTTTCTACTTGTGTGCAATGATTGAATCAGCACAGAGCAGTTTATTTAACCACGAGGATGGACTGAAAAGTTGCTGTGTTAAAAATACAGCTGTGGCCTGTTGTTGCTTCACTGGGAAGCCCGAATCTCACCAGTGAAGTTCTGTTTTATACACAGTATTGCTGAATATTGAGCATTGCATTCAGTTTATTGAGAAGTTACTGTTTGACTACTTTTTTCTTGTGTAGGATACATGTCCATTGGCATCACATTGTATCAAAAACCCAGATAAGACATGCTTTAAGCAAACCAGTGCTTATAAATTTTTTTTTTTTTTTTTTAAACTTTTTTTGTAACTGTAGATAACAAGATAACCTTTCCAGACGTCTGGATTATTACATGACAATGTTTGCAAGCATCGATCTAATCATAACATCTAAATAGAAAACAAGACCGGATTATTCTAAAACTCATCTCTGAACACTTGTTCACAAAAATTTAAAATAAAAAGGGATGCATTTTGTTGAATCCAAAGCCCATAAATGTATTTTTTTCCATTAAATATTTTAACCTTACACGACTCTCCTCTTTACAAGCAATGCACCAGAACTATGTTGGACTTTGACATGGAGCTGGATGGGACTTTGATATGTAAACACTGCAGCAAAATCAGATGTCAACACATGACACTAAAAATACTGTGGAATGTACAGGAGCAAACAGAGAATTCCAGATTACTTTCTGGTTTGGGGTTAAACACACAAAATGGTCATTTGTCTACTTAAAATATAAAATCATTACGATAAATAAATATTCTATCTCAATTAAACCTAAAATACTTTTTTTGTATATTGCCATAATATACTCTAATATATTCAGAATTTGATAAAGATTTCACTATATGTTTTGGTTTGTGCTGTCATTCTAAATAATTACATTTAACATAAACCTGTGGAATGTTTTCTATTCAGTTGAGCACTTCAATTCCACCTTAAAAAATAGTTTTTTTTAAAGAGCTGGCAGGAAAGCTCGATGAAAGACAGATTAGTGATGTGCCCTTGAAGCACACACACACACACACACGCACACACACACACCTTTATTCTCTCTTTAATGAACACTGGCATTTGTTTGGAATGAGTGTGAATGGAGTGTCCTTCATAGAAAAAATGGGGGAGAATCACAGCTAAAAGGATCACGAATGTGAAGGTTTTAACACTGCACAATGGCAAAAAAAGATATAATGTTAAGACTGACTTTACAGTGGCCTAAATGCAGTGTTCTTACCAGTTCATTCACGAATGGAAAAGTGTTAAAGTACTTATCAACATAGTGTAAATATGTAAAATTTACTCACATGACAGTGTAAAAACACAGTGTCAAAAAAGATACTTCATACTTACATTGTGCCATTACACCTTTCTATGTACTACACAACATACACTGGCAGAGTTTTTATTACTTACACAGTATTAGCAAGTACTTTAAGCACTTACCCACAGGTTGAAACACAGATACACACACTGCAGTGAGGATATTGTAAAGTGTTACCGTACAAAGTAAAGACATGAGAGGAGGAACATGGAGGTATATGGCACTGAACGATCTGACAGGGTCAAACAGGGGAGGTGAAACAGGGAGTTCTGGACGGTCCTGTGTTTCTTTGTTTTTTGTTTTTTTTCCCAGCAGAACTTTTTTTTCCTCAGAGAGATACTGTCTGTCCACATTTGGGAAAGATCTTCCCCAAGGCTCTCATCTCTCCTCCACACACGAGACTTCCCACATTTCCAGTGCTTCACCTGTAAGAATGTTCTCATCAGATACAAAAATCAAAACAGTCTGTATTATTTTTCCTTTTTGCTTCCATACAGTTTTGAATTGAAAAATATTTTTTTTGTTAAATCCTCATTTCTTTTCTCTCTTATTTTGTTGTTTTTTGTTTTATTCCAGATGTCTGTTTGTGGTTCCAGAGCTTGTCTCCATCTGTAGCTACATGTGTTGGGCATCCATTATGTCCAAGTATTTGGCCTCAATGATATGAGGAAGCACGTTGTTCCTAAACAAAGAGCAGAGAGAGTTTTCATCAGTGGTTTCTTGTTAGGCCAGAAATGAGAAAGATAACATAAGACAAAACATCAGATCCTATTACACAAGATTCTCAACTTCTTTCTCAGCACTACCAGTGAACAACAATAAAACAAACAATACGACGTAGCCAGTTTGTAGAAGTACGTGAGTGGATGGCGTCAGCTGTCAGTTTATTATTAGCACTATGTGCACCTCACCCTGCAATAAATTCTCTCTTCATGAAGCTTCTATTGTACGCTATTATTTGAAATGTACTACGCAGACAGAGGTGGAGTGGGGTGGTTTAAATACTAGAAACACCTCTCAGCAACCGAACGAATGTAATGATTCATTCATAGCTGCACTCATGTTTTAATTAACCAGAAACTGTGTGTTTTAAGTGAACTTGGGTAAACCAAGCTTTGATAAAACTGACCAACTTTTGGTTCTGAAAAAAAGTTACACATGCTCCACAGCACACAGAAATCAAACCAAGCCCCCCCGGAAGAAATACTGCTTAAAGTTTTCTTTAAAGTTTAACTGCAAAGCCACATCATTTATTGAAGACACTCCACTAGTCAAGGAGAGCGTGGTGAATTATTCTGTGAATTTACAAATATCATATATAATGCACTATGCCCATCTGCTGCTAGTACAGCAGCCACTGTTTTCACACATTATGCTTAGTGAGACTGCAGCACAAAAACACAGGATCTCAGCTTAACTGCCACATTTTTCCAGCTGAAAAACATTTAACCCTGTTATACAAATTGAAAAAAATCCCCCAGAAGATGCAGTTTAGAGTGATATTTAATTCTGAAAACAACAGAGACATGTCTAGGTGTTATTCAGGCCACATACGTTTACTTGAGTGTTGATGTGAATGTTGTCTCAGTTTAAAGCAACTGAGAAAATCCTTTACTGTGACAAAATGTTCCACGGGTCGTACCTGATGGGGATTAGCAGGATCATGAGCAGAGGAAAGATCATCTTCATGTACGGGATCGGGTACATGCCGAACGTGCACAGCACCAGCAGCTGCATCATCTGCAGGAAGGTGAAGTAGTGGATCTTCCTCTGGGGCACTTTGCGGATGTAGTGGGTAGGCGGGTAAGATGTCTGCAGGAGGTGAGAGGATCGGGAAAGATTAAAACACAATCTCCCCCAAGGTGCTTTTCCTTTGCTGTCCCCTGGTCTCCCGCAGTCTTAAGAGAAGTGACTGAGGGAAGTGGACAGCCCCCACACCTTGGAGAAGTGCACTCTGCATTTTAGATCATAAAAAAACATGAAGCTTTCAGTGGATGCTTTCTTGAAAGTACAGTCAGTGTACTTATAGCATTGGGGGGGGTCTTCCTGTGTGAAGGTGGGTCCAGGAGAAATGTGGCCAATATCATTTTCAACCTACACTCAGTGAGATTATTAAAAATGTATCTCTCCAGTGTAAGTGCGGCTGCAGCGGAGAAACAGATTCATCCCCCCCAAATGATCTGCAGTCAGTGTAAGATGCCAACAAAACTCTTCCACAATCATGGTAGCTGCAATCATTTTGGATACTTGACTTATCAGAAAAATACAAAAGCGAGACACCCATCATCTGGACTCTCAGCCAGAAATTGTATGTAATAAACATCAGGTGCCAAAGTAACTGAAAATGTGACTCAGCAGTGATTTTATATGTTGAATATGATGATATTTGTTGATAAATCAAACATTTTTAGGGGTAAACAAATGTAAGACACAAAGTGACTCTTTGATGCACCATGTTGTTACGTCTGCCTGCCATTTGGAGGCACTAGAGTGTGAAGTTACCAAGTACAGTTGGGAGTAAAATGGCAAGTCTTGTTTTACTGAGACAGTAGGAAGGTGAAATTGGATGTGCAGCTGAAGAAGAAGCAAAAAGACAGGATAGCTAACTCTGACAGTTTCCAAATATTTGATTTTATGTTTAAATCTGACTGACCGTGTTAACAAGTCAGCAAATGATGAATAAAGATGAGTGTCAGAAAGCATCTTCATGCAGCTGATACCCCACAGTAGAATAATTTAGCTAATTTACTGGCTGATCTGTCTTAATTCACCAAATCCCACCCACCCACTACTCTGAGTAGATTAAAATAAAGAGAAAAAATTATATTTGCAAATATTATTTGACTCTAGTCCTCCAGCAAAGGGTACCCAGTCAACCGTTTGATCTGCAGCACCCCCCAATTGACATATGGTCTCACACATACACACACTGACACTTTCTCACCTGCTCCTTGAGGAGGAGAGCCATGCGGTCGCACATCTGGTTTCCATCGATGGAGGTCAGGGCAATGTAGAGGAAGAGGCCATACAGGACGGGTTTGGGGATCCACTGCAGCGGCACAGGCAACAGCAGCACCGACACGCCGATGAAGATGTTGGCAGCCAGAGACGTCAGCCGGGTCTCCTTCACCTGGACAATACTGAGGTGTACGACAACAACAACACACACACACACACACACACACACACCAACAACAACAACACACTCAAATGAATGGTTACTGGAAAGCACGCAATTGTTTTATACAATGCAACAGACAACATTATTTCTGGGATTTTCTTATCAGTGTTCTTGCACATTTTCCATTTGAAAAACTGTGAAATTTCCAGACAACATTTCCAGATTTTAAAGGACTTTGACTGTCATAAAAAACTAAGGTTACTTTTTGAATTTTGCATTTTTGCAAGTAGAGAAATCATATTGTTAACATGCCCTGTCTCTCTTTAAATGTACTGAATATAGTGGAACAGATATATCTGTATGTTTTTTTTTAATTTAATGCTTATATATATATACATTAATTAATTATTGTCTAATTTAAGGCACTTTGCACTGTATGTGTGTGTCTATGTGTGTGTGTAGGTTTTGTCTTAACGAAGTCTGACATAGTGTTGTGGTGGATGGTGTCATCTGTAGAAAAAAAGGACCCACCAACTGAATGTGCTGCTGAACTTGCCTTTTTATTTATACCTATTTAGTCTGTATAAATCTGAATTGTCTTTTGCCTTATTTTCTTTAGTGTTATATTCTTGGAAGGCTCTGTATGAATACATTTACTTATTTTTATTAAGATGTGACACATGAAAAAGTTGCGAATCTCTGTTTTACATAACCACTTATGCAAATTTTTTCAGATAATCAGATTAGTGAATTTGGAATATTAATTTCCAGATAATATACATACTTTCAAGACCCCTTGAAAGTATAACAGTCTAATTAGATCATATGTTCTTATAGAAGACCCTTGTCTCCTATGCTGCATTATCACCCTCGACTACTTAAGGAATCCTGAGTATACGCTAACTATAATTTAGCACATATCTGTGTGGCCAGAGTGATGAACCCAGCCCTCTAATCTCTTTAAAATTCCCTGACCTCTTCCACCCACAGAGAAAATGCTTAGTTACATAGTAATCATGCAATCAGAGTTGAGCAGGATACAGTAGCCTATGACACTAAATTACAGTCACCACCATGCTCCAAAGACGATCTTTAATTGAGCGTCTGATTAGAGCCAGCGGCGACAGAGGGCAGGTACCAACTCACGTCTCATAGAGGTGCCCCCCCTCCACGCGCTGCTCCACGAAAGCCAGCTGGCGCACATGGAGGGTGGAGTGGGGGAAGGCGGCATGCATCCAGGGCAACCCCAGCACCGACATCAGTATGTTAATGAGCCCGGAGAGCATCAGGTCCCAGTGATACGCTGTGCCCTTCAGCAACCTGAGAAGCAACGCAACTGTTACCATACTGCACCACCACGACTGAAACCACACAAAGGAAACAGATGCAACATGTACATGAGATGCAAAAAGAGGAAATTTGCATAAAGTAATATTTAGAGAAGAGCAGAAGTGACACCCCCCCCAACACACAAACACACACTCACGCACACAGATGCAAAGGGCATGATTCTCCTAAGGTCAGCCGTGCCCTTCAACACAACTTGAACAGAATGTTTCACTAAATTCTCAAACAAACAAGAAAATCCATATACACGCCATGCACACTGTACGTCACTGATAATGACATCATAAGCAGAGTGTGACATCACTGTAACTTTACTTGAAGAGGACGACGGCGACCTTTATGGTGCCACAGAATATTTTTCAGCTCGTGTTAGTCAGGGATCACTGCTGTGCATCTTCTCTGCTTCTCACTCCGTAGGAAGTCAGAGTGCGTGTGTGTGCACGTGAGTGTGTAGGCATGTGCATTTTTGTGTTGTGTTTTTGGGAGAAAGTTCACCGTAAGACAAGGAATAGGTTGTGTAATGGTAGATGAGTGTCTTCATCTGTATGGACATCCTGATCACTATCAATGCATCCTGTGATGTGCCCTCAAGAAGGACATTGACACTGCAGCTAATTCTGGATAAGAACTTAAATGCAGTATATCTATAACTATTGCTGTTTTTGTTTTGTTTTTTTGTAAATACACCCATATTTTCATTTATTTCCGTTCAATCAGAATGCACAAGTCATCTTTAAGGTCAGAATTTTGTCTATATTTATATGACAGTAACAGAATTAATTTTAAATAAATAAATCATGAAATAGGAAACAAAGAAGAAAGAGAGTGTGATGTGACAACGACCTGTTTAGGTTAAAAAAACCCCACAAACTTCCAAATGGTTTGACAAACAGACTAAGTGAAGAGTAAGAAAAACAAGATGTCAAACTAATAAAAGGGATCAAAAGTAGCAACAGAAATAGCCACGTGTTTTTCTCTAGCTTCTGTCCTATTGTTAGTTAGACATGAGGGGTGATGTTATGTCACTTATAGTTAATAGGAGTCTTTCATTTTATTTTATTTTGAATTTTCTGTGCAGAGTAAATACAAAATAGTATTAAAAGAAACATACTTTTATGCTTCAGCGGCCATTGTTTTGCCTACAGATGAAGTCTTCCTTGTTTGGAACAGACATTTAGATCCAATTAATTTTGAGCCCAAAAATGTACAAGATAAGGGCAGAAATTCCATCATTAGAGGTTTCACTGTAGGGCTGGCTGATGTACAGATCTACGGGGCAGCGGGGAAGCTCTAAATTGGTCTGTCCAATGCAAATTTGGAAGAACAGGGTAAAAAAAAAGAGCTCAGCACTGTGTTTTGGCTCTGAGGCTTCTTCAGAGCTCCCTGACTGTGATGATTTGACTCAGATGTCAAGTTTCTGGCTCAGTTCATCTGCTCTCCCTAAACAGACCAGCAAATATCCGGCAACAGCAGATCGTAAAGTCGGGTCAGCAGATCCCTGAAGGTCCCTCGTGGCTTTTTTTGGAGGGTCACAGGGGGATAAAACATCTGATATCAAACACCCCTGATTTCTCCATCACTATCATCATCCAATCTTCTGTATGAACAGTTTTGTAATTGTGTATAAAAATTTATGATGGCGATAAAAAGCAGGTATCGGTAATGAAGCTGTACCTGTTCTCTGGCGCATTGGTCAGCGAGACAACAATATTCTGGTCGATGAAGATGAGTAGGGCCAGGAGGAAGCCGAGGCCCATGGCACTGACGACGTTCATTGCCGACAGCCGCTCGAACGGAGCCACGTTGAAGATGGGCCGGTCGTGAACTTTAAAGACTGGAACTGTTCGAAAAAGGAAGAAAAAAAGAGATGGGCATTAGGATTTTTCCTCCATAATATAACTGATAAATAACTTTGTGAGATGACTTTAACTTCTATATCACTGTAATGTAAGCATCATGACAAGATTCCTGGATGTGTGAATGTAGTATAGAAAAGTAGACAACTTGCTGTAGAGAATCAGCTGTCAATTGAAATGAAATTCACTACCACTACTGCCACTTATCAGATTTCATCCTCACAAACATAACTGTCTCTCAAAGTGTGATGCTGAAAATGTGATGTTTTTTTTTCTTGAAATGTCTGATCTCATTTAGGACTGTGTTTCCTACAAAGCAGTTGAATTAAGTAAAGCTGGATAAATTTAGGAAGAAGTGACAATTCAATGATGGGTCTATTATCTTATGACTTATTGTCTCAGAAGGTAAAGAAACAGAAAATTGGCCAGGCACTTAAATTTTAATTCACTTGAGGGTTTGGCGCTCATCTCTGGGTTTCTGTGTCAACCCATGGAAAACAGCTGCTGCCTTGGCAACAATGAATGGAGACTCACAATGATGCTAGACAATAGAGGACAAAACCTGAAAATCTCCCAATGTGTTTTTGGCCCGTGTCTTGCTTTAGGAACATAAAAAAACAATAAAGGTAGTGAATGACGAAGGCCACAGTTAGAAAGCCTGTCGTGGAAAGAGAACTGACTGTAAGTTTGAGCCCTTCAGCAGGTTTGTGTCATTGTCCCAAAGAAACAGCTACTTTCCCTCATTTGTTCTCATATCGGTGCAATGTCATGAAAGCTTAAAATAAACTCTGGGCTTACATTCAAAGTACTACGTGAATTACAGTGCAACCAAAAGGCACATAGTCAGTCAGTACAGTATTAAAGTATAAAAGTTCAATTAAAATAATGCTTTTTCTCTCAGCACAGCAACACAACTGCTGCTTGTCGTCATCAAAAAGCTATGAGAGAGAGCATATAGTATTCCTGTGTATGTAGTATAGTGTTGAAAGTGAGAGGAGTTATTTTGGCGGAAATAAACATTCTGTTCATTTTTCCCTGTGGATATGAAACTCTCCTGAATGAATCACTAATTATTAGAAACATCCAGTTCTTTGAGAAACACAGGAGTGAACTGCACCGCCCACTGTGCAATTCAATAAAGAAAACATTGAGTTTCATGTTCTGTTAAGCTAATCTGTAAAAGTGAGCCACAATAAAAGAATATTATTTATTTTAGAAGCTAATGATAATACAATCAGCAATCAGTTCATTCACAGGTTGTGGGTCCCTTTTAATGAAATATAATAGCTGCCTGACATTTACTTACATTCACTGTTGACATTTTCATGAGTTTATGTCTTTCACTGATATACAGTGCCTTGTACATTATTGCAAGATATCTGCAGTCAAGTTTGATACTCCCTAATATATCGCTCTCGTTAAAAATTACCACAGTGTATGAGCTGATCCTGACAATTTTATCTGAAAATACACAACGGTTTTCTACTGTTGCACAGCTACAATGATGATGTACCTGATTCCACTATACTGTTTAGATTTTTCACTCACAGTTCAGTAAAGTCTAAATCAAGTGCAATGACTGCTATGGTGAAACAAGGAAAATAAGACACAAAACAATATTGTGCCATCGTGTGTTGCAGGCCGACTGATCGGACTGTGTCTTGTATCTAGCACGGAAAACAGCAATGTGCTGTCTGACTGCTCAGTGAAGCAATGAATGATACTTACGCTCAATGTCACTGAAAAGGTAGGAGCCGATGAAGGAGAACAAGAGCACTGAGATCGGCAGGGCACAGTCCGACAGCACCTCCCTCACTTTGGCGTGCAGGAACGGACTGAAAAAAGAGAGAGAGAGAGAGAGAGAAATAATAGAGGAATACAATTACTGTGGAAAAGACAAGGACAATGGCTGCAAACCTGACACTGTTTAAGTACCTTGGTCTGACTTTTGCTTACACAAATGAATCCAGCTTTGGGGCTGATTTGATTACTGGGAGCAATCAGAAGTGGAATATTAATGCTTATTAAATCATAAACCCAAATGGAACCTCCAACAGAGGAGGGAGCTTTGTGAGAGCCCGTCTGGAAAGTTCCCTGCAAGCTCTGTCACTCCTGACAGTCGTTAGAGCCGAGGCCCTAATCAGCAGCGTCATTCGTCCCGACCCGCCAAAACAGGATTTTCAACTTCCCCTGTGATTTATTGAGAAGTGCGCCGCTGCACCACACATACACACATACCTCCTTTTGAACTGGTAGAGGGTGTAGCCCATCCATAATGTCCCGAGCATCAGCAGGAGGCAGAGGACAGGCCTCTCTCGAGTGCACTGGATGAAGGATTCAGGGAGGGCGTTGAACGCTAACCCTGCCGCCACCTCACTCCTGTTTCCTCCCAGCAGGTCTGCGCCCTGAGGGAAGTCCTCTATGCTCCTGTTGGCCAGCGTTGGGGCATGGTAGTATCTGTGAAAGACTGAATCGCACCCACAGAGCTCAGTTAAGCAGGGCAAAGCCTAAGAGATGTCCTGAAACCAACAAGTACTAGTGCCCCCACATGTTAAAAACTGCTTCCACCAACATATTTTTGGCTCTGGTGCTCGGTAGGTCAGCGGCTCCATCCCCCTGGGGTGTAAACTATCTCAACGCCTATTTTGTATTGATATTATGGCTCCCCAGAAAATGCGCCCTAATGATTTTGGTGAGGCCCTAAATACTGAATTCAGGTAAAATGGTGGTTGAAGTGACGTCAGGGGAAAGGACTGTGAACTCTGCAGGGAGAGCCGGAGGATAGAGAACTTCATGAAAATGAGATAAACCTGCTGAGCTGTGGCTCTGCACTAAAGCTGGATCAGCTCTGAAATACTCACTCAGGGCAAACAGCAGCTTATTTTCGCTTGATTCTGGACACTTGCCTCACACATGTGACACCAATGTTCCCAATTACAGTCATAAACATCAAACATGTTTAAATGATCCCAATGAGAACAGTGTGTGACCAGATCAGAGGTCAAACGAGGTGAATCCTCAAACACTGTGTGAGTTGGTCCCTGGGCTGGACCAGAGGGTATCGGATCTTTTGAACCAGAATCAATCTTGACACCCATTTCGGAACTATGGCATTAACAACCCACCAATCACGGTTTATGTCTCCACCTTTACTGACCATCGCATTGGGAGTGATGCTCCAACTTGCAAGCGGAAATCATTTCTGGTATCAGGACTTTTCATCGAAGCAGGAGAAAGTCGCACACAGACAAAGTTGTGAAGGAGTCACCAAAAACTGTATTCATTCATGTTACTGGCAAATATTTTGGATGTAAAAGTGTAAACAAAATGTCATAGGTTAATGTTATGGTAATGGCATATGAGCTCAGAGCTTATTTTACAAATGGTTTCAGAAAATTGAACATCTGCACTTGCAATCTCAAAAACAGGATGATATCGCATTCCAAATAAATTACATCCTGCTATCATCATCTCATTTTTTGGGGGAAATTAAATTGCGTAAAATATTGATGATATACAAAGATGAGGGGTAGTATAGAGGCAGGAGTTGTGCATCATGGCTGCAGGCTGGGTATGAAATCCGGACTGGTTCATTTAGTACACAGTATCTTTCTCAGCCACTCGGTCTGCTATGGTTCTTCTGTCTCTCCACAACTGAACTGTCTGGAGGGCTCAGATTTCTCCTCTTAAAATGGATTGGAATAAGAAGGGCTGCTCTCATTAGACTGGCAAATCAGTTGTTTGGCTTGTGGTTGTTGTTTTGCTGTCTTTTATGGTTTTTTATTTTGAGGAAATTTACAATGAGTCCTTAGTGATTATATCTAGCATCACAATAATATTCAAAAACAGGGTTGTTGTTCTTTAATAAGCACTACATTTTAAGAGATCCTTCAGCATGACTGCATTCATCTACAGAAGGACAATAATACTGCGGGAAAAAAAGCTATTTGACAGTTTTTAATTAAATGGACTAAAAGATTAGCTGAAGAGGTCTTATGACAATCAGTCAACAAAGGATTCTTCAGTCAAAAAGAGCCGTACTAATTAGCGAGCTGCTCACTTACATTATAATCTCAAACATTCAACTAAAATGCAGAGTAAATTTAAAACTTTTCGGGGGGATTTAAAGTTTTGACTCACTGGAATGGACTGTTTAAAGATCAGACAGCTGTTATCACTGTCTCTGGACAGAGCTGACTACAAGGCTCTTGATTTTCACAGCCAAAGTGCCAGTAATGGAGCATGGCATGGCAACAGTAAGAGCTACATAAGCAAGTCCCGCAGGCTGAGCCGCGGGAACAAAGACAAGAGACGTCTGTGACGTGCATCGGGAACTCACTTTTCACTGTGCCTTTCACTGCATCGACCACAAACGCGATGGAAATGAACAGGGCGATGACCTCCTCTGTCGACCTGGAAAACCACAGAGACGTCACAAAAGTGGCAGTGGATTCTACTACTGTTTACTGAGGCAAGGTGTGAAGAAACCATCAGTGTGAACTGAAATAACAAAAAAAAACTCATCTTAATGAAAAAACACCCTTTTCACTTATAAAGTAAAACAGGAGTGAAAAAAATTAACTTGAGCAAAAATTAAATGGATAGTACTGAATCATACCTGAAAAATAATGCAAATAATAAATAATAACAAATGATGTTTGTATTATTATTTAGATCTTTTTGTATATGTGTCCCATAAGACACAACAAGAACTAGGCCTGCAGGCAGATATACAAACACAGCATGTGTTGGCTATAGGGGCTTTTTAAAGAAAGGGAATCAGAAGGCTAGATCTGAAACTCTGGTGGTTGTCACACAGAACGGACTCCACTCTGTTTGCCGTACTAAACAGACAGGCTGCTCTGTTGAGTGCCAGTGATTTTGCAGCAGGCGTTGGTGACCGCCCAATTTAAACCATTTTTCTGTTTGACAGAGAAGGCGGCACGCCGACAGATAAAAGAAAATGTGGGGTCCGACTCGATAAATTGGACTGCGCTGAAATGAAAGCAATTAAAGTGAGTTAAATTTAAAAAGGCGAGCGTGCGAGAGATACCTTTTGAAGAGCTTCATGAGCAGGCTGACGTTGAAGATCCCTCCCAAGATGAGAAAGAGGCAGTTCCACAGGCCGATGCAGGCGTAGAAAGCTGGGAAGTCCAGGTTGTAGTCGTCACAGATGCCTCGGATCACTGCGAGGGTGCACGCGTAACACACAGAGACAAACACAAACATAAACACACATCTTGAAACACCTGAGACATTATTAATCCTTGTTAGAAATGTACTCCTTGTGTTTAACTCTTTCTGATTGACTGCTTCTTTGCTCCTTTTCCTTATGCAAATGAGGCAGCAGTAAACATGCCCCCCCACCAGATTTTAATTTAATTTTAACTCTTACACCACCTGTGTTATAATTGTACAGACACCATAGCGCCATCATCGGGTTAATCTGTTTAAATTTTAGAATACAGAAACAAGATGATGACATACTCCTTCCCTCAAACTTTAGTTGTGTCTGAAGAAATACGACGCATTTGACGAATGTACAAAGGACGAGACAGGTCGATGGTGACTTAATCAATAATTTAAAAAAGAAACTAGGTTAATAAGGAACCTTATTGATCACCTTTTTGTACTCTGCACATGAAGATGCTTTAACAAAATAACAAAAACACTATTTTTGATACAGAACGTGGATTTCTTACACATTCACACACACTGGAAGACATTTCATTCAAACAAAAAATGGCTATGTATTTATTAAAGCTATTACAATTTGGTTGAAATCTTGAGCAGATTTGCGCATAGATGAGTTACAACTTTACAAACAAGCCTTTGTTCTGCTCAGACAGGCGGCTGGAAACCTACTGTAATTATCCCCCATGAGAATGTGCTTCGCACAATTTTAACCCATTTACTTCAAAGATCATCACGCCACAAAACCCAACAAACAGCTTCGATATTAAAACTACATCTTGGCACCAGAGTCACCGCTTTTCCTCATCACCGCCCGAATCTGCAGCTTCCAGCCATCAACATTGTTTAGTTTCCAACCGACAAAATGTCGCTGTTGGGTAAAAGCACTGTAACAGTTTATGAGCCGTTGTCTCTCTGGACTGAATATAAAGTTTACATGTTCTTGCATGCAATGACTGAGTTTCCTGACCCGTAGGCCCCTGAAACCAACCATTACATAACATGAGTAAGAACAAAAAAAAAGTTCTTTTCTTCATTCCGGAAAAATATTTGTTGTATTTTTTTGTTTGTTTTTTTGAGAAATGTGCTTTTTGCTTGACTGCACCAGGAACACTTGTTAAGGGCATATGCGTCCACAAAACAGCTCAATTAGTCCAAAGGTGCTTTTTTGTGGTAAAAGAAAAAGCAGATGAGGACATGGATGCTGTTCTACACGGCTGGGTGCATCCCTCTCTTGATTTTTGACGTAATCTTCTTAGTACTCCACCCACCCGTAGCCTCCTTTTCAAATCAGCCTATGAAAAGATAAGTGTGTCTTGGCTGAGCTGAGCTGAATGACAGAGGGGGGAGAAGCCTACCGCTGATGAAGATGGCGAGGGGAGCCGTGGTTAGAGGGATGACAAGGGGAGAACCGGCGAACAACGAGTAGATGACTCCACCAATGCTCTGGCCGATGATGGTCTTCCGAACATCTGTGCAGAGAGGACGCACACAGAGAAAACACAGGAGGAAACACTGATTAATGTGCATGAGCGTCTGCTGTGTTCTTCTGCAGGGCTGAGGGAGATTCCACTTCATTTTTCAAGGAGTGAATGTTAATGTGAGGCAAACACTCTTATTTTAAACCCATTTTAAAGCTACGCTTAATAATGTTTTATATAACACTGAATGCAATGACTTACTTGTGGAAGTAATTACTCATTGTGAGCAGCCCACGGATAATTAATTACACAGTGCTGATGCTCTGTGAAGCTTTTTTTTTGCCCCTTAGATTTTGAATTTAGTTTTATGACACTTCAGTACAGACAGCTGGAAGCCCCCTCCAAGGTCAAAGGCAATGTCAAAGCTGAATATTAAAGGTGATTGAGCTTTCACTGTTGTTGCTCCTTGACTCTGGGACATCCTCAAGTCTAGAGATGGGCTGACATCTTCCAGATTCCAATACCTGAACTTGTGTGTTGTCCAATACCAAACACTGATCCAATTGTGTTAAAAATCATCTACACTACTCACCCTGTATGGTACAGTATGGGAATCTTTCTTTTATGATCTACTGTCACTGTATGTCCTAAATAATTATTCTATTCTTAAAAAAAGGTAAAGTGCAGCCACAGTAAGACAGTGAATTATTAAATAGTGCATTATTATGGAACAGTAGTGCAACTGCAACTTAAAAACTCATAAATCTAGGAATAAATAACAACTCCTTTACAAATAAAACTCCTGACATTGATCCACTGTTCTAAAACTGTGGTTGCCAGTGGCTGCACAGTACAGCTTCATATGTAGGCAATTTTTTATTTGAGCTGAGAGGAAGAATTGATTTCTGGGAAAACTGTTGTTTTATCTGGTTGTGAAACTACAAACAGGTTAGGACTGTATGTCTGTCAGCTGGTTAATAATCTTTCCTGACCCCTAGTGGCAAAAAGTCAATCGATGCCGTGCGGATGCGGAAACCACCAGCCGAACTTCAGCTTTGAATTTCCTGTAAACTATTACACTTTCCATGCAAGTCCGTGTCAGCAATCATTATCCTACTATTTTATTATGTATCACTTTTGAAGCTAAGCGAGTTCATGACACTACTTGTGCATCACTGGTACTTTTTCTGTGTCATTATTATTTTTCTGAATTTTCTGTTAGAATTAACACTGTGTGTCTGCGGAGAGAATAAACAGGATATTTACAGCCTCTGAGAGAGGTGCGTGTGCTCATACCGATCTCGCCACGTGTGCTCTCATCGTTGAGGGAGCCGAAAGCGATGGCAGGGAGGAGGATGGCGATGTAGAGGAAGATGGCTGTGGTCATGTACTTCAGCAGGGTTTTATTACTGCCAACTATACCTGAGGGGAGATGAACACAAAGACATGAGTCATATTCACCTCATAATGGAGCGGAGGGGGGCTCAGCGCTTTAATTTGAAAAACGACAAAAGCATTAGCAGAGTTCATCATTCAGTGCCTCAACAATACAGGAACATCCAGTCAGTTACAGTAAAACTATTCTACAAGGGCTTACACTGCCCACTGCCCTTTTTAAAGCACAGGTAATTTGTTTCAGTTTTGTGCTATCCATCATGCTGTAAGAGCAGTTATCGCTTTTAGCCAAATGATGGATAACTCATTTTGAAATAAAACACTTTAATTGGGCTCTAATGTGATCACAATGATTTTGGTCCTGTGACCTTCATCAGATGATCATTATCCGATGACACTCACGAGACAGAAATATCTTGATTTTGTTAGAGCCCGATGAATGTCTTTTTGGATATTACAAAATGAGAAAGGAGTGACAGAGAGTGGCAGCGAAGAGGAGAACCCAGCCGGGAAAACTCTTCTCCTTCACTGTACTTTGCTCATTTTTTTTTTTTTTTACAGTCAAGGTCAACTGAGTCAGCTGACCTGGATGAATTGATGAGTTACAATCAGTTTAAAAAAAACTGCTTAAATAAAAGTCACATGCATCTCTGGCAATAACAGAAACAAATTTTCTGTTTTTAAGATGATCAAATTCCAAAGGTCACATGTGTTTACTGACAATAGAGCATAATCTGATGAGTCAAAAAAACAGCCTGCTGAGATTGTAATGGTAATGCACAGGCCTTGTCTGATGTCTTGGGATATCAGGCAATAATATGGGACATATGGGAGCATATGGCAGCAGCAAGACATCGGAGACAGTCATTTTAGCAGGAGAAGACCCTAGATGTGACACAGATGCAGCACAGATGTATCCGAGGCAAAGGGTGACAGACAAATGAGGAGCTGCCAGAGGCACCCTGGCGTGGCATAATAAGGAAGATGATTCACTTTCACTACTAAGTCCAAGTCCAGCCTACCATCTGTGAAGTCAGAGGGATAGAAAGGCAGTCTGCGGCACAGGTCCTCATAAATTCCCCGTCCGGCCTTGAAGAAGTCTTTGCACTGCGGACAGGAGGGAAAAGGTTAGATTTTCAACAAGGACATACAAGTCTGCATAATTGGAACAGTAATTCGAAACAGGATCTGTTTCAGTCCAACTGCCGTCACCTATAGGCAAGAAAAGTGACACCAGCAGCAGCAGCCATCTGCAGAGATAGACATGCCAGTGTGCGCCACCTACAGGCAAAAGAAGTAACTGCCACTGCAATCCTGACAATGCAGCAATTTAGTTGCACAGCTGCAGTTTTTCTTCTTTGGTTATAGCTGATACTGCTTTTTGCCTAATGTCGTGTGTCCTCTGTCTTCCAGGACTGAAGAGAGATTGACGTTGATTAAATTTGATTTCTCCAGTACAATAAAATGATTTGGATGCAGAGGCAAAAAAAAGCTGTAAAATAAAAAAAGGATGTATGTAGGTTGACGAAAATCTTTAGTGGTGAATATTTTAACAATAAACTTGGATGCAATTGAAATTACTTCAACCTTTGCTTTATACTGTTGGATAAATAGGTCTACCAACAAATAGCACTTATGCTCACCGGCTGATAAACAAGTGCTGAGCTCATTCATGTTTAGAAAAGTCATTGAAGCATAAAAACTTGCAAAGATATGGGAGCACTTTTATGGTCAGTCACAGATGATTCCAGAACATCATCTTCAGGGATAAAGCTAGCTTATGCAATGCATTTAAGCACATCTCCCTACAGGTTTGGTAACCAAACATGCACCATGAAATTAATGAGTAAGTTCCTTCAATTTTGTATTATTTATTTATTTATTTATTTTTACACACACTAGCGGCTTTGTATAAATAACATATAAATATGTTCGTATAATAATGTATAAATGTATTGGTATTCAATTGCCTTCTCTTTCCTTGCCAGCAGGTGGTATTTGTAGAACTAGTTTGATAAGATGGAAAAATCAGCATCTTCTGAGATGTGCAGCTGCCAACAATTTGACAGCAACTGAGCAGCTCCTCTTTTTGGAGAAACTACAACTAGCTAAATGTGAATTACAAGCAAACGCAAACAGCACAGAAAGTGCGAGGCTGTACCCAACCCCATGTTCTTTTATACTGCTCTCTGCTGTGGATAATGACACATTTAGATTTTAAAAACGCCCATTTTGAAAATAATAATTTTGATTCGTGAAATTTAATGAGGTGAGCCCGAGAAAATCTCTTAATGTGCAATGCTAAACAAAACTAAGCAGTGCAGCATGGCAGGATTTAAAATGTGATTTATTACAGACCCCTGAATGAGCCCAGAATGATCAAGAATGGCACAGAGAAGACAGCAACAGTGAAAGATAGAAGGATTAGTATTTAGAGAAATCAGGAAGGGCTGTTTGGGAAAGGGTCCATGTGATTCAAAAGGATGCATGAAGTGCTTCTTCGAAAGATGAGCTTTTCAGGTTACAGAAGACAGGGAGTAAGTGTGCAGCTCCAACCCGAGCTTGTTAAGTTAATTATGCAATTACCAAATTGCAAGTTCCATTTTCTTTTCGAATGTAACATTGTACAATTAAAAGGAACGGGTGATGGGGGGTGCATGAGTAGGTACAGGCCCTTGAGAAAATCCTCACTGCCTTGTCATCTTAAAGAGTTCTGACAGCTTGTGGCAGAAGAAAGCAATTTATCGCAACATAAACAACATGAAAACAAGCAACAGCACCAGCATTTTTTTTTCCCTCCCTCTTTAGCGGGCTAACTAGTTTAACAAAGCCACACATGCTTGTTGGACAACGACCACTTATCCATTACATCCCTATATATGATGAAAACATTTATTATTACAAGGGAGCCTGTGTGAGTGTCTGTGGCCTGATCACCAGGTTCGAGGTTCGATAAACAAAAAGTTTCGAAGAGGAATTCCTGTCCCCCTGCTGCCATCCCTTGTGGACAGTTGATAGAGTGAGGCAACAGGGAGGAAAAATATAAAAACGCAACAACAATTTGGTCTCGTTTCTGCAAGTACAGGAAAGTTGTCTGACGCTGCAGGTGGTCCCATGTTCAATTTTGGGTGTGGAAGGGGGAAGGAGAAGAAGGAGGGAGGGAAGGAGAAGATGTGTAGTCTGTCTTTTTCTGTTCCTCTCTCCCTCATTTGATCATTTTCTGGTTCCTCTTGAATTCACTTGTTCCCTCTGCACCCCCTTTCTCCTTTTACCTCCATCTGTCTTTTTTCTATACATCCCTCCTTCACTGAGTGGTGCTGAGCCATTTGAGCCTTGGGATAAACACCTAACAAGAAATAATAAAAAAAAAAAAAACACAAAGGGAAATGTCTGGGAGCCCCAGCCTGTCAACAGCAACATTAGGAGGAGATGTTGGTCCATGGCATTGAGCAGAGCCCCTCTGGAGGGATGTGTGTGTGTGTGTGTGTGTGTGTGTGTGCGTGCGCACATGCATGTGTAGCTAAGAGATGGGGAGTTCTGACAGGACTGTGAGAGATGTAAGGTCATTTACCCACTGAGGAGGCCTGGCAGGAGTTGATTCTGATTGATTAGAGAGAGAGAAATGATGGAGGAGTCAAGCCAGCCAAGGGAGGAAGAAGAAGAGGAGGAGGAGGAAGAGGAGGTCGATGGTTGGGGGGGCTGATGCAAGAGAATTTAAAATAAAAGGTCCAAATGTATAAATGTATGTGCACAGTCTCATTTTTCTACAGAGCCCTGTAAAGAAATGGGAAGATGAAAAAGTGAAAAAGCGAAAGGTGACAGAAGAAGATGAGGCTGAGAGGCGCTGACACCAACATGCAGAAGAAAATTAGTGAGTGGTGACCAATCACTGGCCTCGTCTCAGGGAGCCTGGGATGACTCATATTGCTGTTGTATGAGTACGTGCTGCGTCAAAATGTGCCTTATCGCGCCGCACTGAAAGGTTGTACACATGAGATATGCAGCTCACACACACTGCTGCCACCCACCTTGAGGGGTTTGTGACTGCGGGGGTCGGTCTCCTCCTTCCCCAGTGCGGTGGGCTGCTGGTTGGCTGCTGTCAGCTGGTGCCTCTGGAACACCAGGGCTTCCTTAAACTCCTCCTGCGTCTTTGTCTCCAGCAGCTTCTGTCTGAAGGAGATGTCAGAGAAGAGGGTGGCGAACGTCCTGCCCAGCTCCATCGCTGTCTTGGTGCTTTTCTGTGGCGCAACACACAGAGGGAAGAAGCTCTACATTAAAATCATGGAAGATCAGAAGTATTGTGTGGGCTAAAAACCCAAAACAATGTGCTGAAAGACACTAAAAGACTGAAAAGGAAGACAGCACATTCAGGTCATAATTCTCTGTGTGCTCAACTTCTACCAAAAAAAAAAAATTTTATTATTATATTATTATTTTAAATTATTATAAATTTTCTCCCCTGCTTTCAGGTTTACACTGTGATTACACAAGACAACAAACATGTTTGTTTACCATCAAATCAGATATGTTGTAGTTTTTTATTGCTATTTTTATTTCACTGGATGATCTAAAAGCACACATTCTCATCTGGTCAATTTATAAAGAAACTGTTTTCTATTCTAGAACATATCAAGATATTGTGTTACTTAAAAACATCTAAATCTACATACATACATCTAAAGATTATTATTTCTTCTGTTACAAATAACGCTGTCCCAAGTCACAAACGTGCAACAGAGTGATGCTAACATTGTCCTGACAGACCCTGAGTCAGCCTTGTCGGCTACGTGGTGATGATACCGACAGAGCCAGACTCGGCGCGTACAGTAGCAGCTGCAGCAAACAGAATAACTAAAGCCCTTTGAGGGTTTTTTTCTAACAGTGCAGTGAACTGAATTTCAACCATAGCTGAGAGGGCTGTGAGGATGGATCTCCTTTCTGAGTGACGGCATGGGATACCCCATCTTCAGTCAGACTACAGGCCAGAGAGTCAGCCTTAAAGGAATAAGCCTTTAAAAAAAATCCTGTATGCGTTAAATCAAGTTAAAGCATGCAAACACGCTCACAAATATGATGCCATCAAACTGATGTTCAGCAGAACTAATGTTCACCACCTAGTTTAGTGTGTTGGCATGCAAACATTGGCTAATTAAATTTTTGGTGGAGGGTTTTATTATGTTTTGAAGGTCGCTGGTTTGATTAACCTGGCCTTAGTGGGAAAACGTGGCTGCAGAAAGTGAGTAACAGTCTTGCCGCCAACATCAAACATAAGAGGGCAGCTTCTCAAACCAGCAAAAGAGCCAGAGGAACTCCTTTGAGGGCAAAAAAAGAACGTGTTGATGGGCGCTTTCAGGTACAACTTTGTTTAACCGAGTGAATGAGAAACAGAGCGTTTTTGAAGAAAGGTCATGTCTGTTCAGCACATTCACTTTGGGTAAAGAAGAGGAGGAGGGGAAAGAAAGAGCCACAAATGCTGTAAAGCTCTCTAAATGGCGGGTGATGGAAATGGTCCACCCTTACTTACGCTAGATTACATACATTTGCCAACCAAAGGAATTCCTATCATCATTACCATCGTGCCCCTTCAAAGATTTTTTTTCTCGCAAAGGCAGCTGCCATCAGGGATAATTGAGACATAATAGTGATTTATGTTTACTTGGGGGTTAGATTAATGTCTCTGAGAACACCATTAGTGGTTGTGATCGCTGCCTGTAAAGACTGGCAGGGAGGGTGCTGGAGGAAAGCACTGAGGGAGAGGCACGAACACAAAGATGGGTTCATGGGGGGGGGGGTGGGAGGACGGTGGAAATCCAAACAAACAAAGAGGAAACATGATTCAGTTAACTGAGACACTGCTGTTTGTCAGGGTCACTCCAAACATCCCCGTCCTCAGCGGCTCAATGATGTGGTGCTGGGTTAGTGAACATGGTGTGCTTGTGTGTGGGGGATACCTAGGGCTGGCATGAAGAAACCCCCTATTTTCTGACAGAAGGAGAGCGCGTGTGTGCGTGCGTGCATTGAAAGCCCAGGATGAATCGGAAGAGACAGGAGGATCTGAGTGCTTTGATGGGAAAAAGAACGAGTTCATGTTTGGAGGGGATGGAGGGATATTACAGGATACATGGCACTCTCCATCGGCTGCAGCGAGTACTTCAGAGCTGAAGAAAACAGCAATCCTGCACACAGCAGTGACCCGACAGGTTACAGCCAACAGGCCACTCATGTCCACACAAGACACTGAGAGGCTCTTGGACTGAATTCTATGCTGCATTTGGCAGCTTAGTGGCTGTCAGTAGCATTCTAGATAGTTTAGTAAATTAAACTGAAAAAAGAGAAAAAATAACGTTGAGAGGATATTTCCTTTAAAGCCTTTATGGGAAAAGGGTTGTCACAGATCATCTGTTAAAAATCTGTTAAAATAATAAGATACAATCCAAAAACCACAGTGGGAATCATATTTTAAAAGTCCCCTTTTCAACTGTATAATACTTTAATTACTGTGACACATAATCAGTAACTGTTTCCTCCCCACTTGTTGTTTCACTTTAAATTACAGAGAACATTTTCCAAGCTGTCATCATCACAACAGGATCCTGTTTTTAGTGGAACTTGTGGTGAGCAAGCAGGTTTGGGGTTGTGGGGGTATGAAGCCTTGTAGTGAAAACCAACAATTTGGGCATTTTGGGATTATAAAAATATGCAAAAGCAGAATATGGTGATTTTATTAATTCTATTGTTTCATCCAGAAAAGAGTTTGATTTTAAGCAAATCAAAAGAAAATTGGACCTGTGACAGGTAACTGAACTTGTATGATCAGAATAATGTAAAACCTCCCCAACATTTAACTGTTGAGCTGAATATAAATTTCTTTTAAATGCAGTAGCAGAAAGGTAGGGTATTCAAATGATCAATTACCTACGCTATAGCAGCAGGATGCTTACATTGATCTCAGTGTGTGCTGGATTCTACTAATCCTTGCACCTCGCAGCTGTAACGCACCTGACATTACTTTTAGTTTCAGGCAAAGATGAGCCATAAAAAAGCAAAATAAGTGGAAGTGGAAATGAAAGAAAAATCTCCATGCAGCATAACTAGGAATTAATTAAGAGATGAATAAGAAGTATTTTAACTGGTAAATTCTATGAATGACATAAAACATAGATGAAAACCTAATGAATGAAATATGAACAAGTGTAAGAAGCAAGTGGGTCTACAAATGCCTCCACCAAAGAGCGATGAATCCAATGTTTCACTTCCTCCCTCTGGGGGCGGCAGTTACCATTTTGAGTGGGGCCAGTATCAGGATGACATAGCGGACCTCGCAGCAGTTCTCTCCCCAGTTTTGCGGCCTCTCCAGGCGGGAGATGCACACGTGACGTCTCTGGAGATGCTTCACATTGCAGCTGGAGCAGATAGGAAGAAAAAGGAGGGTTTTTTAATACATTTCTTTTTTTTTTTATAAATGTCAGTGCCTCACCTCACCAGCATTGCCCCTCATTTCCATAGATTAACCTCTTTCTATCCAGCGACAGTGACACATACACATACACACACACACACATATATATGAATGCAGCAGAGATGCGAAAAAATACCCACAGCTCAACCTGATCGATTAACATGTATACACAACATTCAGACAACCAGCACCACATTCACACATCGCTGCTGTCCAGTGACAACCATTTATCTCCAAACTGGTGACTTTGTATTTTTTAGACATATGGATTGAGGATATTTACCGAACTTCTTAGAATATACTACTACTGAACTACCCGATCAAATTTAGTTTTCTACATTTTTTAGTTATATTATTTACACAGATATTTTTCCTGGGGTTAATTTATCATTGATATTGAATTATGACAGCAATTTTTGCATGATAGACATGTTGTTGATCCATTTTCTGATGAGCAGCCACAATATGCACTTGCACTTCAAACTTACAGAATGCAGAGCCAGGACTGTTGGTACTGGACACCAGTGGCGGTGGCCGTCACCCCCTGGATTGTTTCTGACAGCAGGTGAACTGTGGAGCAGAGGCCAGATGTCAAACACGTGTTAGCTCAAATCGACCTCAGTGTCCAGTCTGATCTCCACACACTCTTATAATCTGCTACGCGGTGCAGAACTCCCTCCTTCTCTGCATGGGCTTTGATAGCACCAGCAGTGCATGTCATCCCACCACTGTGGCAACACTCTACAGTGATGTGTCCACATTTATAAGAGCCTCTATTATGTATGTATTTTGCAATTATGTCTCCTCGTTTTTGTCTGATGGTGTCAGCCAAATGCCTGAAACGTTCAGCAAAAATCTTGCGCCTTATGTGCTGTGCCAAGCGTCTCGATGTGATGTCTACATCAGAGGCGTCTAACGAGCTCGCCTTCTGCCTTCAGACAGTGATGCCAGTCTGCTCTGTCTGCAAACACCACATCACAACAGGCTAATAACAATGTCCATTCAATCCCAAGAAAACACCAACACTTGTGTTAGCAGATTTAAAAAAAATAAATAAATAAAACCACATTTCATTATGCTGCTATTGTTTACAAATCATTAAACATGGGAAACTAGTGGCTCTGCTGAAGCCAGCTTGTTGCTGCCTAACAAGAGGGATCTCCCTTCCGACTTCTCACGCTGAGAGTGATGAATAATAGTGTTTTGGGGGATTATTTTTCAGCAGCCCCGACTATCCCAAACCCCCTCAAGAAGCTCCAGCGTGCTTTGGCTTGCAGCATCCTCTTTGACTCATCAGCACTGAACAAATTACAGGGTGGAAATGTTTTCTATCGTAAGCAGCGAGGACGATCATTTCCGTATCATTCTGATTTTGCCTGCCCGTGGTTTCTCTCTCTCTCTCTATCTGTCTGTCTTTGTCTTTTCTCTCCATCACTCTCCTTTTCTCTCCCTCTGCCATGCCGTCTCATCAATAAAGTATCCTCCATTCATGCCAGAAAATGATGGGCGTCACCATGACAACAGTATCACAGTGCTCAAGGAGTGAGAGAGCCAGGAAGGGAGAATGGGGGGGCAGACAAGAGAGACAGAAAAAGGGGGGGGCATGTAGATAAAGATTAAGAGGGAAAGAAAGGATGAAAAGAAGCCTGTAGAGAAATAGAATGACAAGGAGAAAGAAAAGCTGGCACGAGAGTGAGAGAGGAGGGGAAAAAGGAGAAACAAGTGAGACAGAGAGAGAGAGAGAGACAGGCAAGCAAAAAATTCGAGCAAGAGACACAGTGACAAAGAAGAACCTAGGGAATGAAAAAAAAAATCATACAAAAAAATAAAGAATGTGAAAAACAAGACAGAAAACCAGAGTGAGACAAGATGAAAAGAAGAGCGAGATGGAGATGGAAGGAGCAGAGGGGACGGAGAAGTGAAGGAGATGGACTGGGATTCAATTCAATTAATAGCAGTAAGCCTGACAGCCATGTAATAATCAAAAACCATTCAAGTTCTCATTGACGTCAGGGAGAAGAGAGAGAGAGATGCAAAAAGAACAAAAAAGATGAAGAGAGGAGGGAAAGAGGAGGAGAAAGGAGAAAGAGGTTACAAGAGAAGAAAGAGAGCGGTGGAGGATGTGTGGTGGAGGTTCCTGTGCTCTTCCATGCCAACAGACTAGGAGGCCAATGAGAGTCTTTTTTAAGTGTTGTTCAACAGCCAGAGGACTGTATGAGCACTATCAGTGTTCAATAAATATCACTATGACTAAAAGTCTACAAAATGTGTTTTATAAGAACTAAAGCGGCAGCACTATAAAAGTTAGAGATTTACCTCTCCCTGTATTTACCCAACATGAACAATTGTTATTAATTAAGTATCAATATCTATTATACACTCATAACATGTAAAAAACACTTAGTTCTCCAGGGTTTTAGTGTGAATACACTGTCTCAATGCTGCTCACATGCTGATTCTGGGAACAGTGGAAGCAATGTGTCTCCAACTCAGGACGGAGGGAGACAGGTGTAAGAAACAAGATCACTGAGCCGGGATTGGTTAAAAAATGGAATGTAAGTAGCATAGGGGCAATATGACACCAACATGGCATAGGGTCAATAGGACCAGCTAGGCACAAACCTCATTAGCTAAAGAACAGACTACCAAGGAGAGGAGACTGACATGTGATTACTGTCTCCTCTGGATGTGATTGACGTATGACGTATATTAGGAATGAATCAGGGATTTGATGTCAGGACCGTCCACCGCTGTCCATCCTGAGCAGGTATTGGAGTTGTAACACTACTGGGGATTGCACCATCTGTTCATGGTCTGCTGGGGGGCATGCAGGGTTTGTATTGTACTCTGATCATGTGCAAATAAACCTGCGTCATAGCCAAACTGCGAAAAGATGACAGCGACCTAACACAACTAAAGGTTTGGTCAGACACTGAATTTTACTAAATTACGCTCTGACAAAATCTGGTGGAACAGGAAATTGCTTGGGTGGCATCACTTTTGTCACTGTCCTTGCACTATCTATGGCCAAGCACTGACTTTCCTTTTTTGGCTGCTTGTATTACATTCAGTTGCCAATTTATTCAATACAGTTTCTACGAATACCTGAAGATTACAACCGTTATAATAGGATTTGTGTACTAAGCTGCATTAGCGGTGACTGAGTGTATTTCACCATGTAGAAATACATAAAAAATAGAAATATTAAATATTCCCATAATGAAGGGTCAGTGCGAACCCCTTCTGCCATGCTGGCAGGAACACTGGGCCAAAGTTCATTCAAACTGAATTCCTTCACAGAAATCAGTGGGCAAGAAAACCTGGTGTGACCGGGCCTTTAGTTTGCCCATACCCTTGTGCAAATGTCATTCCCTCCATCAAATCGGCCACCTCCCTTTGTATGTGCTAACCTAGTTATTTGCTATTAATGGTCACCACCCTATGCAGGCAGTATGTTACATCACCAGCCAAGGTGAACAAACATGGCTTGAATGTTAAAGGAGGTGAAGTGGTCGGGAGTGTGATCAAGTGGGAGACTAATTGAGACATGCACATTCGATACTTGTCAGTTACAGAGAAGATTTCTGCACGGTTTCGTCAGCTTCCGCTATGCAAACACAGAAAAGAAAAAAAAAAACAATTCACAGATGCTCACACGCAGCATATCAAATGTGACAAACTTCAATGGAAAGTGATGAAAAATATGAGGAAGGCACGACTGGATGGCTGGGTCACCCCTTTGATCTTCTGGGATTCTTGGTGAATTCTTTTAACTGCGTTATCCACATGGTTTGGTTGGAGGGGGTGGGCGGAAAACAGATTGCAATTTCTGTAAATCACATGAGGGTAATGCAGTCTGCCACAAACAGGAAGCGACAAATCAATAAATATGCTAAACCAGTCAAACAAACTGCGATGTTAGAGAGTTTTTTTGGTGGATGCACCAGTCTATCATCAACAGCAGAAAATCTACAGAGATGTAGTTACACAAAACACACACAGTTTCTCTGTCAGTATGTGAAGGTGCCATGAGTCCCATTAGCAATGTGACTCCTGACATTATGCTCAAAGGTGACCTCAATAACACCTCCTGTTCTTACGCTGCTTAAAAGATTAACTGTGGTCTCAACCAGTGGTCTACCTGCCATACACTCATAAACACACACACACGTACGCATGAAGGAAAATGATCGGTTACCTTCAAAGCGTGGACTATGGAGGGCACTTTGAAGGAGGTGATTAAAACACAGGAGGGTTCCATACGGTGGTGGCAGATGAAACACTTACTGTATATTAGGTGTCCATCACAGCCAATCACAATGCAGCACAAAGATGCAAGTGTTGTCACATGCTGATGGAGAGGGCCACTAGGACTGGGTCAACAGTGAAACCTTGTTATCTAGAGAGGTTGTCGATTGTAATCTTGTGCTCGCTTGCATAAAAACAAATTACCTCAATAGTAAGTAAACCATTGCCCTATGTGGATATAGTATCAAAGTCAAGGAGTGTACGTATATGCGACAAGCTGCATTCCTAAAAAACCAAAAAAAAATTACCGGATTATAAGATCACCAAAAGATGGTGGATCTGTTGTATTCTATGCGGGGCATACTGCAGCTCCATGGCCGAAAACAGCCATTAAACAATTTTATTTTTATTCCTTCAATCTCAATAAACGGATTTATTCAATTTTGCCACTTTCACCACCAAGTATTCACACAAAACCAGCAGTTTTTTTTCCACAGGGCTTTTACAAAAGGACTTGATAACATTATGGGACAATGAGTCTGCTGGACAGAGAGAGAGGGCGTTGATTTGAGGGGCAGCTGAAGAGGCATCGATATCTGTGACACGGGAGGGATTGCTGGTGTCTGTAATCATTTGATGACTCAATGCATCGACCCAGTCCCAGAGTGCGGAGAGGAGAGGAGGCACAGACGGGGCATACTGATGGTGATTGGTACAGAAGCGAACCACTGATTGCAGCCTCACGGCGGCTGATGCTGACATTTTCATCCAATTAGCACAGCTTACCGTCATCAAAGAAAACGAAACTTTGAGACTTGTCTGCATGGAGGGTGGGAGAGAAAAAAATATGAAGAGGAGAGACCACAGAGTCAGTTCAGTCACCTTTTCTGATCAACAGGTGAGCAGTTTCTTCCACTTTACACAGACAAAGACTAAAGAAAGACACACACACACACACACACACACACACACTCATGCACACACACACAGACACACTTTCTGGTTAACAGGCACGCGCATAAATATCTCTTCTGAACAGAAGCTTCATTTCCTGCCCTCCTTTACCTCATGCATATTAAATATCATTTTCCAGAGAAAATCCCTCAATGTCTCGTCTTTGTTGGGTGCAGGGAGAGATCTTATCTTGATTACCGTCTACGGGCTATTGCCAAAAATTGGATTTTATCACAGATAGTGGTTATGTGTTTAGCTGGTGCAAAGAAAACCCAAAGACGTCAATGAAGAGATCACGACAAGAAAAATGACATGTACAGCCACCGATTTTTTTTTTTTTTTTCATGTGGGTAAAGAGCTCGAATTAATGGCTTCAATTTAGTATTCTGATCAGTCCTGCAGAATGTTACAGAGAGATTTGCACAGTGGAAAGTCACGCCGCTGGCCCTGGAAACGATATATCATTATAATGGAGAGGCATAGTCGCAGGATTCAGAAAACACGCAGCACCTTTCCTGTTGAACGGGGCTAATTATTTCCAGAATATTTACAGCACCTGTTGTCCGGGAAGAAAACAATGTAATAGATGCTCATGTATTTCTGAAATCTTTAAACAAGTTGTATGAGATTTTGCCTGTGGGTCACAAAACGCCTGACTGCAGGAACGGTTTCGCAGTTGCACATTTTGTTAACATACCTTTGACTACATACAGGCACGTTTGCAGCTTTTCAGTTTGATTTGAGTTGGCAAAATAAAACAAAAAAATAACATAGGAGAAAAGGAGAATTATGTAAATGGGGCAAAGTGGAGAGCTGGCAAGATCGATCAAAGGTGACAGCAGTTTAGGAAGAAATTATAATACAGTTGTCAAAAAAACCTGCAAAATCAGTGCCCGAGCACTGTAGCTTTGAGTGACATCACAGGGGAAGAGAGGATATACATTTATGCTGTACATCACTACTCAAAATATTGACAATTAGTTGTTCTGTGGCAGCTGCTCGTCACCTTCAGCATTCCATAATAATTTATGTTACTTTCTGAGTATGTTAAAGAATTATGTGTTTTATTGAATAGAAGCAGGTTTAGTGTGCATAGCAGTGATTTTAGTAATATTATTATCAATGCATTGCATCATCAGCACAATGTGTATGCTGTGCTCCATCACCGAATCCCAAGACAAAAGTGAGTCAAAAAAACACAGCACAAGTTGGCCTTCAAAAATCGACTCCTCTACACAAGTTGTAGCAGGACTAATTATCTCTGCAGGCTTTCATCTTTTTTTTTTACTTCTGTAATTCTCTGTTCTTTCTGTGCCTATTATAATCGAGCCCTGTTCTCTTTATCTCGCAGCGGTACAGTATTACACTCCAAACGAGCTGGTCTGCTCGCCAGCTGTATCGCCCCGCTGTGGCAGAGTAGAACGCAGATACGCCAGAAATTAATACCTGAAGAGATGTGTCCTGTCGATAATATACTTACGTGCAAAATGAATGTATTTCCCACAGGAAGAGCCTTTCTTCCTCCCCCCCGGAGATTTTTTTTCTTTCCCCTCAACACTGACATGAGTGTTTCACATGTGAATGTGCCTGCACTTAATTCAGGGAACCTGCCAGCAACGTGGGGTTCCTTACTCTGAATTCCAACTGCAACACATCACACTGTGGAGAGGCATTTCCCAGCGAGGGATCAACTTTTGAAGTTCTGAATATTTTTATAAAATTATCTAAAAATTCAAAAACTAAAGTGTCAGTTAACTGAAATCCACAGACCTGTTTTGTGATATGAATGCATTTGTATTTTTTCTGTAAATAGCTGTGTTATATCATCTGTAAATATAATTTTAAGCTGCAGAACAATAGTGCTGCTCATTTGCAAGTTTGAAATTGTAAATCTTTAGCACTTTGTATTTGTTGCATAATTGTACAATTGTTACATCATTCATCCTCAGTACAATTAATTATCACCCAATTCTCATCCACTATTTTCCTCTTCCTTCTGCTGCAACTAATTAATTTCCCAAGGGTAATATCTCAAGTTTCAACTAATTTAGGACTATATACTATAATTGTTTTTGTGAACCAACAATAAGTGCCAATCTATGGCTTTAGATTCTTTTGTTATAATAAAGTATTTCCTATATAAAAACAGTTTCCTTTATTTTTCTATGCTGCTTTATGCATCTTCAAAATTAAATGTTCGAACTGATTTTGAGAAAAGCCCAGTATTGCATGGGAAGCCGTTTTTGTTAAGATGGCAGCCACACAGAGGAAGAAAGTCTCTTTGTGGCATTTTCTGGGGCGACAACGGTCAAGTAGCACCAGCCACCGCAGCTTGAGAGTCTCAGAGAGCCATGTGAAAAGCTAAGTGAGTGATCGATGACAGAAGTCAATTATCACCTCACCGATCTGTCAGAGGTGCTGCGTGGGGCGAGCTCACACACACCGCCTACCCCCACTTAACAATCAACAACTGCGGACGCCGGCCCAGCTGGACAGGAAAACACTGGACACATACAGTTATGTATGTGACAGGCAGCCCTTACACTACCATTACCTCCACATGCTCTTACAGTGGTTACAAAACCCCTCTTATGTTATTTTACCCATAACCCTACAGCAAACCTTTTATAGCCAGAATAAATATGATGATCAATGAAGTGGAAGAAACTCATATTCTCTGTAGCATTAACTAGAAGGAAAGTGTGAGTACACACATCTGCCTGGCTCTTAGAAAATAAAAAGAAAAGGAAAAAGGAAGTAGTTTGATAATCTGCACTGAACCGTACAAACTCATAGATCACAACATCGTGAATATAGCTGACCTGTCACATCAAGATCCAAACATTATTTCCTGAGAAACTGACACATCAAAATGCCCTTTTCTGGAAATGTTAGTCAAATCGATTCCTGGAACCAAAATTGAATGTGTTCCTCCCCAACCCTTGCCCCATCCTTGCACCAAGTTTGGTGCAAATAGGTTCAGTTCTTTTTGTGTCCAACTGCTGAAAAACAGACATGGGTGAAAATATACATCCTTAATGGACTGTTTCACTGATTTACAATGTTTTTAAGTAAACAAGAAAAATGTCGACCTGCTTTAAATGACATCCAGTGACAGCAGTGAAAAGAATAAACCAAAACATCTCAGAAATACTTTTAACTAGAAAATATTTCAAGGCTGAACATTTCCCCAAAACCAGAAGTGCAAGTGGATTTCTCTCTCTCTCTTGCCCTCTCTCTTTTGGACTTCATGGCTTTAGGGGATAGAGAATATGGGGATGACATTTATTCATCTATGGAGATATGACTCAAAATGTGAAATTTTGTTCAAAAATGTCCTGGATCAAGATACTGATCCTGATCACTCCCAAAATTTAATGGTTTCTAAGTTAGACCAAAAGTCACCTCTGCTAAAAAAAAAAAAAAAAAAAAAAAAAAAAAATTTAAAATTTAAAAATATCCCTTTTTGTGTAATCCTGCTAAAAAACAGACAGACAGAACCAAAAACATAACATTCGAAAAATATGAAGTACAGCTCAGCCATGAATGGAAACTATGCTTTTTGTTGTTTTGTTTTGATCATCAGCTGTGCACTCTTTATCGATCATTATCAGATGTATTTAGGTCAGGTATCAGATGTTATGGGGTTTGTACGTTGTGTGCGCAAGTGTGTGTGTGACAGAGAGAGAGAAAGATGCTTCTTTGCTGCTTCATACAAGCAAATTGTGGGATCTCTGCTTACCGTTGACCTCCTGAGCGCCTGCATCTGTGAAAAGCATGCTCATCACCTCCTCGAAGTTGCAGGCGGGCTCGGACGCATGGCTGTCCTGACCCACGTGGTGCAGCATTCTCTTCAGGACATCGTCCAGGGAGGCAGCCGTCTCGTCCAGCAGGATGCTGGCCCGTGCCAAGAAGCCATCCAGGTCCCGGTGAGCCCGAACCTCCTCCTCAAAGTTCATCAGCTTCACATACTGCGGAGAGAATCGATCAAGCCCATCAGTGTCATTTTTTAAAACTGACACATCAAAACACAATCTATCTTATCTTCTGCAGAGCTTAATGCAAATCATAATACTAATTTTACATGGTTGTCTGGTTGTATCTATCAATTATCATCTTAGGTGTATTTCTAAGCTACAAAAATGTACCACTATTTCTTGTAAAGCTTTGCAGAAACTGTATGGAAAAAACCTGATTTCATCCCTAAACTGGTTGAATTAGAAAATAAATTGGTCTCAACCAGTTTTGGGTCAAGACCAACTAATTTTAGAATCAACCCATCCCCAGCAATGTTTCCTTGTTTAATGTTCAGTTTGTAGTGGCTCTCTATGCCTGATTCATCCAATCAAAGTTTTCCCAAAAGTTGACACTTCTTGTTGCACTTGACTATATTTGTGGCAGTTTTTTTTCTGTTGCTGTTTACCACCAATGCAGCTTTGCAGCTAGCAAGATATGCAGGAAGATGATGCTGATATTCCAGATCATGCCCACAAAACTCTGTGTATCCAACTAGCAGGAAAAAATGTGATATGAATTCATGAAGATGTTGGAGATGTGGGTGTAGATTCAGAGTTCTGGGACCAGGCCACCAAAATCACCAGTGCAACTGTAAGATTTTCTTCAGGTAATACATCAGTTCCAGTGGAATCTTAAAGGTACAGAATTAATCCACGGGTACAGAGAAGAAGCTTTTATATCACCAAATTCACATACTGGGTTTGTACACCACAAGTCTAAAAGGCCTATAGACCTTCAAGAAAAGTTCAAGTTTTTTTTTAATACTGCATGGAGAACATGCTTCACCCCTACAAAGTTCACTAAAAGTGGACTACTGATGTCTAAGATTCACCTGAAAGACAGTGAAATGGACAGAGAGAAAAACACAGCTCAATCAAGAGCCCAGACGCTCGCCAGTCCTCGATTTCATTGATCGTGCGATCGACGGAAATTCTGAAGATGAGTGGATTCCCTGCTGTTCTTTTTAAAAAATAAAACAAGCACTGAGCAGAAGGTCCACGTCTGGAGCCTTTGGAGCTATTTGTGTACATAAATAAATTTGATTTTGTTCGTAGGAATCTGTCAAGGCTCAGGTGTGAGTCTTTTTTAGTAACTTCGGGCCAAGTGATTAAAGGAAGTTCAGAATAAACTGAACTCATTGTTTCATGATTTATTTCTAGTCACTGTGCAAAATGGGTGATGCATATGTGGCAAATGGAGCGCTGGGCTGATTTTCAATTCTGAGGAGATTTCTTGAGTAATTAATGAAGAAAATGAAAGTGTGCAGCTGTTGCAGACACATAACCACGTCAAAATTAATAAATTAATGAATTCATTAGCAATTATTAATATAGATAAAAGCAAATAAACAGATTGATAAAAAATTTATAAATAAATAAATCACTTGGTGAGAAAGTATGCATATGAGCATATAAAATTGATAAAGGGAGAGTGCAAACAAAGAGGACAGAAATACAGAATGGGGAGATTAGTGAAAGGAAGCAGGCGAGCTGTTGGCAGGAAACAAGGCACAACAACAAAGTCAAACACCAGACGGCCCTTGGTCACTAGTTTAAACTATTGTTGTCCTGGTGCTGCTTTAAACTCCCTGAACTGTGGAGGTGGAGAAACATCCATTTATCTCCGGTGTGAGAGATCAAGCGTACGCACAGAAACCTGTGAATATTATTAGTAATTGCAAAGAAAAACTTACCCTGCAAAATGGTTGAGGGGGTAGAAGTACAAAGCTTTTTTGTTCATTTTTTGAAGATGTTTTTATTAAATATTGGTGATTTCCTTTGAGAATACTAATATATTTGAGATGATTTATATTCTGACTGTACACTACTCTGTTTCACACACGCACTCTCCAATTTCAGTCTGGCTTTCATGCTCACTTGTGCTGTTCAGCCCTTACATGCTCCCGCTGTGAACTACACTCAGGGACGTGGGGGTTGATTTGCAAAGCTATGCTGACGATTATTGCATTACCATATGACACACAACTATCAGTCCTATTGATAAAGGGTATAAATAAAATCAACTCACAGATTTCACAGAATTAATTGCAGGTGAAGAGAGATATGCACCAGAAATTGTAATGATTGGTGCAAGTGCTCAGAGAGAGAAGCTTTGCATCAATTTAGTTGTGAGTTTGAAGTTTGATCCAGACATTAAAACTGCATTTAATCATTTTAGGAATATTCCCTCAGTATAACCCTTCCTCTTTTTAGGCAGACTGTGAAAAGATCTTCATCACCAGCAGGCTTGGTTACCGTAATTCTCTGTTGTCTGCCCTGGAAAGCTGGAGATAAAATGCAGATTATCTAGGATGCAGCAGCAGCAGCTCATATGCTGACCAAGGCCAGAGGCAGGGGACACAGTACACCTGTTTAACAGTCCTGTCACTGAGAGCAGGCTTTAAAACACTCATTCAGTCAAACTTGGCAGTTTAAATTATGTCTTTGAGCACCTGATATTCTAATACAGCATGCTCCTCTATTCCTATAGTCTCTAGGCTAGGACTAATATTTCCATACATTCTTAGCAATTCACATTGCTAAAAAATTCAATAAAACATTTAGCATTTCTCCAGGGCAGGTGCTATGAAAATAAAGACTCTTTTTTCTGGGTTTTTTGAACATATTGTTCAGTATATTCAGCCACGAAAATCAATCAGTGTTTTGAAATGAAAAATCAGGTCTCCCCATGCCACGTGAAGGAAAGCTGTAATGCAGAGAGTTTCTCATTCATTCATAAGAAAGCAAATGAATGATGTAGCAATGCAGAAGCAGTAAACACGTAACGTCTCGAGTTATCCATCAAATCGACAGGACCATCAAACAGGCAATAGCATCGGCGATGTTTTATGGAGACACACAACTCTGTGTGAGCCAGAGAGCGATTCCTCACATCCTATAACAGCAAAAACTGCATCAGCAAAATATCATGATGTAATTGGGATTTCCTCTATGTAAGTTCCATATCAGCATGATCCTGGTAGATTTTAAAGAACCTGATTTATAAGGCCCCATTGTGCTCACATCCTTTGTTTTAACCCATGGAGATGTGCATAAGCCAACTGCTGTATACATAAACAGTATATATTTATAATAAATGTGCCACTGCCTTTCCTAAAACACTAACACCAGAAAATATGAGCCAGCCACCAGCATGGTGCCATGAAAACATAAACAGTGGCAGACAGCAGTTTCACAGAAGATATACACACTGACAGCAGAGCTATTCAGCTGTCAAGCACATCTTAAATAAATTGGATTAGTTTTTAAACATCGCTGTACTTCAAGTTTTCACAATAGAACCATGGATAATGGAGGAAAACATAAGCTTGGACTCTCTGTATTAAATGAATCAGTAACAGAAAATCTTGATAAGGACATCCCTCCATGTAATAAAGCTTTGCAAAAGTTCTCAGTCTGTGTCACTTATTAAATTATCCCCTCCAGTCTTTCAATCGCTGCTCCTACCTAATCTTTTTTTGGGTCTTTATAAATAATGTCTCGACCTTTGTGTACAAAAGGTTTTAACATATAAACAGGGCATTACTCACTTGGTGCACAGTGGCTACACTTTAGCATCTCAACACCTTATTTTCTGGTCTCCTATTTTTGAAGATGATCTCAGGTAAATTCAGACTTTATCCCCTGATCCAACTGTCCTGATGTTGATCTGCGCCAAGGCTCCACTTAGGATACCACTGGACTGCTTTCCCTCACAAGTACGTTCAATTTCAAATGAAACCAAAACTAGTTTGTTTCATTCCCATGATAAAAACATTATGGGCCGTTCTGCCAGATTTAGGTGTATCTTTTAAATCAGACATCCTTTACAGAGCAATCTGAACTGAGCTGAAGTGGGATGTTGCAATCGCCATCATGTTCGCTTTTTAGTAGTATTGCATTACATTTAATTCAGTGACTATTGCTACTTACCCTTCTTGATGTATTCAGTAACACACAACCAGAGTCATCAGCATCTGAGAGAAAAAGAAGAGGCACATTAGACTTTGAAAGCATTTGCACTGTAATGAAACATGCACCATTACATATGCATTTCTGCAATTAATATGTAAGTAACACTGGAGTGATTTTGGCACCTCATCATATTCATTAACAACCGGGAGGTGCTCCTGTCTTTCTACGATGTATCCCAAACAATTGGGGAAGAATCTTCTGGTGTGTTGTTGGAATGAATTAAAATTTGGTGTGAAAAAAAGTCAATCTATAATCTGTCACCATCAAAAACATTGTCTGAGACCACAACACACACAGTGGCCTTGCAATAACATATAACCCCCCACCCTACTCCTCCCTACTGCAGTTTTCAAGCAATAAACCAGCATTTACTTTTGTAAAATCAGCATATTACATGTTAAAATTCATAACGTTTTAATGCTAATCTGTATGGTAATTATAAAGCTCCATATTTGCATTTGAAAGCATTTTAACCAACAAAGCATTCATTACTGACGGTGAAAATTCTGGAAATAAAGATCACAAGAAACAACCACTCAGCTCAGCCTGTGCAGAAAAGGAGCCCGAGACCCCCTTTTCTAATAGTGATGAAAATGTCAAGAGGCAAGTCTCTAAATGCTCTCATTGAACAGGGATTGGAAGTTCTCTGCTGATAAGGCTTTAATACAGGCGTCTGTGGAGCTGAGGCGAATGCTCAGATAAAGCACAAAGGTCTGGATTTTCCCAGTGCCGAAAAGCAAAGGAAAAAGAGGTAAAAACCTTTTATGCTGGAAAATAATATGGGGACAAACCTAGGGAATAAGGTTTTCAACACACTTCAGTCCCATAACGAGCAGGCTGTCAGTACCCTGCTGACTCTCATAAAACAGCCACCAAGTCAGCCACAACCATTACATAACACAGTTATCACAGTTTACTGTGGGGAGGATGTTATTAGGTTACCATGGGCTTTCCTCCTCTGCTCCGCGTGATGCACTGTGTCGGCTCCGTCTGGAAATCAATCAGCGCTTAACTCCACCCTCCAGCGATGAAAAAGCAAAGACCCCCCCCCCAATACACACACTCCCCCTTTAACAAGCCAATAAGCCTCAGGAAAGCACCAGGATATCATAATATCAATAATCCAGCCACAAGTGGACATGTTTTGAGTCTGCAGAAATAAAGGGGGGGGATGGGGGAGCTTTGCTCGCCATACCAAACACCTTGCCATCGTAAAAACCCCACAGGCAGCAGAGGAAGAAAGCGAGTCCGAAACCCCTACCTCTGGATGATGAGACCGTGGTGGTGGTGGGGGGGGCACGTGTCGTGTGCAGCGGATTTAGCTCATCAAAGCCTCACAATCAAAAAGCTCCCGGCCGGGCTGATCCACTCCCAGAGGGGAAAGGGAGCCACGGCTCTAATTGCTGTCAGGCTGCAGCCGTAAGGAGATATTCATATATTCATATAAGATTACCCCGTCCCCAATGATCACCTCTTTCTAATGGCCTCTGTATGTCTCAATATACTGTGTGGTTTAAAGTAATCCAGGAGAATTCCAGGGTTTAGGATTACTGAGGGGAAGTGTAGAAATGTGACACAGGCTTGTTTCCCTACTTGGCTCCTTACTTGATCAATGTGGCACTATAACGTTTCATTATATTCAGTCAGCCATGAGTGTTATGTAATCTCAGAGTGGAGTGTTGCATTATTTTAGTCATTAAGGGTTGCAGGGTGGTGACTCAGGATGGCTGAATTATTATGTGAAAAGAGAGATCTTGGCTCAAGTGTCCTTGGACTGGGGTTGGACAGTGTGCGCATTTCAAGTATGTGTTTGAAATTAAAAGTAATTGGTTTGACAGTGTGGAAAAATAGAAAAATATTACTCTTTGGTATCAAATGTTTCCAGGTTTTTTAGTTGTATATATTGTATTTTGTTTTAGCATATTATGCTCATGGAGAAAACCTGTTGTTTGTTGCAGATGTTAAATGTCCACTTTTACTGTATCAACCGTGGTCGAGGCTGATTATTAAGAAATGTATGGTCGTCAGTGAAAAAAATGCTTTAATGTGTGGGAAATTACACACTAATTGGATTAAAAGGATTAATCACTTACATTACATTCATTGAGTGTGAAAGTGAAAGAGTGAAAGGGAAAAAAACAGCAAAGTAAAGTTTTTTCCAAAAACCAAACTGTCTCAGAGAAAATAATTCAATTCAGAAGCACTGTTACGAGCCCTGGTGAAAACCCTTGACCTCAGCAAACAAATGTCCTTGCAAATATATGTGAATATTTTAGAAGTTGGCCTCTCACGCAGTTCTTAGTTTCAAGAAAGTATTTTGTACAAAAATATAACTTTGACATCCTTAATTAGTCTGCTTACCAGTTTATGAGCTGAGAAACAAAGATTTTATTCCCTGAACAATTTTAATTTCTCTGCCTTAAAAATTAGATATTTTAATGGGAAATGATTATATTTTTCAAGAAAATGTATTAGTTCACTCTTTACACTCTGTAAACTCCACTCATGGTTTTCAAGGTCAAGTAATGACCTGAGTCAAGTTTCCACTGTGAGAGACGGCTGTCCTTCCTCATGACTTTTCCCACTTTAGCGTTCAGCCAAATTGATTGAACTGAAGTGGAACTGAGCCCAGCGCCGGCAGAAATATAATCATGAAATCAATTCTATTTATGGAGAGCATCTGACAGCTTTATGACAAAGTTCTCTGAAGAGGGAAGAATGGATAAGTTCATGTCATAACAATAAAGAAGACGACAAACAAACAGCATCCTTGTGTAACCAGCTGACAACGTTTTCTGTAAACTCTTCAATTTCCAATCTTAAAACACAGAGAATCCTCTGGAATCTTGGTACACTCAGTTTTCAGTTCATTAGGTACACCTAGCTCAAACCACTGCAGTCTAATACAACTGTTCCATGTTGTTTGCGGCAAGAGAAAAACTCATAGATTTCACATTCCACTCCATCATTAAAAGGTGTTTTGCTCATTTCAATGCCAGTTTTAGTTTTGTTTTGGTTTTTTACTGCATTTTTATGCGCACACAATTTAAGTTACAAGAAAAGCTTAAGGTTGCATAATCAAAGTAACTGAAATATCGTTATTAAGTCAACTCCATAGTACACATACAAGTTAAAGGTATATTTTTTCTATCTGTATGGACTCATTCACGTCATTTCAGTGTTTTAAAGATGAATCCTCCCTTTCCTCTGGACTCTGATGGCATCTTGGTAAATAAAATGCAGTGCAAAGTATGCAACTCTACTTTGGGAGCCGTTAATACAAAAACTGTTTTTAAATAACTCTATAACTATAAAACATATCTGTAGCACGGTAAATATCCAACAGGCACAATATCATAAAGGTCAAGATTGAATACTGTCCCAGAAACCAGGCTAGCAGAATTATAAAAGCATTCAAAACACATTTTCTCATGAAAGAAACCACTGTGAAATATAGGGGGAGAAATGAATTAATTATAACAGACAGATGTTTCTGAAATTAGATTTAGGTTGGAGCTGCTGTCTCTGGGTCTGATGCAATCACTGAGCTTTTTGCTTTTGCAAACCACTGCTTATTTAGCCAGTCAGGATGTGATTTGAAGTCCTGTTCAGAGTCTTACACTGCTTTGACATGGTGGACGTGCGGGCCGCTTTGGAATACATCAAATAACATAACAATTTGTGACATAAATTAAAAGCAGGAACAGGCACGCAAAGGGCTAATTACACTGGGATCAAATGTATGTGACAACTTGACTTGGGGGGAGGGGTGCTGCTGGAAACAAAAACAAACACAAATCAACATTCAGTTGTGCTGGCAATGAATAATGCACTGAAAATCTGGGAATAGACACTGTTGGGCATGAAAAACATTCTGCACTTGCAGGTGAGAATTTATTATATTACAGCTCTATACATTCATCATCTATACTGCCATCATTTTATCTGGTTAGACATTTGTGATAAATTTTGTCCTAGATTCATGGGCAAAAACATTTTTTGGGAGGTCACAGAAACCTTGACCTCTGATGACTGACCACCAAAATCTAATCTGTTCATCCTCAGGTCCAAGTTCACTTTTGTGCCAAATCTGAAGGCATTCCCTTGAGGTGTATGCACGTCTCTCACAGGCACACCATGAAGTGAAGGACTATGCCTTCATCAGCAAAACAGAGATCAACATTTATGGAAATGAGCACTGAATACAATCTGCGTGCCCACTTTTTACATATAAAACTGACATCCATAACACCTGTCCAAACTGAGAGAGAGGCTTGCTGTTTCCTTCCTCTAACTTGTTCCCATCATGCATCACTCTGTCTCTCTTGTCAGATGCCTTAAGTGTTACTATGTATGGAGAATCAGCCCAACTGACATGGTCACCTGTCACATTCAACGGGAAACGGGCATCTCTCTCCCTCTCTTTCCTGCTCTCCCCCCGTGGTGCACCTGAGACTGTTGCCACGGCAACGGCGACCTGTTGACCCGTGGGGTTTCTGGCGACAGGGTCAAAATCATCTGCACCTGCAGCTGAGGAGCTGTCTGTCAAGTCAACACCTGCCATCGGGCTCTGGATGGACTCACACCCTGGCAGACCTCTACAGAAATGAGTTTAAACTTGTTTGAGGATTTTTCCAGGCGATTTTTCTTTTTGCGCTCTTTTTGAATGATGCTGTGGAGGTCTGCCACGACTGCAGACCTGCACACTGCCTTTGAAGAAGCCTCATGTTAGAGTGTAAAACTACTCCAAAAAGGCTGAAGTGCAAGGAGCAAAATAATTCACCTGGTCATACTGATCACACAGCAGAGCTTTTCTACAAATATCCAAGCGAGACGTTTACTTAAACTTTGGTTGTTGCTCATTTTTCCGCTAATATTTCATTTAACAGCTTTCAGATGCTATAAATATGAACAGTTATGAGATGAAGGTGAAGAATTTTAAGCACCTCCTCTCTTTCACTCGCTTTTCTTGCACCATTTTGCTTCCTCTGTCTCCCTCTATTTCCTCCTCACCCTTTCTTCCCTCCTTATCCCCACCACACCCTAACCCCCGGTGCCCTCTCAATCCCTCTCTCTCTGTCTCACTCCTTCTCCATGCACTGACCTGGCCCAGGGCTGATCTGGTTGTCATAGAGGTGGATGTCGTCTCCGCAGGCGATCGGCGAGTCCTGTCCCTCCTCTCGGCCCTCGCTGCCCTCCTCCTGCTCCGCCTCCCGCTGCTCTGGGGACACAACAGCACAGGGTCACCTCCTGGACCTCAATGGCTACCAGGCGGGGCAGCAAACCCACTTTTATACTTTTGTTGTCATTGTTATTATCCACAGCCAAAGTAACAGGCAAGATTTCAACAGCGATGCTTATACCATTACAAATAAGTTACTCATTAGTGGGAAGTTTTACTGGAGGAGTTCCTGCAATTTCTACTTCTTTCTTTTTTGCTCATACCTCTAATTATCATAATCCCACAAAATGTGAAAAGTTAAAGCTGAATTATGCTAAAGTAAAATGTCATGTCAGGGCTTAACAAAAAGTTTACACAAGATATTATACTTTTCTGTGACAGGTGATCAAGGAGTCAGTGAACCATCCTGACACTGTAATACACATCTTTTCAAGATAATACTGTTTTAGTCTCACCTGAGAAGCTTCCATGTGAACTATACACTCAGGTTTCACTCCAGTGTTCCTTTTTATGTTTTTTCACCCAAAAATTATTTTGGTTCAATGTGAAACAGTGTCGTCTACTGAGGTTGTATGAAAGTCTTTAAACTTCAGATTAGAACAGCAAACAGGCTGTATTGTATTTTTCTTATGTTTTTGTAGGTTTTCAAATAACTATTATATTCATAATTTAATCATCTACCAATTATTTCCTAGAGACTGCAGAGATTGTCTGGAGATTCTGCAGAATCAGAGTCATAAACTAATAAAAGGTATGTTCAAAGAGTTTAATGTGTTCACATCTAAAACCATCTAAATCAAACAACACCCAAAGATGCAGCTCACTTTGTTTTGAAACTGTCTCACGCAAAAAAAAGGGGTATGCTTGTCTTACTTGTTATTTGCCGCTACTTGTATTAGTATTTATTTTATGATGTGTAATTTTATTTATATTTCAGCTGTGGCTTACTAACATCTGGCAAGGTACAATGCATACAAATTTATCCCCTGCTGATCAATGGGCACTGTTCCTGTCAGAATAAATAAAATGTCCTGGAAATAGCATCTTGACGTCAGTGAGAGCAGCACAAACAGATGTTCTGCAGTACCTGTTCTCACTGATTTACCTGAGAGGGATTTATTAAAGCATAAACAGCTTTAAGCCTAAAAATCTAAAAATGGCAGCAAATGGCATAAATTGTCAAAGGAAATTGCAGAACGCAAGTTGGTCAGCGGTTGTTTGAGGCTGAAGACGAGTCTTTCATGAATCAGCGGGTAGATGCAGCTTTTTTGTTTTGTTTTGTTTCGTTTTGGTGAGTAATGGTCAGGATTTTGTATGGTGGAGAGCATCACACGACCCAGCCTGGAGCCTGTTTTTATGACTCATCCCATTCTCTCCCTCTCTCTCTATTCCTGACACAGCAGCCCCTTAAATCCAATCCTGCACTGTAACTAGTGGGCTCCCAAATACCATCCAGTGAGCGGCTTGACACAACGAGAACAATATCTCATACTTGCTCTTTATCTGCTGACCTTATCCACGAGGAGGCCCCAATTTCAGTTCATTCAGTTTGTCGTGCGCTGGGATCATCCCTCAGCACTTGACATTATTTGAACCTTTCTGTGTCGTCACCTTGCCTACATCCCTCTGTGCCTCAGACTCACCGGCTGGGCTCTGACTTTCAAATCACCTTGGGCGAGAGCGGCGGCTGCCGAGCAGCAGAAAGAAATCGACATTTCGCTCTAAAAACACAAGTTATTCAATGTTTATGACTAATATTGCGCTGCAATTCCTCTAGTCTATCCTCCTTTTAATTTTTCTTATGAAGCAATCTTTATCTTGTACAGTACTTAATTTAGAAATTAAACTCCAAATATGCAATTTACCATTCAGAATTAGGGCTGATTGTATCAAAAATCATAATCTGGCCTCTTCTCACAATGTGGTTTGAACAATAAATGGAATCAGCTCCACAGCATGTGAACTCAGATGAGCTGCACATGAAGCCGACCAGCGAATACAAGCATGCAACATGTAGAGGGAACAAGGGCCAGGGGATGAGGTCGTTTGATATGAAAACACTGAATGATTGATGCGTTTCCTTAAAATGGTGTGCAGTGTTCTGCAGCAGCCTCTGTCACAGAGCTGTGACACACCACAGAGTTACAAACAGGCCACGCTACAGCACATTTAAATCATTCAAGATGTTTTCACTTTGGTGCCTTGTGCTCTGAGAATTACTTGAGGACAGACGTCTACAGTTGTACAATGCAACAAACCACAGTTTTTATAGACAGCTCAATCTGTAGATTATTGTTTGGATTAATTTGTCCATAAAATATATCCAGATTGCTTGCTTTGCCCAAGTAAGAGTTTAAAATAGAGCTAAATCAATAACTCAGTGAACAGTTGCTTTTCTTTAAATATCTAATAATAAACTGAATATTTTAGGTGTTGGGTCTGTTGGTCCAACACAATAAGCAATTAAATGACACTGAGGCTGACAAAGCTTTAAAAGGAAACTGTGCTGACATTTAATGGACCAAATATTTAAAAGATTAACTGAGAAAACAATTAGTACATTAATAAAAAAAAGTGTTTATTGCAGCCCTTGTCCAACACTGACAACACTTACATTTTCAATTTAAATGAAATGAAACCAAAAAAAAAATGAAACTGCTCACATTTAAGAAGCTGGAAACAGAAGGCGATTAATTCTGTTGTTCAATGAATCAACTAAAGTTTTCATCTCAAATTTCCACTACTTTCAAAGCTTTAAATGGATCATTAGCCTATTAATGAGTAATCAGATCCTCTTGAGCCATTAAGGTGAAGGTTCTGTCGGTTCCAAACGAAGGTCATCTCATATTGTGTGGACCTTTCCAGGTTTGAAATCAACGAGAACAGTTAAAATTACAGGGTCTCTCACAGCACTTTAAAGCAGAGATGGCCACCTCACCTGAACTCCATGAATAAAAAATTACACGTTCACAAAGTGAGACATTAAGCTTCGAGGAAAACAGCTGAGTTACTATTTCATGCAGGAAATACCATGTGTTTAATGAGCGTGGTTAGCATTCAGACCTTTATTTTTTCACTTAGATCACAAGATGAAATGCATCAAGATCCGTTTTAACATTAATTTACTTCCTAAAAACCCAGAAATTCACCTCTGAAACAACCCGCAAGGTCGCCTCAAAATGTGATGTGAGAAAGCACAGTCCCTCCAGTGCATCCATGTACCCATCAAACAGACGAACGCATCATGACATTCATATTGTGCACACACTGCTTTGTTTTTTGTTTTCTATTCCAGTTAAAGAAAAGTACACCATTTAATCCTAAAATGTGCAGCCACAGTCAGACTTAGTCGCTAACAGTTACTTGTCAAAGCACACGTTAAGCGGGCATAAATATACGAATGCGCTGACAAAGAACATGGTGACACAGCTCCTCTGCCACCTCTGCAGTTCAACAATATCATGTCTCATGTTAAACTGCTCACATGACTTCTGTTCCCCAAGTGCATCCGATGAGCATTCGGCTTCAAGGCCACACTGCACTAATGAATCTCACCTTAGTGACTCCTTGCCAAAATTATGTAACTGCATTTATATCCTGATAAAAGGTTGCCTGATAAAGATGGTTATGTACGGCTGCAGCACAGGGAAGGCCTTCTGTGAATCTGATGAGTGAATTGGTGTGTTGCAGGAGGGGAATAATTGGCTTGGGGGGATGGGGGGGATGGGGGGGGACAGGGAGATCCAATGCAAGCATATTCTGTCCTGACTGCTTGTGCTGCACATACTAATTGGGTGTCTCTCCTTGGCTTGAAGGTAATGAAACTGCCGTTATCATAACAGCCTGAGCAAAGTTCATTATTTATATCCAAATGCAGTGGAGTGTGAGAGCTGGGAGAGTTTTCTGTTTCTGTGCTGCAGCTCTAATCTGTAAGACACATCTCTCGCTATGGATCTACTGTACAACGCACATCACTGGCAGCATTCAAAAGAAAAAAAAATTCCTCTACCTCGTTTCCCATCTGTTGAGACGATCATGTTTTTTTTTTGTTCACACTGCATCTCCAATGCATGGATTCCTTATTGGTTGGCTGCTTTGTTTTGCTTTGTGAAGAAATGGCTAATGTTGACAATGTCAGTGTATGGTGCTATTTGACGTGTCCAGGCGGTGACTCAGACTCACCCATTTCTTGAAAGAAGTATCCATTCTTGGACATCCCAGAGGGAGGCGCCTCTGCAGGGGAGAGAAGAAACAGAGAGAGAGAGAGAGAGAGAGAGATGGTGATCACTGAGGTGAATCTGGGCAGCATCAGGCCCTGCAGGGAGCCATTTTCATTTTGCAAAGGAGATGTCCATTATTTGCTATTATTTTCACAAAGTAATTTTTGGTATGGGAGACGGTTAGTAAATACAAATATGAGCCATCGTCAGACCTTTGTTGGTCATTTGGTGCTGATGCTTAAGTGGAAAAGACTTGTGCATTTGAACGTGAAGGACCTCATGGATGCAGAATGAAATATTATTCATTCATTCAGTTACTTTTGAAAGTATCTGCCCCCTAATGGCCAACAGGAGACACAACAATGGCTTCTTATGACACACTGAACCCATTGCCATGGGGTAAGTCTGGTGATATTCTACATTTCTGTGAAAAGACCAAACCCAACAGTGAATCGATCCCAGTAACAAGTACTGTCATGTAGCCAAAGCCTGACGTAGCTTATTCCTCTGTGCCACGGAGCTCCATTATTGTCCAAAATCTATAACGAACACCTCAGTGAATCACACAGCCGCACTGGGAGACATGTTCATTTATTAAAATGAACACACACCCACACAGTACTGCTGCCATAAATACTGATTGCCCACCAAAAGCGTATTAATCCGCAGATGAAAATAGTCCACAATAAATGCAGGGTTTACGCCTACCTGAGTGACGTTTTCTGAAAACTACCGTGCCAGATGTTTGAGAAAATAATGTGACCTTCTCTTCAAAAGTGTCTAAGTCTAAATTTGTGAGCTGTTTTGACCAACATCGATGTCTTCAGTAGAAACTTCTGGGCTCAGAGCCACAAACAGGCTAGGGAAGCCTTGAGAGACACTGTCACATTGTTGGCTTTTATCTTGTAATGGAATAAAAAAAACAGAACACTGGCAGCCTTATCTTCTAAAGTACTGACTAATGACTTTAATTTTCAGCAAAAATCACATCCTGTTGTTCTGGGTCTTGTATCCGAGTACAACAGACATTAATAATTTACTCCAGCCACAGCTAAAACAATTACCCCATTCAAATTCAACAGATCCCTAGCAAATGTGGTTGTTACAGTGGTTGTATGGAATGATGGTGGATAAATCATGTGAACATGTGAACATTTATATTTTAAATCCCTCTGATTATGAACCACCCTTAAATACATCACATAAAATGCTGCTGTTGACTTCGCAAAAAGCTAAACAAGTGTCACCGCTTGAAAACAGCTTGGTCAAATTCCCATGCTGTTTGATGGCAGGTCAGTTTTGGTGTCTAATGCAATGGGTGTGATGAGAGTGCGATCTGATGGAGATAAAACATAAATATTACCCTGGGCCGTGATGTGTTAAGGATTCTTTTCATTATTGAGTATTATGTAAATTATTTTCCAGACTGATCAATTCACTGTGGAGCCGACAAAATGCCGGAAAATATTCAAAATGCGAATGTTCCCACGTGGCCACGTCTTCAAATTGCTGATTTGACCACTTCCATAAAATGAATGGATTACATCTGCCACCACTATGAGAGAGGAAATGCTACGAGTTGAGGTTGAGTTGGCTGTCTTTTGTTGAAGAATGCTAACAACGACAACAGGTGGTTTTTGGAGAACATGAGTCTAACAAAAACCCCACGGTGTTTTCTTTCATGGCTTCCTCAAATATCGAAAGATGTTTAGGCTACAAAAATGTAGACTCAACATAGTGAAAACAGTGAAGATGCTTGTAAGACTTTCCCAGAGCCAAGGCAACCAACAGTCTAAACCCTACATTTGATATAAAAGTGAGAAAATGGCACATCTTCACATTGCAGAGGCTGAATTCCACAGCAAATATTTCTTGAAAAATGCCTTAAACAGTTAATTGTTGTGAATCAACTTTTCCAGCTCCAGCACTACCTGATAGCTGTTGATGCCCATATCTATACACTATGTCACACTGTCTTCTGGTTAACCTATGAGGACACTATGTGTGCACTGTTCCACTTGTTACTCTGATTCATTTGAACATTTAAATTAGGCAAAGCAGTGAAACACAGAGGCCATATTTTTCTCAGCCTGATGATCTCACAGATTTTCTTAACATTTGCCAAAACAGAAAAAAAACGAGCTGTTAGAAAGTGAATAGTCTATTTAGACTGTGTAATGCAGGTATGGTAAAAAGAAACTTTCTCTCTAAACAGGGCATTAGCTGTCAGATGTACTCAAAACAAGCTGGTCAACCCTGTGGTTCAACCAGAGGGCAAAAAGAAGAATTCCCTTCAGGCGATGAGAAGTGTTATCCGAAAAATGCGAGGCGCTTCATTCCTGACATGTTCATTAGGTAGAAATGTTAACAGGCAACGATACACACTCTTTTCATCAGCGAAAGGTCTCGACTTCACTAATGCATGCAGTGATAATCCATAGTGAATTCTGCTTCCAGGCATAAGCAATCGCTTTGCAATGGTGAGGGTGCAGCATTTTTTAAAATGGTGGATATCTCATTTTGGAATTAAACTTAATCTGGTGAAGAGCGCCACTACAAATGCAGAGAGAGAGAGAGAGGGGGACGGAGAATTTAGAGTACAACATTTCAGAGTGTTTGTCACGCGGCCCTGTGGATGCATGCGGCATTCGGATGGCACAGAAAGACGAGGCAGATACGGGGGGGTTACTTTGAAGGTTATTGAGACATTGTGGGGTGGGGGGGGGGGGTGGGGGCTCGCTACCAGACTCCAGTGAGGCTTTTCTTGAGCACTAAGCCAATATGTTTGCATATTCATCCTATAACCAGGGATCAACAACAATGACTTGCGGGTATTTCCCTGACTTGACTGCTAAAAAATCACAGGCAGCCCGGGACAAAGGGACACAGACTGGGGGTGGCATAAACACACACAGCTGTACAAGCATGTATACAACAATTTCTGTCTAATATCAGACATATAATCCATTAAAAAGTGTGTCTTTCCTCAACATTGTTAAATTTTTACTGACTTTCTGAAACTATGTGAAACTGATATAGAGGATTAGACATCAAGATCTCCTAAAGGTATTAATGTTAGAGCCAAGTAACACAACACAAACACAATTTTAATTACACAGAATATTCACTCAGGAGTGAAAGTACCTGGGAATCATTTATCCCCACAACAATTAGCTGGTTTAATTTACACAGGTAATGATGTGATGATGTAGTGTAGTTGCTAGTAGATGCAAGAAAGTCTCTCTTTGACTCTTTCTGGCGTGGTTGATGATGCATTTATTTTTCATGAACTTTTAAATGGTATCTGCAAACTGAGCATTCCCAGTGGAACACACACAATTCTAAAGTATTTTTTGGGGTTTGTTTGTTTTTTTAACAGATTTTTCTTTTGTGGCCCTTATTAAATGGTTATTAGAGAAGAGGCGGACAGGGAACATGGGTGGGGTAGAGAGGGGATGCATATATGCATATGTTTACTATGATGCCAAATTATTCCTTTAGGAGTACTCTGTGACATGCCCTGTAATCAGTCTGCCACCGGAGCACTCCTTAAAGGAGTGGTTTGACATCATGGTAAACATATGCTTTTAACCACAACCAAGTAATGTAAGGTTTAGTATAGCCTCTTCTTTCCTGAAATCCTTGGGTTGAACATACTGTATGTTTGCTCGGCTGGCATCAGACATTTTTTTAAAAGAAAAAGTCTAACTGTCGTGAGCCGTACCAATAAAGGTCACCTCTGGTGGCTGTGCTTGAATGCTGTATATCACATTTCATCTATAATTACATTATATACATTAAATGACATATAAATGGATGAGTGTCTGTGAAAAGAAAACAAGATTCTTCAGTGTAGCTTGACTTTAGACAAACAAACATTCAAAATATGAGCTGTGTGATGAAACTGCCGGGAGCTTCCTGCATAACCGGCACCGGACTTAGCTGATGATGGTAAGTTAAATTAATTTTAAGTGAAAAAAAATTTTTCACAATAGTGGAGAACAGCCTAAAATGTCCTCATTTCCTATGTTGTTGGTTATGTGACGCTTTTTCAAAACCAAGGTAAGCTGCAGTGGAATTAGCCCAAGTAGATGGTTGCACATTCTTCATTTTAGCTGGTAATTCTTTACATGATGATTAGTGATTTCTGATTCGTGAAAAGAGTCAGCAGAAAGTGAAAGAGTTCGTGAAAGAAAACTCCTCAATGGCCTTTTTTTCTCCACCTACCTTCGTCAAGTATCAAAATAATAATAATAAACATAAAACAAAAAACAATTCATTTCCCTCATCTGAGCAGCCATGTTAACAATAGACATGTGGGAACATTGCTCTGACATCCTCTGCTGCCTCGGTGTTACTGGGTGCATTTGATTGTGATGTCAGTCACATAAACGTAAATTTTCCCTTCACCTTCCCACACATCAACACGCAGGTCGATCACATCCCTGTTATGTGGTCTGTTTACCTGCAGCTACTGCATTAAACACATCTTCCACAGCAGAAACACTCAGTTTGACTATAAGCATAATGCATAAACAGAAATATATAGCATTTTGCCTCTCAGACACAGGCTTATTTCACCTTTCCTACAAAATCTTGGCAGAATTCTCTTCTACTGTGGTTATTTTTACATGTGCAGCTAAACAGAATAAACATAACTATGCTCACAGCTCAACGGCCTGAGGCACAGCCAGAGTCTTTGCATCAGTGTGTGTTGTACTTTAGTTTCATATCCCTCAGTTGGGATGAAGGTCATTACTTTATTATTGTTTCTGTTATTATTGTGGTTGTTAGGATGACATGCAACATGTTACACCACGGTGATGGGACTTTTGCATGTCAATCTCATGTCTCGACCAAGCATTGAGTGGCTATTTATGACTATTTCCATATTTCCATATTACTTTCAACATGGCGGAAGTCTGATCTGCGTGCTGTCATATTAATGTAAAGGCTAAGGCAGCACAAGGTTAAATAAATCACTCCACGATCATCTCTTATGCATCAGTTTAATTAACAACGAAATACTGAGTGAGCCAGTTCTACACTGATTCTTCTCATGTCAGGTCAGCATATACAATTATATTTTTTTCTCCTTGCAGCTTATAACTGTAATTATGGCTGAAAATCATTTTCATTATGAATTTATCTGCCAACTGATTTGTAAAAAGTGTTTCATCCAAGAAATGTGAAATTACACTAAAACAAAAAAGGCCATTACAGTTTCTCAGAGCTGATGACATTTATGTTCAACAGTCCCAACACACAAAAATGTTCAGTGTATTATTGTACATGACAAACTAAAGCAGCAAATGTTTCATTATGTGCTGTGTGTTGAACTCGAGTTCAAGTTGACATGGTATAATACCATGTAAAATAACAATTTTAAAGTAGATTTTGCACACGTGAGTCACTGTATCATCTAATAAAACAATTTGGTTTAGATCTATCTCTATTTTGATTGCAATAATAAGCATTTCTGTTCATGAAATTTCCACAGACAATAATATAAAGGTGGTGCCAAAAGAAATGCTATCACTATTTAAACCCAATTCCACTTTATTTCTAAAAAAAAATGTAAATAAAGTTATATTTTACAGACATACAATCCAGAGAAATAGAATTTAAGGAATGTGTTGATGTCTGGAGGATTCAACAATACAGCCTATTCAAATTCATATTAGTTTAAATTGATTCATGTGGTAGCATAACATGAGGCAATACTGTGTGATGTGATGCAAACATGACAAGCTGCACACCGTTCGGATGATTGGATTCACAGGGAATCCCTCTGGTGTTACCGTTCATTTTTATTTATTTCAACAACTTCAAAAGACTTTATTGAACTGTCAAAACAATGTCAACAACACCAAGTTTGTGGGCAACCCCCCACCAAATAACAAATAACAAGTTTGGAAGCTACAGTAAAAAGGTAATAAAAGTGTGGATGATGTGGTGACTTAAGATTTAATTTAATCTGGTCTCACTTTAGCAATTATGGGCTACTCACAATTATGCAGCTGCAACAGCAAAACTTTTACCCTCCAGAGGGGCAGCTCAGCCAAAGAGGGCAAATGAGGTTGTTGTGCGGGCAACTTTATCCCAGCCTTGTGCAAGTCCTTTGCTCATGATAGTAATTAATTATGGCTTCAAAAAAATATGTTTTAAAACCAATTAGCGATGCAGTCTCTGAGAGAACAGAAGATTCTCTTTTTCCTTGACGGCATGACTTTTTAATTCACCGTTGTTCAGCAGTGACATCGCTCTCTCGTGTGCATCACACGCCAAATAAATTGCACATTGTGGCTCTTTTCATTAATGTCTTCAGTGAATAAACATAACTGAATAAACTTGTTAGCTGACTCTCTGACTGGTGATGACAAGAAGCCATCACTTTAACAGATACAGGTAGATGTAGGTAGAAATTTTATACAGTTTATGCCTGAAAAGGCTGCATTTGTGATGGAAACAATACTGAACGAACCAATAAGATGATCAAACCCCTCAAAAAAATCCAAGCTTCATATAACTGAAAAGTGGGCAAAGGTTTAGTTGCAGAACATCAATAAACTTGGAGCTTCAAATGTTCAAAAAATATTGTAAATATGCACAGAGATGTTTGGAAACCACTGCACAAAGCCAAATGATTTTATTTCAACATCCTTGAGGGGCTCTTCTATTGGACTGCTCATTTATTTATGTGGCACATTGTGCCAACTTCCTGTGAACACTGTGCTCCTCTGAACTGAATCTTACTCTGAGTGCTGTGATCAGGAGCGGCATGGCGGCGAGCTGTTGGCACTGACAGATGCAGAGAAAAAGATTTGGGAGGATTGGAGGGGAATGCACGTCATGTATATTAGCGGCTCTGCCAGATCAATGAGAAATACGGCAGCAACATTACCCTGTTGTGAAACACCAAGGTTCTTTTTACAACCAAAGAGCTGTTGTTCTAAATTCAAGCACACAAAAAAGAAATACTAACTCCATTTTTTTTAGAAAGGAAGTAAATAACCTAGTACAACCTATTAATATTTTTGCCGGACAGAAATTGAAGTGAAGTTTTAGTCGTAGTTAGGGCAGGCAGTGGCGCAGAAGTTAAATGAGTTTTACTTGGGACCGCATTGTTTGTTTTGCTTATGAGTTAATACATTCTGCCTCTGCCTGCTGTAATGGGCTACACACATGCAGACAATTGTTGGACAGAGCTGATTAAAGACCTCTACATACTTCATGCTCTGATGGTCTTGTAGAGACAGATTCATTAGCAGTCATGACGGCCACTCAGCGTGAAAATCAGAAGCAACTAAAAGAGTCGGCGGAAACTGTGAGGTGGTAACCTGCTCATTGCACGCACACGATCATTGTACAGGTAGAGGTTAAGAACAGTGCCTTATTTTAACTTCAGTTATATCTCATACTATTACTATAATTAGAAAACTAACACTGTACAGTAGATTAAGCAGACATACTGCACATACATTAACCAACATCAAGACATAGTGATGTGTGTGTGTGTGTGTGTGTGCCTGGCAGCGTTTTCTGTTTTCCTTTTTTTTTTTTTTGCATTCTGGAGAAGCCACCATTGTGCCAATCCCTGACAGTGCAGTTGGCGCAACCTCAACGCTTCAAATTTTAACAAAGAGGCAGATCTGTGCACAAGCCGCAGTTGCATCATAGCAGAGGCACGCACTGATGCATGAGACGTGAGCCAACACAAGTAAACGTACCGCGCCTCAACGTCATCCCTTCTACAAACAAACATTCCCTATCCACTCCACTCTCTTCCATTTCCACTTACCCCCCAAAAGAACTCTTATTCATCCCCTACTTTGATGCCAAACTAGGCATCAATTAATGAGCTGCTTTATTACCATTTGCAGAAGGTCCTACACAAGGAAAAAAAAGCTAGAGAGAAAGGTAACAGCCAGACTAAAATACAGAGTAAAAGAAAAAGAAGGGAAAGTTAAAATTTATAATTCTATTTATAACTGTCTTTGCTACTTGTTGACCTTAACTGGGAGTGTGCAAAAAAAATGAACATTCATTTTCCAACACATAAACTGGCATCTATAAATAGTCAAAGTGAGGTGACAGTGTGTGAACATACATTAACATCTGTCCATTTTTCTGGAGCCACCTGTGAGATGAATAAGAGTGTGTCAGAAGAAATCTAATAAAAAAAAAAATAAAAAATTTAGCAGATATTATTTGCAGAGTAATTCTTGAGCCCAACACACAGTGATGTTTAAAATAACAATCAAAAGGCAAGTAAATCGTTTGAAGGCAACATTGTATTTTTCTGCGCTGACACTCTGTTTATGCTGCGCTTCTTTAGAGTCTGTTTCGATATGGCCACTGTAAAGCAATTCTTGATGATTCACTTTTACAGGTACTGTTACACAACAGCCCATTGTAAATTGCCACAGTCCAGTGTAATGGTCCCGTGTAATGATGGCTGCTCTCACAATGATGGAGATACAACACAATTTTTGAAACTGAGCTTTCTATTTTTTCCATCATTTCGTCATCATTTAAGCTGAGGCACTGCAGGAGACAGACCCAGTAATATGCAAACAGCTGCTTGAGGTCATGTCTGCATGTACTGTTTATATGGAACTCTGGCAAAGAATACATAAGCATATTTTTGAGCATACCATACAGACCCTTCCTTTAGCAAATTTACATTTAGGCATACAAACTGTAAATAAGATGCATAAACGCACAAGAAGCCTTTAAAATCTGATTTGAAATGTGATATTTTATGACGAAATAAATACAGCGATAAACAGAAGTCAGTGGCAAGAGAGCTCTTAAAGGAAGAGAGACACAGGAAGAGTTATGCGTGTAAAAGGATGCATGATAACTCTGCTGAAATGAGGAAGCTATCTTCTTGTAAGCAGGAAGTCAGAACTGGTTAGAATAGTATCACACATACATCTCATTGCCGTCAGTGATCCGCCGCGTGTGGGCGTCTGTGCTTAGACTCGGCCCTTTTCATCATCACCCAACACATACATGAGGGAAAATATCTGTCAGTCAAGTCGGGCTTACATGTCACAATACCCACAAGAAGCAAGGCAGCAACTGCGCCGTTCATCACTTGATATAGTGTCAGTACATGGCACATGACAAACTCTTTTCTTCCTGATAAAAACGAACCCTTGTCTGATACGAGCTATCTGCAAAGAAGATGGCAGGCAGCTGCTTGTCGCTGCTGCAGCGGTCACGGGTTTTTGTGCGTCGGTTTGAGGACTACTGACACAGCAAGTAGCAGCTGTTTGAAAAAGACAGACAGCGGGATTCCAGCTCAGAAACGTTACCTGAGATGTTCCTACAATTTCTGTCTCTACAAATACCCACGCGGGCCCCGAATCAAACACTAGCCGATCCTTCCCTCTGCTTTGAATGCACTTTTTGATCCTTGTGTTCTCAAAAGAAGAAAAAAAGAACTTGACTACCCACAATCCTAAAGAAGAGGCAGAAAAAACATCTGGATGAAGTACATGCAGGGATAGTGTTCCTGATTTGGAAGATCTAAGCAAAAACTGAGACAAGGCCCTGTAGGTGTATGCACGTGCCCACATTTAATTTAATTTACCACCTCCCTTACTAAATCACAGCGCCATTACAGCTAAACACTGCAGGGAAAAAAACAGCCTTTCCCTACCAGGCACGACACATTCATATAGAGAGCAGAACCATTTACAGGCAGCTGCTTTCAGTAAACAAAGCCAAGTGAGAATACTCCCTGAAGAATAAGTAAAGGCTCTTCACTCCATTAGAGGAGACGATCAGGCAAGAAACATATTATTAACATATGCTATAGGTATCCAGTTTGTCAATTTTGGTGATTGCAGACGCAATCTCCTGGTGCAAGCATGGCACAATCCTGTAGAGTCTAAAGCAGGATGAGTATATTTTTAGTAGAAGTACAATATCGGGGGTGAAGTTGGCATGGGGCTTAAATAACGGCCATCAAATATAATCCCCTTTAAAAGCAGCAGGCGATTTAGTATTTTAGGAAGAGGCAGGGACCAAATGTACATCACCAAATACTAATGTGGAGCTTTTGAAGATAAAATAAATACAGTGTATAATTGTTTGTATCTGGGGACATTTACTGAAGTAATTGGAAATAGACCTTTTTATCACTGCAGACATGAAAAGCATGAGGAGTAATCAACGGCATTAATGATGACTGGCATGTACTGTAGGTGAGCCAGTTTCCGCATTTGTTATTGTACATGCTGTGCTGACTCACTTCTAATGGAACAGAGCCTTTGTTAATGCTGGTAGTTGCACCTATGCTGTTTCCTTCCATCATAAGTCAAAAATTTCTGCTGTGGGGAAAAAAAGGTTCTGTACTGTCAGAAAACACAACAGCAGAAACTGACATCCGGATAACACAACAGGAAATGGTGTGAATTAGCTTAAAGGATGATATTTGACAATGATGGTCTATCTCTCAATACTGTCCAACTTCCACAGCCTGTCTAAGATGTTAAGCTTCCATTTTTTAAAAAAAAGGCTCAATAATTTCCTCCCTTCACTGGGTACTGTATTTGTTTTTCAAACAGGTGTAAAAAGTGTATTTGTTTGGAACAATAAAATCTAGAATGTCATCAGACTTATCCATGTCAAAGTAGAAAAATGTCAAGGCCTTTAGGATGTGTCCTGAGTATCCCTGTCCCACTGATAAATCAGATTCAGTAAATTGGGAGAATGGTATGTACAAATGATCAGAGACTATTGTGTTCCTGCTTTAGTAGAATAAGGTAACTCATTCAAAGGATATGTTTCCAAAAGCAGGTGCCGACACTGTATGACCTGTGATTAGCTAAGTCTGCATATGTAATACATCTGAACACTCCTGATTGTGTTTGCTGGCTGCTGAAAGGGAAGGATCTCATATGTTCTACCAGATTTTGTGGACCACTTCAGGTCAGAATCAGTCATTAATCTAACCCGGCACAGACAGACTGCATCAAAATAAGTGTTCTGTTATTGTTTATAACTACCCCAAGACAACTGGAAGTTGATTTAATCCGACCTTTGGGGTGTATGTATACAGGCAAGGGTGAAACCAATCCAGCCTCCCTTCCCGTGCAGGCTGATGTATCGCAGCGTGGCACAGGTACATGCAAAACAGACGCCAGACACCCCAGGAGGGACAAAGCATGGAATTTACAGGAGAGGTGAGGCTGAGAGTCTGAAGTGAAGAGGGCAAGAGATTAAAAAGTGCCCCCGCTGCGTTTGTAGGGGAATCTACGAGGGCTGGGCTGGCACCAGGGAGGAGGTCGGGCCTTTTGTTGGCTAATTGTGCCCACAGGCTCTCCTGGCACCCGTCCTCTCTGGAGTGGTGGTTTTTGAGAGATCCCAGACGGAGAGGGAATTCCTCCCGATGCTCCGCTCCGCATTTGGATAGGTCTGCTTTGCTCGTAGACACATTTTAAAAAGCAGGCCCACATTTGGCCTTTAGTCCGTCTTCTTTTCTTATTCCCAAGACATTTTTTTAAAGATCTTCAGTCAGCATGCTCATTGTAAATGGCATTTTACAATATGTGTTCACATGGAATTTCCCTATTGGCATGGGGGTATGCGGGAGTCTGAAGTTAGGTGACAGGGCACGCCTATGCATTTTGTTTTCTCAGGATTGAGGCACACTGAAAACATTTACTTTGACATACTTCATAGTAACATTGAACCTGTTAATAATCAAGTCAATATGTGTATTAGACAGAGGTTTGGCAACATGGAAAGAAAAAGGAAGTCAAAATGAATTATAGACTACAGCAGAAAAATACAGCTGGAAACCTTTTAATCAATCAGATATGTACATCACTTAATGGTCCCATATTCTGCTGTGATATTTGCAACTTGTCCTTGCCTTAAAAAACATTAAATTTAATATTTGGGGAATATTTCTTTAAAGATTTGGACTATTTGCCCAATAACAAGACATCTGAGGTCATGTGCAATGGGCTCATAGAGATTTTCATAGAAGTATTGTCCAGTATTGTCTTAAATTTAAAGATAAAAGTTACCCCCCCACACACCAAAAAAAAGATTTATCAGTAAGTATGAAGTAATCATTCATTGTAGCCACCACCCCTGGTAAAATGTGATGTAATGTGAATGTGAGCTTTAAGTTTACAGTACTACAGTTATGATGTGAACTTTTCATGAACTTTTCCTGAGTTCATCATTGATTCTTTTTTAAAGCATTCATGTAAAAACTGTAAAAACAAACACTTTTTATTCAGTGATAAAGTTTGGCCCTGTGAGCTGAATTTGATTATTTCTGTCATACTTTGTACTGAATGTGTGAATTTCACTCCACTGGGCAAGAAATTGTAATGAGCATTCACTCAGAAACCCTCAGGATAATTTGCAACATGTATTCATGTAGTCGCAGTAATCAAAATAACAGAAATAAATATCTTGTTTTTAACTGAATGAATAATCTTTAATTTTCACCAAAGGTTTTAACTTTCCTGCAACCAAATCTGATTCACTGTCATATTCTACATCTAGAAATTACTTGGTTCAACATGAAAACTGAATACCACTGATCTTCCTAAAAATATCATAAAATAAGGAAAATGTTATGAATATTACTTCATCATTTCACTATTTTTTTCATATTTTCTCTAAACCATGAAGTTACTTTCAGTGGTTTCATTTCACTGATTGGCTTACTGAAAACTTGTCGAGTCTGTTCAGGAAATATGCAAGTTGCAGCCTATAATAGCTTCCTTTTTTTTGCATATGACAGATAAATTCTAACCTTAGTTCCTTATCTCGGTACATGTATATTATTTCACAATCTCAAACTTTTCTGAGCTGATGCCACCTGACACAGGTTTATTGCAAAATGGATTGCCACATTGCCACATAGCCAGAAATAATAATAATGATTCACTTCATCAATAAGCAGTGTGACGTGACACCTACAGCTTGGAGCCCTGCTGTATTGAAATAAGACAAGTGTCACATGACAGCCTCCACTGATGGGAAAGGTGATCTTTCATATTCGGCTGAGCTGGAAACAGACATGGAAGTGCTGAAGTTGAGAAGCCGATGTTCTGACTTGGCAGATGATGCCACAGTTTGTTTACATCATCAGCCTGCTCCACAATAGCAAACTGAGTCGCTCAATGAGGATCATAAATAACAGAAAAAGCTAAGCTCACATCACTCACTGGAAGGAAAGACTGACATTGCAAAATAACATCTAAGTGACTAGTCTGAAGCCAAGTCTGGTTTGGATGGTGTAATATGTGAAGAAACATGACTTGGCTTGATTCTTGAGCTCATCATAACTGCACAAGGTCACAGAGTCAGTTTCATTGCAGCTCCACCAGGACAAGTCTTTGAGCTCTCACCTGTCAACAAAAGCCTTCCTACACTTTTCAGTCTTTTCATATATATTCTCTTTGACATTAATTCATATTGAATTCTAAAGTAAAATAGCCATAAATTGGGATGCAGCCTCCAATTTCAATTTTAGAAGCCAGTAATGAATTAAAATCTAACCTTTCTAGTGGCAACACATCTACTGTAGATGCAAGCTTGCAGGAGTAGTCACTACTGTACAAAAATTACACACAACAAAAAGGTATTTATATGACATTTAAAGGTGCTCACATTCTCTGGGTAATAAAATAATAGATATTACATGCAGCATAGCCAAAATCCTTCTGTAGAGCTTAGATGACATCTATTAATCTGATCAGTGACTGTGTGAATTTTTGATAGATTCTTCTCAGGAAAATTCCACTAAAGTAAACAAATATGTACTGTACTGTACTGTCCTCCGGCCTGGCCAAGGTAAACACTGAGCATTATTTGATGGATGCTTTTATCCAAGGAACCTTGAAGTACAATGAGTCACATCAGCAGTAAAAAAACACAAACTACTTTTGTCCCTCACATTCCTTGAAAAATATTGGCAGAGATACTTATTCAAACTCAAAGGTAAAATGAAACACATATTTGCAGCAACATCCCCCACCCCCATGTTTTCAGTGAGGGTTGCTCACATTGTTAACAAGTGACTGGCAAAGTCTCAAACTGTCAAAATAACACAATTAAATTGGAAGTCTCCATCTTCTACTAGCAACTGGTTTCAGCCCTGTTTGTATCCATGACATGGCTTCTTTTCTAAATAAATACAAAAAATACAATAAAAGCAGACTTTCTTTGATTAAGGCAAAGAGCTTATGGCTCAGGCTGATGACATCACATCCTGCTGTGACTGAGCCTGCCTTGGCTAACGAGGTGGAGTCCCGCTGTGCTGATGTGCTGGACAGCAGCGTGAGCGTGTGTGCTCGGCTCACGAGTGCGTTTACGTCTGTTCCCGTGCTTCCACACATTAATGCGTCTGTCACTTTGTTTGCGAAAAGCTACAGGTGTTTCCCATGAGTTTGTGCAGGTTTACGAGCTGTATGTGTAAATTTGTCAAGGAACGTGACAGAAAATAGTCGCTTCAGGCTAAAGTGTAGTAATAGAGAGAGCATTCAACGGAGAGAGAGCCACAGGCAAAACCTGACCAAACCAGTCCCAACTAAATTTGATTTTGCTGTTTTTAGGAATAAAATAACTAATACTCTACAAGAATATTTCCATCTGTGATTGACTGCACTGCAACAGCCAAAGAATAAAGGTGAATACTCCATTGGTGCCCCTTATTCATTTTGAATAATAGTCTAATTAAGAATTCACGGAAATTTGAGAATTTCTGAAAATTCTGCTCAGTTTTTCTGTTTGTTTGGTTTTTTTCCTCCATGAATTTAAGATCTTTCTTTTGACGCCAGCTCTGTGGATTGAAAAAGCCCTGCAGTAATCCTCTGGTCTTTTCACCTGAGAGGGATTGATAGTTATAGTGAGCCGCCTACCGCGAGTTCACAGACGAATCCAGGGCCCTGTCTGCGGCAAGGATGAGGCATCGTGACTGAGGTTCGCGCAGGAACGCACGCTTCAATTGAAACCCCTCCACCGCCTGCCGTTTCATTCTCTCTTTCCCCTTTTTTTCCCTCTGTCCTCTTTCCATCCGTTTGTTGGTGTGTCCTAACATTCTTCACATCTTTCCCCTTTGTTCCCTCTCCTCTTTGCTGCTTTTCTGTCCTCTGTTATTCTCCAAACAGACACACACAGGTATGGGATTAAGCTCAGGTGCTGCGGCAGGGAAGCTCTGCTGTGCAAGTGTGGGTGTGTGTTCACAGCGAGTGAGTCAGACAGTGAATGAGCGAGCGACTGAGGGTGTTGTTCCACTATGTGCGCGCACACTTACACACGCACACAGACACACACTAGCCAACCGCTAGCTGCAGAAATTGGCTGTCTTGATTTTCATAGAGGTGGGGGTATGGGGGTGTGGGGGTGTGGGGGTAGGGGGGTGTCAGTGCTGGGGGATTCCTGCTAATTGCTTGCACATTCCCCTCTTCCTCTAGCTCGATTAAAGCCAGGCCACCATCTCGCTTTTAAGTCTGCCGTTCTCCGCACAGCCCTCTCTACTGTACGCCGCTCCAGCCTGCTCCGCTATCCGACAGCATATCTCAACGCTTTTCATTTGTGGTGTCGTCCCCCCCCCAACACCATCCCTAACCCCCACCCTCCTCCCATCCAACAGAACTACAAAGACAGTTTCAGCTGAATCGATGTGAGGCGGCGGGAGAGAAAATGCCGGCAAAGTGTCTGGTCTAATGTATATGTGACATGCTGTCAGTTACGGTCTTACTGATGCTGCGTGTATTCCTAACGAGTGATGCAGAGCTTACAGTAGCGCACAGAGGATGTGACAGTTTAAACAAGGTTAAAAAAAAATTAAATTTAATGACTGTTTCACACCTTTTTAGTATGCAGGGGCCCTGGCGAGAAAAAAACCACTAACCTCAGCAGTGTCGTGCCCGGCCCTGCTCAGTAGCTGTCTCTTTGCTTAGATTGGTCGTACCCCACCCCACACTGACAGAATTTAAATTAAGCAGCCATGGCTACCTACTGTTCGCTGGCTTATCGTTCTATAGTTTGTCTCCCTGCCAGCCCTCTTGTTTAATCCACCTCCTGACACTGGGTTTGGAGTGGTTTGTGCAGTCATCTGTCTGTTTCATGTCTTAAGCCGTCTTTTTTCCACCGCAAGTGACACCCTTTTGCCCTTGTACGTCACTCAGCATGAACCGCCATGCCAACATGTCTCTGCACCAGTGCTACGAAGTCACACCCCTTCAAAATATGCCATCAGACCTTAAATATTATGTATTACCTACACTACAGAGCATGGAGGCAATTTTTTTGGTGCTGCGGCATATGGATGATGTAAATTACACTGTCACCTCACGCAGCAAGGACAAAAAGGACATCAGTCAGACACGGTGTGAGAGAACAGCTCACAAAACGCCACTCACGGACAAAGACCATACGCGCCACGTCTGTGCGTGCAAACTCAGCATTCAACAGCTGTATGAAGAGAGCAGCGCGGCATGAATAACCTCAGCCTGAGCAGGAGGGAGGAGAAAATGTCTGCAGGACTCGCCTTGCTACATGAGGCTACTTGTTTCTGCAGTTCAGAACGCGCAGGGTCATACGTGACAGGACATGTGAGTGAGTGGAGGAAGTGTGCGAGCGTATGAGCCTGCATTATAGTTCTTCTACATATTGCCACACTCTGCACAGCACATTGATATTTCTGTTCAGGCATATGGAGAGGAAAAGCCAGCTTTACAATCAAGGTTTGGGAATTCATAGACATCCTCAGACATCTTGGAATAATTACTTTGTTGGAGGGGTGGGGTGGTGTGGTGGTGGTGGGGTACATATTGAGAGGAGGCGAGCAGCAGAGCGCCATGTCTACCACTGTTCTGTTTGTTGTTTTTAATTAAATTCACTGCAAAAGAGAAAGTAACCCTGCAGAGCACACACTGCGAGTATGAAGCTGTGCAGGGTTGGTATACCATACAGGAGCAATATGAAATAGGAAGTGAAACACACACCTCACCCTTGCATGTTGCTGCTTCCTGTATTGTAACCTGTAGAGCCTGCTCTAATCTGCAATGGAGGGGTGTGCACACATTAGCAGTGGTGGTAAACTGTAGTCCTGATTAAACAACAGCAAACCAGAGCAGCGCATCGCGTCCAAAGACGGGACAGGACCACCTACCCTGTTTGTGTGCATTTTAATTTTCTGAACATGTGTATTTCTGTGTAAACGTAGCTGCATTAACTGCATCCTCATGTGTCTGTGTGTACATGCTGCGCACATTTATTCTTGACTGTGTGACTCAGCAAATGATCTCTGACTTTAAACCGGGAGACAATGGCAGCGGACGGTTATTTCTGAGTTAAAAGCATCTGTCGTGTTTTGAGCGAGATTACGGCAGACGTGACCTCTGTGTGGAGTCGAATCAAAGTGGAGCAAATCCGCAACGAAGGGACCCCGACATCAGTTTCTCATCTTCCACTCTCAGCCACTGAAAACTGCTTAAGCACTCATGAATGTAAACATGTAATCTGCTGCTTAAAACAAAGCAGACTTTAAAAAAAAAAAAAACACAATTTTGGAGAAAACAAGTGCTTTAGATCAAATTTTGTGAATAAAAAATGAACCTCCAACAGTTCACAGTGACTGTGAGACTGCCTTTTTAATGAGGGTTAAAATAGCTGTACTGGTTGAACTGAATCCAGCCAAACTTGATTTATGATTACTGGTTGTTTATCGAAGAGGCGGATTTAAACCTCATTTTATTTCACCATCAAAAAAAAAGAAAAAGAAAGAGGACAAAAGAGTTTTGCTTCCACCCTCGCAACAATAGATGCTTTTTATACATCCACAGCTGGAGGGGCTGTAATGGAGGACGTGTGAAATTAAAAGGTTTGCGAGAGTCACGCGTTAAATACCATGTTGGAGCTACAGGGAGTTTTTTGGGGAAATGGAGCTAATACGGACATGCCGTTAAAATTAGGATGTAAATTCAACATTAGGATGGAATTCAAAATAGATAGTTGGAATCCCCAAACCCTTCATATTGTATTTAATTACTGTGAAGACCAAAATATAATACAGATGTAATGAGCACTAAAGAGAGCGCATTGTGTTGACCATCATAAACAACTTGATTTGTTAACTACTGTTAAGTTTTGGGCTTGGTACATGAGCCCTAGTAGTTAACAAATCAAATTGTTTATGATTGTCAACACAATGTTCTCTCTATAGTGAGCTGTTTGGCTCACTGTAGCATATACTGCATTGATTTGGAGGTTGAAGGGAGTACAGCAGGGGTGGTGTACACACACCAACATCTCTCAGACTTTGATTATATCAGTTAAGGAAGTTACTTGAATTTACTTGAAATCTCCTTGTGATTTTGTTCTTGGTCTGTACTACTCTTTAGTACTAGGACCAAGTTCAAAATTCAGGGTAAAATCAACAGATACTTTTATATTACAGATAGCTGTCAACAATATTTTACCTGTGTCCATGTTGGTAATACAAAACAAAAAAAAAATACATTTAATATTTCAGCCAGTTGGTAATTTCTACATTCAGTAATTATTCATTTATTTATATAAAGAAAAAATAAAATGAATTTAAATTTGTCAGCTGAGTTAAATAAATGTATATAAAACTAGAACCTTAGCCTTACTCATAATCACAAATAGAGGATGAAATTATTTTTCTACCATTATTCTGCTGGACTGTGGTTTTGACTTGCATGCTGGGGCAGCATGATTAACTATATTAAGATCACAAATCTTGATTGCTGCCTTCATGCAATCTCATTTTAATGTGACGACAACTCTGCCAAGTCGCTGCTAGCAGGGAGACCCAGTTCATCTAACCAAGCACTCCCAATTGCTCCCCAAGCTGCATTAAGAAATGTAGAGTGTGCATTTCTCCAGGTCACAAACTATACACAGTCTCCAGCGTTGGTGACAGAGCAAAGAAGGAGCAAAGCTGACTGTTTTGGAATGGTAAAAGGATTTATAAGGGGGTTTTTTTTGGTGAGAGGAATTCATTTTCTCATTAAGAACATGCAGAAAAGCATGTATGCCTACAGGGCAGTGCATGTCCATCTACTTAAGGGATGAAAACAGGACAGAGCAGGGGTATACTGTGACACAAGAACCTGTGAAGCTTTACAATCCTCATCATTAGCCATCCTGACTGTCTTACTTTACAAATATTAAGATGACATACAGTGAATCCGCAAACAACCCCATATTAATCACACTGTTACTAGAGAAATCTTTTAGCTTCATGTATCGTACTATTTGTAGTGACAGATGCTATTGTGTCGACAGCACATCACTGATGCCTGAGTGGTAAAATCCTTAATCAGCCACACACTTAGTGATAACAAACCAAACAAACTGTGTTCACACAGAGGCCGACTTTCAGGAACTCACTACGTGGTAAATTACAGTATCTGTCTGTAAACTGACTTTGTCACTTTCACAGGTTCCTGCGCATTTGGTAAACCAGGCTCTTCAAAAGACTGTGGATATGAATAAAGCTTAACACGTCATCTCAAACACACCAGCCTCACACTGAGTGCACCACCCACCAAAAATAAACAGGAAGTGTTTCGTTCGCATCTGAAGAACTGCAGGCCTGAGCGGGAATAAAAAAAACAAACACTTTATCTTGTGCCTGATCTATCTTTTTTTTTTTTTTTTTTTTTTTTTACCAAAAACACACACCTGTCCATGCAGTGTGTATGTGTGTGCTTTATGGATTCAAATATCGAGATAAAAGAGTATCTATGTATGTTAATGTGTGCGTGGGAGAGGGACACTGAAAAGAAAAAACAAAACAAAGGGTTGATAAAGACAGAGATATAAAGAAAAAAAAGAGAGATGTGTGTGTGTGTGTGTGTGTGCACGCGTGTGTGTGAGTAATTGTAATGAATGTGCGATCTCCATTCTGTGTGCCTTGAACTGTGCATGATGAGTGTCAGTCTTGACACATCTACATAATTGTTTTGTGTGTGTAAACCAAACAAATTATGTAGATAGAGCGAAGTGCGTATGTACAGCATAATTACATGCAGTGTGTATGGGCGGTATCTGTGACACAGTTGGTGTGCATTTCTGTGTGTACAAATAGGTGTGTGTGTGTGTGTGTGTGTGTGTATGTGTGTGTGACTTTAAAAAAAAAAAATGCTTATGTGTGAATACTCTTGTGCATGTGTGGCGGCCTTGTCGTGTCTTGCACGGATGTGTCTTTGCGATATATCAGTGCTGGTGTGTACTTGTTTGTTTGCGTGTGGTACTGTATAATAATTTGTGTGTGTGTGTGTGTCGATGTGTGTTTTCTCCTCTGCCCAGATGGCTGTGCTCAGAGGATGGAGCTTCTGAGATCTGTTGCCAGCGGTGAATACTGATCAGAGATCACTGTCACATTTACAGCACACACACACACACGTCATCCATCTTCTTTCGCACACACCTCCACTTCCACATGGTCAAACTACTAATTCACGCAGCCCCTATGTGTCGGCCATGCTGATATTTTCTGGCTCTGCAGGTCACGGCTGCTACACGCTGATTATCAGACTGTCTGTCACACACCTGAAGATTGACACCCTGCCGATCCCCACGCTGGGAGATTTCAGCTTTATGTCATAATCATGATATTTAATCAGAAGGTTTTTAAAAAAAGAGACAGCAGAAATGTGGATATGACTTGAGCGGCTTCATTTTGAGTCACAACGGTTTCGTTACACAGAGCCAGATCTGTCGACTTGCAGTCAACTTTTGAGTCGCTAGAATGGGCTCATGAAAGTACGAAACAATTTATCTCTTCAGGCGAAGGAAAATTAATCAGAAACTATTTTGATTGTGGAGTAATAATAATATAACATATGACATAACTGAAACTGTCAAAGGCACTGCTGACTAGGCATTTTAATAATTTATTGGTTGAGAACATTATCTGATAAAGAAATGTTGCTGGTGTGAAACAATTTTGCATTTTAAAGCAAAAAATAAAATAAATAAAAAATAAAAATATTTCTGATATTATCTCACTGTTGCAAAGATGTGTAAAACGTGATCAGTGCATAATGCATTACATCAGACAAAAATACACCTTATATGTTTTACTACAGTTGAATTAATTTGGATGGATACATTATAAAAGGTAATTTGTAAGACAATGCAATCAAAATGAGATTTCACAGAAAGTCAATAAACTATTTCTACTTTGAACAAGACCTTTCTATTGATGAATCAATAACTCATGGGAAAGCATCACAGGAACTCTTTAATACTCAGGGTCATATCTTCACACTGCACTGTTACAAAATTCATTAACGTGTTCTATATTTTGATAGCAAACAAAATCAGAAAGGTAAACCAACCTATACTTTAACTATTAAACAGCCTCACTGCCATATTATCACATTGAGTAATTACATGTGTAAGCTGCGGAGTAATTTTGTCCACTATGTGAATCCCATATCTGCTGACCTCCTCCCATAGTGCCAGCTGCTCCTTCACCTGTCAGCAGGTTGCCACTGATAATGACACAATCTGGAAGATTACTCACAATATGCTGCAGCGAGGGTTTACTAATGCTTGCAGATGAAAACACCAATAGAAAAACAGTTTGTGTGGCCTGTGTGGGCAGCTTCGGCTGAACATCCGGACGGACAACGTGTTCCTGTTATGTGTGCTGAGAGGTGCTGCACAGAAAAACTCACTCTGCTCTATTTGAAAATCCAGAGGGCAGTACAGTGAGTATAGAAAATATAATTGTTGAGTCACTGGTGCTTCGCAATGGTCGATTTTCCCAAAACTTAATCCTTTGAAACACACAGTCACAATCCAACACCTGAACTACGATCTTTCTTCCCAGTTTTGAAATGTTTGTACTGTGGAGAATATCAAGACACCAACCGACCTATGGAGTTCTTGTATCTGTCAGACACTGACAGATCATGCAGTGCATCTAAAGTGTCTTAAATCCCACTTGCTACTATTATGTATCTTTTCAACTGCTCTGATGCGTCGGTCAGTGATAACTGCATATGTTTCAGGACCACAAAAAAGATACTATATCTCCAAAAGTGCTGATCGTTGTCTGAAAAAGTTCACAGATAAATTTGCTTTGAGGAATATCTGAAAGTGCACTAGCTGAACCACTGCCACACAGGGACTCGAGTCCCTTTCTTTCCACCAGTTTCCCATTGGCCATGGTGCTGGCTCATGTTGATTTGTTTCCTAAATACGTCATGAAAGAGAGTGTATGACAGAGACACGTGACATAACGTGGCCCATCAGCACAAGACAATCATTCTGTTGGTTTCTGAATATAGTGTGGATCCATGTTACTGAGGTAGACCAAGTGTGAATGTCATAAAATGTCACAAACTCCACACTTTAAAAAGTAGATTGGGGACCTCTTCAAGATTGATCACAACATAAAAAGGATTGCCTGATAATCGTGGTCATTTTGTTCTACTGGGCAGTAATACATCAATATTTAAAGCCAAGGTTAAGTTACAGAATGCAGATTGAATGTAGTTCAGCCAATACTGGGTCAATACCAAATACTGAACTCAACCATCCCTGTGTAGCAAACCTTGCGAACATCTTACTGTTCGCAGAACCGAATTGTTCTGCTGTAGGAACCAAACCTGCCCTCTCTGCGTCCAATCAGCTCCGGAGCAAATGAATGCAAATGACTCTTCAGAGGACGAGCCACAGCAGTGTCCATCACGCCCCGACACACACTCGGAAATGTAGTTAGTGTGCACGGCGCATGACGCTCATGCACAGACAGACACATACACACACATCTTACACGTACACGCAAAAATGCAAACACATATAATCCTGCACATTTTCCCATACATGCTGGGGCTGTGTACTGACAATCAGTCTCAGATAATATTTCCGCACTTGCATTATCCCACCTAACGTCCTCACACACGCGCGCTCACAAACACACGCGCTGAGACGCAGCATCCTGTTCTGCCTTCCCAGACGAAATGAAAGTGAGGAGGCAGCCGCATCACACCTCCAAATGGGCTCTGGGCTCTCAGAGGACTTTCAGCGAGGGGAGAACTCGCTGCTCTCCTGTGGCTGTCACCAACACTAATCTGTCTGTCTTTCTCCCTTACACACACACACACACATCTTTTTTTCCCTCCTCAATTTCTCATGTGCAGCAGCACAAAACATGCACACATATATGTGCACAGTCACACACACACACTGTTTCTTGTGCCGTGTCGATTCCTCTCCGTCTAGCGAGCGAGCGCACGTGCACGAGCCCCGCCAGTGCAAAACATGAGAAAGTGCATTATGAGCCCAGGCTTCCACTGCATTCCAGCTGTCTCTTTGCTCGACAGGTATACTGGCTTTTCTTCGGGTTGGGTTTGCATTGCGATCATTTTCTGAAGGTTCAGTTCCTCAACTGAAGAAATACGACGCAGGAATCTTCTCCTGTCGCATACCAGACATAAACAAGAAGAAGGAGGAGAAGAAGAAAAAAAAAAGAAAGAAAAAAACCCCAGCAAAAGCATAAAGAAACATCTGCATTTGTGTAAGCACAAGAGGGCTTCTACCACCCCCTCCCCTGAGAAAGAACATAAAAAGAGGTTTTCCCTCACGAACGGAGCGCTTCCACATTCCTAAGTATACGGAGACACACAAAAAACACCAAATATGTACAGTAGAACACATGCACACCCAAACATCTGCCCTGCCTCAGAGTGGAAGTGGAGGTGGGCTGCACATGTTTTGTACAGGGGGGGTTCTCAGGTTTCACTAGGTAGGGAACCCCAAGGTTCTCCCAGTCACCGCTGTGTCGTGTACAGCTGAGGAGCAGCTGCGAGAGCTCCGATCCACTTACCCGAAGGCACGAAATGAAGAACTTTGTTGGTCTCCATGGCTGAGCAAGTGGTGGCGAACGCACACTTCCTCTCTCCAACCGCCTGCCTCCCCCCCAAGTCAACCCATCATGGTTGTGTTATCCTGTGCTGATGAGTGTGAGATCACCTCTGCTCCCTTGCTCTGCTCTGTTTCTGACTGCCTCTCAGACACATGCAGTGACTCAGCCCCGCTCTGCCTGCCTACTCGCTGTCTTGCTGCTGGGTCCTAGTGCCTTCTCACTTTTTTTTTTCCTCCCCCCACCCACCCTCCACTCCTGTATCCCTGCCCACCAGTCAGCAGCCTATGGCAGGCCGGCATGCAACGAGACAAACCTCACGTCAAGGCACACCTCCCCAGCACTCCTCTCTCAAACCTCAGAGGCAGAGCGCAACATGTCACCTCCTCGTCAGCCATGCCGACTCACCTGGTTGCCATTATGCTTTGTCAGTGAACTAAGACTGACTCAACCAGTTTCACACACAGCATGTCCATACTTCTGCACTCAATACTGCTCATGTTCAGACATTGTCAAAGCAAGAATGGATGAAAGCAAAAGTCCTCTAATTCATGGATGCATTGCTTTGTCTGTGGATTAAACTAAATTTAATCCAAAACGGTTCAGGTCCAAACTGACAGAGCCCAGGACTGACATAACTCACAGCACTCTGGCTGGCTCTCAATCCATTTCCCTTTCTTGGCCTCTGTCTTATGCACATATAGGGACACAGATTCTGGTATGCTGATCTTAGTCTCGCTCTCATCCTGGTCTGATTCCAAATTCTCAGATTATGAGGATGTGGTTCTTTTTCACAGTTCATTTTGAACTGTTTGTGAGAAAAGAGAAGAGCAGCAGCAGAGAAAAGACAAGGTGGAGACTTGAAGAGGTTGAGGACCACTGATCTATACTGTCAAATAATGAATAAGTGGGGAAAAAAAATTTAATTAGCAAGTTGCGACACTGATAAAAAAAGACTGACATTAAACTTAACCTTGATGTGAGAGGAACATGATGGCAAAGATTTGTTGATATACTAGCTGGCAGACGCAAAGCAAAGCACAGTCAGAACTGGTGTTAATTTTAGCAAATCTACAAGTTCTTGAGTGGCACTGGAGACAGGCAAGTCCATCATGCCGAGCTAAAGTGACAGGGACAGGGAACAGATCTGTGTCGACACCGCCGCATTCAGTTGCCAAAATCTCCAGTCTTGCGTGATGACAAGTGAAAAGTAAAAGAACAAGCTAACTGCCGAGAGCATCTGATTCTGGCTTTCAAATCCTGATTCCAGTGTTGGCACTGTGACCACGTGCAAGCTGAATACACAAACCTAATCAATTAACTGAGGTTGGTTGGTCCAGTGGAAACGACTGAAATGACTGAAAAATGCTTCCACAACTTATCCTCAAATATTGGGAACAAAATTAATAATAATAATTTGTATTTGAAGAAAAAATAATGATTGATATAATCAATTTCCCTGAAATCTAGTGAAAATCAAAAGTTTAAACTTTCAATTGTCACTCACTCATCACTTGCAAGATTTTAGTTTGATTTTCCTTAATAAAAAAACATAAAAAGTAGAATCACTGCTGTCTGGTGATTAGATCTGCTTGTTTACTGTTTTTCTCTCCATAATGAAGGAAAATACTACCAGAGGCTTTTTCTTAGTTTCTTATCTTTGATCTTTTCTAAGTATTGCAGGCAATTACACCTAATAAAGTTGGTAAGCTGCACAGAATTGTCATGTATGACCCTTTAAATATTGAGTATTAATATAACAGCAAAATGGCATTTATCCTTAATGCTAACAAATGAAAATCAATAGTCATAATAATAATAATATCAATATTAAACACCATAAACACTTGTTTGCCCATGTCAGTTGCTTAAATAAAGCATAGATTATTAACATGGCTTCAGGAAACTGCTGAAAATTTGCATCTTTAATTGAAAATTTACAGTTAGTCACACAGACAATCAAACTTACTTACAAAATTTTACCTTTTATTCTGATAAGAATCAAGTCACGTATTTGTAATGCAATAATGACCAGTTTGGTTGAACTTAAATAAATGTGCCAGGCTCAGAGACTACTGGATCAAAAAATTAATTTTCCACCCTGATGTAAATGCTCTGCGAAAGGTCAGACATATGCATAAGCCTGCATATATAACATCCCAGTGTGTGGCATGGCCAGTGGGTCTGCTTTGCATAAAAACTGTTACACACTGAGAGAGCAAATGCGTCACTCAGTGAGCCAGGGTGCATCCTCCCTGGAGGATAATTCAAAATCCACCACAAACATGCAACCCAGGAGTCATGGTAAGTGCAGCCTAGTTAGACACAAAACGGCATGGCTACATTACAACCCCTCCTAAATGTCAATAAGAGTCGACAACCCGGCAAAAAACATGGCTGTAACTAATCGGTATTTGAATGATGCGCTGAAGCCTTCAGATTGGATTTACACTTGCCTTCGTCTTTGTCATTTACTAAGGCCAGAAAAGTCAAATCTCATTAACATGGTGGCTCCTGGGTGCACCTGAGGAGGTTGGGGTATGGTGTCAAATTAAGCTCAATAGAGTGAAAATGAAAGCAGGAAAAAAATACTATAAATGTGCAATCTGCCAACATGAACTCCAAGTTGCACCTGGTCACGTGACATCCTTCCACGCTTTATTGAGTAAGGCAACTATTTTCAATTTCAAATCTTTTTACTCGCTTGTACATTTCTGTACTAGAATTACTGCCGTGTGGTTGTACGCCTCCTCCAACCAGTCAAGTTGCAGGAAATATGGTCACAATCTCCCCCTCTCCTCCTGAGTTATGGTGTTAAATAATGGCCAGAAAACTGTTTTGCAGAATATTATGCTGTCACAGTGAGGTTGACTCTTGATCTTTTGGATATAAAACATCATCACTTCTTTGTACTCAATGTATCATAATTAGCAAATTCATTCTTGAATTTGAAGAAAATTGAGGCCTTCGTGAGATAACCTCAACACCTGGAGACATAGTGGTATAAAACAATTACTCTTTCTTAATTTCTTTCAGTTCTAACATTCAATCTCTGAACCTGTGTTAAAGATCCTATCCAGATCAGCTCAATGTCTCCAAGAAAGCCAGTCAAGCAACCAACTGAGGCCAGACCTCCCCATCCAGTATTGTTTTCACCATATATTTTCTACTTCCTCACTTGCACTGATGCTGTCCATGTATCCATACATGTGTCCATGTATGTAAAGCATGTGCTTCTCCTCTAACTGTAGATCACAGTGAAAAAAGTAGAGTTGAAATTAATTTTCAACCTACTAAATGTTAACTTCGCCTGTGGACTTGGTGGCCCTCCTGAGAGGCGATGCAGCAAGGACGACTGCTTGTATCCTTAATTAAAGTACTCTGGATTTTTGCTAAGAGTTTGGTTCTGTTAAGGTGCAATGCACTACATAAAACTGGCTTGTTACTCAAATGCAAACTCCCTCACGTACAGCAAACGGCAGGGGAGTTTTAGTGGATGTTTGAGGCTGATGCTGGCAATTAAAGAAAAAAGCCTCATAACAGTATAAATTTGGTTATTAATGCAGATATAACTGATTGTTCTTGCCACGTATGGGGTAGTGGAAATAATCTCTAAACACAACACTGATGTATCATCACCTTCCAAGTTCATTGGGCAAACTGGAAACCAAGGAGTTTCTTATTGTGGTTTCCAGTGACTTGATGAGCCATGAAATGCAGTGAGATGGATTATTTTCCAGTAGAAAAACAAACTACCATGTGGACAAACTGATGATAAATGTTTCTGAATTACCTTTCACATATATACACAAATGTCAGCTGATATTGGTGGGTATATTATTGACTATAATATCAATGTTTCAATTTTTGTTGTACTTGGCTTCAACTCTAAATAACATTGTTGTAATTTAAACCATGGGGAGATTGATGAGTTAAAGACCAAGAGAAAGAGAGCGAGAGAGGGTAGGCTTTCAAAATATCAAGAGCGGGTGAAGAGGGACCTATGTAAACATAAATATTTAACTTATTTCTTGAATGTAATTATAGTGGCTATAATGGCCAGGAACAAGAATCCAGTACAACACATCTAGTAAAAAGAAAACAGCTTCAGTGTTAGAAATTAAAGCATTGCTTTACATTACCTCATTTACAACAACCACACCAATTTTCCACTCAAACCTTGGCTCACACTCCCTGCCAGGTTGTGAAAAATGAACACAAGCTGCAGAGACCTGGAAGGGCACAAGGGGCATCGCACAAAACCTGCCACACACATATGTTGTGTTCAACTGTCCCTGACACCGAACCCTTAATGTCTACTTACACTGAGTCAGTGTGTGAGAAAGAGCCACACTGAATCTGAATCTCTGCTCTAAATTTTAATTTGACTGCAGTATCTGCTTGGGGAGAAGCTTGTTTGTTGGTGTTCAATGCGTTTAGCATTTTTATTTTAGGAATTTTTAGTGCTCTCTAGGCTGCTCCCTGCAGTACACAACAACACAATTTCACCAGGCAGAACAGATTTGAGCAATTGCAACATGTGTTCTGTCTTCAAACAGATAAAAAACAACCACAAAAAAACATCTGGAGGCTGGCCGGTGCAACTACAGTCTAATCTGTGGACACTGATCACAGATTAGATCAGTATCTTCAATTCATAGTATGTTAATCATTGAAGTAATTTATCAAGTAAAATGCTGAACATTCTCTGATTACAGCCCTGACATTTCATAGATGGGGAAATTAAAAGAACACAAAAAAACCTTCTGATTGATGAACAGATCTGAGATCTGCTTGTTTACCTACTCATCCAGCTATCCTGCACATCCAGGAATGGAACCAGCAGCTTTCTAAGTCCTGCACTTACCACCTCTGACCTTTAGTGTAATTCTGCCTAAAGGTTATTAAAGTTTATAAATGTTTAGAAACCTTGCGGTCAGCATTAGATTTAAATTCCCATTACCCAGCGTCTCAATCTTCTGGCTTTAGGAATAATAATTAGAATAATTCACTTGATGCCAATTCTTATATTCTTATACACCTACTGTTCTGGGTATGTACTGTTCTCCTGTCCTGCCTAAGACTGTCTTGCTGGGGACTGTAAGTCTGGTCGGATTCTGTTTTGTTGTCAAACCAGATCTTCCCTCTCTTGCCATCTAACTGTCGTTAAAATGTCGTTCCACCACATATCTGGAGAAGGAGGTGTCTGTGTGTGTGTGTTAAAACACAGATAGTTTGAGATGATAGTGAGAGCACAGGGAGGCATCTGGAATGACCCTGCAACTGCTCTGTGGCTACTCATCAGCGCGTATGACGAGGCTGGAGGTGGGAATGGCCTCAAGGAAGCTCACAGCTTGGTGTATGTGCGTGTGTTAGTGAGTGATGAATCACCATTTTTGAACTACCTTAACTGCTAAGAACCGCTACATGGAATATTCAGAGCGAGCCTATGGGGATTGGTAAATACAGAATTATTACTTGTAAGTCGAGATTCAACAGCAGTCATTAAGAGGAACCATGAATCTGCAGTGTACACCTTTCTTAAACAGCAGAGCCGGAGCTGACAGTCTCCTTGTTTCACAGCGAGTCCCACAGTGCAAATAAAGCTGCACAGTATGTCAACACGGAGTGTTTGTGTTTTATAGAAAAATATTTAATGTGAGCTGGATGGCCTGAAGAACAAAGAAGACTGAATGATCGGTGCTGTGCAGTATACTGTTCTGTTGATTTTTTTATTATCATCATTCTTAATTTGAGTATCCTCCATTTTCCGACTTAATTGAAATGGACACATGGCAGAAACCATAGTTGCAAATATTTTCACTGTCAACAAATGTTATTATTTTCTCAGTTAATCAGTTAATTATTTGGTCTATAAAACACAACAATGAAAACTCGCCCTCAGAATTACCTAAAGCCCAAACAGGCGTAACCTAATGACTTGTTTTTTTATGAGCAACATTCCAAAAAGATATTTATTTTACTATCATGTAAGACTAGCAAAAGCAGCAGTACTCACATTTCAGAGCCTAGAGCTATCAGATGTTGACGTATTTACTGGCATAAGAGATTTAGCTATGATCAAAATAGATGCAGAATAACTCCCTGCTGATTTTTAGCACTACTCAATCAAATGATGAAATGTTTGCGGTTTTAACATTAAGTCATTTTGTAATGAACTGTGTCAGCAGCAGGATAGCAACTGTGGCTGGCAGGTTCTATACACCTGACAGTACATTAGTGACTGTTTCAGCAGTATACTGGCAATTCTTGGCTGCTAGTTTGATGATCCAATGCAGAAGACAGTTTAACATCTTTAACTGGACTAGTTTAAAAGTGATGCTTTTGTTTAATAGAGTTTTGTTTTGATTCCGGATGGATGATGATGAATATACTTTCACATATCCGTTAACCAATTGTTATCTTTAACATAATTATGCTAAAATGTCCAAAGAGTTTAACTTACTCTTACTCTTAATTTTAATTTTTATTTTTGTAGTCTGGCCAAGCTGTTATTTTATTCTACAACCTTTGTCAAAAATCCTGAATTGAAAGTTGCTATTTTTAAGAACATGGTTATATTGCCAATATGATCCCCATGGTAGCTATTCTAACCACGATGAGTGTATGGGCCTGTGGAAATTATGTGATTACGTTTAACTGATTTGTAGTCTGGTATTGTCTAGGACTGTGCTGCTGCAGTGTATGTGGTGTCCTTTTGTCCTTGTGCCAGATGTCGGGATGTGGCGTACAACTCATTAGGATGCCAACATGCCTCTGCACCAGAATGCTCAGACTTTTTGCACGTGGCGATTTTTAAAGCCTGCCGACCCTGTGTGGAGAAGCCACGGGGCTCCTGAGGTGGCTGCGTCTGCAATAGTGTAGCAATAACGGTAACACAGCAGAGCAAGTAATGATGCACGAACAGCGACAGCTATCGCCTCAATGAGTCATCAATCAGAGAGGGAATCCTGCTCCCTGCTTTTGACGGGGAAACAACCTTCATTAGCAGCTCACTGTGTGTGTGTGTGTGTGTGTGTGTGTGTGTGTGTCGGCCGCATACTGCATGTGTGTGCATGTGCTTTAACTACACCTCAGTGTCTGGATGTGTAGGCGTCTATCTCATCTTTCTGTCTGTGCGTAGGTGTCTATTTTGTTCCGTTTGTGCGTGTCTATAAGCCTGTGTGGCTGTCAGCTCCTTCGTGTGTGTGTGTGTCTGATGACTCTTTTTTTTCTTCCTTCAACGTCGTCTTCGTTGTTGTTGTTGTTTATGCTGTACTCTGGTTCAGGAAGAGAGAGAAAGAGGCACAGTGATTGGGAATAAAAGGAGCGAAGAGAAATTAAGGAAACATGGAGGAAGATGATGAAGAGGAGGAGCAGGAGGACGGGGGCACATCCCATCACTGCAGGGGCTATCAGAATATAGCCTCCTACAATTTCCTCTGTATGTACGGGTATGTGTGTGTGTGTGTGTGTGCACAAGTATTGCCAAGGGGATGAGGGCATATTTCAGGTCACAAACTAGCTACAGATTTAATTTGGAGAAGAACAACTTGATTATGTTCTCTCAGCCAAAAACAGCTCAGGGAAATATAACAGACGACGCAGGTGCGCGCGCACATCCTTGCAGGAACGTAACAACACGTGCGCTTCAACACACCGTGTGTGCTTGAGAGGTGGGTACCTTTATCTGAGGACACATCCACGCTGGTAAGTTTAGTCTGAATCTGAGTGCTTTCAGTGTATGACTTTTGTTTAACATGAATGTTTTTGTTGAATTCAGACACACCTGAGGTCCACCTGAATGAGGAAGTGGTGACATTAGTCTTAGCTGCAGTGTGGTACTGTCTATATACTGTCATAATGGTGCTGTCTAAATACAGATTCATTGTTCATTAATTTCAATTGCTGTACACGAAAATGGAGGAGATAAAATGCTTCAGTGACAGATAGCCGACTTGCTTTCATATGTTTTTATACTTGAGGGAACGTGAATGAGGGGCGTTTCTTTTTCATCTCTTTGCGGCACATAAGTAGGGTCAAGCTCTAATCTCTCATGGCTCCATCATCCGAATGGACACACTGCTGGTCAACTGAATGAATATCACATTATTACTAATATTTTCTTCACCAATTTCAATCATATATAATATGATTTTCACCTGTTCAATGAAATGACTGTGCATTTCACCAGACAATCTCTTCACATGTGGAAAACAAACTCCAAAAACTAAATTTTAAACCAAACTAAAAACTAAGTATTATTACGTTTTGAATACAATTTGCAAGCAGTGAAATTTAACCAAAAGAGTTGGAGAAAAGGTTTGAGTGAAAAAACACTCCCAGTGCAGTGACACTGATCCTCCCAGTAAGAATTCAGTTTCTAACAAGGTCGTGTTAGTGGCCTGGCCAAAAATTGAATTAGCTTAATTTAAAAATTTGATCATCAGCTCCTTACTAAACAATGTGGGAAGAGCTCATGGGATGAAGGTGGACTTGTTGTACTTGTTGTAAGGGGTAGCTATCGTCTTCTTTCATTTAATTTTATTTGAAAAACTCATGAATAAATTACTTTAGAGGATGTTTCAAACTCTTGAGGGAAATACTGTGAGTTTTAAAATTCAGTATTGTGAGAAGGTCTCCTTCACTGTTCACACTGTGGGTAGAAAACAAATCCACCCTATTTTTAGGGTTTCATATTTTGGAGGTATATGGAGCCAGTGTCCCTGGTGACAGTCAGACATGCTCTTTGACCTTCCATTGTCCTCAAGCTGGCTACTCCAGAAACATGCTCACACAGCACACAGTTACCTCACCTAACTTTAGTGGTCAGTCGTCTCGGAGAACAAAAGAAAATGTGATTTATGATAAGCTACGCCCAGCATACAACGACACTGAATCAGCTCATGATTAGATCCGATCTCATGGAAAATCTGCTTCACAAACAAAGCTGAACTCTGCCATATTTACATCTGATGAATACACAAAATGTCTATTGTGTGTGTAAGCAGCTTTATAAAAGATGAGTTAAGTAACTGATATTGCCGCCTTGTTCAATATGGCAAAAACTATAATATAGTTGTAGATGTCAAAATTTTAAATAATCTGAAGGGATAGTCTGGGTCATTTGAAGTGAGGTTGTATGAGGCAATGATGTTTAGTCTGTGGTCACTTTAGAGAAGCAGGGGAGTTGCAACAAACACTAAGACATAACCTGCTGTACACAGGGATAGCGAAAAACCTATTCTAAGCAGCTATGCCTACCTTAAAAAAAATCCAATTTCAGTTGAATAGCATGCTATAATAAGAATATTTTCACTGCTTACTGTCAAACAACTGCTGAACTAGTTTATTCCCATGCATAGGCAAACATCAGTGTGGTATAAAAGTATATTTTTCTGAAGTGCATGAGTATTTAATGTTGCCTTAACATAAGTCTTCCTAAACTAGACGCAAAGCAGAGGTTTAGAGGTATTATGTAATTCATTTGGTTACAACACAGCACTATTCAGTATGAATATGCTTCGACATATAGCTTGCCCTAAAACTACCTGCTACAGGTTACCACTAGATTCAGCAGTCCCAGGACTCTGTGTTCAACACCAGCAAGGTGGTTGCACTCCATCAAATTCCATCGTGGTATGTGCTGACTTTTTGATTTGGTGGTGAAATAATGGATGTCACAGTGGCCCACAGTCTGACAGATTCAATCCTCGTGTGTCCAAAACCAGCCATGTTCCCCGGCAGAGTGCAACACAGTAAATCCCACCCGCTCACCTAAGAGTAGGCTCGAACCTGGAAACGCAACGGCAAAACCAGAACTCCAGCGCACCACGCGTGGTTGAGGGGGGAGCTTCGACCCTCGTCTAATGAGGAGGGTCAGCTAAGCGCTCAAGTTTTTCAGCACAGGAGCTGCCCCTACGCAACAGCCTTGCTTGCTCAAGGACAATATTGACTTTCCCTTGCCTGTAGCTGTTCCCAGAGGCTCTCAGATTTGAACCAGCGACCCCTTCTTCACAAGCGCTCAAACGTCTCAGCTCCTACTGCCTCCGTAAATATTCCTCATCATGTCCACACGAAAGCCAGATAAGGGTGGACTGGTGAATTCATCCCTGAGGGAAAACAAATTCAGCAGATGTGCAGAAGTAATCAATAATTCTCAGGCCTGTGCAGATAAAATGCACAGTGGCTACAGAGAATCATAAATGACTTCTGTTTTTTTACATAACAAAATTCTGGTGTGAGGATGCACAAATTATGATGCAGATGAAGACGACATATTCAGCCAGTGAGAGACACACACATACACACTGCCCTCTGCTGGAAACTACAGAGGTTATATCAAACCTTTCATTTAAGGGCATAAATCTTTGGAAATAAGATTAAAAATGATGTGAAAATGATCATCTTTTCCTGTACAATCAAATATCAAGTAAATACAGAGTAGTGTACAGTTTAAAAATACAACACAAAATGGTTATCTTGTCTGATCCTGAATTGGTCAAATACACAAATGTGCAGAGAGCAGAGGCGGCGTTCAGCTGAAGACAGCGGCCGTGCCCTTTGATCCACAGCTTCCCCTACATGTTTTCACTGTAATACTACACACGCACACATGAGACTGCACAGGAAATGTTTGTTGTCTTAACAGTTCCAAAAGCCTTTATGGGGAAGCAATGCTGACACAGACACTTTTAACTTTCAAGTGAGTGAGTGAGAAATGGTCAAATCAGCATCAACATGGATCATCCTGCTGCCCCCCCCCCACTAATGTAAATCACTCTTTCCTTACAAAGGGACCTGTTCAAAACACTACTGTAACATTTCATGGGCAGTGATCTGCTTTGCAAGTTTAAAGTCAAGCTTACTTATTTTAAACTGTCTCTATAAGAAAAGCACTGGTACTGAAGTCTTTTCTTAAGGCAGAATAATTACCAAACACCCCATTAACTGAGTCAGATCTATATTAATACTGAACAAAATTATATGACAGACACCGTGGACACTAAGTGCTGAGGGGTGGGCCCAATTTCACTCTGTTCTTAACAAAAATAATTGTAGATTAATAGTCATGGGGAATCCAATAATACTGCATGTGCTGGCCACTTTATCTGATGTGTGCTTAAAGATTTAATTTTGAAATCACTACCCATCTCTCTCGGAGAGAAAATTATAATTTCCTGATGTTCATCCTTCAGGATCCCGTCTGCAGAAGTGTCTCATTTAATCAGCAAGGACTATAGACTCCTACTTTGTGCTATTAATAATTTTGGAAAGAGTGCATGTCACTATTATTTAAAATAGATTAAGCTGCCTCATTTTGAAAAGAAGCCCATTCCTTTGCTTTTATAGAATGGCTTGTGGAAGAGAAAAAAAAAGTCACTCTGCAGCAAGTTTTAAAATTCTGTGCGCCTACAAAGCGCATTAAAAGCGCTGCAATAAACTGCAAAGGGCACCTTGTTGTATTGTGCGCTGAGCAGGAAGACAGCAAAGACACTTAGTGGACAAACACAGGGTGGGATTTCCTCTCCTCCTCGACTGGCTCCTGCCTCACATTGTCCATTTTCAGATGCTGGCCAAGTTCAGCTTGCCAAGGAGAATAACAAAATGCGTCTGTCATGAAACCACATACACACACAAATAAGCACAAATAAACTCAAACAAAGATGCATTCTTTCGCTCACAGAAACACACACACACACACACACACACAACCTGCCTATGGCTCTAAATGATTTATCGGTGTGCTGGGATTGCAAAACCAATTCTAACATCAGGATTATTCAAACATTCTTTTGTTTAGTAAAACAGCTGTGGAACACTATGTGTCAGGAGTAAAGTTTTGCTTATATTAAGTTTCAGAAAATATAACAAATTATGTCATTATTTGTCAATCAATCCCATTTCTCGACTATCCTCCTATATTTTTTCATTACAGCCAGTAAGTAAACATGTCTATGTTGAGACCAGGCTAAATCTAGGGCCAGAGGATCCTGCCTGTCTCTTCCCATGTTTCCCTGTCCACCGCCACACTTACCATCAAATAAAAGAAAAAAAAAACTGGACAAAATGAGGCCAAACAGCTAAAGATGTCTGAATTATTGCCATGGATTAGTCCACCTTTCTTTTCTTGATGAATCATTTTTATGTATAAAATGTAAGAAAATGAAATATACAATTTGTCCAACCAAAACTAACATGATAATCATATCAAAAACAACTACATAACGATCATATTTCATTGTGAAACAGGTCCTAAAACTATTTAAATATATATTCATTACTACTGAAGTAATAGTTACAATATGCATAACATTGTCATTTAAAATTAAACCAACACAATTTTCATGTTAAGTTAGATGTCTGCAAGTCTTTTCCCTTGGAAATAACCTAATCAATACTTCTGAGGTCAGAAATCACTCAGTCTTTCAACGTTTTTCAAATATCACGTGCTACCGACTCTGAGTCCCAGGGATGTTTTGTCAGCATTTATAAATACTACATTGTTCTATATTCTACATTCTTCCTTCAAAACAACAAATCCTGAAGGGAACTAAAGGGTAATGTCAGTGGTAATGTAATATCATGTAATGTAAACAGACTTCTGCAGTGACTCTTCACACCAAAATATGGTGTATATTCTAACAGGTAGAAAGCATTTCAAGAGTAAATCTTACTTTAATGGTAAGAATTTGCACAAAAATAATTTCAGTCGACAAAGTCACTGGCAGTGTAGCACAGATTTTTTATATCACTGTGAATGATTTGTTTATTAAGTGGTTGACATTCACTTTTAAGACGGAGAAGACTTGTGGTGTCAGTTCCTGCAGGATATTTGCTCCTCAGTTCCTTTCCATGTCTGCTGTCAGCTGTATGTTTTTTCTTTGTGGGACCCCGCTGTGTCTGTTTGTCAATCTGTACTGTGCCCCAACTACTAACTGTGTGAGCTGACAGTAAGTCTATGCACATCAGCGAAGAGAAATACTTAACACGTTTGACACAAGAATTAGAATTAAATGGCTGGAAGATTGTTACTGTGGATCTCTCTCACACCCCCGAATAATCCAACTGTGATTATTTTACGCAACATTCATTATGTCCTGTAAATAGCATTTCAATATACATATATGTGTCAGTCAAATTTGTCTAACAAAAAAAAAAACAAATGGAAGAAAACAAAGAAAGAAGAATCTCTCCATTTTTCACCATAATGTTAAAAAATGTCTAATGTGGGGCAACCCAATAGCCAAATGGACAGGGCACGTACCCCCCAGGATAAAGGCCCTGAGCAGCAAGTCCCTGGCTGGTCTCTTGGCTGACTGGACCATTTACTGTATCCAGTACGCTCTCTTTCTACCATATTTCATCTGTCATTCACTGCTGCTCCTATCTAACAAAGCCAGAGAGGCAAAACACAAAGTCTAATGTGTCAACTGCAGTGACAATTTTCACCGAACTCTATTTGGCAGTGTTAGGGTTCTCCAGTCACACACACACACACACACACACACAGCAGACTGTCTGTCACCTCTCTCATTAATCCTCTGGTATAAAACCATAGTTAGCTTTCCAGACAAATACTCACTTGATGTTGTCACCGTTCATTCATTTAAAACGGGTTAGATTATACATGCATTTCTGGAACATTGGTCAGATGAATAAGCCAAAGATATGTGTTTTGAATCTAGTAACTCGTGATGGGCAGCAATCATTTTGTTGACATAGATTATAGATTTAATAATCCAATAAACTGAGAGATAATTGATTAATAAAACAGAAATCGTTTCTTACACCACTGGTATTTCTCTTAGTGGCAATAAAGATAATAACCTGTGCACCTTTTCTTCATAGCATACAGTATGGGTAAATTCAAAGTTTGAATTAGGCATGCAGAAATGTAACCCAGACAGACTGAGGCCTCTGTTTTAACTTGGCAAATATAAAGTGTTTCCAGCAGTGACTGAATGAGCTGGAGGCTAAGTGACTGTCCACTGTCTGAGCTGATTGATTAATGGCTTCAACACTGCCGACTTGAGTCCACTGCAGTCCCACAAGACAGCAGCTAATGAAAGACACTTAACAAACAATTAACACAGTGAACCCAACTCCCATAAACCCATGAACACACCACTGACACTCTTATGTGAAACACATCGAGAAATGATGGTGCACTTTGAACATTCGTCCATAGTATTTGTTTTATAACATGGAATTATTAAATTCCGAACATATTCAAGAGCTTGACTTAGCTTCTGACTAATGGCCAATTGTGATTTTTGGATAAATAAATACTTGACGTATTTTGTGTCATTTGTTTTCATCTGCAAAACCCATCAAGTGAATATCCTGGTGGATTGTACATGCCTGAAATACACATCCCAGGTTTAAAAATTCAACTAGAGTTGTTTTAATAAAAATAATGACAATGCTTGTTTATTATGAAATAACAGACAGCGCTAACAAGGTTCAGCACGCAGACACTGACCATCCCACTGCCAAATCTTTTCGATGAGGAATATTATTTCGCACCTGCAAAGGTAACCCACAGTTTGACTCATCACAGCGGGAAAATCACAGGTGGAAAAAAAAAAGTTTGTTGACAATGGCTCAGTTCCATCAAGCGTCCCAGTGAGCCATGCCACTGAGCCGACACTGAACAATACCAGGACCCTGGAACTTGCTCACCTGAATGGAATGCAGTTGTTTTTAAATGTTATCAATTACACTTGTGCTTTTTCCTCCAAGGACACGCCAAAAAGTCTGCTGTGACAAAGGTCTGCTGGAGTGCATTCGGTGGCTGGCTTCATGGTGACATACTGAACTGAAAGCAAGTCGCAAACCATTACATCCCTACTGTCACAGTGCTGTTGCAATGAAGGTTTGTTTTACATGGACTAAATGCTGTTACAGAGGTTATTTCTCCATTCTGAATATTTGCGCTTCACATAATGTTCCCATATATAAACGTCAGAGCAAGTCTACTCAAGATTCAGTACCAAGTGAAAAAGGAAAGTACTAGTTGTTCACAGTGTTGTAATCGCTGTTAGCATCATAAGATCCTCTGGTGTACCCTGTACAGAATATCAAGTATCACTGAGTTCAATTTAAAATGAAGTCAACCGTTACAATTACATGTGCTTTGAACCCGACACTTTCCTTAATGTGAACTGTACAGTAAGGACAGGGTCAAGGATGTATTCTCCTGAGTATGTCACCATGTAGAGCATCAGAGCCAGAGTTAGAGGCTGGAGTCCCACCGGATACAAAACAGCATGTATACTGCACTTTTACATCCACGAGGAGCTCAGCATGGAAGCGCTACATATATATATATATATATATATATACACACACACACACACACACACACACACACAATCCTGGTTAAGACAGACAGTGTCCCAATTACAAGTGCCATAATTTTGGGATGTAGGAGCTGAGAAGTAAAAGAAGACAAAGAACGTTACCCACTGCAAGCCTTCACTGTGAGGGAAAACATATACGGGTCTCTTTTTATTTTAAACCATTTATCAATTAACATTTTACTGCATTTAAAACTGAGAAATAAAGCAAATCTTTACATTTAAAAAACTAGGGTCAGCAGATGCTTTGCTTTCTTCCTCAATTATAATGAGCTGTTTAATTAGTCATCAAAAGTGTTGCAGATCATTTTATGTTTTACGTTCAGGAGTGACTTAGATTTTACTACAGTACCTCTTTGGTCTATTTTTTATGAGGCTGTTGCACTTTAATTTCTTTCCAGACTACAGAAAAACCATTCCCTATACATTGAATTATTTCTTTTCTAAATTGCAACTGAGTTATGGGAAACCTTTTCTATGGCTCTGGCCATTGCACTTGCTTCAAACATTACCATCCAGCAGGTAATATACTAAATATATTTTTAACATGCTGTGAAAGCCTTAAATGTGAAAAGATGATAAAACAGCTCAGCTGCAGACTGAAACTCAAAGACAATTTGAGGATGCCACATTTCACTGTTTGCTTGATTTAAAGCTGCTTGTTTACATGTGTTTTGGCACAAATGATGCTGTTTACTCTGCTTTGTGTGTTCAACATTTCCTCCATATCCGTGTATAATGAGTCCTGCTGTGTTCCTCACATATCTCCTGATGTATCATAACACATCTTGGGAGATAAACTGTAAGGATGTCAGTTAGGGTTGCAACTCAGGATAGCTTTCACTATTGATTCTTCTGCTGATTATTTTCTTGAATGATCAATTAATTGTCTGCTTCATATAGACAGTCCACAATGCCCATGGTCATTCCGTAAGCCTGAAGTGGCATCTTTATATTGATTGTGTTGTCAGGGCAACAAAAAATATAACATAAATGAAGAAAAAGCAACACAAGGAACAAGTCAAACCGTTTGTGCTGGTTATTTTTCTCACGACTACTTAATCAATTAATCCTGAATTTATGTAATGCAAGGAAAAGTCAGGTGAACCAAAACTGCAGTATACCCTCTTCTAAGACACTGTTCTACTTTCTTTTGCATCGTGTCAGTCTGAGACAGAACAGTAGATGCTTATTTTCTGATAACTATCTCTTGAATACACGGTGTTGTGGTGTGTTGTGGTGTGCGTGTTTCCTGCAGCGTTTCAACAAGCACTAAATGGCTACAACAGCTAAAAAAAAACAAACATACCAAAAACTACATAAATGAAGGCGTCTCTCAGGGATGGAGTTTCTTTTCTCCACTGCATGATTTTCCTCTAAAGCCAACTGCCCCTCCTCTGGTGCAGTTTGTGTGTCCCATTTAATTAGAGAGACTAGCTCTCTCTCACTTACTTACACACACACACACACGTGAAGTGAAACTAACACAGCTAGCTAACTTAACCAGTACAGCAGCTCTAATAAATATTAAATGACATTAAATGACAATTGAGAGGAGGAAAAATAAACTTTTCATTCACTACTAAACCATCAATGTCATGTTAGTTTACACGTTTGAACATGCACAATGCAAAATAAACATTAAAATGCATCTTACCTCTTGTAAATCTATTAACTGACATCCCAGTCACCTCTCCATCGTCCTTGCCAGTTTTCATAATGTTCCCTGCCAGCAGAAAGCGTCCAAAGCCTCTTCTTCTTCTTGTTTTTTTTTTCACACAGGAAACGAGTTTAAAAACAAAGCAAAGAACACACGTGCGTTCTGTTGACTTTGTTTTGTCCGCTCTCTACATTTGAAAACAAAAAAAGTAACGCCACAGCTTCATTAAGTCAATCAGCAGCCATCACCAGGTGTTCATGACAGCACGCGCCCGCCGAGTGCCCGAACCCGCGGCCCCGCCCACCGCTCGCCGCAGGCGCGAGACAGCTGATCTGTGGAAAAACCAGTGATGGAGCGAGCAGCAGGAGTCATGTTTACATGCAGCTGCAATCCGTCACTTCGATGCCGCCATGTTATCACTCTTAACTGACATGTCTTTGAGCTACAAAACCACTGTATTTAACATCAATCAAAAGATAAAATATTCTTATAAGGTCTCGACCTTCCGCTGCACCATATGATGTGAATTAGTGCTACCAATAAAACTGGATTGACTTAATTCTAAAATTAAAGTTTTGTAGTGCAGTTAATCAGTTATATTAAAACACTTAAGATCAAATTGTACTGTGAAACAGAGAAACACACGTCAGTTCAGTTTTTCCTGGTACAGCAGGTACAGTAGGCATTTACACAGAATCAAACTTCCTTGAAAATTGCCTATAGTTTAAGAAGCTTAAGAATAAACCATATCCACCTAAAAACACTAAAGTATAATGTTTCCATTATCATTACCAGACACTGTAAACTGTAACCCCCCCCCCAAAATTTTTTTTTTATTTAACTCGATTTTTTAGTAAATTTTTCAGTGTTTCACAAAAAAGCACATATTTCCATTTCTGTTCCCAAAATACATCATTACCAGCCTAATTCAGCCATAAATCTTACTGTTAATGTACTACAATGCAGTACTGCAGTAATGGAGGCTACATAACATCCTGGGTGATTTTGCTATTGCTGAAATGTGTTAAAGTACAGGCATCCCAATAATACCACCTTTCAGCCCTCTTTTGAACTGTTTCACAGTGTGGGGAACAGTCTGCTGCTGTAAAATGTTAGAAAATATTTTCTATTGACAACTGGCAAGGATTGATACAACAGCTCTGGGCAGGTAATTTCATGATCTCTTTTGAAAGTTATACCACAACTTTTTTCCCCCAAATAAACCAGCATTATTTCAGCTCAGGGATTTGTATGAGGCCTATACTGTAAATAGTCGATTGCTTCTGTGGTTTTATCTTCTTTTTTACATTTGGTGTTTTTAAGAATGGACCATTATCTGTCAAAATTACAATGCATAACCCATCCATTATTAAATGTATTTTTAGAGGCCAGCTGCTCAGATTAAGCTGTTTTATAAGCCGCATTTACCAGCTGTTAAGGGGGGGGGTCAGAACTCCTATCAGCTGAGTGCTGGGAGGTCTTCGTTATAGAGTTCTTTGGATACTCACAGGGGTTCTTTAATTATTTCATTGCAAGAACCCTCAGGTATGTGTGCTTTATACAACACAACCTCTATTACTACACCTTCACGAAGGCTGTATGCCAGAAACCCCATCTGATCAAGCTTTTCTTGCTCTGTCAGCGGGAGTCAAACCTTTGATCAGAGCAGTCACACTGCACTCTGCAACTTTTTCTTACCTTTGCTAGAAAAAAATGAAGTTAGAAATCTTTCAGTTTTAATGGACTTGGAGTCTAGCTCCAGCTGCCGGCCCAACACAGTGCTGCCACAGTAATGACTAAATGAGTTGTTTTATCATCTAAAAATAGCTCGAAATCAGAGGTCTCGCATCCACATGAGATTTGGAGAAACTCATTCATGTCTTCGTCTCCAGCAGGGTGCAATGCTCTCCTGTTCTTGATCTTCCGAAAAAGGTAACTGCAACACATTTTGGCTGCCGTTGCCACAATAATGAGAACAGAGAATACTGAACACACTGCCGCAGCTCAAAGGTGGTTATAAAAATAGATTTTTTTCAGTGCTTCTACCAGTTTATAAATCACATAACAGCCAAAGGTCAAAATATGTTTCATATGTTTGAAGAATATCAACCCAGTGGGTCCTCTTAGATCTCAAGGAAACCGTTTCTTGTGCCTCCGGTCACAACCAAACACAGTAAGGGTTTGTTTACGCACGATGCTGAACACACCAAGGACCACTTGAAGATACACCCAAACTTCAAATTCACCAAATTCAAAATCTTATTTCCTAAGTCATTTTATGCCATTTACTTGTAACTTCACATAATTTTTTACATTATTCTAACACAGGTTTTCAAAATCTGTTGGCAAAAAAATGTGAAACCACCTCAGTAAATCTGAAAAACTATCTTCATCAAATGATTAAATAGTGCTAGTATTTTGTTGTTGATGAATTTTAGGATAATTCAGGTCAGTGCTTTTAAAAAAACAGACATCTAAAGCTCACAAACCCATAAGGGAACTGAAATCTATATTTCCTATAAGAAATTCACGAATGCCTGGAAGCAGATTAACATCATCCTTTCGGCTTGCAGTGATTTCCTTTTCATTCTCTGCCATCAATACTTCACATCTCTCTCTCCATGTGTTTTACCTCTCTTTGAGCTGGAGAGGACCCCCCCCCCTACCCAACACACACATACACACTACGCCGCTCCTCTGCTCTCCCTAATAAGCCATGGCGAGATTCCTTTGCTGACAGCTGTTCCAGATGGCATTATTATTACTCCACGGTTTCTCAGTCACTTGGCTCAGGATCCACCACCAGCAGAGGTGGCTGTCCCTCCTCGCCATGCCCATGCCTCAATATCAACACCGACATATGACCATGTTATGTAATACTCTATCTGCTGGGTGCCGCAGACAAATTTCCCATCTTCCACCTCATTTTCTCAGTGGTGGTACAATATAACAGAATCTGGGTTCAAGCTGTTTTCCCTTTCTAAAGTATTTATGTAGTGTATGCACATAGAAACACAGCAGACGGAAAAGCACTGGAGATGACAGCTGCAGTGCTGAGTTGACGGTAAAGGTGAGAAAACCTTGAAGCTCTCCTGCTCCCTCTGGATGGACACAGCCTGAAGAAATACTTGAAAGGCTCAGCAAAGGTTGATCTTCAACCTTCAAAGCACTTGGTGGTGAAGATAGAAGATAACACACTGAACTGTGCTTTGATTAAAGTATATTTGGGACTGCGTCAAGTGTAATTTTGCTTTCCCATGTTGGTTTGTGTATCTTAATGCACAGCCGACTGAGGAAGGGAATCTCGTTATTTTATCTATTTATTTATCTAAATTAAAGCAGTGAAAGTTTATAGTTTTTATAAAAACCAATAAAACAAATGAAGATGGGTAATGTGAGATTGGACACTAGCATTGATGAACACAGAATTATGACCCCATTTCTCAGTTCTCTTAGTTCTAATTTCATGCGATCACCTTTGTACGCCTGTAATTTAATAAAATCGATCAGCATAGATTGAGACCGGTGCTTTTCACAATGCAGCTGAGATGCAGTAAACTGTGTATTTCTCTGTGTATATGTGTGTGAGACAGAAAGCGTTAGCGAAATCAAGCCTTGCCATAAACAATTCTGCCCCTTTCTTTGATGGGACAAACCTGAATCTGACCCCTCTGTCACACTCAACACGTGCTCACGCGCCAGCCTTCCCAACCAAACTGCCCCCCCCTGCAGTCACCCATCAGCGTCACACAAGTGCACACATTCACAATGCCAACAAGCGCCACCTGACATGCACACATTCACAAATTCACACTCGCTCGTGTGCCCTGACATGCTGCGGTGTGGGCTCACTGACCAAATGCATGTGCAGAAAACACACGAGCACATCAGATTGTACATCTGTAAGCAACATGCAGCCACACACACACACTTACAAATACACACATACAGACGTCACGCTCCTCAGTTGGGGCTTACTCGATTGGCTGGTCTTAACTGCTTTGTAGTATTTTTAGGTCTGTTATTCTGGGGCCTGTCCTGGCAGGCCACTGGGAGAGTATATAAGCCTCCCCCCTGCAAGTGGGGACCACTGAGAACACACAGTGGAAACATCTCTGCCCAACACTCCAGGAAAACATCCAGCAGGCATTTTAAATCCTCTCAGGGTAAGTGAACTTTTAGGGATGTGGCCACGGGTCAACCTACCTAGACTGGCACTACCACCCTTCTCTTTTGTGAGTGTAAATCTGACATAGAGCAGGGTTTTGAGCGTGTACTCTCACAATGAAGTGATGCAGAATGGTAATTATACTACATCAGCTTTTTTTAGTGTTTGTAATTTGTGACGCTTTTATTTGACCACTGGGCTCAGATATACAGCATGATGAGGAGGGATACCTGTCAGTGCCCTTCACTTTAGTTGCACTCTAGGAAGGTTGGGGGTCAGGGTCAGCTGCAGCCCAGAGAACTGACAGGACTTAGCGGTCCGCTGAAGGACACTTGAGATGGGCGAATACTTGCCGACACAGTAGCTTTGGCCTGGGTCATCTGGTTGAAGGACGGTCAGCGTCTTTGCCGTGCCACCTGCTGTCCCTTCAAGAAAAAAAAAATTTCAACAGATTATTAAGTTTCAGCTGAGATATAGCATGTTCACAAATGTGTTTGCATGTGTTGCTTATTTTTAAGACATCATCAGTCTGCAGGTTCATCACACAGAGGAAGTTAAGAGGTCACGCTGATCTGGTGAAGACTCTGACTTTCTTTGCACCATTAACTGTGACAGTGACTAATGATTCCAACCTTTGCATTCATTTATGGTCATGAATAGACATGATATAATTGCCAATTCATCACTGTCTTTATACAGAATGCACCTTATAGATACTCTCTGCTTTGCTCAGTGCAGCATGTGCACAAGTGCTACAGATCTTTTGTGATGGGTCCCACAGGAGCTGTGTGTCTCATTTTAAGTTATTCAGACCAAAGCACTGAAGCCTTACCTTTTCATAGAATTAAGCTAAAAAAAGCAGAAAGGAAATGGTTATTGTCCTTTGAATAGTGTGTCTTTTCTCTTGTTAGGACACCATGCTTCCAGCATAATGTCAGCTGAAGTTGCAATTCAGAAATTCTCCTTCCCCTTCACCTGTGCCACGCGCCATCCTCAGCAAGATGAGGTGACCCAGAAGGGATGTGCACAGGTAAAGGCCCTAAAGCTTCAGGAGAATCCAATCTTAGCCAAACCAAGCCCTAAGCCAGTTATAACTCTAGTACATAAAGAGAATCTGGCCCAGGAGAGTCCAGTGCCTTCTCCTGGGGGAGGCACAGTAGCGACCCAGGTCTTGGTCTGTGCTGAAGCCTCTCAGAGCGCCGTGCTTGCTCGGCGAAATGTCTTTGAGAAACTGACAGTGGAGAGCGAGGATCAGCGTCCTGCAGCAAAGAGACAGCTCTCATGTGAGAGCGCAGCCCGGACCATCAGTGTGGTGAAGAAGAGTGCGGTGAGGAAGGAGGTGGAAGAGCAGAGGCACCTGAAACCGAAAGCACGCCTGGGACAAAAGGTGACGCCATGTGCCGTGGCAGCGGGGAAGAGGAAGCGTCGTAAGGACCTTTTCACCAACTCTGAGGTCTTCCACAGGGTGGATGCAAATGTTATCAGGGCCGGAGCAGAGGTGAGGGCACTTACATATTCAATTACAATTTGCCTGCAAAGTGCAAATACGTCTGAAGTTAACTTGTTATTGGCAACAACATAACCTTTACTCTTGATACCAATCCATGCTTCACCTACACAGAGCCACACTTTTACAGCCAGGCACTCCTTCACCTCAACCATTCTAAAGATCTCAATGAAAAGGCCCAGATTAGCCTGGCCAGGCAATCCAAATAACAACACATCTGCAGCAGGATAAAATGGAACCAAAGTCAAATAAAAGCAACAGAAAAAAAACAACACACACGAGAGATGTGGTTATTTGTGTTCCTGAGCTGTGCAGGAAAAGCAATGAGCAATGATAACATCAACTGCAATGAAACCATAACCAATACCACCCCGCTAAGGTAGCACTCACATCTTTGTGGGTGGATGCTGTAAGATGATGAGGAGACAGGTGGTAGTTTACATACGTTTTTTATGCCTGAATGTTAACATGTAGACTCCATAATTTAAATCACTTTAATTAAAATGTATTTAATCAGTGAATAATGGCAAATATCTTGTGTGTGTGTTGCAGCTGAAGGAAAAGTGTGTGTATGATGTGAAGACGATTGTAAAGAGGATCACACAAGGAGCCAGAAATGAGCTGGAGAGGCTTCGCGCCATCTGGGTCTGGCTGTGCCACAACATCGGTGGGTTTAACTGAACTATAAATATGCAACTTGCATATACATTACAGTTAATCCTGGCATTCTGTAATATGGCATTATAGATTTTTTGAGGATTGGTAGCCCATCCGTATTAAAGCGCAGATGTCATACTTTGTTATGGAGTGAAGGGAATGTTTTGTCTTCACAAGAGTATGACGTGAACGGGTACCTCGGCCGCTCGGAGAAGCTGAGCTCCCCGGAGGAAGTGATCGCTGCTGGTCGGGGTGTCTGCTGCGGCTACTCCAGCCTCTGTACCGAGATGTGCAGGTAAACACATGTAAATGTTCCACCTTGGAATAAATTACACTGAAAAATGCTATAGTGGGAAATGGCCTTGAGTAGGGGTAATGCTATTTGACATTGTCCTACTGCTTGTGTTATACTCCATAATGTTATTTTGAAAAAAATATGAGAGATATATTGTCCAACCAAGACTACGCTTTCAATAAGTCAAAACTGCATTGAGTAAAGTATTTAGTCACTTGGTCGCAGGAGGAAAAGCCACAAACACAACACTGACATATTATTTCCTTATTAAGTGATGATTAATTTGTTATGGAGCGACATTACCATTGATTTATAATTGGCTGAAGTTTTCTGTTTAGCTCTATTGCTGCTACATGCTGAAACTAAGTTCGCCAGGCTTGTTGCTGACTGTGTAGGTAGTGTGCAGTGGGTTTACTGTCAGCTGCAGTTGAAATGAGGTTTGTGACAGTCAAGTCAGTGAGGCAGAAAACCAATGAGTTAAAAAGATTCTTAAATGCTCTGGGGATATAGCAAGGAACTGCACTAAGCTCATTCATACAGTTTCTCATGCAGCGTTCATCCAAAAATCTTCTTTTGTTACTGTGTTTTTATGCCCCTTATGCCTCATTGAGATTTTCATTAATTTTTCCAAGAGTCCCCCCCACACACTCACATCGAAGAAATAATAATACAAACACATAACAAACAGCACAAAATGCTTTTTTAAATCCGTGTTGACGTCAGTATGCACTCAAACACAGTGAGAGCTCTTTCTACTCCTATTCTTCCATCCACACATTCAGTGCTGTGCTGCATTCTGCATCCTTGATCCCTTCTGAGTTCAAGACAGACATTTCCAGCATGAATAATGTGCACTCAATCGAATTGGATTTAAGATGCTACAGTGCAAACAAATGGCTTTGAACTGGAGTTTAAGGAGATGGGATATTGGACAAAAGGCAGTAAAATGTTCTGTACTGGTTTGTATTTACAGAGAGGTGGGCATCGAGTGCCAGGAAGTGCCGGGCCACAGCAAGGGCATCGGGTACCGTCAGGGCCAGAGCCTCAAGAATGTGAAATCTGACCACCTGTGGAATGCTGTACTTCTAGGAGGACAGTGGTTCCTGTTGGATGCTTGCTGGGGAGCGGGACGAGTAGATATGGAGCACGAAAGCTTCGTGAAAAGGTTTGAAAAGGGAGCAGGGATTCCATCACCTTCCATCATTCAGTGATGATACAGGTCTAATCTGTTTGAATTAAAATTCAAAGCTAAATCTTTGCATCCTTTTATTTGTATTGCAAACCATTACAGTCGAGTTATGTCACTTTGGTCTTTTGTTTATCTTTATGCACCTGGAAACCAGCAGTGAGTCGAGTCTCAAACCAGTCTGCTCTCTCCATCTGTTGCCTCCAAGGTTCGATGATTTCTATTTCCTGACGGACCCGGAGGAGTTTGTCGAATCGCATTTCCCCGATGAGGAGAAATGGCAGCTACTGGACACACCCATACCCCTGGAGGAGTTTGAGAGGAGGGTGTTCAAGACCTCAGCCTTCTTCACCATGGGGCTCAGGCTGATTCAGCCTCATCAGTTTTACATTGTAACAGGTCCGTGCTTACTTTTTTGTTGATTATCCAAGATGGTGCAGATCTATCAGTGCTCCCATTCAAAAATATTTTGGAAAATAGATTATCATTGTTATTTAGGGTCCAAGGCTAAGAAAGCACAATCAGTGTTTTTCTTATTTTCTCTTTACAATAAAATAAATGTTAAATAAATTGTTTTAAAATTCCCTTTTGATCTCCTATGTAGATGGAGGGGAGGCGAATGTGTCCCTCAGCTTCTCCAGACCTGCCACATTTACCTACGAGATCACACAGCACCAGGACCTCCTCCACTGTGGAGCTTCAGAGCAGAAAGAGTCTGGCAACTCTTCCTTCGGCCTCCTGACCGTCTCCCATCGCAGCATGAAGCTGCAGGTCCTGCCCCCCGTGGCTGGCACCTACGATGTCAAGGTGTTCGCCAGGCCCGAAGCAGCTGTCACGCCTCTGATCTGGGTGTGCTCCTTCACCGTTGAGTGTCAGACGCCCCGCGCCATGGAGGAGATCCCAGAGAATCCTTTCTTGTCTTGGGGCCTGCAGCCTGTCGCGGAATCTGTGGGCATCACAGGCAGCAGCCAGGGCAGTGAGGTCACTGAGGTGGAAGAAGGTGTCTTTGAGTTAGTGTTGAAAACGTCCAGGCCTCTGATGGTGCTGTGCGAACTGGTCCACCCAGAGCTGGAGCCTTCCATTGCCAAGCGCTGCCTGGCCACTCAGATTCAACCGGATGCTCTGACCTGCCACGTCCTGTGCCCCTTCCGTGGCTTTTACCGCCTGTCAGTGTTTGTGCGGGACTATGAGAAAATGGAAGTCAAATTTCAGAACGCTGCAAACTTCCTGTTGCACTGCAAAGGGAAGGTGGTCGCACAGGACGAGCTCTTCCCTCCCAACCTGGGCTCAGCGTGCGGTCCGGGGACCCGCACTTCAGAGGCGGGGCTGTCCAAATTCAGCCACACAACGGCAGTGGTGAGCACGCAGCAAGGCAAGTGTAACATCACCTTCCACAACCAGCAGGACCTCGAGCTTCACACTGTGCTCAGCAGAGAAGAGAAAAAGACAGTAGCTCTTCCGCTCTCACGCCACCTCTTCTGCACATACACAGACAGCAAGGTGACGGTGAGCATCAGCCTGCCTGATGCTGGGGTTTATCGGCTGGGCCTGTATGCCAGGATAGCCCCTGGCGCAGACTTCAACCCCATGTGTGACTTTGTTCTGAGGAACAGCTGCGATCAGCTGGGGCCCCCATTCCCCAGTGTCTACTCAGCCTGGAGAAAAGGCTGCGTGCTCTTTGAGCCTCGCGTGGGCCTGCTGGAGCCCGATTCCTGGGTCCGCTTCAGGGTGAGGGTCCCTGGGGCCCAGAGGGTGTGCGTGGTGGGCGCGACGAGGACTGATCTGAAACTGAACAAGAGCAGAGTGTGGGAGGGCGAGGTTTTCAGTGGAAATGCTCTCCAACAGCTGAAACTGGCCGCCTCCTTGGGGGAGTCCAACGACATGGCTGTTTTGATGACCTTTGACATCAAGCAGTTGGAGAGAGAGGCGTGAAATCAAAAAGCCGGAAGAGAGCAGATGGAGAGTTCTCTGAATACAGCAGTTCACTGCCCAGTGAATATTATCAATATGGACTATGGACTAGCAAATCAGACTGGGGTTGAAAATATTAGCCAAAAATTCAAACTGTGAGCCATAACGTTTCAGGTGCAGACACAACATAATTCAGAGAGCCAGGTTACTGGCACTCAGAACAAGGTGTATGAACATGAATTTTGATCCTGTGAATGTGTGAAACTTTGTAGTAATGGAGCAATAGGAATGCCTACACCAAACTTACCAGGTAGCATTGACAGATTGACAATGGTGCTCAGCTGTGGTGCTAAGCTGTGATACTGAACAGATCAAGAGTGCACTTGTGGCTTATTGTAATGTTATGAGCAATTAAATCTTATGAAATGATGGTTGTGAAAAGGCGTGCAATAAAAATATACTTTGAAAACAATATCTAAATGCGGTCAACTTTTCTTTTCAACAGTGATGGTCCAGCAAAAACATTGTAGTATTAGTTTTCAGAGTTTAACAGTATTAAAACATGTATTTGTTTACATTTGTTTTAGGTCCAAGTAAAATGTTAGTGTTTAAATGTATTTTTCGCTGGGCCCCATCTCCACACTTCACTCTAGCAAACATGAATATGCAGTCTGAATCCTAATTTTAATATCACGCTTTTCTTCAGTTCAAGATATCAATGAACTTATATCTGTTTTGTACTTTCAGGAAGTCATGTGAGACACCAGTGGATGCCAAACAGTCTGCATCCTTCAACACTTCCGCTGTCACATCATCTGCACTTTAAAAACTGTTTCAATAAGCAAATCACTCTCCTCTCTCTTCAGTTCCTTCTGTACATTGCATTATATGACATTAGTGCTTAGTCCTTTCAAGGACGAGCACTAGAAACTCAAAATCTGCTTAAAATTAGGATGTAGGGATGCTTGAAGCTAAGCTTGAATAAAAACACACACAAGTGAAAATTTAGTTACGCTCAAATGATTGTTTATTACCTAACAGCACTTTGTTTAAAAGGATGCAGTCTAATACAAGGGCCCTGCAATAGATCCTACTTTCATGCAGTTGCACCGGCAGCTCTGTGTAACAGTTACAGCACAAACTGGACAGTGTAACCTCCATGAAAGGAGGATACAGTGCAGGGACTGTATTAGACTGCATTACGTTTAGCTGGGCGTACCTAATGAACTGGCAGCTGAGTGTATAAGCTCATAAACTCAAACCCACTGTCTCATTTGTTTGGCTGGAAACAGTCAAACCCAGAGGACACTGTGAGTTGGGGGGGGGGGGGGGGGTCAAGGCTGGTGAAAAGAATGACAACTTCCCCCCTACTGAGTAAAAAGTGAACAAACCCAGCACCAGGCACAGTGCACTATTGTTGCAGCGACCTGGGCCCACTCAGCAGGCTTTGGCAGACGCCAGCGAGAGTGATGAGTGTTTACATGTGGCTGTCATAATAGCCCACAAATAGCCTGAGCTCACTGCCTCGGTAAAAATACAACAATAGAAGGGCGGGGAGGAGAAGAAGGGTGGTTAACGGTGGAGGCGATATGGTAAGAGTGTGTTAAGTGTATATGGACAGGGGTGGGGTTGGGGGGGGTCTTGCCTTGAGTCGCTGGGGAGAAACTGGCGGCGCAATGGCAAGGAAACGCTGATGTCAGAGGTTAGCCATGTGGAGGACTGTATCTGCCTGGCAACAATACAAGGACACACACACAGACTCTCTCTTCCTTTCTTTCACACACACACACACTCAGCATGAGGAAACGGAGGGCTAAAACTGTGCTACATGTGTGCGGGGCAGGATTCCTCACATTCTCTCAGCACTATTTTAGCTGCCATTTCTATTTAACAAAGTGTGTTAATAGCTGAAACACAAAACACACACACACACACACACTCTGTTTCTGTTTAGTCTACCTCTCCAAGTCCCAATGACAGACCTTCCCATCTCAGTTGGTGCTGATACAGGGCTCGGATGCACACAGTGAATTCATGTCGTCTCACCATGTGATAAATCCACCACTATGCTGAACAGGCTGCATGTGTGTGTGTGTGTGTGTCTGCTGACAGCTCAAAGCAAAACAGACATGGCAATACCAAAGCACAACAGCAGAACATGTCTCTGCTACTATGAGTCTCCTATAAGTGACATTGAAATTACGAAATGTTGCATTCAGTGAGATACAGGAGCAAAGACTGATCAACCATATAAATATTTAATGGATTACCAGGTGCAATAAATACAATTCAAAGATTATAAAAGCATCAGTCACAGGAAAAAAACAGAAGTTACAGTAGTTTTGTGCAAATGCAGTTCAGCTTTGCTCATTTTCGGTGAACATCCTCAAGACAAGTGTGGAAGTCAGTTTGGCACTTCTGAAGTTAAGTTTTATTTAGACCATAAGAAGTTGGGTTTTTTTTTATTACTTTGGACGGCTTGTAGACAGGGGAAAAGAAATGAGCCCTTTGCTTTTTTTTTCTTCCAAGATCTAATTCTGCCATCATGACATCAAACACCTCCCAACTTCAATCGTTAAGTGTTCCTTGACACGAATAACAACATCCTATTTTTATACACGGCTGCGCGGCCGGCCAGTACGCGGCTACAGACACCAGATATTAACCACAATTTCACCCTCATCTTCTTCCACAACATTTGGGCTCGATGGGGCAAGTGTGTAATCTCAGGTATGGAAATAATAAGCGCACCTGAGAAACACCCTCCCACTTAGGGGGGTCAAGAGCCTGCGATTCCCTTTTAACCTGGATGAGGATGGAGCGGCTCAAACAATTAGCATCAACGGTCCCCCGAGGGCTCAGAAATATTTGCTTGGTTAAAAAATCCATTTCCAAGCCACGTTTGTCCAATAAGCACAAATCCCCCCCAGAAAAAAACACTAACTTCTTCAAGAAGTGCATACATTCCACATTGTTGGCCCTTTTGAACATTAGAGCCAATCTCACTCCTGGAAAAGAACCCCCCCTCACAAAAAAACATACATAAAACCAATTAACACCAAACTTTGTTTTTGTCCTATAACTTCAGCTACAAAGTTGCTAGCCTCCAACATACAGGATGAAGACACGAGGGTGCTCAGTCTGCCAGAGAGCTGTGTAGCAGTCACACTGAGAGGCTTGTGGAGGGCTCTTTGGGCCCCCCCCATGTGCAATAAGTGTGTGTGTGTGTGTGGGGGGGGTCACCCAACTTTAGTCACAATCCTCTTTTTTTTTTTTTGTCTGTACTCTGATACAAAACATGATACTTGTGTATCACAGCTGGGACCGAGCATGGATTTTAGAGGAACACGGACAAAAGTGCAACTTTCCTCCTACTCTATTTATGTTTTCCTTGAATAAATCTACTGTATTTGGTCTGCCACTCATTATATAAACCAAAATAAGAAGTGTACCACTATGAACATAAATACATTTTGAAATATCAGAACTACGCTGGCACTCGGCCGACACTCTGAGATCATTTTTGGTTATAGTTTGCGAGAACACCTGAATCGTCCTGAGCCCTCCAATTGGCCATTCCCCCGTGTGACCTCGTCTACTTTACCCTCTGGCTTGGTTAAAAACACATTGCTTGAAAGAAACGACTCCACGGATTCCTTTCACCAACACTGTTGAAGGACGGATCCTTGCCTGACAACACCACCTCCTCCTCCTCCTCCTCCTCCTCCCCCCCTGCGACCAGGGAGAAGGATGGAGCTCTGAATGCAGTTTTAATCTCTGCTTTTTCTTAGCCACAGCCAAGGCACTGCTGGATCAGAGAATCTGACACCTCGCGACCGATCAGATTCTCTTCGAGTTAGTTTTTTTTTTTTTCTTACTACAAAAAAAAAAAAATTGCATCTGATTTTTGTAGCTTGTGCGACAAGAGGCATTTTGCTTGCATCTACAATGTTCAATTTCACAGTCTTAGAAAAATAGTATTTGCTGTTTTTCGAGGTAATTCAAATCTTTAGCAGATATGTTAAATAAATGTGCTGATTTCTCTTGTCGTTGTACCAGTTTGGTGAAAGGCAATTCTGTCAGAATATATGCGGCATCGTATTCGTTTGACATCTCAACACATGCAAAATCGTATACAAACATTTGTCATAGTAGTTGTGTATATAACTGTGTGTTTATACTGTATGTGTTAGTGGTAATTTCATGTAAATATCACAAACATCTTACATAACCCTCAACTCTTTAAGGACTATTCTGTTTGGCCTCTCGGCCGATACATTTTTCTGTTTCTCTGCTCCCTGACGAGTGTAGCAGGTTTCAATTTGTGGCACCTTCAATCTTCCGTACGTCAGCCTCGCGGCTACTTCACCGTCAATCAAGGTAAGTCTCTGCAGTATTACATAACTCCAGAATGACAGCAACTGTTGCTCAGCAAAGCTTTGGAGAGAGTGCATCTCAGAACTGCTAAACAGGGGGATCCGGCTTAAGCCAGAGTCATCATTTTGTCAACAAAGTATTTATGCTGCATATTATCCTGCTCTTTAAAAACAAGCACTGTAATCTGTTTGTCTTTTGTTCTAAAACTCCTTTTTTTCCCCCAACTAACATCTCATTTTGCAACAAAACCCTTTGCCCGCTGTTAAGACCCTTTATGGTGTTATCCGAGATAAAAGCACTCAAAGCCAATTTCCAACCGAATACATGCTGCGAGAGACTGAGAATTTAGCAGCTCATTTGTTTGCTCGGCTTTGTCCTTAAAGAGCTATAAGAGGGTACTGTAAGTAGAATATTATATATATATATATATATATATAAAAACAAAAGGAACAATTGCACTTTTACAGAGTGAACGAGGAGGACTGACGGAGAGAAGTTCATGGAATGAGAGACTCGGGGTCAGATCCTTCTCTCCTTGCTGGCTATCTGGAACATGCCAGGGGAACACATGTTAGAGGCATACTTCATTGCTATGTTGTCTGCTATTCCACGCGATGCATTATTCTAGCACATCTATCATAAGACGACATATGGCTCGTTCAGAGCAGAGCGAACTCTGCCGAGAGGACGGATGGGGCCAGCACTGTCGCGTTGGGCTCAGGCTCGGGATGATTTGAATCTGCACAGATACACACGGGGTCATCTGGGGGGAACGACTCTCCATTTGTCTGCCAGCTGACAAAATAATTTAATTACTGATTATTTCGGTTTTGCTGGCTCGGTGCCGTCACACAGACATGCACGGTAAAATGTGACGTACCCGGCAACCCAAGATACACTTATGTCACTGCTGACAGAATATCTAGCAACAGCGAATAAGTGTTCACCTCGCTCGCATCGTACCATAGTAGCAGCAGTGGTATGTGCATGCATCTGTATGCGCAGCGACCCACAGATTAATAATCTGTCTGCATGTTACACTGCTGACCCCATGATGAATGAAAGCCATCAAATCTTCAAAGACTGTAGCAGGGTTCCTACACATCGACAGCTTCCAATTACCACATATTTATCAAGTTTTTACGTTAAAATGTGGTTAGAAATTACTATTTCCAATTTCGCTGGGCTTTAAACCCAAATATGCAGCTGCACGAATGGCAACAGCCCATTTCCTACAAAGTTGAAGAATTTCAAAACCTGTGCAGGAACCCTGATGAGAGGAAGACATGCATAGAACATTAGTGTGACACATCACAGCAGAGCAAAAAGTAGCATAACCACTCATTTAAACAGAACATCAAGGCTGATTTTCTGCAACATCACATCACTGATACAAAGTCTCACACCTTGCTAAAGGCTCTACTTTTGTTTACCCAAACCTGACCAAAGTTTCCCCAGACCCCTTCCTGCCCCCCCACCCACCCCACACCCATCCCCACCCAAACGAAGTGACCCAAAATATATATGTAAATATAAAAATGGGAATGTTCACATTTCTAACAACAAAGGAACACTGAATAAATGATCCACATCTAGCTGCAGTGAGGCTTAGCTTAACTTTCTGTGTCTTCCTGGTTTCTCACTGTGAACTAGCAGCATTATAATTATCAGTGCTTTATGGAAAAGTCTGTGGTGGACATGCATCCTCGCTGATTCAGTGCCTTTTCTCAACGGCCTCAGGCTACAACACTTTTGCTGCAGCGACGAAGGTCTGCTTTTTTTTTTTGCACTTTCATTAGATTCACTTTAGGAGTCTTAAAATAAAGCACTGGGATGGCGTATAGCTATGTGATTAATGGCATCATTCATCAGATTGTCCGCAGCCAACAGGCTGTCCAGTGTTTACAGCTCCGCGGCCAAGCGCTCCCTCTGCTGCATCGCGGCACGCAGACAAGCTAACAGGTGGGCTGTGGATTGGGTGACAACAGAGGAGGGGCGATTCTTGAGAAACCCCACCAGGGAGCCCACCAGAATCACACGGCTATCCATGCCTGTCCAGAAATAGAGGCTTTAATTTGCCAACTGTGATAAACAGAAATGCACAAGCTGCAGGAGCGAGCGGCTGGAAATTCCCTTCTATTGTGAAACCCTCACAGCTCGCAGGCTCAGCAGAGATGGATTGAAAGAGGAGTCTGGTGTTGCGTTATGTTTCAGGTTCGTCTGCAGAGGTGAACGACCGGCCTCTTTTCACAAACGTGACCTTAATTTGAATCGACGCTTGCGACCACAGTAATTCGCTGCGTTCCTTTCATAAAAACGATACCTAAGTCGCCAAGCGCTAACTGTGCAGCGAGGGGTGTTGCAGAGGGAAGTAAGGCGAACAGCCACGGTGTGACACAACCGGCTTCTGATGGGTGATGTCATTGCTCAAAAGCACCTTCGCTCATCCTTTTCACGCCACCAAATCAATCAGGGAACAAAGTGACAGAGCACATAGATAATGGATGGATTTCTAGCAGCAGCAGCGGTTTCTGCAGATGCACGTGACGTGAACGCACATTAACCATTCTAGTGGAGTGTTCTGTTCAGTACATACACCACCCCCCCACCCCCACCCCCCCAGCCCCTCCCACGGTGGTTGCCTTAGAGTTAAATAAGACAAATGGAGGCAGCGGACAGACAGACAGACACACACACACACACAGATTCTATCACGGATCAAACAGGTCGGGCTGTCCCTGAAGCTCCAGCTGACGGTTGAACAGCTCGATCTCTTTGTTGGCCTCAGCGATGTACTCGTTAATGAACTTGTCCATGTCTGGAGTAACAGCGATGTATGGGAAACAGCAGCACCAATCACCACATGCAACAGTAGATACAGATGCAAGTGCACCGATGTCAGGCTCCTATCTATATTTGTCAGTCAAACACAGAACCTGATGTCTATACTACGCTGACTTACATTTGCTGTACTGGATTTGCTTTAAGGGTACATGGCTTTATTTTAGCCGTCAAAATTCTGGGAAATATAACAATTTTTCCAAAGCTGAGTGACAGATCCGATGTCGCTGGGTTTCAACAACCGTTGGTAACCATTACGAAAAGGATACAGGGATGGAAGTTCCTTTTTTCTCCGAAGATGTCGACATACAGATAACCATTGTAGAAGTAGCCTTGTGGCAGTGGGTCCAAGTGCCGGGTCATCTAGACAGAAACACAGAACATCAAGTTCAGTCAACATGACTGAAAAAGCCCACATCAACATCAAACAGAAGCTATTCAGGCCCATTCAGTTAAATCAAACGGGACGTGTCGGACGACAACTTAGAGCGCTGCAGCGAAGGGGTTTTGACTTGTCTATGTCATGTACGTTTACATTAATTGTTTGTCACAAAACATACTGTTGGTCCATGCGTTCCCCCAGGGCCTAACAAAATGTAATTTCATGCTTTTGCAAAGCCAATATTTTTTGGAATACTTTGAAACCTGCTTTATTCATGCATTTTTCTTCTCCTTCTTATGCTGGCGCCCCGTTAAGTTTCTGACAACAGCCATGAAGCATGAAAGCATCAGCAGGGAAGTGCTTATGTGCATCGTGTGCATGCCAGTAATTCAACAGAGGTACAAACAGAGCAGGCGCACACTCATAAGCTCATCGCTCCTGGTCCACAAAACTCTACAAAGTAGCTTTAATGCAGTTCAGTATACACACAATTCCATCACTGTGCAGAGAGTAAAAGGATGCTATTTATAAGTATACAGTTAGAAATATAAACACACTCACATGTATAGTCTTGATTTCATGTGGTGAGAGAGTATTTTTAGTCTTCTTAGGTTTCTTTGCCGGCCTCTTTAAAAACCAGACAGACAGAAACAAGAGCGCTTAAATTACATGACACACAAAGTTCATTCATTCATATTTGACTGATGTACCCATAATGATACATATTCTATACATGAGTCTCAGTGGGTACAAGCAGCGGGGCTATTTAAATGTCTACCTGCTTGGTGCACAGTCTGAGCCAGTCCTTCAGCCCGTCCTCAGTGAGGCCAACACCATCAAAGACCAGGAAGCAGGACACCCTGGTCTCTTTGGGGCCCGGGGTCAGCGGGTCGACGTCCTGCACTGGGACCACGCTCAGGCACCCGCTCACTGTGTTGTAGCTCACCTCCATCAGCTGTTCTGAGTCTGGAGGTTCCACAGATGAAGGGAGCTCACATCCAAGTCGCATTCCGTTCGCACCTTGTGTAACACCTGCTACAGCAGCTTCGTATGGTAACAGCATGCTGTTGGTGGGGTGTTAATGCTTTAACATCCATACGGCCCCCCCCGCCTCCCCTGCCCCGCGAATGGCTCACAGACCTCACGTGAGTACAAAACAAGATAAAAAGATGTCAAATATGTCCTTACTCAATGTAAAATATGTGTTGGATGTGCAACAGCTAAATACAAGAACTAAAATAAAGTAAAAATAACTGAATATAAAGTGATGTACATGATACACTACCCTACAGACAGTGACTGAGATGCACACTTGACACCAAGGGAATGTCTTTGGATCTTAGGATCATACACTCATCTCCACACTCGTCACTTTCCCAACTCTCTACAATTATCTGCGCACTCTCTGCACATCTCCTCACAGACACCTGCACTTTCTCCTCATGCAACAGCTCCACACAGGCCTTCACATGGAAAAAAAGAGTGAGAAAACTACATGGGGGGGAACCAAACCGGTGGACTATGAGCTGAATTCTAAACACCAGACACCAGAGCAACAACCGAGCAATATTCCTACCGTCAGGAGCGTCTTTCCTGCCTTGAAGGTAACCTTTTGTCTAATAATTCCCAAAAGTGGGAAATGCAAATGCAGGTCAAATATTTACCAAGGAGAGAAGTCACATCTGATCTGAAAATTTAAGCAGTCAGCAAAAGTGACATTGTATTTTATAAGGCAAAAATGAAATGAAAATATTTCATTCCTACCAGAAAACCAGACTTTTCCCCAAACGTTGTACACGTTTCCTCGGAAGGGGTTTGGCCTTAGTGATGGCTTGAGTGCTATGGAAAATTAGCAGAGTTTCACCAGTGAGCAATGTGAATGAACAACCTGTAGGATCGAACAATAATCATTTGAAATAACATTTTCTTGAAAAGCAAGATTGATAGCAGGATGTCTAATCCTGTGAGAACACATTACTTCACAGCGAGGCATGACGATTACTTTGAGACCTCAGTTATCTCCATATTTGGAGGGAAAGGCAGCTTATGTAATCATCATCAAACCCTGCCAGCTCATTTCTGGAGCCTCGGTCACGTGTAAGAGGAAAAAAAAAATCGTGTGTGTGGTGGTGCTTTCTTTCCATCTCACCTTTACAGCGGGTGACAAATAGAGGCCTCTCTAGGGGGCGGTTGAAAGCCACGCGCTGCTGGGTGAGGACCAGAGACCCAGAACCAGAGAAGAAGCGCCCTTTGCACCTGAAAGGCAGAACACGAGCGCATTACACAAATAGTGAGAAAGTTAAATCCAGAGCAAGCCAAATGTTTGTGCTACATTTTGTCTTTGGCTGGAAAGTTGTTTACGCTACCAGCTGCCCACGGGAGAGAAGCCAGCGAATGTGATTTGCTGGTGAAACTGTGGAAGCGGATGATGAATCTGTAAATGTGGATGCTCTGGTCACCAGGTGAAAGAGCGGCAAGCCTTGGTCGGAGAGCTACGGATGCGTCAAAACAGCCTCACACACCTACGGTCCACACAATTTAAAACTTGAAGATGATCAAATCCAAAAGGGCCACACTCAGGCCAGATATGTAATGTATGATCTGAGGGGAGGATTTAACAGAGGTTCATATTAGGTTGACCACTGAGGCATGAAGGCTGAATGGACGGGATCCAAAGGGAAGGAGACCCCCCTCTGTGTACATGGCAACTGCATGGACCAACAGCTTGTTACCGTGCTGCCAGGGGGCAGCTGGTGATAGAACACAAGATGCCCTGAGGGGCTTTACAGCAATCAGCGGCAGATACCCCCACCGCTGCAGCCGAGTGGCAATTAAACCGCGGGGGTGGGGGTACAGGCAGGACTGAGGAACGCTGGGGCAGGAATCAACGCCAATTTGTCGCTCAGCAGCCAAAAGGTTGAGTGGGGATACATGAGGACACGCGGGGGTCACGGGTGGAGTGGAACACAGAGTGGGGGTCTTACCATCCAGGGTAGAGGACATAACGTGCTCTCAGCATCTGTGGCTCATTGAAGCTGCTCTCAGACAATATCAGGTTCACATCTTCACTCCTAGTTTAGAAACAAACACAGTGAAGAGTCTACTGTACTAACAAGTCTGTAAAAATATACAAATACTGCAAGTACTTATGAAAATGTATTTTATCCATAATAGGCTCGTACACAGGACAACGAAATATTGTATAACATAAAATGCCTTGGGGAAATGTTCATGAGCTCTGACCCAGCAGATTTAAACATAGACTAAAGGAGCAGGGCCAAACGGAGCCTTGAGTGAATATTTTCAGCAAAGATAAAAGCAGCTAACCTGCGACTTTGATCGTGATTCTGTGGGCGCCTACCTGGTGACAGCTCCTCTCTCTGCTTGTATGAAGGCAGCGGTGGGGTTGGCAGAGCGTACCAACTGCTGAACATGCTGCATGAGAGGATGCTTCTGCTTCGCTGTCAGCCCGGCGAACACCACTGTACTCACAATGCCTGACACACGAGGTGGCACAAAAAGGGAATATGAATTTCAGTGGAAACTGGCTGACTGTCCTTAAAAAAACCCAAAACAAAACGCTGTCTGTCTGTGTAGCCACTGCAAAAACACCACATTTTCACAGTGGGTCTGATTTACTGGCGTTCCTGCTGCTGCAGAACCCATTAAGGACACTGACATTTTGGATACTTGAAAACAACTGCTAAAAAGTCATTCTGAGGCAGATTAAACTGTGGCGGTCACCCCACTACTCATTCCATCTCAGTGCCATGCAGACTTTTCCCCTGCTGCCCAGTTTAGGATTTTCTGGTTCTAGTGACAAAGATTGCAATGACAGGACAGAGCATGAATTGTGTACACTGTAGTGGCTGGAGCAATGGGTTGCTGAACAGCCACTGCATGTTGGGCCGTAACATTTTCCTATTATTTTATCCCTGTTCAACTTTAACTACAACCTTTAAAAACAAGAAAAAGGTGACTGCTGTTACAGCTGCAGTGGAGGATAGCTGCAGGATAAATGATGTTTAAACATCACTGTTCAGAGTGGTTCTGTGTGGCAAAGTTATCCTCCAAATGTTTGACTTTTTTGATTATTTGAAATGTTCGATATCCAAAATGTGCTAAGATCTTTAGTGTTCCATATAACACAGTGATCTCTATATTCAGTAGCTTACAATTTTGCATTTTTGAATAGTCAAAGACGTAGCATGGTGTGCCTGGAGGGTAAAGCAGCACTGCAACACATTAATATATATTACTCTGTCACCATTTGTTGTATTTTGCATATATGTGCAACATCTCCTGTGAGTTTATTTGACAAAGACCCACACATTTCTTGACCTTTAAGGGTTCTATATTACAACCTGGCAGCATGACATGTATTTGAAATGGCTGTGTTGAATGACTTCTAAAAAGGGCATTTCGCTTCTGAAAAAAAAAAAAAAAAATCAATATCAGTGAATATCAATATGGTGTTTCCTTGGAGAAAGAAGCCTATCCTGGATATATTTTGCTGTTGGGGAAAAGCAGAGCAGTGCACAGACAGGACTTACCTTGGCTGCACTGCTCCAACAGCTTCGGAAAGGCAAACCTAAGGTGAAAGAAAAGGAGCAGGAGACGGGAGAACATAAGTTTATGTTTACCTGCTCAGCATTACACGGATGCAAAGTGACTGGCATGATCCCTGCTGCACTATCAATAAGGCTTATGCACCTGAGCGACACACAGAGATGTGTTTCAATCTGCTGCTCTTTATTTTAACCCATGTCGCGTTCCACAATATCATCACTAACAATAACTCTATTTATGACTAATGGGTGCTTGCCAAAGTTGTGCAGCAATAAACAGACTAATTCTGTGTTATGGCCCTTGGCTAACAAGCCAGTTATCCATCGCAAGGCATTTTTCATTGGATGACATCATGACTATGACTGGCAACTGACCAATGTAAAAGCTTTCTGTAATCTCATTTAATCTTAACATAATTCATCCTGAGTTTTCTAATCGATCAGAGTTATACACCACTTTGTGAATAACCATTCTGAGCCAAGTCCCCCTCCAGCCACTATCGAGCCTCCCCCTGCAGCTCTTATGGAGCCGGGGGGGTAGTGGGGGAGGTGGGGGTATCGGCGATTTGAAAGGCATTTATCTTTCCTGTCCTGATGTAATGAACTGTCTACATCCATCACAAAGAATGGATCATGACTGACTGATGATCTTCACCGAGGAGGGTGTGTTGGTCGCACATGTGGATCTCTGGGATTAGAGGGGTATGCGGCGAGGGGGGGTGACAGGCAGGTCAGGCCTAAGCTGGGCTAACCACACCCAATTAGCGCCATAGTAGGGGTCCGCTGACCTCCGCACAATCTATGGCAACAGTGATAGGGATGCCTAAAATGGAAAAGCCGCTGCTAACCACATTATTAACTAAACCTCTTATTACACATTTTTCCATTTGACATCACAACATGTTTATAGCACAGGATACAAAGCACCCTTTAGATTTATTATTAAAGCTTAGCTTGCTTGGACAATCGCCTCATGGAAGGGCGTGTGGGAAAGAATTTCCTCCTGCCTATATGATCATGTATCGGTGCAGAATGAAATTACCGCACTTCAGCTGCTCACCGGAGTATTCATTGTGACACCTACTGGCTTTTCAGTAAAATTTGCAGTGGTCCTCCAAGCATGTCGACTTCATGTGTATGTAAGTATCACTGGGCTGCACAGCTTGGCGGCGCAGTGGAAAACAGTCTATTAACTGGAGTGGTATGCCATATTGTGCGGAGCAGCTCAGTCGATCTACGACAGTGAGAAGCTCCATAAGCTACATCTAAAGCCTGTAACAAAAGGAGAGTGAGATTAAATGTAGGACTGATCCGCTCTGTAAAAGGGACCCAGCCTTGAGTTTTAATAGCTAAAAGTGTCATGTAACCTCGTCCTGGAAACCTCCAGTGCTTCAACAGTTTATCAACATCCGGCCCTGTCCGTCATCGTCCGGGCTGTCTATATGTTGCTTGCAAGCAGAACCAAATGAAACCCTGAACAGGAATTTCAGGCGCGTTTTATCTTATTTTACCTTTTCAACTGAGAAAGAAAAACCAAACTAGCTTACATACATAGCTACTCTTTACTGGGAGCAGCTCACCTTTATTGCTCGCAACTGATTTGTCTGCATTGAAAAATATGAATAATATAAGCAGCTGGCTGTGCTGAAAACTAAAATATGTGTTACTGGAACCAACTAAGCACATGGACATATAGCAAAATAATGGATTCTGCCACCGGAGTGTTTTTTTTTTCTTTTTCTCAAACTGGATCCACAAATCCATTTTACTCATTGGATACGTTCTAGGTGAAGTTGTCTTCAGGATGCTGTTAATGCAAAAGGAATGTACACAGTTGGTTGACATCAAAAGCCTTTCAGTCAGTGGGAATCTGATTTAAACATTGACAAGATGCATGGTCCTGCATGAGGGAATTTACCATGAAGCAGCTGCAGGATTAAAACGTACCCTGACGTATTAATTTGATAGGTCCAACTGAGACACTAAATTTAATGCCTTTGGATAGAACAGAATAGGATTAAATTGATGATCTTTAATCAATTGGGTCATTAAATACAATGTTACCGTACACTTATGTTGTACACTTATATGTAAGTTGAAAGAAATTTGATTTTAACTTATACAGCAAAACAAAACAACTTAAACATATTTGCTTGATCATCATCCATCATCCTTCACTAAGATTTAGTTTATAACAAATGCTATTTTTCACTCTAGGATTCTTTCTTCTTCAGTTGCACATTGTGGAGTTTTGTTAGATGGTAACTTAATTCATCTGATTTAAGCATTTTAAGCTTTTCATTTTAAACAGCAGAAGAGCTCGGACTCTCACCTGTGCTCCAAACAGGAAGCCAATGGGTCCACACAGGCAGTGACTGCACCAATGGTGAAACACGCTTGGACAACTGGGTCAGGGTGGAAAAGCACAGCCTGGACAACATCTAGAACGTCTGTGTATCTGTAATAGGCATACAAAGAACATTAATAACGCATCTGCTTAACCCCTTTAAGCAAAATACACACTAAATCCTCGACAGATGCTAAGCAAAATGAAATTATCTGTGTATTGCACACAGTGCTTTTGAAAGAAAAGACCCTCATTCAGCTCAGCTCAGCTCTGCTCGTCTGGATTACTCTCGACTTCTCGGCTCCCAGCTGCATCGAGCTGATCGGTGGGCTTTCTTACCCAGGTGAGAGCACCAGCAAACGGGGTTTGCCCCCTGGGCCTCTCTGGCTCTCCAGGAAGCTGGACAAATACTGCTGGAGGTGAGAGGCTGAGAAGGTGTCACAGCTGTCAGGGCTGGGCTCGTACACCACCCACCTACGGGTGGAGTGAGAATTATCATTTAGAAGCATTTCTGTTTGTGTTACAAGTCTTGTATTCATTATTACTTAGAAGATGGTGAAATTATATGTATGAAAAAGAATAACAGACACAGAAAAATTACAAAGGGTGTTACTGGATGTAGTCGCACTTACCTTCCGTGTTCCTTGTTTAGCTGCACCAGGAAGTTGCAGAGTCTCTTCTTGTGGCTTCCTGGCAGTCCGGTGATGATGGTAATGATGACCTTTCCACACATAAAAAAGCCCACATCAGATATGAACTTTATCAGCGGTACCATAATTAAACAAGGATGCCTGAGGGGGAAAGATTTCTTTGTAGCAACCATAAAAATGATATACCATTTCAGCATTTTTCAAAAGAGGATGATCCACTGCACCGTGGTGAACATGCTCACCTTGTCTCCCTGGCCACTGACTGGGTTCTTCAGCTCTGCAGAGGGGAAGAGCACTCCCAGGTGGTCAAATAGTATTGGCTCCTGACTAATGCTACTCAGGGCAAAGTGCTGAAGGAACCTGAAGGCAGCAACCAGAAAAAAACAGGGTCACAAGTGATTGGCACAACGAGATAAAAAGATTTTTTTTAACACTTCACGCCAGCAATTTCATTACTTGCACTTGCTTAGGTTTTCGCACTAGAAATTTAAATAGAAGTGCAAAATTTGTTTTAATCCCTGGTGGAACAAAGCCTTTTAGCACTGAAACTGATAATGCAAAGTTGTGAGAAGACAGCAGCTCATTTTTATGAGCACTGTCCAGTAATTTAATTTTGGGTACAAATGCTTAAAACAGTTGGAAGTCTAATTATACCAGGTGACAGATTTAGGACCAATTTGGGCAGACCGAGAAGCTGCCAGCGAGTGCTGAATTACAACTTGCACGCTGCCTTTTTTTGTTTCAGCTACACCAGTCGGACAGAAAGTGCGTGCACTGTTTATTTTGGGTCCGATAATGAAGCCACATTATCTTCTCTACTTTCTCCCTACAGGACAGACCTTGCAAGTGTGGATGGCTAGCACTGATGAAAACGCTGTACCAAGAAGCACAGGCTTAAATGCTATTCTGGGAATACATACTAGGGATTAAGCGCTACCTCCAGTAGCATCGGGTTTTATGACTTGTTCAGTCCAGCCCTGGAGTACTGTAATACATGACTGCTCTGTGTGTACTAACATGTCCTGCTCCGGCAGCTGCGAGTACGAGGTCTTCAGGCTGCCTCGGCGTTTGGCCACCGGCGGCTCCTGACTGTCATGCAGCTTCTGCAGTCTGGTTTGCCTGAAAGGAAAAAAGGGGATTGGAAATTTCTTTTTTAGCAATTTTATGCAGATAACAATGAGTAATATGCATTAATTAGGTTGACTTTATGAGAATGGGGCTTGGTAGAACTGGTAGAGACTTGAATGTTGCCTTACATGTTTTTCTGGGCCCAGGTCAGCTGCTCTTGGTCCAGCAGCTGTAGAGTGAGTCCAGACTCAGAGTTCTGCCACACGGACAAAACCTGAACCAAGAGAGAAAAGAGTCATACAACTGGAGCTTTTTCTTTATGAGCATAAAATAAAGAAGTAGCCTAAGGAAATTTGTTTTACAGTAATGGATCATCCAAGAACCAACACAAAACCACATACTGTCTCTTAAATATTTCCAATCATAGTGGGAGACTTGATGTCATGTATGAAAATGACTGACGTGAAAAATTTGATTTGGCAGGATATGGGACACTTGTGTAACATATCAATACCAATAATGCTTAGCTAATGCTTAATCCTTAAGCATCAGTGTTACATAGGAATGATGAGAGTCCAAATCAGCTGTACTCAGTTGATCCCTGTGTATCAGCGGTTGCTGGCTCGAGGTCTTACCTTGGAATAGAAGGCCCTGTGGCTCTTGGACCTGGGCTGAAGAGCAAAGACCAGACACTGATCGGAGCTGTGGAGAGGGAACGGGAGGTGCGGGAGCAGGCTGCTCTCGTACTCGACAAAGAGAGAGGCCACGGTGCTGGAGTCCTGGTGAGAGGAGGACACATGAGTCACACACAGCATCAACAGTACAATACATAGATATCTTGTGCAGAGAAAGATCTGACGCAAAATCAACTACTGCATGATACAACTAAAATATATAATACTACTAATAAAAGTATCATGTACAAGTATAATGAGGTAACTGTTTTTCATATTATTCATACACATACCGGATCATAGAACTTGATGGTGTTGATGTGATCCTTGGACAGAGTAATGCTCCCATACTGAGAATGGATAAACAGGAGTCCCCCAGAGAAGAAAATGATCTTCCCTAAAAATGAAAGTTTGAGTAAACAATAAAACATTTATAGAGAGTCAGAACTCTTCGGCACGTGACGTACAACTGGAGTGTAAGCCAAGATGACTTGAATGAATGACTTTTCCAACACATGAGAGAGCGTCACCTTCTTCAGGCGTGGAGAGCTGGCTGCTGGAGAATGCGTACGCAGCATCTGCTACAGTCAGGGCAGTTCCCAAACAAGTGCCTTCCTCTTTCTGTTCAATATGAATATTGTTGTCATCAGCATGTTCATACATACTTGACATAGATCAGCAAACATGATGTAGTGCAGCGGGCGTATCGAGCCTCTAAATTTACCTTAGTGAGATGTTGGGCTTGCTCAGATTGCTTTACATCGGACTCCACCTGAAAACCATGAACAAACAACCTTACTGTTTCTATCTCTATGGAGAAGGACACTATCTAACCCACTGGTCTTGTTTTTGACTTTAACATAAAATCAATTTTATACATACCAGCCAGCAGGCATAGCGAGGCACAGTTGTGGTCAGGATGGTGTAGCAGCTGTCTGAGGACACAGTGCCATCTGCAGGAGAGGAAACACGACTTGTTTGAGCATGAAGAACAGAGCCAAAGAATGACAAACACAGAAGATGGATCACATTATGGTCCTCAGGGCAGGAATCAGGCTATTTTTAGACTAATCTGCCATTTTTTGCCTTTTCCTGTGAACAGTGACGTGCGGATTGGTCCTGCTTAAAATGTAAATCACATCTCCTTTTGTGGAATCAATCGCCGATCCATTCTAATTTCACTTAATATAATCCACATTGTACCTTTCTGTTGAATATTGATGCTGGACTCCAAGAAGGATTCAGAGAAGACCACAGAGCCCAGGTCCCCCCTATCCCCCTGCAGGTCTGGGATGTCACGGACAGTCATGGAGGCCTTGTAAGAAAAAAAGTACAATATGTCAAGGGACAATTCTATACATTGTATTGTGTGCTTTTGGATAAAAAAAAATAATGCGCTTTAACTTACTGTTTTTACTACATAACGGCTTTCTTCTTCAGTGAGAGGAATGATCCTGAAAAAAACATAAAAAACCGGCTCTTTAGGCTTGAAATGACAAATTTTCCTTGGAAAGCAAATAACACAAAGAAAATGTCAAAATGTGCTGAAAATGCAAATGCTTGCAAATGAAACAAGGAGGACCAGTTATCACCCACCTCCCTTGCTTGTTCACTGCTTGAATGCTGAATTCACATTTGGACCTGAGGAGGGAGAAAACACACATTCAGACCGATCCAAACAATCCGTTTCATTTCATGCTTGGCTGGAAGTCTCATAAAAGTGAACAATGGTGGAAAAAATGAAAATCAATCTGTACCTGAGAAAACTGCGGTACTGACTTAAATTCATGGAGTCCAAAGTCACGAGAAAGGTGTTCTCTGCTACGTCTTTAGCCTAAAATAATTAAAAAGGTCTTAATGAGTAAGTGTACACGCTGGGAGGCAAATGTTAAAATAACTGCTCTTTTCTTACCTTGGTAGCGCTGGAGGTACAGGAGTAGCATTTTATTCCCGAAAGGACTGCTTCAACAGCAGCTGAATAAATCTGTGATAGAAGTCTGAAAAAAAACAGCAAAACTTTGTGTTCAAACATTCTAAAACATTTCACAATGGCTACCAAAAGGCTTAGAGGGAAAATATCGTAGACGAAATCCAAATACATATCACTTACAGGACTTGTGTTTTCTTTTGCTCTGTATTTTGATTTCCTGTAGGTGAGATACATTACAATACAGATTATGGGATTTTTTAAAACTATACTCTGCAGCATGAATAATAATCAGTAAAATGTACAGAACACCTGCATAATATTTTTAAAAATATGCAGTTGTGCAGTAAAACCTCACCGAGGTATGGAGAGTGGGTAGCCCCAAAGAAGTAGGTGCGAGAGCAAGCCAGAGGTCCTTTGGGGGCCACACACTGCAGGACCTAATGGACAAATACAGTAAGTGTCCTGGTCCCACTTCACAGTGGTGCAAAATGAATCTCATATTCACAGGTCACAGATCAGCAATCACATTTCTCATGGCAGGAGATGTTCCAAGTTGATTTGTCATAATACGACGCGTCACATCACTGACCACTGCTTGTACTAAAACATTTCACTAGATGGTGCTGCAGGCCCAGGCTTATCTCAAGTATGTCATTTATAATCCATCAGTTACAAGCAATAGAATCACCGGAAAACAGTAAAGTAAGTAGTTGCGTCACGTCCTCACATAAAGCTGTTTCAGACTTGCACCACCTCAAGAGTGTCAGCTTGTGGTTATTCTCCTCTCAGCTGCTAATTCTCACCATGTGGCTGGCCGTTGAGCCTCGCGGCCCTGTGTTGCGGACCTGATGACTCTCTGAGGGAAAGTTGAAGGAATAGCTCTCCAGATCCTCGGAGGAGGAATGCGTCCCAAACAGCACAAAGGGCTGCTGGCTTTTACTGAAACAAACAAACATTTGATGAATAAAGTATTTTTGTATTCTACAAAATACATGACTGCAGGTGAACAATGGGTTGTGGGATATGAAGAATACCTTTTATCTGTGATGTTGCTCGAGATCAGTCCATAAGAGTAGTAAGTATGGAATGCCTGTGGATTGATGAGAACACTTATGTGATTACTAAGGCCAAACACTGAACAATGCCATCTGAAAATGTTCTTTACATTTGTTTTTAAAGATCACAACAAATGCACAAGTAGTACATTTGAACAGATATTTTGTATTCGCTTTCTATTAATTCAGACAAATATGTTCATATCATTATAATTACGATTATAATTTTTACACCACAATATAAACAATGCAAAGCAAAGCAAAGCAATTCTGTTCAGTAAGTTACAGTCCAGATAGTGCTGTTCTCACCTCCCCTGCCTGAGCCTCAGACAGCTCCAGGATGGACAGATGGCTCTCCAGGTCCATCCTGGAGAAAAAGCTGCTCCACTGCTTCTCAAATAGAACCAAGTCCTAAAATGAACAACACCAAGGTCAGGTTCACACCTTCATGTGCCGAATATGACTTCTGATTAGAAGAGGTTCACTATGTGATCACCAGTATCTCAACAATGAGAAATGCACTATACAAGGCCAAACATGATTGACCTCTGGGCTTTTTGTCCCCAACATATTCCAAGAAGTATTTCAGAATATTCTATCCCCATCATTTCTTTAATAAATGCAAACAGATAAATTAACCAAACACAGCCCAAAATGATATCTAAAGATTCCTATGCTTTACTAATTACAATTAACTACAAATGATTAATTGGATTGGATTAGTTGGATTACAATGTCATCCATAAAATATCTTTACACTGACTGATTAATTACCTATTTACAACTATGGAACTATGAAAGTTAATTTATCAGATGTTTTTACTTTTAAAAGGACAAATTTCATGATTATGTTTAATTATTAATTGTTAATGTCCAAACAAACTACAGATCATCTTAACAAAAACAATGGGTCTATGAACATTAACGTTTTGACGCAACAGAAGCTCATGAAATTTCGAGCAGCAGATGAATAACCACAGTCAGTGTCACCTCTGCGAGGAGACTGTCCAGAGACACGGAGTCAAGTCTGCTGTACACCTGCCAGAGCTTCTCACTCATATCCATGAGCTGGAAAGATGGGAAGACACCACAGGAATAAAACAAGCTGAAATATAAAGCATGGTGCTACCAACGTTCTTATGGAAAATATACTTGTCAAACCTCAGGGCCTAACAAATCTCTACTTTACACATTTAAAGTACCTTGTATTTGATGGTAAAAAAGCTTCCTCCACCGATGCCTTCCAAGGCAAATGCTTGAATCAGGGGCCACTTTTCAACCATAAACATATCAAACTTCTGAATGTGTCCTAAAAGTAAGAGTAGAGCAGGTTTAAATACCTAGTTGTCGGTGTAATGACACCATTAGCTACCACGACACTGAAACTATACAGTATTTTGCTTACTATGATGTCATGTAGTTAAGAGTATGAATACCTGATCTCTCAAAACACATAAGCAATGAATGAAAACAGAGATTAAAATTGGATGATTAAGTACCTTGGGAGCTGTAAGGTACTCCAATACGATAGCAGTCCTGCACCATTGTGACAAAGCTGGAGATTTTGAATTCCTCTGCTGCTTCCTTATCTTCATACTGTATATGGAAGGTGGGAAAATAACAGGAGTGGACAGATGTAGAAAAGGACACTCTTACAAAGGGCCACATTTAGAAATTTTAGCAATGAAAAAGGTTGTGCAATCACCTTTTTTAAGTGAGATTTTTCAAAGCAATATGAGATTGCTAATAGCTCAAGTAAGGTCCATGTATTTAGAATTGTAGAAGCTACTACAGAGTAGTAAAACCCAAGTTGACTTGCCTAATTGGCAAATGCTTGAAAAAAAAATCAATCAACTAACCCTTGCAACCTGCAAGGGTTAAAAACCTCAGCCAGGTGCTTACTTCCTACTGCTAGCTTATGCAAACAGGAACTGTAATTAACAGGAATGATAGGGGAAGGCTTTTTAACCTCTGCCTCTGTCATGCAGTACAGATGCAGGTTCCTCCAGTGAGAGACGTAGGGCAACAGGTAACTGTAGTTCAGCGGGTTGCAGTACAGATGAACACACTCCGCCTTGATCAGCAGGATCACATCTAGCAGGCAGACAGATAATGTGTCAGCAAATAATCACGAAAGCAACAAAATGAACAACACTTGAGCAACTCACCATCTAGTATTTCATCTGGTAATTCCTCGAGGACATGTTCCAGATTTAGCGGATTTCGTCCATAAAGTCCATAGAACAGGTATTTCGCCAGCTCAGTGCACCCATCATTATATCTGCTGTCTATACCTGAAATATAATTTTAAACAAGGCATTTATATTCATTTGCTGTATTAAAATGGCCACATCATTTGGTTTATTGACCATCTGCTGTGAAAAAACTTCCCCTAGCCTTGGCAGTTGTCAGTGCAGTTAACCAGACCAGATAAAGAATCAAAGGTTAAAGATAAAAGAATGTTTAATGCTTAACATACCAAGAGAGCACAAGATGCCATCAGGAGTGGCAGCACCTGCCTCAGAGAGCAGAGACTGAACCTGGCGCAGGCGACAGCAACTGAAAAGTTAAAACAATTTTAAAAATACAGTCGTGGCTTTGTTATTTATGAACAATTACTTCAGATGAATGTTGCATCTCTTTCTTTTACAGCAACAAACCATCTTAAGCCAGAAATGAGAAGGACCTTATTTGTGAGGTGAAGTCTGTCACTTGGAGTGAATTTATTTAGAAAAAACAAAACAAAAACATTCCGTAACTGCCATAGAATTCTGTAGTACAAAACATTTTTCTCATAATAAATACATGCTAATGACGTTGTTTCAAGAGATGCAACATGAGAAAAAAGGTAATTATGAATGACACTCCGGTGACAGTTTATTAGGGACATTTTGCTAAACTAACCTAACGCAGTCTAAAACAGCAGTCTTGTCACAACTTCAGCCTCCATGATAGTGATAATGTTTAGTTTCTGTTGTTTTCATGCAGTTGAATCTACTATTCTCCACCACAATTTCAGTAGAAACCGAACAGTATGTATAACCGTTATGAAGGAGAAATTATTGCAAGACTTTAGCTAAGTGTACCTAGTAAACTGCCATGGGAATCTATGTCAGCCCTATCCAGCGATTTTAGTTTTTTATGCTTGTCTGTTTATTTGGTGGAATTCAACTTTCATCAGATCCTGTTTAGCTCTAGGTTTGGGCAAAAAAATCAAAGGCCTGGGGAATCTCATGAAATAGGTGTTGCAGTAAAATAAATACGCGGCTGAAGCAGCTAAGTTAACATTGGCAGTGTACCCTATAGCTGGCGCAACACCTTGCTAACGTTAGCATTCTTTCTTACAGTACCGTTATGGTTAATTAACACATAAACTGGTGCTCGGCTGTCAACGGGCAGCGGTTGGAGCTAACGTTAGCAAGGTTAGCTTAACGGGTTGACTGAAGCGTTTCTGCATACAATATTCGACATTAACGTTACCTGAGAGCTGGGTTGATCCCCGACAATTTTCCATTAACTGTTCTCATACCGGCCATTACTGTTGTTGTTCGCGGTGCCCACAATTTACGTTTTAAACTGAACAACGTTGTGTGTTTGGGGGTTTTTTCAGGCCGAGTAAACTACATCATCCTCTCCATCACCCTGGAGAATGTCTACACAAGATAGCACGGCAACGGAGCGTACCATTCAATAAATAGGGGTATTGAGAATATCGTAACCATGCTTTAGAACACTTCTGAGATTATAAACCACTAATTATAAACTAATATAACCTCTTTGTTTGGGGATTTTAGAATATGATTTCCTCTACCCGAAACAAACATTAAGGGAAATTAATTTGTCTGAAGTTACCATAAGACATGCCCTATTTTACGATGTAGCAGTCTTGTTTTGGGCCGTCTTGACAGCGGCAGGCAGCCCAGGGAGGTGGTGCAATCCCTCAGTAATCTCAGTCGTTGTGTATGTGAGGGGGGAATCCTATACTGTCGCCATGTCTATGTACTACATAACACGTCGTGCTATTAATGTTAATGCCATGGTTTCCACGATAGTTTTTCTTTTCTTTTCTTTAAGAAATTATTGCCGGTTTTAGACTGATTTTCCTTTGGGTTATCATAATTAAAGGGCATGTTTACATTGACACACATTTAATCTTTCGATGTAATGGCATTACATACACATTTCTCTTTTTGGTTGAACTCCTGCATTATGGCTGATTAGGCAATACTAAAAGCAAGGAAGAGGAAACCGAGCCAAACTTCCAAATTCAACCACCCACATTGCTTTGAAAGGTTCACCCTAGATGTGGCCTTTTGACCTTTCATTCACAGTGTGAGGACAGTAGGCTGGTCCCTAAAAGATAAACCATTAAAAGTTGGATTTACAATGTGATTATTGGTTACTATTACAGTTTAAGTTTCAGCATGTAATTGTTGTTGTTTACTTCAGGGTAAGTCTCCAGGAAATAAAGCAAATCAATGCAATGTCCTTCTAAGACAAACAACTTTGTGTGTCTGTGTGTATGGATGGCAAAGAGAAAATAAAATGTTATGCGCAAAGGTGTCAGTGTGAAGTACTGCCTCTCATTTGTGACCAGAGCAAGGCTTCAGCAGCATTATTTTGTGTCCTCTAGCATGAGGAGAAGCATGAGGTTCTGTTCAGTTCAGGGTGACTTGTGGAATGCACTTCCTTGAGAACAACACGCCTGAATTGTTGTCATCAGGAAGCATCTTCTTTTTGTCCTCATGATTCTTGTTACAAAGCCAGAGAATCCAGTTCCAGCTGTTTGTCTTTAACCAACAAGGATCTCAGAGCAGACTTGCTGGAGCACCTGCCAAAATAACATGTCCCACAGTAAGTAATAATTTTTCTGTACATTAAAAATCAATGTTGTCCAACGTTTTCAATGCTGCAAATCACAAAAAAGACTATTTGCAAAACAAAGGCAACTTTATTTTAACTGGAACATGTTCAATTGTGTTTGTTGTTCTTTCATTAGAACACATTTAGTTTTGCTTTTGTTCCAAAAGCAGTTATCTAATTATTACTTATTTGTGCATTAAAATTCACTTACAACTCAAGGGTGTGTTTTTTGGCAGAAAACAAAACGAACACAAGGCAGATGGTGGCGGTCGTAGCCACGGTGGAAGAATGGTCCTCTTTCAAATCTCTGCTGCAGGGTGACTCTGGAGATGACAGCCACCAGTTAACCTTCATTTCTGTGGGATCAAATGAAGTCTGCGACATGTCGGTGCATGGTCGCTCAGTCAGTTTGTACAATGTGGATTTAGAACAAGACATGACAGAGGACATCATCAGCCACGCAATAGAGGGTTGCTTCAAGTTTTGCATAGGTGGAATCAGTGCATTTGTGCTGCTGATTCAAGGTGGATGTTATACAAAGAGGGAAAGAAAAATAGTAGAGATTCTGCAGGTACACTTTGGAGCTGAGGCTCTAAAATACCTTGTAATCCTCTCTCTGGAAGATGGAAAGGTGGTTGACACTCTGGACGACTCCCTCATGGAGCTGATAAACACATGCGAAGGAAGATACTGCCGGATCACATCATCAGCTGTAAGTGATAAGATGTGCGCCCTGCTCGAGATGATCGACCACATGCTTATTGAACACAGAGCGACCGGTTACACTGAGACCATGCTGGCTGAGGCGAGGAAAAGGAGCACAGAGGACTCGGCCATGAAAATGCTGAAACAGAAGGTACAGGATGCAGAGGGGAAGGAGCAGGCCTTCAAGCAGCTGGTTCAACAACAAGAGGAGAGACGAGTTAAAGAAGTGGAAGAGCTTAAGGCTAAACACGCTGAGGAAAGACAGAAGGAGGCAGCTGAAAAAATGAAATACCAGACAAAAAGAGAGAGCCTGGAGGAGGCCATGATTAGCCACAAAGCCATGCTGCAGCTCCAAATGAGTGCCACTGATGGTAAGACTTATTTGTCATTTTTAAATAGATAATGAAAAAACATACAGACCCATCTATTTCCTGCACTGCAAACATTCAAATACATTCAAAATATCTCGTGCAGATCCATGAACACGTGATTGTCTACATCAATTTTTTATTTCATGTGGGACATTTTACAAAAAAGAATTATTTGCTCATTGAAAGCTTGCAGTATGAAAGTCTGCTCATGCTGAACTGTACTTTCCTACCTTCTAAAACTCTCACACTAGGGGGAGATACAGTTACACAACGATATGAGCATTCATCATTATTTATGTGATCTCATATTCAGACCCATTAAATGTTGCTAAACCCCTTTACAGAAATGCTCAATCTTTCTAAAGATGCTTTTTAACATTTTTTTTTGCTTTTAAGATGATGAAACAAAGAAGATGTCTGTCATTCTGTTGGGCCTCTCTGGCAGTGGAAAGTCTTCTGCTTTGAAATGGATTCTAGAGAGAGCTTGTAATCAATACTCAATGAATGAGTACAGCCCCCCACAGCCAACCCTTGCCTGTGAGAGAAAGGAAGTAACCGCAGCAGGGAGGCGACTTATCCTGGTGGACACCCCCGAGCTGTGGGATGAAGATGGTACAGAAAATCTGAAGCTGGTCAAGGACTGCTTGGCTTTGTCCCTGCCAGGACCCCACATCTTCTTGCTGGTGCTCCAGGTGGGACGCTTCACCCAAGGCGAGAGCGAGATGCTGGGGCACCTGCAGAAGATCTTTGGACGAGAATTCGTGGAGCACGCCATGGTTCTGTTTGTCCATTTCGATGGTAACCAGCATAGGCCTCAGAGAATCAGCGACTACGTGGCTGGAGCTCACTCAGCCCTGCAGGATCTGATGCGAAAGTGCGGGAGTCGTTATTATGAGCTGAGTGTGACAAAGTTCCAGAATGCTTTGAGCTATCCTCAGGTGAAAGACCTGCTTTTGGGAATGAACAAACTGGTTGCCTCTCATGGAGGCCACTCCTACTCAGTGAGGAGGTTTACTGTGCAGGAGCTGCAGGATAGGAAGAGAATGATGGAGGAGGGGAAGGAGGGGATGATGGAAGTCAACTTCTTATTAAAAGAGGCTTGATTTCTATGCTCCAATGCAGAGGGGAATGTTGATATAACTCTGTGGAAGGAGCTGTCACTGCAGGCATTTTGTAACAGACTGAATTACTTTGCAAATGTAAATCTTTTTTAAGTTGCATTTGTCATGGTTTGCTTTCTGAAAGCTTTATTGCTTTGCCACTTTGCATCTAAAATATGTGAATTTCCCAAAGTCTTGAACATCAGCATTATTTGAAATAATATAACAAGTGTATTTATATGCTACAGACATGAATTAATTAAATGCAAATGATTTTTTTTAAATCGAGATATCAGCTCATTTGACACACAAAAAATTGTGTTGTGGAAATTTTCTTTAAATGAAGAAGACTTAAACAAAGAGTGGGATCACATGAGGAATTATTCATGTCTGTGTTTATCTGCATCTCTGCAGAGAGGGGAGGGAAAGAAGAAGTACAGCTGCTGATTAGATCTACTTTTGGACTCCACCATTAGTATGAGGACTCATCTGACAACTTTATGAGACTTGCTCATATGTTGATTGTCTAACACTTAAACACCATTCTTTAGAGTTGCCAACAAACTTGCAACTCAAAGATTCTTGTTTACAAGATTGTTAAAGGTTGTTTAGATTTCATTATCACAGTTATGAGGCAATTCTCTAAGTTATTTCTGTTAAATTTTGTGACTTAGTATGCTGTCATGGCTTGTACTTCAATATATAAACCCTAGTATTTGTTACTTGTGGTTTGTCTGCTTCAGAAAATCTTCATCTTTGCACTCATAATAGTCTTTTATGGTTTCAAGAAACTTTTACATTAATATTTTAGCTTAGACTGCACAAGATAATAAACGACTCAAAACAGACATGACATCTGAATGTGATAAACTGTACTTTATTGATCCTTTTATAGAGAAATTTTACAAGATAATGTAGAATATAATATGAAATATATTATTCTGGTTAATTTGTTTGTATAGGCGTTTGTAGTATGCTTGCCATACACTGGAATTAATTATCTAGAGCTATGTTTTACTTGAGACACACACACTTTTCAAAACATATAGATACATAAATACAGCAACCAGTGAAAACTGCAATATTTTTAGTGATTCTTATTGTTGTTTTAGTATCAGCTTGCAATCACTTGTAAATGACATGATCACAAACCTATACAAAAGGGGCTATACAAAAACAATTGGATTGATTAATCAAATAACTGTTATGTGTGCTGTCCTTCTTTAACTGCTCTGGTCTGGTGCTGCAGTCGGCTGCAGGGCCATGGTGTTGTCAATCCACTCTGTGTAGTGGGAGATGATTGTGTAAATTCCAGGCTTCTTCATTTGACCACACTTTTTTCCACCATTGGACGTTATGCCCACTACAATGCCATTGTAGAGCAGAGGACCACCAGAGTCACCCTGAAAGACAACAAACAGAAAACCAAACTTGCAACAGTTACAGGGTTAAGGGTTAAGGCTTTCCTTAAACAGGAAATTAAACTTGCATCTGACAGGGTAAAATGGTGACCCCAGGTGACCCCAGCAAGCAGTGAATCAAAGTGAAAGGAAATAACCGAAAACAACTCTACACACCTAGATATAATTTACAATGATTCACAGCCAAGTCAGTGGCTCTGTCTGGCTAAATTGTATTATCACAATGTTAGAGGTTTGGTGTGTAGGATTTAGTGTCATCTTGTGGTGAATTTGCATATTGCAACCAACTAAATAACTATTTCCTCACCCCTCCCCTTCTAAGCATGTAGGTGAACCCACGGTGGCCTTCAGGTAACACAGAGAGCCAGTATTTGGTTTGTCTATTCTGTAGAAACACAGCAGACTCCATGGAAGAGAAAGCATTGCTGATGTAGATATGAGAGGCTCATTCTAATGAAAATCACCTTTGTTTGGGGTGATTATAAACTAATAAAAAATACTCTTTATGTGAGTCCCTTAGGATTTAATCATAGAAAAAGAAAAGAAGGAACAAAAACTTACATCACAACTGTCTTTCATGGGATGTGGTTGATCGCAGGGGTCTGGGCATATTTTGTATGCACAGAGCATGTTGTCAGTGAACTTTCTGCCAAAATAGTCTCTGCGTTTGCACCGAGTCGAGCTGAACACCTCGATGACCACCTCTTTGAGCTTGTCTGGTCTGGAGCCCAGGTTGTCGAGGGACCCCCAGCCAGCTGTATCTACCTCTGTGTCAGTACCAGGGACTGTGCCTCCTGCTCGCAGAAATTCCACTGCTTTAACAGCTTCAGAGACATTAAACGGACGATCCAGCTGCAAAAAAACATAAAAACTTTGTTTGTTCCAAAGGGGATTGTTTAATTCCACTACTTACAGTCTTTGTTCTTGTTCTCAAAAACCTGAAAATACAACAATTCACATTTTAAAATACTGCAGGATGTCACTGACCAGTGACACAAAAATGCACTTACCTTTATTAAAGCAATGTCATTATCATAATTATCCGGGTTAAAGTTTGGATGACTGTAAAATGCCAGAATGTCAAATGTTTGCTTTGTCTCCTCAGGTTCACTAAGAGAATGGACACCCAGCACAACCTTCCTTTCATTTGGTCTGTGAAAACAGCACAATAATAAAACATGCTTATATTATATTATATTGACTGAGTTGTGAATCATTCACAAGCACAGAACAAGTAAATAAAATCATATAATATCATATTATTATATTATATATAATAATATTAAATTGCAAAATCTGAGCTACATCAGCTACCAAATAACAAAACATATGGAGAATCACATTTATTGGGTCTAAATATATTTCAGATTGGTCTCCTCACCCAGTCGGCTGACAGTGTGCTGCAGTCATCACCCACTGATCTGCAACCACAAACCCTCCACATTCATGCTTCATATTCTCCCCTTCTGGCACCTGGATAGAGGCCATATAAGGCCGAGAGTGTGGGGCCACCTCTGTGCCACCCATTATACCCTCACCTGATTAAAACAAACAAAGCACAAAGTGAAAATTCAGCTTTTTTAAAATTATCTTTTGAGCTATATATTTTTTAAAAATTCTGGTCATGTAACATACATTACACAATTTTTTAAAATATGGAATAGTACAATGTCATGTTGTTAGAGCTATATAGAAGACATTTGGCAAAGTATATATATGAGGGGATAAATGGAACAATGAGCAAAGAATAAAGTAGAGCGTGTAATATTTTACAATGGTACCCATCTAACTTTAAAACAAAATACTTTAGAAATGCAATGCTACAACAGAAAATTAAACAGATGGACACAAATTACTTAACGTACATTGTAACCCCCTAAACCCAACTCTAAGCCAAATCTAAATAGGTGAAATATTATTTAATGAAAATGTAAAGACAAACTCACTCTGCGAAATGAGGGCCACAATAAAAACAGCAGCAGCTATGAGCATGTCTCTCTCTGAAACCATGATGTCGGCTGAACTAAAACCAAAACCAGCGATTTCCCTGCTTTTATGTCCTCAACTTGAATCAGGGGAAAACATAAATCAAACAAATGTGGTGCAAGATACGAGTAGGAGGACGGCGATCCTCCTGTTCCCTGTTTCCTGGAATGAAAAACAGGAAAGCGTATAACATGCTGACACCGTTTACTCTGATGGATGCTTTCTTGACACTTAGAACTTCCAGTAGCGCCTGAATTTGCTCAACCAAACTGGTTACCTATATTTCTTGTCATTTTTCAATAGTGATCACCTCCCCCTCGCTCTGGGTATGAAGTTTAGATTAGAAATAGAAAATCTTTCATGCTGGACGAAATCCACAGATATTTTTTTGAACCTGGCAGAAACAGGTGCAGGCAGTTTCACTTATTATTCTATTATGCAGGTTACTTTACTGGTATTTTTAAGTTACTTGATACTGAGATTTAGACAAACTCCCACCTGACCTCATGCACTTAAACACAACATTCACAGGAAGAGGACAATTATTCTTTTATTTTTCTTCTCGTAAGTCCAGCAGGAAAAGTAGGTCATAAAATATCCCACCTTGTCAGTTGCTCTGTATGTTCTGCACAAACACTGTACAACACTAACTACAATTTACACAACAACACAACAAACTCCCAAAAGACTGACATGAATTAAACATAGGCCCACAAACTTTCCAGTAAATAATTTATTAAAACAAGAGAAAAATACTGCATCTCATAAAACATCTTTTTTTTTTCCATTTCATTCTTATTTTTATTGTAAGAATGCACACTAAAAATATGACAATTAAAAACCTCAACAGAGAATACACACTGCATTAAATGCCCATGTAAATGTGAACATCTAGTATAGGTCAGTTAGATGTGCAGCAAAACATTTTTTGAGGTATGAGGTTTTATGCACAGTTTGTATAAGTCTTTGTGTGTAATGTGCATGGAGGTATTGACCAGTCAAAAACCTTTATTTTGACTGTGACCCAGTTGGATTCAAAATGATAGGCTGGCTTGTCTAGTCCACTCAGTCTACAGTCTAGGTTTAACAACCTAACATTCACTGGTTGGAAACATGTTTGACTATTGCAAAGGCAGCAGCCCCTGGGCAGCTGTACATCAGGTGATGTAAGGCTTGCTGACTTCAACACCATCTGACAAAGACAAGAAAGCGAACAGCACCTGACAACCATCCCCTCCCTTTCCCTCCCTCACAGACCTCATTAGAGAGGTGACAAAAGATTGATTGTACATATTACAATATAACCCCCATAACATACAGAGAAGGAACCTCATCCTCCAACCTGAAGGAACCCACAGATTGAGATAAAACAATTTTTCAAACATGATGTTGTGGCTAAAAGTCAGTTTTTATGGAATCTAACTATATTTTCCATGCAAGACATGATGCAAAAATTAAACATGATGCATAAAGCTCTCAAACTCAATTCACTTTTCAGGTCAGGATGTCATTTGCCAGAGGGTTTTATAGGCAGTGTATAAGCACCCTAACTGGTAAAGACTATAATTGTAGTGCTGCATGTCTGTATGTCTTGAATTAGTCTTATTTCCACCTGTCTTTGCCTTTTGTCTTTCCTTTTTTTTTTAACTTGGCAGCAATCTGATGCTACTTGTCAAGACAAACTGTGCTCCTTGCTAAGACCTTAACCCATGCATGTATTTCTGCTTCCAGATCAGCTCTGAGAGATGTTTGTTTAACCCAACTCCTGTTGGCTGGTGTTTGGACAGTATAATCCTGTTGCGAGCATGTAAAGAAATATTACCCTTGGTCTGGGAAAATTTCTGTTCTGGCTGATTAAATTTTGGGTGGAGGTGCAGTGGAAGAGAGGCCTTGCACTGAGATTAAGGAGTCAAATATTTCATCCAGGGAAATTTACTAATGTTGTTTTGTTTCACCTAAGGCCTGTTGCACCTGGTAATTAATTTGGATGTCCTGTCAACCATGGATTTTTTTTTCCTGCTGCCCCCACATTGTTCAACTTGTACCTGTGGTTTTCAGTATACTCCACATGATTAAGGTACTGTGTTTCTCTCCTCCAAAGATAATACAGTTTCATAAAATGAACTCCTACATCAGTGATTGAAGATCAAGGAATAAAAAGAAACACAAAAAGAGTCATACACAATATACTACGACTTTTAGTTTCTGTGCTCTCATCTCTAAACTCCTACACATGCCTCGACCTCTCACTTCCATCCTTTCTGTGCCATCACATGTGCTGCTGAGGAGCTCAGAGGGTGGTGGACACAATCCAATAATCAAAAGTGTCCCAGAATGCATCCGGTCAAAATATCCTTGAACAGGATGTTAAGCCTCTGTCAAACTCTGCAACGGGAGTGCCATGGACAATAAATCTATTTTATATTAAACATGATGTATACCAACAAATAGCCTGGCCATTGTTTCTTTATGCACAGATGTTACTGTAAAGTGTTAATCTAAAACAAACGTGTCAAGAAAGTGGAGAGACCAAAGGCCAGTATAAACCAAAAAGTTGATATAGTGTTGATAGTGTTGTGCCTGCATCACAGATGACCCAGTGTGTGTCACATCATAATATCTGAAATACATTGTGATCCTGCTTCATTTTATGGATCTGCAATTTCGTTCCTTGATGCTACTGACTGATGTTTTCCGAGGTTGTTGGCATTTTTTCCTTCTCTCCAGCTCCAGTGTGTTAGCCAGTGTCATGAGCACTTTGTCATGGCGCCACCTGTATCTCCCTTGGCTGATTGCTGTTTAACACCCAGACAAGATGTGTGCCATAGTGCCTCTCTCCCCACAAAGCTTGCACAATGGATCCTCTCTCATTCCACACTTGTGCAGGTTTGCTGGGCTCGGGAGAGTATTGTACACTGATCTCAGCAGGAAAGAGAAGCTGAACGGCTCCAGTCTCCGTAGATCTGCCCAAGTGATCCTTCTCTTACGGGAGGCCCTATTTGGTCCATGCTCCTTGGGAAGCTAGTTCCACTACCCTTGCCCTTTGTCCTTCCTCTTCCAGGTTCCTGGGTCATGGCTCTTCTCTCCCTTGTTCCTGCCTTTCCCCATTGTTGGAAATGTGAAGTTCCAAGACTCTGTCTTCCTGTGCATGATGCCCCGATGATGTCACGTAGCGTCAGCATGTTTTTGGCTTGTGCTACTGATGAGTCGGCTGCTCACCTGCGTCCTGATCTTGTGATGATGCCTGCATTCCTGACTTGTTCATACTGGGAGTCTCCGTATGTCATTACGACTCTGCACTTTGCAACCTTAAATTCCTCAACCATGGATGACAGAGGAAGTTGAAGCTGCCCAGATCTTATGTAGTGACCTACTGCAGTGAAGCTTGGAGGGATTCCACTTTCAGACGTTATTATAATAAGTTATTAAGATATCTAAAACTTGTAAAATAAAGACATCAACAGTTCATAATGGTTTAGTGCTGACACAGAGGCAGAGAGTTGTGTACCACTGACTCTTTCTGAATCCAGACCTTCACTGCCCTCTGCAGGTGCAAACCACACCCTAGTTCTACTGTACGGAAATCATGAATATTTCATAAAAAAAACATCAACATTTCACAGCTGACTGAAGTGATGCATGATTTTGCTGAAAGATACAGTAGATACAGTAAATTGAAGGAATGTTAAACAGTAACATACATGAACAAATGTGTTTTGCCTGTTGTTTGAACTGGTTGCCAGTTTAATGTCAGTATGGCCCCTTTCTCAAAAACACACCTATTATGATAATTGAAGTTGCAGAAATGCTTACTAAGACCTTTCCTTTCCTAATGGGGGGGGGTCGACCTGCCGATGATGATCATGTGGTCGCATTACTGTAAAGTGGGGAAATGATAAGTTTTATCTCTTGAGAACATTTTCCTCTACTCCTGCGGCAATTAAGTTGTGACTCACATGCTCACAATTACAAGTTAGGAAGAACATAATGGTTGGAAATTACAGGTTAAAACTAACTAAGACATCTGCATCCGCCTGGATGATGGTGAGTTAATTCAGCCACAGAAACATTTGCTGTCAGCCTGAAGAGCCAGAATCCATGAGCAATTCACAAAACATCTAATATTGTGAGTTTTCTAGATTTTAAGTGAAGTATCTTGACTCACAGATTTTTTCTCACAACTGACATATGTCATGGAACACCAGTACAGCAGTATAACCTGACTGCATTTGTTGATTATTAGTCGTTATAATTGCACTGTCTCAGACTTTCGATTGTCACCTGAGCATTACTTATTGTTGCCATGGGGATGAGTTACAACTATAGCCTTGAGCAACCAAGCCCACCCAGCCAGGTATGCAGTATGTGTGCATGTGTGATTGTCTATTACATGTGTTTGTATGTGTGTTCATGGAGAAATCCATATCTGTTCATCCATGTGTGTGGTCTGGCACTGAACCAGTTATCAGGGGTGAGTTAACAGTCATTTTCCACTTTACGTTCTTTTTAATGTTTCATTACTCTCTCCCTCTCTCCCTCTCCCTCTCTTTTTCTCTATGTCTCTCCAAGCTCGCTCGCTCATTCCACCTCTGCCTCTCATTCTCAGACACTGAGTCAGCGGGGCTGTCAGTCTGTCTGGCAGGCCTCTCTGTCCATCAATCAATCATTCAGTCACTTTGTCTTTTTTCATAATTCAGCAAGTTTGAATGTCATGTTTTGGTATTTGACCTCTCCTTGCCATCAGCACATTAGACAGTACATTTTGTTTTGCCTTTTAAACTATTAAGTTACTGTATTGTAAACCATACATGCAGCCAATTAAATGCAGATGTGCAGTAGAATAATACAAAAAAACATTCTTATTGTAAAGATGCCATTTATGATCCAAATCTTGGCAAAAGGATTGTGCACCACCATATTTCAAAACATACTTCATTTAAACCTGCTGTCGCCTCCAAATTGAATGACAGGCATTTATAGTTAACAAATTAGTTGCTGTTAAAGTTTTTATGTTTGTAAGCAAAACAGAAAAGCAGCGCTAATTTTTTAGTTTTTATTTAGCAGCGCTGAACAAGCTGATTTTTCCACAACACAAGACTGTGACGATATACTCGAAAATAGGAAAATACCTGTTACATAATAGTTAAAAAATTCTAAAATATACAGAATGAGCCTTCAAAGCTGACATGTACTAACCTCAGCTTTTAATGACTCGCTTGTGTATCCGCATGTGTCATGGTAATTTACAGACATTACAGAACTTATGTGAATTGCTAGGGGGAAGAATCTAAAAGAAACAAAGTCCATTAGCAGTTATTTGTATGCAGTGGCAGTCAGCAACCCCTCACCGTCACTGAGGGAAATTCTGTCTAATATATGATGGAACATGCCGTAAACCAGAGACTCGAACTGAATGCCAATTTCGATCTTGGGACGTTGTCATTAGTAATAAAGAAAGAAATAAACCAAAATGAAATGGCTGTTTCAGTTCTAAAAAATTTTAGGGAGTTGCTTCACATCCCATCTAACTGAGAAGTTTGAGATGTGATGATCTCACATCAAGTCATGACTATATCATGTTGATTTACAAAGCCGATGATCCAAAAACTGCCCCATAGGGTGATTTACAATCCGTATAACACATTTTATCTTGGATCTTTGTTTGAGATATGGACATTTTCCACAAAACAATCATCAGCAAAAGATGGACACCTGGAAAAAATCCCAAACTCCCTAATCCCCTAATGTTTTTTGTGGTATAAACATGTGGCATTAAGACAACATGATCATGCTGGATGAAAACAATCTTGAAAAAAGGAGCAGAATTTCTATGGTGTCAGAATTTTTTTTCTTTTACCGATCAGTAGGTCTTCCAGGCCAGAAGCTTCCAACATGAAAAGTTGCAGGTTTCGAAGGATTAAAAGCAGAGAGAGCGAGAGAAAGTGAATTTAAATCCTGCTGTAACCTGCTGTAATACTGCTGTAAACATTTTATTTAAAATGTGGACTCTCCACCTCTGTCTGTCTATCTTTCTTTGTCTCCCCAGTCGAGCGGTGGTCTTCTGCACAGCGCTGGCGTTGCTCCAGTCGAGTGGGGATTACTGTTAAATGGGCCTAATCTCTGCTGTTTCCTCCATCAGTCCAGGAACATCTGATGGGAGCTGGTGTTTAGAAGGGGCTCCACAGGACGAGATGCTCTTTAACTGTAATCTCTCTAATCTCTCTTCTTACTTGTAGGCCGGGGTCCCACAGGCCTGCCATCCTCACACTCAGACTTCACCCAAATATGAAAACATGACAGGCTGTACTTTTCAGTTTGGAAAATGAAGCCATATTTTATTTTTAAAGGTGTATATGACCCCCCCACCCCACCCACCCATCCCCAATATTAACCCATAAAAGGCTATAAGTGCTTTTAATCAATGTATTGTAAACTTGAGGATGGTAATGATGATAAATCTTCAGGTAATTAATTTCGAGAAGTACTTATAAAAAAAAGTCACAACATGTTTTTAGAAACTTTGGATATAAGCAACTGCACTACTACTTGAATACCCATGCCTTTTAAAATGATATAATGACATAAGCACCTGACAATATTTGCCATTTTCGAGAATGAAAAATATTTCCCTGCCTGTCTTCAAATGTTTCTTTTCCACATGTCATGTAATAACTGGTGCATAGGGAGCTAGAATTTTTAAAAATATACATTCCAAATGTTCACGAGATGTTTCATCATGTGAAAGATTTCTTGACCTGTAAATTATAAATATTATATGTGAATCTACACATACAGGAGTTTTCAAAGGGATTTTTTTAGGCGCCTGTTTGTGTGCACATACATGTGAATGTATTTGTTTCACTTTCCCATACAAAGGTAAATCCTGTAATCGGACACTGTTTATCTGTTTGTGTGACAGTGTGTGCATTTGCATATCATACATCCCGACAGCATGTCAGTTATTTCAGTGTAACCATACAAGTTTGAATACGCCTGTGTGTGTGTGTGTGAAACCCATCAGCTTCTTTTCTCAGGAGTGTTAATATGTGTTATAGCATTTGTCCGCTATCAGCCGCTCCATTTTCCCCCAGTAAATGTGTGTATGAAAGTCTGTGCTGTTAGACGAGTGCGTCAGAACCTCCATGTTTCCCAGGAGAACACTGAATCCTGTAAATCTGACGTCTCTCTTCCTGGTGGTGGTCCCAGGAGAATCGTCGGGAGATTCCACCTTTCCCACATCGCTCCTTGATCCATCTGACTCCTCCTCGCCTCGCCCATAAGCCTGCCTTTTGTCCCCATCTGCGCACAGCGCTCACAGGTTTGTTTGTACACCCAGAGAGCACGGTGAGAACGTGCGACAGTCCCACAGGCCCGAAAACCGGCTACTCACGTTCCCACAAAGAAAAAAACATGTCCCAGAACACATAAAGAAAATAAGAAAAGATGTCTCTGTAATTATCTTTAGGGTATAATAATCCTTAAATTAACAACAGATTTTACAAAGAAAAAGATGGAAAGAAGTTACTGTGAAATATCTCTAGGTCCCAAGGTGGAGACACACAACTTTATAAAATTTTACAGCATTATGTGATCCCTACAATAGGTGAGATCTTCTAGGATTTAAAAGACTCAATGAAATTAAAAAGGAGCTTAATTTTGTTGATTATCATATTTGATCTAATTTAAAGTTTTCATTTCTATTTAATGGTGACAACAAACCCATTTAAATTTTTCAATGCTATTTATCTTCTCGGGAAAAATGCCAAACATTTCCTCAATTCATAAGTTGTCAGCTGTCATAGGATTTGTTAAATCTTACATGTTATGTCATTGTAAACGTAATATTTGCTCTGGAATACAGGGCAAAAAAGCCAATTTAAGATGTCACCTGGACCGTTACAAAGTTGTGACTTGGATTTTACTGCTTCCCAAAAAAATTCAAAGACCAAATGATATATCAGTTAATGGAGAAATAATGAGCAGATTGAAATCAATTGAAGTATTAAAGATAACTGTCAATTGCAGCTCAACAATGAACTGATGGGATTGGTGTGATGGGACAATCAGTTTTATTATATGCAATAAAACTATGCATTAGTCAAGTTTTGGGCCTTAGCAAAGGATGGACCAGAAATGGAACTGACCTTTTTGTTCTGTCGGGTCAGTGTGCTGTCTTAGAAAATGTGAGAGATGAAGACGGATCAAAACAAACATGACAACAACAGTGAAGAATTACACAAAAGGACCGAAAGAGAGACACTGAAGTAGAAAAGGACAAAAAAAGAGAGAAACAAGAGGGAAACAAAACATGAGCACGAGAGAAAGAGAGAGAGAGGGAAAGAGAGAGCGAGCATGATCTGCAACCACAAGCCTCGTCTGAACATGTCGTGAAAGTGAGGTTTTCAGACGCTGTAATTTACACAGATTCAGATTCAGATCACTTTGGCAGAATATCGGACCACCTGCAACTTTGGCTCATGTGAGCAACCCACCAAACCCCTGAGAGCGAAGATGGAAAATCAGTGTTTTACTTAAAGCATGAGATCTGAGGCCCGTCACAGCTCACGGTGCTCCCCTGACAGCCAGACACCTCCACCATGTTTGTATGTATGTGCATGTGTTTCAGCCTGGAGGTATTCAGAAGGTTAAAGCAACTGTCAGTGCTAAGGAAGAATGAATCTGTATTGGAGACTGTCAATGCTTTTAGATGAGGCAGCTGTGATTGTGTCACTGTTTTTTCTCTCCCTCTCTCTCTCTCTCTCTCTGTGTATATGCCATCCATAGGGACTTTTACGAGACAAGCTTCTTCATGTCTTTGTACAGTTTGACTGTCACGGACACTGACCAAGAGTCTTTGATGTGCAGGGTGTGACGAGCTGCCTCCTTTGAAGCTGATAGGACTAAGTGTAGGATGGGGGACAATCGGAGGAGCAGGGGTCGCTCACAGGCGCTGACCCTTCCAGCCATTTTCACACATGAGTGAGAGTCACTTAGCAGGGAAAAGACACTGACTAAATCTGTGAGTGTGAGTAGACCTGTGCTGCTGATGGCTGATCTTTGATCCTGGGCCTCAGAAAAACTGATGCACACACACACGTGCACAACTACTACTAATACTACTAACCAGTCTGTAGGATTTAGTGGCATCTAGTGGTAAAAGTGCAGACTTTACCCAAGTCATCCCAATTCATCCCTCCCTTTCCAAGTGTGTAGGAGAACCTTGGCTGTCCTTCATGTAATGTAAAAACATGAAAGAGCCAGTGTTTGGTTTAACCATTCCAGGCTTCTGTAGAAACATGGCGATGAGATGAGAAGCCGATGAGAACCCGCTGTAGATATAAAGGGCTCACTCTAAGCTAAAAAAACCCTCAATGATTCTTTATTTCAGGTTATTATATACCAATGAAAATGGCATTATTATATTCCATTTCTGCCAATACATCACCCCAAATACTACACATTGGACCTTTAAAATGTAATGATGAATTATATTATGGGAAAGTCTCCATTATGTGAGTGTGTAAACAGTTTTTGGTCCCCACTGCATGAGTTATACTGGGACCACACACACAAACACAAGGAATATTTTAGGAGGACAGAATTAAAATGCTCAAAACAAAATAAACTTTACAGTAATTGACAGCCAAACTGACATCAGTCATATTTTTCCTATTTGTTTAGCAATAAATCTGGAACAAGATATAAATGCCAAGGACTGCGTGCAAATCCAATTCAACCCTCTGGCAATCAGACTAGCATCTTGGAGTAGTTGTCATCCGCCATGCCTATTTGCAACCGCGGCAATGAAAACACAATGCCAAATCTGAAGGATCCTGACTGTCAGTCAGAAGAAAGGCAATCTCTTTCATTTTAAAGAGTGTAAACACCCAGGGATCCTGGGACTAATTTGTTGAACATAGTTACAGTTGTCAAGGTAGACTCTGGCCCATTTGAAGCACCTCTCCCTGCAATGTTTATGTTGGAAGTGGTTGATTCCTCTGCCTCTGGCGTATTATGGCTAGACAGGGCTGATTGTCAATAACTGTCACCCACAGAGGGGAGAAAGATACAGGTCCCACCTGCCTTTGCCTGCCGTGTAATTAGCACTAAAACAAAATGCTTTGTGTTGAAATGCAGAGACTAGCACCCCTGCCAAGCACACAGAATTGTGTGCCCAAAGAAAACACTGATGGGTGGCATGATGGACGCCCTTTTCTGCTTCATGAGGTATTCAAATGACGCACGAAGTATGCAAATGATCTGAGACACAAAGGCACTATTACAAGCAAATTAAAAACATTTGTGCTATGCCATCCATTCTGCCTTGTTGTCTCCTGGTGTGCTTGGGTTTGTGCAGACGCAGCGAGAGAACACACCTAAAATCCACCTGTTCCCCCCAGGGCTCAACGCTAAACAAACCCTCCTCCTGGAGCGGAAGAGAAGCCTGCAGTCCAAACTGGTCACAGAAATATGTGAATATTAGAAGCACTTAATATTATCCTCCCCTATCCCAGTAAAACAATTGTGCCATTGTGCTTGCTACCTGCCTGTATTTTTTTCGCAGTGGGTTTTACTAATGGAGCTGATAAATACAGCTCTCTAAGTGGCTTCCCCTGGATTTCTCAGCAAGATCATTCACACAGTGGTATTAAATTCTGCAACAACTAACAATAATTTATATTTCTATATGGAATGCTTTGATGTTAGTTATAGTAGGTTGTGATTTTTGTGGATAGCATCAATTAAAATGGAATAACACAACAAAACAAAAATGGCCCTGTGACCTTTCAATTCATGCTGAATGGTTTTCCCTCTGCATTTCCACTGCAAATCTTTGCAAAGAGGGGTTATAGAGCGGGTACCTTAGTGTACTACCTAAAGTATCTATCTCTTTCCCTGACATTAATCATGTAGTTTTTACTGCCTAAAACCAAACCATAGAAATGCTCAAATGTGTACAGATGTCAGTCAAATCATTAAAAAATTGTACAAGTGTTCTTTTCCAATAAAAATAACAATTTCTTCACACAATATTACCTGAAAGAATGCAGGAGGTGAGATGCATGTTGATTCTGCATGGGTCTTGATTCTGTCATAAAGCACTGATTTTTTTTCCCACTAGGTTTAAAAGACCACAGTCAGAAGATGCTGTAGATTTCTTCATTACAGGTTTTCAAAATATTTGATGCTTGTACTGTGACTCCATTACACAGCAATGAGACATCATAAGAGCAAATTAATGTAAACCATCGAGATCACAGGGAATCCACCCCCTTTAGTTTGCAAGATCATAATTAGACACCCAATCAGTCATAACTCAGGAGGAGAAACAGTGGTGGGATTGTTCAGTAGCAACACCACAAGGAATTTAACCCCTCTACAGAGGCAAATCATCAGAATCCCAACCAAGTAAAACAAATCTGTGAACGGCTTTTGATTATAATGATGCTACAAGACTCTCTTTGACAAATTATGTCAAAGCAAACCACTGTGGAGTACATGTGTGCATGTTAATTATGTGCAACCAAACAATTTACATCACCCGTGGAAAAGGCTCTGAGGTTAGTGAGCTGAGGGGGTGCACAATGTTTTACAAATTAGCCTGGAATATGTGTGTGTGTGTGTGTGTGTGTGTGTGTTTATAGCATTCGTGGAGACACATATAACACCTACTCATACTCTAGCAGGGCTAGACTGAACCAGTAATTCAGGCCGGGAAGTTGACTCCATCCCAGTCCACCCTGTTCACACAAACCTCCAGACTGCTAATTCTGTAAGCTAACACCCACCTGCAAAGCGGATGACTTCTGAAAGGTTAATGGTTTGATATCAAATATGTACTTAATGTAAAGTAGTGCTCCAACTAGTAGAACAAATACTCTGTGTTGTGTCACATATACACTTAAGTCCCAGGCAACTCAAACCCTCAGACCAAAGATGGATTTATCAAACACTGGATAAATACTATCTTCAAATAAATCTCCCAACGTGCTTTGAACATTAGATGTGTGTGTATATATCTGTGTTTGGGTTTGGGAACGTCTGAGGCAGTGGACAGACAGTCGCTGATAACATGCTCCATTTGCAGACACTAATCTTTCCTTAATAATAATCTCTACTTTCCGTGGACAACCGCAGTCCTCCCATCCCACTGGCTGAACCACACTGATGAACCCCACCCACCAAGTACACCTGAAAGCAAAATAATACAGGAAACAAGACAAAGGGGGAAAAATCCATCACATCACGCTGATATATTTTTCATCTTCACAAGCTGCAAACGAACTGCTTTAAAGTTTCCCAGCCAGTCTGCCTGCCTCTAGCCTGTCTGTCAGCTTACCTGTCTACCTAACTGTCTGTCTGAGGTCCTCACACCTTGAAGAGCCTGTTTGCTCAAGCCTCGCTCGAGCCTGTCAACAAGCACAGGAAACTCCTCCCTCCGTCTCTCTCTACCTTACTTTTTTTCTCCACACTCTCCCCATTCCACTCCCCCCTGCTCCCCACCTCCCTCGCCTCCCAAACACCGGTTTGATTTATGGGCCTGTCGAGCTACCTGGCCCAGGAGGACAGGTTATTTCCATTACTGCTGGGATTCTCTGTAATAAGGGGATCCAATGTAATGGCATAGCATGGGGGCCAGCTGTCTTGTCCCAGCTGGGCAGCAACAACAGACCTCCAGAGAGCAAAAATATTCATATACTTTTGTTCTAACACTTGGTGTTGTTGGGTTTACCTGTGGTAACACGTGTTTTCAACTCCTTTTTACTCACGAAACCTCAAGTGATGTGATGTTTCGTAATCGCCATCTCTAATTTATGTTTGAGTCATAAAATGGAAATCCACCAAACACAGCCACTTATGTTGGTGAGCAGAAAGAAGGATGCTTGTTCAAGTTTGCCCAGAACATTTGGCCCAGCAAAATAGCCATTTTGCAGTATACCTAAAAGTGTGTGTGTAAGTGACACTAAACAGAGACTTGTAAGACTTTTTCACCCCCCGCCACTGAAGCATCCCTGTCTGTCAGCAAGGTAGTACGGCTCGCTTGAACAAACGGCCTGGCCTCTTTGATTTTCAGCCCTGTGTTGTTTTTGAATCCCCTGACTCGACGTTGCATCACTTCCCCTCTGAGGCATACTCAGACAAAAAGTATCACTCACTCATTTGGCGTTATGTGTGTGTGGCTCAGACAAAGGTGAGTTCACACAATGCTAAACCTCAGTGGCTCTTACAGCGACTTCAAGGGTTGCCTACAAGTCCTCCAACCTGACCAACCATATGGTTGCTTGCTCCTTTACTTGAACACAACCCATCTGGAGGATACTGCCAGTGGGCCTTTGTTGTCAGGGTAACAATAGTAGGACCCCTAGGACCCAGCCAACAGCATGCAAACAGTACATTTATGTCATGGTGACAATGATAAACATTGTGAAATGCTCATTTGGTGAGGTTTAGCATTAGCATTAGGTATAGAGAGAGACTGTGACTTTGTTTAAAATAGGTTCTACCACTGGGTTAGTGGATCTCAGCCTTCATGGTTACAATAATAAACTTATGGTGTTTAAGAATGTGCTGCAATCATGGAAGAAGAAACAATAATATTGGTTCCACATGGGGAATGAACAGTTGGCTCCTGTGTGAAAGATTTGTCTTTTGTTGATGCATCCATTCACCCCAACCTACCACTACTTATGCAGACTTTGTTGCTCTGCATACTATGTCTTTTGCTTCTGTTAAAAATACTATGGCTGCTAGAGGTCACCTTGTGATAAAACGTAACTCCAGGTCATAATTAGCTGCTTGCACAAACAACCTTTTGGGTTGTTTTTTGCAGGACAGTCTTGCCTCAAATGAATTGAAATTACAAAATGACATCTAATTTTGAAAGTTGTCGGAGAAGCTTGTGATGGCTGAATGCTGGTGATGTGTTGGCAGACCAAGTAATCATCTCAAGGCAGCAAATTAACAAAACAAAATACAACACACATATGAAGAACTGAATTCACTGCTATGATGCTGAAAAAAAAAATCAGTGACGGTAGTTGATTCTATCTTGCAAGCTCTAATTATTTCCCCCTTATGGGTTAAATGCATCAAAGAAGAAACCTAATCCACAGATCTCCCAGGACTGACTGTAAAAGAATCATATTATAAAGCATAGTTTTGGTTTACAAGAAGGATCCATGCCCAGTATTGAACCAGGAGAGTCCCAGGCAAGGCACAGCCGCCCAATGATGAAAGAGACAAAGCCTAAAAGTTCATTAGGAAGTGTAAGATGAATTGACAGATGTTTGGCTTGGGCTGCTGGAAACTATGCCACACGATGCCACACACAGTACAGCTCATGCATAAAACACTTGGTTGTGATGAGCTGTAGACCACAGCCCACAATGAATTATAGCCATCATTAATAATGGGAAGTTGTTTATGAACTTGATAAGGTAGATGACTTATTATTGTCATCAGGCTGACGACAGACGTGCTGTCTGCTAGTCTGCCTCACCCTCCCTTTTAGTTTGTTTACATGGCTATTAATCCTCCAATGTCCATTAGGGAAAATAAGTTTATTTATAATTATTTATCATTTAACAACATCTCACCTGTTTATAATATGTTATAGTAACTGCTGGTAAAGTGAGCAGCTGTTTCCACAACATGTAGATCAGTTTCATGCATAGTTTACATTCTTAATACCTGGGTTTGATCAGCAACAGTGCGACAGCCAAATACCATTACCTAGCTAGCATAATCACATATCACACATTTTTATCCATGAATGCATATAATTACTTCCACCAAGTAGGTTATGTAATCAGTTGTGTTTGTTTGTCTGTCTCATTAGCAGGATTATACAAAAAAACTAATGGACAGATTTGCCTGAAAATTGCACCAGAGGTGGATCTTGCCCAACTCTGAGGTGATTAAATTTTTGGGAGTTTAAAATTGTTAAAGTTTAAAACTATCCTGTGGTTGCTAGCAATTTTGGAAAGATTTTACACACAAACGTTGCGAGTGCAAAAGCTTCTGTAACCCAATCCTGCCCTCTAGCTCCCCTGTGGAGGGCAGTGGGCATAGGCACATCCAGCTCACGTCATTATTTGTCACGCACAATACAGTCCGTGCTTTCCATGGTAACTGTCCAAAATGTGTCCACATCTATGACTACAGGAAGGATTTGTGATTGAGAATTTGAATTAGATCATAACCTGTTTACTGTTGCCCTTTGTCAGGACTGCATCTACATGCCAAGTGCAGGTGGTAGGCTGCACCAGGAATTCGACTTCATTAATTAGTGCTGGCACATTATAAGACAGTTACACAATGCATGAAAAAAATAATAAGAGGACCTCACATAAAGTGCAGACATGATGTATGGCTTGTCAGCAGACCAAACAAAAACACAAGTATGGTTTTGATATGAAAGCTGTGTCACTGCATCAGTAGGTCTTTTGTAAAGTGTAATATGCTAGTATGTTCATCATAGTATACACAGACTACGTAGATACATTAGATCTGCATTAGGTTGTAATACACATATTTTGTATGAGCTGTTTCCATAATTACTATGTGCATATAAACAATAGGTATGATATACAAAAAGAAAAGAGCAATATATACTTTGTTGAGCAATGTCTTTGAACCTATGAATGATGAACGCAAACTTCAACTGAAACACCATCATATAAACAGATGAAACTGATCTGATGCGGTTTTCATTTTGGTCATTTTTAGTCATATACACGAGGTTTAGCCTAATCTGGTATACTGCGGTTGAGGAATCCACCACCACATCTGGAGCTTTTAATCACATTAACACACTCCTCTTCAGCGGATGGAGTTGTGCCATGGCCCTGGTGTTGAATGACTTCATCAACTGCTGTTTCCATGAACATGACTGAACTTTGAACCTGAGGTTTTCAGAGTGGACAAGGAGTTTCCAAAGTGCCCATAAGTGACAAATAAGAACAGAACTGTACACACTGTGACTGTTAAATAAGATCAAGAGATAAACAAGTAGCGGCTACTATGGACTTTGTCTTGTTTTCTCAAACATCATTTCCAAAGCCAACTATGAGTAATTTTTCCTTGTTCTTTTTTTTTTACATTCCATATTATCAGATTCACTTTCGTATGAAGAGGTTCTTTGTAAAGCCAAGAGTTTCCCCTCTTCTTCTCGGGTCATCTTTACCTTTCTCTTGCTACTTCAGAGCCCTGCTTAGTGCGGGCCACCTGGCAGAGGGAAGGCAGGTTTGGGGGGGGTGGGCAGGGAAGCGTTGTGGGTGTTCTGCAACGTCTGGGCTGGACCAGGCTGGTGATGTCTGCGGCTCGGCGGGTGGGTGTGTGTTGTGTAACCCTAAGCTGTGGTTGGATTTTTTTCCCACATGAGCTGTCAACTGGCTTCATGGCACACACAGAGAGAGAGAGAGAGGGTGAGAAAGAACAATAATTAGAACAATTATTAATTCAATTAGTTCCCACAGTGACAGTTTTCTTCATGAGAAAATAATAATAGAATATTGTTAAACTGGGAGCGGAGAGAGATATGAGGCTGGTGATGACTCCACAGCTTCCTCTGCGAACAAAAGTAGGGCTTTTGAAATAATTCCTGCTTCACAATCAAATCTCTGTTATATTCATGCTTTCCCCTTTTAAAAGACTGTAAACTTGAATGACTAGAATCAGAGTGATGACATTTTATGTAATGTACCCCATAAAGACTTTTATACTACTCATAAAAAAGGTGTTCCTGTAAATTAGAAGGTGTTTAGTTGGGTTTGCCCTCCATTACATGCTGAAATTTGCCTTGGGTGAGTGAGACCAGGGGCATAATTGGATAGAAAAGTGTTGCTTTTCCAGCAAAAAAACTCGGTAGGAGAAAGTCGGCGTGAATACAAACAGTAATGTGGATGCAGATTTTAACTGCAACCAGCCCTTTCTCCACTTTTTTCCCCAGACAAGACCCTATCACAAAGCCAAACAGGTGGTGGTTGTACAGTCGTGTGAGGAGAGGAGCGCAGGGGGGTAATTTAAAGCTGAATTAGGACCTTTTATACTGATGCCATATTGTCAACACAGCCCGTAAAAACCTCCTCCTCCACTCCACTTCTCCCCTTCTCCGCCATTCTCCCTCCAGTTCCTCTTTATTTGTTCTAATTCCAGGGACCAGCTCGGTCTTGCCTGGATTTGGAGAGTGCTTGGTTTCAAAGGGTAATTGACACCTTACCTGTAATTTCATGGTTTCACTCCACCTGCCTTTGATGTCTGGGTCTCGGTTGGGGCCGGGATGCGGAGGGAAGAGACTGTGTCGGTGTGCTGCTGCATGCTCCGCCGCGAGTCTCTTCCAGCCCGCCTGAGCACTTTTCTCAACATGAATGACGTCTCATGCGAACCCAGGTTATTAAAGAAGAAGAGTGGGGCGGGGTGGGGGTCGGGGGCGGGGAGGGCACGTTCCATGGGCTGCTGAGAAGCTTTTCTTGTGGTGACAAATAGGCCTATAGAATTGACAAGACTGACTAAAAGACACCAGGATCAGAGATGAGTCAGGGCAGAGATGATGACCTCTTAAATTGAAGTGCATCACATGAAAACCACATTAAAAAATCAAAGATGAAATTTTCTAGAATTACTAATGGAGATATGAGTTGCAAATGGGGCTTCCATTGTGATTTTATTTTCTCAGCAATGTAAGTCTGTCAAATATCCACAGATTAAATCATTCATCTTGTACAGCAGCTTTATAAGATATTTGTAAACTCGAGGAGTTTTGCATTGTCTTCTATAGCATTTTTCAGCCAATTTACAGTACAGTCTAAATGGTACACTGCACACATGTATGACCATTTATCCTTGCATGAATGAAGTTTACCTGTTAGATCAGGTAATGACCCCTGGGCAAGTTCCATTCACAGAAGAAGACCAGGGATATGGTCTAAAGTTCCAGAGAAAATAAACCCTCACGTTAGGTATGTAGGTAAAAAATATATATTATAAATATTATTTGTGTGAGTGTTTTTAAATAATTCCTATGGTGTAAATTAAAATCATGAACATCTGCAGGTATCCCATTCACTACTGTAGTCGGCTGTTAATTGGTCATCAGTTGTGAATAAGAAAAGGTTGGAATATCTCTGCACTGTGGTTCATCCTTGGCTGCATGCTCACACATGCACATGTAACTGGAACTTTAATGGGTTCGATCGCACATTTGAATTATCCCGCTCGCTGATTGTTGGCAGCAAATAATAATAATAATATTCACGAAAAGAGTTGTTTTGTTGTGTGGGATGAAAGAAACAGTTTGCGCTGGAAGCTACAGAGCTACCAGAAATTGCGTAGCGTGAAGAATTTTTTTTCCCGTTTGTGAAATGTTTCATGTGTCGGGTTAGCACGGTAGTGATGCTCCTCACAGGGGTGAGAGGAAGGCTCCCTGCAGATCCAGGCGAGCAGCAATGAGTGATGAGAGGGGAGTGACAGGAAAATTGCATTTGTGCAACCATGAATCATTACAAACAGCCCTTTAAAAGACACCCCTCACTGTAATTACCTCCTCTGTGCTGCTCTATTACGGGGTACTTTATTACCTTCTATTACTCTGCTGTGCCTGCCTTGGCAGATGTAGACCTCACACTGACTAACAGAGCTTGGCAGGTGAATCTACAAGGCTGCTTCTCTGTTTGAGTGCAAAAATAGAGCCTGTCTCCCCCCAAAAAGTGTTTTCAATTCACTCATTGATTCAAACAATGCTGGCAGACCTCAGCAGCCTGGAGCTAACACAGATATTCAAATCACATTTTGATAATGGGCACAACTAAATGAGCTCATGTGAACACGGAGGTGTTTGCGAAATAGTTTCAGTGCATGTTTCTATACTGGGTTAAGTACTGTGAGTGTCTAAACTAGACTAATCTTACTTATATTAAACTACGGGACAATTTCACAGTGTCGTGACACTGGATTGCCAATGCAAATACATTAGTTTGAAAGTTTTGTTGACTGTGGCAAATGCATATCCTTGTATCTGAATCTGAATTTTTATCCACTTTTACTTCCATTTTTTAAAAATAAAACATCAGTAATATTGAAGAATTTTTTCTTTATTTACACAGAAGAAAAAATTGTTCTGATCTGAAACCTATTTGAAGATAGACTGTATTTCCATTGGTATGCACAATTAACAATGGAGTCGATGAACCATCTGTAGGAGGTTGAGGCAGACTAAGCTGATAACAGAAAATGGGATCTGTACAGTTTGAGTGTGTGTGTGTGTGTGTGTGTGGGGGGGGCAATCTGAGAAAAGGCAGAATGAATGAACAAATGAAAACACATTGGTCATCCTGAGTTCAGCCCCTGTCCCCCGCTGTGAGCCCCGACCGTGGGCTGCTTCACTGCCTTGCTGCCCAGGCTCTGCTGGGCTGCTGGGCACAAATCCAGTTTTCTGTCCAAATTACCAGCTCTGCCTCGCAGGAGAAGGCCAGCGGGGTGAGAAGATCTCACCCTCCACCCCTCCAACCCCCCTGTCTGAATCCCTCACTGGCCAGGCGCGAAGCTGACAGAGCGTCGCGGATGGCCCTGGATTGCACCTGCATCAGGGGGCTTTCCACCCCCCACCTCCTTTGGTTCTCATACACACACACACAACCCCCAGACCATATCCCTCTTTCCCTTTCTGTGGGTTTCAATCAGGTGGCCTACAAATTCACCAAGACTGCAAAAGCTGCAACCTGCGATAGCTGTTAGGATGGAGTGCTGCTTCAGATTATAACTGTGTTAAAGGAGGAAAGTAAACAAGAGTGAGTGGACTGATGCGAACAATGCCACTTGACAGGAAATTGACGATGATGACTGATTTTGTATCTGATAATGGTAACTGGCTCCAAATCATGTCAGCAAACTGTTGAATGTTGCCAAGAGTGACAACTATGACAGCCATGTCAGATGACTTCATAAAGGCAAGAAGGAGCAGAACAAAATTAGATATAACAAATATGCAACATGTTGCTACAGTATATGTCATTAACGTGTTGCCAGCAGGGGCTTGTGTTTGGCATGTTTGAGGGAAAATTCCTCTTAAATACCTGTGTTCAGCACAAAACATTTTGTCATAAGGTTTCATAACTGTATGTTCTTTACATCTTACTGTACTATATATATATACCTTTTAAGTAAAGGTTTGCTGTCACTATTCTTCTACCCCTCTCTTTACACTAAATTTTGTCCCATCAGCTCAAATGAAAAATGCAGCACACTTGCAGCACACCACTTTATTTCATCCATCTCTCTTTAAAAAGGAAAAAAAATGTTTGTTTTTCTGCTCACATTGTATAATGAAAAATAAATTTGCTGCTGACAGTACACAATCAATATGTGAAATTGAAGAAGTAGTTGAAAACTGTTGTGGAACTGCTGTAAACAATTTACTTTCACTGTTGTGAGATGACATATACTTACAGTATATTCATGATGACATTGTCCCCTCCAATGACTAATAGAAACTGATCACGTCAATTAAGAGCAACAGCCAATGGGATAACACCAACTCTTGATCGGCTGACCAGTGGTATCCCTTGATCCTCCAGTCAGTCAGGCAGCAACATTTGCATTTTTAGAACCTGCTTTTGGGGTCCAGCCAAAAATGATTATGTTTTTCTGCTAGTGTCCTGCTGTGAAAACTGTAAACAACACACCACAACACCGACACACGAACACGGATTATGCACACACCTACTGCTGCAGCGGCCACTCCCCTTCCTTCCCTCTCATTCCCTCTCTGTCGCTCTGTCGGGTATGAGTAATCTCAGTAATTCTCACACGCACACACACACACACACACACACACACACACACACACACACACACACACACACTCACACCAAACACTTCTCTCTCTCTAATCACCTGCACCGTGGTGCCCTTGAGCAAGGCGCTTAACTTGTAATCACTGCTGTGGAAATGCCAAACGCAGGTTGTACCTGGGCAGGTGGCAATGGTTTTTAAAATCGATTTTCTGGCATCTAAGTTGCCATTGGTTCTGGTTCATTTCATGATGTTATTGAAAATCAGCTTGCACAGACTGCCTGGTATGGTGCGGTCAAGGGAGTATAGAAAAAAGGAAAACAGTAAGACAATTTAACCTTTTCAGAAAACAACAAAAAAAATCTTTGTCCTTCCTTGAGAATAAAGCTTCCTCTAAACTGTGGACTGTCCTTTAATGTAACATAATGCACTAGAATCACTGCAAAATCATCTCTGAATCAAGTCTACATAGGGGATATTATAATATAAATTTCTCACAAATCACAACAGTCATTTATTTAAAACAATTAAACATTCATTTTAATGGCTATATTATGGTCAGCATATTTCAAGCCTGATCTTTTTCAAATAGTAGTGGGATAAATTAAAGACAACGGCTATACTAAAGTGGCTGCAAATTAAAAAGCTATGATCTGAAGATTTTAGTAATTAATAGAATTAAACAGTAACAACTAGCTTCAATGGAGCTTCAGTTAACTGCCAAACTATGGTTGAGATGGCCTTTAAGCATTTTTTAATAAAGCAGCAGTAATCAAAATTACTGCATTTACATCTTTACACACACACACACACACACACACACAAAAGCTGCCAAATGTCTTTACTCGCTCCAGCATCTGTGGCCTCAGTCAGCTGCCACAAGGAGCTGACCGGTAGCTCGTCCGTGACCCCAGAGCAGACGCTTGGGAGCAGTGAACCCAGACAAATGTGGGTGAGGAACCTCAGAACCACTGAACCTCCAACACACACACACACACATTCAAACATCACTGTGCCCACTGGAAACCATCAGAAGTGATCCCCTCCCAGCAAAACACACACCCCACCACACTCAGCCCCACCTTACTGACCCCCCCACCAGCCCCTCAGCTCTTGAGCCTGCCATGGAGAATGATTCCGCCCTCTGGATGAACCTTTCCCCTGGACCCTGAGCTCAGAGGGGGCTGGATTAGAGGAGAAGGCAGGGTGTGTATATGTGTGTGTGTGTGTGTGTGTGTGTGTGTGTGTGTGAGAGAGAGAGAGAGAGAGAGAGAGCTGGGGGGGTTGTAAGATGCAGAGCAATACTGTACATACTGTTGAGTGTGTGACAACAATCCCCTCTGAATAACATTTATCATGATTAATGTATAATCATGCTATTTTTAAGGTGTAGTTCTGTCCACTAAATTCAATTTGGTTCAAATTATTCACTTTCACCCTCTCTTAAAATCTGCCTTTGGTCAAATTATATGTGTAATTATCATACTCATTGTTTTTGTATCTTTCCTGTACATAATCAGATGGTTGTGACTGTCCACATTATTGGAAAGCAAAGTTTCATCTGTAAATACACTGAAAAGTATGCTAAAAGGGTAAATTAACTTGACCTGTACCTACGATACCTTTGGCACCACCTGATACTGTTCATAACAGAGATGAGGAGAATTTGCAAATATTACTTTGCGAGACAGAAAGTATGACAAATTAAAGTGACTTTTAAAATTCACATGATGTGATGTTTTCATTTAAGAAGTTATGCAGTAAACTTTAATTCACTATAGTGAGGGAATCATTGCATATGTCATACGTTTAGAAAGAATCACTATCCTTGAGCAGAAAATACATTTAATAATGCATCAAATAATCCCTAAATTGATGAAAAGATAAACATTTGTTAAATCGGTAGAAGAAGAAGAAGAAGAAGAAGAAGAAGTGTATGTCAAGTTGTGGAGGTAAAGACCCCCCAGATCCCCACCTGACATCTAACCACACACACACACACACACACACACACACACACACACACACTGCCAGTCTCACCACAGGGGCTCCTCCCTGGACTACCCCCATCATGCACCTGTTCAAAGCTCTGTCCCAACCTGCCCTCTATCCCCTACAGCATTCCTCCAAACACACACAGACACACACATTCGCACTCACCCCCACAGACACACACACACACACGCGCACACACACACACACACACACACACACACACACACAATCTCTGATATCTATTATTATCAAGAAATACAAAACAAAAAAAAGTCACCATTTGGGTTTCCAGCAGGGTAATTAAGCACTGTTCCTATCAATGGATGTACTCACATTTGATTTATGTGCCTGTATATCAGCTCTACAGCAGCAGGAGTTCAGAATCTCCTCCAGATGACAAATGGGAGATTGACATTCAGCGAGTTGAGCGCGAAGTCTGTACATCCCCAACATAAAATACAGCTTTGTCTCCCTCCCTGCCGAGGCTGTGTGCAAGTATTAGCACCTCAGACAGGCTGCAGTGCCAAGGCCTTGTCTAACCCCTTGATTTTCTGCCTGGAGGTGTCGGGACTTGTTCGGGACGTGTAATGTGGTTTGGGAAGGTTCCCTCCTCAGTTCCAACGTGCCGTGGAAAAGATGTGCTCTCATGAAACACATTTTGATCAAAGATCTGCAGGAGAAACAAATGTTGCAGGTATTTGTCAAGCACAAATATGTCTTGTGTGTATCTAATATGTCACATCACAAATATGAAAACAGCACGGTGTACACTTTTTTGTCATTAGTATCCCAAAATCGGATCAGAATAATGTAAATTTTATATTTTCATGTTCATGCAGTGGTTCTCAAATTTTGGGGTGGGCACCCTGTCCCTGGTCATAGAGGCTTTGCAGCGAGGGGCGGCAGTGAAATGTCAAGTATAAGATGGACAGATTTTTGAGAGGAAAGAAATGGAAAACAGGTGATGCTCAGCAAGCAAACACGTCAGAGTCACCAAAGTCAAGAAAATCATGAAAAAATATATCACGCTTTTGGGTTTCCTGTCAGTGAGAATCTTGTGTCCATTATAACAAATGTGGCAGTGGGTTAAGTTTAACGTGATGTGACAATTCAGGTTGGCTCATCTTGTTGCTAAAATATAAGAGAGATAGTGAGTATGTTCATTGTACTTTATATTAGTGACCAGTGATGGTAGCAAATGGCAACTGAAAAAAAGACCTTGATTCATCATTTGATTTGATTACTGGAAAGGTGTACAGTATATTCTTATACTTTGTATAAAAATCCTCAATTAAGGTCGTGTTTAAAAAGCTTCAAAAGATCCTTTACATTTTGCATTCTACTTGAAAGCAACCAAAACTGAGCTGATGAATTATGTTGATGATGCACTGTGTGTGTCAATTACTGGTGCAGTTTCAGCTGAACTGGGGTCTAGGTTTCTAACAGGTGCTCCATTGTAGGGGGGTAGGCAGAAAGTCATATTTTTGCCAAAGCAAGATGGCTGAACTGAAGGTGTTACAGTTTGTTTTGTTGTTTCCTAGGGGGCAGTGAGAGTGAGTTCACCTCTCCTTGATCTCCCTGTCTGTTTACCACCCCCCCAACCCCCCCACCCCTTGTCCCTCTGTGAGCCAGGGCGTGGGCGTCCGGGGCTCTGAGGTCCAGAGAATAACAATAGTTGGACTGTGTTGTCCTTAGTCCCAGTCTCACACAATGACCATGTCCATGTCGATTAGCGTGGGGTGGCGGCGCGGCCCGGTCCGGCCGGGGCTAATAGCTTATTACGCAGTGTAAAGTGACAGTGTGATCTGGAGAGGTGCCAGGAGAACAGGGCCCAATTAAAGGAGAAAAGAGGGGAGGAGGGTGTGTGTGTGTGTGTGTGTGTGTGAAGGGGATGGGGGAACGGGTAAGTATCAGGGAGGGGGTGAGGGCGAGGGCAGCGATGTACATTCCTCTGAGCTTCGGTCTAATTCGCCCATGACGGCTTCCCTGGGGACTGGCACCCTCCTCCGTTGAAAATATTTGAGTATCCTCCCGCTCTGTTGTTCCACAACACATCTGAAACAAACCCCAAACATACTCACGGGCTATGTGACCACTGCACAGTTATGGGTAAACAACGCTGTTTACTTGTTGACACAGTCTGAGAAACGGGATATGGAGAATATGAGGCCATAATATTCTTACGCACACTAATTCATTGCAGTGTACAGCACATACGGTGGAGCATGGCTGTGCAGTTCGTGATGTTTAAGTTCAAGTTGACATCAGCTGATGCTCTTGCCCAGAGCAGATTACACAGAGGAATAAAGCAGAACAAGTTTGAGCTGTGTATTTTAGTCCATTTGCCACAGTGCACACTTTGCCAGTTTCCAAGTGAACATGTTTCCTGTGTTCTTTCCCACAGTCCAGGCTGCCATTAGTTTGTCGGAGCAGGAGCACCTGCTCTCACGAATATATGTACCCCCATCTGATTGTGACTGACTGAGCTCATTTTCTTAACTTTGTTTTTTTGTGTGTAACTTGTTTTTTTTCTCTTTTGTTTTGCTGCTGTAAATCGTGATCACAAAGCAAACAACCAATAAAACTAAAGCTGACTCAGCAGATTCTGATGCATCTTGGTTCAGCATCAATTTAGTCACAAGATGACAGAATAAACAGTTGCCTGCCATGTTAAATGCAATGCCGTTGATGTGGGATATATATCAGCTTTTTTGCTGTTGAACTGTTTTGTGCACAAATCTGACTCAAAGGAAGTCAGTGCATAAATTATATTGCTGATTCCACTCAGAATTTGATTTTTCAAATTGTATTTGACCTAATGGAGTAAATCATTCATTGTGTTATAGCCCTTCCTTATGTAATTAATGCGAATGTGAGAAAAGTCACTTGAGCCTGCGAAAATTTCCTTAAAGGCCGGCAACGTTCCTGGGGACTTAGCCATTAAGGTGACAAGCTCACCAGTCAACCACACAAACTGTTAAGTGGGAGGGGAATAAAAACATTGTGAACATTAGCAATCAGGATGATTATACTGAAAACATGAGCACTGCCCCAGTGTATAAAGCTTTCCATGGCCTGGCTACTTTACCAGGCTATTCCACTCGAACATGCTGAGTAAACCTTACACGTCTCATATTGCTGACTGTGCGAGATGAAAAACTTAATATGGTCAAGAATTTAAACTGTTGCCCTCAAACTGTGACCGAAGCTGTCTCCAACAGTTTCTGTTAAAAAAGCAACTTAAGTTTCGGTTCTGTTCCCCTCAACTTTCTTTACTTCTTCTTTTTACTTTGTACAGTCAACAACAAGGAGTTAATTAAAACCAGCCGCCCAAAATTTCAGCCCAGCTTCACAGCACTTCATCAAGTCATCACACAGTTTAAGAGGAGAGACACAACACTTCCCTATTGGTGGATAAACTGGAATAAAGCTATTGTAGCAAAGTGTTACTAGGATTTTTTCTCAATGGGATGTTGAGTCTGTCAGTTCAATGTTTAAGCTCCAGGAGGAAGAACAACAGAAGGGGTTAATGTAATCCATTTCATTGGCGGGGGCCTCTAATAACTGGTCTCTCCCTGCGTCTCCATTGGCCCACGGAGTTTCCATTGTGCCTGGCCGGTGCAGGTGTGGGACATGCTTTGTTGATCATAATCCCCCAGGCAAGGGGAGAGGCTTTGAGTGTGTTTGACGTACCCCACCGGCAGGCCCTTTGCTCCTCGGCCGCAGAGCAGCCACCGTCTCCAGCGGCCGCTCATGGGATCCGACAGGCGGAAAAATAATGAACAACACCTCAACCCGGAGCTGACCTGGCTCCAATTCACCAGCTCCACACGAGGGGTAAACGAACCACTTAATTGAGCCTTCCAGGATCAAATCATACCCAGGAACCCCCCCTCCCCAAGCCACCCCACGATCACCCCCTCCCCCCATTCCCCCGACTTCAACCTCCTTCCCGGACACTACCCATCTAGATGTATTCACACACACATACACACACACACACACACACACATGCACACTCTCATTCCTCCACTTATACACTTAACTGTTTTCTTATGTTTTAAAAGTCTGGATGGGTGGGAACATGACGTATCTACATACCTAATAATTATAATAACACATAATACATTTTACATTTTTAACATTTCCTTTCAGATCAGTAATAACAATCCTGACACGCAATATATGAAGAACTTAAATTCACAGGTTTTTTTCTGCAATAAGTATTTTTACTTGTCATACTTAAACCACATTTTCTTAAAAATACTGTGTACTTCTATGCAACATTACCAGTAGAAAACTTACAGGACTTTTTTTTTTAACATTTACTCCACTATTGTTCAAAAGTACTTTTTTCACATTGTAGTGATTAGAAGAGTGGCTTTTAAAAATGAAAACACCCCATGTTAAGGTATTTTAAGTCTATACCCTCTCATTTTATTCTGCTTTTCACTAATATAAGAGCATCTTAAAGCTGACAGTAAAAAACTTTTCTAAGAATACAAAGCTTAGCCAGGGTGACCCATGACTAAATGCTATTCAAGCAATGTCTTCATCCACAGAAAACTTGACTCACCGTTTTCAGATTTTTTTCCCACTGTGCTGTTTGTATTTTAAAGCCATCAAGCAGTAGGGTTAGTCTGTTCTTTGACAGCTACCTTCTCTCAACATGTGGAACCACCTTGATGAAATGTTTATTTTATTATGAGGAAAGGCAGAGGAAGAATCCTCCAGATCATTTGAGGACACTGGCAACAACCTTTGTGTCATGAAATGAGCCACCGGCCTGAAAAAGCATCACTCTGCCATCCCTATTTAACATCACAGTCAGAGATCCTTGATGAAGCTGATCTCCAGCCCTCTACGTGAAACATGCTGCTACGACACAACAGTTGCTTTCTGTGCTCCCTCCAAGATGTTTCTCATTAGTGAAGCATCACCTCGCCCACGTCCATCATCTGAGGAACAATTTGGGTGGGGGGGTTCCTATGGGGTCCTTTTAGGACACAAATCTACCCCTGGAAGTAGCGCCCACGGTCCCATGTTCATCCCGCTTCCCAGCCAGGACCAACAATGCCGCTTTTCAAATATCACCCGATAGAGCTGTGCGGGTGCCAAATTAGGACGGGGTGTCCGATGTTCCAGGCGCAAAAGGTGATCAAACGGAGCCTGGGTCAGTGGATCCCCACTAATGGTGGAGTTCACACTTGGCAACTGGGGTCCTCATTCACCGGACTGCACTTGGCGTGGCCTGCCAAAGTGGAAAAGTTCTGGGACAGCCTGTGCAATGCATACAACCATTTTTGACCTCTATGCAGTGATACCTAGGTAACCAGCTTGTCGTTTAGGAGTCACTGTGAGATCAGAGAGCAGCCCTGCGCTGATGAGGAAACACATTTTAGTCTATCTACCTGATAAAAAAAAAGTGTTAACTGATCAATGGAGACTGCTGATCCTGCAAATTAGATCACAGGGAAAACAAGTATGATTAATTTAAAAAGGTTGACACATAACATGTGGCATGAGTGGAAAGACTTTTAACAATGTTTTATTATTATCAAGTTTCATGTGACAGTTATTACCCCTTAACTAGTTTTAGATCCACTGGTAAATAAAAGCGATATAAGGCAGAAACAAAGCTGCTTCACACACTGAGTTGGCAGTTATTCCCATAATAATCGTTCACTTTCTTCAACTCAACTGAGGACCAAATCCCAGATGATGGGAAAGTGCTATCATATCAATTTCACGGCATAACACTTAAGTACCTTGAACACATGCCTGGTGTGAATCATAAACAGTGAAAACCAAATAAATGGTCAACATCATTGTCCCTAATCTGCGCGATGGGTGGCAAATATTTGCAGAGGGAATTTTCTTGATGCGTCGTTTCTTAGCAGGAACAAAGCAAAATGGCCTCCTCTTAATTTGGGGCAAACACTGCCAGAGAACGGAGACAAAAGAGATGCTTAAACCCCATCGGTCTGAGAGGGGATATCTTCAGAGAGTCCCTAATTGATACATGCGGATTGGCGTGAAGGGCCGGGGACAATGCCTCCATTGTTTCGCTGTTTTCTGAATCAAGATGTCTGTCAACTGCGGTGTCTTTGCAGGGAGCTTGGCTCACCTCCAAAACTTGAACTTTCTCTCTTGATTCCTCAGAAGCCCCCCCCCCAACCCCCACTCCCCATCTGATGTCCCATCCACAGCACTGGAGGACATGTTGAGGTGTGACATGAGGGAAGTTTTCATTCAGAACCGATGAACTCACATTTAAGAAGTATGATACACACTCTAAGGAAGGGATTTCTTGTCTCAAAGCAATGACATTACTGAGAAGCTTAAACTGCGTAGAAGGTTTCAAACCAACTGCCATTTTTGTGGATACAATCTGTCGAGTTATAATTTCTTTTTAAATGAAAAATTAAAAAAATTATATGCATTTATTTATAATTGCTGCAAATATACCATGACTGCAAGAAAAAAAATTTAATTTTCTTGAAAGAAAATCGTAGAAAAATGTCTCATTTTCACACCTGTGCACAGACTAAAAGTCCAGGGTCCATGATTAAGGAATGCAATTCACTTAAATGTACTGTATGTCCCCATGATATTTAACTATCATTTAAATCAAATTATGTTCTTCTAGGAAATTAGTAGGAAAAAGACTTCCCTTTAAAATAAAAGCGTTATCGTGAACACTTGTTTATGTTCACAACAAATTTCTGCAGCATCCTTTTTTTAACCTGCTTAGATTCATTAGAGGGTATTAGTGCCGACAGATGAGGCAGTTTTGGGGTTGAGCGGTGTGGCTGGGCAATGTTCCCACTTCCCAGCAAACAGAAAACACAATGTTTTTTCAGCAACGAGATTTATCTTTTGAGAGCAACGTTACTCCTCACCACTAATCTCCGATCTGGCAGGAGGAGAGGCTGACTTCACAGAATAAAAAGAGAAAGGTAGATTCATTTTTGTTTTAGTTGGATGGGAACTTGAGCTTGAATCGCAGGAGGGAAAATCTAATTTGGCACCACACATTGAGTGATACACACAAATATACATCGTGAAAGAGAATGGAATGAGGAATTTGCTGACTCAAAGCTTAGCTCATAAAGTCTGAAGCCAGGCACGTGCAGAATATGTATAAAAGTAGCGTTAGTTATATATCTATTGTATAATTATATGTAGAAAATCAAAATTATTGTTGAAGAAAGGGTCACTAAGTTTAAAAAAGGAACATAGTGAAAGGCAGCCTGCTGAGAGACAAAATAAAAAAAAATTTGGGGATGTTTATGTTGTTTTTATAAAACTGGCTTAAGAGGCCGCATTGAGATGAAATGGAGTAGAAGTAATTAAATACGAGATTAAAGTCAATCTGCATTCAAATTATAATGAAGAGCTGAATACACTGATGTCCCATTTGAAAATGACGCAAGACAATACAATAGAGAGCACATGATATTTATTAATAAATCACAGTTGAAACTGCCTGTAAGATGTATGTACTGTATAAAGATTAAAAAAGACACAATAGATACAAAAGCCATTCAATGATTGTCACATTGAATCCTGAGAGAAACCATGACACAGCATATAGTTTTTTCTTTATATATATATTTATACATATATATATATTTATGACATCTGTTTTTTTTAAGTGATACTGTTTTCGGCACATTTTGTAAGCTAATATTCACTTCTGCTTTAATCAAACTATGGTCGGACAACAATAGAAAAAAATGCCTATTAGCATAAATAGCATAAATAGTCACAAACTATTTTTTTATAATTTACAAAAATACACATTTGTAAAGTATTTACATGAGCCTTAGCACTGTGGTTTCAGTCAACATGGAGGAGAGAAAGATAAGGCGAGCCCTGTTTGGATCATACATCTGCGTTCAGTCGGTTATTGCTGCATTTGGAAACTTGTCTAAAATATAAGGGTAAAACCCTTTTATAGCAGGGCACTCTCATCTTATATGATTGCAGTGGTCTGAGGTAATGGCGGTCTCACAAAGGCAACTTTGGCAGACTGGTGTCGATCATGACTAAATAGTTTCATCATACTTACTCGACTGTAAGAATTTAGCTGCTCCAGAGAGAACAACAGGGCTAGATTTGGCATAACTGGCAAAAAAAATTATAATATCAAATGCACATTTACAATTTAAAACATGACAGAGCAGGTTAAGGACTTGGAAAAGTTTCTGTTGAAATTGACATAATCAGGTGTACAATATCAGAAGATTACTTTGCAAATGTAGTTTTTTTCGCATTGGGAGCAAAGTGGGAGCTATGATAGAGTAATAAAAAAGGTAAGTGCTAGTTTTTTTCTGACTTTCCAGCGGGTGTTTCCACAGATTGTCAAGTTAAATTAAATGTATCTAAAATACTTTCTGTTCTCTGATCTCTCCTGTGACCTGATCAGTGTTCGGGGGGGTTGTGTTCATGATGCAGAGAGGCCGCTATCTTGCTTGCACTCCGACCTCTCTGCTGAAATGCACGTATGTAGGTATGCATGCATTGGGTGGGGTGGGTTTCACAAAGCAAGAAGTCCCTTAAAGAACTGTGAGGTTGTGATGAAGAAGCTCCTATAGCTCAGTCCCCTCCCTGGGATAAATCAAGCTGTTGACACTGAAGCTGTTGTAGAAGTGACTGTTGAACTGTCCGCTCTGCCCACCACCAAACGTGTTGTAGTAAACTCCACGGTTGAAATGCAGGCCCTCGCCGTGCTCTGGCGCCCCCGCGTCCTGTCCCCCGTGGCTGGGGTGGTATGGGCTCAGGGCCGTAATGTTCCTGTTCGACAGCTCGTTCACCAGTCCCAGGGACCCCTGCCGGCCGGGGGCCCCCGAGCTGAGCGTGGACATGCCACTGTAAAAGTTATTAAAGCAAGGGGCGGACGAGGCCAGCCCGGGCGGCGATGAGCTCTTGTGGTTTTCGTTCATCGCCTCCATCTCCGGCGAGGACGGCCCCAGGAGCTGAGGACTGTCCGAGGGCTTCAGGGAAGCTGCCACCACTGGCCGGCCATCCTCCACCTTCGTGGCCCCTGCCGCCGCCGCTGCCGCCGCTGTTGCTCCTCCTGTGCTGCTTGGATCTGACCGTCTTTTCCTTTTCCTCCTGAAATTTCCGTTGTCAAACATCTTTTCACAGTTTGGGTCCAACGTCCAGTAGTTTCCTTTTCCTGTGATTGAAGATGACACACGTGACATAATGAAAATTAACTGTTTCAATTGTGGTTTAACGGAGCTTCACTTGAGGCCTGTTATGTATAAGTTATACTGTGTAAACAAAAATTTTCTTTTTACTCAATTTTTCCTATTTTCTGCCTTTTTGTGTCAAGATGTGACTCAACAAATAAATGGGAAGACAATTTCTATCTGTCACAGCAAACCTCTATCCCATATATACAAATCTAATTTCAATCACTTTATGTCATATTACTCTCTGTTTTCTGAATTTACTTTACTCTCTGCAGGTCAAAGAAACAATAACAAACAACACTTGTTTGATTTGCTACAGGTTAGAATTAAAAACAACATTCCAGTCATGTTAAAGTACAAATAGTCAATACTAAAAAATAGTAGAAGTATGCTTGAAAATGCAGGACATATTTAGGAAATTAAACATTTATTATTATTATTATTATTATTATACATTTCTTGCTTAATAGCGAAGCCCCTGAATGCCTTCATTATGTTGTTTTCTTTTCTTCTGAATCACTTAATTTATGTGACTCTGGAGTGATTTCTTTGTAATAATCTTTGAATACTATTACCACTACTTAAAAACCAAATCAAAAGCTGCATTACTGCAGCTGTTATTGTGTCAAACTTTAATCACTTATTTATTTTTAAAATAAAGTACCGCAACTCGTTAGCTGTGATAAGTCTAACTGGACCACACATATATAACTGATGAGGCGTTATAAAACATAATTGTGTAAAGTAGTATTCATAATCACCTAATTCCACATCGAGTTCAGCCTCACTAAGTCTCCCAGGTGACTTAACTTTAAATGCCACACATTATTTCTAATAACATTTCCTCCCGGTGCGCTCACAGTACCTGGATCGTCCTCGTCCCTCGGCACTTTCTTGAAACAATCGTTCAGGGAAAGGTTGTGTCGGATCGAGTTTTGCCAGCCGGCTTTGCTCTTCTTATAGAACGGGAAGTTGTCGGCGACGTACTGGTAGATCTGGCTCAGCGTCAGCTTCTTCTCGTGCGCGTTCTGGATGGCCATGGCTATGAGCGCGGAGTAGGAGTAGGGCGGCCGGACCAGCTTCAGCAGCTCCTCCTGACTGGCGATGGACAGCCAACCCAGGTCGGGCCCGCCGAACCCAGGTGAGTTGGTTAGGAACTGGCGCTGCGAGCCGTAGGAGGGCGGGATGAACGACGCCGGGTTGTTGCCGTGCAGGTAAGACGCGGAGGAGTTGACGCCCGGCCCGTTGAGCCACAGGTACGGGTTCGGGGACGACGCGTAATCCCCGAGGCCGTAGCCGGCGGGTCTCTGCGCGCCCTGGAGGCTCTGCTGGTGGTACATGCTGCTGAAGTTGTCGCAGTAGACAGCGGCCATGTCCGGGGCCTCCTGGGCGCCTTTTGGTGGGAGAGAGCCGACGGTCGGGGAGGTGTGGTGCTGGTGCTGGTGATGGGACTGAGGGTCGATGGAGTTCATCACTCCCCGCGGGAAATCCCAAAGGAAATGCTGAAGCGGTTCAGGTGGCCTCCTCCGGTGGTGCGCAGGTAACAGCAACAAGTGTCAGGGAGGACGGTGGAGTCTGGAGACTTTTAATAGTATAAACCCTTGACAGTGGCCACATCCAGGCACCGGATAATTCCCGACAGCCAATAGACACACACAGTGAGTAACAGGGGGTGTGGTCATGTTCCACCTCATTCAGCAGATAGTGGGTCAGTGGTTCCCAAATGTTTCCCCCTGTCAAAACCTCCTGGAGAGACACAATAGATTCCTGCTGGGCGCAGATTTTCTCGGAGGGACCGGGGCTGTGATCATTTAACCCCAGTCTACATACAGCAAGTCACCTGACTCCGGCTGCAACAATAAACTTTTTACATTCGTTTTCTTGGCCTTTCTCTGACCTCTGTAGGAAATCATCTCTGCAAATTTTACATTTACACTTTTACTATAAATTATCTTAATCCTTTTTGGTACGTTGTCATGTTTTAGTCAAGGAAAAAATATGAAAGGATAGTTATAAGAACAGTCCATAATTCATGGAATAATGATCATATTCAATGAATTCTGTGAGTTATTGTTGTTTATATTGCTATGATGATATTCATGGTTTATTCACACCAGTGGCTACAGTGTAATTCTACACGATACTGAAACATGTACCTAACACATGAATTAAGGCATCTTCACTTACAATAAAAGTGGGAGTATGGGGCTATTTGAATGTGAGAAATGGAGGTAAGATCTGAAAGATGTTTTCTGATTTTATAGGGGCTGTCACATTTTATGATGCAGTGAGCAACTGTTTGATCGTTAGCGGTATGATTCCGTGTGATCCTTAAAAAATATGTTTTCATGATTGTCCCAGTATTTGTACACACCCACATGAGTCATACTCAAGTCACATGGTGTCTCAGTGAAGAACTTTTCATTCTTTTCATTGTGTCCTCACGTTGCCATATGGGACAGAACTATCTTTCACACTGAGTAATGACCTGCTGTTGGTGAACCACATATGTAAATTTCATCAGCTTTATATTAATGGGTTCCCAGCAAACGTGGTCTTCAGCACTGTATTTAAAATGGAAAGATCACTTCTTCAAGGCACTGAACCGACAAAACTGACAAATCCTAACAGACCATAAAATAATGAACTAACATTACCGCATGATTAATATTTGATGTCATCCGTCCATGTTTACAATGTGAAACCCCCTGAAAATTAATTTGACTGCAGAAAATTACTTGGGTTATTATTTCCCCTCATTTGTCCTGGCTATGCTGCCTACTCATGTTACTGTTCATTTGTTTCTTAATAGATGAAAAAACAGATTTTTCTTCAAGCACTTAGTGTTTTATGATCACTAATATGGACAGATTACATATTTTCAAACTGACTTCAACTTTTCTTTGGACTCATCTTTCCCACAGTACCCACATTACTGCAGTAGAGAGAGTTTGAAATGAGGATGCTTGATCCGATGTACTTTTCAAAGATATTGTCTGAAGCTCACTTTGCTTCTCACAAGTAGTCCTCTGCACCCTGACCCCAAAACCGGTTCTTAAAGTAGAAAATGTATCATCATGAGGAGCTGGACCACCTTTTTGTCCATGGTTTGGAGGTGAGTCCGATCAAAGAGAACACATATATCCAAAGACACAAGCTCAAAGCTTGTTTGTGCGTAGAGATCGAACAAACAAGCTATTCAGTGAGTTATCTCTAAGAATCTAAATGGAGAAAGAGAATGAGGAATGTGTAAAAGTCTGATTATATCGGATTTATATAAAAAATACAAAACAGCAAAACAGTGCACTACTGTTGTCTCTTGTGTTATCATAATTCTTATTTTAGGGTGTGGTGTCTGATTTGCCTATAACTTTATTAAGGTTTATTAGCCAAATTCTATGTTATAATGATGATTGTGTGCGAGTTAGATTTATATCAAAGATGATATATGTTATGTGGAGCTGAAACATTATATCCTTTAAACCCTTCCAAAGAGAACCCATTGTATTAAAGGGTGCAATTAAAGTACTTGTATTAATACTGTGAACCGTCAAAAGGTGTCAACTGAAAATTTCTTGATGTGCTCTTATGCTACATATCCTCAGGCCAGAAGTAACAGATCGGTTTCTTTGAAGAGTGTAAAACTTATTTTTAGGCTAATTAAAGTGTCTGAAGAAAGCTGCAACTTTGGCTTTTCATCTTTTCATCTAACCTTTCCTCAAATTTCCTTGTTCCAGTTGTTTTTTCTGTTTAAACCAGCATCACCAGGTGTCTGTGATTTAATGTGTTGATCTTGAAGGGAAGTAAGCTCAGTGTTAATGCTGACCCTGGAAACAGCAGCTTGACAGAGTCATCTTACACCATTTTAACTGAGTTGGCTCAGTTGTCACAGAGATTATTAAAATATTATCAAGAATGGAACCTGATGTTCTTGGTCTGTTTCTTAATGTTCGCAATTGCTGCCTTATTCCATCAAATGGAAATTAGTTTTATGCATCTATCTTGAACTACTTGGTATCTTTGGAAACTATGGGCTCTCCACTAGAGCTCAAACTACAGTTGAGCAATGACTTAACCTCTCGTGGCTCAGGAAGGGGTTGATTATAAACAAAAAAAGGCTGACCTTAAAAAAAAAAAAAAACAAGCTGTGGGGCTACGAAAGGGATGTCTAATAAAGAAACCAGAACACAGCACAGACAGACAGAAAAGAGGGAACTGAAATCAGAGCTCTTATATAGAGCTTTAGGAGGATTAGGTGTAAGATGCTCCAACTTGTGCTGATGTGACAGCCCCGCCCACCAATCACCTGCAAGAGAACGAGACTAAAACAGCAACAAATCACGTCTGAATTTAATGGGAATATCAAAAGAAGCTCTGAATTATGAGCTAGTGACTTAGTTTACATGTTTTGAAGCTAAAGAACAAGACAAATTCTCTTTGACAATGTTTTAGCACTGTACCTGCTGGCATTTTAGGAACATGATCTTAAATGTCAGTGCTTTTAAGTATTTTAACTGATCTTACAAATCTCATATAGTCTCATATATTTTAACATAGTTTATATATTTTGAAATTGAAGTATTTATAATTTCTATATTTTTAAGAACACAGATCCTCCTGGAAAATTGGATCAAGAGCTGCAGTTGAAAAGTTTGAAATAAAAGTCCTTTCCTAAGCACTTCTTGTTCACTTGTTCTGTGTTTCTTATATGGTCCAATGTATCCTATTCCAAAGGAGATAAGATGGGACCCGCCAAAACACCTTTCCTTGACATTTAGAGAATTAGACCAGCTCTTTTCATAGCTGCCACTTAGAAACTTCTGGGTCATTTCACTCAATTAGGAAACTTCTTAAGTGAAAAAGACTTTTCGACTGCAGCCCCAGTCTTAATTGGACTCACTGTGTTTCACTGCAGCCTTCTGTGCTCCTGGCACGAGAGACTTCCTCGACAAATCACTTGTGGAGCTACACTGCCACCTTGAGATGCCCTTTTGTTCATCTGTGGCAAATCCCAGTGTGCCAGATAGTCTCAAAAGTATGCAGGGCTTTTATGTAATGTGCAACATTCACCACAAGAGGGAAGCAGCTCCCTGCTCAGTGTGGCACCTGCACTGACTTGGGGGTGGGGTGGGGGCATGAAGGACCCACAGGAGAGAGCTGAACACTGCTTTAATGTGCCTTTGGGTGACGTTGCCAAGGAGCCATCAAGCTCCTGCAAGTTTTGGCCCTCAGAACTCTGACATGTGGTTTTTCGAAATGAGAACTCCCGCAGATTGAGAAAGACTTTTCAGAGAAAATCAGAGGTCACTCCAACCAAGAGGGTCCAGAGCAAGACTAGCAATTGACCAAATAATGTTTGTCATGGTCTTAAAAGAAAGGCTAAGAGTTAATGTAAACGTTTATCTGACCACAGCCTGTCCACATTTTGCAAGAGCCCGTCGGTGTTACATTTCTTCTTGGAGAGGAACTTTCTAATAAAATGGAGTCAGACCCCCTCTGAGACCCTGCTGTGATTGCTTTGGTGGGTACTGACACATTATCTGCCAATGCTTCCCTGTTCTTCAGCATCTGATAGACTGAGGTTTTTCCCCTCTAATGCAGCTTTTCCACCGAGCTCCAGGCCACAGAGTAATTGTCCGCGCAGCACTAGGAGTCGCTCTGTCTGACTGTAATTCTATAATATTGGGGTTGGCTATGACAATAATCCCCGAGCTCATCACGCGTCGCCAGAACTGTTTCACAAAAACTCAGATGTAGGCATGAGAATTTGAGATTGTGGAAAAGGGGAAGACTCTCTGGTTCTGAGGCTTCTGTCAGGAGACTGAGACTTCTGGAGGAGAATTTTTTTTTTTTTCCTTTTTGAACCCACAGCAAAAGTTTATGAATTGTGACTTTTGCTTTCGCCATCTAAGTTTAAGATCCAAAGGCTGGGGAGCAGAGAATGTGGATTTGTAAGTTGACAGAAGCCATCAAAGGTTTTCTTTTCTCAATTTATGCATTTTTCCCCATCTGGCATCAAACACAAAGGGAAACAAAAGTATAAAATATTAAACACCCATCAACAGAGGGTGGCTCATTAGCTGCCCTTGCTTATTCCTGCTGTGACAGGCTGATTTGTTTTACTTCGTCACCTTGATCCAAAGATGTTGCATGTGTGTTTATGCACAAGTGGCTTAAAACCTTAATAGGACAGTTGCAGTAAGAATGTAACAGGAGGCAGGATGTGAAAATAAAAAGACTGAGCTCTGCTCTGCACAACATGGTGCGCCTTCACAGCTAAGAGTCAATCTCAGGCCTGTTCAAAGCACTCCACTGGTAAATCTTTCAAGAATAATGCTCAAAGACGAGAGGAACACATGAATAGTTCAGATATCATGTGCTGTGTGTGAATCACGGAGAAAACATGCGAGCAGGCCGCTGGCTCGTCCCTAATTTGGAGATCCAATCCAGACAGTAAGTTTTAGACCGCATATTGCTTTTTGTGTTGTGTTGTGTTTTAGTGACGATTATATTCAGAAGAATGATAATTTTCAAAGAAGAAGAAGAGAAGTGGAACACGCTAAGACAAAAACACATTACACAGAGTTTAAAGGATGGTAATCTTGTATTTTTGAGAACATGTAATTAGAGACGAATGAGCCAAAAACAAGGAAGCGACGATGCCAGACACGCAGATGACAAGTTCCATATTGCTTTTAGTACATGAAGCTACACTGATATATTTCTGCTGTCAACAAAATGGTGCGACAAAAACAAGAACACACACCAACATCCAGATGACGAGTGCTATTTCCAGACTGACGTGGGATGGATGGGACTTACAGTTAAATTGTTACACCAAGCACATCGAAGATTTTTTTTTAAATGCACGAGGAAGACACACAAACAAGTGCTAAATAAATAGCATGGGGATGCAGCATGTTGACACTATTTAAGAGTGTAAGGTTATATTCTGACAACAGGCACAAAAAAGTCAAAACAGGAAAAACCATGAAGCCGAGTCAGTTCTCGATTCACTGGTCTCTTCCAAACAACTACTTTTATTGCGCTGTTTTTGTTTTTGTATTTGCACCTCCCATGATGTTTGGATTTTTTTATATGCAGAGGTTAGAACATGACTTCCAGGCTTTGAAAGAATGGGGGACTGAGCAGAGAACAAATCATGCAGGCATTTAAAGGACCATTACACATATGTATACCCTTTTCCACTCATACTTTGTCAAAAAGGGGGATTTTGCTTTGCTGCTTCTTTGCCTGTGATTTCATCATCATGTATACCATGTAAAACCTTCATGACAACAAACAATAGTCCTGACGGTCGTAGTACTGTATTTTACAGTATTGTTTGTTCTGGAGGTTTTAAATTTTCATGACAGCAGCAAAGCACAAAGTAGAGACATTCTTATGCAGCTGCAAAGGGCGTTAGGGATGATTGCCAGGCTCTTACAAAGTGTTTCATTTTAGGACTTCCACTTTTTGTCTCCTCTGAACTGTTAATCAATACCATTCCTTTTAATCACGGTCCTTTCCACCCAACTTATAGCCACACTGTTTGAGTTGCTAAATCTTGAAAAAAGTACTCCATGTGTGCTGTCTTTCCATCACAGGAATCATAAGGACTTAACCAAAATAATACATTAAGCAGACATTAATCAGAACATAGTTACAATATATGATGCACGCCAAGGTGTCAATTTATGAAATGCAGGAAGTTGTTGCTGTCTAAAACAACAGTACTAAAGGAAATCCAACCTCCACAAAGATGGAAACTGAGTGTAAATATATAATTTTTACAAGTGGCCTATTTATTTGTGGAAACATGTTGGATAAAACAAAAAAAGATGAGATTGAGGTCTTTCCAAAAATGAAATGTTATTACATTGTGTCTATTACTATAACTTTTTCATATCGTGAGACAACCAATAAGTTTCCACGCATAAATAACAAACAAGAGTGAAAGATCTTTCACTGGTTTTTATATATGTATAACTTAAATTTTAAGCAATCATTTTAAAAGGACGAGGGCTAAACTTAACAAACACACACTTGGGAGCTTGAACTTGATATTTTACAAATACTGAATGTTGTACAGTGATTTCTTTTCCCATCCCTGAATGGTTACACTGTACATAATCAATAAAGTCCTCATATGTACACAAACAGGTAAACTTGTTAAGCATTACTGCCTCACCACTGTTGGTCAGGCGGGAGGCTGAGCTGCAAATTTGTGGACGCAAAGACCTATTTATTCCCATTTCCGAGACAGTTGGGCCCATTCAGCCGATGCACAATCTCCACCATTTACCCCCAGTCTATTTCCGTGACATATTTACGCCCACGCGTCAGGCTCCGTGAATCTACCTGTGTTAGGCTGAAGCAGGATAATTTACACAGGAAGCCTTTGGAAGTAAACATTTGCACTTATTATATGTTGCATGCTTCTTAAGGGCAACTCACACACACACACACACACGTGCACTTGCATGTGAGAGCAACAGAAGACAGATAAGAACATGAATACACACACACAGACGGCATTCATAGCAGGCAGTAATAACATAGTGCAGCTTTTGAGAGACCGGCCACAGTTCTGCGGGAACAGAGGGCACATACGGGAGATGTTATTGCCCTATATGTTTATAACGCCACTGTGGAAAAATAAGAGGCTCAGCCACAGGCATTTCCTCACTCCACCCCCCCACCCCCACCCCCCCAGTCACCTCTCCGAGTCTGTGTGGGAGGGATGGCGGCGGCCGTTTATACGAGAACCGAGCACATGCCACACTTCATTATTTCAGAAGCAGGCATCCCAGTTTCTCTTTCTCTTTTTGCATATTTTCTATCAAAAACCCCTTTCACCTGACAGCTCCTGTTTCTTTGCCCATCCCAACTATTTGTTACTTCTGTTGTCTGGCCTCTCAGTGCTGACCCCTGCAACAATCTTATTTACTCGAAATGTTGATTTAGCATAATGTTAGAGGCATGGGAACTCAAACATAAATATTTGAAGGAAGATATTTGGTGCATCCATTGTTTGGTTTGACCCTTGTGTTGCTCAGCACCCGCTGCTTATGTTTCCAGCCACCAAGGAGTTGAAGTTTATTTCACTGCTGCAGTGTTTTGGAGTTTGAGGTAACGTTAATGTATGACATGAGAATGTAAAATCTGAAGCCGTGACATTGTTGATTTTTGTAAACAGGGATCATGTTTAGGGCCTGAATTGCCATGAGAGGTAGCTCGGGTTTTGTTTTTCCAAGCAACCAAGGTTGTTATGAAAGAAGAGCTTTATCTAAATCAAGAAAATTGATGCAGTTATCTCTGTCTAAATGTAAAACTTTTTGGTACATGTCAAAAACATTTTTCTGTCAGTTTTTCTATCAACCTGATGGGTGTTCAAGTACTCATTAAAGTTGGTTTAGTTTGGTTTTATTAGTTATTTGATGCTATAAAAATGGAGTAAGATGTCTTAATTGACGACTGAGAGTGACTTGAGATTGGTAGGTGGGTGCATCTGCAGGATATTGATACCATGGCACCCCCGTCACTACTGTGCAGACTCTGGCACTTTATGACATCAATAACACAAGATGGCAGTGCCTGTACCTGCGATATGTTGGCTTTTGGCTTTTTGGCTTTTGTACAGAGTGGAGATTCATCATCCATCTTGGTTTACACTCATTGGTCAGTATGCTTCAGGTTAAGTGCTTGAAAGATCATTTAGCAGCCTCTGAAACCTCCTTCATCCAGTGTCAGTGTCAACATGTGTGATGCTGATATCTGGGCAGCTACATCCAGCCACTTGTTTAACTTTCCAAAACAGTGTTAAGGGTCATGAGACATTGAACACAGTTTGTCTCAAGCATTACAGAGCCATTTGGCACAGTTGTGGAAAATAGATACATCAGACATTATACAGGCTCAGTTTACAGTGGCAACAGGCCAGACGGGCCGGCGACCTTGGACGTGGAGACTGTTTTAAGTGGATGTCCTTGTGAGTGTTGAAATCCTTGATTAAAGTACCAAAACCCCGACAAAAGTGTACTTGGTATCAATGTAAATTTTAACAACATTAAGGGTTCAGTTTGCTAAAACCAGTGCCATGCAAACTGGGTCATACATAGCCTTGTCCAAACATTTTATGAGGCCGAAGTATTTTGAGCTGTTTTGAATGACCCAGACTTTAAGGCGGGGCCTGTAAAGGCCTTCATCACAGAGTTGCACAAGACATGAGGAAGTGTAAAAGTGGTGATAAATATTGCACATGAACTTCAGTTAAAACAAAATGACCTGCCGCAGTGAGATAAAAAGCCCCAGTCAGAGCTATTAAGGCATCAACTGTCTAATACATCTACAGAAGAATATATGTAAGAGTCCAGGCTTCTTTACTTCTATTAGCTCATCTTTTATTTCTTTCCCTGTATCATCTCTATTAAACACAAGCTTCAAGGACACAGGAAGCGTGGGGAAATGAAACATATTGTACTCTTGCACCATGTTGCTCTAAATGATAGTGTCAGCCTATAATCTGAATGTAAATAACAGCTGAAATCATGTCCCATTTAATTATTTTCAGACACAGCTACACTCTGTTCATCTCTGCTCCTCTGAAAACCAGCCCGCTGTCTGAGATCCAGGGGATAATTAGACCTCGGAGCATGGCGATGGATGTTTGGTCTCACTATACTCGGCTCTAAAGAGAATGCTCCTGTTGGATGCTGTAGCATGAGCACACATATGTATATATATATATATATATAAGGCAGAACTGTGGCTGCTTGTGCCTCTGATGTGCCATCCAACTTTAAAATACAGCTTTGCGAGCTCAGTCTTCTTCAAAGCCTTCTTTTCTTTTTCTTTTTTTTCCGCTCCTTTTGGCCCCCTCTGCCAGCTCCGACTCAGCTCTGCCTGCTGCCTCAACATGATGAGTGGAACTGAGTGAAGAAGTTGGGGTGAAAAGCCTTAAAGGAACTGCAGCTAATTCATGAAACAAGCCACTGTCTCGAAAGCTAAAAAAGTGATTATAGTGGCATGAAAAAATACCAATGAACCTGCCGTAAAACGGGACATGGAGCTGCTGGTGCTTTGTGTGTTGATCGCTGCGCTGCTTAGAATTCGCCACAAGTAATCAACGTTAAAAAGAGAATGAAAACCTCCTTTCATTCTCTTTGACTTGGAGGCCTAATGGCTTTTTTTTTGGCTTTAACGACTTTGTGTCTTTAACGGTGCAAACGTCACTAACCCAGGTCATTGTTATTCTAATCTCTCTCTGTCAACGACCTTGGGGGCAGAGCCCTCGTCTCATTGAAACAGTTTCCTCATTGTGAGCCTGGAGGGAGGGGGTGGTGGTGGTGGGGGGGGTTGTGGAGGTGATTCAACATGCTGCCACCTGAGTGGGCATCATCATCCAGAGAACCTAACATTTGGGGTGGTCCAACTTGCCATCTCCAAACCGCGTCCTCCTGGCTCTGCTCTTTATGTGGTCCTACTTCCACCTCCCCGTCCCCCCTCCCAACACCCCCACACCCCTCCACAGAACCTCACAAAAAGCCCCTCACACGATGAACAAAGTTTCACTGGCCCTCATTTGTTGACTTATCTGGCATGGCAGAAGTTCGCTTTTTGAAGGAAAAAAAAATCCTTAAACACCATTTGTTGAGCTTGTTTTGCAGCAGGGAGGCAGCGGACTGTTACCCCCCCCCCACCACCACCACCACCACAGACACACAGGAATAGCTTCTGCCATCTCCTCCACGACTTGAGCAGGTGCAAAGACAGGGCTCAATGACATCTTTGTCCACAATGGAAGAAGTCTGGGGGTTTAACAGCACCCCTGGCCCAGCATCACCTCCCCTCCCCTCCCCTCCCCTCCCTCTCTGCCTTCAGAGGAACTTGAACGTGAGAAGCTGGCGGCGTCAACAGGCCGCTGAGGGGGAAACCATATATCCTGAAGTGACACCGACACCAAAGGTAGTTGGTTTTTGGCTTCCACGGCTGCCTGTCACCCTGCTTTCAACACGGCTGCTCTGCTCTTTCACTGGCTGTAGTAATTCATTGCTGGCCCGGTGCCGTCTCTAAGCCCAGTTCACTATACAAATTCACAATGGTCAGTCCTGTTTTGGAACTGTGACTTAACAGCAAGATACATTAACTATTGTATAGGCCAAGGAGCTCCATGGTAAAGCATCCCCATTGTAACTGGATTACTCTATTAGTCAGGCAAGACATGTCCACTGTGAAATCAAAGTCAAAATCTGCATTATTTTACATAAGGTATAAGTTTGCTAATTAGGGGGTGGTTCAGTTAAACCATTTCTTATTAACTTAGTTAATAAGAAAGAAGAAACACAAGTATACATGTGTAACATGAGCTGCCAGGTGGGCGCATGTTGGAAATGGCAGGAAAAGACATTTCTGGCGATGACTGACAGCATTTTTAGGACCCTGTCCCAGATTTACGTCAACTGGGATACTTTCCAGATTCCTGTTTCCTCCTCTACCCACATGTTGCCATCAGATGTGACAATTCTGCCACCTGCCAGTCCATGATGCGATTCTCTCGGCCTCACAACAATTTCAGATTTCAGCCCTGTACTCCAATGTGATGTATTTGACACGTGTTACTTTTTCTGCCCCATGAAGGAGCTGTATAGCCAAAGTATGACGATGAACAAATAATAATAGGTCATCAATAAAGAAATGCATTTAAAGCAGATCTTGTCTCTCGAGATGGTTGGGCCCACAACAACCAGTAGCATGAACAATGTCTGAAACACAAAAGAGAAAAAACCCAAACTAACTACTGAAGGGACACAGGCAAAAAACACTACTTACAAAATAACTGGGAAAGCAGAAACACAGGGGGACCACAGAAACTGAATGGTGTAACAATGGCAGGAGCAAAAAACAGTGGGCAACAACTGGAACAAAACAGCAAGACAGATGAATCATAGACAAAAGGACAGACCAAAACTTGAATACACAAGGACGGCCGGGATCATAGCACACAGGTGAAACACATGAGCGTGGGGCAGACAATCAAATTCAGGAAGTAAAGCAACACAAGACATTAGTAAATTGCTATCAAAATCAAATGTCTGATCAGGGCTTGGACTACATTTCACCACTGTCCACCATGAAACCCTGTCACTACATCTATGCCACCGAGGGGCGTTGCTGTACATTTGCCACGCACAGCGATTATTTCTGAGCCGACTCGGATCCTAATGATCAGCCACGATAAGCCGTCCTCTCCGATGCCTAACATGCGGAGAGTGTGAGGTTTTATTATTTCTGGAGCCGTTCCCATGGCCCGGGCCTCTGCAGCCCACCCTGGATTTCATGGAGCTCTCGGGCAGTAACCTCGAGAACAATGCGGGGTGTGCTGTGCTGATTCTGGGGGCCAGGCAAGCCCAGCTGCCCCCACCTGCTATAGCAGCTTTACTAGCCTGGCCCCTGGCCCCCAAGGCCTGTTTCCACACTGCAAAAAAAAAACCAAAAAACAAAACAAAACATTCAATTTCTTATCAGGTTTTATTTTTGTGTTAAGGTTTGGTATGAGAGTTAAAAGTTAGACAGATTAATATCATTTCCTGTGCTTTTAGTGAAGCTGATGAAGCCGGCATGGACCTGGTGAGCTCAGTTCATGCAACAAATTCAGGTCTGGAAATCAATTAACGAATACAACAGGTGGAAGAAGAGTGAACCATGGTTGTGGTTTACTGTAGGAAATGCCATGACTTGTTGCCTTTTAATGTCTCTGAATTTTGCTTTTATTTCTATTTCACCTCTGTACGTTGATGTCTAAGTATGTCATCACGAAGTGACACGTGTCCCCAGGCAGCTGCATTAGATCACAACAAGAAGAGGAGCTCAGTTTGTGGGTTGGTTTTACAAGGCAAGTACTGCAGCGTCTCTCGTTTCGAGACATTTCATTGACATCGACAAACTTGCAGGGTACACAAGCACTCCAGATGCTCAGTTTACAGCCTTGAGATCTGAGTTTTGCAGCGTGTGAAATGACGCCACTTTCCTATACTTTCAGAAATGTATCAGTGATTGATTCATTCTGCAAAATGTCCTCAGTCTCAAATTGTGATATTCCTACAGGTCCTCACAAAGACAGAGAAACAAGAGAGCACGCGGACACACACACACACACACACACACCACAGATCATGTAGATAGTCTTGAGTGAATCTGCTCTGCCCCACCTGCCTTGGCTGTATGTGGGGGGGTCGTACATATGAACAGTGTTGGATTGTGATGCAGCACAATGCTGGCACAGACACAACGGGGGATAAACACCCTTTAAGCTCTATTACCAGGCCGTAAGAGAACCATGACTCAGCGTTCTACTCTCACTCTGCGCTGCCCCCACCTTTGCCTCTTCAACATGTCGTCCTCTTTGCCAAGAAGACAGGAATATTTATGTCAGTAAAATGTAACAACAAATCATAAAAAAACATTTTCTTTTTCAAAAAAAATTAAGGCTCTGTTTTAACTAATTAATGGTAAATATTACAATGAATATGGATCACAAAAGCAAAACAAAATAGTGCACTAAACAATAGTCCTATAATGAAAATGAATTATGTTATGTTTTCAAACTTTGAAATTTCTCCACCCTGCTTCATCTTATATTTATATGTAATGACAGCAACAACCCATTTTTAGTTTCACATGTGCAATCATTTATTGCATTCAATTTATTTAAACAGTTTAGATCATAATCACTGTCGGGTGAATTAAGTCATACCCTCTTTCTGTCTCATTGCTGTTCATGATTTCTGTTTATCTTTGAGCAGGCTGGAAAACAGAGCAGCGCCCAGGACTGCTAAGGCCACGCCTGCTGTGGCCACGCCTCCAACCACAGCTGCAGCTTTCACCTGCAGAAGACAGAAGCATCATGCTGGAGGTCAAGGATGTTTCGCCAAAAACATTCCATCATTGTAATTCTTCAGGTACATTATTTTATTGTCTCATGTTCCATTACGTCCTTTTTAGTCGGTTCTCACCTCACAATTTTAATCTAACAACAACCAAGTGTTCTAGTGGCCTAACCCTAACTATTACAGTATTTATTCAGTCTGACATTACAACTTTCTAACTTTCCCACCAGATACAAATTTAAACAAAAGCTTCTTTACCTTTGTATGACAGTCATATTTAAAGAGATTTAATTTGATGCAAAACACAATCTTATTCTAAATTTATTTGCACTGTACACAAGCAGCAAGCAGCACATGTTGAACATTGACGTGAAAAGTTAAATTTGCTTTATGCACTGGGAGAACAGTCCAGCTGTCATGAGTATGGGCTCCTCTGATGCATGGTTGTAAAATGGCTGTTTTTGTATTCTGGATAAATGTGTATGGCTACAGCTCAACGAAGGTGACAGACATACTAAGTGGGATGATTAAACAAGCTTTTTTGGTAAACTTGCAAATCATGTTGTTAATCATCCTCCATTGTTTGAAATCCAGGCAATCACAATTTATTCAGCACCACATCTGCTTCTTATCAGTTGTAATAGATTGTGTTAAATCTGTGTATTGTTACGGTGAATGACACGCTCGTATGTTAAATTCAGCCAGCACGCAGGTGCAGAAACACACACACAACAGGCTGTGCATCACTTTGATAAAGGGATTTCCCATTGAAGCATCACTAAGATATGTTGCAGATACAGCTGTTATGTTCTGTTATGCTTAGTAGTGGAGAGGTTTGTTTAATAGATGGATGACTTTTCTTTCAGAGAGAAAATTATGAGTTGAGATGTTTCTAGATAATGTGTACTCTTCAACTACTATTATTTGGGATCTGCTGATGAACTCTAATCACAGCATCCTAGTTTGTTGCAGAACATTTTTGGTTTATGAAACCTGGGCACTATAGCTAACTAATTTTGTTCACAATGGAGATTTGAACACTTAAACACAGATTATTTAAAGTTATGATATTAACATTTTCTTTATTTTAAAACTGATTTGGGTAACAGTATGTAAACTGTGAATACATGCTCTCCAACATTACTGTTCTATCTCTATCTTGATTTCTACCATCATGTCAGATCTGTGTTATGTCACTGCTGATGCAAACTTTACATTTCCTGCTGTGTCACAATAACAGCATTAAATGGGGTGGCCACAAGAAATTGAAGTATATTTGTTCCAGGAGTTAACACCTGCTGCCATTGACCTTTTTTAATTTTTAAATTTCTGCATTTGAGTAATGGAACAGGAAGTCCATTTTGCATTAAGAAATCATGCAAACAGTCGTATAACACCCACCTGGCGGGACTCCGGCATGCCGTATCGCAGCTCTGTGACAAAGTGCTCACAGTTGTGAGTGGCAACATTGTACGGCAGCTCCTGGCCCACCATCCTACAGGCCTCCCTCACGATGATGCGACGCTCCCTGGGCTGGCACTCTTTATCCAGGAGGTTGTTGACATGGAAACGGTGGTGGCCGACCACTTCGTAGAGCTTCTGGCGCCTCACCTGTGCTGTGCTGCTGTCCAGGTACGTAAGCAGGTCCAGAGCTCCTGCGTCTGTATCAGCTGAGTGTGTTTAATAGAAGAGAGGCAGGAAGTTAGAATTGGTTTGAAAACTGAAGAGGTTTGGAGAAGAAAGTGACAAGTTGCCATCTGAGAAGTCATTGTCTTTACTATTACTCCATGTCATTGATGCATATGTGAGGGTAACATCTCAAAAAACTACCCTGTACTTTAGTGATTAAGTAAATTTACATATTAACATAAAAAGTGGCACATAGAAGGTTACAGCTGACCTTCCACTGTGAATGTAGTGACACTTCACTCACTCTGAGGAATCAAGTGAATCACTTCATTTCCTCCAATATAGACAGCCCAGTGCTGGTATGTCCCACGGAAGATCTCAATCAGGTCTCCTGGCTTTGCATCGTTGTCAAACTAAAGTGATGAGAGGATTAAGCATTTAAATACAAATTCAAACATAATTTTAAATAACACACTCTGTTCAGACATAAAAGACTATGATCAGTGTTGTGCAGAAATCATCTTGATGTGGCTTCCTGCTGAGTTTGTTCTCATGCACGAGCACAAGCGTGGGTGATGCTCTGCTCAGAGGTCTTCGATTGCTGACTTTGGATCAGTTAGTATCGACTGCAACCTCTGCCTGACATACTGAAACAACACTTTAAATGTATCAGAGAATGAATCATCAAACACACAGTGCAGAGGAACAACACCCTGTTAACCCTTAAAAAACAATACAGTCATGTTGGCTATGTTCCAGGCTTATCCATAAGGAGTAGAAATCATTAAAATGTCTCTTCTTAAAAGTTTACACCTATTTTATCTGATTTAATGTTTAGTGTTACTTAAGTGTTGTATTTTACTTCAATTACAGGAGCAAACTCAAAGTGAAGTGTTGTTGTTTTGCACTGTAATCCATTCATACGCAACACATTAAGCCTGTACCTCACCTAGTCATGCCCCACAACAAATATTTAGTCAGTGTAAAACAACACAAATGTATCAGCTCAACGTTAAAAAATCCCACTACAAAATCTACACAAACACATCAATGACAGAACAGAGCAGCAGGAGACTCACCACAGTCGGTGCCATGCCTTCAGTTCCTCTTCATCTCTTGGAAAGAGCTGGAGTGACTCAGCCTATTTGTCTCTGCTGGAAACTGAAACCTAAAGCTGTGCTTACGTTTCATAGGCAAAAGTGTTGACACTGATGATGGGTGATTACGCCCTGATGCAAACAGAGGGAGATTAGATAAACACATTGGTGCACACTGTATAACCAGGATGTGCAGCCTTAATTTGCAAATCATTTACAGGGAGAGTCAATTTGACTTATTGGACTTCAGCTTCTGCCAGGTGGTGCTGGGTGCAAAAAAGCAGCAGGGGCTCAGTTTGGTTTATTGTGAATTGTACAGTGGGTGCACTCATTCTGCAGTAAGGATCTCTGCACCAACTCAGCGCAGGATTTCAAGCAACAAGGGGATGGTTGCCACAGTGATGTATAAAGGAGAAAGCAAATTCATGTCCCATTTCAAGGTTTTGAAGGATGTCTTTCCTGTTGGACATAAAAAGACTCTTCAATTGAACTGAAAGACAAATATTCAAGCACTTGATCTTTAATTTCTGTTGTCAACATTTTGTTTGGTAAGTGGGTTGTGCTTAAATGACACATTAATGAACTGACACAAAAAAAATCATGAAGGGTGAAACCAGCATACTCAGCAGTCTTTTCAGATGAGAATTGATTATAATGCTATATGTGTGTATGTTTTTTTGTTACCTGATACACAATGTGGAGACATCCATGCATCAAGTTAACAACATACAATTTAACACAGAAGACAATCAGTATTCTATCCGTACAATACAATTATCTGTCTTTATTATGAAGGCAGAAACCTTCACCTTGTTGCCCCTCGGCTGACTGAGAGTCAAAGATGGACAGGTTAGTTAATGAAACATCCCCCATGGAGTACATTAATTTGTCAATAGGATGGCTCACAATGAAAAAACTCAAGGGCAAACAAGGCAGCTTTGTAAATTACTTTTGTCATTGGAGATGCATAAAGAACAGTTTTATAAAATCTATTTTTCACAGAGATGAAAATAAGAGTTAAGTTTAAATATAGTCAGTCAGATGTAATAAAAACCTGATTTGGAGGAGTATGATAAACAGAATTGGGTGATGAATGAACGAAGCCTAGATTATATATTGTCATATTTGAGTAAATGAACACCTCTCCCAGTCCCCATGGTATCTGTGTGCTTTTCCATTTGTTAAGAAAACAACATCACCTCCTTAATTAATATTTCTGAAGCATGTTGGATGGAATCAGTTGTACTCCAGAGTTTTTGTCCTGTTTTAATGTGTGTGCAATGTGATTATTGTGTTACTCTGCATCTGCTGGATGTGTAAAGTAGGCAATCATTTGCTAACACGTCAGTCGTAGTATTTTTTAAATTGATAATATGCCAGGGCTGCGTGTCTGTCAGCTTGTTTTGGAGTTTTTCTGTCCCCTAGTGGCCAAAAAAATCTAACACAATAGCACAAATTTAGCAATGGCAGGTGAATATCAGCCAGGATAGAAAAAAATATATTTCTTATTTTTTTGGACAGCGTCCAAGCTGGGAGACCTGGAAGTTGAATTTCTCCCCAGTTCCTCATTAAGCACTTAAAACAGGAAGCCCTCAATCAGAGCGGCACAGGGATCCCAACGGCCTTTTAGCTCTGCAGGATGTTTGGAGAAATTCCCCCCACTCAGATCAATGCTGCTGTGCTTTTTTTTTTTTATTAAATACAGCTGTAATACAGTACGTCCTGCATCCTGGCCAAGAAACTTTTTCCCCCCTTTCTTCTTTTTCTTTTCTTTTTTTCTCTCTCGCTGTATTTTCTCTCCGCTGTTCTGCTCTCTTCTGGTTGTCTTCACCTCATTGACGGCGGACAGAAGCCAGAGGAGAGATTTGACACCAAACATTCATCTCTCTTCCTGTCTGTCAGCACCGCCCTCTACCACAGCACCTGTTGAACTGCCTGCCATATGCCGTCACCTGCCCGCTGCCTCACCCATCCCCCTAACATCATATACTGTATGCTTTCTCTCTGTTTTTATATCTGTCTCTGTCCCAGTGGTTTTCTTTTCGAATATCCCACTTAAGTAGACGTCAATCCCTGGGAACAGTAAAACAGAGGAAAGGAAAGCAGAGGGGCCCTCGTACAAGTTTGATATTTGTCATACTGTGCCATGTTATATATTATACAGTTTGTTCTATAATCCTGAGTCACTATTTGCTGAATGTGATCACCCAGGAAGAGAGGACTACACCTCAGAAAATCTTGAATTGTGTCATTTTCCTGTTGAAATAGAAATGAGGAGAAAAAACCCACATATCTTAATTTTTCAGGATAGTATTGTTGTTAAAATGCCTACTGCAAAATAACAACATCTAACTCCACATGAGAATGCAATATCTACACATGGTAGCAAATGTATGGCGTGGTTAGAAGAAGTGTGAGGAGGATCATGCTAATGCTTAAAAATACCCTTTCTTCTTTCTTTCCTTTTAGCACAGGGCATAAACTGTGAAACACACACTCGTTCAGTGTGCAGGTAACTTTCTGTTCTCCGTCTCTGTCTGTCCTGCCCTCTACCCTCACTGTCTTTCTCTCTCTCTCACACAATTACTTCATAGCCTTTTATTCTTCCCACCCTTATGACCGCACTTCCTCTCACCCGCTGACCTTTCACACTGAAATCTGTAGTATGTGTGTGTGCATGTGCATGCGTGCTGTGGTTAATCAGAGCCCGAGGCGGAAAGCAGAGCTCTCATCCTCTCATCCCGTACCAGTTTTATCGTCTGCCCCCTCCTTGTATTCCCCATAATCCCTTTCCTGTGGGTGCAGACTATACATCTCCTTGTGTGACTGAGGAGCAGTAGTAAAACCCTCATTGAGCTTCGACCGGCCGACTTTCATTTTTTTCCCACATTCTCCTCCTCCTCCTGCAGGGTTCAGGCAGGGCCGTGTCAGATGTTGGTCTTTGATATGCTAATGCTGTTCCTCTTTTTCATGTTTTCATGTCTTTTTAAAGTATTGACTGGTAGCCATGCAGGCGCAGCGTGATCCATTGGCCTGTTACAGTGAAAGAGGGGAGGAGTGAGTGCCGACAGCGTCCATGCTTAGTCAGGGATTTGCAGTCTTTCTAGCCCTTCAATCAGCTGAGAACAATGCATGTTCAGGAATTTGTAGTGGTGATGGGGGTGTGGTGAGTTGCTGACAGATGGACGTCCATGGTGCATTCAGGCAAAGAGTTTGGTCCAAGGCTCAAACCTGAGGTAACAACACAAATGTGAATGACCTTTTTTTCCCCCACTGTGTACATAAAGACACTGCAAGACCAATGAATGACTGCAGGTCACACACCGGGCAAAAGAAAAACTTAATTTATCAAACAATACAACAATATTACTTTTAAATAGGACTTTTAAATGTGAAACTTTGTCCTCATTAAGAATTAATACGTCACTTTATAACACTGAAGAGTAACTTTTGGGTGGCTGGGGCGACATGGCTCTCTTTGGCTGGTTTCTCTTCTACTCCTTCAGCACAACTTACTTTGTCTTTTATTCCTGCTTACTGGTCTTTCATTCTGTTGTATGTGTATGTTGACAGGGATATGATTAGAATAGCAATTATTTTCCATTAAATGCAGTTAAGTATTATCATTAGCTTCTGAAAGCATAGAAATGTGAAATATACTTTATCACAAAGTGGTACAAACATTTCAAAAGGTAGGGAAAAGAGAGAATATCCCAAAGATTTTAGGAAAATTAAATGGTGACTTAAGAATTTCATAATGTGCATGGTATTTTTGTATCTCAGATGTTAGAGTAAGCTATGTGGTACTAAATCAGCCTTGACTATTTTTTTTACAGCAGAACAAGTGCAGCTGAAGCCGCCTCCTGTGCCCATTAAACCACAGGCAAACTGTAAATCACACCGGCTGTTTGGCAGAACTCGTGGATCATTGTATAATGGTTAATTAAAGCTAGATCAATCTCAGTGCCACCAGTTCTTTTTTTTTTTTTTTACACCGAGTCTACAGAAAAAAAGCAGTCCCATGAAACCTTCAGCCCAGCAAGGAGGAGAAGGAGGAGGAAGATGACAGGGCCAGTAATGTTTGTTCAGGGCTAGAAAAGAGGTTGCCACTCATATTTGTACAGAGGACAAAGCCTCACAGGCTCTCTGGCACCATATGAAAGACGTGTTTTCACAGCACATACAACACATACAACTGTTCACTTTTTTCCCCCTTTTGCACTCCGTGGCCAAATTTCAGCAAAATGAGTTTTGTGCCAGTTGCCATGGTGACCGGTCAGTCAGCGCAGCAGGGCAGAGTAGAGTCGGGGGCGGCTTGGGGGCAAAGTTCACATCTGAGTTCCTTATTACTGTAGTGGTGGCATACTGTGCATAATTGTACTGTGGGGGAGTTGAGACACTAGACGGAGCACAATGGTACAAGCAGAGGAGAAGAAACAGACTTTTCAATGGGAGAATAAACAAGCAGGAGTTTGTCCACTTAAGGCCAATTAGGCTTCTTCTATCACCAGACTTCTGTAATAAAAGTGCAGTTCATAGCCCAGCAGTACTCAAAAGCTTTACCCCAAACCAGAGTTCCATATATGGGATTTTAACCTGCTATGACCTGCTAATTTTGTTCTTGTTGGAAAAGAATAAAATGTTATTCTCCCTCAGCTGAACAGTTATATAGAAAACTAAAAGTCGACAGCCATTAGCCTTTAGATGAATTTAAAGGTCAGCATGCTAACATGCCTACAGTGACTATGATATGTACCATCTTCTCCATGTTAGCTTAGTGCGTTAGCCAGTGACTGTATATAAAGATTGACGACGTGTTTCCACTTCCTCCCACTGTATGAAAGTGGCTAGTATGGCTGTGGACAAGGCTTGCTGGAAGTTTTTGTGGAGGGGGTTTTGGCAGATTGTTGATGAAGAAATCAGAGAGCTGCAGGTAAGTTCACAAGGAGTGAAACATTTCAAATGAAATGAAAAGAGACTGGCCTGGCACTGCAGCCTGAACACTCAGCTGACGAGTGACTGGATATGTGGGGTTCTGACACTCAAGCTGAGTAGATTGGTTCCAGGTGTGGAGACCTGCCAGCAGCCAGGTGAGTTACAGCCACGCCCACAGCACATACACACCACTGGAGAGAAGCCTCAGTTATGATCAGTTAACAAAAAATATTTGTTTTCTAAACTGAAAAGTTTCAGTTCCGCAAAAATATATGGTTGTAAAATTGCTCAAGCTTTGAAGATGCTATCCTTGTAACTTATGATGACTAAAAAAGAAGCATTCTCTCCTCTTAAATGTCTCATCTCACAGATGGGACAAACATGCAGCAGCAGTGCCGACGTGCACACATGGTGGACTTCAACAACTGCGAAAACAAGAGCTACTTATCTGTGCAAGCTGGTTTAGTTCTCCCATTCCTCTGGATCTTTCCCCTGCCAAGAAATTTTTCTGAGAAGAGACGTGAGGAGAAAAGAGAAGAGAGAGAAGATGCCAGCTACACTGTAGAGTTGTCGTATCTGAAAACTCAGATGGCATGCCAATGAGTTCTCTGCAGATCTGGCCAGTGGAAACTCAGAGCGGCTAGCAGCATGGGATGATGGGTGACGTGAAAAGGGTTCTTGGTCCCCTGTGTAGACTTCCTGTTCTAGTGTTCCTGACAACCCCCAGGCACTGATCTGATCCTGAATGCAGCTCTGACCTCTCTCTGCAAGCTGCGACCTCAGTCTGTTTGATTTTTACTTTTATGTGAATGTTTGTTCTGATTGGTCTGATTGTGTGCACTGTAAGCATCTGCAATTTTATCTTAATATCTTTATACATTGTTGCAAGTGTGCATGTGTGTCATTTACTAGCATGTGTGCACATTCTGCCTGTAGAGGGGGGTGTGTGTTCTTGTCATCCCAGTCATTAGATATCTAGCAGTCAGCTGAGGACTGCCAAAATCTCATTCTTGTCCTTCTTATCCTGGCATTTCTTTCTGCATTTCATCATTCAAAATATTGTCTCACATGCAGTGACAAAATCTGTGATGAATGAAGTATTTCTGTCATCCATGGATAGATGTGTGGAATAAAACTTCAAAAAAAAAATAAAGCACTCATGGTAATTTTTTCCTGTTTTTTTTTTTGTAATTTTAGGTTTCATGTTATCACATACCAAATAAATACCAAATTACTCCTGCTGAAATGAGAAATGTTTTAATGATAGAAGTGTCCAGTTAAAACAGAATAATTTGGAACATAAAAATATGTCACAGTAAGATCAACAATGTCTTGTGCAAAGAAACTCTTGTGTCACAACACAGCCTCAGTACATCTTGAAAATTCTTGAAACTAGTTTAAAAAAGCTCAAAATGTTGTCACTGCTCTATCAGCTCTTCCCTTTTTCTTTTAGAAAATATGAAGTTTTATAGCAAGGTGTTGACTTTGAGAGTAATAGAACTACACTTAACATGAAAATAAGGGACTCATTAAGATACAGACAGTAGTGATTCAGTAGACACCTCTGGACCGCTGCCTCAAGCATTTCTGAAACTGATCACAGTCACTACTTTGGCTTAGTGTTGTGTGTGTGTTTGTACAGTGGTAGAAATACTTGTGTCTTTTTTTTTTTCCATTTATGTGTTTTTATTATGGTGGTTTGGATTTGGCTTGTGGTTTGGCTGTGGACATAAAAACCCAGTATCATGGCAGTTTGCACAATAGTCACAACATTTTATCTGTTGATTGGACATGAAGTCAATATAATACATTTTGTGACTATTTCACAAGCTCCTGTGAGATTGGGTTGGGACGTAATTGTTCTTAATGTACAAATCCTTAATAAAAATTGAAATTCAAACAAATAAACATAGAAATGACTTGATAAAAAAGAAAGTTTTGCATTAGTAAATTCATCTCAAGTTGACTTGCTGCTACTGAATCACATTTTCTCCTCTGTATCTGTCTTTGTGTGTCTGATTGAGCAGGCAGAAGGTGAATGATGACTCACCTGGAGAAGCAGCCACCTTCTGCTTGCCCTCTGCACTCTCCTCTGAGATCTCGTCCATGTGACAGAAACAACCGGAGGATGTTTGAACCAGCAGGCAATGGCTGAAAAGGTGCCCGACTGCTGGTGACTCATTCAAAACATACCGCTTTCTACACGTCAGCTGGGATGGAAATTTATGCCCATGGGAAGACGAAGGAGAAGACAAAGTAAACTGTTGTGACTTTTTCCAACTTTTTAAACAGAAAAAGTAATGATCAATTGCAGCTTTATATAAATAAAGGTCCATTTCGCTACAAGTGATTCAGCCTGCAGCCTGCTCATGCACAGTTTTGTGTTTGTGGTCTTTAACGTGTGTCTCATTGACTTTAGCTGTATTTAGTCAGCTCACCTTTGTGAGACCAAAAAAATACACATAGAGATCCGACATCAGGTGTGACAGGTGACACCCCTGGACTGAACCAAACACAGCCAGAAGTGATATACTTCTTATATTGTGTTTCTTTACCTGTGACACTTCTATTTATCCTGATAGTTTTCCACATGCAGATGAGCATGCTGCTGTTATTTCTGTAGAGGCAGACTTACATCATCAGCTCTCAATATAAAGCCATCCAGAGGTGGAGCTGTTGAATAAACAACAGATATCTCAGACAGATTACAGCTTCATGTTGCCAGTGAGTGATTCAATAATACATCACTGGCCTCTTCTGCTCGGCCGCTGATAGAAACTCTTCCCATGCTTGCACAGATGACATCAGAGTGCCGGACAGTTTTACCTAGATAACAGCTCATACATGCATGTGGCTGTGGGTCAGCGCGTCCACCGTATTCTCATCAGCGCTTGTACGAATGACGTGATGATGAGCAGATGCTCGCCCGCAGGGGACGGCACAGAGCAGACCTGTGTTCTGACACAGCAGCTCTGTGTGGAAGTGTTTGACAGGACCAGCTCTCGCACCTTTGTCTGAAAGTCGTCAGCTGACTTTGGCCGACTGACACATCCTGACGTTGTTTGCACAAGTCCCCCGCCACAGATGATTGATTACCCCTTATCTCCCCTGGCGAATCAGAGCCTTAATTGAGCACGGTTCAGTTACAGATCCTTTTCTCTGTCCATGAAAGGCTTGGCCGGTGCTCCGGCTTCTCCCTCGCGATGAATGGCTGCATTTTGGGCCAGACTATGCTGTGGGCAGGCCTTTGTTTCCCTGACGGATGGCTCTGGGTTGTTGAACAGCTTCCAGGAGATCGTTACTGACTTGATCTGACAGCGTTGGTGACTGCCAGGGCCCGTTCTCTGCAGCCTCTGCTGCCAATGCAGACAGCTGCAGAGAACGGGGGGCATCGTTCAGCCACACTGACCCCTGCCTCTGCGCCTCAGATCACCCACTTCAGTAAACTTTCATGGGGCAGATTATTTCTGGCTGCAGATGTGCCCCTGAGCAAGGCATTTAATCCTTCCTCACTGGTGGCACTCCATGTCAGGTTACCTTATTTGCAGCCTATTGGATACACCTTTTACCAGCCAACACAGTATTCTTTAGGTAGGTTCTGAACATGATTGGGCAGACATTCTGGGCTGTCATACAGTGTAGCTTTAAGCTTTTAGTGTGGGAAAACCTGTGGCTGTTTGGGAAATATAAAACTCAGCTGAGAAATACTGTGTAGGTCGACACCTTCACAAAAGAGTTGCCAAAAAGGGTTCTTGAAATTTAAGGACAAAAGTTGGCTCAAAGTTCGAATTAAAAATACATATTTAATATGACATATGCCATAAATACATTGTTTAAAAAAGTACTCCTGACTTGATTTTACACTAGATTTTCACTCAGTTTTTTTTTTAGAAAAGAAAGAAATTTACTCGCTATATTTTCAATATCAGCAAAATCCCAGAATGATGATCCCAAAAAATGCACTGAATAACAGTCAGTCCCTCACATGGAGAGAGAAGCAGAGGCTAACAGAGAGCACCTGTGTTGTTGTTGTGGTGGTTTGTTGCTGAGATGAATGGTGCATAGAGGTAGGGTGACCACGCTGCACTCTTTAATTAGCATCTGTTTCATAGTGTGAGTTGGGTTTTTTATCATTTGTTAACAATAAAGGACTGTTCATGGTTTATCTGTGAAAAACACAAGCAAACCTTTCAAAGCGGGGTCAACGAGAATTGCTTCCCTTTTTGTTTTCGGCTCCGTGGGGCTCATGCACACTCGCAGTTTGTTTGTTCTGGAAATGCTACTGATACTCCAACTGTCGTCTCATTTCCTTTGCATAAGCTTATCTAGTCGGCCTCCAACCTGGATAAACACTTTGTTCAAAGCACAGAGCTGCCACTTTGTTTCTTGTCTGACTGCAATTTATTGTTCATCAGTCTCATTTGAGGAACAAATGTAACCATGCAGGGTCTACAAGAGGTATCTGAAAGTGTAAGTCAAATAAGTCATGCTGAATGACCTGTTAAAGGTAACTTTTTCTGGCTGTTGTGAAACAGGTTGCAAGAGCAAGCAGCGCCTCTAACGCACAAAACCATTCCAATATAGATGCATTTGGAGCAGCCATCGGATGCAGGAGATGGGACGAGGACCTCCAAAAAGCAAAAACCTCCGCTTCTCTCTCTCGTGCTTGCCTCTGGAAGCGAGGAAAGACGAAAGCCAGAATGTTCCTCAGCCACTGACCTCACCTGAACTCCCCACATCACAGGAACTGATTCCCTTTAATGCCTCCTTTGCCGAGCAGGCGCTTTTCCTGAGAGAAAATCCCCCGAACAGCAAACATTCTCAACACATTTTTCCATTTGTACAGCTGGATGTTTAATGAGGCGGTTCAGGTTAAGACTCAGGTTAAGTGCTGAATGTATTACAGCAGTGGGGGCCCCCCTGGGGACCTGAACGAATGACCCTCTGCTCATTAGCTGCTATATCCTCCTGCTAATGGATACAGTAGACGGACTTGAGATGCTGCTTTCAGCCTCATATCGCAGACATTGTGATTTGTCTTGTTTTTGTTTCAGCAGCTGAACACTTAAATATACAGTACAGTTACAAATACGCACATGTCATTCTGGTATGACTTTTAGTTGAACACCTGTTGTTGTAATAGCAGAAGAAAACCCAGGTCGAAGCAGATGAGGAAGCAGGCGGAGGGAGGAAATCGCGGAGCTGCGGTTCTGTTGGCGTTTTCTCTTTCATAAGCTTTCAGGTGGCTGTGACAGAAAGCAGAAGCACGTCACTGAGAGCCAGCATCCCTGCCGTGGCACCGACGGGGGAAAAACACAAAACCTTTTCATATTTAAACAGCTACATTTGCTGCGTGTCACACCTGCGATATGAATCGCACTTCAAAGCAACTCAATCTATACTCACACACACACACACACCCATCTAACAATAAAAACATATACCTTATCAAGTTCTTTCCAAAACTTTTACTTCTAGTGCTTTTTCTTTGGGCCACTTTGGGAGCAGTGGAAACGTGGACACATTCATCACTGATATGACAAACTTATCAGCAAACTGTGGATTTGTGGTTCTGGGAATGTAAGTCCAACATTCATTCTCTTTCAGCTACGGTGTTGGTCTCGACCAAATATATCCGGATGCCGAATGCACCACTACTTTCACCAGCAAGTACAAAACATTGTTAGAGGAAATGAGAGTGACAATAAAGCTGCAGCTAAACATTCATCCATCCATTTGCTGGAGCCAATCCCACCTGACATTGGGTGTGAGGCAGGGTACACCCTGGACAAGTCACCAGTCTATCTGACACATAGAGACAAACCATTCACATTCACAGTCACAACTACGGGCAATTTAGAGTCACCAATCAAACTAAACCTACCTGCATTTCTTTGGAGGTGTGAGGAAGCTCGAGAAGCCCCCACGATGGCACGGACATGCAAACTCCACACAGAAATGGCCGCGATCTATGCTCCTTCAGGCTCAGATAGAAGAGCTTGTTTTTGCTGTGAGGTGATGATGCTAAGCTCTGCACCACTGTGCTGCCCTGCAGCTAAACACTGAGTTTGAAATACAGTAAAGTTTTGTGCAGCCAGGGGAACTGTAGGTGATAATTCTCCATCACATTGTTTTCACATTTTCACTGATACATAAAGACATCGGTTGAGACATCATGAGACATGGACCGGGACTGTGGCTGACAGAACAGACTCTCAAACATGTGTTCACCAAGCCCGCTTAACAAATGAGTTCTGAGTCTGTGTGCTTTCATTTCAAACATGGCGACCAAATGTAGCTCCTACAGGGCCAGTTGAGGTCCCATCCTGCCCTCCCAACCACCACCTCCCTGTTTCCCACTACTGCGATGAGCACCTGTCTCGCTATAATCATAATAGTGCACGAGAGCCCCGCACTCAGGATTGTTAATTCGCCGTGACTATGTACAGAACAGTTGTGCGTGTTAGTGTAAACATTACGTTTGGCCATCCGCCATATCATCCTGCCATCCAACAGCTGAGGCTGCACAGAGACCTAGCCAGGGCCAATCCCACAGGGGAGGAGGAGGGGGGTCTCTTCCGAAAAGAAGCTTTCTATCTGAGCCTGATGGAGAATCGATCATGTTTTTTTTCTCTCTCCTGGAACTGAATGACTTCCTGTTTCACAGACAAGCCTTTGCAAATCACATCTTCTCATGCATGGGCAAATCACTTGCTTAATCACTAACCCCTCCATTTAGGTGGCATGGTGTTGCATATTTACTCAGCTGTTTCAGGCGTGAAGTTCTTTTTGGTCATCAGGAGCAGCACTGCTCTGCCTTTCACTGAAAGCCTGTGGTACTAACATTTGGATATGGAATTTAAAAGAAGAGACAAATGAATGTCTCTTTTGAGTCCTCCACTTTACAGGAGTTAAGAGCGAGGCTCCTTTAGGCAATATAAAAACTTGACTGAAATTAGTGACCTTTCATAGTGGTTATATATCTACACTTAGCAGCTTTAGTAAACTGTACCCATGTGGTACGTTTAAACAAGCCATCAAAATTATTTACAGCTGCCATCTAATCTGGAGCAGGAGAACGTACTGTACTGTTCATCTCCTACACTCTCTTGTCCTGTCACATAGGAAAAGAGGTAAAAATTAGAAGTGTGTGTCCTCTTCCCACCCCATGTAATGGACTGCATAGATAATAAAGATTTAATAGGTGACATGGGGGAGAGAAGGTGGTGGGGGCTCTGTGTGGCAGCAGTGACCATACATCTCCTCCTCTGCCTAAGTCCAAACAGAGCTCTCTGGGTACAGAGCGCTGAGGGCCGTCTCCAGGAATAGCCCTGATTCTGGCATCGCTCAAGGCCTTATAAAGCCAGGTACAGAGTCCGGATGCCAGGGATCGAGCTGTCTCTGGGGCTTGGACGCCAGAGAGGAGCTGAGATACTGCAGGGGTTTCTTTCGTCTTTACACTTCAAGCTATGTTTCTCTCCCTCTGCCCCCGAACACTCTGACAGGAAGCTCTGCGATAGATCAGAACTCATCCGAGACTTTTCACACAAAGGCAACGTGCTGGATGTCTTTGTCGTGCTGCAGAGCTCTCTATGAGGATCCTGATTGTCAGAGGGTGACTCATAAATAAATCTAACTCAACCTGAGTGGTTTCTGCAAACTCAATGGCAAGAACTCATGCCATTTTAAATACTTTGTATTTCTTACTTTCCATATGTGAGAAGAATCTCTGCACACCACGGATCCAGTCTTATCAAGCAGTCTAAGCAAATTTCAGTCTACATTCAGCTACATTTACAGTGGCATTAGTCCTAAACTGCACTGAAACTGCTGTAAAGATATACAGACAAAAATGGGACATATTGAGAGGGCATGACCACAGCTAAGGCTCTGTCTGCAGTGTTGAAACCTGTTTTTTTTCCCCTCAAACTAGACAGGTTTGGAAAGGAAAATCAACTGGCATCTGGTTGCAGAAACAAGGCCTCTGAACAGCGACGCATCCCAAGCCACAGTAGCTGTATTTGTTTTTACTTTTTAATCACCACCAATAGCTCAGATTTCCTGGTTTTGATGTTGATGAAAAAAACGTTTCCTCCCAGAGTAAACTTTGTTATCTTTGTGAGAACGTTCTCCCTCATTTCCTGACTTTCAGTCCACAACAGCTCCCCTCTACCTGGAGCCGGAACAGGAGGCTCCAGACTCGGACACAAGGTCAGAGCGGCCTCAGTGGTGTGATGGTGAGAAAAACAGCCTGATAACATGTGTGTGTGTGTGTGTGTGTGTGTGTGAGAGAGTTGAACCTAAATAATGGGGGAGCAGGGTGCTTATGGCTGCCGGGTTTCCTGCTCAACAGGGTCTCTATCTTGATTTCTCCCACTCACAGTGTAAATCAAGTCCGGACCGGTGTTCTATTGAAGTCTAGCTCTGAAGAGCTGTTGTAAGTCTCATAAAGTCAGAAAATAGAACATGTCACAACTTGACACGCTTGATACAACATAAGACATACTTGTCAAAAATGACGTTACATAACCAGCAATGCAGACACTGCTCGATACCTGTATTGTTTGCTGTTTGTTTCCAAGCTTTGTCACTGTATAAAAAAAGGCCTTCGCTGGAAACAAACCAGGAACTTGTCTCCGATGACAGTAACTCACAGCCATCAATCACCACAGTAATGCAATCCTAACGTCTTTGAAACGCGTGTTGCGGGTTTTCGTAACCACTTAAACTGGCACATTTACCCTCTGTCCTCCACTGTTTATAAATGCTGATCTCGTCTCGTCCCGGATCAGATTGGCAGTGAAGTCTGTTCAAAACACTGGTGGCAACGCATTTCACACCATGTTTACATCTTCACGCGTTAAAACCAAACACACGGTAAGCTCACAGCAGCATGACGCGTCACTTCACACCTTCACCGTGCTGATATCAACAAGAGCATCGACTGCGACAGATAAACAGCATGGCTGGTTTGAATTCATTCCTGTGTCAGAGGGTTGATGAAGACGTCTGGGTTTGCAAAACCACCAGAACTTGAGCTAAGCTGCAGGCTGCTAATTACCAATTTCTGATATGCTATAGGCAATTACACAGGTTTTTTATATCTAGTTTTGGTGAAATCTGACAACAAAAAGTATGCCATTTAAAACAAGAGCAAACAGGTAAAAAAGCCTTGTCCAAAAAAATTGAAAAAGATTGTAAATTAATGCATACATTTCTATATTGTAGATGCGGATCACTTCAATCCAGCAACAGACAGTGAGACAACTGCAGTCCTGATGCAGAAACATTCATATTTTATCTATTTCACTTCAACAACCACAGATCCGTCACTGTCCAATGTGCTGAGCAGATCATTGTCGCAAAAACTGATGCTTTCATCAGAGTTGTTTTGGCACTTAACAGTAGTGAGAGGTTTGTTCCATGAAAAGAATATTGTAAATACGTGTATAAACCCTCTGCTTACAGCTGGTGAGACTCTCAGTCATCCTGCTAATATCATTCAGCAGAGTTAAATAAAAGGCAACTGGATCTAAAGAACCCACATCCAGAGCGACAGTCCAGTGCACACACCTCTACTGTGTACAGTGAAGAAACCAAACACCCACTAAACAAGCACACACATCTACAGGGACACTCCTTCAAGGACAACACTGTTCACATGTTGGACAGACAAGAAAAGCTGACAAAAGCGCTCTCAACAGGGGAGGAGGCCTTCGACACCACTTGTCAGCAACTTAGGTACAACGCCACCCCTTCAACCTTTCCTCTGCAGTTTACCACCTGTTCACACCTTGACTTGTGTCACTCAGTCTTGACAGTCATCTGACCCTCTCACTATTTGAATGGGCCTACAAAGAGAACATCTGGGGCTCACTCAATGCGAAAACATTGTGAAGATTTGTGGTATGGTTTCCAGGTGTTCCCATGTGCATACAAACCCATCCGTGTTAGAAGGGCTGCCGTGCTGCATAATGCAACAGGGTGTTCAACACACATTGTTACTTTTTAAAATAAGCATTCTGCCACATTTTGTCACAGCTGATCTTGCCCCTGCAATCTAAACTGAAGAAGCCTTCTGGATAAGATGTGAGGGGTTTTCAAGAGTCTCCATGTCTCCAGTTGAGTTGAATTTGATTCAGCTTGATTTAACTAAGGCACGCAAGTTGTCACCTGCATTTTGGAAGCGCTCGCAGACAAATCGACATAAAGCTCAGGAATGATTTGATGGATTTAAGAATAAAAATATGATTTGTCTTACTGTTTTATGCTCAGTCATCTGGACTGATGAAAATAGAAGCTGTAGCCTCAAATCCACCTCATAGTCCCGGTACCCAAAAAGCAAACAGTCAGGTGTCTCAACGACTACCAACCAGTGGCCCTGACACCCATCATAATTAAATACTTTGAGGGACTTATCCCTCCCTACATCAAGGCCAACATCCCTGTTGATCTGGACAGCCACCAGTTCACCTACAGAGTGAACAGATCGACAAAGGGTGCCATCTCCATTGCACTTCATGATACACTGTCCCATCTGGAGCTCTACAACACATATGTCAGGATGCTGTTTGTGGACTTCAGCTCAGCTTTTAATACAGTCAGTATTCAGTCCAGCCCTTTTCACCCTCTTCACCCAGAACTGCACAGCCAACCACTCCTCCACTCTGTGGAGAAGTTTGTGGACAACAACACTATAGTGGGCCTCATATCAGGGAATGACAAGACTCACTACAGAGAGGTCATTTAGCACCTGGTTGGGTGGTGCTCCGACAACAATCTGGTTGTGAACACCACCAAAACAACAGAGATCATTGTGGACTATTGAAGAACCAGTAAAATAACTCCTTCTCCACTCCACAGAAGCAGCGAGAGGTCGAGAGGGTTCACAACATCAAGTTCCCTGCCCTTCACCTCACAGAGGATCTGTCCTGGACTCTCAACACCTCCCACCTGGTGAAGAAAGCCCAGCAATGGCTCTTCTATCTGAGGATGAGCGCCAAACTCCTCACTAAGCTCTGAGTGAACTTTTACCAGAGCACAATAGAGAGCATCCTCTGCCACTGTGTCACAATGTGGTACACCAGCTGCCCCACAGAGACTTAACCTGAGTGGTTAAAACCTCACAGAGGATAGATGGGGACCAAGCTACCAGATCTGGACTGAGTCTACGCTCGCTGCCTACACAGGAGGGCTAGCAACATTGTAAAGGATCCGACCCACCCAGCACACAGTTTGTCCCCCTCCCATCAGGCAGGAGGCATGCACAAGACAATCAAAGCACATATAAACAGACTAAGAAATAGCTTCTTTCCCAGAGCTGTACCCCCCCCCCCCCACTCACACACACACACAATAGACCCCCCCAAATGCTACAATAATCCCTCTGTGGAAATCTCATATAATCACAATATTCTATTTATACAACATATTCTATTTTTTTTTATTTCACACCTGTATTCTATAATTTTAGTCTATCTTGTCTTTTACATTCTATTCTTTCTTGTATTTTTGTAAATTTTGCAAACCTTTTTAAACTTTATTTTATTCTTGCTGCTGCTGGTCTCTAAACTAAATTTCATTGTAAAACTACAGTGACAAATAAAAGTTATATTCTATTCTAAATGCAGCGCAGTCGCAGTCTCTGGCTCTGATACTGTAAAACCAGCTCCCAGACGTCTGCAACACTCCACAGGTTTCATGGGCTAATAGAAACATAATTAGCGCCACACAGTTTACGAGCCGCCGTACATGCGAAGCTCGTGAAAACCGATCAGAATGTGTCAGGCTGAAACTGCAGCGGCTTGTACGCGAACACAGAAAATGGGAGACGAGAAAAGGAACAGAGCAGAGAGCGGGAGGGGGCGATTCATCTGCGTCCGACAGATTGTAATTACTGCATTGTCACAGACAGAAATAGGCTACACGAGCACTGTTTAAATGGCCTTTTAATAGCATAGAGGGATACTTAGTGAGTTCTAATCATTCGAGGCAGCAGCGGGTGTAATTCCGGTCTTTAATCTGATCTCATTATCGGGTCTCCCCGTCTGTGGCGGTGATTTATATTGATCGCCGAGACTCACGGCTCAAATGTGGGGAAAGTTAATTAAGCGATAAACGAGGAAACAAATTAGTGAGCTCTAAACGTTGCCGTCGGCGTGCCGGGAACTCCTGCTGGAGGTGTGAGGACGCAAAGTCAGACAGTCACACTAGAAGCTGCAGGATGCGCACTTAGCCAACGCGCGTTTGTCAGTGACGTCAACAGAGAACGAAACAGTAAGGACGCTGTTAATTGAATTGAACGCATCAGGGAAAACCCCGAGTTGAAGAAATCTATGCAAGTAGTACTCAGTTGTGTAAATATTTGAGGGGTTGAATTAAAAACTTGGATGGATGTGAATGTGTTGAGGTTTTTGTATGAAGAATGTGGATACAGTATAACGAGAATAAAACGGTTGTCATTTAAAAGAAATTTGAGTGCTGTGTGGGAAGACACTGGCCCGAAAATAAACATTTTTCAAAATTCAAGTTTTTACCTAAAAAGTCTGAGTTTGAACTGATGTCTTGTACCTTCTATTTTAAGTTCAGGGGTGAGGGTACTAAAAAATACAATATTTAGTAGATCACTGAATATTAATGCACTGCAGATGGCGTACTGTGAGGTACGCCTTGTTGGATGTGACGTTTCATGACATGAGTAACTGGTATGGGGGGGCATTGTTAGGAAGGAATGGCTACTTTGATGAAGGAGAAAGAATGCAAGGAAGAGGGGGAGAGAGGAAGACAAGCATTTCAAACTGGATGTTTGTGCTGCTCGTCATGCTCACCAGTCTCACTGACCAGTTGCTTAATTTGTGGTTGTATGACAATGCTGCTCACCTCCCCGGTTCACCCACCAGTAGTTTCCTATCCACCTGCTCCTCCCTGATGCACCTGCTGACAAAATCACCTATTGATTTGTTGAAACTTCCCACCAAGATGCCCACCTGCCACATTTAAATCAGCCCTGCACTCCTTGCCAGATATTTCTTTGCAATGCAAAACTTTCCGGCAGTCTTCTCTGAACCAACCCAGCCTGTTCCTGACCTGCCTCCTCCACCTTTGTGCCGGTAAATGCCTCAGCCTTCTGTCGCTTCTGTCCCATCCCTCCGACTGATCGGCATTCACCAGCTGTCCTGCATCAGAACAAATCTTACCATCCACCGACCTGACAGCTCCTTTGCTCCTTAGACATCACTCTGTCTAACACTCCAGAAACAGATCCCCACCTGGACTTAAAAGCTGATCCTTCTGTCTGCAGATTCTTCCTCGCTGAGTGAAGAGTAAGACATGTCCCAGTATTCACCTCTTTCCTGAATGAACTTTAAGCAACTCACCTACCGTTATCTGACTATGCACTTCTTTGCCTGTATCTTTCTGTGTTACTAAAGCACTTTACTTTGCATCTCAGTGTTCCGGTGTGCTGCATCTGGCCCCAGTTTCTGCCTGTTACAATTTAAGACAGTCATGTAACTGACATTACCTGGTGCTACTCATACAAAAGATATTTTGTCATGACAGAGATTAACATTTAACTCCATTGATCACAAAAGTAAAGCAGAGAGTAAGCATAGCGCTCCTAACCAAGCAACTGGTTTCTGCAGGTTGCCTAGTAACGATGTCTTGAGAGCAACCGACAGAAAATTAAATAAGAAATGGAGGACTCCATCTCTCCTTCTTTGATTTTCATGATTGCCACTCATCTGATCGACTTCATCAATGAAGACCCAAGGAAGTACAGAGCAGTTGTTGACTGTTTCGAAAAAAAAAAAATCCACACCGCTTTTCAACATGTTGCTTGATGTGAAGAAAAAAGGTGGCTTTACACTACGAGGACAATGCTATATCCAGACAATTTACAGCTCGCACATGCCTGGGTCTGTTTTCGTTGTTTAACACTGTATTTACTGTGCTTTTCACTCACACAGCAAGCACTTGAACATGGCTCCTCTGTCCTCAAGGGGGCTCTGCACTTCCATTCATTTGTTATATGTCCGTAACAGGTAGCTAAATTGCCCGAGGTTGTTTGGATGATGAACACAGGCTAAGGAATCAGACTATCAATCTAGACTATCGATCAATCTTACTGACAGCCACATTTTGCATGAAAACTGCACTAGCCTTGGAAAACAAAAACGTCTGCCACCATCCTGTAATCACCAGTTGTGGTGGCAGTTTTCAGCAAAAGTTATACAGTCATGCTTAAGGGAAAAAAAGAAAGAAATGTGGCACGAGCCTCTGCTGCCATCTAAAATTAAACAATCTTTAATGGATGATGGAAATCTAATTGGGGGGCATTTTCGTCTCTTCAAACAATTTGTAATCTCTCTGTCAACAATATCTTATTCAGTAAGTGGCCCAGACTTTATCACCGTTATCATCCTGACACAAAATACAGATAAGAAAACAGTTCTGTTTTAAAAGCTCTTCTACAGTTCAATTTAAACTAAAGTTTAACATTTACTTACAGAAATGCAATAGTACATTAAAATATTACTGGTGGGAGACAAGTGTTGCTGGGCTTCAAGTAATGTATTTTTTAAACATGTTTTCCGCCTTATGACCACCATCACAAATGACACACTCTGAATGGATTCATGCATAACTACAAACTTACTGTCCATCTGCAGCTCGGAGCTTGAGCACTGTGATGGAGAACAGTTGGGCAGTGAACATTCTGGTAAATGTACTTTTTCACTTGTAATTATCATCTCTTCAACCACGCACATTATGACTTTGCAAACAGAGAACAGACTGTCAAAGACATTTATGGAGATCAGTGGAACTTTTCCCTCTTTTAGAAAATGTTTGACGGAAATGAACTGCGGAGTGGTTTTTTTTCCCTTTCTAATTAATTTCTATCTATTTAACCAGAAGCATTGCATTAACCATCAGGTTGTGATGTGGTGTTGATACCACAGTCAATGAGAATAGCCTAGACCGAAGAAGGACAATCCGGAGTAATGCATGTACCCAGGGGAAAATAATTGAATTTTTATCTATTTTACACTATAATGAATCCTTAGACATTAGCACGGACTGAGCTCTGAGGACTTTGCAGAGCATGGGTAATTACTTAGTGGGAGCTGAATCTATGGGCCAGTGAGGGAGAGAGAGAGAGATGGGGGGGGGGCTTTATTATACTGCAGGCTAAAGAGGGCACAGCCATGGTGGAGGCATCTGTTGCTACAAGCACACACATTTATCTGTTGTCAAGTTTCACTGGCAGAGCACAGAGCCCAAGAAAATTCTTCATTATCAGATAAAAGAATTAATGCAAACTCCAATCATTTTGTATGCACAGATATGCACAGTGTTTCCTGACATTTCAGCTCACCAAAGCTTCTTGTGTCAGGCTGGATGTTTTAAAGTAAAACAAACAGGGGTCATTTCTCATCAGATTCGTCAAAGGAGCAGAGCCAGGGCGGGCGATGGTGGTGGAGCAGGCAGAGGTCTGAGTTGGAGCTCGCACAAGAAGGTGAGGGCGTACAGCAGGCTCAGGCAGACAGAAAAGCTCAGCCAGGAGGGACAGCGACATGAGGATCAGACCAGTGCTCAGACACTGCTGCTTCAAGTGGGGATGACGAGCTGATGCCTCACAAGTGGGCAGGTAGGGGTGAGAGACAGGAACTGCAGGCCACGCCCAGGTACACACACACACACACACACACACACACACATTGAGAGAAAGGCGAGGGGAGCACAGAGAAAACCTGTAGGACACTGACATTGTGTCATCAGAACTTTATCTTCTGATAACAAATATCCAAATTAGTTTCACGGAGAGCTGAGGATTAGGTTTTCAGACAGAATCTTGTCGTAGACCTCAGCTTTAGTCAATGGGAAATTGTTACATGTGAAAGAAATATGTGAAGGGGTCACTAAAATCTTATAGAAATGCACAACAAAACTCACAATCAGGAGTTAAAATATGTATATTGTGTTTTTGTCTGTGTGTCTTTTGACTATGCATGCATGAATGTGTACACGTATCTCAACACATTAAGATATAGAACAACTGCAGAGCTGAGGGGCTTTTTTTAAAGTGTGTGTGTGGGGAGGGGGCATTGATGCTCAGTCAACCATTGCTTATGAAATCATCACTTAAATTTCCACAGATACGCAACTGTTGTCAATGGACTCATCGGCCTCTCCCCCCGCCGCGCCCCGCCCCTCATCCTCTGTTCCTAAAGAAAGGGCCTTGTCCTCACCTCCCTTCCGCTGGGAATCTGGAAGGGGGGATTAAGACGAAGGTCCCAAAACGAGACGGCCAAAGACCAGAGTCTTCATGGAGAGTCTATTTCACACATGAGTGTGCCTCCATCTCATGCTGTTGGGCACTCTTTGAATGGGCAGAGGGAGAAAATGGAGGGAGGGGGGTTCCAATTGATCTCTTTAAGCCGCTGGGGCTTACTTAACTCATCTAGGAGCCGGCACTGCTGAAGGTATCGCTAAGGCCCCATTTTGCATGAGAAAACCAGGATTAATCCAAATATTTATCCGTGCTGAGAGAGATGTTTTGCCAGTCTTTACATCCCCAAAAGAATTTTGCACATTTTTTTGCCTTATTTGCAACTCCAAGATTAATACATTCTCTCCTCCCTCTAGTTTGCATTGTAGCTGGTGTTGAATATAGGAAGTGAGTGAATTGGAATTTACCAGAAGCATGACATAAATATTTCACACAGAGAACCCCCCCCCCCCAACAGTTCTGGAATGAGCTTCAGGCAGGGGTGGAGGATGAATGGAAATTGAGAATTTCTCGCAGGGCTGTTACTGAAAGGTGTGTGTCTGTGTGTGTGTGTGTGTGTGTGTGTGTGTGTGTGTGTGTGTGTGTGTGTGTGTGTGTGTGTGTGTATAACTCGGCCGACAGGCGTCTTCCTGCAGACAAAAACAGTTCCACTTGTGAGACGTCGTCTGATGTCAGAGCTGTCACCAAGGCTACAGCCGCTGACTACGTCATTTGACGATTCTCTCAGAAGGACGTTGAGAAACTCCCCGGGACACCTGTGTGTCTGCTTCGAGGTGTCCATGGCAACCGCCGGCAAGCCGAGCAAACTGTAATTCATTTGATATCTCACTCTCTGCGTGCGTCCCCATTCAGACAGACTCATCTCTGCCTCTGTCTTCCTCTCAATCACTCCCTCATCATACCTGTCATCCCTTCTCCTTTCATGCTTTCACTGATGCTCTCATTAAATCACCTTTTGTGTCACAATACAAAAAAAATCATTCTCGTCTACTGTGACTTTTGTTTCTTTAAAAGATTAGGCTTTAATGTAGTATCTTCAGTTTTTTTCTATTCTGTCAACAACTCACATGAAGGAAAAGAATATATATGATCCCATTATTATTATTATTATTATTCTCTGAGATGTAAAACCACTACATCTTATTCCCCAGAGCTACATTGCTGTCACAACATGTAACACATCAGTGAGCTGCACCATTGCACTCCTGCATTATGGCTGAAAATAGTCCCCAGCAAAGACAAACAATACCCCTGATAGGAGATCGCCAAAAATGACCAGCTACCCAGCTGTTTAAGGACATGTCTTTGCCTTTTGACAGATGTAATTAAATATTTGTGACCTGTTCTTAAAGATTTATGTCTTGGCTCAGGCCTTAGGGAGCCGCAGGCACGGCGAGGAAGATGGGAAGTACCGAGAGATGGATTAGCACGTTACTGGTTTTGGTCATTTCGTGCTGCGTAAGACAAATGAAGAGTAGTGTCCTTTAAGTAAATTTTTAAGTTTCAGCAGAAATAAAATTGGAAAGATCTGTTAAAGAGAGCACCTACATCTTTGATACATGAATTTGCCTTACTGCTCACCACCTGAGATGTAATTTAAGAACATTAGGGGCGTGACATGCAATATGGACCCCCATCAGCTACACCAGCGGCTCGGTTCTTTTCCTTCTATTCTTATTCATTTATTTGGTGTAATAAACACCCAACTTTCACTACATTCTGAGTTTTTATTGTGTTGCCAAACTCACGTGGTTGTGATGGGGGTTTAACTTATAATATTTAGGGCTGAATAATAAACAGAAATTACGCAATTAGAAAGAGGTTCTATTTATTTCCCTGTCCCTGTCAATCTACAAGTCTCTTACTCGATTACATTCCTTCTCTGTGTCTCACTTCTTCTCTCTTTCTTCTCACCTCTGCTTCTTTGATTTTCTCTGTTCAAGTCACTTTCAGTCTCCCATTTTCACTGTATGTAAATGTATGTGCCCTCACCCTTCCTCTTCTGCTTTCTCTTCTCTCCTCTCTTTGTGCCTTCTGTCTCGGTATCTTTCCACCTCCCTTTCCTTTCATCCTCACCCTCCCTCCCAGCACTTTCTCTGCCTCGCTGTCTGATGGCCCGTCCTTGGAAACCATTCTGTGTGTGTAAACTGTTAGCTTGGCTCCAGCAGTATCTCAAGCTCTGCCATAAATTACGCTGTCAGACAAACAGGCTAGCGTTGGGTCAACCCAGTAGCGTAGTTTTCTTTTCTTTTCTTTCTTTTCTTTTATTTCGTCTTTGTCTTGGAGCTCTTTAGCGCGGGGCGTGGAGCGACCCCTCATCTCCACCACTCAGCCTGTGGTGCTGGGGTTTTCACTGGCCTGATTGTGGGGGGGCGATGTGCATGGAGCGAGGGTCCCAGAGAGAGGAGGGACTCTTGCTGCAGGCACATCGGACGACTGAGGACTCTGCTGGGGGAGTCAAACTGAGCTATTGAGGTGGGAGAATAGCGCGGCTCGGCCAGGAGGAGGGCCGAGTCCAGCCCACGCAGCGTGAGACGCTGCATCATGGGAAAGATAAGCAAAGGGGAGCCATGAGCTGATCCGCCTCTCCCATACACACTGCAGAACGCTGCACTCCCCAAGACAAAGCGGCCTTCTCCACACTTTCTGCAAACATTCAGCAGTACTGCTAACAATACTATATCAGTATAAGATATAATTGTCCATATTTATCAGCAGTTGGCAGACAAACAGAGGCCCAGTTTTCTGTGTGGAGGTCTGCGGGCTTTGCTTTCACCTGTTGCTCTCTCCAACAAGTAAAATGTACTGTATGTGTTGTTTTTTTCTTCTAGGAATTAGGGGATTTTAAAGGTGACACAAGTATAGCCAGAAATACATCAACTCAGAATAACAACAGTTCGGTGAGTGATTTCCTGGTGGAGCACGAGATGTTCATGTAGTACAGCATTCAGGGCATCATGTAGGGAAACTAGCACTGTTGCACATATTACAGATGGTGTGGGATGTTGAATTCAGGACTCATTGTCTCTCTAATGTACTGGCTGCTTAGTCCTGACTGCGGGAGAGACAATGTTAATACTGCTGAAAACACTGGAGAAAGCATGTGAAGACAGAGACGTGATCATTAACCTCAGGGTTACTGGCTCATGGTGCATGTGTTGTGCATGTGAAAATGAAGACCACAGAGAGGCAGGGGACAGCGAAGGTGACAACACAGAACGCGTGTTGACAATCAATGGCGAAAAGATCGTTACCTTTCTTCCTCTGCATGAGTGCCCACAAACCCGATTACGCTTCACACACTTCAGGGGCACATGCTCTTAACACAGGGAGCCGACTCCACCAGTAGAGGGCGCTTGAGTCACACCTCGCCCGGCTAAACGTATGCCAACATATACACACAACAGCACACTGCCACAAACACTTAAAGTCACCACACCCAAACCACTGGCACATAAAGCAGGAGGGCTGCAAGAAGTGTTACAGTTATGAGGCAACATTTCAACACAGTGGACATTGAAGAAATTGTCTGTCTGTATGGATGCATGGGGAAAAATCTTAAATATAAATAAATATAATCTATCTATATATAACATAAACATAATCTCTCAATAACAAGTCAGCTGTGTAATCTCATAGTTACGCTTCTATGTCACATCCCTAAACTCACGCACTGTATTTATTATATGGAAAGTGGATGAACTCATTGAAATTAAGCACTACTAATTTATCATTTAAATAAAGATAGATTTTTTTTTTCAATAAATATTCCACACAGAGCCTAAAAATATGTATATATCACTGAACGCAATAATGAGATTCTGCTGGCATTTGTTAGCTAGTAGAAAGAAAAAGACAATGATTATAAAGCAGGATGAAAAAAGGGGATGGAAAAAAGAGTCATTATAAAAGCAAATGAGAGTAAAAGTAAATAGTGTGTTTTGTTTACAATGAAGCAGGAGACTGCCGAGGATATGAGTCGTAAGGTTGGCATATTCTTTGTGGTGCATTTGGTGGATGTTTTTCTTTGGAGGGAATGTCTTAATATAGAAAATTCTTCATTATACAGCTGGACAGCTTCACTGGTAAAATGGGCTTTTACAGATATAAATATAAGGGAAGGAAAAAAGTGAATAAAATATAGGTTAGACTCAAGGTTGGGCCACAAAATGAAGCAGCATAGCCGAATGATGTCTGTCATCAGTTTCATGGTTCATTTAGAAAATATAGGATTCAATGGGTGGCCATGAAAATAGGTTAAACAGTTCTTAAAATAAAAAAAACTTTCATAGCCTAAAATACCTTTGAAATACAAAGTTGGGTTGGTTTCAAAGTATAGCTGCAATCTTTAGTGTTTGTGTCACTAATCTGTCATTTTATTTCCTAAAATTGTCATAAAAATATATGATTCGACATAATGCAGCCGCACAAACACCACTGTAAATGAAACTAGAGCTGGATGCTGTACAGATAGTGCTGGCAGGCTGACGTCTCACTCAGTGTGATTCGGTGGGAACGTCTTCATTTGGAGGGGAGCAGAAAGCTGTTACACAGCAGGCTCATTCACTCCCGTCTCAATGGGACAAGCACAACAATGGGCGTGATCAATGTGCACAGGACCAACAAAGAACAGATAAGGAGTTTCTCAAGGATCAACAAGCCTGCCTTACCATCTACAGTACACTGCCCTGAGGACCCCAACACCCCCTTTGAAAAAACACTGCCCTGAATAATCTGATAGATGATCAGCATTCACTTCACCCTTTCTGCATTTAGTTTGTCAGATTGTGGCTCTTCTCGTCTGCCTCCAGAGAAGCAGTTTGTGTGATGTTTAGCAGGTTCTGCTGTCTGCTGGATCTGCAGCTGACTCAGATCTCATGTTCTCTCACCAAAGTGAACGGACGAATCTTGAATATTTGTTGAACATGTCAGCCCTGAAAATTGCATTGCATTTTGCTATTAAATGCAATCAACGGCCATGACAATAAGGAGTAATTCTGGCAGCACATCGGCTTGGCAGAGTGAAATGTTGCATGGAGGAAAACGAGGAACAGCGCAGGAAAGAGAGCCAAAGAGCTGGTGCTTGGGGAGATATCTCAATTAAGCCAAAACACTAAAGCGCATATCTTAATCAAGATATGGTCATAGGACATGCATGCAAAATGAAGGCGATATCTTCCTTGATATTCCATGGCTTTTCAAATGAAAGATCAGTACAAATCACCTTCAGGTGCAGCAAACTCTTTCAAAATCTGATTCTAGCATGAGCAGGAAGAGCGGGCAGGGTGCATGTTGCTTAAATCTAATGGAAATGTCCTAACCCCCACAGCCATAATATCAGTAGACATAATGCAGGTGTTAAACCACAGTTTTGTCATTTCAGCTTTCCTCAGTATTTCCTGCTCACATAAGATTATTGGAGCTTTCAGTGTCGCTCACGAGTGCAGAATCACTTATGATACACCAAAAAACATGTAACCAGTTGTGTCTCGTTAGATAATAAACGGTACACAAACAACAGCTATAGAAAGGGCCACCAAAACTGAAAAAACAATATGATACTTGCTTTATATACATTTGTATATACAATTACATACAGTTTTTGTTTTGCTTTGTGACAAAACAATGGTGTTTTGTTAGCTGAACAGATTTGTGATTGGGTAAATGAAGGGGTCCCTTTTCCAGGGATGAAATTCCAACATAGAAACACAGAATTACAGTATGCAGAACTAACAGAGTTGGTGCTCGAACGAAAATAAGTCACCGACGTCATGTATAAGCACAATTAACAATGTAGCTAGAGTGTGTCAAGCAAAGTGTAAAAGTATATGGAGTGCCTCTCTTTATTATACTTTACGTCAACTAACTTTCAAATAAATCAAAGCGCCTAAGAAAAAAAACCCTGACATTGTTGTCTTTGATAACAGAGCTGTGTTGTTGCACCAGTCAGCCTTGCCCGACATCGCGTCCCACACCACTGCTGCAATCGCTGACATGTCGGCAGACACGTAGGAAAACATAAGTGGAGCCGTGCATAAGTGCTCTATCAGGCAAACTGTATCCAAAACTATTCAGCTCTAATCTGCAGAGCGTGTTCCATCAGTCAGGCTGTCGTGCGGCGATAGTGAGCGAGTGTGTCAGACGCTGTGAGAGGCTGAATGATGAACAAAGTGCTTTTAACCCACTTTTCCAGTGAAGACACCTTTATTTAGAAAGTGCTTTTACATAATGATGAAAGACATTAATACAGACTCAAACAAACACACTGCAAATTTTAGAATGTGAGGCCAAACTTTGTGTAAGTCTGTATGATGTGTGTGATTTTGTGTGTGTGTGTGGGCCTTCATGGTCAGTTCCCCCTCCAACTCTTTCAAAACACTCACATGAGTTTTTTTCCTTCAAAACCCAGCAGCCATTTGTGCCGCTTAAAATGAAATATTTGACATTTTCCCTCTTGGTCAACGAGGACTATTAGATCACAGCTGCGTGTAATTGTGTCCAACCTGTTTTGTTAAGAGAGACACATGTGGGAATTCACTCCAATCCATCAACATGGTGATGATTGTCTAAAGGAGAATTCCAAAAGGAAGCAATTATGTTTTCAAAGAGAGTACAACCCACCTGAGAGCTGGATACAGTGGCTGCGCAGCACCTGTATTATATGCATGTCACATTTAGAAAAAATCCGCTGATCTTAGTTACAGATTTTGTGGGACATGTATATATTCACATCAAACATCATCTGAAAGGTTTGTCTGACCTACTTTAGTTTGCTCCTAAAGGTGAATTGACTTGACAAATGGCGCCATGCAGTATGTCAGGAGTTAAAGTGCCATCTTACCTCATGTGATAGGATAACCTTTAATAACAAGGTGCCACCGTTGCTGCTGATGAACACCAAAAAGCACCACACAGACACAAACTTAAACCATCTTCATAGGGCATCAGTGAAATGCTGTGATCATTCAAGTAACTTTTGCAACTTCTTCATTGTACTCGTTGAAATCAGTTTGATGGAAATGTACTGATTCACATAGCTTTTGCAGTCTATTTCCTTTTTTTTGCAAATTCACTTACAGCCTCTTGCAACAACAGCAACCAAATATAAATGACTGGAATCTCACTGCCTCATCTCCTCAGCCTCTCCCTGCGTTAGCATTTAGATTTATGTTAATTCACTCGTGTGCTCACGCTCATTTAAGCGTTGTGTATCTAAGGCTCTGCCTGGTGGCTCAGGAGATCAGAGAAAGTCACTGTCAGACTTATTTATATTTGTTTCTGGTGTATTAACCATATGCACACAAACTGAAATGTGTGTACCCTGTTGAAATAAATGGTGCAAATCTTGAAGCCTGTCCTGGCGTCCCGACTGAACCCAGTCGCACAAACTCAGTCATGTATTAAACGTGTTCTAAATATTTCAGTTACACTATTTACATGAGGTGCTTTTAAAATTGTTTGGATAGAGGCCTTTTAATGCTGAATTCTAATTCAGTTAAACAGCATCCACGGCATCCACATCCACATTTCCTGATGTCTTCAGTTTTATTAAACTAAACATAAATTAATATCATCATAATTTGGTCATTATTTGAATATTATCTGTAAACATCTACAACATGAGTCCTTTAAAAACACATCACATTCAGCAAAGTGAGTTAAATGAAAATAAGATTTCAGGAGCAGATCTCTGTCAAATCCCATGAAAGGGATTCATTCGTCCAAAAGAATTGATCTCCTTTATGTTGTGATCCAGCAGTTGAGTGAATGGGGCTTTCGCTTATCAGTTTGCTGTGATCCTGTGGAGAGGCAAAGGGGGGGTGGTGGTGGTGGTGCGGGTGGGGGGGTTGCTGAGGCTTTCGGGGTCAGGCGTGAAAGGGACAGTTGTCTCATTGTGTTTGTAACTGTTGAACGGCCAAATCCCCGCAGACTGAGAGGCTGCAGATGCAGCACTTTGAGGAACGTCCCCCCTCGTCATCCCTGGATTAACCCCCACATACAAATCAGAGGTTATCTGCTGAGAGTAAAGAGCAGGGATGATGATACCAGACACGCACGCACACCGCACACACCAAACACACCAAACAAACCATTCTCCAGCTGACCCCACTCCCGCCACAGTCGACAGTGTGTGAACTCCACACACCACATCCATCACCCTCAGCTCAGAGCGCTGTTAAGTCACTGATAGCTCTGATTGATTTGAACCCATCAGAGGATCAAACACTGAACTGTAACCTGCGTTCAAGACACCTTCATCTCCCTTCTGGTTTTCATTTTACACTGACATTTATATTTTAGGGCCAGATCATGTCAATTTATGGTTTCCCTTAACAATTTTTTTACCCTCCTCATAACTAGCGAGTGGCAAAAAAGCCTCCGATGGTGGCAGTAAAGAGGGGCAGCTGAGAAACCCAGAAGAAAACAGACATACTGAATAAAATAAAAGCCACTGAAAGCAACAATGATCCATACAAAGAACAGGACAACAACCTGTCTGATCTTGAAATGTGGATATATGTTTATACATATAGTCCACATTTCCCAAACATTAAAAAAATATATTACTGACATTAGAGTCACACTCATCCAGTCCATTAATCTCTGTAAACTCAGGCTTTCTTCTTAACCACTACCTCGCTGGTATTGATGACTACAGCTCATTGGACTTCATGTAAAAGGTATGTCAACGTCACATACCATTCACATACCTGTTCATGGAAAGGACGCAGCTTACATGAAATCCACAAAGCACTGGGCAGAAGATAGGTCACAAAAAGAAACTCTTTATATGCACATCATGTTTTGTTTTTCAGCACAAAATACTTTTTTAAAAGTTTGTTTGCCAAAATGAAGTAGAGAGAAACAATGAACAGCCACAAATTTGAAATTTTCCTCCTTCTTCGTCTTCTTCTGTATCTACATATATTTCCAACAAAGATATGTCATCAACAACAATACTTTCCAATAAGTTTTGCTGAAACCCTTTGATGGCCTGTGAGTCACTGCCTCCGCTGCCTTGAATACACAAACTAACAGAGTAATCCAGTCCACAGATGTTCACATGTAGGAAATAAAGATTCACCGGCTCCTGTGAGAATGCATAATCCTTTACAGAGAAAAACCCAAGGCTTTCTTTGGACAAGGAAAAAAAAATAATTATTACAATTACAATTAAGAAACCAAAATGTAGTCTATTAACTGCATATACACACTGAGTCTTTATATGCATTACCAGTTCAATGGAGAAGAACTGTCCTTTGTGCTGTAAATGCTGCACTAGTACAATCAAGAGTAGCAGCAAAAATATCTAAAATAAAGCAGGTTGTGTTGTCTAACTGATTAAAAAGAAGTATTACTATGTTCTTCCTGTGCAGAACTCAGCCAAAATGTGATGTTAGTGTGTATGCATACCACACACTGCAGTACCAGTAAAGCATCAAAGAACATGAAACTCTGAGCTTAGCTTGTCAACTAAATGAAACTGAAACATCAGGTTGGTACTCATGAGGCTGGGGATTCTCCAGGAGCTCTTGTTCAGAGACTTTTCTTAGCAGGAAAAATAACAGCGTTATGATTTTCTTGACAGGCAATCTCTTGCAGTCATGCAAATAATAACTATCATCAGTGCTATTTCCACCAAACAAAGTCATATACTGTATATATACTGATTATTTTTTAAACCATGAGCAAGCACTCAAGGTCAACTTGCTATGCTGCAGTTTTTGGTTGCAGCTTTTGCTTTTCCCCATTGGTCTTCCTCCTCTCTTCCCTTTTTCTGAAATTACTGTTCAAGATCACAAACATGCTTTCACATTTCACAAAGTAGTAATAAGACAGTCACAATAATGCAATGATATGGCTCATCTTGGATTGCACTGAAAGAAAAAATCGATTTTGTTATTTTTTGGTATAAGGACTCTGAGGTTAATACACAGTGCATTCTTTTTGTGTTCTTTGCACACTTCTATAAATTCATAATATGCTGTCAGTCGGCAGCTATGATTTAACCTTTCTTCCACACAAATCTGCCGCGAGGGAAGCTCATGATTTAAACTCTTCTCTCTAACTTTAAAATTCTCTACTGAGACATAATCTCAGCAGACTCAGACTGCAAAGGCTTCCGTACATTAAGTGCTAAGTATGACGAGGACAGTGACTACCTGATCCCCTTAGGCATATCACGCTGAATGGATGTAATGGCTCATTGTCAGAACGAGTGTAGTGCCTCATTTTCAGGTAATACACCACGCCGTGCCTTTTGTGTCAGGCTCTGACACCCGATTGGGAAATCTCTCTAATTCTTATAGCTTTAGAGGAAACTCTCTCTCTTGCTCTCTCCCCCAATTATGTTTCTGTGCTGCCCTGCTCCCTTGGCAGCGAACCAATTTTGCATTGTTTTAAACTGCTCATCAAACCCATTTATTGCCTTGTGTGGACTGTCCTCTGAAGTGCATTACGCCAGAAGGTTTGTCACTGCTGCAGAGGTGTAAGGTTAATCAAAATAAGTCTCTGCAGACCAAAAGCTGACCCACAGCTCTGTTAATAGAAACACCTAGATCCTAAGTGATGTTGCTGATTGTTGGCGGGGGAAAAGGAGGGAGAATGCTCGTTTCCCAGAATTCCCCAACGCTCTCCACCATTCCCGTTCTCCCAGAGAGAACTAAAATGAATTAGAACCTGTTTTCATCCGTGCTTGCTTTCTTTAATTCAGAAACCAATTACTTCAGATTTTCCACTTCAGGAGAGGAGCAGCAAAGACAGGAAAAAAAACCTGTGATGAGAGACAGCAAGAGGAAAGGAAAGAGAAAAAGCATAAAGACAATCCGTCTTGGAATTAGTTTCATATGGAGATGCCAGTGAGCACTTCTGTTCCCTCGCTCCATGTACTCTGCGCCCTGGATGACAAAAAATTGCATGATGAAATATCTTCCAACAAAATACTGTGCCTGCTGTGCAGCAATAAGTTTATCCAAAATAAATCCTTCCCTCAACATGGCATACTTAATGTGTATCCATTAAAAATGCATACGCTTGTATCTAGGGAAAAGGGTGAGCTGCTCCTCTTCATGAACCAAGTGAGAATACATTTCCAACAGCGCTGGGTTTATTTCACTAGAATGGGGTTGCTTACACACACACACACACACACACACACATATCACAGCAGAAACAGTGTTTTTGTGATTCAGTATCTGCAGAATAGGCAAAAAGAAAGAATTGTTACATTATGTATGATGGCAGGATGAGATAGACATCTAACATTACTCTGAAATAAAATATCCTCTCAGGCTTCCGCCCCCCCACCCCCCTCCTCTTGTGACCCTGTGATCTACAGTAGGAAAACCCCAAACTCCAATCTCGGCTCTCATTTCTTCTCTCTTCTCATCCATCCCCCCTCTTTTGCTCCCTCCCTCCCTCTCCACAGCTGGAAATGAGCAGCGAGCTACTGCTGCTGCTGCTTTGGTTCAATTTTACCTAAGAGCTCTTGTCAAGGAAATTACACAACTACAAGGAAACTGCAGCTCGCTTAAGCTGCTCAAGAGCTGAGTCTGATGCAGAGAAGCACACTGGGTTCATGCCCTGATTGTTGAACTCTAAACGCTGGGCTGAACTCTGCTTGCTTTAAGTGATAGCTGATTCACATATCATGGTCAACAGCTTCATGGCTACTTGACAACATGGTTTATTTCCCAGTCTGCCTCACTCTGTTATTCTGCATTATTCCTTTGCATATATACACAATACTTTGCATTGTTGTGTGTGTGTGTGTGTGTGTGAGACTGAGCTATCCCATTATTGTAGGCAGTTACAACTAAAGATTAAAGGAATCCTTAAGATTTTCATGAACACAACCTGTATTGCCCAAAACTCTAGTCATGGTAACATGAAAATTAACTGTGTTTGTTGAAATGTGAATCATCTGAGTCTGTATCAATAAAAGGGAAACAGGGGTCTTTTCCAGGAACTTGCTTTGTCCACACGCGCAGCCGTGCATGCAGCCTGTTGCAGCCGCTCCTGCTTCTGAACTTCTTCTGTGATAGTAGATTCACCTTAATGCTATTTGACAGTATTTATCACTGATCAGTGTGTAAAATCTGCACAAAACGTAAAAAGCTGTCTGAAGAAGAAAAACACAAAAATAAAAGAGAGGAATAGATAGTATGAGTTATCAGTTAGCAGAGGTTTGGCTGAGAACCTGCTGGGATCATTATAAACACCTGCTGTTAATCAGGCCACCACACACCACTGACTATAACTCTGAAGACACAGACATGCAGACACAAAGACATTACTTGTTGTGTATAGTTTCTTTTTTTTAGCAAATCAAAGCACTAAAACTACTGATATTATTCAAATTTCTAACTGCAAAACAAATTGTTTTGATGGATTTTTACATGGTTGGACTATCAGTGTCCCAGTTCCAAGCTCTTTGGCATGGACTTCCATATGATCAAAATTCAAAATATATGCATGTAAAGTAATATCTTAAATATTCTGGATAGATACATAGACATGGTATGCTGTTTCAATGCATTTCTCATTCTTTCTGTTTTCATCTATTGGAAGCTGAGCTGAGCAGCTGTGGAGGAGGCCCTTCAGTGCCAACAAGATATTAGGGACTCATTCCCAGAAACTGAGACCTAATGTACAGCTGGCAGTGAGGCGGCGTTGTTCTGCAGATAATTGGATATTGTTCTATTGTCAGTGATCGTGGAGGGGAAATGGAGAGAGACAGCGTGGCAATTTCGCAGACGCAGCCTGTCCCTCGACTAACATGATACTTGACTGAGGAAGCATGGGAAAATGAGGACCGGGAAATTAAAAGCAGTTTCCGCTCGCCTGGCAGCTGTGGCCGAAGTGCCCATGAGCATGCAAGGCAGCCCAAAGCGGCACCCTAAGGTAACTGACACCGTGAAGTCACGTCACATTTTCACAATAGACAGGTGGGAAGTTAACTGTAGCAGGGGTTTCCTAGGAAAAGGAATACTGAGGTAAATCCTGCACCAAAAAATGTAATTTTACAATGATTTGTTGTTTGTTCTGGTCAAAAAATTGTATTTGTCCAACACCAAACTGAAAAAAAGACATTACTTTTGGCCCAAAGTGAGGGTGCTTCCATGCTCAATCAGACCAGTCAATTAGTCAAGTGAAAGACAGACTTATCATGATCCAGCATGACAACTCTGAACAACTGCAGCTGATAACAGGACATTCCAGAAAAACTTTGTGCAGAGTATTTGCAAGCCTCCGAGGTGCGCGTGTGTGTGTGTGGGTGGGTGGGTGGGGTGGGGGTGGGGGTGGGGGGGTAGGCTGCTCCAGTAAATCAGGACTATGGCCAAAGATAGGAAGGGTGCAAGGTCACTGATCCTCTCCCCCTGGATCTTCTGGCATTCCTAAACCCTGATGCTCTCTGCTATAATCAGAGGGATCCAAGCGGAGCGGCTGAACCCAGTAAAGCCTGGTGTTGGAGGTAAACCCCAGCTCCAGAAGAAGTGGATAAAATAGCACATTTTAAGCCCAGTGAAGCAGACGTAAGTGGGCCAAGCCATTAGAGAGTGAAGATGTTTTATGAGCAGCTGGGGAATCAAGTACCCAGATACAGGAGGCTATTGAGACTCTCACATACATTATATGATTTCTATTGGTTTTTCCTTTTTTAAATTTGTACTGTAGTTAAAACATGCTGAGTTGGGTTCGTTATGTTGCAGTGAAAATTGGTATTTCTGGGAGAAAAAACTTCATCTGACGGGGAATTTCTGAAATAAGATAAATTAAAATTGGGTCAGGTCATTTGGGAATGAGAATTTTTCATAAGCATCTGTAGGACGAGGTGAGGGAATTTACTGTGAATCTCATTCATATGAATTTAGAATAAGACACTAATAAGATCTTTTTCTTAACCTTCATTTATAAGGAAAAGGACTGCTGACCAAGCTGTTTTTTTTTTTTTTTTACAAACGCACATGGAGAGCTTTCTGCTGATACATACCTGTGAGTGCAACATCTTATTTGGACCTTTTATCATAGATAACCCTAACATGTGAGCTGAAAATACTCATTTTCAGCCTCTTACTAAGAATTCCAAGTCCATCTTACTTTTTTGCAGGCTCAGATATTTCCACATTGGCGTCATGACTCCTGGAAGCATGTCTACTCTGGCAGTAAATATGGCAACACAAACTATATGATTACCATTATACAATCCAGCAATAGTTAACTTGTGAATGCTTCCAAGTTGTATCAACAAAATGACATTTGTTTTCCTCAGCGTCTTCATGGACGACATGTATGTAACCACAGGCGGATCTGAGGGCTGCCCAGCGAAAAACAGTGCACTCAAATGCCAAACAAGAACTCACCCAAAGCCACATGTCATCAACTACATCTTTGCACACCTGGATGCGAGACAAGAGAGACGTACTGTATATAGAGCAGCAGAACTCAATGTATATACATGATGAAGTCTTCATAAACCAATAAAATACAGTACATATGACCCACATTGATGAAATGCTGTGTGAAAGAAACCAACAGTAAGAGACAGTGTGTGGGACTTTTCCAACTTTTATTCAAATATCACCAGGATCCAAACAATTCTGACCAAATTACACATAATTTCCACTAAGTTCTGATGGTTGACCAATAAAAAACTTTTTCTCGTGCTTCATCATTCAGTCTGCACTACATGACCAAAAGTATGTGGACAGGACTGTGCATGAATATATTTGAGGTGATTTGTTGGACTTGGATGCAGTGATGTTCTGGATAGTAGTGTACCTCCAACTTTGCAGCAACAGTTTTCCAAAAACAGTTTTTTTTTAAAAAGAAAAACCCTTCAGATAACACATGACATTTTAAAAGACACAAAACAGTTTTCTTGAAGATGGATACTTGAGTACAAGCAGGTCTCTTGTCACACCACTACAGAATTGCAGCAATCAGAGAAAGTACATTGTAATTAAGTTAAATAAAAATGTTCCTTCATGCAAAAAAAAAAAAAAATGAACGACGACAACTTCACTTGGGGAGGTGGACCATGTTTTGCATCAGAATGTTGTGTTGGACATCCAAGTGACAACTCCGGGAATGCTCAAGCCACAGACCCACAAACAATGCTGAGACGATAAATAAATGAAATAGCTCTAGAAAACCACGAGCAGCCCAGAGGTCCTTTTGGGTGAATTTATCCCTGTAGTCTAAAGGCTGGGGAAGTTAATTGAAGCAATATAAATGTGTTGGACAACCACAAACTGACCTGGAATGCGATGTAATTGTAGTTTACAGTTGACAGACTTCATGCAGCCATGCAGTGATGTGCGAGTCAGAAGGGTTCTTGGCAGACTGAGCGCCGAGTTCCACTTCTCAGAGAAATGAGACAGCTGTAATTGTCTCCCAGTAACTCAAATTATTTCCAAATGTAATATTTTGTTGCATAAATGATGGGTATTATAAATACAGCAAAGTTTTCTGATAATTTAGTGGTGGGACAGAGCATGCCATGTCGCAGAAATAAAGATTTGCAATGGCGCCCGTCTTGTTAAATGTCAATGCTTGAAAGCTAGCACTTCACAGAGTACTGCTTAATTTCTTCACACTGTTACTCCTCATATAACTTTAGTCAAGGCTCAGATTTATCATATTTATTTTTAACACTGAAGGTTATAAACAACTACCAATTGCTCTTTAAATATAATATATGCAACACTGAAGTGTAACACACCGTTACAGGAATACTCCTGGATTAAATCTAATGTATTAAATGTATTAAATCTCTTGAAGAAGGTGCTGTAAGCGGAAGGAGAAAGAAAGTCTTTCATAGTAAGAAAAAGTGGCATACCATAAATGTATGGATACCTAAATGACACGTAGTCCAGTGCCAATATAACATCTACCAGTTATATTTGTGTCCAGGGCAGGAAATAATGTAAGTAATGTCTTCTTTCTTGATCCTACAAGATGTACTATGTTGGCTAAGAACACACAAAGGCTTTTCGGTGACTTCTGGTTCTCTCTGTGAAAACAAAGCTGCTTTTCTAAGTGGAATATATACTCAGTGTCGGCCATTGACCTTTACTTGCTGCAATAATGATTTAATGAAGATGGCGATGGCATCAATAACTTAACATCTCGTAACATATAATCACGCTATTGTGCCTGCCATGTTCACTCCAGTGTGTAAACACAAAGGCTGATTTTGACATGAGATATCTCTAGAAATGCTGTTGCTGACTCAGGATGGATGTCGTATGAATCAAGACGCCAAGCGCCATTGGCCTGACATGAAGACATTCAACAATCAGTAGACTGGCATGATTATCCAGCAAACTTCATGGAAGTCTGACCAGTGGTTGTTGTTACACAGCAGAAGTCTCTAGGTCAAACAAATTCCCCTTCAGCCAAAAATTGCTCATTTGCCAATGAGTAATAACTGTCAGTTTTCAAATGACAGATTTTTGACTGAAACTCTTTTCGGTCTCCTTGGCAGTTTTCTTCCACCCACAGAGAACTATCCTTTTCATCTCTTTTTCTCTTATCTCATCTCCAGTATAAACACCATGGGTCAGAATTTTTGATGGCCAGGTAAACTGCCGTACGTCCTGAAGACAAAAGAGGAATCACAGCCTAAAAATAGACTTCTGTGGGCCAGTGCTGCAGAGGAAAAACAACTAATCCTCGTAAATGATGTTTACACTGAAGAGGAAGATTGTTTTGGACCATCATCACAGTCGAGACCTTCAACCCAAAACCCCTGCAAGTGGGAGAGACGGAGAGACAGAGGGATATATGGAGAAAGTATCCAGCCATGTGCTTTCCATATGCTTCACATACACACAGCGAGGACTCTGGATTTCCGCTGCAACACTTCAAATGGACCCATCCCTCCCCATCATTCTTCCACTATAACACCCCCTGAACCCCCACCCAACCCCATCCTACCCTCTTCACTAGTCTAAGCCTCTCAGACTTAAAGAGAGTGGCAGCAAAAAAGAGACTATAGGAAAGAGTGTGTGTGCGCATGTATGTGTGAATAAGGGGGAGGGGGAAGAGAGATGAAGTGAGCCCAGACGAGAGAGATATCAGCCAGAAACAAAAGACACACAAGTGAGAAGCTGAAAGTTGCCTTTGTGCAGTTTGCTTCATTTGATGTGAAACAAGACGCAATTGTAAAGTTTTACAAAAAAACAACAACTGTCGAAATGAGCAAAATAGTCAGAAAGCATGTGTACGTATATGATAATATGTTATTGTAGGTAACAGATTTAAATACCAATCATTTACTTGTAATGGAGTATTTTTTAAACATTGCGCCATTGCTTCACAAACATATTGGTGTGAACTTTTAGATATCTGCAGCTATTAGCTGTACAGTGGTCCGCTGTCCAGAGGTTACTAAGTTTAATGAATAATGTGACGTGCAAATTTGCTTTGTGTCAAATTTGCTTTGTGTCAAATTTGAACATACCATGAGGGAGAGACAGAAGTTGAGCAAGAGACTGACCAAGAGATTCTGCAAAAGATTTGGAGAGACAATAAAGTGCTCGCTGCTCTCTCTCTATCTCTCTGTGTCTGGCCAACCTGCCCATGGGGGATATGGCGGATTAAGACACTCCAGTTGACCACCGTGCCCATGTGCTACTTGAACCCTGAATGATGGCTGTAGGATTAGCCATCGTTGCTTGAAGGTAATTTAGTGTGCATTGACGTGCAAAAAGGATGATGCTTCACTAAGAGCAGACAGGGGCAACAGTGAGCCAGGTAAAAATGTAGAGACATGATGGAAAGTCTTCATCACGCCAAGGGATGTTCAACTTTAAAATGTGTTGTCAAATTCTAATTGATTTATAACAAAAATATAGTAATTTAACGCATGCAAAAAGTACATTCTAGAGGCACACCATCACCAGCAGCACAGATTTTTTAACATTAACTTAAAAAAACAAAAAAAACTTGGGACATGAACTGTCTCAGAATTTGTTTTGATTGATGTGAGTGTCAGAAACTTACTGAGCAAGATGGACAGCAGAGAAATGGATTATTCTGCAGGGTGCGGTTGAGAGGTTTCTTTAGACCTTTTGATACTTCTTTCAAGTGCGAAAAACTTGTACCACTTAAGTGGCTCTTAATAACACTTATCCCAAAGTCCATCTCTCCAGAAGCGTGTTTTTCACAAATGATGAAAAAGTGTCTATCAATTTCAAAAACATCATTTCAGCAGGTCTGAAGAGACCAGAGGCCCTTCTTATAAATGAGAGATAAAAACGAGATGTGACACGTTTTGATTGCTCAGTATTTTGCTGAGAGTTTTAAAAGCGCTTGTGTCTTTTATTTAAATACTACAGGATGTTGGTCTTACAAATGAGTGAATCAAGTGTATTCTGTAGACATGGGTTTCCTGTAAACATATAATGAGCCTGAGTTCCTGGCGTTACTGGTCACAAATGTGGCAGGGTGGCCTGTGGCTGAAGTGGTATGGCCCACAGTTAACAAGCCCATTCTGTTTATTCCAAATCAACTTTAAAAAAACAAAATCCTGGAGAAAAATGATAGGGTAATCAAGAAAAGTAGATGAATTCAATTCAAATGATTTGAACTGTGTTAAGAACTTTTGCGTTATTTAACTGAAAACACTGAGTCAAAATAATATGCGGTGCTTAGATTTGTGAGAATAGTAATTTTCATTCTTGAGGGTCATGTCTGTTTCTTCCTTCGTTTTCGTCCTCTTTCTTTGTTTCACTTGTCCATAATGTGAGACTTTCTTCTCTTCTATTTTCAGCCTTCATACTAAATTTCATGCCGGGATGAGATATTCACCACAAGAAAAACGTGAAATAAACAACTTCAACCTTGCAAATAAAACTGACTGACAGATACTTCCATTTCTGGCTACTTGGGACTCTAAACTTGCACGAGAAGTGTAATTACATTATTATTTTTTATTTGAGTATTCGTTCCCCCCCCCCAAAAAAGTGTGTGTATATACTACAGCAGCAGCAATCAGCTTCTTCATGTGTTCTGCATTATGAGCTAAGCTGTGATATAATTGCAGTGGAACAATATGACACCATGAGATGCGAGGTTTGAAGGGAAACCAAACAAGACTGAGACACGTCAAATTAGAGACATTCCAAACATATTTCTTAGGAGAGAAGGATATTTTATTGTTTCCTAGTGGTAATTTTTCACAGCTGCCACAGTGCTGATGGTGGTGAACAAAACAGTCAGGCGTAAAATTTTCTCTAAATCCAGGAAACATCACAATCAACAAGTGTAAGAAGAAAAAAATCACCATCAAGGAATGCAGGCATTTTCGAGGAACCTTAAGGGAGTGGTGACATAGCGTGCAGCATAACTATCTTGTTTTATGAGGCACAGTCAAAACACTTGACAAAAATTACACGGATGAGCATGTTTTACCTCAGGAGCTAAATCAGTAAAGTATTTATTTCCTCATTTTCCAGATCATTTGAAGCATCATGGAGCTGGTACAGAGGTGCAGCTACAACTCCCTGCGGGAGCTCCTGCTGTTTCCTTGACTATTTCATGTTTCTCCACAGCCAATAAATGTTATATGTAAAACTGCGGCATGTGAATTGGGGGGGGAGAAGAAGGAGAAGAAGAAGAAGAAATTAGTATCGAAGTTTTCTCCTCGATCATGAGGGAGCAGTCTGGGACACATTTAATGTGTGACGTCATCTAATTTTTCTCTGGACGATGCACGGGGGGCTTCACAGTGGAAGCTGTCTCATTGTAATGAAGTGGAAGTGTGTGTGTGTGTGTGTGTGTGTATGCATGTGAAATGCTCTAACCTGCAACACAGCTGCCGAGTGCCTCAACAAAATGTGTGCAGGTATACTGAGGAGAACTGGTGCTGCTAATTTATTAGTAATAAACTATTCATGGACTTATTTTGAAAAATATTCATTTTACATTTCTCAGCTAAAACTGCACCTAATTTTACCATGAGACAAACTGTGTCCATGGCAAAAATTATGCTTCAATTCTGAGACCAAATTTCATCTCCCAAAGGAGCACATATTAAGAAGCTAGACACATCAGAGCCAGATGTAAATGACCAAGGGGCTTGACAACAGTCACACGCTGCTGGCTGCTAAGATTAATGTCAGGCTTCATATCTCAGAGCAAAGTTCCAAACGGGCATTAATTAGATAAACTGATCACATTTCTGAAATTCAAATGGTTATCTGCTCGTCTGAAACAAAAACTTAATAAAGTGATATGATAGCAGTCCCAGGACAAAAATTCTAACAGCACTGAGCCTGATAACACTTCTGCTTATTTAATCTGTAGTTGGCCAGGTGTAGGCTGTGAACTGGACCAGAACTCGAGCTGTGACTGATGACATTTCACAAGTCCACAAGAACACATGTTCAGAGAAGAGCGCAGAATGAGAAAGGGACTGGACTGGAAAATTAACAAACTGGAGACCCTGAACTCCTTTTCCTGTGGCTTTCATAGACTAACCCTATAACAGCTAAAAGTTTTAGTTGCCTAACTAGCAAACCCATATAATGACTAAATTGCTGTTGTTGTTGTTGTTGTTAGTATGGGTTCATAATAACTCCACTCTTTACATTTTTGCTTTGTTTGCGAGCAAACCTTGTTCCAATTTTAGACTACCTTGGCATAACTTGGTATCCTAAAGATGCAAAGGTTGCAAAGGTCTGTTTATGCAGTTGATGAAGAGATGCTCTATAAAAGTTACAGTAAGCCTATTTTCCCTGTTCAAGTCGACTCAACATAGGCAAGCTCCTTGTTTCAAATTTATATGGCCAAATGAATTCAGGATCGAGGCTTGAAAGGGTTTTTTAAAGACCCTCTATGGGCCGTATTGTCTCCCAGCATAAACAAAGCTACACAGCAGAATGTGCTAGATATTGCTTTCTGTCATGCCAATGACATCTCAAGCACACAACACTAAAGGCAAAGCAGGGAACACAGCTAATCCAATTTGGAGAGGAGTGGGAAAAAAAGGGCCCATGAGCCGTAATTCAGATGTAACCCAAGCTAACAAATTACAAATTCTCCCTTTATTATCAATGGCAAAGTGAGAGTGTGATCATGTGTTTGTTTCTGTGGCGCCGCATCTCATACTGACTCGTATGAGAAGATAAGAGGCAGAAAGAAATCTATGAGGGTTGAACCTTAAACCATACAATGGCAGAGAGGTGAGTGTAATCATCCTGCTGCGATTCCTTCACAGCGCAAACAAGACAGAGTCAGCAGCGCAAACAAGCGTGAAATGATTGTTGAAAAGATGCTACATGATAGAGGCTATCATGCAATTAAGTAGCACACATAATCAAAGTAATGATTAGAAATGTTCATACGAAAGCTGTGTTTGTGAAACTATTTTTTTTTCTTAAACAATAATTTTTCTGCCTCAAAAGAAGTTGACATATTCCCAGTCACTTACTTAGTAGCATTTCACAACCTAAATCCTTAACTTGTAGTTGTATGGTAACAACAATACAGATGAAGCAAAAGCAAGAACATAAAGTCTCAACAATAAAAGCCCCTAATGATCCCACCTCTTTTAAATGACTTCAATTGCATTAAGTGGCAGAAGAGAAAAGGACTCATTGTTCTACATTTGAAACCTGTGGAGTCCACACATTAAGTAAAGATCCACTGATGCACAAAAACAATGAACAGCCATGCTATTCACTTGTATCCATCTCTCATCAGTCTGGCACCTGGCTCCTTGTAAGCAGTGTGAAAAGTTCATATTTTTCAGTTAGGTTTTTATTGTTGTTGTTGTTGTTGTTGACTTTCTATGTCACATAGTTGTCATGCATATTCATGCAAACTTGCAGTTGGACAGGGAAGGGATTTATTCAGGGATGAAATGGATTTGTTCGCTGAGCATTTTCAGCAGTTTTGTGCTGATTAAGATTCAACTAATTACACAGCACCTCTCACAACACCCGCTGCAATTTTTTTTTTATCTAGTTTTCATGGAGCAGGACCATCAAGGTTTGCTGCAGCTGTGGAGCTAAAATAAGCAAACTCATCAGTACCAGAGAGTAACAGACAAGTTTGCCAAAAAATGAACCATTAATTAAAAGTGTTGCACAGTTGGTATTAAGACACAAAGTCCACCTGGTTTCACCTGAGTTCAGTGTGTTGCTCTCTAACAAACTGCAGACCGCAATTGACACAGCAGCTCTCCCACTGCCATGATAAGGAGCGAGCTTTGCGAATACGACAAGGCATGAAAACTTTGGGAAAAGTTCTGGAAAATTTTAGGAATTTAAAGAGAGTGTGGGAACAGCGATGATGTAAAGTTTGGGAACGTGTACTTTCACTTTCCTCTCTCTTCTTCTTGGTGCTACCTCCAAGCTGGTGAAGATCGAGAGAGGTTTCAACTCTGAACGATACATGCAGCCGGTGCCAGGGGATTGTGGGTATCTAATTTCTTGGCCGTAACAAGCGTGTGATTGATGAGACTGCAGCTCGTGGCGATGGAGAAGTGAAGTACAAGAAAACCTTCCTCAGCAAAACCTGTGATCAGACCTGGGTGAAAAAGTGCTTGCAAAACCCTCTCTGTGTTTGATTTAAATGTTTCGGTCTACTTGGTTGGTGGCACGTCGGGACAGTTTAACTAATGCTTAGTAAGTGTTCAGTCAGAGTGAAGTCTACAATATTGGCTCAGGCGCTTTCGTAAGATTGTCAAAGTTGTTGGCACTTTGTAGCAGAACTGTCTTTCAGACTCAGCCCCATCTGGCGCCTACATATAGACTAAAACAAACCACACATGACTTGCAAATAGTATTTCTTTCAGGTCCGTTGAACTGTGACAACCTGATTTTTTTTTTTGCCTAACAACCCGATGATTGATGACATCTCAACTAATGATAGCGGAGAAATGAGCTAAAAGGAGCCGCCTGCAGCAGAGCAGGAAAAAAAAAACACATTTGGATGTAAGATGTTTAATCTGCAGGGCCCCGGTGGCACGTTACCCCCATGTCTCTGTGTGTGTTGGGCAGAGTGAAAAGTTCACTGTGTGTGTGCACTCTGAGTCAGACCTGGGCCATGAGTGCATGTGCATATACTTCTTTTATAGCAGTTTGATTCAACCTTCTTTAAAGCCAGATGGGTGTTTTTTTTTTCTTTTGCCAAAACATCACGAGCGCCAGAAAGTTATTCAGCAACCACAAAAGAACTTTTGAAGCTTAATTCTACGCAGTTGCTGTGACTGACAAGTTATCTAACAAAATAGGATGCTGTAAACTCCGCCCATCTGGTGCTGCGCGTAGATTAAAACAAACAGAGTAAGAATTATTTGAAAACAGCATTTAAGATGGTTTTTAGGGAGAATGTGTGTGTGAGGCAGGGGATGTGACTTTGTGAGGAGCAGCAGAGGAGGAGGAGGAGGAGGAGGAGGAGGAGGAGCGGTGTGGTTTTAATTAGGCGGCTGCTGCAGCGTTGCGGGTTGGGACGCGGTGCCAAGTCGTCCCGGGAGAAACAGCACTGACGCCTCCGAGGCCTGCCAAGCGCGGCCACAGCCTATCCCAGAATGCCTCTGTCACCGTCACCGTGGGGAATGGCAGAGCCACAGAACATCTGAGAAAACAATCATTTTTTTGCCCCCACCGTCACTACGGAAACACTCCCATTTTTCTTGAGGGTGGGGGGACTGGGAAGGCAAACAGACTGGGTCGGCGTCTGTTTGGGAGACATTTGTGTTCGCTTTTGTGACGTGCGGCAAAACGATACGTCACGTTTGATATCCTACGGGTTTGTGCATCACATCCTGAAAAATGGAGTGAGGGAAAAGAAGAGCTCTCGGTCCTCACTGAGCAAAGCTGTGGAGGAGGGAAAAATAATCACTTTGCTTATGTGTGTGGCATTTACATTGCAGCTCCTGCATGAAAAATGACTCAGTTTGGTTTTCCATTTCCATCTTGAAACTGTAAGTATTAACTGAGCAGCAATGAGCAGAAAATACACGGGGTGTCACTTTCTAAAAGACATACTTTATAAAGGGTCTATAACTAATGGCTTAATTCATGGTTGGTTCATTCATTAGTTTCCACCAAGGAGGGTTATGTTTTTGTTTTATCTATTAGTTTGTCAGTTAATTAGTTAGTTAGTCAGGTAGAGGGATTACATTAAAAAAAAAACTACTTGATGGATTTTAAAGTGGTGGAAAGATGGGGCATGAGAAAAGATAAAATCCATAAAATTGTTAAAAGTGTAAATACCCCCACACACACACACACACACACACACACAAAAAGAAAGTAATATTTCATCATTTGTATTATTATTATTAATTAATATTATTAATTTATGAATTAATTATTAATATTATTTTCATTTCATCTGCATTGCTTTGTTGTTTTTAGTGGTTGGCTGTTTCAGATCCAGTGAGCATAAATTAGGGTTGAACAGTTATGGGTGGTTTAAGAATTAGAATGCAGCCGAACATCTGGAAAACAGATCAACCGAAATCAATGTTCATGAACGGGTTCAATGACTATGTGTTACGTGACAGGACCCGATGGACAATCTCTCAACTTTTCAGTTCCCTGTGTTGTTCACAAGGCTGTAGTGTCTTTTAGCTCAGTGTTTTGGGTTCAAGCTGCAACACTCAATGAAGTTACCTATAGGTCTAAATGGCTGAGTCTTACAAAGGCAAAAACACAACTCCAGCAACTTTATAAGGCTGTAATATGTCTAATATGTCTACTCTGTTCTTGTTGTTGTGGAGACCTGCCCACCCACAGTCTTCAAAGAAATCATCGCAGATAAGATTAACAATCTATTGCACAGTAAGGAACATACAAGCCTTGCGAATGACTTGCCAGACTTGATGGCTTACTATAGACTGAGGAAGTCATTCATTTTGGGAGTTTCTCACTTGGCAAGATGCCAAGTGAGAAACTTACAAGCTTACATGTATAAATGTTAGTGAGGCATTATGAAGCATTTTTACACTCGGCTTTTACAAGTTCATCAATTTTTGATGACTTGACATGTCAAGATGCTTTTCCAGAATTTAACTGTTTTTTCTTGATTATTTAAGCCTACAGATGAAAAAGAACAGCCAAGCACAGCATGCTACTAATGCCAGGCCCAAAAAACAGTACATTTGTCCGATAAAATGGACGTGCCGTGTTCAAGAGACATGACAGACTGCAAGTTGCTCCCCAACAAATCATTCTTGCCATCATTAATGATGTGCATGATGTCATCAGGAAAGAGGTTCTAAGCAGCTTCCGGGAATACCAGGAATGTTGTGAGGCATCCCAAATGCAGTATTGGTTTTCTTCCACTATGACATTATACATAAGTTAAGTGATCTCTTGTCATACATGATGCCCATTACCATCACTGATATTGTGTAGTCTGAGCCCGGCATTAATAAGTAAACCGTAGTTATTTAGCACAAGGTGCAAGGTGGTTTATAGATGTATATAGTGGTTTAAAGATGGGAGAAAAGAGAGAGAATATACAAGAACTGGTGGAAGTGGGTAAAATTTAGGACAACAAGAACATGTGAATAATCCACAGAAAACAAATCTCAGGAATTAAGAGTAAAAGTTGATTCTTAACTATTCAAATTTGACAAAAGAAACAGAAGGACTATTTAATTGCTGTTTAGGGGCTTTTGAACCCATTACATGATCTTCCTTAGCAAATACCCGTTGGTTTGCCAAATTCTTACAGAATTTTGGCTGTTTGAATTTTCAGTCTTAAGCAGTGTAAGGGGTTCTATTGGCTTTGAGGTTAAGATTTAACGCCAAATCTTGAGATGCTTATTACAGATTGATGAGTATATATGGTACAGTGCTTTTACAGATTTTTTGCTGATTGATGAAGCATTAAATCAATTAAAGTACATTAATAGTGCTTGCAGTTGGAGCTTACTATAGGTATTCATAGTGTTTTTTAATGCCCCACAGACAGATTTTATGACACTTTGTGTTTTTTCGTGATTAAGATCTCTGCGGCGTTGACCTCGCTCCTCATAGCCTGATGATGACACAATTGCATCGTTTTGATTTCTTTTATAAAAACTGTTCCCACTGTTCAGATCAAAATGCATTTTTGATAAGCCCGGCATCACATGCGACACAGAAAAAAGAAAAACGAAATATGAGCTTGGAAGAATTTCATGCTGTGCAACACCCACCCCCACCCCTGCGCCCACCTCCTCTGCTTATTCTCAGAGTCGCTGCTTTATTGGTATTATCTGCGCCATCCGTGGTGTCCAAAACAAATCAATAACACTGACAGTTCTTGTAAAACACATTTCTCAATATGGACTCAAAGTGCAGGCATTTGTGGAACCCTGCAATTATGTGACGAGCAGTGGGGGTGTGGAGGAGGGGTGGGGGTGGGGGGCTGTGGGTTGACTAATGAATACCCCGGGGGATTCTCTCTCATCGTGGAAGGAAGAATGAAAGTATGATGGTGCGAACGACATTCAGGCTTTCTTTTATGTGATGCTATCCCACCCTCTCTGAGTGAACATTAAAACAGGATGAGGCTGAGCATACAAAACAAATAGGCAGCCCTTGACTTTGATTATAGGTTTGAGCAAATTGGAATCTGGGTGGGCACAAGGGGGGGGGGGGTTAAAGCACACACTTGTTTGAGCACCCATTCTTCATTCGTGTGTGTGTTATCAATGTATCTGTCTACACTGTGTGTCTCCCAGGAGAATGACTGTGTAAGTACATCCATTAAGGCTTCAACAGAAACTGGAAGTAATTGGCCCTGAAATAGAAGTGAGTGCATATTTGATCTGTACGATCAATCCTGCTTCATAAGACAATGGTTCTCAGCCGAAGATCATATGTAAAAGACCCAGATGATGCACAACATGCAGTAATGATGGGTGGTCTCTTGCTATCCCTTTGAGACTATATTAAAAAACAATTTGTACAACAAAACATGGTGAAAGGTACCCATCTTTTTGACAAATTGATCTGAACACAACAGATTTATCACTGATTTGTGAACTTTTGTGGCACTTAGACTGTTAGAAGTGCTTTACTTAGGCACAATTAGTTAGGAATACTCAGTTACAAGAAAGCCTGCAAAATGTACTTAAGTTGTTGGTGTAAACTTACGAAATGAAGTTTGGAGGCTGAGTACAAAAACAAAGACACAGTCCTTAATTAATTAATTAATTAGCTTAGCACTGAAAGTGGTGCAATGGTTAGCACTATCACCTCAGATCAAGAAGGTACTCGGTTCAAACCTGTGCCTGCGTGGGATTTCTCCAGTTACTCCACGTTCCTTGCACTCCACCCAAAAACATTCAGTGAGGTTTATGATGATTGGTGACTCTAACTTGCCTTTAGGTGTGACTGTAAGTGTGAATGGTTGTCTCTCTCTATGTGTCAGCCCTGTGATGGACCGCTGACCTGTCAAGACCTGTCGAGGGTGTACCCTGCCTTTGCCTAATGTCAGCAGCACTCCCGCAACCCTGAATGGATAAGGGGTAGTGCAGATGAATGAATGGATGAAGTCAAGGGTCTATACAGTATTTAGTCAGGCAACTGAAGTGTTCACCCTGACCCTAACTCTAAACAAACTTAAACACAGTGGGACTGTGCATCAGCATGGTGTTTGGTTAAACAGAAAATGCTGGAAATGGAGTTAGAACATCCATATCATCTTCACCAAACTTATCATCTTTTAAAAGGGAAACTTGGGTGCTCAGTATGTTTTTCAGGTTTTGCATATTAGGCAGACAGGAAAAGCGGGGTTAAGTGCCCGTGTGCTCTGCTGTTTAATTCAGCCTTGGATGAATATTTAATCACTTGTGTGGAGCTGCAGCATCATGGTCCATGTCTGCAGCTGGAGCAGAGGTGGGGAAGGGGAAGACACGCTCTTGTTTGATGAGAGTTCATCTCGCTTTTATCATGATGAGTGGATCACTTGTCACGTCCCTGCAGCCAGGGGCAGGATGCAGAGGCGGGTTACAGTATAGCTGAGCCACAGTGACTTGTGATGAAAAAAGTTTGACTGAGCTGCACATCTTCAGCAGCGTCAGAAGGGGACTATCAACAAGGATCATGCAGAATGGCTGCAGCATTGGCGACACGAAGATCAAAACCGCATTACATCACAGTGTCAGTGTTGCGAGCAGATAAAAGCATCTGCTGTGTTGTTTTACGGGCCTAATGAAGGAGCTACATTAGCTGTGAAATCATCTTCCTAATTATCATCCCTGGTGGATTGTTGTTAGCTAACGTTTGCCTCTGGACGACGCCTGTCTGCACGCATAAATCGTCACGGCCACGGTTACAGGCACTCAGATTAATAGAGGTTAATATGGGTGGGGTCACAGGCACTTCCAGGACATGGGTGGCAGGGCTCTTACATGGAGGAGGGAGAGGGCGTGTAGCACTACATCATAGCTAACTGTGTGTGTGTGTGTGTGTGTGATGTGAAGAAAATGAAAGCTTCACATAAGCTTCCAGAATCCAGCTTTTTAATAGTATTTCTGCTTCACTGGATAACAGAGCAGAGAGTGACAGGAATCACAGGAGAGAGAGAGAGAGAGACTGGATGATGCTGGCCAGACATTAAACTCACAGCAGCACACCGACCGAAACACCCACTTTTACAGAACCTGAACATATTGATTGTCAACGTACCGTCAGATCTTTGGAAAGCATAAATAACTATCCCTCTGTGTGGTTCTGGTCTGTATGTGGGCTTATGAAGCTCACTCGAGGTGTAAAGATGGAACAAGACAAGCTGGATGCAGCTCCCGGCCCCCAATAATTTTCTGTGAGAAACGCTGTGATGGCTGGCAGTGACAGACGGGTAGCATGGAAGGTCAATGAACTGTGACCTGGAAGGGGTTTAAAACTGTGGTGCAGTAACCAATCACACATGACGTCAATATCCTATCTGTTGTAAATAAATGTAAATTGCAGCTTATTATTTCTCATGAAACACTCGGTAAGATGCAACTCCTGCACCTTGTGTGTCATTGTGATCTGAACAGCAACAATATGCAGATTCAAGCAGTAAACTGCATTTGGACTGACATTTCTGTGGACCTCTACTATGGGTGGCTGAATCTGAGAGGTGTTTCTGTTCTCACTTTACATCAGCAGCTGATGACAGGTAGGCTGTATCCCCATTTAACACCTGGCCTCTGCATTCATATCTGGTATCAATGACACATTCTCAATATATCGCTTCTGCTCACACTTACCTCACGTCATATCTCATCTGATCATTCAATATCTGTTGAGATCTGATTACAATGCGAGCCACGGCCGCCTCAGTGATGTGGCCTGACCCATCCGATTGCATTCTCAGCACAGTGCGCTCTTGTTACAATTACACCCCACGCTGGTTGACAGACTGGTAAATCGAGAGCTTGGTCAGCTCCTTCTTTCATCGTCTTGCAACACTGCGGCTGTACGCCCAATCCGTCTGCCCATCTGACAAACAAGTCAGATAGACAGACTGATGACATCTCTAAGGACAAAGCAGGCACAGCTGACACTTTGTGTAGAAAGTTACCCTCATCTTGGAGGGCTGACTTCTAAAAGACCATCCATTTGACTAAATGTGCCACCTGACGTTACCATTTAGACCAAGGGTGTCAAACTCATGGCCCGTGGGCCATAAGACTGACGAGCGACGAGTGATGAGCGAGATGGTTTTGCAAAGTGTAAAAAAATGAAAAATTCAGAAAAGTCTGCAATTTTGTCATTGTGACATGATTTTACTGGTCTGGCCCACTTCAGATTAAATTTGGCAGTATGTGGCTGTTTGACACCCCTGATTTAGACAGTCACATTTCGGCTGAAGTATATGAAATTAAATGTTGTGTACCAGAAGATATCATGAATCAACAATTGTAAGTTTTGTCATTGTGTCTGAGAATATGGTGGACCTGTCAGTTTGATTTTTCTTTTGCCATGTTTCCTACCTTTTGTTTGGGCTTACAGTAGACATGGTGGAGTGTGGGACAGGGTGGAGGGTGGATGCTGGACCCCAGCAGCAGCGGGGGACAGGAGGTGAAATGGAACCCACGAACTGAAAAGAGAAGAGAGTCCCTGAGGTGGACACAGTGAGATCCTTCCCCTCCCGTCCCATCACACCTGTTTACAAGAGGAAACGATGATGTCACCCACTTCACACTCGGGGACAATGGTGGCTGGAAGAAAGCAACAGGTCGCAAGGGGCGGTGGGAGGAGGGGGAGGGAGGGGCTGGCGAGGGGCCTGAAGAAGCCCTGTTTTATTTACCATGGATACTATGTTTTGGCCCCTTCGGCTCCAGCACAATAACACTTGCGGGTTCAAGTTCCTGCCACCCCACTATTCTCTGTCTCCCCCTTTAATTCTGTACCAGCCTCCCTCTCATACATCATATGGCTTTGGCTCAAAGACATGAATTTCCCATCTATTGAGACTTCTCTGTAATTACCTTGAGAGGAGGAGGAGGAGGGGGAGGATAAAATGGGGAAGTGAAGAGAGGCTGGGGGGAGTACATATTAAAAGTGCCTGAAAAAGAAATACTCTGCATTCTTCTATCACTCTTCACAAACTCAATAAAAGAATGGAGAGGAGGGTGAAGAAGGGGGTGCAGGGTATGAGGGTACATAAAAATGGGGTGCGTTCCAGAAGAGTCGGTCCCCTGAGGGAATCTGAATAAATTAATCACAGCGATTGGCTCTCTCTCTCTCCCTTTTTCCTCGCCTCCTTTCCTCTGGCAGGTCGCTGTCATCTAATTGGACCCTGCTTCCACACAGGGCTCTGATTGGCTGAGAGGGAATGTGAGAACCTGAAGACCCCGACCAACGAGGCTGACAGGGGCTCAAAGGGCAGCTTCTCTCCCCGACTTGAATGGAGAGGAGCTGGGGAGGAGGTAGAGCGGGCGGGGGGTGGGGCGGCATGCTATTATACAGCTACTAATGGAGCGGCAGATTTGGAGTGGGATAATTAAAACCAATGCAGCTGGGGGAGGCGTGAGGGGGAATGTGTCTGTGTGTGTGTGTGTGTGAGTTCACATGTTAGTCAGAGAGGAAGAGCGAGAGGCCATGACATGCAAAGGAATGAGGAGAGAAAGAGAGAGAGAGAGAGGGAGAGGCTGAACCCCACCAACAAAAGCAGGGATGTGTCCCCCCCCGCACCACCCCACCTGCTGTGGGCTCCCAATAGCCAGACATCTGCCTCATTATAGCCTGCACTTCACTGCACGCTGCCCTTTGTCTGCAGCCATTCTGTTTGTGCACGCCATTCAGTGGCCGGCAGAAATATCTGCACGGCCGCCTCTGTCTCTCGACACAGAGCGAGTGGTGGCCTAGAGGAAGTGTTTTGTTTTTGAAAAAACCTGCCTTGAAATTGCCCATTGCTTGGCGAGACAGCGATACCTGGGAGGCAAAGCTGGGGGGGGGGGGCAATTTGTTCTGGATTGTGTCCACTGAACCTACAGGTTTTACTCAAAGCACAAACAGCGGCGCTTTTAACCAGGCAGGATGTGATCAGTGAACTCACCTGCTGTAATGATGAGGGTCTGCGGGTAGAAGACTGCTTGGCCACGAATGAGAGAGGAAGACACTTAACCACGAGTACCTGTCAACAGAGGATCACTGATCAATCCTAAAACCATTTTCTTTTTAAACAACTGAGAACTTGTACTGGTGCTGACATATTCAGTCCAGCTGTGCTCTGTTCAGAGCCTGTTATACTATTTTTTAACCTGAGTCACGAAAACTAAAATATTCAAAACAGCCCAAACGAGTTTATAGTCAAATCTGCACAGGTGTTTCCACTTACCTTCCCTAATTAGACCTCTCCACAGGACTGAGCAGGCCTGCACACACTCTGTGCTGTTTGTTTTGTTTCACCTGTTGCACCTCCTTTCAGTTGTAAAGCAAAATGTTTACTGTGAAAAAAGGTCAACTGTTTGGTGAGCTCAGGTCATTTCCAGCTCAACCTCAGTCCGATGGAAAATCTAATCAGGCAACTGAAAACACGTGTAGAGGGAACACGGCGTCGCAAGATTGTGCGAGTCTTCTCAAATTCAAATGAATTTCCAGGATCAGTCAAATTTAAAGCACGCTCAACAACAAACCTGCCAAAATATCCAGGTTCAAGTAAAATTAAAAGCTCAGTGTTCACAAACAAACCCATAAGACAGACAGAACACCACAGAAGAAACTGACATTACCCTTCACAGACTGAGCTCAAGGAAAAAGAAAACAAGTTACAGGGGAGCATCCAAATTTAGAGCCATGGGATGTTTTGGGTCACAATCATGGAAAAGATTAAGAGAGGGATTGTCTGAAAGTAATAATATTTAATATTTATGAAAATCACCTTGCTGGTCTTACTCACACTGAATGTTGCCCCCTGACAAACTCTGCTGCTGTCACTGGTTTACCAAACGTTCTGGAAGAGCTGGGGATTTCCGACAGAGACTGAGACACAGAACAGACGGCTTTTAGAGGACGACAGTCATAGTTTTGCAGCTGGCGTCAGTTACACAACTATACACACACTATATGCACACCACCTGAGTGTGGGTGTGTGAGGAAATCAGAAGCACACATGTACATATGAAATGAATCACATTTTCATAAATATGATCTTTCCCTTACCTCAACAAATGTACTATGAATGCTGAATCAAAACTAAAACGTTTAATGATGCTGTATTCACTACAAACAGTACATTTACTATTAAGTTCAAGTTCAATTTATTTCCAACTTGCCAAATATCTATATTAACAACATTTCGTCATTAAATTAGAAAAACCTACTGCAATAGTTTAATAAGATGTTTACTGTTGCGTGTTAAATGCATACAGAACTGAATCACATTCACTGAATGAAGAAAACATTAGACAACCATCTGGTAATTATGAGACCTTTTCTCACAATTACAAAAAAAGATTCCATAATTATGAGATCAGCATCTGAGCTTGTCAGTTGGCACAAAACAAAAGATACGACGGTGGGCAGTGATGGCACTATTGCAGGTAATCTGTTTTAGTTCCTTCTTCATTTTAGACCATGGGATTATTTTTTTTTAAAAATATGATGGCATTAATATCAGTATGTTAGCACTACCCATGCATCCTGAGTCATTGGTTGTGAATTGTTCAGGCCAAGTTGTGGTAGAAGTCAATCTCTTCCTGCAGGAGCAGTTAAACTGACACAGGATGCTTCATGGATAGAAACTTATGCATTTGAATTGCATCCTAGTTGTTTTGTTAGTTACTTAAAAAAAGCTGGGAGCTGGAGTTACCTTTCCTTGGTAAGATCTGTTCTTGTAATTACAAGCTCCTGATCTCATGATTGCAAGATAAGGCGTCTGCGTGTGTGTGAATGCGCTCCTGTAGAGGTACATAAAGAGCCAATAACAGCCAATAACTTTTTGCTCATTCAGTGTCTCTCTTTGTTGACTGCTGTCCTTTGCAAAATCAGTGTCTCTCTTTTTTTTTCTGCCATTGTCTCTGTATTGAAGCAGCTACCGCCTGATACTCTGCGCCAGTCTTTTGCTCCTGACACTGCAAATATTTGTGCTGTTATGCTTATGTTATCTTATGTTTGCTATATACTGCATAATCCTGTGAAACAACAGTTGTGGGACACTGAAATGCAGACTTTGGTCGGTTCTTTTTAACATAAGCACAGGTCTACAGAAGCATGTGCGCTTTTTTCACACATGTAGCTCAACAGAAAAACAGCACACATACACACGCTAGCATTGCTGCACCAGTTTCTCAAGGCATTGTTGTCACTTTGCGACAAATGAAAAGCAGCGGACAGACTGTACGTGACTCTGTTGCACAGCCTGAGTGCATTTCATCAGTCTGGTTTTACTACAGTGGGTTGCGGATTTAGACAAAGGGGATTAATAGCTTACTCTGAACTCTAACTTTCATAACAAGCTATGACAAGATAATCTGACCGACTTCTGCTAATTCTCTGCGCTAATTACATTTGCTGGGTTTGTGTGTTAAAGGTGTTAATGCATTTGGCTAATTAATCGCTGCAGAAGAGTCCCGTGCCGCTTGCTCTGCTGCTCCCATTTGAGACAGAGAAAGAGGTGTGAGAGAAATATCAAGGAGAGAGAGAAAGGGAAGAAACCAGCTTCTTCACTGCCCATTTTTCAACCTTTTATTCTACTTTTCATCTTAATGGTCGACAATGACTTGGATGGAAAATACAGGACTTGAGCTCGTTCTTTTGATGTTGGCGGGCTGATGAACAAAACAGGCAAACTGCAGAGGAGTGAGCTTTGCGTGTAAATATTTAAACAAGTGAAAGTTAGTCTTTCATTTTCATCGGTTATCTGAATTCTTTTCTTATCCAGTTTATCTTTGCCACGTCGTATCTCCTGACATTCCTGACACAAGCTCTTCAAACCTCAGAAATTACATTTTGATTTGGCGGAAGGAATGCAAGCACCCTTCACAAAAAATAAATAAATAAAAGCACCAGGACAACCCTCACTGGCCTGCACATACCAAACGGGCACTTAGTTTCAAAGTAGCGCTGCCCACCGTGGCCCGCATACTTTCATATAACGTGGTCCCTTTCACCTCGGGGCCTGAGGTGAATGTGGCCTTTGAGAGCGGAGGGAAAGCAAACATGTAGCCGGCAGCTCTCGCCTGGGAAAAGAACATCCAAACTGAGTGGGCTGTCTTCGGAGCGACAGCCTGAGCAAACAACCTGAGAGGACTTCATGAGAGCTGGGGGGTGGGTATGGGGGTGCCGGGTGACTGAGGGGCTTCATGGAGCCAGCCGGGGTCCAACCTTTCATATAACAGGGGCTTCTTTAACATTTTCAGGCTGCCATCGGAGCGAGAGGTGATGAGATATGATCTGAAACGACATCAGCGGAAACACAAAACCTCCAAAATGATTGATACAGTGAAATCAGAAGGAATTAGGGCGCTCCTTCTGCCGCTTCACTCTGCAAGCTAAAAGGGAAATGTTTGGAAAAATGTAAATTTCAGTCGCCAGAAATTCATGCAGCACACTCCAGATTTAACAACCCCTGCCAGTCTGTGATGTTTTATACCTTAGAGTTGGGGTTTGATAGCATTTCATCAAATGTGTTCAAATCTGAATAAATACTCAGACTCAAAAGCTTTTGTTGAGACATCTGCTACCTAAATGTTTGGTACAAAGACAATGAAAAAGATTTAGTTAGAGATTCTTAAGCTTGCTGAAGTTTACCAAACTGGAACCAGAACCAAAAGAGAACCCTGACTTGATTTACTGTACATCAAAGGGAACCAAACAGGATTAACAGGCATGAGCACCAAACCACACATCAGAACATGATTGGGCAATCAGAGGAATCTAAACACTGTTGAGGAAAGAACATGCAGCTTTTCCCAATGGCTACAAAAGAATCTCTGTGGCATTGAGCGTATTAGACAGTTTGAGTCACCATTTATGAAAATAATATATTTTTGAAATGAACTACAGCATTGCCTTTTGCCTTGGGCAGAGAATCCTAAAACATTTTTCATGCCGTGTGGGGCCCCACTGGAACTAGGTCAATACCTCATTTTAGGCCCCAGCCCGTAAATCACACAGCCATCCTAAAGATGTTTCTAAAGGTGAGTAAAAAGGTATTTTTCACACTCTGACACAAAAAATAACATCTGCATCCTGGTCGATCAAGTTCATTAAGGTGCAGAGATGATGAGAGATGATTCAAAGCAACACAGATAGAGGAGGCAGACTGTAAGTATTCCTCAGTTTGGCCATTAGCAGCAAGATGAAGATGTGTGTGTGTGTGTGTGTGTGTGTGTGTGTGTGTGTGTGTGTGTGTGTTGGCTGGGGGTTACTCATTTGTTTATCCAGTGTCCCCCAAGTCGTGACTACTGTTCACACAGCCTGGATCAGAGCCCACAGATCAGGGCTTTTGAGTGTTTAGCCCGCGGATTAGCTATTGTGCAGAGCTCGCACCAACACTCCCCCACTCTCAGCTCAACGGATACCCCACACCCGCTGAACGCACCTCACGGTGGGCACCCAGCACCGAGCCTCAGTACAGCACTCCATGTTCCTTTGAGATTGGAATGGCTGATAGGACACCTAATTGTCTTGGTTGTCAAGCTATTGCAAAGTCAACTTTCTGCGTAACATGTTTAGAAAGTTAAGATCAGAGCAAGGTTAGCAAGTGGTATTTAAAAAGATATTAAATGGGAATTTAATATGATTTCACACAGTAAATTCAGTTACTATACCTGTGAAAACAGTTGTACATCTCCTGTGACTCTGGAGAAGCTTGCTTGAGCTCTGTATTCCAAATGATGGTATTCAACTATCCCAAACTATTTTTTTTGCTGAAAATCCTGCATACAAAGTAAGAGGACTGTTCTCTTCAGACTGAGCCAAAAATAAGGTGATCCATCAACTGGGGGCTTGACATTTCCAGATTCTAGTATTGCTGATGTTTGTTTCTTGGATTTCCTGAACTTAAACTTGAAAAAAAACCCAAAAAACATTTTCTTTCACTCAAGCTAAGGCTGATTTAACAATGGAGAGATGTTAAAGACATAGCACTAAAAACTGGTATTTCTGTGGAGGACATTAACATTTTGGGCTGGCAGCCTGTAGTACGTGTGAAATGTTGGCCTGTAGTTTTGAAACAAGAAGATTTCCCCCCTCTTCACCAGAGGAGAATATATTCACTTAAAAACACTTGAAATTTGTATGGTTTCAGATGTAATGGGACAACTCGGTACGTTTTGCACCACACATTGCTGCCACTCAGGCCACATAGCTGTGGTGCCGAAGGTGACGGGCCGTTTGAGCGCTGGGGGGAAACAGATGGTGGACAACAACCCGGCGGCAGCGCCAGGAGCTGCCAACAAAGAGCTCTCCAATCCAAGGCCCCTGGGAGGGAACAATGGGCCCAGTGCAGGGTGAGTTAGTCCTCATTCACTCGACAGCTGGCTGAGAACCAACAGGTCGGCACACAGCTCTCCACGTAGAACAACGGCAGGGAAACCTCTGCCTCGCTGAACTCATCATGATCGAAATCATCAGAGAACCAGTTCATGATGGTGTAATCCCAAACCTCTTTGATTAGTTCATGGTTTTGTTGTAACACCTGTCTGACACCTTTGATCACCCGGTCTCTCATTTTTTGAGGGGATCTCTCCTTTTTCTGACACTGTGAAGGCTTGTTTTACTTCAGATGAGGGATGTGCATGACAACAGTGCATTCATGGGCTTACATTAGAAATTGCAAAAGCAGGAACACATTTTCTTGCCTGATCCCATAATTTTAAAAAAATCTCAGGAATGCTGGGATCTACTTTTTCTTCCTATTTTGCCTTTGAATATACTATTGCCCCGAACAAGCCAAATGTTCTCGGTCTCACATGAATATATGGAGACAGATTTGGCAAATATTAAATCAGTCCATTTATATGCATGTTGAATGAGAGTGGAAACCTCTCTGGGCATGTAGAGTATTCACTCCTGCTGTAATTCATTCATATTTTGATAATTATTTCTCCTGGGCAGAGAAAACTGCTAACAGAGTGTGTTAAAAGTGAGGGTTTAATTTCAGCTTTGCCTGCGTTAGCAACCCTCAACCGCAACGTGAAATATGCCAACATTTACAGGTCATAGATATCGGTGGAAAGAGCCACCTTGTATATTTTTTAAGGGACTGTGAAATGATTTATGCTGTACACTAAGATGTGTTTCAAACTGCCCGTCTCTCTCCGTGTCTTGCTGTCTAATGACATTTCTTCCAGTCTGACTGTCTCACTCTCTGCTGAGACTGCGCAGCCGGACTGAGCCCTGTTAAAGTTAATGGCTCTCCACGAGCACAGAAGCCCAGACAGGCCAACACCAATAAAACTCAAGCAAATTATATCAGTGAAAAAGAGGCACCGAGGAGTCATTTTGTTATTGGGTTCAGCATTCCTCGGCTAAGGAGAAGGACGCTTGCGTCACGCAGGAATAACTTTGGAAAACTGTAAAAACGATGCAGGCTGTGGGCTCCAATACGCGCAAGGACCTTTAAGCATGACATTGTTGAGACCTGGGCTTTAACATCCTGAGAGGGTGAAAAGTGTCCTGGCAAAGCTCCTGTCCTTTTAGCCTCTGTCATACGCCATGTCCTGTGGCAGACTGCCACTGACATCTGGCTGGTTACTCAAACACAGTTTGCTGAAAAGTCAGCAGAACGTGGAGGTGAAACGGGCATCACGTTCAGTGACTGAGATATGTTGTCTTACACTTTCAAGGTAAATGATCTGCATGGCTTGTTAATGATAGCTAATGTAGTATTGAATATTGTCTGCTTATTTCTAAGATATTGCAACAAGTCGTAAGAAGATACATAAAAACACTGACCTTTTTGATTGCGTTCAGGAGCCTTGGTTCTGCAGCCGAGTCACAAGCAATTACATTCACACTGGATGATTTTGCAACATGATTTTCACCCAATGCCAGTGGCCATTGCAGGAGGTAGTGTGATCAGTCCATAGCTGAGCAAAAAAGAAATAAGTGTATTGAAGTCATGCATCTTGCAGGGTTCACATCCAAATAGCACACCAGGATTGTTCTGTAATCTGAACTATACCCTTAACCATACAGTAGCTGCATTGCATGGATTTAAGAAAACTAAAATATTTCTGTGCTGTACAAAGTTACCCAATATCAGTTTTGTTTGCATTGTCTTAGCTCGTGAGCTTTTAAGTCCCAGAAGTCAAAGGCTGCAACGTTTGGCGCGGATCCAGCAGCAGACATGCTGCAACCACCGCACCTCTCTGCGTTTGTTTAATCTATCAGAGAAAACGTGGAAATGCTGCAGGAATCTCTGACAGACTGCTTATAAATCAATTTAATGTCAGTGAGAGATGAGTTGTAAGTCAAGTCTAATATAACGCCGGGAGGGATTTGATACTTTTCAACAAGGTTTATTTTGTGATGCTGACACATGGTTTGGCTCAAGTCTCTCTCAGTCTGGACTGGAAAGACCGGGTCCAGCATTAGTCACTGATACGACAGACATCACCATGCACCGAGTGTGTTTATACAATCAGAGATGAGAATTTGAAAGTCAGAGAGTAGTTTTATGCGATTGACAACGAAGCAGACACTGTGAACTGTGGTTAACTCCGTGCGGCTGGCACAGTGTGTAAACATATGACATATTCACAGCTACTATTGGACCCCTGTCTCTGCGTAATGAGACCTCACTTGCACACAGAGACCAAAATCCCCGGGTACTGCTGCTGCCAAGCAGTATAAATATTTAGGGTCACCGTAGCACAATGGAAAATGAAAGCCATCACTTTCACTGTGTGTGTGTGTGTGTGTGTGTGTGCGTGCTGGAATGTGTGTGTGACACAGGGAGAAAGATAGAACACTGTATGAGCATGTGTCTGCGTCTGTATACCTGCATATGTCTGCATGCACATTCATATGTCTGTGTACTGTATGACAGTCCAGGGCATTTCTACTGTTACTGTACTAAAGTCTGTGTGTGTGTGTCTACGTTTTTTTCGTACTTTGACCCTTTCCAGTATAAACAGGCCCTTTTGGGGACCAGTAGTCCTCATGGGGATCAAAGCCCAGTCCTAAAGAAGCAATATGTCCTGGACATCAATGAAATGGAAATCAGTGCAATGTCCTAACAAGGATTCCTGTGCAAGCTTGTGTTTCACAAGAGCATTTGGGTCTTTGTGGAAAATCTAGCCTTTCATACCTGCAAGTGCCTTTTTAAAAAAAAAAAAAAAGCTTCGCAGTTCTCCCCTTGGCCTGGGACTTTGACAGGAGGCAGAAAACCGTTATCTGTCTGATGTGGAAGCCGTGGCATTCAGGGCACCACATTAATCACTGCTGGGGGGGGCTCTCTGTTTAACATAAACACCATCCTCCAGAAACAGAGCACAGCACACACTGCAAAGGCCCGAATAAACCAACACTTGCCTTTACTCTGTCACTAGGCAGCCTCACTCTTTTCACTCTACATTTTCAGAAATTTTGCTTATTTTCTGGAGTCTCATCAGCATTGAGTTTTATTTAAAGATTACATAGAATGCAACCAACAGAAAATCAAGTAAAAGAACCACATTAATTAATGTGAGACTGGAATTGGAAGACTTGTAGAATTGTTTTTACCGACTGTCCTATTATTTTTAGACCCATCTCCCAGTTGCAAGCACTTAGAGTTTTCTGTTTTATCTATTATGTCATTGTGGAAAAAACTTTCAAATTGCACACCATGATTTCAAACCATTATGTACAACACCAATTCTGTGCATTAAAGCCCCAACTGATGGATTTGCACCTCATTAATGCAAAGTGACCCATTCTTCCTTTTAAGTTTTTCAGGCCATTTGAGCATGCAGTATGTAAGGTTCATTGTTTTTTTTTTGTGTGTGTGTTTTTTGGGGGGTTTAAAACCAATTTTCACCATAGAAAAACCCAAACTGATCTGCTATCTGGAATCAGAAATCAAAATCTTTCTCCATGCATCCAAAAGGGCATTGTGCTTGTCCATATTATTTCTAAATCCAATTTCCCTAGACTTTTATTAATCAAAATAAACATCAAAAAACTCAGGGTAGCATTTAAGAGATTTTTTAAATAAATAGATAGGGGTCATTTGTTTCTGTGGTCTGTAACCATAACCCTAGGCACATATGCACACATAGTATCAACCTCATGCATACCAGGTGTAACATACTGGCTGTGGATTTAACAACTGATATGTCCAATAAATCCTATGCATACGCAACAAAATTTCCCATTTCCCTGGAAATAGCAGACCTGATAGCACAAGGTCGAGTGAAGCAATTGTGAAGAAATGCAACCGAAGGCAAAAGAAAAAAAAAAGTTGAAAGGTTTGATATATTAGAGCACATAAAACAGGAATACTGTTTGTGAGAGGAGGAGGCTATGATTCAGGAAGACAGGGGCGACTTTCAGAATAAAAAGGAATCTGTGTTATTAGGCAGCAGGGCAACACTAGGAGCATTTACAGGCACTTTGAAAAGGGCCTCAGAGAACTTGCGACGAAAGGAAAACTAGCTGGAGACGAGGAGGGGGGATAAATATAACTTTGTGTGTGTGGCCTGTGGTGGATACTCTGCTGCTCACCATGAGAACCTATAGCCCTCATTCACTCACAGAGAATAGGCAGCTTTGACCCCACAAGGAGTGAGAGCGGCCCTGACCCCAGCAACTCATAACTTTATCATCGCTCAGCATTTTTTACGAGAAGCAGGACAGGGTTTCAGTCCGCCGTTTGAAACACCTTAGACTGAATAAATAAACTGCTGAATAAATACCTGTGTTTGTCGCCTGTGTGACTCACCTTGAATGGTGCGTATTCAGTTCGCATGGTAACAGGGCTCTCTTGTGCTCTCTTTGCCCCTCGACGCTCCCAGATACACTCACCATGTTGGGACCTTAGCTGCTCATAAACAGAGGTGGAAAGTACCCGGTTACAATCATGCTGGGGGGAGTTTGGATTAATGGTTCTTCAGTTATTTATCCTCCATTGAGGTCATGCAATGCAATTCTGTTGCAACCAGCAACAGTGAATGTTTTAATATTAACACTGAAATACTATAATCTGAAAGGCTAATTGTTTTGGTTTTAAGTTTTAAAGCACTCATCGACCAAGCCCTAATAAACTTACTGCACACTAGCTGTCATAGCTAGCTAGCTAGCTCCTTTCACTTGAGATGAAATGAGAATGAACATTGCCCTTACGTTCGTCAGTTCAAATGAATGCTAATGTTGCTTTGTGTTAGCTGAGTGTGTAAACAGTCAAATGTGTACTAGCATGTTTCTATAACAACATTTTTAGCTTGTGATACAGTGCTAGCTGTGCCTCGCTATTTGGCATATATATGGCAGATTTAATCCCATTTAAGTAATATTTAATCAACATATATAACAAACACCTGAGTAACATTTTTTAAGCCTGAGAGGAGTTAGCTAGATGTTAGAGAAGAGATCCCAAGAAAGTAAACAGGCTAAACAAAATTTCACTTTTTCTTGGTATTGTTTTTCACTTACACATGACAAACGAGGTGTTTTTAAGCACAATACTGTAATATTTCAATTTAACTTCATCTTTATTTTTTATTTGTTATATTTTGCTCAACTAAGGAAGTGTTCAAAGGTTAAAGTTCGGGTTGTTGATGGCTAACAGTTATGGTAAGGCCAGCACTGTGACTCAGCGCCGGAGATGTGCTGTCTGAAAGGGAATTTTGCAGTAACTTTGCAGTAACTTTCCATTATAGCAGCCAGGGAAAAGTTCTCTCCGCTACACACAACTCAGAAAAAAATGTTTGTCAGGCATGTGGACTGTCTACGGAGAAGTTAACCAATACAAATGAACCAATTTATTCCATAATGGATCAAGTATAACAGAGTGCCACTCTGTTGTCTACATGGATATCATGCCAGTTAAATGGCAAAGCTTAAAGCAGTCCAGCACAAAACCCAAAGAATGTGATGGTCAAGTGCTTCATTCTGAATGATGGAGGAAACATGCCTGAAAAGCTTTATTTATGAGCATTTTTGTGTGTTGAATATTGATAGAGCACACCACCTTGATTATAATTATTGTCATCATCTGTCACAGTTTTTTCACATTATCATATAGTATTTCTTGTGACAAAAAGGTTGTCTGTAAATTGCTGGAACTGGTTTTGAACAACATTTATGAGGTCCCTCAGTCACCACCATTCACATGCATGGCGTAACTCCTCAATTCCTCACCTCAGAATAGCTTGAAGATAACTAGGAAGGTCTCTGGGATGCCTAAATATCTCCAGACTGAATCTGTCCCTCCAAATCAAGGTCATGATATTTGTCATTGCATTCCTTTTCTCTTCTCAGAGAGCATAAAAGCCATAAGAGTCCCCCGTCATCACTTCAAAACAAAGAGAACTATAAATCTTTCATCTTTTCAAATGTCAAAGCTGCCACTCATTTTAACTGCCTGACAACTTCCCTGACACAGATTTAAACAACTGTGAAATATAAAATATTTGATTCAGCAGCACTAAATTACAGTTGAATGGAGATACATTTTTCACAACTTTGAGTGGACTCAGCTGTAATTTGGGTCATTCTGCATCAATCCAACAGATGGAACAAAAAATCCTGCATCCCCGTCTTTGTCAGCAGCTTTTCTCAGAGTAGAGGAGATTGAGACAAAGCATAGCAGCTTTTTACACCTGACTGGGTTAAGGAACTGTGTGTCCAGTTTTGGGAAGGAAAGAGAAGTGTTTTGACATCAAAAGACAAAGTGAAGTGTCATGTAATGCTAATCAATATGGAGGTCTAATGTAGATATGAAGGTTTATAGGGGTGGTATCAATTAACTTTTAAAACATGCTGTTAGAGCGTTTGACAGAACTAAAGCCAAGCTCATTCAAAAACTATATGATTTAAACTAAACATTTCTTATTCATTTGTTTCTTTATCACAAAGTGTTATGAATTACTCTCCCTGAAGTGTGTGGATGAAACAATTTTAGGGGGGCAAATTTATCTATATCTTGCATGCCAAAGGAGATATCAAATATCAATAGTACTAACACACCGTGTGTTAGTACTACTATTATTTATCTCCAGCTCACCTCTAAAAGGTTCTACCAGCTGGGTTAGGGTTAAAATTAATTACACAGCTATAGACATTTTTAGCATTAATTTAAAGGAAAACAGGAAAGCTACATAGCACTAAATGCTCTACAATATTTCTTTGGGAGTTGATGGCAGTGTGGATCAATACCAGTGACTCAAAGATGACTTCAACATGTCGAAATTTCTGGCTTTCAAAATCTAATCTGTTTTGGAACAAAAAGAGTCCCTGCCTATTCAAATTTTGGACACGTAATTCAAAAGCAATGCAGCAGAAACTTCGAGCATCAGTCAGTCATGTTCTAGTCAAAATGAATTGGGTAAATTCATAAGAGGAAACAGGTGCACTTCGCCAGTATTGAATTTCAATTGGAGTGTCCTGCTTAAAAAGACACATGAACATTGTCCTTATTTCACATTGTACATATTATATATATATTATGTTACATATTATACACACATTTAATATATCTTACACTAATTATAATATTTGAAAAAATATATATAAATGATTTTTGTTGCTGATTAAGTTCAACACAAAGCTTTAATCAGCATGTGAATGAAGAATGACCTGGATTTCTTGTTTAATTGAACAAATTCTTGAGGGTTTTTTTTTTAGTGTGGAATAAATAAGATGAAACTGATCCAAAAACAAAATAAATTAAGTCTAATTGTTTTTTATTCGAGACTCTGGTTCTAAAGGCCGCACCATCATCATTCGTGTCACCAGTGATCTTATAATGCACGACTTTTAAGGGAATTTGCAGTGTTCCCGTTTCCTCCTTTTTTGTCCCCCTCAATGCACCACCCCCTCCACGAGTGCGTACAGATGCTGCTACTCCACTGGCCTTGAAGATACTAAAGTTAGTGTGTTTTTCTGCTCTCCAGCAGCAGAGGTCTTCTCCCTCAAAGTTTTACTCTCTGGAAGCCCACTATATAATTTTCTCTAAGCCAGCCGAGTCTCTATTTTTTCCAACCACTAATTAATTACAATCCAGCACAGTTTGATTCAGTCAGGCCAAAGGAATGCCAGAGCCTGCATGTTGAGCTTGGAGAAGAGGACAAGAAGGCTGACAGAGGGATGGATGGAGAGGAGGGAAGGAGTCTGTGGTTTCTATCTAGCTCAGTGCAGGCAGGGCCCATTGTAGGGATTTGATTACTTGTATGACCAAAGTCTCAGAGGCAACAACACAACAGACAATTACAGAGGCTTGTCTGATCTCAAGCAGCAGATTGTTCCAGTCTCGTGTTGGTGTTTGGATACATGAAATGAGCTTAGGGACGACATGTGAAATGCATCAGGTCCAAGTTCTGACAAAGCCATGTGTCCATCACAGTGCACTGTGGGAAGGATTCATGAAGCATTACTGAGCATTTTTAGTGGCAACAGAATGTGTCAAAAGTGCCAGTGCCCATTGTGAGATATTTCATCTGAAATCATGTCCAATGTGCCGACCATAATTTTTACATTGGAAGCGGAGCAAGCACAACACATTACATGACGCAGTTTGCCTGCAAGTTGTGCAAAAAACTTGTTTAAGGTGAGGGAAAGATTGATGTTATGGTTAATAAAAATACAAATATCAATTGCGGGTCTGTGACAGAGAGTTAATTCTACTCCCCTGCATGAAAGTTGAACATGTTTCCTATCCATCCACCATCCTGACCTCCACACCCACATTCTCACCTCACTACAGGGCACTGCCTGAGCTGGCACTAAATGTTAAGCATTGGTTGTAAATCACAAGATGCAGAATCATTAAATATGAATGTACTTCCTACAGGGATACCTGTCTGAACAAACTAGAGACAAACACAGCTGAAACCTCATTTGCTAGAACTATGTGATAGAGAACAGAGGAATTTGACCCTCTCACCGCAGAACAGAGATGAGGTCTCTCACACATGTAATCTGACAATCTGATTCAAATGTGTCCCAGACTTGCTCGATATCCTGTAGGCATAGTGCAAAACCCTCTGTATCTCATAGAACATACATGGACATCGTAAAGAACCGTACGGGAGACCAACTCCTCACCCTGAGCGTGCACACAGAATGGACATTGCATGAGATAAAGGGTGGCCCGTGTGAGATTTTTATGTCTGTGTGGAATTATGGAGAGCCTTTTCATGTTTTTAAATGCTTTATGACTTAAACACAAAGCCTCAGAGCAAGAGGACTGATGCCAGAGCTGCAATGACAAACTTTGTGTTCACGCCTCTTCTGCTGGCTTGTGCTCAACTGCACAAGGGGAAATCACAGCCTGGTAGAACAGCTTGCCAGATGTTTGCACCCATCAGACATGAGCAACCTGTACTTAAACTGAGCATTAGGTATTGTGATTGGAAAAAATGTAGCAGACTCATTTATATAAATGGTCTAAATTAGGTGCTAAACTGAGGAAAGTTGTGGCTGTCATGTTTTATTTTTTTATCCATGGTAGTAATTAATGCAGTGAATACAGTCTCAATTCCCTCTGAATGCCCAAGATGAAGGCATCAGCTATCAGCGTAAAGATTTCTTTTGATGCTTTCTGCAAACTATAACTTTAAAATATTTTTGAAAGCCATGCTCATCTCTCACTGAGGGATGTCAAAGACTACAATTTGCAGTCTTTGGGAGTTTCAGATGAAAAAGAGGCTTTTCACTGGTCTCTCATCTTCAGCATAAACTAAAATAAGAAAAAAATACAAGTTTGTTGTGTTCCAGTGTTTACCACAAAACAAATGTCAACAGAAAGTTTTTGGAATTACAAAGCAGTCTGATTTAAAGACACAATCCGCTTTCACTCTGTCATTGTTGCAGAATTGCTGTGCGAATCCTCCTGAGAGCAAAAAAGAAAATGCCCCTATTTCCCATGTTGGACATTTTTGTGGTGATGCTGCTTCTTTGTTGGCGCGGTTAACCGCCTCCATAAAGATTTCCTCATTGATTCGGCAGACAGGTCCTCGTGTGTCTCAGCCCTCGGTATCAGAAGCCTCGCTTACGTAGGTGTGTGTGTGTGGGTGGTCCGACTGTTCTGTCATACAGGGGTGACGATGTCATCATGGCTGTGTTGAGTCTACGCACACACACACATCACACATTCTCCAGGGCTGGGGGTTATGATGAGGGGGACGTGATTTATGAACACTTTCAATATGTTCCAGACAAGTTTTCTTTCTTAGCTTTTCACAGGGAAAAGCATTAGTCCCACCACCATGGGTGACTGTAGTGCATCCAAGCTTCGCGATGCACATTATTCATCTTCTTCTCATGAGAAGGAAGAGCACCAAACCCAGTACTTAACCATGGGGCGCTTTGGGTTGAAATGCCGCAGACATTGAGCAGAAGATTTTGTTATGCAAATATTTTGTGAGGCCTCTGCGCAGCTTTTAATGAGAAGGCTACAGAGCCTTGCTTCGCCTGGCTTTGCGTCGGCTGTGAGGCTAAAAACAGGAGGTTGGGAGGAACAGAGAGAAACCCAGACGACAGCAGATGTGGTCGAGCATCCCTGCAGGAAGGCCTGTTGCACAGAACACAGCTGGATAGATTGGAGCATTACTGCTAAAACCCCCCCCAATATTTTTAAGCTGTTATTTGGGCAAATGCTTACTGCAGAATTTGTGGTCATGTTGCTGTGAATGGAACAGCCCAGTCTCAGTGTATTGTGCACTAAGATGTTGATAGACTATAGACAACTGCTATAGCATTTTACCATTTAGTCACTGTGACTAGATTATGTCTTAATAACTTAATCTTCAAGATATGCTTTTCTTATTTAACCATGACATTAACCTTAACTTGCCCTTTCATTAAATTGTTGATGTCCAACAGGTATTTTTTTTTTTTTTTACCAAAATCTGAACCCTAACTGAAATTTAAACTTTTATATGTCATGGAAGAACTGCGAACTCATGATGCAGTCAAATCACTTGTGTACTTGTAATTTAGACCTTGAAGAATATCCTGCTCTTTTTAAAATGTCAGACAACATTTTCTATGTATTGCACCCTGTTCATTAACTGAATCCAGTTGTCATTAGACAGTGACCGGTCTGGCCCTTCTAATTCTACAGCAAGGTAGCAGTAACAGTGGGGATAAATCCAGTAAAAGTCGTGCCAGTGTTATGGTTGGAGGTTACGGTAAGGAGCTCTCTGAATCGCTGTCCAGTTATAGCTCTGCAAACCAGAATAACATGCTGCCTAAATAAGCCAACACACACACACAGAAAACACATGGTTGACATCCTGAATAACAGCTATATACTTTTCACGCAAGAACCAGTGCAGCCTTTTTACTCTCCCATTTTGGGGAATGGCAGCTGCACCGTGGGCATCTTCACCGCAGGGCGGTTATTTGCAGAGACCAGTTTAGGCCTGTTTGTCTCCCAGTCATCCCTCTGGGGCCCCTGGGTAGAATAACTTCAGCCCCGTCCCATTACTGTTTAACCCCACAAAACCCGGTGCAGAGGTGCTCAAACCTGCCTCCCTTCAAAATAAAAGTGAGAAGAGGAAAACAAACCTAGGACATGAAAGTCTTTGATAGCCCACTTCACCCAGTTATGGATGGAGGCACATGCTGCCTGCTTCTTTTCAGTTTTGGGGGGTTAAGAATCTAGTTTAATTTTTGGATACTTGTCATAAACTCACACACTAACTGTAACTGACAGCTGAGTGTTAGAGAAGGAATCTATACAGAATTATTTTAAGCTTAAGTTTGCCAGCAAGATTTCCATTGCCGGACTGTAAATTTTGCAATTATTCACTGCTCTTTCCAGCAAGAGCATTTATAGGTACACATTTGTCTCAGCCAGTCTGCAGAGAAGGACTTTATTTGAACATCTCAATTCACACGTGCACATTTCTCTGAATCACAAAACATGCACATGGACCTCTGAGTCCTCCCTCTGTTTTTTTCATTTTTATAGATATAAATACACACCCAGTTAGTCTGCAGTAAACCAGTTTTTATTGGGACATAAAACCTTTTTCCATCAACACCATGCAACTGCTGCTGCTGCTGCACACAGGGGCATTTAGTAGTTTTATACTGAAATACCTCCACTCTTGCTCCTGAGGAATTTGTCCATCACAAGTTCACTAGAAACACTGAATCACAATCTTCTCATTGTTTTCCTGACTCTGCTTCTGGAGCTCTCGCTTCACTTTCCCTTGCACAGATTACGTATTTAATGTCTAAGAAGTGTGTCCTGAAGGAAAAAAAGGGGGGGTGGAAAAATAGAAGCTTGGCAAAGAATTGAGGTGTATCAAACAAACAGTGGCAATGCCGAAAGCAAAACAAGGTGCGGTTACACAAGTTTTGGATCAAGATGTGCCATAAATACATCCAAATTTAGCTCTGATTTGTAATAGTGGATGACATGGTAACATGCCAAAGATGTCTCCCCAGCTACAAAGACATTTTTCTTCCAAGCAATCAATCTACTGCACGTTGTCACCTTTTCAACTAACAAGTCAAGAGTTGTGTTGATTGGGGTTAGTTGGAAACTGCTCCAAATATACACTGTAAAAAAATACTCTGGCTTGTTTGAAAATATACTAAACGAGCAAACACAGCTTTGCAGTTTTATACATCATTATCACTTAAACCATCATGACGGGTACTAAGATATTGAAACCAGTTGCATGGCTCTGCGGAAAATAACACTGATGATGTCACTGTGATGCCATCAGGGTTATATCGGCCAGGGTTCAGAGACCACAGATATATAACAGACGCCAGCCTTACAAACAAGAGGCTGTGGAGTTAAAAAAAAAACATGGGCAGTGAGGGTTGGTCCTGATGACAAATGCTATTGAGTTGCATTACATGAAGTGCAGGATCCAGTATTATTTTGATCCACATTGGGAAATACAAGTCAGGATATCTCACCCTGTGCTCAGTGTGAACCATTTTTCTCATTAGTCCTCTACCTTTATGCGTAACACTGAGACCACTTTTCTCACCCAACTTGTTTTGGTTTGGCTCAGTTGGACTCTGGTGACCATTTGGTGAAGTTCCATTGAGTTGGTGTGAAAGCTGACGGTAAAACTCTGATGCAGACTAACCAGAAAAAGACCACCAGAAAAGGTGTGTGTGGGACCAGACATTTAAGTTCATTTCAACCAAACCAAAAGGTTTCATCATATAGTTTGGCTCATACGGGAACAAGGGAAGAAACATTGTTGTCTTGGTTTTGGTCCTGCTTGCACTCACCATTGCTTTTTACAAAAGAACCAGGAGGATTAAACTAAAAGATGAGCCAGTTCCGGGCTACTTTCATCCAGCATCAGTGTCACCCACAACTATCCAATGAGCAACCTTTCAGTCCTTACACCCTCATGTTTAGTTATCTTTTCATCTTTTTTATCAGTTGTGCACAAAAAACAGGCCTGAACTAAAAGGAATCCATGCATCATATTTTCCTTGGTCCAGACCAAATTAACTAAAATATGCATGTAGCACTCTAAACCACTGTAATACCACTACAGGGGTTTACAAACGTTAAATCACTCACTAATAAGTAAGGATGATTCAGTGTATAAAGCCCTTTAGTGAGTGGGTGTACTTTTTTATATAGTACACTTCACATGTATGCATTTTAATGTAATGTAATAAACAGTGGTTGAGGGTCATCATGAACATGTAATGACAAAAAGATCAGGAGATCAGCACAGAGATGGGCCTAATACACACTGCCAACGATTAATTATTCAACACTAGTAGGTAGTGTTATTCCATTTTCCAGTGCAGACACTCTCAGACATTCAGCTCTTAGTTTGAGCGTGTCTCTGCTAAAGTAGAATAAAAACTACACTTCTTGCACAAAAAACAGTTGAATTTGGCGTTGTGAAGAAAGTAAGAGGTTGCAAAGATAACCGCGACCTTGTAGGATAACGCCTAATAAAAACTCTGAAACTCCATTATTCACCCGGGGCCTCCGACCTCTACCACCAACTCCCACCAACTGTGGCCTTATCCTAGCTTTGTTTTTTTTTTTAAATCCAATGAAGTTGATTTATTAATTACGATTGTGTGTGTGTGTGTGTGTGCAAAGAAAAATATCACAAATGCTTTGTGTCTGTATCGCGACGATGACGAGTCATGTGACCGGACAGGTCGGGTCAGGCGGTGACCGCGGGAATTTTGTAACAAACTCGGCAGCCAGGTCCAGAAAGACGCTCCTTTAAATATCGTGGAAAACAAAGGCTGGAGCAGTGGAAAGACAACACAGGGGTGGAAAGAAGAAAATGAAAAACCATCGTAACTCCAATTCGCAAAATATACCGTCTAAGATTTGTTGAGCAAAAGTCTGCTTGCTAGCATAGCGTTAGCATTAGCAGTGAGGCTGAAGCGTATGATGCTAACATCAAAAAGGTTGCAAGAGGATGGGGAGGAGGAGGAGGAGGAAGAAGAGGAAGAAGAAGAAGAAGAAGAAGAAGAGGACAGATGACTGTTAGTTCTGCAGGGCATGAGAAGATGCAGCGACACCCTGCGTCTCCCACCGGAACCCGACACCGACACGGAAGGCCTGCGAAGACCCGTGGCAGGTAGGCTAGCAGTTTAGCCCCGGAGTTTATCTATTAAAGTAAGCCATAGTCAAGGCCCAGGCCCCGGCCCCTGTTCACATGTTAAGAACTATTCTTATTGAGATCTGTATTCTGTGTTTTTTACGGTATGTGCGGATTTGAATCATAGAGCTGTCATGGTGGAGTTGGGTACACACTAGTCCAGGCTAACGTGTTGCTGACAGTACTGATGCAGTGACGTGGTGTGAATCCTGCATGGTGGAGCGGATCTGCAGGTGCTGCTGTCCTCCTTCAGGTTGTGATCACAGTGTAAATCCTGTATATGATACAGGTGTTTCCAACAGCCTCGAAGAATTTGTGCTCAGGGACCCCTGCTGTCTTAATCTGGGCCCCTGACGCTGATAAGGGACTCATTTTTTTTCTCATAAAAGATGAGCGATTTAGTCTTAACACTCTTCATTTAATTGCCATATGAGTCACGATCCAGGCAGCTCCTGTTTTGCCATGTCCAGGGATTATCTAATAATGGTACTAGAAAATGAAAACCCTTCTCATCCTTTCTTTACTCCCCCTCCTTTTCTATTTTGTTTCTGTCTTTTATCCCATACTCTCCATCACGTTTCTATATGTATCATCCCTCTCAGCCATATTTCATATCTTCCCTTTGCCTTCTCCGTCTCATCTCTTTCTCCACCTTCTTCCCCTCATCTTCCTCCTCACGCCCACTCTCCCTCCATCTACTTTCCTTTTCTTTCACTTGCTCCTTCTCTCCTTTGCCTCGCTGTCTTTTTGTCCTTTTACTCCACCATTCTTCATCACACTCCCACTCACCCCATCATCTGCTGCTGCTGTGGCGGCTGGGTATTGGGGGATGGGGGGCCGCAGACGGGCTTGGGAGATACTTGTGGTGCCAGACAGACGTAATAAAACAGAAAACCAGAGGGGTGGATAGGAAAATCTATTAAATGGACTTATTCACATCTAATGTTGCACATATTGCGTTTGGGTTCCCTGAATAACATCGTAATTATCCAGGAACAAAACATCAGCCAAAGACACAAAGTTTAATAGGCAGGAAACAAGAGGAGGCGTTTTCACTGCCGAAGCTCGTCTACGGTTTGAATGCGTCTGGCGTGTGAAATTATACAAACGGTCGATTCAAGTTTTCCTGAGCAAAATGAAATACATTTTAAGTATAATAATTATGCGTCTGCCGGTATTTCTGTTTTTTTAATATTGCCAAGCAGCAAGAGAGTGACTCCACTTTAAAAATCACAGGTTTGCTCTGAAGGAGGCATCGCCAGGTTTAGGTTTATTTGTGAAGTTTGATGAAACACTGGCAATTTTCTTAAAAAAAAAAGAAGAAAAACAAGGGAAAGTGAATTTTAAATAAAAATAAGTCTGTGCACAGTGACATCTCAAACATAACAGTGACAGTACTGACATAATGATGTTTATTAAGTTAATGTCTACCATGTTCACATTTTCATTTAGCATCTGAGCGTTCTCATTTGAACTGTTCATTCTGTGGAGAACTTGAGCATCTATACAAATTGAAGGACAGTCCACACCACGGATGCGTTGACATTTCATGCAGAACTTCCTGGTGGCGCTCGATGAAAAATCCTGGGATCGTCAAAAGTCGCCAGGATTCGTTCTCTTGGGAACGTGCATGTGTGTACAAAATTTCATGCAATATTTCAGTCTAGACCAAAGTGGGACACACATCAACAGATTAACAATCACATCCCCAGAGCGACACAGCCAAAGTGGCTAAAAATAGTTGGAAGATTAAGAGAAGTGGAGTGTGTAATCTTTTATCTCTTGTCACTTCATGTGTTTTGTGTTTCTGCCAGTTCTCTTGTCATTGGGATTTTATTATTCAGAGTAGCCATGCCTGAGCTTGTCATCTTGGCAAGCCTTTGTTGTTGTTGTAATTTTGTGATTTATTTTAGTGGTGACATGTTTCATCGCCTCCTGGGGCGGGGATCTCAGCTGTACTGGCTACTGACTGAATGTCTTTTCACGTGATTTTTCACCGTCCGCGTGTGCGTTATCGCTTCACACGTTTTATCTTTGTTTATAAAGTTTTAAGGTATGGCTCTGCGCAGCCTTCGTACTCGGTTTTATCTCGAGGTGAGCGTGCGACGCTTGTGGGCTCTCTGTACGCTCCGGGCTGTGTGAAGGTGGTGGCGCCGCAGGTGGTGGCCGCTGCCGAGGATTTTAATTTGTCTCACTTAACCTCCTCTCTGACAGATGATGCTTGAACAATTAAACCATAATAACGGACCTGTTTTATAGAAATAAATCAAGCATCATTATTCAGCGAGGGCCAGAGAATCCCAGCGACTCTGGGCACTGACACGAGGTGGGGGGGGGGGTCTCATTTCTCTCCTCTGCAGTAAAGTGATAAGTGAGGCTGTCAGAACACTGAAGACCTGCCTGCACAGACAGGCAGCTGTCAGGTTAACACATAGATCATGTTGCTGTGAGCCGCCGTTACAGCCGCTCCGCTTTCCTGCTTATTCACCATGGAAACATAATGCTACAGCTCAGGCGAGGGTTCCAGATTCCTCGCCGAATTAAAAGAAGTTTAAAACATAGATGTCGAAAAAAAAAAAACTTCTTAAAAGGAGGCACTGTTTCCAGGTGAGGTCTGACCGCAGCTCCCTGACACTGCCGAACAATGACTGGAAACAGTAAGCAGGCTCGCAGTGCTGCTTGTTTATGGCATGTTCCTCAGCCAAACAGGCATTGTTTTATTGTTCCTTTACACAATGTGAGTTGTTAAGCCTGAAAATGAACTTCTATTGTATCAACAGCATCTGGTCTTGGTTCACTTTCTGGGAAGAATGAAAAAACATGCATCTGCCGAAGAGCTGCTTTAGTCTTTTCTTTTTTGCTTTTGTCTTTGTTTAAAGTCGGATACACTGTATGCCATAAATTGACAAATGTTTTTTTTTACAGTGCAGTTTGGTGAGACTCCAGCATCATTTTTCAAGTTATCATGTCTTGAAAACAATACAGTATTAAGTTGTTGTTTCCTTTGTAATAAAACTTTTCACATCTGCCCACTCACTTCCATTTTTGCCCTGAGCCAAGAGCACTTTGGTCCCCGAAAAACGAGAGGATCGTCTCACTGCATGCGTTCATCATTTCAGTTAAACTGAAATGATACTCAGCTGTAATGTAGTCATCGCCGTGTTCACGCTCCCGCAGCATCTCAAAATAACTTTCACTTGTCAAAATGCGACGGCAGACAGAAACAGACTGTAAGGGACCAGTTCAGTCCCGTCACTTCCCCAAGCTATAAATCTGAGAGCCGTCTGATCCGATAAAGCTATACATGGAAACGAGCTCCTCTGCAGCCGAGCCTCTTTAGGTAACAGGGGTGACTGATTTTATTTTATTTTTTTTTGTCATCTCTCAGGTATGTATCTCGGCTGTCGGAACAGGTTTGCTCCGCGGAGCTTGGCAGCTCGGCTCTTTTGGGCTCAGCTGCCGGAGATTAATGAGCTGTCAGTGGGGAGAGCGGCGTTAAAAGGCAGCTCTCCCCTGGTCAGAAAAGATAATTACTGTTGATCACTAGTGCTGTAAGAGTACTAACTGTGTCTCCGCTCAGCCTTACCTGACTGTGTGCCTGTCTGGAATTCAGTTCCTCCCCATTTATGATTAACGCATGACAAAACCTCAGATAGTTTTTTTATCGTACAGGAACTCACCGTTCTGCTGCACATGCTCACTCAGCTCAAACACAGGATCCAGGCTCTTTATTTCTACATCCTGTATATACGTTATGTACCTTGCAAAGTATGAGTGTAACTCACAACACTGGGATGATTCAATTCTATGCAAATGAAATCAACTTGATTTAAAGAAATGAATGAACCAGAAAATAAATTTGGGGCTCGGGATCAGGTTATCAGGTTCTGGTTTGGGTTTTGACAGGTTCAGGCTCAAGCTTAACTAGGAGAGAGAGAGAGAGAGAGAGAGAGAGAGACAGGTCAAGGCTCAGTTTTAGATAGAGAGACGGTTTACGATAAGGTTATGATGATGAGACAGGTTTAGGTCAAAGTTAAGCAGAGCGGGTTTGAGCTCAGATGAAGAGACAGACGGAGTAGCAGACTGGGAAATGGTTTCAGGCTCAGGCTGAGACAGAAAGACAAGCTTTTCATAAGGACAAGGTCAAAGCTCAGGCAGAGACAGTGTAAGACTCTACTAAGAGAGAGAGAGACTGGTTCATGGCCAAGTTGAGACAGAGGGGCTGGTTTAGGCCCAGGTTAAAATAGACTGGCTTAAGATAAGGTTAAGATAGAGAGCTGAGTTCAGACTCAGAGAGACAGGCTGAGGCCCCACTGGATGACAGGTGATGCTCAGCATAACCAACGATGAGAGGAAATGTGAGAAGAACACTGATGCTCTCTTTTAATTTTACAGTGCAGAAAAATGTCTCCGGCCTCAGAAAGCATTCCAGTTCCTCGCAGCCGAGTTATGCAGCACAGTTGCCTACAGAGCGTTGCAACTCTGGCATTTTATCAGAGCTGAGTTTGCACAAAGGCTGCAGAGAGTCGGTCCTCTCTGCGGTCGAGCGTGAAGCTTCGGGAAACCTTCGCTTTGTTCACACGCTAAACGCCTCTCAGGAGGAGAAACGAGCTCGGCGCTCCCGCGCACTGTTCTGCTGGATATTATCTGCTGCAGCGCCGATCCATACTGCAAACTGCACGCTGACGGCGCCGGCTGCAGACGAATCGGTTGCTTCCCAGAGGTGTTAAATCATCCAATCAGGCCCTTTTGTTTAGTGCAGGTCAACGAGGCGAGGGCCGGGTTTCATCTGGGGCAGAGCCTCACTGTGCTCCTTTGAGCGGCAGCTTTTTAAACCACTCACTTCTTCCTTTTTTTTTTATCCGTCTTTTCACGTCTTCCCTCTCAGGTGACAGCAGCGTGTCCCCCCCCCCGCGGCTCAGAAATATGAATGTAACGAGGGAGAGAAGACTCAAAGAGCGTACGCCGGAGCTGCCGCATGTATTCGTTCTCTGCACAATTGATATGTCAGGCCCGCACGTCAAAACGCAAAGTGCTAAAAAAAAAAACCGTACAACTTCAAAGTCAGTGATTTTTCTCGAACGCTTGCGAGTCTCTGTGTCTGCAGTGTAAACAGCTTTTTTTTCCCTCTTTCCTTTGCGCATCTTCCTCTCACAAGTGTGCCCCTTCTTCTTTGTTTGTGACGGTGTTTTCCTCTGCTCTGGCCGACACACACACACACACACACACACAGCGCCTGCGACGTTATGAAGCTGGTTTTGTACTATTAAAGAAGCAGAGCCGCTCCTTTCCCTGCGCTGCATCAACCCATATAAACCCCAGCACTGACATCAAACTGCATCGATCCCTCTTCATGTGGCTTCTCCACAGCCGGCCCTCGCTGCACACACAGATGCAATTACTCCACCGCCGACGTGCTTTTCATGTGGCGAGAGCCTCCGCTGATTGATTTACTTCATCTTTCGACCGGACTACGATCGGTTTGGATGTCCTCAAGACTGGAGCGGTTAATGGATCAAACTTGTCTATGCGCTCTTACAACGTGTGAAGGAATTCACACGTTGGAACCCGGGACGTCCAGCGCAGCATCTGTACAATAGTACAGTACATTTTTTAAATAGATTTACTGACTTCTATGACATTTAACATCTCAAAACAATGCAGTTAACGTGGGAGGAACGGATGAAAGAGAGATACTGGGTTTGAGAATTCCCTGAAAATCCCCTTTGCACTGTGCTGTCTGAGAGAACCGTGAAACGCTGAGTCGCGCAAAGGGCCCCAACGCAGCAGAGATGACGCATAACGCGCTGGTGAGCTTGTGTAAAGCTCCTTTTTTTCCCAATTTGTTTGCGGCCCTCTTCCCCCCAACCACGCCCGGCTTCATTTAGCAATCCTCCGTTTCTTTTGAGGTTATTCAATGCGCAGTTTGATGTGGGTTTTTTTTAAACTGACATTGTGTTGCTGTGGTTCAGCACGCACCATGTGACCGTCCTTTATTATTACAGTATTGTCTGACACAAAGACTTTAATAGACCCATGTCGCGCACACTGCTGTGCAATGACCCTGTAAGACTGCTGTTGCGCAATCCATTTGTTTTCCGTTCGACGCCGTGGACGACGAAAGATTAAAATCTCATAATAACAAAAGAAATTACAGGTTGGGTCAAAGAACAACAAAGCTCAGATCTGATTTATGTGGCATGCTCGATTTACAACATGACAATAACTGTGACTGTTTCACCTGGAACGCAGCCGTGTTCCATAAACACATGCATACCCGCCGTGGATGGGTGTCATGCTTTGCCTCTCCGTTTTTTACTCTCTGCTTTTTGTTCCACGGCGTGCGACGCACTTTCACCAACACGTTTTCGGATCCTCGCTAACCTGCAGTCTTACCGGCGAACGGATTCTGTGTTCTTCGCGTCCGTCCGCTCTGCCACATTCCGACACCGTCCGCCCCGACGTGCCGCCCCTCGCCCTAAACGCGAATCCGCAGCTGAGCGTCTCGGCGCGGCCGCGTTTACACGGGGGCGAACTCCATCAAAACATCCCGCCGGGGGTCTCAGGTGAAACAGCTGCCGAACATCACGTCAGCTCAAACTGACAGAAACCCAGAAATCTTTCAGCGCGTTGCAATATAAGATCCAGGATCACGCTCAATTTTTCATTTCGCTCTCTCCGCGACCCCGCCGCGTTTCTGGCGAACAGCGGGTCATCGGTTCAGCACATGACTCTTGGAATTGGTTGCTGGCAGAGCGTCCAGCGTTATTAACTTCGGGCACGGACGGCAATATGCCCCCTCGCCAGGAGCGGCAGCGGCTGACTGGGAGATCCTCGGCTGCCGGAGTCGTACGCGTACATGACTTCCTCTAATTAAGGGCGGCAGTAACAGTGCAGAGTAACTAGTGACTGCGAGAGTCGGGCTGAAGCACGTGTGTGCGCGCACACATGCAGCTACATCTCCAGGCCGATGAGCGCGGGGAAGATCTGAGGCCGCGGGGCTCCGGGAGGGCGCAGCTCCTCCAGAGCGATGTTTGTCTCCGTATCGTTTGTCTTCCCTAAACGTCGATGTATTCTTCATGAATTAAAGAGTTTCCCTTCCCCCGCGTCTTTGTTTTGGCAATTAAATTTGCTCGAGTCATGAAAACGCTCACTAAATACCTACGGTGAAAGTCGCAAGCGCGGGATCAAAGGGGGTTACGAGCGTCGTCAGACAACAGGCGCAAACAGCGGGTTTGATTTATTTCTGATGACCCGAAGGCTTTCGAGCAACCTCAGATCCGTGGGTTGGATAATAGCTCACCGGTGAAGCTAGATATTTGAGGTGCCGCCGCCGCCGCCGCCAACCCACATGCGTGCACGAGCAACAAATCTGGCTTCTTGAAATACTCCCAGAGAAATTAGCTGTTGCAGGCGCGTGCAGCCAAGAGACGAGGGTATGCGTGGGTTACTGGGTGTAGTCCGGGTGTGTGAATTAGTGGCGGCGGCGTGCAGTTTTTTCGCTCCTCTTTCTTTTCCTGCAGCGTTATATTGTTTTCGGGGCTTTAAATAAAGCAACAGCCGCTGCAGAAGGGCCTCGCAGCTCCTGCGCTTTTAAGAGCGACGGGCAGAGACTTGCAAAATATGTAATTACCGATGTCTTAACAGCAAGCCTTCTCATTTTGAGTGTCTGATTAGTGCCTCGCAGTGCGCGTGAAGGGGTTCGGGGAGACCAGGATTTACAGCCGCAATTAAAAGCCTGACATCCGTGGCGGGATTCGATGACCTGAAGGGCCCTGATACGTCCCGCTGTCCACCAGCACCCCTTCTCCCTTCTCTGGTGTGTATTCCAACACGTCTAATAAAACCAGGTAGTCGGATGTCGTGCAAGAAATTATAAACAGACACAAACAAACCTTTTTTTTTTGTTTCCATACACATGTAAGGGATTCATGGAGCTTTCAGGGGGCAGTTTGTCGCCGACTGCTTCAGGTGCCACGAAGGAGAAGTGCTTAGTTTAGAGATTCCTAACTAAGCTAAACATAAGTCGGCCAAACCAAATTAACGAGCCAGCGGACGGAGAGACTCGAAAACGCCTCGGCGTCACATGCAGAAGGCCCAGCAGAGGTTAGCGCGCCTCAGCGCTCTGTTAATTATTTCTCACTGCTGGTATTTCACACCTGTCAGGGAATGTCGGTGCAGGCCCGGCAGCCGGCAGCTCAGCCGGGGCGTGATTGATATCTGAGGTTATTCCTCTGTGTCCCCCAACCCCCGCCCTCGCCCAAAGGCGTGGCTGCGCAACGAGCCGCTCCGTCTTCCTCGTCGCCTCCTCCGCTTTCTCCGGTGCGAGAGCTCCAGCTCTTCTCTGCCGGTAGTTCTGGCGCACCGTGAACGCCTGGAGGAGCGTGAGCGAGCACGTGCAGGCATGCGTGCTTGCGTGATTCAGTGTGCGCACACACACACACATGCTGCAGGTGACCCAGACACTCCCTGCGTTATTGATTTCATCTCTTAAATCCACCTCAGCCGGAAGGAGGCCGGTTAAACAGCGATTATTACTCCAGGAGAAGGAGCAGCCAAAACGTGGCCCGGCGCACTGGCTCCAGCCCAGTGCGTGGCTCAGAGCCAACATTTGGATCATGTTCGTAATGTTTTGTCTCGCAGAAAGCCAAGTAGCGGCAGCAGCGGGGAAACGGCTGCATTTGAGAAAGAAATTTTCATCGACGCAAAGGAATGAGAAAGCTGTGATGAAACCTCTGCGTGTCTGAGACGTGACGTCGGACAACTTGTTGACTCGCTCCTCCGGTCTGGGGAGAAACTCCCCAGCCTGCCAGCTATCGCTGTCAGCTGTTTCTCACTAGGAGCGACGCCTCGCACGGCAAGCGCTGCTCCCGAAGCCTCGCGTCGGAACGGACAGGAAAACCACCGAGCGAGGCCATCCAAGTGAAACGAGCGATCCGAGTCCAAAATCTGATAACCAAATCCAAGAGTATGAAAACAGCACGGAATAAAGGGAACAAAGCGGCAGAAAAAAATCAAAAAAGGCGAAAATAAAACAAGTAGAAAAATCCATAAATTGTGCAATAAAATGCAAACCGGGGTTATATTTCATTCATGCACACAGTGTGGTCGCACGCGTGCAACGTCGCTGCGGGTAAACGTGGCAAAAACATACGGTTAATAGGTAATAGCTGCCCAAATCAAAAACATTCACCAACACAGTCACGCGGGCCGAAGTGAGGTCCTAAGATCAACAGTTCTGTCAAACCTGAGAGCGGAGAGTCGTGCGCCGCGCTGCGACCAAGGTGCTTTTCATTAAGGCTGGTCGGCGCCAGAGCAGCGGCGGCCTGCGGTCGCGCTGAGCGGATGGCTCAACTCTGAGCTGTGGCTTCACTTCGTAGTTTGGTAACGCACAATTTACCAGGTATTTGTGCACGAAATGAACCAACTGCACCAGTTATGAATCCGCATCTGTGAACGTCAGTCGGAATGTGCTTCTGCAACAAACCTGCCAACTTTAAAATCTGAACGTGAAACCTTTGTCCATTTCTTTTTAATTTAAAAAGTTTCAGTACGCAATACAATACAAGCAAGTGACATGTTCTCTCCAGGCGTGTGTTGTTATGAGAGTGATGTTGGTTTACCGACAGATCTCATCAGTCAGGTACAGATGTTGGCAACATTTCAGCTTTTGTTCTTTCTGACAGGCCGGAGCTGGAAACTTGCTCTGCTTGTCAGATGTGAAGATTTTCAGCTTTTCTCTGTTTTGCGTAACAACGTCGGCGGGTTTTTTTGTACAACTAAAGTCTAGGGTTGAAACAATTCGACGCCATCCCCGCGGGCCCTGGCGCATTACATTTGAATGGATGATGAAGAGCTGCAGCTCAGGTGTGAATGCGTGTCACGCGGATGATTTTGCGTGCGTTTTTTGCGAGTGTGTGTGCATGCTCAGCGCCCCTGCCCGGCTGAATGATGGCTAAATAAAGGCACGGGAGAGGAAAGACAGGTTAAAGACGGCGTGCAGCTCCACAGGCGGACCGGGGTCTATCTTTGAATAGCGGCAGTCAATCGCTTCAGTAAATCCAGCAGGATAGAAACATAATACTTGCGGGGTTTGTGGGTGGGGTGGGGTGGGGGTGGGCTGACTGACACTAACACCCTCTCCTCAAAGATCCTTTTTGTCTTTAAGCGTTCAGCGGCGGACGGAGCAGAGCTAACAGGCTGCTGCCGCGCTCAGCCGAGCAGTTGTGAAAACACACGGACCCCGGCGCCAGGGATCTCGCAGCGCTTTTCGGCCCAAAACCCAGAAGCTCTGGCTGAGAGCGAGGGGTCTCGGAGGGGCCAGCGGGGGGGGCGAGAGTGAAGACGAGGGGTTGGAAACGGAGGAAGATTATTGTCCAAGGCTTTAATCGGGTTTCTGAGGCGAGGCTCAGCGCCTTTAAAGGGGGGAGGTCTGGAGTGGAGTAATACTGGGGTCTGTCTGGAGTGTGGAACTCCTGTCAAAACAAGCTATCGTGAGAATGCAAGGCCCGGTGATTGGAGGGCACGGGGGGGTGGGGGCAAAAAATGCAACCCGCAAGACCAATAGAGTTTATATGAAATAAAAACGTGCTGAAGATTGGATTTGCAGTGATCAGTTTGAACCAGGTTGAAAGAAATGTGAATGTAAACGGCCTCGACGAAGCGTGTTACCCAACATGGTAATAATACAGACTGGATCCAAAATAACGTGGGAGTCGCTGATTATACCACCGTCTACCAAGGAAGTTGCTGTTTTACACAGATTAACTGAGCAAAACGTATGAGTTACATGTACAGCAGCTTTGAACCAAAGCCATTTACATGATCGTTAACGTCCTGGACTTGATATAATCTCAGATTCGACATATTCAGTGAATTTTGCCCTTAAATCTAGCTACATTTTGACTGTACTCGCTTTATTTTGCTGAAAGTCAAAGTATTGTGCGATATTGAGATTGTCGTCTTGCAGGTTCATCATGTATGCAGGGAGGAATTCCTGGTTCGCTGGATTAAACGGAGCCAAACTCGCCAAAAGACGCTCACGTTAACGCCAGGATGCGTCTGAAGCGCTCTGCCGAAGTGCTCTCAAAGCTCTTTCTATTACTGCGGGTTATTTGCGGTCCCCTATTTTGGATGCGACCTATTTATGAGCGACGCGTGTGTTTGCGCCGTCCTCTCGCCCCCGCAGAAACACTCGGGTTACTATGCCGCGGTAATTACCCTCCCCGCTTTTAGCTGTCATAACACAAAGTGTTTGGACTCGGGGGAAAACGGACGAGGCTGTCGCACCGAAAACAAAACCGCTGAGCAGACATAGTAACCGGTGTTTAACTGCAGCGGGAGGGAGCGCGAAAGCAGGCAAACGTCCGCTCGCGGCAGGCAATAATAAGGAGAGGACAGGCGGGTGGAGACAAATGTGGACAGTACAGATGTGTGTGTGTGTGTGGGGGGGGGGGCGGGGGACTGACTGAGTTTTTACGTTCTGAGAGACACACTGAAGATGACAGGGGCAGAGCAGGAGCTGGAGTTTGACGGCGGCTCGGACCTGAGCTCATCGGGGCTGAGGTGCCGTTACTCAGGCCGTTCGCAGATGATGGATGATCCACGCCGGCTCTGACCGGGCTTTGAATCAGCGATAGCGTCTGAACAAACCACATCACAGTAAATCCGGCGCGGCGCCGTGTCTGGAGAAGCAGATACCACTTCCGATCGCTCTCAACGCTACGCGCTGTTTCCAGGTGCTCGCCAGGAAAAACCACAGCGCCGATCCACTCTGTGCCACAGTTGACCAACTGGTTGTTGTCTGACAAAGGCGGAGGCGATGTGACGTCGTGGCGAACCCCTTCAGGAGGAAGACCGTGTGGACGGATGCCAGAGCTCAGCAGGGAGAACGTTCTCCTCACTTTCTCATCAGTGTTCTCTCAGCACCAGGCAGAATCGGGCAGATAAATAAGTTCACTTGAGCCGACAGGAAAAAAAAGCTCCCAAACGCCTCAGTAACATGCGTCTTCTGGGTTTATGCCGATTCCTGTTGAGAGGATTGTAGACTGTAAAACATGAGTAATCAATAAGAAGACCAGTCAGAACCAGCCAAAGGCGGCACAGATACTGGAACTCGTCACCTGGTTTTATAAAGTCATCGGCTGCGCTTCATTTCATTTCATCCAGTCGGAGGTTTCCGTCAGCTCTGACTCATCTCAACGCACACGCAGACGAAAATACCGAACAGGCGGAGGTGAAGCGGCGAGGATAAAGCAATCAGTCTGAACTTTTCGACAACAACACGTAGGGGGCATAAAGACCCCGACGTTTCCTGTTCCTGTTGTGGTTCCAGTCGTGCAGCTTGTGCGTGCGTCTCTTTATTGCAACTCATCAGGCAGACATGCAGACTGTGCCGCCGTGAACGCTGCACTTACATGCTGCCGTCTTATCTCTTCTTCTTTCATTTCCAAGTACATTAAAGCCCAATATCACCCCCCCTCCCCGTTAAAGGACCGTCCTCTCCTGTTTCCAAGGTAACCGCCAGCTGCCGTCCCCGTGAACCTCGCTCACAATGCAAAATAAATACCCTTACATGTTTTTGTATGGATTTCCCATTAAGGTTAGCCACCACCATCGTTAATCACACCATTACCCCCGGGAATGCTGGGAGAAATTGATTTTCACTATTGTTGTCGCGATTGCTTTAATGAGACAGTTTTTTATTATCAGCTAATGAAGCTCACTTGTTTGTTGGAGTGAAATTAGCTCCATGATAATTGTACTGTTTTGTCCCGTTGGCTGATTGAGCTCTGTCGTTTCAACACCGCACGGAATCACTGAAACGTTTGACATCGCTGACACCGTCGTATCCGCAAACTTTCTGCGTGCTGAGTGGGCGTTTTTGTTTTGTTGGGGTTTTTTTTGAAGGTAGCAACCTGTCCCCCCGGGGGCAGAAACGCAGGCACTCGACACGCGCAAAGAATTTAAAGACTGTCACATATCCGGTCCAAGTGCTGCGTCGTTATCCACCTCCGCTCCTCGACGCTGATAAAACCTGTAAAGAGGTGGGAGGGTTGAAGGTCGTACTCTGAAGCCACGCATCGTTTACGCTCTGCTTTTTCACTGAGAAAAGAAATTACTCGACGCTCGCTCATTGCCACCTGAACCCTCCAAAGCTCAGCTCTTTGCAGCCCCATACCTTTCAAGAGTTTTTGCGGGATTTATACGAGGCGTCGGTGTTTGGTTTCCAGTAGCTGGTTCCATGTCAGATCCACTTCCCTGTTGGCATAGATTAGACAAACTGTGTTGGATTCTCACAGGATATGACCCCCGCACACACACATACACACACACACACGGACTTTGTCACTTCTCACCGCTCCTGCGGCAGCCGGAGGTCACCTGACGGTGAAATGTGATGGCGGGTCGTCAAGAGCTGGCTCGCTGTGGTCTGTTTACAGGAGGACGTCACTCGGAGATGGCGACGCCCACTCGGTTTGACTGACAGGCAAATAAAGCGCAGAAACGTCAAGGAGATTATCTCTGAGCAACAAAGACAGAGACCAAACAAAACAGGAACAACAAACGCCGTGCGTCACCTTGAAGCAAATGAAAGGAATTACAGCCGCACAGAAAATCTGTTGCATTATTAATACATTAATCAAATAAAATATGCATTTATTTGCATTGCGATGAGCGAGGAAAGGACCCATACATGTTTATTAATATATTCCATGCATTCAAATAATTGGGCTTTTTCATTCTCTCCATGCAACGAAAAGATTTCTCTTTCGTTTGAACAGGAGCTTCAGCGGATCCTCTCCAAGTAATACTGGTAGTCCTCGCCTGCGCACACTTTCCCACAAGTTAGCCCATAAAGTGGAGAATGTGCCTAATCCCGTGCAGAGTTATGACATATGGCCAGTGGCTTAAGTGATCTGGGGGCCATCTTAAGATGTAAGTGGAATGCTATTCCCAAAGGGCAGCGGGAAGGTAAATAAAGGAGACAATGCTCAGCAGATATGGGAAAATATTGACACGGCTGACCTCAGTGCTCAACTGATTAAGGCCAGTAACATCTCGCAGCTGTTTACCTAACAGCTACCACTTCTTCTCTCTTCTTCTTCTTCTTTTTTTTTTTAAACGTGGGCTTCAAATTCTCCACACATTATCTTCGGGGAAAATTCACTGCGCGAAACTCATCAGTCGCTAAAGCGAAGAGATTCCAGCCGTAAGAGGTATCACCGGGGGGATTCGTTAATTTGCAGTGCCCCATTATTTTTTGGAAATGAAGTTTGGGAGACGCCCTCCTGGGCAAAGAGATGAAAGTTAATTTAGATAAATTCACTCTTACCAAAACCTTCTTTGTTCAGTGTCCTCAGTAAATGTCCCCTGTGGAGTCTTTGGATACTAGTGGCGCTTAAAAGCGGTGGGTGGATGGATGGATGGATGAGTGGATGGATGGATGGATGGGTGGATGGATAGATGGATGGGTGGATGGATGGGTGGATGGATGGGTGGATGTATGGATGGATGGGTGGATGGGTGGATGGGTGAATGGATGGGTGGATGGATGGATGGGTGGATGGATGGGTGGATGGATGGGTAGATGGGTGGATGGATGCCACAGTGTTGGTGGTAACAGTTTGGTTTGATCATATTGTTCGCATCACAAGTCCTGTCAGCCCATTTCATCATAAACTTTTTTCCACAGAGTAAACATCAATTAAAACAAAATAGTATAATACATCATATTTTACTTTTGAACCAGACATAGTTAACAATATGTATTTGGTGAAGGCTTTATTTAACCTGAAATGCTTGAAAACGGATTGAAAAAAAAGTGGACTGACATTTGCTCTCAGCTCTGGGTAACAGCTGGTTGGGCAGTTCATTGATCAGGTATTTGCGGACATTAAATGCAGGTCTGGAGCTCTTGCTGCGACGTTGCAGCTTGAACTCCTCCGTCACCTCCGCGGCAGCTTCGCTGACACCAGCCTGGGTGTCTGACGGGGATGTGGTAATGAGATCAGCTGCATTTCTCCTGGTTTATGCAGCCAACACAACGCCATTCTCACTCTTCCACGCTCGCCAAAACTGCTGTGAGACAAACTGATGAATGCGGGCGGCGGCGAAACTTATGATCTCATACGCCCTGTTCTTATACGCGCTGCTGATGGATTGCATGTGTTTCTCTCCTGACCTGATGATCAGTACAGATCAATACTCAATAACTCCTCTGTTTGTTTTTTTTTCTCAGAGAGGACTCAGAAGGACAAAGTGCAGTCACGACAGAAATGTGGATATTAAGGAATAATGCCTCAAGAAAGGGAGATGCAGAAAAAACCCTATAAATCAAATATGGATTACACACACACACACACACACACCCTTCAGAGAGTTCTGAAATAAGAAGCTGGAGCCATTTTTCATCCCTGGTGTTGATTTAGTGTCGTGGTTTGGTCTTTTCTTTACCAGCTAAGTAACTAACGTCCTGAACCTGAGCAGAGTGCCGCTGTGAGATTTGACGTTGTCTACATGAGACTAACGGGGATTACAGCAGAGATTACCGCCCGCTTTCCAGTCTCGTCTGTCTCCATCGTGAGCGAGCTGCAGATGTGACGACACAGAGGTTGTAAAGAACCATCGGGGGAGAAATTTTGGGGGGTGGGCGTGTGTGTGTGTGTGTGTGTGTGTGTGTGTGTGTGTACTTCACAAACTGGGTTGCACTGCGGTTTTAAAAGAGACGTCTCTACTTGACAACCTGCTCCTCCTCACTGTTTCAGACGGTTCTTCTCCTTTACGCCTGTTTTCTCCGGTGGCCTGGGACTGATAACGAAACCCCCTTTAAAACACACACACACACACACAAACACAAACACACAAGTTCCCTCGGTTTCACTTGCCTGCACACAGCATGACACACAGGCACCAAAACACCCACATGCAGCCCTGCGCACACTTCAGCATGCATCATATCGAGCAAGAAGCACGAGCACACACACACATGCAGGGAGGGAGGAGCCGGCACTAAAAGACTTGTAATTTGTGTTTTGCCAACAAAGACTGGCTAATCCTGCAGCGGGCTTTGTCGCAGCTGCTATTGTGCGTTTGTGTGGTGCGTGTAAGGGGGTGAGAGAGGGAGCGAGAGAGCTGGAGGAAGCAGAAATGCGAGGCGCAGAAAAAGAAGAGAAAACACCGGGGAAAGTGTGAAGAAAGAAGACAGAGCTGCGCTCGATCTGCTGTGTTTTTGTTTTGCTTTTATTATCTGTGAGTGTGTGTGTGTGTCCCTCTCCGTCCCAGCTGTGTGTGCATATCTGTGGGGGGTTGGAGTGTGTATTCGTCGCCTGCCCCTCCTGCAGTTTTCTGCATGACAGAGCTCATTTCGGGCCATCTCCTCCCCTTCCCATGGCCTGTCCTCCTCGGACCTCTGCTCCTCAGGCAGCCCGTGGCGCGGAGGGGTCGCGGGGGTCGCGGGGGCCGGGGAGGGGAGGGCCCGCAACGCTTGTTGGACTCATTTAGCTTAAGACGGAGATGAGCTCTCTGATATCTGCCGGGGGGCCTCGGCCGAGTCGAAATAAAGTCACCAATGTGTGACAGGTGGAAAGGGAGCGAGCTAATAGCTTTGGAGCGGTGAGGGGCTTTTCTCCCCCCCCCCCGCCCATCCCAGCCCATTCACAGACTTAAAGAAACCACTGAATCAGGCTTACCTTTAAGTGACAAAACAGAGACGCAACCCGGCGGGAGGCTAATCAGAATTAGGCAAATTCATCAGCTGTCACAAAGGCGAAAGCGCAGGTATCACAGAGCCTATTTGTCTTTCATCCTGAGCCCCAGAAAGTTTCACTGTATCACATCTTTTTTTTTTCAGGATTCACTGACGGGCCTCGGCGCAACTGACAAGTTTTGGGGTTTTTTTTGTTACGTTTGGGCCTTTTTCAGCGGAGCCGCTCTTGGCAAACTCTCCCCCCCGTCCGCGAGCAGAGATGCTAATCCGCACGTGGAGCCGAGCGCTTGCGCGCCGATGGCACGTGACGGAGCGCGCAGGTGCGGCCGTGGGCATGTGCGAGCAAACAGATGTGCAAAATACGATTTCAACACTGCAGCGGCACGTCTGCCGGAGGGGGCGGGGAGCAGCCGCGCTCATCGCTTAGCGGAGATGTAGCAGTGAGGAGCGGGACGAGCGGACTCTGACCGATCAATAAGCGTCCTGAAGACGCAGTCAGACTCTTTGTTTTTAACTGAGCAAAACATGTTGCACGAGAACATGGAAATTTCTTGGTTGCACTCTTTAAAATATATTGTATATTTTAATTTTTGAACCCATAACCTTAAAACCAGGTTCTTCAGCTGACAACAGCAGTTGTTACAGTGTAACCAAAGAAAAATGCTCAAAAAAATAAACGGACGAAAATAAAAGTAGATGAAATAAAGACAAGGAGAACATGTTTGTTCTGGTGAAGAAAAAAAAATTGTACAGGAGACAAAGTACATTTACACACTTCAAGTGGACATGAGCTGACAGGCTGCATTTCAGGGGGCCTCCCGAGCCGCCTTGGCTCTGACACCGAGGCGTTCGCCTGAGAACATCGGCCGGATTGGAGTTTGAAAATAAAAGCACGGCATGCAAATTACAAGTGAAAAGACGTTTGGAGGAAGACCAACCAACCAACCGTGAATTTCTTTTAAAAACCTCCCAAAGCCACAGGAAAACAAAAAGCACTCGCCGCACAGCCCGCCAGCCGCGTGAATACCTACCTGACGAGAGCGTTTGCACTGAGTTGCGTAACGCCTCATGAGGACGGCTCGTCTCGCACGCGGCCAGCTCACGTCAGGCTCTTCCCTGCCTCCGCTTGACAGATCTGGGCCACCTGAAGGCAAGCGATGATTGATGGACGCCGCGACACACCTGTCGTCCGCCGGCGACGCTCCCTTCAGGTTCGCCTGCTGAGCGCAGGAATGCAGGTGAAACCTCCTCCCACCTCCTACGCCTCTGCGCCCGTGCGCTACCGTCTGGAGGCGACTGTAAGCATGACTGCTGCCGCCGCTTCCTGTTCCTGAAAGTTTCTGCACCGTGTTGTCCTGTCTGATCCTTCCAAAGCGTGGAAAAGCAACAAAACTGACGCCGGGTGCCGGCTGGGAGATGGGATGCAACGCAGCCTTCCGCCAGCCCAACCTCCCACTTGGGGAGATTTTGCATTGTTAAACACCAACTTACTGTAGCGTGTGGTTTTCGAAGGGTTATGACAAACGACCACCCTGCCGCTTTTCTACGAAATGCAGTACTTGAAGAAGGTCGAACATCTTTCCCCCCCCGAAAAACCCCGTACGGGCCCCTCGTGAAATACTTGTGCGGTGGCGCCAGGGAACAGCCCCGGCCGCGTAAACTGAGGTCAGGCCACCGTAGCGCTGTGTGTTGGGTCGCATTGTTTTCTTCTTGTGCGGACGCGTTCCTGCCCACAGCCTTGTTTGTATGTGCACGGCGCTGACTGATGCACTCGAGCCGCTCTGCTTGAAGTTCATCGGTTACGGGCCCACGTCGGGAAATTTTGGGGGATTTTTTGTTCGTCTCCGTCGGAGCCCAAGTTGAGTGAGAAGTGGCGACGGGGGCGGGTCACGGGATCCGGTTCATGCCGAGCCTGAACTCACGCGCCTCGTTCTGTTTAAACAACGGTTCAGGAATGAGCGCGGCGCAAAACGCTTGTCGACAAAACAACGCGACAACGAGGCCTTGTGTCCCAGGTAACATCTGCTTTGATTGGCAGATCGTAAATCAAGTCAGCCGCCTCCGTGCCCCGTGCGCCACCTTCGCCTGGGCTTTTTTCTCCTCTCTTTTTTTTTTTTACGAACAAGTCGGACCGGCCGCGCGAGCTTCTCCAGTCATTAAAACGCCCACGTGTCAGCCGAGAGAGCGAGGGGGGGAAGAAAACTCTCGCTCTTGTCAGATGAAGGCAACGTATTCTCTAATGCGCTGGTGAGATAAGAGCCGGTAGTTGAAAGGGCGCCACGTTGCAGCGTCGTCGTGGGAGAAAGCGGCGCCCGGTGCTCCTGCCGACAGCCAGCGTCGCCTTCGTTTGCGGGTGCGAGCGTACAGGACCCCCCCCCCCACCTGTTCCGTCACCTCGGGGCTCCGTCGTCACAGCTGTGTCGGCGTGTTAGCGCTGACCCGCGCTCACGTGCAGATGCTTCTTCTCCTGCTCTCTAGAACCCGTCTCCTCCATCTCCCCCCTCTATCTTTGATTTCAAGCCCTTCGGATGTTGCAGCAGCTTTTTGATGTCGGCATGAGACCGAGGGAGCGGTTGTGAAAAAAATAGCGGGCTAAAAATAGCCTTTGGATGAGTAATGGACAGAAAATAGCCTTTCATCTGTCTTTGCAGCAGCGCACCCTTTTTTTTTTTTTTTCTCTCTCTTCTTCGTTGACAGATGCAGAGCGGGAAAGCCTTATCGCTGATTTATTAGTACAGGCTGAAGCAGCGAATGGGGTCAGAGGTCGCAGCCTGGCCGAAGCTCTGAACCCCTGACACTCTCTCCTTTGAGGAAAAGATGTCCAGCAAGAAGTTTGCTCTTTTCTTCCATCAGGCTGAGCAGCAAGTAGCAAAGCCTGGATGCTACGCTCCACGTTTCTACACTTCCTCTGGAAGTATACATTGCATGTCTTTAAACAGTTCACCTAAACATGTGACAGGAAGTGCTTTTGTGTACAGTGGTTTGCAAGCGACGGGGCTGGAAAGCAAATCCATCGAGAGAAAAGCAAACCTGCCTCTCTGACTCCAAACCTGTCCATAACCAGTTTCCTCGGGGTCCAGTGGGTTCAGTCACGTGACAGCGGGTCATCTACTTTTTGGCGATTTCTAAGATCGACCACAAATTGCATCGCCGATGCGTTTCCCGACGTGAGGTTTGCGCCGCTCACACTCACCTGCCTCTTTAATGCCACTTACCTCCGCCTCAGCTCCGCAGCTCTGTCGCTGGACCAGCAGCAGCCTCGGGCGAACGCCTGCGCGTCGCTACCCGCTCTGATAACGTGAGACGAGGAGCAGAAGAAGAAGAGGGCGGCTGAGTTTACGTAAGCGCAGCAGCTCAGCTCTCACCCCCCCGCTCCACGTATGTTCGCGCGGTGAAATGTATAGTCTGCTGTCTGCTGTGCGTCTTAAAGCTGCCCCCGGCAACTGGACACAAAGTCCTGCTAACTTTACACACGCGTCGGTTTTAACAGTTTCAGATTAGTTAAAGAGGAACGTTGGAATAAAGGAAGGACGGAGAAAGCCGGGGGGGGGTGTATGGAGGATGAGAGGCATTAGATAAGGAAAGAATGGAGAATTAAAGGCAGGAAGGAGCTAAAGAGGAAGCAAGGAAGAAAAATGAAAGCGATAAGAGGGACGTGAGCTGAGAAATAGTTTTTTAGAAAGATGTAGTAAGAGATGAGGAAGAGAAAACCACCTGTCAATCTCGGTGAGTGCGCCTGACAGCTGAGTTTGACTAACTCAGCTTTTTGAAGCCGTTCACTTCGCCCAACTCACAGTAGTTCTTGGCTCTTCTTCTTGTTGTGATCTATTTTGGAACAGGCCGTGTGAGTAGTGAGGAAAAAAATAAAAATAAAACAAACTACAGTCTCTCCACCGCCATCTCCACCTTGATTCAATAAAGTTCAATAAAGCTGCTTCTTTTTTCCCCCTCTCTCTCCCCCCCTCTCTCTGTCTGGCCGGCAGCGAGGCAGTCGGCCAACTCTCGGAGCCACCCTACAGCTGATACACAGCAGGCCGCGCCTCGCTCCGTTTCTTTTTTTTTCCCTCCTACCCCGTGCTCCTTGCCAAGCGCTGGCAGCTGCCTATTTAACCAAGATATCACTTGACGCGCAGGTCTGACGATTAGATAACGCCGCTTTTTTTTTTTTTTTTTGATCGGGCTGCGGAGAGAAATCCACAGATCCGGCCGCTGCTTTTATCCGACTCTCCCCGTCCTTACAAATCTTCCCTTTTATTTGCTGCCACTCAAACGCAGAAGCTCGGGCTCGGTGTGAGGGCCAGACGTTTAGCTGGGAGTCTGGCCTGTTCCCTCTTGTTTGACTTTTGTCTGGGAGTTCAGTTGAAATATAAATGCATATGTGTGTAATGCCTCTCCTGTTTATTCCCTGTAAACAACAGATTCACCCTCAGTTCTCCGGGAAGAGAAGGCAGCTCAGGAGAAAATAGGAGGGCTGCTTTTTTTTGGACTCTTTGAGTTTTATTTGTTGGTGTGTGTGTATGTGTGTGTGTGTGTGGGGGGGGGGAGTTACAAATGCAAACACAGCTGAGGGCTTGTTTTGTTTGCTCTGTTGACTCTGAGTTTTTACACCTCAGCTCATAATCGGAGCAGAAGGGCGGCAAAGCCGGAGCTGGAAGCGGAGAGGGACGGGGAGAGAGTGCCAGGGCCCGGACGTGCAACAACCGGCCACTGTGTGCTGGGACAACAGAGAGAGAGGATTTGGCACCTCGGCGCTTTTGTGCCAAACCACCTTTGAATGGCAGCAAATAATCTTTAACGGACTTCTTTTAATTAACTCGTACGGACCACATGAAATCGCCAAGTACAGACGCTCTTGACTTTTTGGAAAGACGACAGTCACAGCACCTACGGCGGCAAGCTCCTGTTTTTAAACAGGGACCAAACTCCCTTCAGAAAAGTGTGGTGGAAAAATCTGTTGAAAGTTTAAGTTGAACGAGGTGCAGAAACTAATGAACCAGACGTTAAGTCTTTTTTGAGTCGACAAGCTCTGATCAGACGGCTCCCCAGCTTTGCAGCGGAGGGTGAGCACTCGTCCCTGGGCTGCCACGTCTTTCATTGCAACAGAGAAGCAGAATTACATGGTGAACCAATCACAAAACATAGTATAGAGCTGTGACCGAAAAGGGACATAACCTGAGTCTCGAGCGTGCCTGTTATCAGCAAAAGAGAAGGTAAAGAAAGGAGAAAGAGTCTCATCCTGTGGAACGCATGTCGCTAACATCCTTTGTGCGACAGGTGCTCTCTAAAACTGCCACTCTAGGCAGTTTTACCTTTTGGTTTCCTCTCACAGTTCTGCACGTACGCAAAACCAGAGGATGGGGTCAGAGCAAGGTCACACAGACAGTTATGCTGAAATGAAAAAAGCTGGCAGTTTAACGCTTGACGGAGAAAAACTTTGCGTGCGCTGTGAAACATTTTTCTGATATATTAAGACCCGTCGCTGCCTCGCGATAATTCAGCATTATAATCTACACATCAGCATCAGCGCTCGTTCTCCAAAATTTGATTTCTGCTTTCTGTTGCTGCCAACATTCCTGGCCTTCCCTGTTACGTAACACCCCTCCCTGTTAGCAGCTTCTGGTGGTTTGTCCTGTTGGCATGTCGCCGCCTCTTGCGACAGCTCACTGTTTGCTGCACCTGTGTTGTATTGTTGCTGGAAGGTGTAAGAAACCCAGTAACCTTCAGCTCGATGCACGGCCTCCTGAATGTTCGCTGTTCTCCTTCTACTGTCAGTGGGTGTGGGTCTGTGTGCATGATACAACGTTTAAGCTCCTGATTGGCTGTTTGTCTTCTCCCTGAACGTTTGCATGCTTTGCACAGGTTGGCACTTTTGAATTTCTCTCAGTGAAGCAGATGTTTTCTGATTCGTTAGCTCGTCGTTGCCCTCCTGCGACCCAGTACGGTGTGTATGGGGCTGAAGCCGAGCTGAGGAGGGAGGAAGGCGATGGAGCAGAAAGACGGGTCCGGGTCCTGCGTTATTGTTACCATGACCACACAGGTCCGGTTGGCCGTCTGCTGGTACGCCCCCGCGGGTCGGAGCAAACGACCCAACCGGTCGTTCAGGTTCGAGGACGTTGCTGGGAAGCGCGGTTGCGCTAAGCTTCTCTTTGAGGAATCCCACGTGCCGTTCCTTAACGAGTTCCCACTTTCTTTACCCTGGTCCCACTCTGAACTCTTTTTCAACCCCAAATCCCGGGAAGCCGGGGCGCAACGAGGACCCTCAGCTCTGTGGTCCTCGAGGGGCGTCTGACGGAGGCGACTTTCTCTCACCCTCTTCCGTAGGGGCCGTTAGAGATCTGAGATCTCATCTCATCTCGTCGTGAGGTGGGGGCCCGTAGCAGTTTGCAGTTACATGAGAGCCACACACGCAACACGCGATCGCACGCTCCGATCACAAGCATCTCCCTGCGTTCTGGGGTTGTCGTCGCACACGTGAAATGGGCACAGATGCTGACGTTCTTTTAAAAAAAAACGACGACGCAATTATCCCGCAGTACAGAGGAATTCGCTGGTGTCGCGGTGAAACAACAATCAGCCGGAACAGCTGCATGAAGACGTGGCGTCTCTTAATCAGCGCGGAACGAATACACAAAGACAGCGCTTTACTCAAAGGGTCAAACCATACTAAATAATAATAAAAATAGAGTAAACAAACAAAAGAACTCGCAGAAATAGTTAAGATGAGGGCGGTCTGCACACAAATTTAGTGTTTTTTTTCCTTCTTTCTATCATCTCCCTCTGATTCTGGGTCCCCGACCCCCCCGGGAACAGGACCGCTGGCGTACAGTATGTCTGCGCGCGGCGGCAGCGGAGACGAGCCGCGGCAGTTGCGTTTCTGGGTCAGGGAGCGGTCGAATCGTCGAGAGCGAAGCGGCCACGGCGATCGGCTCCCCCCCTTTGTTTGGCCCCTCGAATCTCTTCGCGTTAATGATTAGCCCCGCGGCCTTTGTCCACCTCGCGCAGACGAAGCCTGTGCGAGTCAATTGGCTCTGGCCTCTCCCCGGTCCTGCGCTGAGCCCAAACAGAAAACAGTCAATCCCAGCAGCTGGTTGAGGTTACGGGAGGAAAACGTGCGGATCAGAGTAAATAGATAAGAGTAAATAAAGTGCTGGGCACAAGAAGAAGGAGATGTTTCTGCACGTTTGTGTGTTTGTGTGATCACTCTGAACACTCAGGCCTCCTCTCGTCGTTTAATATTTAACTCCACGTTAAATGAAAAGACCTCACCTTTCATCTCCTTCTGATCTGTTCCCTGGGGGTGGGGGGACAGGAATGTAAGTGGAGGGCATGGGTGGGGGTGTGTGTGTGTGTGTGTGTGTGTGTGTGTGTGTGTGTGTATACATGTGTTTGTGTTCATTTAGAAGTTCGGGTGTTGCGGGGGTGCAGGGGTGGGGTTGTTTTCCTATGTAAGCAGTTGTGGAGATCTGAGGATTGTGCGTGTGTGTGTGTGTGTGTGTGTGTGTGTGTGTGTGTGTGTGTGTGTGCGTGTGTGAATCTGTGTGTGTGTGTGTGCGTGCGTGTGTGTGTGTGTGTGTGTGTGTGTGTGTGTGCGTGTGCATGTGTGTGTGTGTGAGTGTGCGCATGCGCGTGCATGTGCGTGTGTGTGTGTGTGTGTGTGTGTGTGTGCGTGTCTGTGCATGTGTGCATCTGTGCGTGTCTGTGTGTGTGCGTGCGTGTGCATGCGTGTGTGTGCGTGTGCATGTGTGTGTGTGTGTGTGTGTGACGGGGTCACATGGTCAGCTGGGCCATCAGTACTCGGGCTGTCTGGCTGAGCACTCTCACCATCTGTATGACCTCTCCTCCCGGCTGGCTGGCTTTTGTTCTCCCTCCCACCGCTGGTTCTCACACAGCGCCGGAGTCCGAGAGGTCACGGGGCCCGGCCCTCGTCGTCGGGCGACCCTTCTCCTTTTGCAGTTACTTTCATAACGTTGGCTCTCCCATGGGAACGAGCCCAAGAGCAGATTCACCTGTACATGCAGTCGTAGAATATTTCTGAAGGAATTTGTAAATTTTGGAGCGTTAGTAAACTCCCACAGAGAGGAAGCTAAACCTTTTTAGCACTTTTAACCGAAGGATAGGTAATGTACAGTGTGTAGGTGCATTCTGTTAAAGCACGTGTACATGAGGTTTATGTCATCATTCAGACATTCATTCAACTGAATCCAACATTGGTGGAGTAGGTGTTTACAAAAATGCAGCCCTGGGACCTTTTGGGTTTTTTTTAAAAAAAAATTGCAGTAAGTGTAATTAGACTCAGGCCCAGAGAGAAAAAGGACAGGCGCACAGGTCATATTGAAAATCGTAAAAGTTATTTCACAGCCTGGAAATGGCGTCCACGTGTCCACGGGTGATAATTACAACTCTTTTTTTTTTTTCTGGAAAAGTGATGTCTCACTTGTCTTGATAGAATATGGAAATGTCTGGCCAGCACATGGACAAATGATGTCAGCAGAAGTCCATTATTCAAAGTCGCCCCACTCTAATTTGATGAGATTTGTTCTTCAACTCTGCATTCTGTGCGTCATTACCAAAACAGGACGCTGACTCAACCATTATTGGCTGATAATCGTGTCATCCACTACCTGATGATGCAGGTGTACCGCTCCCCCCCCTCCCCATCTTTTATGACGCGTTGAAGTGGGGTCGTCACAAATCAGGGCAGAGGAAGCCCACCTCTCCCAGACAAACGCAGATGCAACGACAGCGGCACACTCCTGCGGCCGCTTGGCAGTCACTTAGCAGCGGGGCTCGCCCCGCTTTACGGCGTCATAAAGCGCCGCTCTCGCAAACACAGCTCAAGAGATGACAGTAATTGGCGTGCTGTTTAAGGCGGCTGGTGGGTGCTATCACCTCTGTAACGACGGCGGTAATTACCCCCAGAGGCGGCTGGCGTATGGCAGATTAAATGGGCGGTTAATGGTAATTTGCCATTCGCTCGGCACACGTGGAGTTGAATTGGTCAAACAAGGATTGAGGCTGTTTGCAGTCTCCTGTTGACCGAGAGGCTGAAGATGACGTGATTTACACTCTGACTGTGTTGAACATGGAACGATTAAGAGCAGTGAACCGGGGATAGAGGCGCGCTGGTTGCTACGGTAGTAAAACAAGCGGCGGGAAGAAGAGTCACAATAAATCTTCCATCAAATAGAAGAGTTTTCTGAGTGTCCCATCCAGGACCGTAAGCAGAGCCTATGTTTTTGTGTTGGTCCCGCAGACTGTTTTAGCCGTGGGTAACCTCTTTTATCTGTGGAGATAACCAGAGCCTCCACGTGACCGCGGTTCAATAACAGCTCTGACACGCACACACAAATAATGTCTGATCCCTGACAGGTTCCAGGGCCCCCGCGCAGCTCCGGGGCCCCTGATCCGCGCAGGATTTATCCCCCTAATGGCGTCCCTGGAGATAATTAAAGAGAAAGGTGCATTTTCACAACAGCCAGCGTTATCTCTGCACACCGGGTCGCTGCATTAAACCTCACAGACTGACATAACAGCAAACTCTTTTTCACACGAAGACCACCAGGAGCCCTCCAGGTTCCCAAACCCCACGCTGGCAACCACTCAGATCATTTCTGAGGCTGAAGAAGAAGCTCTGGATTCTGCAACAACTTCCCGCTTGATTGAGGTTTTTGTTGTTTTTTTTCTCTGAACGAAGCAACAACAGGAAAAAAAAAACACGGGAGAGATGGGAGGTGCTAGACCATCCGTCACTTGCTGCCTCCTGCGGGCCCAGAGGGGCGGCGCGCAAAATCTGCCCCCCCCCCCCCCCTCAGTCCCCCTGCTGCTGCAGTTTGTCCCAGCGGCGCACAGCCCGGCAGAGGCAGAGTCAGCCAGGAGGCAACCCGGACCGCGGTGGGGACTGGAGACGAGAGGAGAGCATGCATCAAGTCCGCCAAACACACGCGGCGGTCCAGCCTTCAAAATAAAAGCCCAGTCTGAACAGGATTCATTGAATTTAAACCAACCTTAGTATGTTTATCCATTCCTTTACTCACCACCTTTGACATATTTCTTATTTGACCGTATTTCACTATCGTTAATATTGAATTAAGAGAGCTTTATAAATTTATTAACAGCAATCTTAATATAATACGTGGTTAGACGCAAGTATACGACAAAAATCAGAAAAGTATCTGAAAATGAATTAAAAATGAAATTCATCACACAGTCCGAACATGCCCCTGTTGAAGCTCAGGCCTGTTAAAACTAACTTTAGGTCTCGCAATAAAAGATGTTATAGCAGTGATAACTAATCATTCACGGAAATTCAAGTGACCGTCGTGAACACGGATCTTATATTAAGCTGGTGACTTTCGAAACATTACATTTATTTCGCTCAAGTACATCTGGCAATTGAGTAAAAAAAAACATTCATTAAGGCGTTGCGTCACCCGCGCGTCAAATACGATTTTATTTTGAAACGCCAACACCGGAACTCCCGTCACCTTCCCAGCCGCGCTGCCTTGACGGCGGCACCGCGCAGCTCCCTGTACTTCACGGGCAGCCAGCGGAGGAGAGCCACCAGTCCGAGTTGGTTGATCCGAGGCGACGAAGCACAGCGACTGGCATCCGCGCCGGAGAAGGAGCGAGAGGAGCCGCGCTCGCTGCCTCCCTGCCCGCCTGCCGTCTCATCCTCCTCCCGCTCTCATCACGCCGATCCCCGGGCACGACGGGATGAACGCGTTCTGGACGTTCGGACGCTTTGGACAGCAGCGCGCGGTGGAAAACGGGATTTAGTGGAGAAGTTGGCTTTCGCAGCTGCGGTGCCGGAGCCGAGGTCTCTTCGCTGTCAAGTCGTGAGGGGGGATTTCTGAGTTTTTTTCCCCCACTGTCGCCAAAACTGCTCCCCAAAGTACGAGGACCTGGGGATTTAAGAGTGTTTTTTAAAGTGAAGTTTGCCGAACATTAAAGGCTGTTGTTCTTCTTCTGAATGCCTGGTGACATCTGAAAGGCTGTCATTTGCTGTCAAAACGGAATACTTAGGGTAAGTAGCCTATATTATTCTTTTTTTAAAAAATCATTGTGTCTTCTTGTGATTAGTTTGTGGGTAGTGAGAGGAGCAACTTCACTTCCTTGTAGATGTGCGTCGGACAGGTTGAGCGTCCCAGTCTGGAGAGTTCAGTCGCCGTGTTGCATTTAGGAGCGAGTGTGTGCCTGAAGCGTGGAGCCGCGGGGACCGGCCCCACGGCCGCGCCGTCGCACAGGTGGCGCGGGGGAGGGGGACGCTTAGTCGGCCCCGGTCCCCTGTCTGTGCGTAATCGGCGCGTCTTGGGCCGATGTCAGTGCAATAAGGAGGCCGTCTGTGCGTTTTTCATGCTTTGGTTTGGAGACGGAGCGCAGGAGGGTGTTATGTTATAGCTCATAAATACCATGCTGTGTGTGGCGAAGATTTGTTTCTATGGATGAAATTACGCACGTTTCCCAAATAACCGCACATATACACAGTATAACTTTTTTCCCACTGGAACTGGAAGTTTGTTGGGCATATTTCCTTGTTTTTAGTGAAAATCAAATTGCTTAAGGAACCGAAGTCATTCTCAACACCGTGACCCACCACATTCTGTCCATTTTTAAAAATATTGACACTTTGGTTTCTAGAAAATTCCTGGAATGGTGCAAAACACGTGAAACCGAGTGGCCCAATTTTGAGAAAGAGGATCCCGTTGAATGAAGGAATTACGCACGTTTAACCGGCCATCAGTGTGGAATGGAGAGAAGGGAAGAGCTGAGAAGAGCCCGGTTTCCCACTGATCATCAGTCAGACGTTTCCACGAGTCATTTCGCAATTCACAAAAAGTCCAAATCAAATTGTCTGCATCTCGATCCGCGCTCGTTAGGACGAACACGCCTTTTCTCCTCACTGCATCGGTGACGTCTTCTCGGGTTCGGAGCGCAGACATGAATTACGCATCAGCCGCTCTCTAACGCCTCTCATCATCTCTGAAGTTCCTCCAGAAAAGCAGCAGACCCCCCCCCCCCTCTCTCTCTCTTTGAATGAACGAAGTGCGCGGTTCTCTCCCCCTCAGCAGCAGATCAGTCAGCCCCTCTTCAAACACATCGCTTCAATGGGATTCAGATGGAGAATTTTGGCCACTCAGCTCGGCTTTGACTCGCACCGTGTCAAAGTCATCACCGGAGAAAATTACGGGATTATAGCATCCTGGGAGATTCGGGCTGGGTGCTGAAATGAGATTTGGGACTTGTGTCGCATTAGCCCATTACGTTTCGGAGCCGTAAAACAAGCGTGCCGGGTGATAATAGTCGGCCTAATGCTGCAAATTAATTATATCTATTGACCCGAGAAATAACGCACGCCAGTTTGCCGCGTTTTCAATCAGTGGCGAGCCTCACACACATCTCCCTTCCAAATGAGACTCTGATTGCCTCTTTTCATTACTCGAAATTGGCCTGAGACCGTCGCTTGTGCCTCTTTTTCTTCTTCTTCTCTTTCATAAAGTGTGGAAGAGCGCTGTAATTGGCTCCAACCCGTCTAATTGGAGAAGAAAAGCTGATCTCTGTCATGCACAGATACTCATTTGCTGTTGTGTTCCACCAATGAAAGCAGTGACCTTAGCTGGCCCTGTCCGGCGGTTTTTGTCTTGCGGCTGTCCTGCAGGACTCCTGTGACTGAGGGTATGTCTGTGAACTTTACCGGGCTTCGATCTTGTGTTTCATTCCTCGGTGGTTCCTCTTGGAGCACATAATGTGTTGGTAGTGTTCAGAAGAAAGTTTACGGTCACGTTTTTTTCATGACTTTACAGGAATATCCTTAAATGTTGTACATTATGTCTGAGACAGTTTGTATCAACTTATGTACTTGGATATGTCATGGTGTGTCCTGTAATGCTCACAGCAGTGTGTCAAAGACAGCGTTCATACGCTGTGCTTTCTTGCAGTACTTCTTACACGTTCCCAGAGGGACCCAGGTGTCCTTCTGTTTCAAGCGGAGGACAAATGCGTGGACGTGTAATCGTTTCACACGTGTGCGGCACAGGACGGGCGGCAAGATGTTGTAGCCTCGCCGTCACGCTGCGCCTCTTGACAGCTTTAAAGTGCCCAGACCCCCCCCAGGCTCTCAGGTGATCAATACCTCTCTCACCTGTGGGTGAGTGAGTGCTCTGAAGGGGGGGGGCTGATAAAGTCAGAGAGAGGGAGGGAGACGAGGTACAAGAACCAAGTAGATGATGTGGAAGATTACTCTTGTGTGTCTGTGCCCCCCCGTGTGCCCTCTGCCTATGTGCCCACGACCTCCCCGCCAAAAAAGTCCAACCCCCCTTTTCTGTTCCCTCCTTACTGTTCATTCTCTCTTAATTATTAAAGATTACTGACACCCCCGCAGAAGGTGTGACTAAGCATGTGACCGCGTCGCATTGATCCTCACGGGGGGGTGGGGTGGGGGCGGCTGACAGGGATTTGAACTCCGGTTTAAAGCAGCAGCTCTGCCTCCGAGCCATTACAATGTGAAGCTAGTTCTGCATGATTAATATTCATGTATTATTCACAGCAGTGGTTGTGTTTCCCTTTCATGCTTTAAGAAAATATTAGCATGAAAACACTCTGGAGGCTTTGAACTCCGCGCAGGCTTCTTCGGGATCCATACCTCCTCCTCCTCCTCCTCCTCCTCTTCTTCTTCTTCTTCCTCTTCTTCTTCCTCTTCTTCTCCTCTGCTTTCTGGAGGTTGTTAAGCGAAATCAAAGGCTTTGGCGAAGAGTTCATTCCCACTGTTCCACATGTCCACTTTTGCTCTGAGAGGATCTCGGCGGAGTTTCATCACTCAATATTTCACAAAGCAGAGGATATGAGGTTAGCGTTTTGTCAAGAAAGGGTATACATTACCTGCTGCTCTTACACGGGACTGTAATTTGTTCCAGTTTTGTGCTATCAATCACGTCGCAGCACTTGGCCGCTCCTCAAATGCGAGGATCGGCTTTGTGCGCGAGGTAGTCTAAACTAATACCTGTCACCGAATTAGTCGATGTTTCCCGATTTCATCTCACGAGGCTGGAGAGGCTGTCATTACACTTGTCTAAACATATCTGCGCTTCGACGACGCCAACCGTCGCCGGGGCTCTGGCAGCCCTCACGGGTGAAGTGCCCGTGAAAGGCTGAGATTGTCTGCGCGTCTGCGGCTGCCAGAGAAAACAAAAGGTTTTCAAATCAGCGAGGGCCTGCAATCAGCTACCTCCACGCCCGGAGAGCGAAGGCCTTATCGTGCTGTATAAACAAACCGCCGCAGCGTGTAGGCGTCCTGTGTTGTAAGAGGGATACAGGACGGGCTGAGCGAGGAGGAGGAGGAGGAGGAGGAGGAGGAGAGGAGCTCTCCGGAGCGCACAGTGACAACATAAAAGGCTACTGTGTGAGGAAGCGTGAAAGGTGCAGTGGCAGTTTCAGATGAGGACAGCGTGCGCGTCCTGCGAGGGTTTTCCCAGTTGTTGCGTCGAGGAGCGATACAGCGTGCAGACGTGCTCCGCTGTTTGTGCTGAGCAAGGAGTGGGTCACAGGTCCTCTGAGGGAAAGAAAAACAGTCCTGTTAAGACTTGAGACAACACAACCTTTCTCTGGAGAGCGCGCGCGCACGCGTGTGTGTGTGTGTGTACAATACACCTCTGTGTGCGCAAGCTAAGCCCCGCTCCCAACGGTTCCCTGCGCCAAAACCTGCGCGTTATTGTCGGAGTGGACGCCTCGCAGCCAAAGCTCTTCTGAAGCCGGACAGAGCCGCTAAAGTTGTAGCTAACGTGTGAGTGTGTGTGTGTGTTGGGGGGCGGGGGCGGGGTCGGGGTGGGGGGGGCGCTTTGCTTTTCTGGGCACCTCTCTCCGAGCTTTCTCCTCAAACCTCGGCGCATTCCAGCTTCTCCCCGCTTAAGCAAACAGAGAGCAGGGCAGTCCGCCGTCGCTCGCCGTGGCTGTCCCCCCCCCCTCACCGGCGAGCCTCCGGGCACGTTGGGCAACTGATTCTGTAGACTTGCGCATTCCTCGTCCTACGGGAAGATTAGCGGATCCGTGTCGATCGGTTGCTAAACCACGCAGAGGAGTTTTGTCAAACAGCGAAAAAGACTTCGTCTCTTCCCTCTCTCTCTCTCTCAGCTCGTTCTGCCACGGCACACTTAATTGGGGGGTTGATGGGGGGGGCGGCGGCCACAGAAGGTTTTCACCTGAGCTCCTGTCCACCCATATTTTTTTGTTTTAACGATCAGGTGCTGTGAGAACGCTTCAGAGAAAAAACTGCAAAGAGGGATTTCCACCCTAATCCCTGAAATCTGTGTGGAATGTCAGGTCAGAATATGGAAGCATGCGTGCCGGCCCCGGGGCCGTCCTTCGTACGGCGCCCCAATTTACTGTCTGATTCTTCTTCATTTCAGAGCCGCGTTGATTTCTTTTCTGATTACGTGTTCTCCCACAAGAAAACGACGTCCAGACATTCAGCGCTGACTCTCCCCCGTGTTTATTGCTTTTCAGGTCAGTGGCGGGGAACCTTGGGAGAGTTTCTTGCGGCGTCAGACGCCGCCGTCGTGCCGGACGGCATGCGAACGCAGGATGTTGTCTGAGTCGGGCCTCGCTGCTCTGCGCCTCGCCTCGTCGTCCAGAGGGATGACGGCTCTGTGGTGCTCACTCTGGCTGTCCTTCCTCCTGCCGCTCTGCGTCGCTCCGGCCCGGCTGCCCACCGCTCAGCCCACAGGTAGGACGCAACATCCCGCCCCCTACACCCCCCTCAGCATACCTGTGCTGCCTCACGTGCAGCTAAATGCACTGCCGAGACGATACGGCTTTCCAACACTGAAATACTTTTCTTTTTCGTCCAAGTCAATAAAAAATCCACACGTAAAGAATGGCTTGAGCCATTTGCGTCACCGAGCGCTGATTGGTTTTCTCCTTCCTTCAGAGGTGAAAGGGTTAGTTGAGCCATTTGTCTTGCGATCAAGCAAAAGGTGCGAATACTGACGGGGTTCAAGCTTCTGAGGATTTGCCGCGTTACCGTGGATTCAGACGGAACCGGACGATGAAGCGAGCGTCTTCGCTTCCACTGGAGGTGAAACAAAACCAAAGCAAACTTAGAGCGACACATTTCCCGCAGCACAACAGCAACAACAAAAACGCAGCTCCGAAGAATCCTCCTCGAGTCGGTACTACACAGCCGGGATGAAAAGAAGCCTGAAAGCAAGGAAAAGACAATGTTTCGCTCATCGTACGTTTCATGCTAATATTACATCTGCTTAGAACCACTTTTCTGTGTCATTTCAAAAGGCACATTCATTGTTTATGAAAATGAGGCGGAGTCTTCTTTTTTTATTTTGCAAGGAGGATTTAATTGGACTCTTCTCGGTTCGCTGAGCTTAGCGCCATTTTCCCTCTTTGTTCTCGCTGCAGCGAAATACCCAAAGATCAATCCAAAGTAAACGTCGACTGTGTTTGCTTTAATCTGTCCGTATAGTGCAAAGAAAAAAAAAAAACCTAACACAGCGGAGTAATCTTTTTCTGAGGCACCAAGTGTTGCTTTTCTTTTCTACTTCTCCCCTTTTCTTTTTTTTTTAATGCGAGAGTTATTTAAAATGAGTCTTTGACACACTTTACACACTACAGTGCATCAAGAAAGACGAAGGGCCGGGCACAGTCTGGAGAGGATCCAGCTGTCTTAAACAAGCCCAGACACCCTGCGTGTGTGTGTGTGGGTGCATGCATATGCAAGACCATGGACGCGATCAGCTCCTGCATGAGTTGTTGCAGTGCATATCAGGGCTGTCCTCCCAATAACTGAGGTCTGAGCACAGATGAAGGCTGCAGACTTGGAACTTGACTGCCGGTGCGCTCCACTCACCCCCCTTGACTTGAGACTTAATTGCAAAAGTTTCAGTTTTAGGTTTCTGCATTTAAAAAGATGATCTGACGGCCTCCTACCTGTGCCCCCCCACACACACACACACCGCCACCACCACCATCACTAAAAAAGAAAAAGAAAACCCCCTCGCCTCTCGTCTTTCTGCCTCCCTCAGCTCTCCGGCTCGTGTAAAACCCCCAACGTTACAATAAGCGTCTTGTGATTCTTTCCGCCTGATTGCCTTCCCTGCTGGGAGCCATCACAGCCCATCATGCCTGGCATCATCTAAAGAGCAGGGTGTGTGTGTGTGTGTGTGTGTGTTTTAAACCCCTCCGGGCGGTGGCTGTTCGGGCTGTGATCTCCCTGTACCTGCGGCCAAATCCAGCCGGCGTGCTGCGCGTCGCTCCGAGCAGACGTTCATTTCAAGTTGCTGATCTTTGGGGTGTCCATGGTTGTCTGTCTGAAAACAATCTCCTTACTTGGCTCTTACCCTCATCTCATTTTTTTTTGTGCGTCTTGGCATTAAAGTGCTGTCGTTGGATCGGCTCGCGCCCTCGCAGGAGACATGCTGGTACCAACTGCGCCGTCTCTGTGACGCGGTGTTAGACGTCAGCGCGCGTGAAAGAGCGCGTCAGGAGGGAGGTCGCGTCCCTCCTCGTGCGCGCAAGCGATTCGGCACGTCGGCCCGCGGCCGGAGGGAGAGGAGAGGTCAAAGGTGATACCCCGCCGGGGGCTTCTCTCCTCTCTGAGCAGAAATATTCAAGAAATGGAACCACTGCAAAATCTTTCTGGCTTCCTGTTTTCAGGACTTTCCCATTTTTTTTCTCCAGGTAACTTGGAACATTGCACGTTCCTCCAACGAGTCAGGAAAATTAATAAACGTGTGACATTGATTGACGTGCAGCGAAAGGTCGGCAAAGTTTATACCCAGCAGCGGTGGTAATTTATGATCTGTCATGTTAAGCTGAGGATTGTTGTTTATCAGTGAAGAAGGTTTTAATCGTGCAGCGTTGGAAGGAAGAAGACAGAAAGAGGACAAGGAGATCATAACGCCTACGCTTTAACTTCACGTAGTGAGAGTCAGTGCACTTTCCCAGACTTTCCCGAAGCTGTGGAGCCTCCACCCCCCCACCCCCCCCACCCCCCCACACGTCTACAGATGGACGAGCAGTAGGGATAAAGTGACTGTCGTTTACTGGCAGATGGCATGATTTCCCCCTTAGCCGCCGCAGCGCTGAGCTGCAGAGTTGTCGCTTAGCTTTGAGTTTTCAGTGTGTAAAGCTGCTAGTGTTGCTGTACGCGTGACTGTGCGCGCACGGGGGGCGGGAGGGGTGTTGCAGATTAACGTGCGCGTTGCCAGGGTCAAAAACCAGCAGGCGCTGAGGACAAGGGCACTTTTTCAAGGTGCCCTTGAAAAGGTTTACGGCCGGTTTGTAAACAGGAGTTGTGCAGTAATTGCGCGACTGCAGCGTCACTCCGTGTGTTTCAGACGAAAGTGTGGACCCGACCCTTGACCCCTGTGGGCCACCGTAGCTTTGTCTTGTTACCAGGAAGACATGGTCATATGCTTGATAAGATGTTTAAGTGATGCTACATACTGACCTCAAAAATGTTTAAAAAAACGTAGAGGATTTATTTCCCAGAATGCCTTGATAAATGAGACAAAGACATCTTCATTCGCTGGACTGTATTTATGTGTGTGTGTGGGGGGGGGGTGCAATACCTTGTTTCCATTAAGTCCACCATAATGTTGTTTCAGAGCGAGCCGTTGTTTATTTCTCCAAAGGCGGGTGGCATTTCCAAAACCTGAAAAGAAAATGTTTGAGAAGCCAAGTTGACCGACATGAGTGACAAAGAGCAGAGGCTCTGTGTGTGTGTGTGTGTGTGTGTGATTCTTCTCCCCTCTGCCTTTACTGACCGCATACAACAAACACACACACACACACACACACACAAACACACACCACTGTGGAGCTCAGATTAAATATTTGGCTCCTCAGCAGACATAGAAATTCAGCATGTTCATTTCTGCTGTTGCATCTGTGTGTGTGTGTGTGTGTGTGTGTGTGCGTGCGTGTGCGTGTGTGCATGTAAAACAGAGCAGGCCTACGTGGAGTCTGCAGTTAAGTGAATGTTATGTCTGTATGAGCAGGGGCTGCTTATGAAAGGGAGGCAATAAAAAGAAGATGAAAAGAGAGAGAGAAATTAAAGGATAGCAGAGAGTCTGTGTGTGTGTGTGTGTGTGTGTGTGTTGTGAGGGAGGGAGGGAGGGAGAGAAAGAGAGAGAGACAGCGTGGGCGTGTGTGGTCAGTTCTCCCTTCAACCAGAGAAGAACACAAATATGTACTTTATGTCATTTTTGAGAGACAGAAAACAACAGAGCGTGTGTGTGTGTGTGTGTGTGTGTGTGTGGTTGGCTGGGTGGATGGGTGTCTGTGTGAGGTCACTGACCCCCCTTCCCTCCCCTGGCAGGGACTGTAAATGTCAGCAGGGGTTGTTTGGATCATTAGGAGACTCGTTAAAACCACGCCATCCCCAGATTTACGCCCAGGCTCGACAAGTCACGCACACACAACACACACTGTCACTCCTCCGCCTTCTCTCCATCCTTGTGTCCTTCCTCTCTCTCTCCAACACACACCTTCTCTCCTTTGCTCTGTGTGTGTGTGTTTTGGTTAAACTGTTAACATCATCTCTGCATATCTTCTTGCACTGTTGGCTCTCTATCGTTTTTCTCAAGCCATTTGCGAGCAGTGTTTGTGGCGTGGCGGGGCACGTTGTCCTGCTGGGGTGGGGGTGGGGGTGGTGGTGGTGCTTCATCTGCAACAATGTTAAGGTGGGTGGTATGAGTGAAAGTAACACCCCAACGTTCCCCAGCGGAACACTACGTACAAGATGATCCATGTTATTCACTTCAGTCTGCTCGTCCTCTGAGCATTTTACACAAAGTTTTGTGTGCGTGTGCGGGTGGTGTAATTTTCTGTGGAGCGCTCGACCTCCCCACCCTCAAATCATGTTATTATGTAAATGAGCGCCGCTCCGCGTGTGGGCTCCGCGCGACTCTCTTAAAACCGGAGCGTTCGTCGCAGCTTAAAGCATAAAGTTAAGCCGAGCGTTTCCCCCTCCTTTCTTCGGGTACAGCAAAAAATAAAAATAAATAAATAAATATTTTGGCACTCTGTCTCCCTGCATGAAATGTTCATTTCCCTGGCAACATTATCAAGAAATCTCCTGGCAACCGCGGGAAGTGTGCAGGCCAAACAGGCTTTGGAGAATGACTTATTTGTTGAACAATGACTGTTCTATCCTCAGTCCATCAGGCACTTAATCCAGTCAACACGACGGACACTTCTCTGGATGGGAAGTCAACATTAACCACAGCTCAGAGCTCCGATTAACAAGGGATCAGAGCGGGGAGCTTCTCCTGGACTACTGTTCCTGTGATTTACAGCAAAACACTGTTATCTGTAAAATGACTTCATATATTAGCCAGCAGAAGGCCCTGCATTCACACACTGCTCATCCTCAAGGAAAAATAATCGATTTTTCTGCGCGTTGTCTCGTCCTTGTGAGAATATTATGTATGGGGGAGATTTTCATTAAGCTCTCGCTTAGTGTTACTGTCTAGACGCAGTGTTTCTCCAAGGATAACAACACAGTTGAGCACGAGTGGAAAAAGCTAAATGTTGTTAAAGGTTTTCATATCAGATTGCAGACTAAAGTGAAGATGATTGAACGGCTTGAATCAGACCAAATTGTGAAACAAAATGGGCCTTATAATATTTATATTGATATGGCTGAGCTGAAACACATGTGCAGGACTGAATACTGAAAGATGGCCCTGAATGTCCCGTCACTTGTGATGTTTGATGATCATACATTCTGACTTAGGTCCAAAAATGTTGATGTTGATTTTAAACTTCTTTTCTTGGATTCAGGCAAAATATCCTAATGATGGCACGTGTTAAGGCAAAACGCGACATTGAGATTTATTTGTGAAATGAAAAAAAGTGTTCAGATTTGGGAACAAGCTGTAAACACAACCCTGACATATTGACCACGTTAGCAAGTAGCTGCTTATCACCACATCCAGCTGACAGGGAGCAACGTTAGCACTGCTCTCCTTTTACCTCTTTTTTGGTCTCCACCAACTCCTAGGAAGAACCTTGAGCTCTTTAGCTGTGAGGTTGCTTTGTGTCGACTGGCCAGGTGCTAACTTTGTGCGCCATCTGTTTGCAGTTGTAACCCAGAACGTCTTCAAGAGATTGGGTGCCAGAAATGCTTTTGATATCTGTCAGGCCACATCAGGAAGCTCTGTTCAGGGCTGCTTTTCAAATTAAAAGCACTCTTGTCCGTCTTTTTCTCCTGGTGGGACACGAGATGTAACCCAAGGTAGTGGAGGAGCCGGACTCGGGGTTGGGGTTGAACCTGGATGGAGGAGCATTTCGCTGTGGATCGGCAGGTCACCGTCAGCCGGCAGCCTTCGCTCCGGACCGATGTATGTGTGAACGCAACTCATTAATGCCCTTTGAAACCCCCTCTGATGAATTATGGATGAAAATACAGACCTGTCTGTGCGCTCTGCTCACATCTTACCCCTGCCACCTTTTCCGCTGAGTCCCCCCCCCCACGTCCACGTCTTTTCACTGTCGTTCAGCACCCGCGCAGATATAATGTGACACCCACACAAACACATTTCAGGCCCATAAATCTTCCCAGATACCTGCTCCTTTTATTTCTGTTTTCACTGGCACGCTCTCAAATCTCTATCTGTATCGGAGCCCTTTGATTCGCTACATGTACTGCCTGTTCGAAGCTTAACGATGCCCTTGCAGCGCACACACACACACACACACACACACACGCATGTACATGTCTCTACCCCTGGCTGCGGTTCAGGACGGCTCTTAGCTTGCCGGCTGACAGCGGCGTTGACATACGGCGGGTTTTTAATTACAAAGCTCCCCTTAAGGAAATTGTTGAGATACTTAACAGATAAGGCAGACATGGAGGGGAACAAAGAGGCTCATTGTGTCGTATCAGGAGGACTGCTTTTGGAGGGTGCGCGGGTAGGGGGAGTTCAGCTGGAGCGGCAGTTAAATCTGACAAAATATTTTTGTGCTGTGAAGTGAGCGGTTGATGGGCTTTTATTGAAAGTTACGTGTCTCCTTTCAAGCGTCCCACTCGCTCTCTCTCTCCTTCCCATTATATCCCTCCCTCTCTCTCCCTCCAGCTGACACCTGGCTGCTCAGTCTCCAGTGATTCAATTACATAATTTTTGACCGAATTGTCATGATGGATGGCGATTGCAAAATGAAGCCAGTATGCACTGACCTTGTGGTGCATGTATGAGTATGTTTGTGTGTGTGCGTGTGTGTGTGTGCGTGTGTGTGTGTGTGTGTGTGTGTGTGTGTGTGTGTGTGTGTGTGTGTGTGTGTGTGTGTGTGTGTGTGTGTGTGTGTGTGTGCGTGTGTGTGTGTGCGTGTGTGTGTGTGTGCTCCAGTCCCACTGGAAGAGTGTATTTTGTTGCTGGCAGAGGCAAACAGATGGCAGGTTGTGTGCAGAGCTGTAAGGAGTCCAGCACTCTCTGTCTCTCGCTCGCTCTCTCTCTCTCTCTCTCTCTCTCTCACACACACACACACACAAAGAAAGGGAGAGAGAGGGACAATCTAAGCTTGATGTGTACCACCCATCACTCAGCCCCTTGACTCCCCCCCCTTACATCCCAAATGGCTCTTCAGCCACACACAGTCCTGCTTCTTCTTCTCTGTGCATCTGTCGTACTGCTCCCACCACTTGTTTTGTTTCTGGTCGTGCTGATAACACGTCCTTTCCACTTCTTTCTTCCCTGACCTCAACACAACCGAATGCACTTTAAACCAGCGGAGGCGAGGCAGGCGTACAGGTGAAGTACAGCGATGTGACGGAGGGGTGATGTCGGTGCACACGATCACCTGCGTACAGTGCACGAACTGCTGGGCGTGGCTTGTTGTTTGCCGCGACAAGTATGTGCGGCTCAGCGATAATCGGACACAGCGAGCGTCTCCGCAGACGAAGCGTGAGGGGGAGAGGCTCCGGTGGAGTCGGACCAGAACAGTTCTGAATCGCTGCAGGAGCCCGGATGTGTCACGTAACCGCGCAATTCACAAATATAATGCGCATTACAATATAACATGTTAATCTACTGCATCCATCACAAGTGTCTCTCTCTCTCTCGCTCTCTCTCTCTGTGACCACTAACCAGAAGCAGAGCTGTCCTGTCTGGCTCTGCTGCACCCCATTTACATTTCTGTGAATGGAAACAGAGAGCCAACAGACAGTGCTCAGCATTGTGTGAGTGTGAGTGTGTGTGTATGTGTGCGTGCGTGTGTGTGGGTGTTGGGCAGAGAGGAAGGAAGGGAGGGAGGCCGTGAGTGGATAGGGGGTATGTGTGCGTCTCTTTCATCTTTTTCCTCCCTCCCTCTGTCTTCCTATTCTCTCACTCTCTCTCTCTTCCTCCGTCCTCCTTCTCTCTTTCTCTCTTGCCTTTCCCCCTCTCACGCATCTGCTCGCCCTGTCCCCCCCCCCCATCCCTCCTCCTCTCTGGTTCGGCTTCTTCTTCGCGTCTGCAAGGACACACTCAAATTTGCTTCGTTGGCATGACCGTAACGAAGTCCAGCGCCACCAGGTTTACAGTAGAATCATTCAGATTTTGCCCTTTCCTCTTTTCCTCTTTTGCCTCCTCATTTTCTTCCTTTCTTTGTCTCTCTTCCTCAGCTGGGCGATTGGTACATGCTCACTCGCCTCCGCATCATTCAAAAAGAACCAGGGTCTCCACTCACGTGCCCCCCACACGCGCACACACACACACACACACACACACACACACACACACAGATCCAGGCAGCTGACACATCTAATATAGAAACCAAACTCAGCTTCCATCCCTCCCACGTCTCCCTCCCTCCCCCTCCATCACCCCCGACTCTCCCCTGTTATTTTGCCAGGAGAGCTAAAATAATAAACCCTTGTACCGTCTGCAGAGCGTAATGGAAGCCTTTTTCTCCCTGGAAAGACGAGAAGGAGAGACTTGGTGAGCAGTGACAGTGGAGCTGACTCAAGTTGTTGTTGTTTTTTTTGTTTTTTTAATATCCCACGTCAGGAATTTTTTCAAAATTCCCATGAAATGTTATTTTTGATTGTGCTGTATCTGATCTTTGGCTTCGTTTATTCCTCTTGTGACCAATTCCTCCCTGGTTGTGGGCGCGGTTCACGGCAGTTTATCTTGCAGACTCCCTAAAGGGTCACGACATCGTCCTTGACCTCCGTCGACCTTTTAAGGACCTGAGGAGAGACCTGAACTCCTCCTCAAGTCCTTCTCTGACACCCGCCTTTAACTGCTGAGGCAGCCGTCCTCAGAGAGCACACACCAAAGAAATAAATCAACTCTGAGACATTTTTTTTTTTAGTTTTTCTTAGCTGCAGTGTTCTGCCCCTCCTGGTTGTGGTATTTATTCATGACAGAACAGTGCAATGTGGGAATATAATATGTGGGGGGTCTAAAAGTGCCTGGAAGTGTCTCAGAATGTGAATGCATGAGAAGTTGTTTTCTTTCTCCAGAGTTCATCCCAGTGGCAGCAGAAAGGGTGCGTACTCACTGAGGATACTGCAGGATTTGTTATGATCATTTTATGCACCCGTGCATTGAAAAATGTTTCCCCCAGAAAGCCCCCGTGTGTTTGTTAAACTGAAGTAGGGCCGAAGTTATTAAGCGAGTAATTGAGTCGGTGTCGGTTTTATTAATCAGTTAATTTAGTTATTTAGTATTTAATGAGTTATTTAGTGAGCTAAAATATTTAATGTCGTCTGGAGCAGGAGCGCAGGCCACAGTGTCACCCTGGTACGTGAAGCGGTTAGCATAGATGCGTCGGGGACGTCCAGGTACCTGCAGGGCACAGCTAACTCGTCAGGCTTTTTTTTTTTTTTTACAGTGAAGAAACGAAAAGTGCAAAACAGATGTTTGAGTTTTGGGCCGGGTAAAGTCAGTTGTAGGGGACAGTTGTGCATTGTTCTGGCTGTGTTAGTATAGATGTCTGGTATAGACGGCTCAGGACAACTGTGCTCCAGTTGGTCTTCCTCCGCAAACACAGGCTCCTCTCTGTGGCCTGTTTGTGCTGTAAATGAAGGCAGGTCCTGAGGGGGAGGGAGGGAGGGAGGGGAGGGATGATGGGATTAGAGGCTTTCCTGCTCCTGTCCCGCTCTCATAAGCAAACACGCTTAATACACCAGTTCTGCGTTCAGGAGACGCAGGGTAGTCGGCATGCGAATAACATCGCCTTTGTCTTTTTTTGTTCTGTTTCTTTTTTTTCTTTTTTACGTCGACAAATTCCGGAGGTAGACGTGGAAAAAAAGCGATTATTGAATAAGAGTTTAGCGCTCGGTTCAGTGGCAGGCCAGCAAGGGACAGGAAGCAGCTCAGGAAGTGAGCGTACTCCCCAGTGATCAGAAGCACATGGTGGCTCGGATCAGCAGTGAGGTTTCATGTAGAGAGGTATAAAGTGGTGGTGGTGATGGGGGTGGGGGGTGGGGTGGGGGGGCTATGCAGTCCCACCGCACTAATAAACAGCATCATAAACAGAGTAGTAAACACTCTGATGTCATGCTGATCCCCAAAAAAACAGTGACACGCCCCCACCTTCAGATCCTCCTCTGATCAAAAGGTTTTACAAATTCACTTTGAGGTTCAACTTGATTTTTGGGAAAACCTGCTTGTCACACAACTCTTAATGCACTGCATTTTGATTTGATGACTGTTGGTTGACCTTTTCTTTCAGTTTTACTTCTGACTGAGGAAAAATTAGAACCAGAATCACATATCGGGGTAGGGGTGGAACCAGGATTTCAGATAAAGCGAGAGTCGACCGTGCGCCCCCTCACAATACTTTTCATCAGGCACCAAAAATATAATCGTCTCTTAAAGCCGCCACGTTTCCTAGAAACCATATGCTGTTCCCCGCATAGGGTTTTTACTGGGAGTTTCATTCAAGTTGATTTAAAGAAAAGCTTCCTTCTTCTTAATGCTTGACAGATTAATTAACAAAGTCTGGATGAGGTTTTAACTTTCGCTTCTAAGCTACTCTTTGTCGCCATTGTTAACTTCTCTGAAACACGGAGTGTGTGTGTGTGTGAGAGAGAGTGTAAACACGATTACTGAAGGGGATTTTTCTTATAGGATGAATGTGCGACGATGCCGTCCTGGCCTGCGCCGTTGCTATGGTGATGCACCGATGCAGCTTGTGCATCTGTGTGTATGAAGGCGTTAGTGCGTTCATGCAAAGAGTGCAGGTCTTTGGACCGGCGCTCCGTGACGCTGATGTCTCTGTCACCTCAGAGACACAAACACACACACACGCACACACACACACACACACACACACACACACAGATATCACTATCACACAGATATCACTATCTTAACTGGGGGCGGGACATTATTAATGGGGGCAGTTCATCCAACCTGGAGAGTATCACAAGTTGTGGTGTCTGGGGGGGTGCAGATGCCACACTTTGAGGTCAGGGGCAGGGTCGTGGCCTGGGTCAGTGGAGGTCAAAGTTCAACGTTTCAATCAGCTCTGTTGCTGTGTGTAAAGAGGAGATGGTTTCCATCAGCTGTTTGTGAGATCAGACGAGCGGGAGTGATTCACGATGCTGATGGTGAATGAATTGAAGGGATTACTGGAAACTATATCATGTCATACAGCTATAAAACACACATGAAGAAAGCTTGAGTCACTTCCTCTTCATCTGAACAGATAATGCTGCGGACACACTTTCAGGAGACTTTTGGATTTCAGTGCACTCCTTTTGTCTCATGGTTTTGTTTCGCCGACAGTGCGTAGCACAATTCTCCACATCCCGCATGTTTTTCTGCTCTTGACCTCAATTTCTGCTTTTTATCTTTTTTCCCCCCAATCACTTCCTGAATCAGCAGCAGCCTCCCACGATACAGTAGTGCTGAGCAGGCATCAGTTTGGCCTCCATCGCCTCTTGTGTGAATGCTGTACAGCCCGCTGCTCGTCTCGTTAAGGGAAAGTTAAGCTGATAAACAGCTAGCCGCCGGAGAAAAAAAAGAAGCCACAACGCCCAAATGCCGCCTTGTAATCCGATTGGTTCCTCCGTGTTGTTTAGGGAAGTGTGATTATGTTGTATAGCTAACCCCACGCACACTTCTCAGACATCCTGGCTTTTGTGGGCCGAGCTTCTTACACTTGTCTGTTGAATTGAAACTAGGCCAGTTCGTCTTTGGAATGACAATTACCGTGGACCAAACCCAGGCCCCCGTTCTGAGTCTGGGGTGGGTGTCGGAGGGAGGGGTGAGGAAGAGGGTATGAAAGGAGCAAAGACGATTGGGCGCTGCCAAGATGCTCTGGACGTACAGTAGCTTCCGATGCTCGTTAACACGGCCGAGCGGAGGCCAGGGGCTGGGAGGAGGGTGAGGCTGGCGCAGGCCGGGGCCGTTCAGAGGCCGTGTCTATCTTTAACTTGATTTTAGGGGCTCTTTTGATGAAGGGCGGCTCAGCTCGTCGAAGAATGGAGGCAACGAGCCGGGGGGAACCCTCCCCCTCCCTCCCCTTTTCTCCTCTCCTCCTTGATCTCCGCCGAGCCATCCCTCTCCTCTCCCCGTCTCCTCCTGGCAGGCCTCTCCGCAACGGTGTGAGGTTGTCAGGCGGTCCCAGATTAGGGCGCATTGTCCGGAGGTATTTACATCCGGCCAAACCATATTAAACAGAGATTAGGGGCTTTCAGTGCACATTGCAAAAAAGAAAAAAAACTGAGTTTTAAAGGAAGAGGGAACTTTTCCAGGATGAGCAGGATTTACAATAGCTGTGAAACGGAGGAAGAGAAATGTGCTCTTTATGGAGGTGATGGTTGGAGGGTGGGTGGGGGCTCCACCAATCCTGTTTGAAGGTCATGTGATGCTGCCAAGCGGTTGGCAGCCGCTGCAGGTTTTCAGCGTACCGTATGGAAGCCAGAGTGAAAGGAATCTGTCGGTGGGACGGGGTGAGCAGACAGGCTGCCACGGAGGGCATCTCTGTCTCTCTGTCTCTCTGTAGCTTTTCAGCTCGACTCTTTGTATCTCTGGTGGTTGTTGGTGATATGATGAGAGAATGAAGGGGTTATCTGCCTAAGATGCTGAGAAAACATAGGCGAATGGTGAAATTATTACCTTCGATGTCCATTTCCAGCGGTTCAGAGCGTTGCCCAAGCAAATTGTTTTTTACTGAATGAATCAACAATAAAACACACACCTCCTTGTTTGGCACAGTCCGGGGTTTCACTGCTTGGTCTGGTCTGGCTGAAGATTTTTTTTTACAGCTCTCAGACTTGAAAGTTCTGTCTTTAAAGTTCAGTTTGACCAGAACCATCTCAACCCCATGGCCACTTTCCAGCTTTTTGAACCCTGTTTCACTTCATCGTGACTTTCTTCGACACATGTTGCAGGACATATGTGTCCAGGTCTGCTTAGATATATGACTCTCCTCTGCCTGTGCTTGCCTGCGCACGGTATTTTGAAAAGGGCCAGCACCCTGTAATAGCTGGTTTGTGTGGACAGGGGCTGTAGCTCAGCAGAAGGTCTGCATTTTAAAAACTTTTTAGAACCAATCGCTGCTCGTGTTTGTCACCCTTAGTGGACTTTGTTGTTGACATGCAGTCCTCCCAGCTTCACGCACACACACACGTACATTGGCCGTGAGTGATCCCCAAAAATGTGGAAAGCATTTGCTCTGCCTGCTCAAAAAAGAAGGAGTCCGGTCTTTTCTCAGCAAAGAACTAATTACCTTCAATAAAAAAGGCCATTTGTTGCTGGATTGTTTTGCCACTGCTTTTGGGAGCAGGCCGCTCTGCAGATGCTGGAAACACGTCCTTGTTGTATTATTAGCTCGGATGGAAAAAAAAGAAAAAGAGAGAGAGCTTTATAAAGACTAATGTCTCCGTGGCCCATCTGGAATGCATCACTTTGAAAAGCAGCTTCAACACAGATACGGTTAAAAAAAGAAAAGGTATGTGTTGCTGCTTCCCCGGCAGACTCAATAAAAGTACCTGTTAAGCCCCCGTTAAAGAGGGGCCTGTCATCTTTCACCGTTTATGATCCTTCTTCTCTGGCCTGTTTAAACGTGCATGGATGCTGCAGCATGCAAAGCAGCCTGGCCTGAAACAAGGAGGCATCATTCTGAAAGGCGCCATCAATCAGCCCCAGAGAAACCAGCAGGACATTTAAAGGGTAGCGGTAAATACACTTTATTTATTTTTTTTAAAGGTATCAGGTGTTATTGGGGACCAGCAGGTTTAGTGTTTCAAGTGTTTGTCTGCCGCTGCGTGTGTTTACTGATGTGTCTGACAGGAAATTCAGAAAACACCCTCCTGACTCCTGCATTTGAAAGAGGGATACACATCCAGAGACGTCACGCACGCCCGGAGTGCAAAACGATCCGTTCAGCATCGTTTTAAAGATTCAGACTTGTCCGCCTTGTCCTCAGCTTGGAGTTAATTCTCCCGTTCGTAGTGTCAGACTGCATAATATGTTCAGGACGTGTAAACCAAGCTGAAAAGTGGGTGATAAAACCACATCAATGGCAAAATGTGTTACTGCAGATTTGCTGTGAAAGGACAGCGACTGAGCAACCAGCTCTTTAGAAAACCTTGCAGTTGTGAGAAATCTTAAACATCACTTATTCCTTGGCCCAGGGCTCGATTTTCTACCCGCTCTCAATGAAATCTCTTGACAAGGACCACAGACCTCCTTGCTGGAAGCAACAAAGCACAAAGTGCCGCTTGTACCTGGCTTGAAATTTAGAAATAAAAAGTTTTTGGGGACGGAGCAGTAACGGGGAAGAAAGCTTTCTAACCTGGAAAGAGGATTCTGTATTCAACCCCGTCAGCTGCTGACGAATATTCAGTCCCTTAAGATAGATATCAGGCTAAGAACGGTGGATTTTTGGTGGGTTTCAGCGAGCTCGATGTAATCTGCCTTCCCCTCCCGTGACCTGATGCGGCGGCGGCCGAGGCGGCGGCTCCTCCGCCTGGTCTGCACGCCTTCCTGCTCCTCTGGGATCGCTCGTTCGGTCCCTCAGTGTGTGTGTGTGTGTGTGTGTGTGTGTGCGCTCGCGTTGGAGAGCAGGGGAGAAAGAGCCAGGCGTGGAAAGGCTTCCCACATAAAGGGGCCTTTTCATCCCCGGGGCCGCGAGTCTGCCCGCCAGCCCCCGGAGAAGTTTGTCGAGGATAAATAAACCTCTTCAGACGCACAGAAAAGATGGGAGTCTATACGCGCGTTAACAGATAGAGAGACTTTATGTGATTCTGAAGGGCTATTTGTTATGATATTGAGCCGAGAGGGTAAGGAGGGCCAGAAGGGCGGGGGGGGCCTCTTGATTTATGGAGTGACCGTCCAGCCACATGCACACACACACACACACACACGCCTCATTTACAATCGCAGATACATACACACGCATATACGTACATATCTGAACCCACACACGCGCTCAGAAAAGCACATATCACACATTGCTTCCAGCTGGCCCCGGGTTCCGGTGAGAGTGCTCCCCCCCCACCCACACACACACACACACACACACACACAACCAGGCAGCTGATAGCTCGCACACATGCCGCACCGGACGAGGAAGCAGTAGGAATGTCTCGATGTCGATACCAGCGCCAGGCTGCGGCGGATGCCTTCCTTTATCTGCGTCGGCCGCGATCGCTTCAGGACTGATCCGTTTCACGAAGGAAGAGCTTCCGTATCAAACGGGCTTCGCCATGAGAAAAGTAAAGACAAAAGATCTGGGACGTAGCCTCTGAGTGCGCCTTTTTAATCCCGCAGCACAAACGGGGATTTGTCTTCGCTTCAACACAATCTCTAAAACTTTCTCGTCTTTTGTTCAATTAGCAATTGAGACGCTTGTCGTCTTGTAATGCCAGAAAATGCCGCTTCAAAGCATTTTTTTGTGAAATAATTATACATATTTGGCTTGGAAATGGCAGAAAAAATGCACTTGCTGGCGACTGAACTGTAAATCGGAACAAAGGATGTTTTTGAGCAAACACTTCTAGGAGTTGAACACAGCCATTCAAACGTGACTCTAATTAAGCTTAAAACGTTTTTGCATTTCTACCACAACTGAAGCACTGTGACAATTAGTCAGAGGAGGCGAGTCACACTAAGTCGCACATTAAAGACCCGCAGTTCTGTAGTCACCACACCCTTTGTCATTTGTCGCTGTGTGACTCAGCCGCTGTATGAAATCCGCAAAGCAGCTGCGCGGCCCGCTGCGTGCATTTGAACGCACCGCGGCAGCCCGGTCAGTGTAAATCCACGCAAAGATTCAGCATTGTTGGAATATCAACACTGCTGCTGTTGTAGCTGTCGGATGCAGGGAGGCACAGGAGAGAAACTGGCCCATTTTTATTTCCATCTCCCCTCAAACTGCAGCTTTGATTTTTTTTTTTTTTTTGCATTCATTTTTCCTGACATGCAGCGAGAGGTGACTGTTTCACTCGTTCCCACCTGGGAGCCGCTCACAACAATCACAGTCCTTTCTCTTTTTTTATTTGAGGAATTTAAAGTGCTCATTCACTAATGAGGAGTTCCTTTTTTACAGAACCCGTTTCAAAGAGCCGTCGCTCATCAAGGTGATCAAACCGGTGACCTCACCTCGCCGGGCTTCTCCCCCTGAAAGGTTCAACAACAAGGCAGCTGCAGTCTCCACTGCGTCCTGAAAGCGAAACCTTTCAAACCAGATCCACTTTTATTCAAAATGAGTTTAAAAAAAAAAAATTTAAATCTGCATTTCAAAGTGGAGGGATCTGAAGCAGAAACCGATATTTTTTCATTGGCGGTGACGAGCAAAAAAAGGGGGCTTTGCTCTTTTGTGTGACACCTGAGAAATTGAGTTCTTGAATGTATGAGGGATATATCTTTGTTTTGTTTTGTTCTCTCGGTAAATTGCATTTGTTTAGCCCCCGGCGGTGTTAACATCCGAGCACTGCACAAACCTTCCTCCTATCTAATTTTCCCTGGATCAAAGCGGACGTATTCTTTTTACAGCGCGATCACAAAAAAAACGCCACTGCCTGGCTTTGCGGTTAACGAATCCTAATTAAATGAGCTGTAATGTCGGATCCGTGTTTTGCTCCGAACGAGCTCACGGTTTGTTTTCTCTAAATAAACACGGAAACGTAGAGAATAATAACAGATAGATTTGTTTAATGTCAAGCTAACACCTGCTTGAAAGGTTTCAAATTTTGTGCTAAAGAAATCCAGTGTACTGGCTTGGTATTTAAAGGGCCAGTTCACCCTATTTGTATTTTAGAAACAAAAACTGCGTAAATGAAATAAAACTGCATGGTTAGATACCATTAGTGTGACATCTGTGGTTCAGGAGGTCGGTGGTTCGATTCCCAGCTCATCCAGTCTGCATGCCAAAGTGTCCTCAGGCAAGACGCTGAACCTCAAACCATCGGCTTGTGAATCGAGTGTAGTGTAAAGCGCTTTGAGCGCTCCATTAGACTAGAAAAGTGCCATTTAAGCGAACTAACCCTTTACAGAGGAACTATTTGCCGAGTGCGAAGAAGCAGTCCAGTGCTGCTGCCAGCGGAGGCTGCGCTCCAGTGTTCAGGGTCCATAAAGCCGAAGTGAGCTACGAGTCTCTGGAGATTATTATATCTACCTCATAAAGCCCAGCTCCCCATGTTAAAGACCAGGAGATATTTTTTTCCTTTTCTCTCACAGAGGTCATAAGTAATACACCAAAGTAGCGAGCCATTCATGCTGGGTTTGAATTTATGCTCCCTGCGCCGTCGCCTCGGTGTTTTTCTTCTTTTTCCTGAATGGGCCTTTATGTGTAAGAAAAAAAAAGTGCAGTAAATATCGTTGTCAAAGCCAGAGGCCACGCAGACAACTGCACAGCCTTGTTGAGCACATTGTTGACTTAACATCTCCACCAGTTTTAATAATCTATTCACCTCGCTTCATTTAAGAGAAAATCTTTTCAGGGCTGAGATGAACCAGTCAGGGGAATGAGACAGTTTTCGTTCTTCTGTGTAATCCACTCCATATATGCGACAAGCTGCCCCCGCTGACTGGAGAACTGTAGCCTGCAAATCTCCCATCCCCGTACATTGACCGAATGGCTGCAGTTACTTGTTGCTTTGCCTGCTGAGGTTTAATATTCAGGACAAGGTAATCTTGAAATATACTTAAGCTTGGAATAATAGCACTGGTATTGTGATTTGGAGATTCATCGAGAAAATCCAGGCTGGCGATGGTTGAAAAGTAAAGTGTTGGTATTTCTCATTAAAAAAAAAACGTCTGGAAAAAGAAAATGCATTTTGACTTTATTAAAGAGAGAATTTTATTAACCTGTAGAAGAGCCTCAACTGATTTAAATACCCACAAGTTATTTTGAATTTCCAGTCTGACGATTTTTATCATATGATTATTTTATTATCTCCAAGTTTGTGGATACTTATTGCCGAGGCCTTTTTTTTTTTTTTACTCATTTTAAAACTTTAGCTTTGGATTTAGGTTTCGATGATGACGATAGGCCGATGGCCAGACGCGTTGAAAGCAGCGTTAGCTGCTGGTTCTCCCACACAAACAGCTCCTCTGTCTGTTTGTCTGTCTGTCTGTCTGTTTGCAGGGGGTGCGTTCGTCAGCGCCAGCAGCCCCACTCGCGCTGAAAGAACCCATCTATAATTCAGAGAACCCATTACGTATTCCCCGTGAAGATTGTCTCGTCTGGGGCCCCTCCTGATTTCACCTTTGCCTCTCAACTCCAATTTCCTGATCTCAGTTCGAGTCTGTCTGTGATGGAGGGGTGGGGGCGGGGGCGCGTTCACATTCGCTGCCTGTTGGCGAGCCTCTCCAACACCGATGCCCTCTCAGCGGGTCAGCGGTGGGTGTGTCTGCCATCATAAATCACACTGTAACACACCTCATTCAGTCTTTCCCATGGGGGGGGTTTGCATTTGTGTGCGTGCGAACAAGTGTGCGTTTTGTGTACTCTGTTGCCCAAGCAGCTCGTTCAAAGACGGCGTCACTGCACCCCTTTGCGTATGTGAAAGCATGCAGGCGTTTGTGTGCTCTTAAGTGTCCTTGTGCGCGTCCTTCGTTTGAACGGTTGCCAGAACGACCAGAACGTGCACCGGGTTGTCTCTCTCCCTCTCTCTCTCGCGCTCTCTCGCTTTTTTTTTTTGTCTATCCCTGACGGCAACGATGTGTAATTGAGGTCTGGATGAGAAGACACCTCTGATGGAAGGACGAGAGGAGACACAAGGGGACCCAGTGTTTATTTATCCAGACGTGTCCCTGCATCTCTCCCCCCATCCTCAGCGGAGGCCGGCGTCCTTTAGCGAAGCTTGTAAACATGTTGATTTTTCCCTGGCTCTGACCGAGCTGGCACATGGAGCTCCTGGAGTAAATGAGCTGGTGTTTGACAGGGAAGGTTGCAGGACGGGGGGTGTGTGTGGTGGTGGTGGTGGTGGGGGGTTCATTTCTCACACAGCCCGGATCTGTCTTCTTCTTCGTGCTGGAATAAAAAGTTGCACTTTTCTGACTTCCAGAGGCAGATTAGCTGATCGTTCGCCAGTGGGGCAGCGGTTTGCTCGGCACTGCTGCCTCTTTGTTTCAGATGCGGGGGGTGGGAGGGTCTTTTTTAAACTGTGAAAACTCTGTGACTCCTAATTACATGGTGGAAAAGGGAACAGGTTGTTTATACAAAATCTGTAACCCTTAATTATTAGAATTCTGCAATGTGGGGAAGAAGGTGATACAGGTAGAAAACAAGCAGACGTCACCCGTCCCCCTGCTTTTTCAATTTTGTACTGACAAATGTGTACTGACTGTGTGTCCTGACGGTGTCTTCGCATTTAAGAAGCAGCTATTTGGTATTTTTAATTAATGATGACGAGGATATACTTTTGCGAGATGAAACGAAAGACCCGTTACAAGATGGTGTCGAGAACTGCACACAGTCGCGACGTGTTTTCTCACAAACGACTCTTTCCTTCTCTTTGTGTGCAGACTCTGTGTCCAGTGAGACAGCGTTCCTGGAAGACTATGTTCGGGGCTTGGGGGACACTGTGGAAATGTCATGTGACCTGGATGACGGCTCAGATCCTGTCGTCTGGTTCAAAGACGGCGTGGGACTGGTGCCCAGCACCCGGACGAGCCTGGGTCAGAGGATTCTGCGCATCATCAACGTGTCGTACGAGGACTCGGGAATCTACACGTGCCGGCTCGCCCACAGCAACGCGCTGCTGAGAAACTTCAACGTCAGGGTGACAGGTAAGATCACGTCCAGTCCGCCGCCGTGACCTGCGATGAGGTCTTAATATATGGGTGCTGCTTCAGTTGGGAGTTTAACAAGCCAGTGCAGGTTGGGAAACACAGTACTCCTGTACTGACACAACAGTCAGTACAAGAGGAGATATGGGCATTCTTCCATGAATTATGAAAATGTAGAGAAAGATTAAGAGACATTGCACTTTAAAGAAGATGGAAAACCAAGGACCTTTTTTTAAAGCTACTTGAGTCACCAGCTGAGCTCCAATGGAAGCAGACACTTTGGCTTCACCCCATGGAGCTCTGAGAAAACCGACCTGTCTGGGTTTTTCTTTCCGTCCCAAGGAGAATGAGAGCGTTTCCTATCAGTAAACACCGCTGAGCAGTTACAGCGGCGATGTCTCGACATGACAGCTTTTCATAACGGTTTGTGGGAGAACAGCGAAAACTTAGCTAGGGCAGCAAAAAGTTCTGTTATTTTCTTCTTTCTGCGCTCAGCGTCAGCTCCCGGTTAGCTGCCTGCCAACACATATATATACACATACACAGCGTTACACCAGCACAGACTTTCACCGGCTAATACCCAGCCAAGTTTTCGTACAGATTCCCCCTCCTGACGCACAGACAGAGGTGAAATTCATTATCGTACGAGCGGATGAGGAATGTTTTAAACAAGTGCGTGATGCAAAATGAGCTCTAATAGGAATGCAGGAGGTGTGGGTGGGGGGGTCACAGAAGGGAGTGAGAGGCTTAAAAGTCGGCCGGCTTTTCCCGTAAAACTCACGGAGACCAGCTGAAACCGTTATTGACAACTAATTAGAAAGCAATTAGCTCGAAACATTTCATCATTGAAAACAGATGGGGTGGCAAGAAATGAGAGAGTTCACTCGCTCGCAAACAACCCCCACCTTCTCCTCCCACACGCCCGCGCATACACACACACACACGCATGTGTTTGGCTGCTGGCCGGGAAGAAAATGGCCTTTTCCGGCACTGATCAGACAGCTTCTCCTCATGGACCCAAATATGAGCTCCAGACTGCAGGCGGACACATGCAGACACACTCCCCACATCACTGATTTAAGAGGAAGAAACCATCCATCTTCTCCAAGTCATGCTCTGCTTTGAAATCACATTTATTTATTTATTTTTTTTCTATTTAAATGAAAGCAAAAAGAAAAAAAACTGAGGTGAGATAATAACTGCGTTTGCCTCCAGATCAGTTCAGCTTTTTTTTTCGGGAGTGAAAACCACATGGCACCATTTCATATCATTTTAACACTTGGAGCATGTTTAAATTAACAGACGTTTTACAGTATGTGGCGGCAATATCCTGCAACCCCTCCCCAGGAACCCGCCCGCTCTCATTCCTCTACTCTAAACACAGGTCGATCAAAAACACACACAGACCATTGTGTTTTTCCTTAAATATTTGAGGAAGGTGTCAGATATTTAGGAGCAGTATCAGATTTAACACCTGGACGGCGTCCAGACAGCGGAAAGCAGCCAGCTCGTTTTGTACACACACACACACACACACTGAGTACACACGCTGGAAACAAGAAGCTGTAACGTGAGGAGTAGTGAAAGAAGTTATCAGCTGCAGTGTATGAACATGAATGACTTTTGCGTTTGGAGACTTGCAACGCAGATCCCTCCGTGTGATTTTGGTGGAATTGACTTCGGCCAAATAATAAAAAATAATTTAAAACAAATTCAGCTTGGAGCAGTTTTAAATAAAGAGACCGGGTCCTGTGTTTATGTGCACTAGCCTCTTTGAAGTGCAGCAGATGATGGGAGTCACATCCAGAAAGTTTGGTTAAGCTAATGAGAACAATGTGGGGTCTTCTTCCCCAAAGGACTCTGTCAGCTGATATATTGATTAGCCACGCATAACAGCTTTGTTTGGAGCTGGGGAATGATAAGCAGCTTTGTGTTTAGCGCTGATTAGCAGATGTTAGCATGCTAAGACAATAGGACGATAGAGCGGGCAAACTGTTAGCATTTAGCTGTGTCGCTCGCCCCCTCTCGTCTGTCGTGAGGTTCGTCCTGACAGCCGCGGCAGGAAGTCAGCGTCGTGTGTTTGCAGCGGCGGAGCTAGTCCAGACTTTAACGTGAGACAAAGTGGCTCCTCTGCACCCGGGCCAGCAGCGCGGCCGTGGAGACGAGTCGCGGGCCGAGGTGTCGGGTAATAGTAAGGAAAACACGCGAGTGGGGAGTTTCAGGAGCGGTTTCAGCTCACCGGGGTTGTCAAGGTAACAGCTGGCTCTCATTAGCCAGCCCTGCGGAGCTGAACCAGAAAACTTCAAGGTCAGGTTAGAAAGTTATTACAAAGCAGCCGTGAAAATGTGTGATACAGCAAATCTAAACAGTCGCATCTGTGCCCCAGGAGTGATTAGACGTCATTGGACACGCTAACTGTTAGCGAGGGTGTGCGTGCGTGTCTGTGTGTGTTGCAAGATGTTTTTCTACGCGCACACACACACTCACGTGAGCGTGTCGCGGCGGCGGCACTAATGGCCCCTCTCATTTGTACCGTCTGTGGAAACGTTTGGCCTGTAGTATCTGCGAGAGAACTGTGGTCTCATTCATGACTTTCTCAATGAGCAGCGCGTGTGTGTGTGTGTGTGTGTGTGTGTGTGTACATACATACAAACAGCAGTTAATCTCCGCTCGGTGTTTAACAGCCACAAAATTCCTGCTTTTATTTTTTTGTTTCCCTTTGTTTTGTTTTTCCCCTCTCTCTTTACTTCTCATCTGGTCTTGCACAAAATAAATGACGCGGTACAAACTTTCCAGATGTGTTATCTGATGGCTGACACGGTTCAAGTAGTCTGAAGAAGAAAAGCCATTTTATTACAGCGAGCAGAAGTTGTCCAGAGTGCGTGCAGATGCAAAATGCGATTGGACTATTTTTTAATATAAATACTAATTCCACCCTACTTTCTTTTTTTAAGACTCTCTGTCGTCTGGGGATGACGAAGACTATGATGAAGATCCAGAAGATGCAGGTAATGGAAATGGTGAATTCTCAATCATTATTCTTTTCTCAACCACACCACACAGGTTCGTGTCATTCGGTTTTCGGTGGGAGTAAGCTGACAGCATTATGAGCTCAGCCTTGGGAATATGAGTGAATATGACATCCTACGTAACAAATAACCTGAAAGGCAAAATAACTGTGGACTGAAGGTAGGACAGAAAATGAATTGGAGGAGGCACGGCTCGCGACAGAAAGGAGTTACAGTCACACAGTGTCCTCGTCACCTCAAACACAGAGCGTTAACACAACCTCACTTCTGTTGAGGCAGCTTGAACCAGGTCATTAGGATTAATGAGCAGCACCTGCTGCCACCGCGCACACACACACACACACACACACACACACACACACACACACACTGCTGAATGAAGTTGGCAGTGGGAGCTGTTCGCTGTCGTACATGTGACGTACACGCTTACATGTTATACGTGTTTCGATAAGTATTGATTTTATCCCTGCGTGTGTTGATATTAAGGGTTGTGCAGTCACTAAGAAAAGCGAGATATGGATCCATCAAAGTACAAACAGTACAAACTTTATTGACAAAGCAAACAAAGGCTCCGCATGGTTATTACAAAGATCACAGGCCCTCTGATTCCCAATTAAGCCTTTATATCTTCCAGTCACTTTAGGGATTCCTGAACTGCTAGAAAATGTTGATAAGCAATTGAAAGCGCACCCCAGTGTTTGCTGTCGTTAACGCGGAGCTCTTGTGGTGCAGATTGTCTGCAGTTAATCTGCATTTTTAGAGTTTGGGCTCATTTCGCCTGCTGTGATTAAAAAAAAAGTTGTCTGCAGGAGCCATAAGAGTTCCTTTTTAGAAAGTTGCTTTTACTGGCAACTGTGCATCCGCTGTTGGATTTATGCAGCTGAAAGACTCATATGAGCGGAGTTTTATATCTGTAATTGGAATTATATGGCTCTTATAACCCATGCTCACATTAAAGCTTCTCCCTGGAGCACTACGCTAAACGCCAACTGTCGCGCAGATCAAAAAGCCGGCGTTTCTCCGGCGGGCCGCCGATGCGCTCGGCGCTCCATTGTGATGTGAGCTGCTTTGGCGCTCTGAGATACGGAGGAGTTCAGGTGCAGGTGAACAGAGACGGATGAGGGACGGCGTCTCCCGACACGCGCTGCTCTGTCAGCTAGCGTGACTCCAAAAGGAAAGGAGAGTGTCTCCACCCCTCAGCGGGCTCCCGCTCTCTCTCTCGCCACACCGCGCCGCCTTTGTTGTGCCATACGGGGGGAGGTAGCAGAAGGCGAGGCGCAGATAGTAAAAGACAGATGAGAAAAAACATGAAGAATAAAATGGAAATACAGTGAAAGAGGAAGAGGTGACAGGATGAAGGTGAAGCGAGGGAGACAACAGAACAGCCAAACTGAGAAACTAACAGAGAGAAGGAATTATAGTAGATAGATTTAAACTGGCGTTGATACAGTTTCAAAAGGCTAAACGTTCTTCTGAATTATGAAACCATATGCACACTTACAGTGCACAATGGTTCAAAGAAGAAGGATTCGATTAGACAAGTCTACATCTTGACAGCGTGCAGCGTCCGTTAGCGCAAAACTGACAAACGGCCAAAAACATGCCAGAGGTGTTGAGCGGCCCGTGATATCTTGAACCCAGTCCCAGTGCACCTTAACTGTTCAGCGAAATCGGTGCCAGACACCAAATATGGAATCAGTTTGGGTGACGGAGTGACAGGCGGACGCCCAGCCGAAATCAAAGCCCCTTTGTAAACGTCACTGCAGAGTGGAGCGTCATCGCGCTGGACTCCAGGCGGGACGTTACAGTGACTGTTGGTGAGAATGGTCTGTTATAACTGCTCCTGTGGCCCCGTGGTTTCCATTAATGTGTCACCCAACCTGTTGTCATGCAGCTACAGTTAATTACAGTGCAGGAGAGGGATATTTGAAGAGATGGACTAGCAAATGGCTTTCTCGAGGACAAAGAACGCATCGCACAGAAAGGGAAATGCAACTGGAACAACTTATGTGAAAAATACCTCCAAAAAACTAAGCTGACTGCAGAGCAACATGATGTCTTTGCTCAAAGATCTGGCTTCTGTGGGCATTGATGTCAGGATTTTCAGACCATCCGTGGACCTTTGTTGAGTATCGCAGCCTCTCTTCCCTCATTTCCTGTCAGCCCTAACCTATTAAAATAAAGGTAAAATGTTTTTAAGTCAGCCAGGAAAGGAGATCACTGTTAACATTAACTCAGCATTCGTCTCCTGGGGTGACAGAATGCACCTGAAGCTTTGACAGAAACATGCAAAAACTGTCAGTGAGGAAAAATACCTGCGAAGTCTCGGTTCCGAGTCGAGTAATTAACCTCATTATTCTCTTAGTTTCTCATTTTACCGCTCGCAAACAAACCTGTCGTGGCACTCAACCATTCCGTATGCACAGGGCACCTCTGTTCGTTTCTGTTTCAATGATGTCACTTCTCTGATTTTAAAATGTTGATATTTGCCTTTTTCTTTAGGCACTTAGCTGATGCACTTATCCAGAGAGATTATGGGGGGGGCAGCAAAAAGCTTCCTGTTGCTGTCTTTGTACTGTAAGTCGTTCTGGATAAGCGTGACGCCTGCGATGTAAAAACCTGAACATGCAGCTTCACCTCTCGGCGAGAGGCTGGAGTGTTTTCCAAAACAGGCCGAAGTGGCGGCGGCTTACTGCAGACATCCTGAATGCCAGTAAATAGCCTCAGACCGCCAGACTTAATCTCTGGATGTAAGTCTACCTCATGACATACGAGGCTCCGATTTCCTGGCCAAAAGGAGAGGGATTAGCCCAGAAACGTTAAACCCCTATCGCTGCTTAATGTCCGCTAAGCCACCGCTAATTAGCCGGCTGTAGCAGGAAGGAGCCATGTGACGAGTCACACAGCCCGACGGGGGGAGAGAGTGTCCCTGTCGGTGAAGCTGAAAGAACGTCCACGTTCGCGTGCAGAGAGGACGATAATAGAGATGCGGCGGTAGCGAGGCGAGTCAGGCCATTAATGAGGGAGAGGGAGTAGAAAGCATTTGCGGATTGACAGCCAGACGGAGAGAAGTGCCGAGCGAGCGGAGAGACGAGAGAAGATTTGAGCCGCTCGGATCCGTCGCAGCGGCTGCCAGGCGAAAGCGCCGCCGCTGGCCGCGGCTGACTGTTCTCAGAGGAGAGAGGCAGACAGACAGACAGGCAGAGAGGAAGACAGACAAGCTGCCGCTGTCATGAGCTCATTCCCCACCACCTCCGCAACGCGCTCAGCTGTCTCCCAAAGACCCTCTGGGGGAAGGCACGCACGATAGACGCCCCAGCCCCGCAGCCACAGTAAACGATATCATCGCCCGGTTTGTAAGATTGACACCAGATTTGTGCCGCGTCTTTCAGAGGGGAGAGGCGGCGTCTGTATCTTCCCTGCTTCCAAAAAATATAAATAAAAATATCAGGGGCCGCCAGTGAGCGAGCAGGTAAAGGTTTAGAGGGAACGGGCGCGGGACGAACGGCGAGGTCGACATGTGGCTTTTCTTTTCCTGAAAGGGAGCGCAAAGGAAACCACACGGGTTGCAGAAATTGGTTACTGATGATAGCATCAGCAAACAAGTAAAATCTGCCATGAAACAAAGGAAACCCCAGAGAGGCCATGGTAATACAAATCAGAAACAACATCAAGAGTGCCAAATAAGCTGTACAAAATGTTTTAAAGGCCTGAGTGGCTTTTAAGAGACACTCATGTCACATTTCAGTCATCACGGACGATTACCAACAACAATAAAACTCTCCTCAAACCTCGACCTATGGTGGGGAAAAATGAGAACCGTCATGAGTGAACAGAGGAGTTACCAAGGAGTCAGTCAATGAGCAACGAACTCCCTTTGATGCGATTGATGCACTCCTTCTAATCAGTTAGAAGAATTTTATCCTGCGGCAGTTACTTGACTTGGACCTCCGTCAAACCCCCCACACACGCACACACTCCGAGTATGATGCAACATTTTCTACAGTTTCCAGGCCAGAGCCGATCAGCTGTGTTGGAGGTCTGACAGAAGAGCAAACAAAAGGTCAGGTCCGATCAAACCATCACCCGCCCTCACACGACGAATGTGATTTATCAAAGCGAGCACTTCTTGCAGCGTGGAGAGTGGCGTACGCGCCAGGAGCCTGCGTAAAGCGAAAGGGCAGTTGTGTGTGCGTGCGTGTGTGTCGAAAGGGAGGAATGTTAACAGAGCCTAATCTGTGCTGTGCTCCTGAGCTATGCAGCCTCCTTGTTTACCCTGGCAGGAGAGCAGAGAGCCGGACGCCGGGCACGCTACGCTGCTCCGCGCCCGCCATTCCTCCGACTCTGTTTGCCTAGAGTCCCTGCAGGCCCTCTGGGGCAGCGTGCCTTCAAAGAGCCCCAGTGTAATCTGTAATGAAATCTGCCTATGTGCTCGCAGGCGTCAGCGAGGGCAAATTATACAATTACACAATTAGACCAGCCCTCCTCCTCCTCCTCCTCCTTTTCCCCAGATCAGTGTCTGAGCGCTGAAGGGCCCTGTGCTGCGGCGATCGGCAGCGCGGCGTGTCCTGCTCCAGCTAATGGCTGTTGCGCTGAGTCTGGGCTGATAAAGAACCACAGTCACGCTCCTCCGACCTGCAACACACAGCCACTAGTCAGAGGAGCAGTTAACGGTGCACTGCAGGGGTTGTGTGTGTGTGTGTGTGTGTGTGTGTGCGCGTGCGACACTTACAACGGCACGCTGACAAAATGCCAAAGACAGAGGTATTTAGACAATTTTTGCTCTGCATCTGGTCCAGCGTCAAAACAAACACAGTGACAGTCACGCCGCACATGTGCCAGCCTTCTGCCCTGCAAGTGAAGTGTAATGGTTCATGAGAAAATACCGAAAAATTCTTCTCGCAACAAAAGAAATCGTTAGAAATGTTCCTGGAGCCGTACCAAAAAGTAATCACTTCTTTTTCGTGGCCCAGGGCCCAACTTTCCACCAGATTTCATTGAAATTAGTTGCAATTTAGAGTTGCCCTGCTTTCTACTAAACAAACAGAACAGAGTGAAAACGCCGCCCCCTCGTCTGCAGTAATAGAAACCTCTGAATGCAGACGCTTGTGGCAGCAGCGGCTGTTAAAGGTGCAGAGCTCGATGGTGTAACGGGGTTGTATGTGCCGTCCAGTCGTTGTCTGTCATCCACAACCAGCTTAAAGTCCTCAGAAGTTATCACGCTGTGCTGCTGATTGCTCCTTTGATGAGTTCACTGGTAGCTGTACTAGAAATCATTGTCCCAGTAAACATACCATTGATTGTGTGTGTGTGTGTGTGTGTGTGTGTGTGTGTCATAGAATGGGTCTCCTCCCATTCGCTGATGGACCGCTCCCTACGTTCGGAGAGTTCTGCAGCCGTGAGTGTCGTTGAATGTAAAGTAAACAAACAGGAGAACCGGAATATAGTTGTGTATTTTTAGGCTCTCGGAGAGACCCCGAGCCCACCCCACCCCAACCCCCATTAACCTCTGCAGCTGACAGGTGGATGTGCATGACACTGAGAGACTGCAGTTTCCACTACAGAGCACACTTAGGAGAGGTGTTATCTACTGACCCCACCCTTGCCCCCCCCCCGTCCCTGTGGAGGTTCAGGGGTGTCTGCTCTCCCTCCCTCCCCCACTCACTCCTCTCAGAAAATCCCACTCCCCTCTGCTGAGGAAATACCATCCACCCAATTAGACACGGGATATGGGATTCCTGTGTGTCGCTGGGCGCACAGAGTAGGACAGAATCACACTGACATCTAAACATTATCCACCACATCCAAACTGGAAAAGGTGGCTTTTTTTTTTTGCTCCTTTCTTAGAGTGGAAAGTGTCTGCATCAGCTTGTCTCAAGTAAGAATTCAGAATCGTCAGAGCCAAGGATTCACACTGTCACATCTCTGAGGCACTGGAAGGAAAACTATGAGCATAATAAAGTCAGCACTCAGCTCTTTATTTATTCATTATTTAGAAGAATAATCTATTTTAGCCTTTGGGCTAATTATTACATTTTTTGATACACTGTATCTATCTTTTAAAAAATAAATTAGTTTACTACTTTCCAATTCAAGCTGTTTCTTGTTCCTGTTGATTCCATTTTTCTGTCTCTGCGTTTTTATCCCATTTGTCTTGATTACCTGAGGCATAATCTGCACTGTGCATTTCAAAAGAGAGCCAACGACAAACTGTAGATTCACAGGCACAAAAGGATTCTGTGAAAATGTGTTATTTCCCCCCAAATAGGTCACCGTAGCTGTATTCCCTCACAAACCATTGGAGGTCCTTCTTGGTAAAAAAGTTCTGCAAAGAACAGGAAGAACTTTCTCACGTGGAATAAGTAGGAGACAAACAGAGCAGACTGGAAAAAAAAACTGGCACCGTTCGCAGACGTTTCTTTGCCAGAAAATCCTAAAAGAAGACGTCGCAGCTCTGCCCACGCTTTCTTACTGACATGAGTAGTTAGCTTTCAGCAGCTAATGGTCAGCGAATGAACCCGTCCCAGTGTGTTTTTTTTGGGCCAAAATCCGTGGCGACGGAACAGAGCCGAGCTCCCCAGCTCATGCCGAATCCACGCAGGTGTCTATTTTGGGTTAGAAACGTCATGGTGGCTGGAGGATCACCATCATCAGCAGGAGGAGGAGGAGGAGGAGGAGGAGGGAGGTGTCTTCAGGCCCAGATGAGTTCAGGAGTAGCAGCAGCAGGAGGAGGAGGACCACACATTGGGAGAGAGACTGTTTAAAATGTGTGTTTCTGTTTGAGTGAGTGTGTGTGTGTGTGTGTGAGGCTGATTATGATGCCAAGAAAACGATGTGTTCAGACTCCTCGTAGCGCTCCAAATACGCCGAGACGGAGGAGACGCACAGAGAGAGAGAGAAGTAATGATATCTAACAGATATTTCCCTTTTAAGGTGGAAGCATTGTGTGTGTGTGTGTGTGTGTGTGTGCGTGCGTCTGCGTGTGGTTGCACATGGAGAGTGTTTGTCTTAGCAAGCTGGGGAGTCTCTAAGTCAAGCAGGGAGCGGTGTTCAGCTGCTCCATTAGCGTTTGTTAACACACACACACACACACACACAGTTTGTTCTGTAGAAGTGAAGTGGCGCTGTGTTTGTTTGCTTTCTAAGAAGATGCGTCTGTGTGCGTTTCATCGCCGAGCCTCGCTCTCTCTCTCTCTCTCTCTCTCTCTCTCAGCCTGGTTGTAATTACTCTGTGAAGCTGCAGCCAGGGTTTTGTGGCAGGAGCCAAAGAGATGTGTGTCAGAAGCATATCACCCCCCCCCCCCCCCAGTGTTATGGCAAACAGACACACACACACACACACACACGGTAGATGGGAGACGATAACACACAGGTATTATTTCTTCGGCGACTGACCTCTCACCTGGGTTGTCCCGGTGAGATAAGCTCTGCCCGTGTGTTGCTGGAGGGTGAGAATTACTTTTTAACTATTGTTTGACCCAAGTGTGATAGCACACACACACACACACACACACACACAAACCTACAAGCCCAGATATAGAGATGGTAATTAGCTCCTCTCTCTCTCTCTCTCCTCCTGCATTTAGAACATAACAGAGACATCTGATGACCGGTCAGCCACCTCCCAAGCTTTTGTCCTGGGGGGGGTTACACACATATACACACACACACACACACACACACACACACACACAGAGTGAGAGGGCAAGCCATGCATGGGTGCCCTCGCCCTCCACACCCACCCGGCGGGAACAATAAGCCTCTCCGACTTGCCTCCCCTCTCTTTGTGCGCCACCTTCTCAATACAACTCAATAAATCGTCCTGACAGCTTTCTAAACCCCGGGATGGGACGATTCAAATGAATCTCTGTTTGGTCCTCGCAACGCTTCGGCACCCACACCCGCGCGCGTTTTGTGTTTCTTTCAGTGGCCGTCAAACTGTTTTACACCGTGAACTTAACTGTATCTCTTCGGGCAGCTCTAGCTGGGCTTGAAATCAGAGGAAGTCGAGTTTATGACCAAACTGTAAAAGGTCTTGGTCCTTCAGAAACTTCTGTATGTGCCCAAACGTCTTTTTACCGACCATCCCAGACTCCCCCCCGTTACCTCAGACTCACTTCTTTAAAAACTGTGTAAAGCGTGTTTGAGTATCTTCATAAAACAGTGTCATCATTAAAGACCTCCAGTGAAACCACAACCTCACATCTGCTCTGGCAAAGTGCGCAACTCCTCTAATGTAGACCAATTTGAAGGAAAGGGCAGAGGAGAGAGTTGTCCCATCTGTGCCATCTTTTTGCAATTATTTAAAAAAAAAACCATGTAACTCTCAAGTCCTGCAGGGTCTTTCCCCCCCAAATTTTCTATGATCTAAGAAATGGAAAATTTCAGGACAAATCCGTTTGGATCAGAAAGTGGGACATCTTGGCAGAGCGAGTCGCACTCGAAGCTGCAGAAATGACGACCTGAGATCTGACTCCCTAAAGACTTGAAAGCAACAACCTCATTCTTGCAAGCGCCATTAACAAAGGGAAATTCTGAATGCTGTATCATTTTAACAGTTATGATTCAGACCGCAAAGACTTGTTACGTGGCTTGGACAGACTCAAAGAGACTGATTTGACTTATGTAGTCGTCTAAGATTAACTTGAATTTTGTCTCAAATGTCCCTTTACTGGACTTGAACTCAAGTGACTCAAGGTTTTACAGTTGCTCTGACAGACATGACTTGAACTTGGCCTCAAATGACTTGAGACAGCAGACCCGACAGCGCTGTGCAGACCTGCCCATTAAATGTTCTATTCTAATAGAGCACATGCTTTGTTTTGGAGAAGCAGTTTGTGTGTCTGTGACTGACTGGACTCCCTCTTTTGTGTTTCACCTACAGAAGCTCCATACTGGACCAGGCCTGACCGGATGGACAAGAAGCTTCTGGCCGTTCCCGCCGCCAACACGGTCAAGTTCCGCTGCGCCGCAGCCGGGAACCCGACGCCGACCATCCACTGGCTGAAGAATGGCAAAGAGTTCAAGGGAGAGCAGAGGATGGGAGGCATCAAGGTGAGAGCGCTTCCAGGTTGTAAACACCGAAAGGTCAAAGGAGCTGGGGCTGTGATTTACCGGCTCAAATCCTCACGCCAGCTCCAAAAAGTTAGGAGCTGATGCTCCGTCCGGCTTGAGCAACCGCCCAGGTGCCTCTTAGCAAGGCATCTTAATCCCCCGCTAGTCCGGAGGAGCTGCTGTGCCACCCCTGGTCCCTGGCGTGAATTTCTATAAGCGGAAGATTGCGAGGCAGAGCGCTGAAAGAGCTCCGTGAATCTTCTCACAGTAAATAAAGGTCAGAAAAACACGCCGCGGGGGCCCCCTGCACGATTGGGACCCCTCTCGGCCTCGGCTAAGCTGCCTGAAATATATTTAGAGGCTCAAACTGCTGCGCTGAAATCAGAGCGGCGCACAGATACGTGCGTGCTCGCGTGATAGCTCGGTGTTGACAGTAACGCGGCGCAGCGGACAGCTGTTGTGCTCAGTTTTGTCATCGGATTCACTCTAAACACTGGGCTCTCATGTGGAATGGCACTGCTTAAAGTAATAGCGCTCAGTTTACTTTTGCGCTCGTTGTAATGGCCCTGAGCTGCAGGAATAAAAGACAAACTCAGTGCGGTAAGAGCATCGGAATTCAAACAGTCAAAACCTGTGTTTTGGTTCTAAATAAACTTCAACTTAATGACATATAAATTCTGAAATTATGTCCAGAGATGCAAATTCTCCCGGGATCATTGTGTCCTGTGTCTTGTACCCCCTCTCAGTCAGTCTGCGCTCTGCCTCAGTCAAGTCAGGATGAGGGGATTTACTTGGTAACGTTTAACAGTTTTCAAAAAAACGGCCATTTGTGAAGGTGAACCTTTGTTTAGGAAAGTTACCTTTCTTACCAACAAACATCTCACAGCGTATTACCAGCTCAAAGAGCAATATTTTTGTTATGTGTTATTTTTAAACCAATTAGCTGTGCGTATATGCACACACGATATACTGCATATACAATAACCAAACTGTGATTTGAGCCCTCTTACCACACTCCAGTTTGCACTCAGCACTTGAAGCACGGTGAAAGTTTGGTGGAAATTTTGACTGTGTTCCTTGTTGCTTTGTAGCTGTGTCTCTGCAGCTCTGTGTGTGTGTGCGTGTGTGTGTGTATGTGAGAGAGTGTGTTTCCCTAAGCATCTCTTCCCTCTCCCGTCGGCCGGGGGTTCGTGTGCGTTTTGAGATCAAACCGCGTCGCCCTCGCTGCGTGGCCGGCTTTCGCAGCTGCCCGCTGCAGCCTCATAATGACAGTTGAATGCTAATGCACGGTAGCACGGGAAAGAGGAGAGCGGGGAAAGTCCGCGCTGACTCAGCGATGTCGGTTACAGAGCACATTTATAAGTTTGCTAGCATTGGCAACGAAAACACTGCCACCAAATGCTACCGGTCATACCAGAGCGGGCACTGAGTCAGTGCAGTTTATTACTTCTGAGTCAACGTCGTAAACAAACAGCAGAAAGTTCAGCGTGGGGAACAATGGCAGGAAAGTAAAGGAGGCAGAAGGGAGCATTTAAAGCAAGATGGCTCGCGATGCTGAAACTGCATCTATGAACCTCGGCAGAGGGAACATGTGGCGTCGGGCAGCGAGAGACGCTTTCTCCCCCAGCGGAGCGTCGGCATTTAAAGGGTTAAATGTAATGAGATCCTGCAGCTATTAACAGTTTACAGAGATCTCCAACATCTGCTCCCAGCAGACCAACAGCAGTTGTCTCCCTCCCTCTGTCCCCACTCTTTCTTCTCTCTCTCTCTCTCTCTCTCTCACACACACACACACACACACACACCTGTCACCAGCCCTCAGGGCGCCCCAGCCTGGACTGAAGCCGCACTCTCCCAGCAACTTTCAGCGCGTTTTAGTGTTGTGAAGATTTGCTGAGGATGGAGTTGTTTTCGTGGCAAATTAATCCCGAACTGAGCGGTCAGAGCACTTAGATATTTATTCCATCTGTGCGCCAAATCTCTCTCTCACCCCCCCAACCCCCGAGCGTCCCCGTTTGCAGCAGCGCAGGGTTAAAGAGCAGGGCAAGTTGCGCACAGATCGGCCACGACGTTAAAACCATCGACGTGTCGTGGCTGATCGTGGGCAGATGTTTTTGCGCTGTTCAGACGATCGGCCTGATCTGTGTTATTTCCTCATGGTGGACTGAGCCGATCGCTCAGCTTGTGTGTCTGGGCAGGGGTAGCCATCTTGTACACATCCCCTGCTCCGACACATGCTCCTACGGGATGATGGATGCGCGATTAAGGGGCGATATGAACAGCCGACTGTCCATAATAAGACATTGGAGAGCATGTGAGGTCCCGCTGGCCTTGTACCGTGTTGTGTCAGTTTGAGATGTGACCGTATAAGTTGTCAACAGGCCAGCGGGACAGATTCCTGTACATTTTCCGCTCGGTATAGCTCAGCAGGGTCGAGCTTGGCACCGAGCGTTGCCGTGGGGTTTAGTTCCCAGCGCCGCGGCCACCCAGGCTGAAAAATGGAGGCAATCATGGTCGCTGTAACGAGCGTCCCGCCAAACAGGAGATGTTATATTTGCGGCCGTGTGTTAACTTGGTTGTTGAAGTTGGCAGCGAATGCGAGTCTATACAGTAACAACCTGAGAAAGCTTTAAAACAGAACGGCGACGGAAATTTATTACCTATTTCAATGTCATTGTACGACTTCTCTCCAAGTTCTTCTTTCTTGTGCTGCATTTCATTCAGTAAGTGATGGTTCTTCTTTATGTTCCTTTTTGTTTGGGCTTTAAAGGGTCACTTCACCTAAATCACAGAAGGCCTACTTTATCTCACTGCACAGAACTGACCCTTAAAATCTACTTTCAAGTAGCTTTTGCGTAAAATAATTAACTTTTACGTTTTTTTTGCAGCGCAAATGCATCTGTCCTTGGTCTGCTCACGTTAGTGGCCAAGTTCCATCTCATTCTTACAGAGATAGTAAAAAGTGGCTGAGGCCCTATTGAGACGTTTGTCTCCATAAAAAATAGCACGTGGTCCCTTCACGCTATGACTCCTGTGGCCCTCTGTGTATTAGTTTATGTATTAATTAAGATTTCACCACACTAACTCGTGGCTCCTGGTGTGAAGCCTGATGGAGATGTAACATGATTATTAACTCATTCCCCTCTGTGTCTTCATCAGGACATCATCACCCCACCCCACCCCACCCCCCCACCCCCCGTTAGCCAATCACCATGCGGCCGCTGTCGGCCTTGAGGGAGGTGAAGGGAGAGGTCACTCTCTATAGAATCAGGGTGCTGGGTGACAGACAAGCCTGTGACACAGCTGGAGGGGGTGGGGGGTCAGGGGTAACATCTTCACCCGTTAATGTCAAAACCTCTGCTGACCCAGCACACTGCAAAAAGAAAATGTCCATATTGACAGATTGTTTTTATTAGTGAAGTTAATGTTAAATTGCCTTGTTTTGTTTTGTTTTTTTAGAAATTAGCTGCTGAGACTTAATCTGCCTCCTCAAAACAACAGAGGGAAATTAAATTCCCTGACAAACTGAGCGTGTCCAACGAGAATGTTCCACTAACTCGAGATTAATCCACAACGCTTGAAGAAAGAACATTTTTGACTCTTTTTTGAAACTTATATTAGCAGCGTGAACGGTCCACAGTGACTGGCTCTGCTCTCACAGACGCCTGCGCTGCCCATCAAGTCACATTTATCTCCAGTTAGCTCGAGTGACGGGCCTAACCTCATTATGTTGTCGCCTAATGTTTTAACCTGGTTATCGTCACATGCCACATGCTCATGTTTGTGCGGTGCACAGACCTCCTGTCACTCAAACACTGTCTTGGTAGCTAATGTTGCTCCTCCTAGCTACAGCGTGCGATCACTGATGTCTGTCGATGATATTTAGAGAAGTCGTACACTGTTGGTGTGTGAGGTCTTTAAGGCAAAGAATAACACAACTCACTCAGTCTTAAGTCAGTGCAGCGACGCACAACACTCAGATCTGTTGTCGGCATTTTTTGGAGTGCGTTCGGTCGCCCCGTGTCACAGGCCTCATCACCCCACCTCACATCTGCCTGTGATGAGTTCATCTGCAGCGGGGTTGGGGGTAGATGGTCGGTGGGTCGGGGTGGGGGGGTCACCCTGAGCCCTGACAGCCTGACAATGGCTCTCCAAAGACTCTATTGGTCCTGCAGGGACCTCGAGGCGAAGTTGCTTCCCCTCACATCCGCACCGAGATGACAAGATGGTTTTTGATTTGACAGCCGTGGTTAATGTCGACAGAATGAGCCGCGACCGCGTCGGATTTTTGAAATGATTTTTTTTTTCTTTGTTTGGACATTGACGGGTGTCACATGTCATTCCAAACTGAGAGTGTGTCTGCTGTGAAGTGATCCATGCTGATCAGCACAGCGGAGGCCTCTCCCCCGCGGCACCGCCTACCGAGCCAGTTTGTCATTTGCTCTTAAAGTGAGGGAACGTTGCCGACGGAGCGGCCCATTACGTCCCATCACCCGCTTACAAACACACCTCCTGTCTCCACCCTGGAGTGGTTGAAAGTGGCCTCTCCGGGGACGCGCTGCGTTCTCCTTTGTGCCTTTAACGCGTCCATTTTAACATCATCGCGTGTGCAGGCGTAAAATCACATTTCCCGTCCTCGAGTATGAACAGATCCGTAGAATCTCCCCGGGGTCGTTCGCTTCCCTTCAAGAATTGTGACGGAAAGATTACAGCACTTTGAGGCGGATTGGTTCTCTTGTTCCCAACGTGTAGCAATAGAGGCCAGGTTTTGGGTGACGAGCAGCGTATTGCACCTCTTTGTAGGCTGAATATGAGATTTAAATGGCGATGGATGAGGTCGACTTTTCATTGTGGCGAGAGCCATTCATCCTGGATGCATCTCAAACCTTCTCACATCATTATCAAGGGTAAATGGGCCTTTTCAATTCTTTTAAAGCCAAGGTAGACCTAATGTAAGTCTTGAATGGGAGTCAGACATAATTTGATGTGAGCGAGATCCAACGGTGACACTTCAGGGCAGAGGAGAGTAAATGAAAAAAAGGAGATAGAGTCGGCGGCAGTGCGAGCAGCAGAACCAGCTGTTTGCTCATTTTCTGACCTTGAAATATGCTTCGCCCGTCTGTGTGGTGTCTCGGTGCCAGGCGCGCGCTGAGCCGGAGGGAGGGGAGCAGCAAACAGGTGGGAGGATGATACCAATGGGACAGACAGAACCGCGTCCGCTCCTCACGCAAAGTCGATCCGCTGCCACCTTGGCGATTTTTATCAGAGAGAGCCAAAACACTGACCACTCGTGAGCGTGAGTATCTCTTCCCCATGGCAGAGTCACCCTGGACGCGAAAAGTTTCTCCCTCAGCTCATTAAATCCCCGCAGCCGTGTGCCGACGAAGCTCCCACCACAGCTCTGCCGCGCGCAGCTTTGCCTTTATGAAATCACAAGCAAATGACGCCAAGCTGCTGCGAGGTAACCCCGCACGACTCCGCACACACGGCCTGTTCTGAAGAAGCCTCCTTCAGTTTGTCGAGCTGTTGTCGTGACCGACGCGGGGCCCCTCACGGAGGTTGTGTCGTCGCGATATTGGCAATTCTATTATTTATCCGCTATTACCTGGAGTCTTCAAGTCTGGCAACATCTGAAGAAAAATCCATTGTATTTTCTTTGTGGACTGTTTAAGTTTGTTTCTCAGGGATCTTTTGCATAAAAAAACCTTCTTTTTGCGGGAGTAATGTTCCCGCGAAATTGTTGTTGTGCGTCATGCTGCATTTAAGAGCTGCTGAAAAGAATGTTATCAGTGGGTCTGGCTTTCAGACACTTCTAATGGACAGTTTTAATGGTCCGTGAGGGTCTGCACGCTTTTTTCACATGTATTTCTGGGGAAAACTGCTGACCACTTGTATTTTCGAAAGAGAGTCAAGGAGAGTAGCAGCGAAATATATCATCTGTCAGAAAGCTGCAGTATGAACATATTCGTAGAAAAATTAGGACTCTTCAAAAGCACAAATCCCACGATTACCCAACTTGAAGTTGTAAGCTGATCGTCTCTGTATTTTCTTTCCCATGAGCGCGTTGGAGGCTGTTCACACATTCAGCTCTATCTCGCGAGCACTGTTCATCTATTGAAATGCAACACAGGGACCTAAACGCTACGTCTGTAGAAACTAAATGAAACGGTAAATAGGATTTGTGGCTCATTTGTGGAATGGAAAAATAAAATTCCAGCGGGGCGACGTGCCAGAGCATTGTGCGCCCTCCTGGACAACTGTGGAGCACGGAGCCTAGAGGTCAAAGTACAACCCCTCTATTGAGCCATCAGATGGAGGCGGGGAGAGATGGGCGTGTCAGCGGACTATTGAGCCGGACCTGAGTCTTTGACAGCCAAAACCAATGCTGTTGTATGCTGCTGCATATGGCAGGAGGGCTTGTATTGTGTTCATGCTAAACTGCCGCAGCGCAAGCGAGACAAACGTTGACAATGTAATTATTGTGCCTAATTCCGTCCAGGTCGCTCGGCTCTTAACTGATTTTTCAATCCCTGTTTTTGACAGGTTTCCAGGGCAGGGCACTTAAACTGGCTCCACACTGTTACTTTTTAAGACTTTAAGTACTTTAAATCCTTGTTTTTTCAGTCCAGATTTTAACACAGCCTGGACTGTGAGTCTTTGTAGGCCGCACAGGATTTTCTGCACATTGCAAGATTATTTTTGGACTCTTTTAATTTAAGACTTGCCGTGGTCATTCGCTTTTCTCTCCCCCGTCGTTTTATCCAAACACGCCGCAGATATCAAAAGACTGATAATCCTGTTTATTTGGTTTTCTCTCTTTCAACTCTCACGCTTCGCAATTTCACGACCCCTCTCCTCTGTGTTGATGCAGCCGCGTCGAGAGCCAAGCTCAGTCAATAGACCTGCGAACTTTGCCAGCTTTAATAGCAAACCCTTCGGGCCGCTTCTATCTGTTTCCGCCATCTCTGCGGGTCAAATTAGACGGTAGCGCAGATCCGGGCCACTGGTCTGCTCTGACACAGTCATAAATTCTGGTAACTGGCCCCCGCTGGTTCTGACAGGGCTATTTTGCGAAGTGAAGACGGAGGGTTTGGACTATAAAGGGAGCAGCGCTTCCTGTGTTTTCTCAGACAACTGCCACACTGCAAAAAATGTCTGCGTCTTTACGAGTCATTTAAGTTGGCAGCCGAGTCCTTAATTCTTGTTCTGATTAAAATAGCTGAAGGGGTCTGCCAGCGGGGTGAGGTAACCTCACTGTTTTCCATGGCAGACTCTTTAAGGCAAGCAAAAATATCCTAAAATAAAGCAGATCTTTGTTTGTCCCAAGATAGTTCATGCTCAAACTGCTGAATTGATCATAAAACCAAAACTTCTATTCAAGACTGTGTGCGTTGGTTGTCCCCTTCAGATACAATCTTTTTTTTTTTACAGTGTAAAACGCCCTGTCCATTCCCATGCCTTCTGCCCTTCTGTAGGTCCACGGCCAAAGCCCTAAAACCTTTAAAGCCTCGTATGACTCGAATGTAAGCTCCTTAATAATTTAATTCTGTTTGGAATCTGGCGCGATTGGAATGGCTGGGATTATCACGTTTCGGGACTAATGCTGCAGGTTCAGCGGGGGTTAGCTAGTGTGACGTGATAATAAAAGCGAGCGGCATGTACGGAGAAAATAATTAAATGCGTCGAGGGAGAGGCGGAGGGGAAATTAAAGCAGAAATGTCGCTCAGAGCTCAGAACAAGACATAAACAATCAATGCGGCTTGAGCGTGAGATGCCTCCGTAAACTGCTCTCGTGAAACTGCCGTCCTCACTCGGTGCAGCTATAAACAATGGTGGCATCCAGCATTTAAGAGTATAAAGCAAGACCGTAACTATTGCTGAATGCACCATTTTACCAGGAGTTACAGTTGCGGTATAATGGGTAATCGGTCTTTTTAAAACGTCATATAACAGTAGTGCAATCACACTGTAACATTTTCCACCATAAGCTTCTGGTCACAACAGATCAAGGCAGCAGTGTAACAAGTATTGGATGCACGGCATCATCACAGTAAGTATTGTAGACATGTTTTGTTCTTCTCACACTACCATTACAAGAAAAGCACGTGAGAAATAATCAGCATGTCTAACAGCGTAACGTGCCAGGACTTTTCCTGCGGTCCGATTTAGTTCAAGTATTTCACGTCCTATTGTGCTGCAACCGAGCTGCGAGTGACAAGACGCTAGATTTTTATCTGACAGCAGCCCTAAGTGTCTCGACATCCAAATGTGCACAGTCAACCACAGCTGTCAGGTAAATGTAGTGGAGCAAAATACAACATTTGCCTCTGAAATGTAACAGAGGGAAAAGCAGAAAGGTCCCGTCCAGAATGAGACAACATAAGAGTTACAGTACTTTAAAAGAAGGACAGAGGTACTTTCCCCGGAAAGGAAACGACACATAGCTGTGATCACACGATCTCTCTACTTCTGTTGGTGGTCTAGGCCTCTATAGAATATCCACTCCTGCTCGCACTTTGCCACCTTTTAGCTTAACTCTGTGTGCATTTCAGCCCCCCCGCCCCCAGAGCTCCAGCTCCAGCTCCGCAACCGCAGCACAAGGCGTCACTCATCTGCTCATGAGAGCAGCCATTGACTCCGGTTTGACTCCTCGGCTCTGAGAGGGGTAGACGGGGTGGAGCCAGCCGCTCCGAAAAACCATTTGCCAGCGTCGAGCGGGCAGCCTGGTCCATGTTACCACGCAACTGCGAAAAGCACACACAGGCATAATATTTACACTGTTAAATTATTTTCCGCGTGCGCCTCCAAGAGAGGGAGTCAAGGAGTGTATACGGCAAGACAGAGGGAGAAGAAGGAGAGGCGGAGAGCGGGATCCTCGACTTACAAATATATACATTGTGTGAATGGCTGGCCGGTTACCTAAACGCGTGGGGTTAAACGTTTGTGAAAACACTGAGCGCTCTCTGGGTCGGCACATTTTCCTACGCAGGTGATGTTAAGTGTTCCACCCTGAAAAGCCTCCTTGTTGACATCACTCGCTCCCGTCTTCAGTAATTCTGACCTCTCTCGGAGGAGCTCGTCTCGCAGCAGCGAGCAGAGCAGCGGCGGCGTCTGCAGCGCATGTTTCCACTTAAGCCGCGGAGGTCGTCCCTGTTGGCCCGGGGAGACTCTGCTTATCGATGCGTGGCGGGCCCTCTGTTCTCGCCGAGCCGCCCGCTCCCGCCTCTGAGCTTCTGAATCCGTCAAGTTAGTATCTGTCTGTCTGCCGCCATCCAGCTACACCTGGTTCGAATTACTACGCAAAATTTACCCTCCGACTCTCCAGGGATGGATTGCCCTCGACTGGCACAGTGGAACCAATTTCAGAGGTGCAAAAAAAAAAAAATCCTGCCTGGCTGCAGTCAGAGAGAAGAGAATGCTCTGACTCGACTCCTCTCAGCTCTCTCCTATGTCATTATTTCAATTAGTTTAACCAATTGCTCAAACATTCAGGGCTTTCTGTTCTTAATGCTCTTGACGTAGCAATTTGTTAAATAATCTTCCATAAGGCACTTTTAACCCTTCTTAACATGCAAAAATTCAAACAAAAGCCCCCGCACCTGAACATTCCTTCACATTCTCTCCCCAGTACCCGTACCCTCTGTAAGATGTTGCTTCTCTCTCCAAAAAAAAAAGGCAATGCCAAGAAACACACCGGTGCCCGTTCTTAGCCCAAAAACTGGCCTCTTTGATTCCCTTCATATCTACCTGCAAAGCCGCCAGCAGCTTTCCGACTCGGCCCATCGCTTCCGTGGCCTTTTTCTGGGGACAAGGCGCTAGTGTGGTGCACTGATCTGTCGGCGATCGTCTGTGTGACCCCCTGCAAGACATCTCTCATGAAACATGGTCCAGAGTCTGGACCAGGCACGCAGAACTGATTCCCGTCAAGACTCTCTCTGTTCTCTCTGTTCTACATCAAGCAGTATGCAATTAATAAAAGGAGGTTGAAGCTGTATTACCATTTTAAATGTTTGTTCAAAGCGGGCGTGCACCTCGGTAAACATGCGCTGCGCACAGTGCGCTCTTGTTTACCATCCTGCCTGCCCTGTGATGTTTCACACCAAAGGATATCAAAGGAGGGAAGAGATCTGAGGCTGGAGAGGACAGTTTTTCTCTGGACTCACTCACCTCATTTGTACAAATACATCCAACGTCTTTTAGTGATCAGGGAATTTGTCCCAATAATAACCCTAATTTGTGATTGGGCTGCTGATTTCATATTCACACATCAGCCGCAGTTTTTTTCACACAGCTGCGATTCCTTCTTCCTCTTCAGTTTTCACAACAGATGGAATACAAAGCCCTCTGAGACATATTTGTGATGTGGGGCTATACTGTATAAACAAGATTGTCCTCATAAATGGGAATATGCCGAATTAATACTTTGTCTCGGGCCCGCAAATCACACCAAACTCCCCCAGCGGTTCCCCTGAAATGGCTTCAGGATCCACACCACACTGTTAGATGTGTTGCAGTGACACATGCTGACTGTCCTCCCTCCTCTCTGTCCTCCCCTCAGCTGAGACACCAGCAGTGGAGTCTGGTGATGGAGAGCGCCGTGCCGTCGGACCGGGGAAACTACACCTGCGTGGTTCAGAACAAGTACGGCGCCATCTCCCACACCTACCAGCTGGATGTGCTAGGTAAACAGCACGGAGACATTTACTTTACTGCTGCGTCTGTGTAAACAACGAATACATTAACATGCACCAGTGGTTTAAAAAAGCCCCACAAGAGTTGTTGATGGGGAATACAGATTTGAAAACTACCTTACATCTACATTTCCTGCAGCACATCATCCCCATGCGCAACTTCAGCTAATGACTCCGCACTTTCCCTCTCAGAACGCTCCCCGCACAGGCCCATCCTTCAAGCGGGCCTGCCAGCCAATCAGACGGTGGTGGTGGGGAGCGACGTGGAGTTCCACTGCAAGGTTTACAGCGACGCCCAGCCACACATCCAGTGGCTGAAACACATCGAGGTCAACGGCAGCCGCTACGGCGACGACGGCGCTCCATACGTCAACGTCCTTAAGGTGGGTCCGCGGCCCGGCGCCCCTGTTTCTCATCTCTAATGAGTCCCAGTCTGGCTGCAGTTTGCCTGGAGTAGATCTCAGCCTATGATCATTTCACTCATAATTAATCTCTCCTAAATGTCTCATTTAATGAGTTTTTAGAGCAGGTGGGTCTGCGGAGGCCCACAGGCTCTTTTCACTGCGGTGTATAATTGACAGGTGCGCTCCTACATTATGGGAAAGAAAAGCCTCACGTGCACTCACAAACATACACTCACAGTGCAGGGTTCTCTTCACATACTGTGTGTGGCTCATGGACTGCTACAGGTTGGATGAGAATGAATGACAGCTGGTGAAGGAGAATTCAATTCAATTAAATCCTAATTAAAGGTGGATTTGTGTTTAAATGTGGGTAGTCCAGTTTTATTATTATTGTTGTTGATATATATATATTAGTTCATGTTATTCCAAATTAATTGTTTGACAGTCGCCACACCTGCACATCTTAAAAGCTGTACTTGTCTGGCATTACTATAAAGAAGGAAATAACGATTCAACTTAAAGCGAGAAGAAAAAGAGACACAGACACAAGCAGATACAACAAACTAACCACAAACAGATCAAATAACATCTCTCTGACGCTGCATCTTGTAACACTTTAAAAAAGCAGCCCTCAATCACACAAGTGCGCTCCCTCGTGAAAGACAGGTTAAGTAAACGCAGCGGGGAAGTCGTTAAGATAATCTCAGGAGGGTTCGCTCCTGTCAGCGAGCAACTCCTGGAGGTCTCGTCTTCTCCCTCCCCAGGCAGCGTTGGTGTTCAAGAATAGAGTAGAAAGCATTCCTCACCATGTGGAGGACAACACCCTTAACCCACTATGAGGCGTGTCTTTTTAAAAAAAAAAAAAAATTTCGGGGGTAGCATGGGGGGGTGAAGAGGGGAAGACTCCCATCGAAAAAAACCCCCAAGAAGGCCGTTTTGCTTTCTCATTTGGCGTCCCCCTTTTTTTGCCTCTAGAGAGAGCGAGGGAATAAAAACATCTGGTTTGGACTAAGTTAACTGCTGTGGTGGCGGCAACGCAGGGAGAGAGACGGGCTCTGTTAACCGCCGCTGCCGTCAGATGTGCTGCGTCGCGTGGTTTGGAGGAGGAGGAGGAGGAGAGAGGAAAGAGGGAAGAGGCACCCAAAAAAGCTATGGAAAAAATGAGTGGAGGAACACAAGGAAGGGCAAAGTCAGCAGGGAGAGAGAGAGAATGTGCGACAGAGTGGTGGGTAAAGATGGAGGGCGAGAGACTTAAAGAAGGAGTGGGTGGTGGGAAAGAGATGGAGGGAGAAAGAAAGAAAGAAAGACAAGGCCACTACAGGGAGTGAGCCAGAACCAGAAAGAGTGACAGGAGATAGACAAAATAGACAGAATCTGTAAAACTGCTGGCTCCGTCGATTTCTTGGACTAACGGATTGTGGGCTTTCAGATTTCAGTCAACTTCATTCCTCTTTAGCCCCATATTGCAAGTTCAGAAAAGAAATGAAAACAAAACAAATGGCGTGACATTGCAGAAACCTCCAAAAGTTAAAAGGATGTTTTGGGGTTATTTTTAACGTAATAGTTCGATGAGAAGATTGCTATGTGTTAAATATGAAGCTACGAATGGCAGCCCCTTTAACTTAGTTTAGCACATCTTCGACAAGCTCCACGATGAAGCGCCCCTTTAAAACGGGCTAATTCGTGCATGAGAAGTGATAATAACATATTCACCACAGTGTTCTAAGAAGGCAGGACAGTTAATGTCTCACCCTCCGTCTATTCGAGCTTTTGTGTGCTGAGGCCCTCACTCTCACTAGACAGCAGGCCACTCGGGCTTCGGCACAAAAGTTTCTGGGTCTGACTCAGTGAGATTACCGTCGCAGCTTTTACAGAAAAACTGGCTCGAGGTCTGATTTCAAACGCGATACCATGTAAACTTGCCATCGCGTTTGCAGCATGTAACCAGGTGCCCGTCTGAAAGGGGATACGCAGTGGAGGGAGCGCAAGAGAGAAGAGGGAGTAAGATAGAGGGATGAAGGAGGGAGAAGCAGACAGGAAGGAGGAGAGCAAGAGGAGGCCAACAGAAAGAAAGAGAGAGGGGGCAAAGCGAGCCTGTCGGCCCAGACCGCGGCTCCACGCTCTATTTTCGACTACCACATAATTGAAACAGTATTTACTGAGATCTGTGTGCGCCTCTCTCTCCCCGTCTCTGTTTCTGGCCCCACCACAGTTCATTCAGACTCTTGGCGACATCTCATGTGTGGCATATACTGTAGGAGTTAAATACAGCTGAGGGTGGGAGGAGGGGGTCATGCATGATTTTTTATTTTTTTTTGAGAAATGCCTGAATCACTCTTTTGATGCCTGGAAAAAGAGTTAACGATGAGCGGCGTGCTTGGGGGGGGGGCGTCTGGAGCCGAGACCTGGATGTTCATTAAGCAACCATAAAACGTGATATGTTTTCCCCCTTTATGTGCTTTAGCCGTTTAATTATTCATCTGCAGTTTCTCTGCTGCGGAGCCTGTCACGAGCAGTGTGTGTCTGTGAGAGCGAGTGGAAGTGTATGTTCACGCATGCAACATGCACACGCTTTGGGATGAATGACATGCTCTAACGCCTTTAATATACCAATAGACCGCACGTGTTAACTGCAAGTATGCAGTGCACGGTGTGTGTGTGTGTGTGTGTGTGTGTGTGTGTGTGTGTGTGTGCGCATGTGTGTGTGTGATGCTTTTAATCTCACTGTCAGTCTGCTTCACTAGACATGTGCAATGTCTGTTTTTGTCCATTTTTCCACAGTTTTTTTTAGTACTTACAGACCTGTATATATATATATATGAAAGTATGAAAGTACAGGGAAATAGCTATTTAGCTATTTATTAAATTGGATCTCATTTGTTAAATCCATACTCCAAACAGAAATGCAAAAACAACAATCTTTGTGCTCTTTTTTGTTGTTTGTGTCTCGTGTTTGTTTGGCTTTTTGCTTGCTGTGAGCTAAGCCAATTGCCTCCGTGGTTCCATACTTAATGCGCAGTCAGGAGTGGGGTCGGTCGTTTTGTCTACCAAGTGTTCGCAGTAAGAAGCGAGTGAGGAGGATTTACATTTAGTTTAGTTCCTCGCCTGACAGTGAAAGAAAAGAACTACGGGAAGAGAGAGGGATGTACATATGTAGGAGTAGTGCTGCATTTCCTCTGCTGAGTTCATCATGTTCTACTCAGGAAAAGATGTTGTTTAAAACACGAGAGTTAGCTCTACTGTAACGGGCTCTTTTGCAATGCAATGCAATGTTACTTGCTATTTAAATAACCTGTGCATTCATTTACATGTGTACTTTTAAACTGGTGACAGGACCAGGTTTTGTACATTAATAATTATTGTCGAGGCCGTGCATTGAATAAGGTTTTATTATTAAAGGTACTTTTTGTCAGGGACTATTTGTGAAGCACAAATAGAAGAGAGGCTGCAAAGTACATTATTTAGATTTTTAAATGAATGTACATTCAGTGGTCACTTTATAAGGTACACCTTCACGCTCGAATGCAAACTGTCTGCTTATTATAATGTCTACCACATTGTATGATGAGTTTTTGTTGTTATTGTCATCGGTGTTCATTACTTAACATGTCGATTCCATTGAAATGCACTGAGCTGCATCACAGAGAGAGAAGTTTATGATGTTCTGTATAGTACGCGTGATTGTTCTCTGCATGCAGTGCGTTCTGTACGTGTGTTCCTGCAGGAATTTGCTGAAAGGCCTCACAGTGCCTCTCAATTTTCCCTTCACAGAGAGTGATCAGTAAGCACACTGAGGCCCACAGTAAGTTAAAACTGTCCAATGTGACAGAGAACGATGCAGGGAAGTACTGGTGTCGTGCCTCAAACTTTGTAGGCAAGTCAGAAAATGCTTTCTGGCTCAAGGTCCACAAACCAGGTAAATCCTGAGCGCCGGTAAAATCTGCCTTTACCTCATTTAGATTCTCTGCCGTGTCTCTTCCTGTCTGCAGAGCTCATCTTGGTGGTGGGGTTAAACGGCTTGCCAGCAGGTCACATACACACACACATTACCTCTTCTGAGTTTACATTTTACGTTCTATAAGTTGCTATCACCCATTTTAACGCCCAGTGCTACTTTGTCTTCCTTCCTGATCAATAACAAGCACAATAATCACACATTTAATTTCTACCCCAATTTCAAAAGCCCCCTCCCCACACACACACACACATACACAAAAAAGACCACATAAAACCTCCCCCAGTCCAAACATACTTTGCAGACACACACAGGCCGGGGGAGCCAGAGCCCCCCACCTCGTCCCCTACAAAGCCACATCAGATACTGGGTTTGAAACAGGACCCTCACCCACCCCCTCACTGGTCATCATACCCACCATTAGTCAAAGGGGGGAAAAGCCACAACTGTAGCTTTGCTCTTTTCTGTTTAATTTCAGGTTTATTTTGAAGAAACCAAGCATTAAGCTTGTCTTGATAAAACAGCTGAAACAATAGGAAAATGTGTATCAATTCTGTAGCTGTTTTGTTTAACTCATCTTTCTGTCAATTATTATTTTTAAGGCTTTTAGGTTCTAAGGTTTGTGTCATTCGCAAACAACAATGATAAAAGATCTTTATAAACCATAAGCAGGTAGTTTATTTGAATCTATTTAAAGAAAAAACAGTGGGCCCAGAATAGATCCTTGAGGCACCCCTAGAAGGAAAACCTTTAAGATTAAAAGATATAAATGTTTTTTTGTTTATTATGTAACCAAAACGCATCTGAGAACAACATCCTTAATTCCATACTTGAAGCTAATTATATAAGAATATAATAAATTCATCATCAAAAGTGGCTGTGCTGCCATCACACCCATTGGTACACTGTTATTTCTGCAGACAAGGCATTGCCATGGAAGGACCTGCTTTGCTTTGGTGTCAGGGTAAACTTTGCACTGGTTCAATTTAAAGCTCACAGGTATTGTCACAAAATCTCCTTTTAACTGAGTCATTTTTCTGAGCCAAGACTATCACTAGAATCACAGTATCAAGAAATTTGAAAAAAATATTAATAATGTAATTGTATCTGGAATTTTTGTTGAACTTGGCACACTGGCACATTTTAAACTTGTTTTATGACTTTAAGAGTTCAATGACAGTCCTGAATGACAAAATGACACCTGTGGCCTTAGATGGAACCAAGAAGCTTATTTCGCAGCATGGTGACGGTGCTGCTTGGGTGTTTTCAGGTATCAGTCGTGGTGATGGTGCTGCTGTCAGCAGGAGAAAACAGCACTGCTGGCCCCCTTCAAATCCTCCGTCCTGTCCTGTTCTCTAGGGTGTACTTGGTGTTTCTTCTGAGAGGCTTTGGGCTCACAGTATCTCTCCCCCTTCTCTTTTCTCCCTCCTCCATCTTATACTTCTCTCATCCTCTACAGACGGCTGGCATTAACACGACAGATAAGGAGCTAGAGGTTCTCCTCTTGACCAATGTGTCTTTTGAGGATGCAGGCGAGTACACTTGTCTGGCAGGGAACTCTATCGGCTATGCTCACCACTCTGCTTGGCTGACGGTGCTCCCAGGTATATTCCTCTTTTCCCTGTGGGTGTGTAGACTCTTATCGTCCGTCTCCATCACCTCAAACATTATCAGCGCAGTAAAACTGTGATTGCTCCTGTGTTTTGCTCAGTAGCACAATATTTAACATTGATTCTCAAACCTAATTATGGTGCATTATTGTAGCTTGTTATTCGCTAACACGTGTTGCAGCTGTGTCGTCGTCCCTTTAATTTAAAAGATCATCTGTTTAAATGTCTCAAGGCTGCGAAGCAATTTCAAGACATTTATGTGTTCAGCATTCAACACAATAATTACCTCCCTGGGGAGACACATATCACAGGTGCAATTACCTGCTGCATAAAACTACAAGCTGATTACTTGGCCGTCTCAGCCTGAAAAGTAAAAGCACACTTTCAGTGCACAAAGGCAAGTTTGATTTATGGATGTTATTTCATAAAAAGCTGCTTCCAAGAATCCGCTCAGGTGAACTGTGCTACTGAGGAAAGCAATGTGTCTTCGACATTCGACATTATTTTGACTGACCAGGGTTCAATGTGTGTTACCCCACTCCTCCCCCCCAAAGCAGTGAGTGCAGAGAAGGAAGACTACTATGTTGACATCCTCATCTACGTGACGGGCTGCGTGCTCTTCATCCTTGCCGTGGTCATCGTCGTCCTCTGCCGCATGAGGATGACCACGCAGAAGACGCTGCCCACGCCGCCTGTGCAGAAGCTCTCAAAGTTCCCCCTCAAGAGACAGGTAACAGAAAGTAGATACAAGATTCGTACAACACTTCCCTCTTTTTCTCTCTCCCTGTCTGTTTAGTTCAGCTTTTAGCATAATTTCACCTTAGTACAGTTGATACAGTCCCTATGAAGCCTGTGTTGAAAATATCATGTAAAAAAAATAGAAAAACTGCACCTTCAAATCCCTTAAGTACTTTTGCCTTAACTATTAAACAGTTTTTTTTAATCCATCAACATGACAGCAGAGGGCTTGAATTCCTGGAACACCTTCTAATTTCCAGAGGTGGATTCAAGATGGACAGAGCTGGGGAAAAGTTTGAAATTATCTTGAAACGTTCAGACAGTAGTAGTAGCTATAAATTCACTGCATCAGATGCGGTTTCCAGCTGTTCCTCACCAAAGCAAACAGAACTGGAGTAGGATTTAGATTGTTTTTTAAAAACAACCTCAACAGTCCAGTCAGGGTGTAACATTATTAACTCAGGAAAGAACTTTGAATTAGTTTTGGAGAGTCATGGAAAAATAGTGTAATGTTTCTGCATCAGTGCCACAATGAGAAAACCTGCAAAAAAAGGAGGGTGTATTTGCAGTATCTGTCTTTTTCATCTTGTACAACTTTCAAAGAAGAGCTGCACATCGGATTGGGACTCAGGGAAGATAGAATGCAGATAAATCCAGGACGTTATTGTGCATCTATCTGTCTCTCTGTCCCGCTGCGTTCGGTGACGTAGCGCGGACACTGGAAGGCATCACGCTGGTGACATGTGTTCACATTTATCTTGGAGCAGATTCAGCTCGAGGATATTTATGCCCTCCTGTGACTGTCAGTGTTAGTTTTAGATTTCACTCTCTGTGTAACACACACTCGCTCCCTCAACTGTTTGGAGAGAAACATGAAGTGGAGCAGCTGCCCTCGCCGCAGCCTGTAGCCTGCAGAGCTCTCCACATCATTGTGTCTCAGGGCTGCGTTCAAGACAAACCTCAGTCGAGTCTGAGTCAGATCGCAAGACCAAGTTCAAACAGAAAGCAGACCGAGACAAGCATTAAAGGAATAGTGAGACATTTTAGAGAATACTCTTTATTTGCTGTCTTGAAGAGAGTGAGATGAAAAGATTGATGCCACTCCGAGGCCTAACCCTTTCCTGGCTTTGGCTTCATATTCACTGTACAGACATGAGAGTGGATATCGATCTTCACATCTGACCCTCGGCAAGAAAGCAAATTAGCTTCCCAAAGTCTCTGACTTTTCTTTTAAGGAAGTTCTGTAGAAAATGGAGCTCAGAGCTAAACCACCGAAGCTTCAGATCTATTCATCAGAAGGAGTAAGTAATCAGTGTTGCAGACATGTTGTAGGAGTCAACGTCAGTCAGTCAGGAAGGAAAGAATGTTTGGAGTGGATCCACATCTGAGGGTTCTGCCAGATTAGCATAGACTTCATGCTATATCTTAAAATTCTAAGTTATATTTTAGTGCTCTGTCGACAAGCAGTGAAAAATAAAATCCATCAGTGGTTAGACCAGGACAAGACTTTTGTCAAAGCAGGGACAACAATATGGCACATTTGTGAAGGGAAAATGGTTTTCTGAAGGCCAGACTGGAGTACCTTCCTTTATTCAGCCTTTCTACTTCCACACTAATTAATTTGCCCTCGCCTTCGTCATCTCCTCTCCTCACTCCACTTTACTCTCTTTTCTCTGAGCTCCTGAGCCTCCATTTCTTTTCTCATTACCTCTCTGTCTTCGACAATCTTCAGCAAACTATCAGGCAGTGCAGTGTGGCTTCACCCTTTCTTGGGTTTCTTGAAGTGTTTGTAGTCCAGTGCAGCACCGTGCACCTCGTGGCCGTGCTCCGAATGCATCCACGACATAAATGCATAAAATGCACGATGAGTTTGTCATTATCCGCCCTGCCCCACCCTGCCGCTGCCGGACTCCCGCTGCGTGCAGGACACAGCTGCCGTGTGGCAGCTCTGTGCAGGCTCCAGCTTTCCAGCTTCATAATTGAAGGGTTGAGCTCCGCAAAATGCAAAAGTTGCATTTTTACCAAACTGTCGCCTGAAAGTCACATAATTCAATTCCTGGAAAACAAGCATGTGACTTTTAAAGTTAGGATTCAGCTGTAATCGGATGTGTTTTTTCCGATTCAACACTCTTATGTGAAAGCAGCCTTGTTGCCTTATGTCAGCTCGGAACTTCATCTGTTCAAAGATGCTCAAATTGTGGCCTCCAAAGCTGTTCTATTCCTGCTGCCTTCATATACATGCTCTTATAAGGCAGTGCAGGGAAGGGTCTTATTGCATTTTTCTGTAATCTTCGCTCCGTTTTGTAAAGCTAATCTCCTGGTTCTCTCCTTTCTTTTTCATAACTCTGAGTAAATCTCCCATAAACCTCCTGGCATGTTCTATCAGATATTACTTTTCATGCCTCTGAAATTATGGTTAGGGTTTTTTTTGTTTTGTTTTGTTGTTGTTTTTAATTTGAAGCTTCACAGCATTTTTATATTTTTCATTGAGAAGTTAAGGAGGGAAGTCTGGTAAGTGGACATGTTTGTTTCAGGACCCCCACCTGCAGGGGCAGACTCTGACACAAACAGATTCATCAAAAAGCCGCCAGGCCCCCCCCCATCCCCATCAGTCAGATAAATGGTGTGAGGATGTCGGGCCCACCGGCCCGGTGGCAGGATTGCCGATGTGGAAATGGAGCTCGCTGATGGATAGAGACGTCCATCCCGCCTTGCCACTCGCTCGCCCACCTCTGCGTTCTCCTCCATTCGTCTTTGTTGCCGCCTGCTTCCTCCCGCGCGCAGCCACAGGCCGGCTGTTTGTAAAAGTCACCGCTGGCGTCAGAAGTCGGGCTGTTGAAAGACATTTGTCCTGAGATGTGCAATGTTTGCAGTAGATGATTCAGCCAAATTCTTTTAGTCCTTGAATACAGAAGTTTGAACCCACCATAACTGAGGGCAGTTATGAGTTATGGAAGTGAAATATTTTTTTTCATGAATTTTCCTGGATCGTTTTGGAATCGGGTTTCTACCTTGGTTAGAATTTTTAAATAGTGAAACAATTTTTAAAAATCAGGCGCCAATGAATATGGTTCCCCTTTGGCCGCGGGAGCTTTCATTAAATAATTTTGACTGGAACAGATAAATTCTTTAGTTTTCTTCTCTTGATAAATCTCTCTTTACAGTAAAAGATTATATTCTACCTCAGAGATCAAGATCAAGGCCAGTCTGTGCTAGGACTCCTCTTCTCCCTCTGTCTCTTCCTTTCAACACACATCACCCCTCCCTTTTCAGAGACTATAACAGTTTGTTTTTTGCACCCAAGCAGGTGTCCTTGGATTCCAACTCCTCCATGAACTCCAACACGCCGTTGGTAAGGATCGCCCGCCTGTCATCCAGCGATGGACCGATGCTGGCCAATGTTTCGGAGCTGGGACTGCCGTCCGACCCCAAATGGGAGTTTCCCCGAGCACGGTGAGAAAAAACGAAAAATATTTCTCCAGATTTACATTTATCACCGACAGTTAAACACCCATCCAGGAAAAAAGAAAAAAAAAAACATTGTGTGCTTTGGCTTTTCTCATGCTGCCAAGCAACATATTTCAGAACTGACAGATACTGTTCTGCTGTCCTTGATGTGCTGTGAAAACACGCTAGCCATCAATACGTTGAGGTCACCTTGACACCTGCCTCCATGCTTATTTTACTTGGCAAACAAATCAGTCTCATACAGGAGTGTAATTCACAGAGAATTAAAAAGAAAAATACTCTAAACTCTGTTTGCAGCAAAAAAAAAATGTTAAAAATCCAAGCTCTGAAGTGGTCTTTTGTTGTGTTACAGGCTAACGCTGGGTAAGCCGCTGGGCGAGGGCTGCTTTGGTCAGGTGGTGATGGCCGAGGCCGTAGGCATCGACAAGGAGAAGCCCAACAAGCCGCTCACTGTTGCTGTGAAAATGCTAAAAGGTTAGTGATTGTTGTGCCTGCACACCTGGAACTCACACACAACCTTGACGGTGACAGCGAAGGTGCTTTCCTCTGTGATTTCCTGCAGGAAAACAGCAGCACTGTGTCATTTCCCTCTGTATTTGGCTCACACATTCTTTCTGTACATAACAATTCATATGGTTTGTCTCCTCTCATGTCCCCCATATGCCCAAACTCAAGTGTTTGTTCTATTCTCTTTTCATCTGCGTTTTCAACCTGTGTTGCTCATAAAAAAAATCTTCTGTACAAGTGAAGCACTTCATTAATTTATCTGATCATCTGATAATTGATTCTCTGGGTTTGTTTGTTCCAGACGACGCCACAGATAAAGATTTGTCGGACCTGGTGTCAGAGATGGAGATGATGAAGATGATTGGAAAACACAAAAACATTATTAACCTGCTGGGAGCTTGCACGCAGGATGGTGAGGCCGCAGCGCTGCGCAGGGAGGATAATTAAGCCTGTTATTAACTGAGTCATGTCAGTGACTCTGTGGTTTGTGTCTCATGCAGGTCCCCTGTACGTTCTGGTGGAATACGCCTCCAAAGGCAACCTGAGGGAGTACCTGCGGGCGCGGCGGCCGCCGGGCATGGACTACTCCTTCGACACCTGTAAAATCCCCGACGAGCAGCTCACCTTCAAAGACCTGGTGTCCTGCGCCTACCAGGTCGCCCGAGGCATGGAGTACCTCGCCTCGCAGAAGGTCAGCCACCGTGACGCTGCACTGCTAACCACTGCAGTGCACCTGCACCTCTACTGTTTCACTGAGCTGAGCCTCTGTGTGTGTGGATGTATGCAAGCCTTTAGATCACCAGCTGTTCTCACAGCTTCAAGTTCAAGTTATTCATTAGTCACAAGCAAAATCTGCCATCATTACGATGCGCTGGCCAGTACCTACTTCAAAACTGACTAAGAAAATTTAAAAATTTGCAAGCATGTTAGCCAAAGCCAACAAACAAGTTAAATGTAGTAGAAGTAATTGATTAAATTTATGAGGTTTTATGTTTAAAGTAAAGGTCCATATCAGCCATGTAGGCATGAGTATCAAAGTTAGAGGAGGGTAAGTGAAAGTTATGGTGCTGCATCTGTGCCTGAGAATGTGTGTGTGTGTGTGTGTGTGTGTGTGCAGTGCATTGCCGACATGTGTGTTTGACGCGTCTGCACTTCTTCCCTCAGTGTATCCACAGAGACCTGGCGGCCAGAAACGTCCTTGTGACGGAGGACAACGTTATGAAGATCGCAGACTTCGGTCTCGCCAGAGACGTGCACAATATAGACTACTACAAAAAGACCACCAACGTGAGTCCCATTCCGTCAGCCTTTTTTATCGCGAAAACACAACCGACCGATCGGTTCAGACCGTTGCTCGCCTAAATGGGTTGTGCTGATGGGAGAGGGATCGTTTTGCCCGCTCTACAGCTGTTAAAGTGAAGAGTAATGACTTTGGTGTCTCCTTCTTAAAAATGAGATTTCTCTCTTTCAGTCAGGTCACAGAAGGAACGCGAGATCAAACACTCAATAAATCCAGATTCTTATGGGCTATAAAATGAAATGAATGTGACAGAACACTGATACTGACGTGATGACAACGGCAGGATGAGAATAACCTTTCAGAAGACTCGTACTCACAAGAAAAGGAAAAGTTAGACAGACATTACTGATGCCCGAGCAGGTAGAGGTGTTCAGAGTTCAGCAGGAAGGAGAGTGGACGTGATGATTCACAGCAACCAAGAGATGGTGTTTATGCTCAGGGTGATACCGATGAACTGACTGTAATGAAACCTTTTTAGCGATATTTGTGGAACACTTTCCACCTGGTAAATTAATCATGGAGCCGGAGTACAAGGTGTCAGGAGAAGTCGGGGCAGGACCAGGTTGAGGTCTGTCCATGTGAGTCCAGCGTTTTTCACTTCTGCTGACCAGCGTGCTTTTTGTCGTGCCTCTGTTGTTGCAGGGTCGTCTGCCCGTGAAATGGATGGCTCCGGAGGCTCTGTTCGACCGGGTCTACACGCACCAGAGCGACGTGTGAGTTTGCACAAACCCGGCCGTCACATGCCAACTGTCCGCTCATGTGGACCCGCCGCGCAGCCCGGGGAATCCGGGTGTTGAAACATCGTGACCGAGCGCGTTAGCATCAAACGCAGAGTCTGTGCGTGTGAATATGGAATCGCCGCCTTTCCCTTTTCCAAATATCTGCCGCTCCGCTGTCATCTGCGGCCGCTTGATAATCCTGAGCTTCTTGTGTATCAGTGGCTCAACATTCCTCGCTGCGTTTGTTCTCTAATCTCCCAACACGACATCAGAGGGAGACAGAAGTACAACGGAGCCCCAGCATCTTACTGTTGTTTTATCAGTGTAAAGCCAACCTGCCCCAGAACAGAAGGAGATAAGAGGGTCGGTGGTTTTATCACAAGGTCTCCCTCTGGGTGTTTTTCCACAACCATTCAAAGGAGTCGCAGCAGCGGAGACAAACTCACCTTTTACGACCTCCGATCGCTCCCACATCAGCTGCGATCAGGGGGAGAAAGGGCAAGTTTAGTCGAGAAGGTCACGGAGTCAGTCTATCTTGCAATAGCTGCTGTAACCCCCCCCAGCCAGACGCTGTGTCCCCAGCACAGCCATCCAAGCCAAACACGGGACCCTGTCAACACTGGCTCTTGCAGTGTGATTACACTAGACTGGGAACGGGCCGGGAGCAGAATGGGCCCGCTCTGTTATTTCAGCAGGTCTGGATTACAGAGTCAATCCTGCCGCCAAAAAAACCTCCTCCTCCTCCTTTATACAGTAGTCGCCCCGCAGCCAGTTTTACTCTCACAGACCCCAGGGGGACTTTGACTTTTGACCCGTGATGGTTTTCCATTAAATAGATTACGCTCAAAATGACAGGGGAGCCATTAAAACACATTACGAGACATTTAAAACAAATCTGACACTCGCCATCAAACAGTTTTTCGTCTAAAAGAAAGACCCAGCAATGGTGTAACTTTATTGATTACAGCAATAAAGTTATTATCAAAGCTTCAAAGGTTTTTACCTTCAACATTGACCTCTTCTGTAGACTTTTGTCAGGATTAGCTGACAGAAGACAGATAAGTGTTTCATTGAGAGCCATGTGCAAAAAGAAAAGCGTAGGAAAGTGAAAGAGGGGAGGTTCTGTGAAGGAGTTTGATCTTTGAGCCTCATTGTTCTGCTTTTAACAGAGAGTTGGGTTGGTGATTTTTTTTTTTGGTCTCTTGAAACCCAACACGAGCGTCCCCTTCGCACGCAGCGCATCGAAACCTCACAGACATCACAGGGATGCCGGCCTTCATTCTCAGCCTTCGACTCGTCGGCTCTCGTTGCCGCAGGTACCGATGAAAAATTAAGTGTTTACGTCTTGGTCGCCTCCTGCCGTCAGGAGCCTAATGGCCTCGTCCCTGACAGCGAGCAGTGAATCAGACAGGCCGTGTCCGTTTCCTTCTCTTTCTGCTGATTCCTGCGCTTGGCCCTGATACGCTCCTGAACCTGCTCTGACCCTGAGGACCTGATGTGTTTATGCCCAGAACACAGCAATGGTCATGAGTTTCTTAGAGATCTGTTCAGTCGAGGTGTTTTTTTTGTCTCAGCTACATGTCTGCCTTTAGTCACCTTTTCCCCCTTTTTTCCTCTCTGAATTTTTGATGTCTCTCTCTTACCACGGTCCTCCCTCAGTGTCCCGTCTCGCTCTCTCTCTCTCACCGTCTCTGTGTTTGGATGGTGGAGTGGCTGGCCGGGCCAGTAGCGGCTGTTTTCCACCCTCTGGACCGGAGCGTGGATAATTAGATTAAGTCCGCTGAGCGCCGCAGTGAGAGAGGAGGGGTCTGATTCTGATTCACTGGACAAACAGCCGAACAATAGTACACTGGGTTAATGGACCGCCCATGATCTGATTACCTTCCCTCATTTTTTTTCAGAACCTTTAGAAATAATGCAGCCGTTGGTTTGAGCTGTTGCCACAGAGAGAGAAAGGCAGAGAGATGATGGCTTGGTTTAGAGCGACGCCAGTTTCTGGATTGGATGGCAGCTGGGCTGCAACCGTCCATCCAGCTTAATACATCTGTCTATTCGCGTTTTGTTTCTCACCTTGGGTGGGGGCGTGTATGTGTTTTGGAAACCAAAGTATTCCATGCATGATGCACGATGGGCGACCTGCATACGAATGCAGGAAAACAAGTTCTTGTCTCTGAAGATTCGCCAGCCTTTTCAGATTGTTTCCAACTGTCATGTTCGATCATCAAAACAAAGAAAAGACCAGAAAATACCTGCAAAGCTGTAGGATAGTGCAAATAACCCAAGGTAATAAAAAATGGATCATGTAAGAGTAGGATCAAAATGTGTCTCACACCCACTCTGCATGTGAGCACAGGTCATTATCTCAGTTGCAAATGTTTATTATTTGGTTATAAAACTTTAATAAATTTTATATTTCTCTTATTGTCACACAAAAGAGGTTTATCCCTTCAGTATTGTTGGTTTTGGTCCTTTCAGTGCATTCCTTTTTCAATATGAAACACACAGGATATTAGAAACCAGCCTCAAGATGATCAATGTTGAGTTTATCCAGAAGTGCTCCATCATGATCGCGGACTGATACTCATCTCTGTTATGTATCAACCAATCAGAACCTGTCTTCCAGTTTCCTTGTGATAAGTCTGAGTTGGCTCGGGGGAAGAGATTTAGATTTTAAAAATATTGACCCACCTGTCTGAGACAATAACATTGCTGATCCTTTACTTGAGTGCAGTCAATGTTATTTAAGATCAATATTTCACCCAAACCGATCTTGAACTGTGACTGCTCCAGGCAGCTTCTGAAGTGCCGCTTGACCTCAAGTTTCCTATTCAGCTTGTGTTGAGCTTGAACTGAAACCTTGTGTGTGTGTGTGTGTGTGTGTTCAGGTGGTCCTACGGTGTGTTGTTGTGGGAGATCTTCACCCTGGGGGGCTCACCGTACCCAGGAATCCCAGTAGAAGAACTCTTTAAGCTGCTGAAGGAGGGACATCGGATGGACAAACCCGCCAACTGCACCCATGAGCTGTAGGTGTTTTATTGGTTTGTCTGGAGTTCGGCGTTATCGCCTATTTTCAGGAGGCAGATAAACCCGGGTTGGAAAAGTTGTAGGAGGTTGCAACCACCCCCCTCATAAATACAAAGTAACAAGAAACATGACCTCAAGCTGCAAATCAAGTAGACCGAAAACCGAAAACATTCCACCTGAAACAAGATCATTTATTATAAAGTTATATTTAACTTTGCGTGTGTCTATGTGTGTTTCAGGTACATGATAATGAGGGAGTGCTGGCACGCCGTGCCATCGCAGAGGCCGACCTTCCGACAGCTGGTGGAGGATCACGACCGGGTTTTATCGATGACCTCCACCGACGTAAGTCTCCCCGCACGGCTGCTGCTCGCAGATAACACGCGACACACCAGGAACACACACACAAGGCCCCCGGCTCTTCATTTCCCCTCGGCCCGACCGCAACCTTTCACCTCACAAGGCCTCACCTTGATGAGAAAACCCATTTCTTAAAGCTGATCAGTCATATTTCTGGGTGACATGGAATAAATAAAAAAGTGGGTATGGCCCCGCTCCGCCGCACCCATAGATCAGGGTGAGGGCAAAGTGAATATAAATTAGACCTCAAACACGTTCTTTGGAAAAGAGAACAAAGTTCTTGCCAACACAAACACACACCTCCTGCTGTGATGTGGTTCTGCCAGTTACTGCAGCCCACAAGTTCACAAAACAGTCGACTGGGGTTTTCACGCGCTGGTTAGGTTTAGCCAGTCAGTCGGCCTGTGTCCTATTTGATTGGATACATTTGTGTACAAGGTCAGTCATTATAATATTGCAATATTTTATTGTCGATGACAAAACAGAGAGGTTCGAAACAAAACATAAATATTGAAAAATTTAATTTTTATATATGTTTTGAGCACATGACAAGATATAACTGAAGAATGGATGCAGCGACACAGAATTAGAAGAAAAAAATTATTGTTTTTATTTCACAGTCTCTTTAAAATGTTATTTTATGCATTTACACAAGTTCAAATAAAACAAAGGACAATGAAAAATAAAGGACAGTCCTTCCTTACATCTACCTAAAAAAACAATATTCAGAATGGAAGACAAAATCGTAATCGTGACAATCTGACAAAATATAAGTCGTAATATTGACAAAATTTGACCTCTGACCTCTCCCCTGACAGGAGTACCTGGACCTGTCGGTGCCCTTTGAGCAGTACTCGCCCACCTGTCAGGACTCAAACAGTACCTGCTCCTCGGGAGACGACTCGGTGTTCGCCCACGATCCGCTGCCTGACGAGCCCTGTCTTCCCAAACAGCTTCCCAGTAATGGGGTGATTAGGACATAAATCCTGAGCTGGGGGGAGGGAGGGGGGTTCAGACTTTAACCTCCTCTCATGGTTTGTGACTAATAATCACCCCTCAGTGACTCGAGCTCCTCAAGATATGGAAATAAAAGCTCCGCATGCAATACTTCCACAGTGCTTCAACTCTTCGACTCGTCTTAAACTCTTGGTCGAAATCCTCTTCGAACGAGGTTTTTCTTCCTCCTCCTCCTCCTCCCTCCCCCAAGAGACTCGCATTGAAGGATTATTTTTTGCCGATGAACTGTTGTTTGTGTTCTTCTTCTCAGAAATGAAATTATATTTTTGTACTCGGGCCAGTCTTTTGTTACGGACAATCTGTGGGACGAAACCATTCCGTGCCTACTCGGACAAAAACCTCTCGGAAAAAAAAGAGAAAAAGAATCGAGGAGAAGAGAAGGAAGGGCGTTCGGTCGGCGATCCAGCCAGTGGGCGAGGACCTTGGAGTTTTATCCTCTCGTCCACGCGGAGCCCTGACTTCGCTACAGAAGTTTGTGATCGGAGAGAAAATCCGTCAACAAGGTATACCAGCAAAGGATGGGACTTGTTCTTCCGAAGACACTCAGCTACTTTCACCGAAGAGTTTCAGCGGCAGAAGGGATTACATGAGCGTACTCACGTGTTTTCTCACAAATTTCTACACCACCGTAACATTTTAGCATCCCAAAAAAACAGTTTTGTGATAATCATAGAACAAATTCCTCATCAAATGTGAGGCGAAGTTTCAGGGCCATGCAGTAATAAGTACAGTAAGGTTTGGAGGTTTTTTTTAAAATGTATCTAGAAAATGATTTATTGTAAATATATAAATGCAAATATGTATCATATTGCTGTCCGCAGCCATGTACTTAAAAGACAAAAAATTACATTTTTGTAAAAAAAAATATTGTTTTAGGATGGAAGCATTGCAATCTAGAACACTGTCATGAACGTGTAAAGCATTTAATCATTTAAAGTGATACAGAAAAGGTTTATTTGAATAATTAACATGTATATTTGTAAAGATATTTATAGACTTAACATGTGGTTCTTAAGTTCGAAAGGTCTAGCTTAGGATTTTAGTACTGTACACAAAGATTTTTATTTCAAATTTTTTTTGTAACTTATTTTACAACAAAACTGCGACGTTATTTTCACAACTGGCAGACTCCTCTAGTTTTTGATCCATCTTTTTTTTTTTTGTTAGTTTGTTTACAGTTTGGCAAAAATACGAATGTATGACAGAGGCGTTGATTTCTTTTGAGAGCGAGTGTGATTCGACCACCAGAGGAGGACTGGTAAACTGAAGGCTCCCTGCTGAAACGGAGCTAGATGTTTCCGCCGAGCTCAAATTTCTGGTTTTAAAAAGCTGACGTTTGCAATATCAAAGCAGCGATTAACTCTTGCTGGGCAAGAAATGGCAGCGCTTCGAGATCCGTACCACAGAGGCCTTTAGTACGACTGAGGTACTTAAAGAGATATTGAACATCAACAACAGCTAGCTGCTTCATACGAAGCCCGCGGAGAATCTCAGCCTGATTTAAGGGAAAAAATCTTCCTACTCGTTAAAATCTTATATTCAGTCTCAGTTGTAATGAATTAAGATGAGTTTGCTATTTAGTGCACTAAATGTACAGTTCATTCACTTTCTAAAGGTATGCAAGGTACTGCTCCCCAAAATCCCCATGGTGTAACAAACAAAACACCAATTCCCATGATGCAACATTTCAAATCAATTCCTGTTAGCATATATGCTACACAACCAATCAGCTGTGGTAAAACTAGACATTTTTGGATTAGTTAGTGAACAAGGGAACAATTTCACTGAAAAGATTTTTTGTTTAAACCATCAGCAACTACATTTCTCAGAACTCTTTTCATCCTAGGGAACATTTTTGAACTTGTGGCGAAAATGTGTAAGACAAACTGTGGCAGCAACAGATTTCAATAGCAGAAGCTAGTTTAGCTGCAATGCATTCTGGGTTTTTGAGTCCATTTATAGCTGAAATTGTTCCCCGTCTAAAAAGAAACTTTTTGCTCCTTGATTCATCACCCTTGAGTCATCACTCAAAAATCAGTGTTTGCCATTTATACACAAGACTAAGTGACAAATAGACAAACATAAATTCAAAGCGCTGTATATCACCATTTGAGCAGTGTTGCAGCACATACAAGTGGATCACTTTCTCTTAAGGTTGCTCCTGAAGGCTTCGAACTCTTTTATCGTAAGGTCACAGGGTCGGTCCCAACAAGCTGCCCACAGCGACACTCAGCACCTGTGTGCACGCTCATGGATCAAAAACATCAGTTTGAAGGCAGAAATGTAAAGCTGTAAAGCCTTTTGTGCTGGAGTGTTACTAAAAAAAACCCTGCCCAGACACTTGAGTTTTTATCGCTGCTCTATAGTATTAATACTGAAATGAAGGCACGCTGTGTGATATGTAAGTTGTACAGCCAACAAAGAAAATATATAGACGTTACATATATATATATATATATATCAGTTTATTAAAGGAGACTCTGAAGTCTGTGGTGGATGCTTCTGCAAGCTCCATTTGTTGAGGAAAAAGTGCCAAATTAGTCTTAAAAAAAAAAAGTCTATTCACCGGGTTCTCCAGATCTCTGAATCAAACTGCTGCACTGTCGAATGTAGGCGGGCGGAGGTCACATGTGCAGGGAAGGATCTTGGGATTGCCAGATGGATATTCCCCCCCACCCTTTTTTTAAAAAAAAATCTATATGCAGTCGTCTCTCTAGCTGACCCCCCCAAAAAAGCATAAGGGTTGAAATGTTTACAGAGTGTTTTTAGCAAAGTCACAAAAGGGAAAGTGGCATTCAAGTGGCATTGAAGGGTTCAGAGACACAATTCACTCGCTGCTAAATGGAAATGGTGGCAACGCTTCACTGTGCAACGGCCTTATTCAAGTGTAAGAACTGAATTTATGTGGAGAAAGTATTGTAATTACCCAACAAGACTGTGTCAATACTTCATGAAATCTCCCCTGTGTTTGAAGTACTTATAAAAAAAAGTGAAAATATGTATTTAATTCTGTTGCTACACTGGGAGGTTTTTATGTTTTTTTCTGTACCATATTAATGTATTTTTTTCCTTTGGTTCATACACAGACACAAGGACTTTGCAAAGTGAAAGGTTACACAAAGTTATTGTTATTTCTATTTTCAGTACAGTTTTGGCCCCAATCTATAAAAGTGCCTGGAATAATTTAGCTAACAATAAAGGGTATTCACTGATTAATTTTGATCACATTTTGAATGTATAAATGCAAAAAAATAGAGAAAAATTGAAAAGCAGTTTTCACTAGAAGCAGGCTATGTAAGTCTAAGCCTGTTTTTTTGTTTTTTTTAAGTGAACAAGGCAGACAAAAAGGCACTTGTGTAAAGGTTGGATGGGTCTAATGAAACGGATGGTGTTTTTGTTTTATTTATTCTTCCATGCTGGGTAAAAGCTTTCCCTATGGTGAGAGTATTTTTATTCATAGCTATCTGCTTTTCAGTGTTGTTTTTCATTAAAGAGCCAGAAGATGATGATGATGATGATGATGATGATGATGATGATTACGATAATGATGATGATGATGTAGTCATTTTGCTAGATATCGATGCCCCCCATCAGGCCATGCTCTCTGCATAATTTATCCTGCAGTTGATTTTGAATGCCCTCATTGATGTTTTTTTGTGTACCTTTGTCAAGCTTGTTACTCTGAAACTTACAGCCTCTGTCTCTCCGTTAGGTCACTTTTAAAATGGATGTGTTGTTTTTAACATGTGTCTTGCTTTTGGCAACTAAAGGAGGAGTTACTGCGTGTTGCACAACACTGGCTATCCATGCAGGTGGGAAAAAGCTCAACTAAAATGTTTGAGTTGCTGTAGTCTGTATTAGAGTTTGGTCTACTGATCAGCTAAGTTAGCGGTAGTGGCACACAGTTCATGGAGCTCATGGAGCAAGTAAGGCTAACCAGCAGCACCCAATTCACCTGAAAATCTCCTGTCATTTTAGATTCAGTGTACACTTTCTGAGACTATCAAAAAGTTACTGAAATAGTTACTGAAAGATACATGTCCATTTCCAACACTTAAAGTTTTGGGAGGACCCATGATCCTGGTGACTAGCTTTTTACATGATGTTATTTCAGTACCTCACTAGAATTGGAGATAAATACATTTCACTGAGCAGCAATGATAACAGGATAGTGGAGTTAAACTGTAGGTAATATATCTGAATCAAGATGCTGCTGAACTGAGATAATCCATGTTTTTGTGCTTCAAATTAGTCTGGCCATTGTTCCACAGACAGATGTTAAAAACAACAAATTCTTTTGAGTTTTCTCAGCTATTGAATGAATGAACAGCATGGCCTCAGCTGGGAGGGATTCTTACTGTATGCACAGTCACACATCGGCCTTTAATCATCTCTCTTCTCCGCTCTGACTGACTTATTTATTCTCTGTTCTGTAGAAGCAAAAAGAAAATCAGGATTGAACATGAAACTGGGAGGGGAGGGGCGTTATCTCAGCTTCTTTTGTCTGTGTCCGGGATACGCACCTTTGCTTCCAGAGTTATAGAAAAACATAAATTGTTTTCATGGGTTTTTTTTCTTTTTTATTTTCCAGGTTGGATTTTTTTTTTTTACACAGCCCTTCATTTTTTGTCATGCATTTCTAACCCAACAGAGTTAGTCCAGATTAATTTATAGTTTTGAGATATGCTTTTTACATTGCTGGTGTACAAGAATAGAGTCTTTATGTAGCCATGTGAGCTATTTCGTTAAGAATCTTAGAGAGGAAATGATTTTAGAACACAAGTTTATTTTCTGTCCGTTTCGTCATGTTTCACTTTGCATTCCACAATAATGAGACAAAATCATATGATTTTTTTCTTCCTGTCCCACATAATTTATTTTTCCTCCCTCTGTATTCCTGTTTCTAACATAGAAAGGTGGAACTAACCATTTGGCATTATCTGATTTTTTTTTATTTGTGATTCATAGCTTGTTTATTGTAATGTACCTGTTTTGATCACGATGAAACCTCTGTAACATTCCACCAGAACAAATCCCTACGGGCAGACATCTCCCACTAGGGAAAAAAAAAAAAACGATTTCACAACTCTCTCTCTATGTCTCTCTCTCAGTCTCTCTCTCTCCCTCTCTCTCTGTGTGCCTGACAAACTATGCTGTCAAAAAAGGTTTTCAATAAACATGTTATAATAGCGTTTGCTGCCAGTGCTGTGTCTGTCACTGAGAGCGTGTAGGTGCAAAACAAACAGTTCCTTTGGGGAAAAAAATAAAGCAAAAAAAAAAAAAAGAAACAGATTTTGTGAATTATGGTGAACAAATCAGAGGTTTAGAAGTTTATGTTAATGAGATGAAAGCAAAACACCCCGGAGTACACACGTCAGCAAGTTTGTTTTGCCTGGTGTCTGAATAATGTCCCTCCACATAAACTAACCTAACTGGATACAAACAGGCTGTGGACATGGCAGCAGGACTGTGTCTGCAGCAGAGGTGAGACGTTAGCTGTATCCACAGTTCAGGTACTGATAATCTCATTACAATGACACCTGTCGGGGGGCGGGATTATCAGGTAGCAAGCAAACAGTCAGTTCTTGAAGTTCTTGTGTTAGAAGCAGGAAGAAAGGACAAGTATAAGAACCTGAGAGACTGTGATGGTTTGACGACTGGGTCACAGGATCTCCAAAACTACCACTGCAAGAGCTAACTGAGCCATGGAGCAATGGAGCAATGGATAAGGGTGTCCCGGTCTGCTGAATTATAGCTTCAGAAGCACCGTAGGTAATGTTCTGTTTCACTTTAAGGCTTATAACATCTGTTTTAGTCATTGAGGACGGGTGTCCTGTCGGTAACGTGAACCTTGTCATAAATCCTTAACTGATCAATGAGCACACATCGCCAAATGCTAGCGGTTCATGGGCAAAACTGCCTTTCCTGTAAGATAATTCTGATACATAATTGATACAATAGTTGAAAGAATTAGATTTAGAAATATATATATATATATATATATATATATATATATATATATTTTAGCCATTAGCTCCATTCATCAGGACATATGTAAGCATGTGACTAATATCCACTGAGCAGCAGCTGATGAAAACATCGGTGTGGAGCAATGAGGAGGTCCCACATTAATCTGATTTGACCTGTGTGCATGGATTTTTATTTAGGGGTTGTTTCAAAGCACTCAGTAAAAAGAAATACTTCACATTTAAAATTTAAAAACATAATAAAAGTGGAATTAGATTTTTTTTTTAAAACGTGTACTGAGGATGCAGTGAATGTAAGCTGGCTGTAGAAATCAGTAAATGAACTCTGCTTATTCTCCTTTAAACTGTGGCAGGAAATGCAGGCAGCAGAGATTTCTGCCGCCAGTTCCTGTTGATTCTGTCACACAGTGAACAAATTAGCCTCTCATAGCATCTTAACTGCTCTTTAATCACGGAAAGTCTTTGCCCCTCTGTCTTTGTTTGCTGAATACAGTTCCACGCCCTCCCTCGCCGCCTCACTGGCTGCAGCTCAGTAAACGGTTGGTAGGAGGAGGAGGAGAGGGAGCGGGGCATGCAGGGGAGGAAGGGGGGGGTGTAATTGAGGGGTACTGAAGCCACTCAGCCCGGGTGGGAGGGTTAAATTGGACGGTGACAGAGGGAGAGAGAGAGGGGTCTATGTATTCAGGCTTTTGGCCCTCGGCCCGTCTCAAGTGCGTCCTGAGGGGAACATCCTGCCCCTCGATGGAACTTCCTCGGCCGGCTGAAGTGGCCCATTCACGGAGGTCTTGTGAGGGGGGCTTGTTTTCGCCGCTAAATGGATGTTTCTGTTTCAGAGGTGTTTACGTTGGTGGACGCTTTCCATTCCACCCCTCTCTCCCCTCCTCTTCCTCCTCCTTTCTCCTCCCCATTACCCCTTTTTTTTCCTCCTCCTCGAACCCCTCTTCCTCTTACCATCCCCTCGGCTGTCGTCCATCAAACCCGCTCTCTCCCTCTTGGAAGATGCTGTGCGACTTTTAAACCACCTCCCACCCGGCCCTCCAGAGTAGGTGGAGCTGGAGAGGAGGAGCAGGGCGTGGCTGTACAGGAGCTATCCAGTGATGGTGTTAGTGTTAAAGTCAAGGGGAGACTTGGACTGATTGTTTCAGAGCCTTTCTGTCATGTGGCCAGTTTCACGCATTTCTTTCAGTGAAAGAAAACCTGAAATGAGCTACAGAAGCTAACGTGGACATGATATCATGACTTTGGCTCTCCGTAACATTAATAAGTTATGGTTCCCTATAGGACCAAAGTCTCACCACATTTGCAACCTTCAGCTTGCAATGTGAAATCATTTCCTCTCAGGGTTCAGTAATGAAAACAGGTATACATGACCCCTGCCTGAGCACGTGAGAGCCTGGCAGGATTCAAACCAGGGACATTAGTTTCCCGACATTATTATCCGTTTGTAAATTCCTTTTAGTGCTTGTGACAATCAGGAGTTTCTTCTATCCTACTCTTTACTGATTGTCAGATGAAAACGAAACATCATATGAGAAATCCCACTGAGGTCCAGATGTAAGTGGTACATGGGCTAGCTAGGAAATTTATTATAATGTTAATGCGTGTAAATGGGCAGGACTTTAGCTCTCCCTTATTATGTATTTTCAATGATAAGAAAGTTCCATTTTGGCAGCGGCTAAGCTAAACTAGGTTCTCGAACTGAGGAGGAAAGAAGACAAAGAGAGTAGACACTGACCCAGAGACGAAAGTTTTGTGGAAGATCCTCGTGACTCCACACCAGACGGGCTGAGCTGAGAGGCCTCCCTCGTGCTGAAAAGCTCAGCCATTTTTATCGCCGTCTGGCTTCATGTGCTGCCAAGAAGCACTTTAATTGTTTCCCATTCAGTCAAAGCCACAAAGCGTCAAGCGTTCCAGTATATACAAACTGTCGCCCTCTCTTTTTTTTCCCCTCTTTGCAGACAACTGAAAATAATTGCAAGTTTCAGCCTGGCTTTGAAAATGCAGCCTTGTGTTTTGCACAGTTATTTTGGAGTCAACAGTCCGGGAAAAAAATCAAAGATGGCTGCTGAGTGTTCGCAGTGTTTGCCTCATGATGAGGTTCTTCAGTTACATAGCCATTGTGCTAATGTGGTCGCAATATAATGTGTGTGTGTGTGTGTTATAGTGAAACTGAGCGTGTTTGTGTGTGAGAGAGTCTGCATGTGTGTCGATGTGTGTGAGTCAGAGGTCAGAGGCGTGAGAGTATGTGTGTGTATGTGTGCGTGCATGCTGAGTTCCTGAAACTGGACCTTGGTATGTTGTCACTGTAAGTGTGCCAAATCAGCGATTAACTGCGCTCCCTCTGAGACAGGCGTGTAGCCGAGTGACGTTCAGGAACAGGTGTGTGTAAAACAATCCGGTTTTCAGCGCTCCTTTGGAGAACTCCAGTCCCACTGAGCAGCAGGAATAGACCTGATGATAGTTTAGGGACCCAACATAGATTTGTTTGCAGCTTAGGTTGTGGATGCCCGTCTGACAGCACGGGTTCTTCTCATGTGTCACTCAGAGAAGCAACAATTGGATTTGATCTCATATAATTAAAAAGGGAAATGAGTAAGATCAGGGTAAAGGTAATCAATCAATTATCAGTTAAAGGTTGATTGGAATCCTTATTGTACAGCTGAACATGATTGTCTGAAGAAAATGAGAAAAGAAAAGAGTGCCATCTATCAACTATATCAACAGGAAATCCTTTTAAGGAGAAGAAACAGCCTCATGGTCCCACCCATACTGTTTGAATGACACATTGTCAGGCCTGCCCCCAGAGACTCTGCGAGAAACTCATTTGGTTTTCTGTTTGGACACTTTTTTGGTTTATTTCCTGTTTTAATTTGGTAATTACTCCTAGCGTGTTTTCTGTGTATTTACTTCCTGTGGTTGATTTGTTGCCCTGCCCTAATGTGTTTCACCTGTACATCGTTATTCCATACCTCCCTGGTGTGCATAGGTCTCGGTTTCTCCCTTTGTCTTTGTGGGTTTGTTTTGGTTTGTTTGCCGGCTCTTGTCACTGTTGTGTCTTCCTCCTGTGGTTTTGCCTTGCTGTACATTGGATTTTTCTTTCCTGTTCTACCCCAGCATCTTTCTCCTCACCTCCCAGCGTTTCCTGAGTTCCTTAGTTCTCAAGTTTGTATTCTCTCAGTGCTTGTGCTTGCTAAGTTTTTTTGTTTTGTTTTTGCTTTGCTTCTTTTTTCTATTTAGACCTCAGTGTGTCTCTGCCCTGCAAGCTTTAACAATTTATGTAAGTCACCAGGGTAAGAGCTGGACCTTTTGTACATACATTTTCCGTACAAACATATGGCTCGAGGTTTAGATTTTATAAAAGACAAACTGGGGAGTTTGTTGGTATTTCTGGTAAATATGACAAAGCATTAGGGTGGCATGGTGTCACACTGGTTAGTGCTGTTGCCTCATATCCAGAAGGTTCTGTGTTCAAACCGAGTTCAGGCTGGTTATTTCTGTATGTTTCTTTCATGTTCTCTATGTACCCTTCCTCCCACTTCACCAAAAATATTCAGGTTAAGGTTGATTGATGACTTTGAGTGTGAATGGTTGTATTTCTCTATGTGTCAGCCCTATGATAGACGGGTGGCCTGTTTTTGTCTTCTACTTTACCTGGCCTGGCCAGCTGTAATTGGCCCCACCCCATCCCATCCTTGAGCAAGTAAGTGGTATGGCAAATGAAAATGTGTTTATTGTATGTGTATGTGTATATATATATATATATATATATATATATATATATGGAGCCCAGGTGAAAAGTAATGACATTTTAGGTATTTCTGGGGTAAAATGTAAACCTGAGACAGGTCAGTGTTGTCAAAAGGTGCTGTGCATTAAAATGTGTTTTACAGAAAAACAAGGACATAAATAACATTTCCATTATCCAAGATATACCTACTCCTTTTTCTTCGAAAATATTTACAACTATGACTGATTCCACAGCGTCTGTATTTCTGGACACCAGAAGTAGCACATAAAAGTCTCTGGCTCCGCAGCCAAAAGCAGTGCACTGTCAAAGTGTTGGACGCAACTTCAAAACATGAAGTCTGGACCTAACCCTGACTGTAAAACTGAGTTTCACACCATATGACAGAGAGCTGTGCAGACAAACTCTTTACTATTTGAGACTTGGATCCAACAAAAACTGTTGTTGGAAAACAGGTGGACAGGGATTCAGTAAGCCAATGTGACATTTACTGATTGTCATTATTGATAAAATCTGACACTTTCCTGCTAAAATATTCAGAAGAAGTCTGTGTTTTTAAAGCAAGAACACCCATGACACCTATAATAATAAATGGTGGTAGAGATATGCTAGACTATTGAATATTAATCATGTTGAAAAGCACAAATAATTTACACAATTCAAATGCTACTGTTATAAAAAAAAATGGCAACATACTTGTCAATATGTAGTATTAAAATATGTATTAGTTAATTTTCGACCAGTAGGAGGCACCAAGACTGCAAAACAACCTTTATGTTTTGATTTACGTTCTCTAATGCCATGCACATTTATGCAATAGTAAATGTACTTGAAAATGTTGTGTGGCTTTCGGCCGAGCTTTCTCTGAAAATATTCATGACTCCAACTCTGATATACCATTGGCTTATCGAATTCATCATTCATGTGATGAATATATGTCAAATACCTGTTCACCAGCTGAGTCATGTTGACTGCATGTGTTTGGTGCTGAGAAGGTAGAGTTTGTTCAAATTGTCTCTTTGATAAAACAAGCTATGTGTGTGTGCGTGGGAGGGGCCGTTCCAACTCCAGTTCCAACTCCCAGTTCTTCATTTGAAGCCTAGTGAACCCTTAAGTAGCAAAACCCACTCTTCTGGTGACTGATGTTGCATAAAACAAGCGTTATGAATTATTAGCAGAACATCTTGACCTCAGTCTGGGCTGCAGCAGGGTGGCTGCTCTCCTCCTCTCCCTGCTCGTCCTCCTCGGAGAGATTAGGAATACCATCGGTGGCCAGGACTCCCTCTGCCATTCCCATTTATGGAACATCTGTTCCATCTCTCTGGCCTTTTCTCTAATTGCTGGATTAGAGGGTGACGGGAAGGCCCTGGTTGTTGAGAGTCATCTCTGAGCTGTTTTGACGTGTTCGCCTATGATGTGCGATCATAAGGGAAAAATGTCGGCGTAGGTCATGGTATCACAATGTTCAATAGCGTTTTGCAGGATGACTCCAGGGAGAGGAGGGCATGGTGTGCTTATGATTCCCTCTGGTCATTTTTAAAACCGTCCTTGTGATTTACAGAGAGAAAGGTTGTGCAAACAAATCATAACTCCTGGTGTGCAGCCTGGAGTGTAATACTGCAAGTTATTTCCATCTATAGTATCTTCTACAAAAATTGCACGACATGTTGGCTGTGAGATGACTAATTTCAAAAACATGCAACAGACAACAATCAGAAGAATAAGGTTAGACTGTATGTTTCAGTTACAGTGTACATTAAAGTGACTGGAGGCTAAGCATATGTAATGGAGTATGTGTTCCAACAGTTTTACCAGCTACCTAGAAATATACAAGATTTACGATGAGAGATAAAGCATAGGCCAAAGGGCATTTACCATCTGCTGTAGGACCATATGTATACATTTATTAATACAAAATACAGTATGTGCTGTAGATAAAAGCAGTTATTAGTTTGTTCTTTGTTCTATGTGCTGCAGCTGCCCAGTGGCTCCTTGGGAAATTAGCGGATAATGAAAATCTGGTGCCTTTTTGCCCAGAGAAAAAAAAATCTCACATGAATATATACATCCTGGTCCCTCAACTTTCCTCAAGAAATGTTAGATATTTCCAATATTTCTTAAACACATGGAAAACCCATGGATTTGCCATTAAATTTGACAATGCAAATGCTTATTCACTTTCTTGCTGAGAATTAGATGCTACTCTCATGTTTGTGTGTTAAATATGAAGCTGGAGCAGAGAAGTTATCTCATCTTAGCATAATTATTTGAATCGCTGGAAAACAGGTAGCGTTGCCCTCTCCAAAGTTCAAAAGGTTCAGTTGAATCAGATTATTTTCCTCAATTATCATAGGTTTGTGAATTATCTTCAGTTGATGGTAAAGAGGACGAAGACTGAAATTTGATCAGAGAAAAGAGAGGGTGATGGCCTGACAGTGTTCTCATATGGAGCACCAGACCTCAAATCAACTGCACCATCTGAAAAACAACATCACAGCAGCAGAGTGCACTCAGGTTGGGTTGGTATAGATAAGAAAGGGAACCTTTAAACTGCATTTTAACCAGGGAAGGAATGTGATTTTGTCCTGTAGCCGTGCTTCACAAATGGAGCGCGGCTCAAAGGCATCATTGTTTCGTTTATTTACCGTGAAATTAGGAGTCATTAAGGCCGGGGGGAAAACGGTTACATATGTGAAAAACTGTCTTCCATCTCACGTTCAAGGTAAACAACAAAGAAAGACGGCGCTCGCTCTCCCTCTCCCGTGCCCAACTTTTTATTTTTATAACCTTAGACCAGTTGCAGGTAGCCCCATCAAGAGTACAGATCTCCCTCTCACCAGACGTCTGACCTAGAAAGTAGCAATGACAAACTTAACACCAACAATACATCTTTTCTCACCCTCACATTTCAGACTTTTTGACCTTGCACACACACTCACACACAGAAAAGCTCAAACCCACTTCCTCTTCCTTTTTTTGTGTCAGTCTGAAATGAACATGACTGATGACGCTGATGTAACGCGGCGCTGCTGATGTGGAATTTACAGCAGGACTGTGAGACTTACCTGCACCCGTCAAGACAGAGCTCACGCGTACACGGGGGCCGGATGGGGTGTAGGTGGACAGAAGGTGCGAATGGGAAGTTTACGGCTGCTGCAGACTGGGGATGACATCATCAGTTCAAATCGCAGGAACTCGCTGTTGTTGATTGTCACGAGGGAAACATATTTGACATCAAGTTGAAAAGGCAGAAACTGGAAAAAAGGAGATAAAAAAGTCATGAGGGATGAAAATAAAAGTACAGATGCAAAGTTAAAACTATCATATAGTGAGTCAAAATGAATAAATCTAAACTAATCATTTGGATTTACAAACAAATTTGACTTACTAACTTACAAGACCGATTTAAATTTGGCCTTAATGACTTAATATTGGTTTTTCCAAGTTCTGACAAAAAGTTACAGATAGAAAGTAGCAATTAACAGTAATTCAGACTTTTTTTTAAGTCAAAATTGATAAATCAATGATGATTGTTGACTCAAAATTTTGATATTAAGTGACTTGTAGTGAATATTCCTATGCTTAACCTTCTTTTTTATCTTTTCCTCGTGGAGATGGGTTTGAATTTTTGAGTTTTGTCCATAAAGGCCAAATTAAACGTGATTAGTTGGCCATTTGTTCATTAATAGTCTGCCAAATCTAACTGCAACTTTTTGAGACGACATCCTGAAAAACAGGGAGGGATGAGAACATCCCCCCTGTAGTTAGCACAATGCTGCCATCAGCCAGTATCCTGTAAGCATGATGAAACACACTTATTTATGCTGCAAAGTTTAAGCATGGCTCATGTATTTTTCAACAGTGCGGCCAATTTGTCCAGCTTCTGCAAGTTTGCAATTCAGCCTTTTGCATCTCTTCTTTATGTCTTGACTTCACCGTATTTCAATCATACATTTGCATGAAGCAGAAGCCTTGATTGATGAGGTCCCTGTTTTACATGCATATTCAAGGCATTCAGGAGCTTTAATCCAGAGCAAAAATGTAAAATGCATATCACAGTATAGAAAAGGAGTTCAAAAGTCAACATCATAACATTCATGCCATGGATGTATCTTCATTCTCTGCCCTTAAAAAATACAGAAAGAGTTCAGTCATCAGAGAAGTTTGAGATGTGTGGCTGCATCGGGCTTACTCCTCTGATCCCGCAGGCTGACTATCAAAGTGCCGCTGAAGTAGTTCTCTCGTTTCTCTCGTGGATCTGGCACACTTTAGTTCTTCAGCCTTGCCAGCACAACACTTGACTGTTTCTTTTACAATCTAAACTACAAAGTACCACTTTCAAGGCAGGTGCCACCTTTTTCCCTTCTGGCACGCCATAATTTGCATGTCGGTCATTTGGGGTCTCCGCTTGGCTTCCTACTTTGTGTTGTTTATTTATATAACCCGCCTGGTTGTCTTGCCAGTAGTTGATATAGTATCTCAGTTCAGGATGTTTTCCACTCTGGTTATCTTTTTTTGTTTTTGCTATGTTTTGCGGTGTTGAAAATGGTCATGCTGTGTTAGGCTGCTCCTCCGGGGATTTAATATAATGCACCCCACATGATAAAGCTTATTTTTACAATAAATTCAGGTTGAGTAATGCAGCCATTTGAAACATTTTCTCTGTATTACAGAGAGATCACCATCCAGGGAGCACTAGAGAGTGAAATGATGCAACCTTCATGTGGTAAGTACATATTTTATTACCTCTAAACATGACTTTCTTTGGAAAATTAAGTGCAGGCAGCATCATGATAGAACTGTGTCCAGCCAGCACCAAAATACATTAGCAGCTCCTGAAACACACAAAGCACTTGTATTGGTACAACACAATACAATGTAAGTAGGCCTGTGCAACAATGGAAAATGCATGTTCAGAGCCATTGGCCTATTGGTCCTACTTAAAGTATTATTCAGGTTAAGCTCGCAGACCTTTACATGAACCTTTGATGCTGCTGGATTGAGTTTGTGGGGGAAAAAAAGTTAATAGAATATTCTTGTCTGCTCCGAGCATGCTGCTCCAAATATGAAAGCTGGGGCTTCCTCTAATACAGTGGCCTACAGGGGAAATAAATGAGAATTCCCACTGCAGCAGCAATGTTAGGAACCACTCGCTCGCCGTGTCGTTTCATTGACATCCAAATCTACCTACAGTACAACCTATAATTAAATTATGAGCTTAGCAAGGTTATTCAGAGTTGTGACATTTATAGGCATTGATCAAAATCAGGCTGCATCTGTGCATGCAAATGAAAGATTTCTCAGCATTTAGATGTTTTACAGTTGAGCTATCTGCTCTAAAAAAAATCTTTTTTTTTTTTACTGAAATTGTCCCTTGCTTGTCCCTTTTAGACAAAAAAAAATTGATAACGCCCGAATAACCAGGTTAAGAAGTGAACGCTCTGCGCATGTAAACATAGCTGCTGTCTCCTGTGCTGTCAGTGTGTGATGGATGAGCCGTGGAGGAGATTAAACGCTCCTCGGCGTGCAATGACAGCCGAGTCCGGCGGCTCTGTACTACACCGTGCATTTCTATCTGTCTCCAAACTGGCACGAGGCCCTTTGTCATAGGCCCTGGACTACAAAGGCCCTTCAGGTCTCCATTGTTCTCTGCGATCAATATGGCGGTGCAGTGCTGGAATGAACTGCTGGCACGTTACAGGAGTTCAGTTAAAATCATGGTGAAATACTGTAGTGCATCTTGGTGGAGTGTTTTTATAGCATCAAACATGATGCAGGGCTAACATACAGTGTCTTACAGTGTATTACAGTCCATGACATTGATTGGAACAATTAGCTGAGGCTCGATTTAAAAATGGAAAAATTTGTGCACATTGTAAATTGCATGCATTCAGAGATGTACAGTGTTTAGAAATATTTATTATACAATGGTTCATTTATGTCTTGCTCTGATTTTCTTTGTTTCCTGCGTCACCTCAGTGAGAGGCTGCAGGTGGCTGCTTGGCTTTACACACTCAAAGAACTGGAATGTCACAATGATTATAGAGCATTCTGGGGAAAGTTGCAGTTCATTTATATAGAGATTACAGCGCATCAGTATTCACGGGTCCAGTATCATTCTTGTCCTTTCAATGACAAAGCAAGTGAAACAAAAGAATGGACTGTTTTAATTACGTTTTCCACTCGACAACAGCGGCTGCAACTGTGGTTTAAGGTGTTGCTCATCTATGGTGTTAACAACACTCATATACACATGTTACATGTTGACACATTTTCTGTCATATTTGTTTTACTGACATCAAAGCAGGGCGAAAACAAAAGCACAGGAAACTTTTTTTTGTTTTACTTGTTTGCCTCAAAACAAAAGCAGCTGTGCAGCTGAGGTTCACCGTCTGACCGTCATGTGATGTGAATACTGTTTACTGTTACATGTGCTCATGGGGATGCAGTTAAACTGTGTTACATGTTAAAGCAGCGCAAAATGAAAAGCACGGAAATCTGTGTCTTAACAGCAAAGGCTGTGACTGGTTTGCCTGACCCACAGTACAGACATATGGCATTATTTACAGAAATGCGTGCACTCATACAGCTGATAGTTTTGCACAAGTGAAGTCTGCGTGTCCTTGAGCAAGCAACAGTGGCTGACCATGCAGTCTGACCCCTCTGAAAAAATTCACGTGAGGAATAACGAGGGAGCAACTTTAAAAAAGGTTTTTGCAGTGGAGTTATTTCTTCCCTGCACTGCTGCAATGGCGAAGAAGAAGAAGAGCGAAGTAAAGGCACAGAAGTCTTGTCTTCTGCCCAATTTTTCCACAACAACAGCCTCTTCTGTTGAAAGAAACCGCAGGCTGTGGTTTATTGTGTAATTACATACTGTTGTATGTACATCACATAATTACAGTATCACATGCAGCCGTACAATTGCATCATGTTTTCCTACATCACACCAAAGACGGGGCCGGAAAAAAATCACAGAAATCTCCAGCTCTCTTCGGGGGCAGCTGTGGCTTCCAGCATAGTTTCTATGTGGTGTCACTACAGTACAACGTGAATGGAGCATTTTAAAGGAGAGCTAAATAAAAACACATAAATCTCAATTTCTATTTTCTTTCAGAAACACACAGCAGCTAATTATAGCATAATTATATATTGTGTAGGTCTGTGCATCCATCCATCTGTATATCCTGTTCAGGGTCACTGAGGGCTGCAGCCATGAAACATATACGTACTATACATTCAGGGTGTAGTTACAGTACAGTGCAGTCAGAACATAGTAGAACAGTGACGTGTTTTTCTTTGTTTCGCCTTTGTGCTCCAGCACACGGGATGTGAATGAAGAAGACGAGATCAAAGTGCAGGCTTTCATCTTTAATTAAAGTGCATCCGTATCCATACTGGGTGAACACCGCATGACACGAGGGCTGATGTTGGGTGATGGGGTCTGGCTCACAGTCGGTATTCCATTTCATCCTGAAAGTGTCAGGGTCAGGGGGATCTGTAAAGATCAGATTCAGATTCACTTCTCCAACACCAAACTGGGAAAAAAATATTTATTTATGAATCTTTGTGCACGAGGGCTTTGTCATGTTGAAACAAACGGACAGACAAACACTGAGACGGATGCTGTTGCCTAAAATATTTATATGTCATGAATATGATTGTACAGCAGTCTCACAACATTTGCATCCATAAACAACTGATTAACAGCAGCTGGGTAACAGGTTGGATGGCAGCCACAGAAAGTGGCTAACTGTGACACCAAAGTCCTACTAATACTTCCCTTTTCTTAATGAAAAATGCTTCTTACTTTCAGCCAAGAAATATTTATAGCCAATTTTCAGACAAAGAGGGAGGACAGTGATCAACCACAAGGATTACGAGCCATGAAAGATGTTTTAACTGGTCACGTATTACAGTTAGGACCACACAAGGGATTAACCTGTCTGATTCTGTAGTTGCAGGTCAGGTTGCATGATGTGAATTATTCAAACTAAATACACTTTGTCATTGTTGTTTTAAATTTTTGTCTCTCTGCCATCTGTCACATTCACTGAGTGGTGGTGAATCACGAACTCAGTTTTTTGCAGGAATCTCTGGCGTCATGATATTTAATTTCACAATAAGTTCAGCAAAATTTGGACATAAGAGAGCACTGGTGCCAGCAAGGTATTTGGAATGGCTTGAGTTGAAGAAGCTGAACTCAGAGAGGATGATTTGAACTGGTGCATCACTGGACCAAACGGAAGGTAAATTATTGCTGTATCATTTCTTCAGTTTTATGGTTGCTTTTTCATTCTGCTTGGATAGTTTGCAAAACTAGTGCAGATTGTGTGTGATTGTATATTTGGCAAATAATTATTTCAACTTGGTTTGTTTTCCTACATCATGTCAAAAATGAAAACGCAAAATGACAGAAATCTTGTTGCTTCCTCTCTTCATCCAGCGACTGCTGCTTGATCCAGTCTCAGCCAGAGGGTTTATTGTGTTGTGACACTGAGCTCAGCCAACCAACCGGCCCACACACATGCGCGTGCACACACACACTTGCACATCCTCCACCAGCAGCACCACCGCTGGCTCTGGACCGGCTTGTTTGGGCTGGAGGCGGGCAGCCCGGCAGCTCGGGGCTGGGTCAAAGAAGCGCGGCGGGAGGATGGCCAGCTCTGGCGGCTGTTGTCCCTCTCCAAGACAACTGTTGACAGGGCCAGAGAGGCCCAACTGGGCCGGAGCCGGGCACGCTTAATAGTTCCCATTGACAAGGCACTTCCTGGAGGCAGTGGTGCCCAGAGAAATGAGGAGAGAAGAAGAAGAGGACATGAGAAAGTAAGAGGAAGAGGGAGGACAGGAAGAGAGCGGAGGAAGGAGGAGGAGGAAGAGGGGGATGTCATAGGGATAAAGGAGGAGAGTTGGAGGGGAGAAGAAGGGGCCTGAGGTGAAGAGGACAAGGAGGACATGGAAGATAAGATACAGACAAACAAGGTCAACATGTGGAGGACAAGACAGAGGGAGCAAATTGCCTGCCTTTTAAAAGAAGGTGAGGTGAGTAGACAAATAGTTAATCATTCAGTAGTAATAATGCAAGCAAAAGAGGGGAAAAGTAACATAACCCATGTTGCATGAGTTGTGCATTGTTGTTTGTGGTCAGGAACAGCTCATTTGAACATAACGTTGTCCCACATGGTTGTTAATCCAGCCTACCCAAACCTCAGCCTCACCTGCTGCCAGTGGCTGCCATGGGCATGCGTAGCACATTTCTTTTCCATCCATCTATTTCTATACATGGTCTGCAAACTGTAAATATCTTTGACATTTCGCACCGGTCCATCCAGACGCTGTTAAGAATTTTCAGTCCGGACAACGTCCCGAGTGTTGCTGAAAATGTGAACTAGAGAGAAACAAGTGCAGGATGAGGAAGGAAGAGATGACAGAGGTGGTGGTGCTGGAAGGAAAACAGGTAAAAAAAAAATATAGACGAGCGGGAGAAGAAAGCTGACAGAAGGAGAGAAGAGGAGAAGAAAGCAATGTGAATAAAGGAGATGAAGAGAGGCTAGAAGGACCAGTAACAATGCAGAACACACACACACACACACACACACACACACACACACATACACTCTTTCTCTCTCTGCCAAGTGTAATTTACTCTCCTGACCCCCACTGAGTACCCAGAGGCTTCTTCTCCTCTTCCTCCTCCCCTCTCTCATCACCTTTCTCTTCTTCTGCTCACTGGTTTTCTGCCCCCCCCTTTTTTTTCTTCCAACTGTGAATAATTATCACATCTGCAACATTTTTTCTGACGTCGTCTCCCCTGTGTCAACAAACATCCACCACCTGCTCGACCTTTCATCTGACCGGAGACGACTGGGTCTTCGTCATTACGTCCCCATCTGGAACTCTGACTTGTCCACTTAACCGATGCTGAATCACTTTGGGTAATAATGTGTGAAGTGTGTAAACAAATAAAAGTTTGTGGTCCTGGTTTTGTTCATCACTGGTTGATGTTAAAGAGCGGAGACCAAAATGTTTTCTTCTGTTGCATCAGAATTTGTTTCTTCTGCCAAAATGTGTTTCTCTTGTCAATTTGGTTTTTGCTTTGAAATTCACATCTGGGAGGAAAATATTCAGTTATTGTTTTTCTGTCCCTGACAAAACAAACAGTAAAATGTGTTTTAAATCATGCAGTAAAGATCACAAAAAAATAGCTGGAAAAAAAAGATACAAGGCATTAGACTACATTAGTCTATTAGTCAAGTCAGGCAGAAAGAGTTCTGGGGGGGGGGCATGAGTCTTGGCACAAAATCAGCGGGGATGAAGTTACATTTCAGGCAAAAGAAAGCTGCAGTTTGAGACAATCTGCCGTTTGCAGACTCCCTGCAAAAATACAGCCATTCATTACAACTACACCGATGGGTATAAGCATCTAAACATAACGAAGACCCTGTAGGGTGTTGTTCTATAATTAAAGGTGCGCTTTGTAGGAAAAACCCAATTCTTACCATGTCAGCATGTGTCCAGAGAGAAAGAAGTTCCCGTGTTAGTAATAAACACGTGTTTCAGGATCTGGACATTCACAAATGTGTCAGCCCTTTTCACACCAGCATTTCTGATCTGTAACACTTTGCACCAGATGCGCTTCATCTGAATGGAAATATCATGACCAGAGGAATTAATGTTAAGCCACAGCAACAAGAGAATGTGTGCACCCGATCAACAGCAAACTGATGGAGTGATTGAGTCTCTAATGAAGGAAGCGAATAATAAATCTTTAAACACTCCTCTGTTACTTTGTCTCCTAACGTTTATATGAGACTGATTTACAGTAGCTTAATTACATCTTTTATCCACATAAGTAGTGTAGCTTAAGGAAGAATTGAATCAAAGTACAACATAAGTCTTAATGTTTGTCAAACCCTGGAAAAATATGTTGCCTCTGAAAATTTATGAAGTCATTACATTTCTCTTAGAACTAAGCTAGAAGAGTGTAGCAGCATACTGTGTGAGACACACTGTCGTATGGTGAGTGTGGTTTGCAGTAACGGCACTTGACTAAGTAACATCTTCACTGTGCTTCTCTTGGTGAGGGCGCAACACTGGTAACTGTAGCGCGCTAACAGTAGCATTTGTTGCTTTCTTACAACATGTTCACCATGTTACTTTCTGGAATTACAAGGATTTAAACATTAGAGTGGGGGGGAAAAAATTGATACAGCGTAGTATTGCAATACTTTTGATACTGCATATCGGTATTATCACAAAACTATTGATGCATATACACTAAATATCATCTTTTATGAAATAAAGTTGCTGGTTGGTTTGCCTTTGTTGTTTGGTAAAAGGATTACACAGTCGTATTTGCAAATGTATTGCTTTGTTGCTTTCAGTGGTTGGCTGTCACAGATCCAGTGATTATAAAATAGCGGTAACACTGAACAGTAATATATGATTTAAAAAAATAATCCCATGAGTTACAGTTCAGATTGGCCTTCTTGAGTTGAAGGAGAATGTTGTACCTGGACAGAGGTGTTGTAGTTTCTTTTTTTTTCTCCATTCTTTTGTTTGTTGGCAGGATTACACAAAAAAGTAATGGAAGGATTTTCATGAAAGTTTTACCACAGGTGGCTCCTGGTCTCACTTGGAAACCATTAAACGTTATGGGTGATCTGGATCAGTATCCAGATTCAGGAATTCTAGAAAAAAAATTCCATATTTTGTGCCATATCTGCATAAATGCATAAAGATTTGATATTCTCTCAATGCTCTCAAGAAAAGATCATAAAGTGGCCCAGATCCAGGTCCTCTTTGGGTTTTGGGGAAATGTTCTGCCTTAATGTAAGTGTGCATTCTCTTAGTGCTTCCTAGTTTTATGGACCAGCTACAGTATTGTACTTTTCTATTTTTTATTGCAATCAAATCATATAAAATAACATTAAACAAACTGGATAAGACACAATGCAAAAGTATGCACAGCAGTACATCACATATCAAAATAAAGTGTATATTTAAGAATAACTGGGGGTAAAAAGGTGATTTGAGAGTGGAGGAGCCTCCTGCACACCTGCCTCTCATCAGCTGGTCATGGCTGTGGCCTGCTGCCCGCTCAGCTGCTGCTTGTTGGCACATCAGGCCGAAGGCATAAAGGCAGCTCTGCCCTCCAGCTCCTGCCAGGCTCTCGCAACTCTTTGTCACCTCCAGTTATTTTATCTGTTGTCTGCCCATGAGCCGGCTGTTTAAACTGAGATAGTGCTAGTGTGATGGCCGCTACTACTGAAGAAACCAAAAAAATGACTGACGAGAACTTCTCTGTTTAGAAGGTATAATGATATCAAAGCGGTTATCATCAACCTGTCTTATTAGCACGGTCAGTCTCAGACACGCACACGAATCACATCATTTGCGACCTTTTAAGTTTTTTGAAATTGTGTCCCTTCAAGCTGAGACAAACGGTAAAATATGTCTCAATTTTAGTTAAGACCTATCACGCAGACTGTATGTTTTTCTGTGCACAACTGTGAACTATTTGCTTCCTTGGTGTTCCAGCCTTGTTTCTCCCAAACATTTAATCAGTTGTGGGGTGAAATGAAGTGAGGTTGTGGGAGGGGAAGTTTCAGTAGGTGCCTGCCTCAGTGAAAGGCCCGCTCCATATCTTCCCCACTGTTTAGACTGAATTGCTTTTTGAATAATTCCATGCCTGATTTCTCATGGCTGTTAGCGCCTTGCTGTTCATCTCTGTGAAAGGAGAGAAAGGGCAGAGCGGCAGAAAAAAAACTGGAAAAACACTTTGGTCACGAAGCTAATGAGCCCAAGCGCTAAAACCTGTCCACACCGCAGCAGCTAACACAGCTCCCTGTCTTGGCACGGTGGTGAAACGATACCCATCCCCGAGGTAATAAAAACCTCTTTACTAAGCAGAACACCAGGTTAGCTTTTTTCAGGGTGTGCAAAAGAAGAGGGAGAAATCAGAAACACACTAAAGCACAGTGGAGGGGAGAGGCGAAGTGAGCTGTTGCCTAGCAACCCAGCAGGTCTGACAGGTGCTTCGTGGGGATGGGATGTTGAGTTCATCCAGCTGTTTGCTTTTTTGTGTATTTTTATAGTTTTTCTTTCTAGATCTGATGCTCAACACTTGTTAAGGCATCTGCTCCTCTCAAATAGCAACATCTTTGTCTTCCAGTCAAAGACTGCAGGGGGATTTCTTCTGAAGAAATTATGCCTCACCGAAAAGGCAGCAGTTGACTGTGGAAAACTTGATTCCATTATTCTCTTTTGCGTTTTGTCTGTGGAGTCGATCTGTTAACTGTCTCGCCATTTTTTGCCACGAGTCTCACAAACCAACAATGATCTCAAGAACATCCTGGTAAAATAATTAAAGGGAAAAAATATGGATCTCACCCTCTAATAAGTTAATTTACAACAGGTCTTTGTTATGTTTGTCCAAAGGCATTTACTAAAAGCACTTTGTCTGAATGCTAATACTGTGAAACAGATCTCATTGTTACACGCTGGCCAGCCCCATCTCACGTCCATGATTCAGCTTTCCATCAGTCACCTTTGTTGACATTCACACCTGCACACAGCGAGTTCATGCTTACTCTGCACAATTCCCTCTTTGAGGCGCGTCCAAAGCCGACTGCCTCAGATCAGCAAGTTTCATTCAATCTCTTTTAACCGCTGTTTCCCCACCCCCCTCAAAACCTGATCTTCTGTCTTTTATTAGCAAGAGGATGAAAGCTAAAATAAGACCATCATTATGGCCATAACACTTAATATCCCCCCTGTGATTAACAAAAATGTGCTTTGAAAAAAGGGCCACTAATGACAGATTTGAAGGTTCTCCCCGGTGCAAAAGCAGGGAATAATGGGGATGATGGACTCTTAATCCACCCTCTTCTGAATTTCAACTCAATCCCACCCACAGACATGGAGGAGAGGTTCTGGGATATCCTGGAGGAGCAGAGGGGCATTACGAGGGAGAAGTGGAGGGCTTTACAGGTGAATAGGTGGGTGGTGCAGAGGTTTCAGATTAAAAATTTTTTTTTTAAATGCAGGAGAGGAGAAAAGCCTGGAGGTCAACTTGACTGCCAAGACACTGCCTTTCATGCTCACTCCATCTCCCTTTCATCTGCTGCTCCTGCCTGAGGAAAAAGAGGGTGAGGAGGGGTGTGTGGGGGTGGGGGTGCTGAAGGAGTGACACAATGTTATGCAGGGAGAGTAAGACAGGGTGATATTAAATCAGCATTAATCTTTCTGATAGGAGATGCAGTTTTTTTGATCTCCCAATCATTAAGCATTGCATCACATTCACAGGAACTTGGGTATTTTTTTTTTCCAAGGAGCAGACGGCAACTGTCAGAGTAAATATATTTTAAGAGAGGGAGCTTGTAACGTCACACAGATTAAAAACCTACCCTCACGTCACCCTGAGAGCCCAGAAAACTTCTCCTTTCATTACAGCTGTACAGTAGCTGCTGCCATCGTCGCTGCACGCCTTTCTGCTGTGATGTCAAGGCTCTGGCAAGTGCTTCAGTTGGTCAGGGGTAGTCGGGAGGTTGGAGGGAGGGGGGCGGTCAACAAGGTGGAACAGCTGGGCAGCTGCTAGGAAGAGCCTCGGGTCCCTCAGGTCCTTTTTTAAATGGGCCTTTTCATACAACACCCACTCCAAGCACTCAAAAAAACAAAGACGGGGGAGAGGAGCCAGTCGGGGGGGGGGGGACAAGCGCACCATAAACAAAGCTCAACATATCGAAGCCGATCTGCTTATTTACGGATGAAAGACGTAAACTGCAGATCCCTGTGTTGTGGAAAAAGTGTGCTGTTAGTCTCTTCTGTTACATGACTGTTATTTCAAAGCTGTCAACACTGTTGGTGAAGTGGTTTTCTGTACAATATACGAAACTGAATAGGAGGACTGAGTGTTGTAACCGTCTTGGTTAAATAAAGTTTTTTTTTAAAAATTCAGTCATAACATTTTGAGACAACCAGAGATTACAGCCATTGTGACTTCATATTTTTGGGGAAAAAAAGAACTAACTAGAGCCTTTTAGACAAAAGGCCTTAAGCCCCACTAAAGACCTCTGGAGTCCAGAGATTTGTAAAATATGTCCCCTGCCTCAAGCCCTGTCTTTAGGGGTAGTCACAAGGCCATGTGTGATTAAAATGTAAAAATCATTAAATGTGCTTTTTTCATCCTCAAAAAGAACAAATTTCACTATCAACAAAGTGTTGCTCAGTTGGACCCTTTCAACACTGTCCAATTTTAGACTTTCAGAAACAAATTTATATGACCACCTGGGGGCAGCAGTTGTGGACATGCAAGTTGGGTTTAACAATACTTTTGACAAAGTCATGTTTTTACATTGCTCAGTTGGAAGATGTTTTTACCCACAGGGGACAGCCAGTGATTACATTTCAGATAGAGAAAACAATGAGCAAAGACCAGTATCATGCTAACTCTAGCAGGTAACTGCAGTAGGACCTCATCACTGATTAAAAGGCCCTGAAAAAGCCTGATATCCTAAACTCTTGTTGGCAAAAGAAGAATGAACAATCAGGTGCTCAACAAAATATTCAGAAATCAGCCCTGGAACATGTCGGGGATTATGGATATTTACTATTACATGGCCCAGAGTGAGCTGTTCCAGGGTGCCTGGAATAAAATGCACGCACACAGATCAATGTGCATAAGCAAAATCACAACTGCACTTTAAACAGCTGTGTAAGCGCAGCTGTGTCAGTCCAAAGTCATGATGTGAAATATGTAAAGTCAGTGGGATGGGGGTGGAGGGGGTCTCTTCACGGGCCAGGAGATGAGAAGGTGAAAGTGAGGGAAGAGGAAGGGAAAAAAGGAAGCAGAGATTATGTTTGTAAAGCACCCTCGTTATGTAACCTTATAGGAGCGCGTTACAATCACGACCATTCCAGGAATTTCTCATGAATTCACATCGGAGGAAAAGTGGCGTCCATTGAGTGTGTGTGTGTGTGTGTGGTTGTTTTTTTTCTGGCTTGGCAGCTGTTGCCCTGCTCGGCCCTGTGGTCGCTGAGGATTGTGGCCCCAATGAGGCACGACATTGTTGAGGGAGCATAAGTGCAGCAAAATGCAATACCCCAGGAATGTCAACCCTGAACCCCCCCCCCACGCACACACACACACACACACACACACAACCTCGGTCCTGTTCTTACAATTATCACACTCCCATGTTCATCACATACATGTGAACTAGAAATTTTCTCTAGGAAATAAGTGAGTCCTAAAAAGTTGACTCAGGATATGTTCTCTCGTTCATCATGTATTTTTGCAAACCTTTTTACTATTCCATATCATGCTATTTTGTTGTTTTACTGTTCTACCGTGTTGGCATTTGTTGTATGGAATTAAGAATTTGGCTTTTGTTTAGGATTTTTGCAACTTAACTCTTCACGACTTATTGAGACTTATCTGGAGAAATACAAACACACAGCAAACCCACCACATAAGAAGCAGAATCTCATTAGTCACACTCTGTTGCACATCACCCTACATAGCATACTGTATACACAACAAAGCTTTCATCCCTGGTTTGCAGCCAGAGCTGCAGTGGAGCCATTTTTTATGTTTTCTAATGTTAAAACCTTATTAAACTGTAAATTAATCCACAGTAAAAAAGAAAAAAAGTGGCCTGCTACATCATTAATTTCCCTATTGACCGTAAAAGCAAAGGCAAACCCATAATTTAGCAGCGAGTGACCCGTGAGTCAATGCAGAGTGCATTAATGAGTGAAGTATTAAGCCCATTCAACACAACCCTGCTGCGAATGTTTACCCTGCCTCTTCATTTATCACCCCGTACTTTTAACCACCCAATTTGTCCATCGTGACTTCTCTAAACGGAGTTTTCACAATTTTGTTTATCCTGTCTCCGGTGAATAGAGGGTTTATTCCCCACCCCAGGTCTTTCTGAGGGTGATTTTTTTTACCGGCGGTGCTGAATGCAAAGGAACATTTATTTTGCTTCTTAAAGAGTTATGATGATCAATGAAGATCGTAGTAATTGTATTTATATATATTTATTTATGGAACTGTAAGAACTATTTTGAGGTTCCCCTTTCTGCTGTATTTTGCTTTTACTCCACTGCATTTCAAAGGAAGCTACTATAATTTATTACATTTACTATTTTTATCCTGCAGCGAGAGTTACGGGTAACTTTGCAGTTTTAAGATTCTTCATGCACATTATAGGATCAGTCCAAAAGACAATGTTAAAACAGATAAAACATCACATGTCCCTGCAGTTGATTTATGAACAAGCTGCCCTGAGGCAAACCAATATAATGGTAACTGACACATCCCATGTTGGCAGATAAAGCCAGGAATGGCACCGGATGATATTTTTTGATGTGCTTGCATGGTATGTTATTTATTAAAACCTGTTTGTGTATTGTGGTTTAGTTGCCTTTGTACCTTATTTGTATAGTTTCTATATGAAACGTTGTTGTTGTTTTTATGACTGTAGTGTGGTTGAAGGGCCCAAGACAGATTTACATCTCTAAAGATTCTCAGTGATTTGGGGGAACAGTTTATTATGACACACCTGGATTTGGTAGGGTCCAAAAGTCTGAGACCCATTTTGCCTTTGGGGTATGATGTCAGAGCTTTAGTTTTAAGCAAGGAGGCATTTTCCAGCACTTGTTGTCTTTCAAATGTAATGGTTACATATTTCCGTGCCTTCGTAAAGCACTGTGAATTGACGTAATGGTTATATACTGTATAAAGGACTAGTGCACCAAAAACTGTGCAAGAAAAATTCACCACTTGTTTTGATGCACTGGTTGGGTGGGGTTTTTTTCAGGACTGAAAGCAAGTGAGTGCCGTGGGCTATCATGAGACCCTGAAACACTGGACATGAGATGTGAGTATATCCCACCCCCACCACCCCCTCCAAAAAAGTCACAGCTAATCCTGCCCTTGCAGCCCCGCGTCAGCTGTCTGCACCCCCTTCCAGCTGTCTCCCTAATGATATAGCTAATGAGACATCTGGGGGGTCTCTCTCACACACTGAGACAGTATGAGCTAACTGGAGGGGGAGTACCCATGGAGTGCCGATGATGGGGAGCGGGGGTTGGGGGGGGGACACACATCAACTTTCCCACATGTCCCAGTATAGCAGTGTGACTAACTCCTTGTTGCTCTTTCATGAAATTTCATCAACTGCTCCTTGAGGTTTTTGACCTGTAGTGGCACAATTCCACAGAGGGAGATAAAGCCGAGCGTGACGTGAAGCTGGAGTGTCGGGGGCTAGCCGTGAAATCGACCAATATTTGAGATTCATAAGTGCCCACGCACTTGAAAGGATAAGCCTGAGTCAATCAATCATGTCTACCCCAGTAGTTCTGCATAATGTCATGGCAAATAAGTTAAGCCTCCGGCTTTAATTCTTATTTCAGCTGAAATCTTTTGGGTCTCACATGTGCTCTGTTGAGTGCACCAAGAGAATAAATCTACTGTACTGAGCACTTCACTGTGCTGTTTGTGAAACCCTCACAATGCTTGAATAAAACAGCACTTTTTTTTAACCTAAAAGGTGTAATGTTTGGATTTTTTGATTTCATGTCAAACACTTTAAGGATTCCTTATTTATTCCAGCTTTGTCCTTTACAAAAAGGCAATACAAATGTGTGTTTGTATTCTTTTTTGATATTTTGGGGTTCATTTACTGGGAAACTTTAAATATTATGAAGAGACAAACTCAAAACAAAAGACAAAATACATTTACTCTTATTTATCTTTATACATTCATTGTATATAATCAGGAATAGGGACAGTCCTCAGTTTTGTTTTATTCTTTCTGCAATGTTACTTTGATTTTCTGAATTTTGAAATTGTACACAGAGACTCTTTAAATTAGAGTGAATGTGGCCCCAGTTCTCATTTGCCTGTGTTTTTTTGGTTTCTCTACTAGGATCAGCCTTATATAATACTGTATGTGGGGCTGAAGGATAGTATGAGCTGGGATTGCTACATAGTTCATATGGAATTCTGTATGATTTTATTCACTGTGAAGTTTTTTACATGGACTGACGTTCACAGCCTGCTCTCTTCGAGGATTAACGGTATGTTGGATGTGATTTCTTTAAGTCTTTAAGCTTTGGTGAAGATGCGCTTGTGCCAAAACTTCCGCTTATGGTATAAAGTCAGCGCTGCATAACTGTCAAACATGCTCCTGCCTCTTTGAAAGCTGCTTGTTTTCCACCTTCAGACAAAATTTCATCAGTTTGGGGCATGACCAAGGATCATGTGATAGAAGTCAATGAATAGATAAACAGTCATTTCAGATCATTTGATTCTTCAGGTATTTTTTCCCTTATACACTTGTGTGTTTTGGTTTCATCCCCCATTCCTAAATTCATTCCGGCAAATGAGTCAGAAAATCAATTGATGATGACAAGAGCTGAAAAAGTGGAATTATTACAGGAGGCAAAACTTTTTTCTGTATTTCTACACATCCAAGATCGTTAAAATCCAACACGGTCAACTCTGGTCTTATATGTAATGAGAGAAAAACCCAGCAACCACATTTAGACTCAAATTTAGACAGAGTTTCAGATGAGCGTGACTGGACGGCAGTTCTCTCCCTGGGTTTGCCACATTTGGATTCACACATCGTTGAGAAAATGCTCCACTCAGCAGGTTTGGTCACTTCCAATCAGACTACTTGAGGGTGTCTACCAATCAGGGCCCAGATATTTTTAACCTTCACTCATCAGAGGGGAAAAAACCTGACAGAGCAAACTGCTGCTTCACATTCATGTCACATAGTCCCTAGGTAGCCCACAAACTTGACTTCTGCTGCTAAGTGACTGTTGGTTTGTTGGTGTGCATTGCTATGAGGAGTCTAGTCTGTCGCTAACTCCAACCCTGAGACAGTTTGATGGCGGAGAAAATAAAATGGACTCTCGGCTCTCTGCATGTGAGCGTGTTGTGCCAATTAATTCTACTGCTGAAGTCTCACTTTAACCTACGAGACTATGGCTTTCATACACAACACACATGAATCAACTGGTCGGACATTTAGAAAGGTCTGTAAACAGCAGCTCGCTTTTTCAAAAGTTTTTTTTTTTTCTGCACGTGAACAATGACGCACTCCACAAAATCTATACCATGGTGGTCTCACTGTCTCTCTATTCGGGTGAGGTACTTTTGGCCACGTAATGAAAACAAATGGCGATGCAGTTGTGCTGCAGCAGCTCGACGCACAGCCTCATCCATCCCCATCTAAATTAGATCCATTCGGCATCACACACCCACACATAGAGAGAGGGAGGGAGGGAGGGAGAGAGAGAGAGAGAGCAGACAGAGAGTTCCCAAAGCTCTGTCACTGCAGTTAACACTTGGAGACCGGGCTCAGGTTACTTAAATGTGTTTTTAATCGGATTGATCTGAGAACTTTGCTCTGAACCTCCATGGTAGCACCAGAGAAGTCAAACCAACCCTACATGAGCTATAGGATCAGAGCAAATACTGAGTGAGGGTGAGTGGAGGTCAAGTATGATCTCTCTCTGAAAACTTTTCCACTTAAGGTGATGTTCTGTTCACCTGAAATATGTTGAGATTGGTCACTTTTTCAAATACTTCAAAACTGCCCGTAATATAATGCAGCCGTAACAACATTCAACATTGTTTGGCTATGGCAAAATGGGGTTTATGGGTATTGTCCAATACTGAGTCAGTCATGACACCTCAGCCCATTTTATAGCATCAATCAACTAATTACAACCAAACGTATGACAAAAATGAACACTTGGACTACATCTGTGTGTTAAGAAATACCTAAATTTATATGGCATATGTCCATCCACCAACATGGTGCAGGCTTGATGTATGATCTACGGTGCAGCCAGTTACCAGGGGGTGATCAAGATGTTTTGGCTTCTCTTTTGGGGAGCTGTGATGACGTCCATCTTTATATACAGTTCAGGTTTTTGTGTTATCAAACAGAAAAAAGGGGTAATATTGTTTTTACAAAAATAATTTGCAAGCACTGCTCATGCACAGTTGACAACGTCACATTTTACACAGGCTTGTCCTTCTCACATTGCAGATGCATCTGCAAAGAATGGTATCTGCTTCTGACCACTGCATGTTGTAATGGTGAGTAACCATCGCCCCTTTAGATCAAAACATACAAAACATGAAGTTTAATGGCTCCATACTGGATTTGATATTATAGAACAATAAGGTTCTCTACACACGCAGCGCTCTTCTGACTCCATTACAGCCTGAGGAGTGTCAGAAATTGGTTTATTTGTTGCTTATACTCAGGACTTTTACCTGCTGGGGCCTCAAAATTACCAATCAGCCGACTGACGGGGGTCGCCCATGCAAAACCAAACAAAACATAGAGGACAAAAACAAAAGACTGACTACACAGAGGGGATGTAATGACAAAGCCTGGACAAAATCTAACACTGCATGGAAGGCACTGAATCAGTAAATGTAATTACAAGACACGAGCAGCATAATACAGGTATACAAGAATATGTCTTTTTCTATTTAAAATAACAAGCCTACATGTTCTGGTTTATTGGTTTAATGAGCATTATAGCTGTTGTTGTTGTGTTTTTTTCTTACATTTCATTGTTGTTCTGGTACAATACCTGTAAAGTAGCTGCTGTGCAAACCAAGGTGCATTGATAATTATGTTTTCAAAATGCCACGTTAATTTTGCACTGTGTCCTACAAATAAATAAACTATAAATAAAGTCGTATTGAACGCTCAGTTGAGTACCTTTGTTGTGCCCTGATATTTAAAACATTTTAGATGTATTGATTCTGTTGTGGTTTTTGTGTACACTACCATTTATGAATAAAGTTGTAATGGTAATAAGTTTTTACTTTGTTTTATGTTTTGTTTTGTTTTTAATACCTGAACAACACATGTCAAAAAAACAAAGTAGTGCAGTTTGTGTCCCACAATTTCAAAACATAGCACATTTAACCCAAACAGGTGCAATGCAATCTCCCTTTAAAAATAGATGAAAATCCAAACAGTTAAAGACTGGAGAAAAAAATAGAAACATTGGAAAACAAAGATGTATTCATAAGCCTGTCGTTTTTGTTTTCCACCCGTGCACAGTTTCATTTTTCCCTCTTGTATCTAATATTCAGATCATTATATTAAACTGAAAATTTGATTCCTTTGTTTCTTCTCCAAGTTAAAGGTGGAAAACAAAGAGCGGAGCCGCTGTTGGTGTTGGTGGGTGGAGGTGGGAGCTGGCTCAGGACGGCATCAGTCACAGTAAAGGCAGCGCTCCCTCTCATCATCAGCAGCAGCAGCAGCAGCAACCTGGCAGCTTTCCACAGTGTGTGTGTGTGTGTGTGTGTGTGTGTGTGTGTGTGTGTGTGGACGCCCTTCAAACACGCTGGACTTGGCCGTATAAATGAAAATGTAGTTACCCAGAAGGGGAGAGGGAGGGAGGACCACCTGTACCCCACCGCCCCCACCGCCAGAATGCATCTGTGAGTGGGTTGGTGGAGGGGGAGGGATGGGATGGAGGGAGTCTGCTTCTGAACAAGGTGAGCCCCACCCCTCTCCCTCCCCTCTCCTCTGTCTTGCCAGAGACTTAAATCAGAATGGGGGACTGTAAAGGTAGGTGGAGGCTGCAGGATGGCAGAGGAGAAGGCCACACCCCCTCCATCTGCCCTGTCACAGGGCAGTAGGAGGAGAGAGGTGGAGCTCCACTCCTAGACACTCTCTTTCTGCTCAACTAGAATGGGGGAGATGGAGAAGAGAAGGGGGTGGCAGGGCGGGGGATGCTATACCTATGCCCCACCTTCTCCCTGCCCAAATTCGGCACTCAAAAGCTGTTCTGTTTTCATGCCAATGTAGCTGTGAGTCGTCCTACTGAATGTCTGCCAGGCCCTTTGCCATCCAAAACACCAAAGAATTTTAAAAAAGTGGTGTGTGTGTGTGTGTATGTGTGTGTGGTCACCTGCCTGTAAAGGAAGTGTTGAGTAGCATTTGGAAAAGGTGGGTTTCACTCAGGCTCTCTCAGGAACCCCCTCTCCCTCTCTTTGCCATTGGTGCTTCGTTCCACATCTTTTGGATCTGGATCTTCATCCTACAGGAGCCTCTCCTGCCCCCCTCTGTGTATTTGTCTCTCTCTCCTAGACCTGTGAATAGTGGGTTTGGTTTTGCAAAATTCATACTCCTTTTTGTTAACCTACTTTGTTGCTCTGTTATGTACGCACAGCATCTATTTCCTGTCCATCCTATCCGGAAGAGGGATCCCTCCTCTTTTGCTCTTCCCGAGGTTTCTTCCTTTTTTTCCTGTTCCTGTTTTTCCGATTCAAAGGTGTAAGGACAGAGGGTGTCATAACACTGCACAGACTGTGGGGGTTTTCTGTATTTGTGATATTGGCATATATAAATAAAGTTTGACAATGAGGGAATAATTTCAGTTGTTGGCTGCTCTTTGAAAATACTGGAAGAAACCACAATGTGAAGACAATCCTTTTATCCTTTTGACAAAAAAAAAGCCTACGATTTGCTGCTGCCACTGCCAAACAGGTTTTATATTTCATTCTTATTAGCGTGTCTGCCTGCCAGCAGAATGCCTCGATCCCCGATCAACAGATTACCTTGACAGTTTGATGGACAGCCTTGGAGCTGCTGGTGATCAGGAATTTGCACCAAGACACGATTTGCCATTTTTCAGCCATAACCACACCGGTTATGATGATTAAAAGCCTGATTCCAAAAAGGTGGGTTTTCATGGCCAAAACGTCAGTTTGAAGTGACAAAAACCAGTAAGGCCTTTCGGCTGTGAGACGAAGTTAATGATTAGTTAAGTATTAGTAGTTAAGGTTCTCGAGTTCCTTTCGGAGCTAAGTGCTTAATTTGTGGACTCGAGACCAGTGCTGTTACTTCACTTTGATTTAGGCCCCATTGTCACTGAAAGTCTCTCTGTGACAAGCAGCGCTTCCATCAAGGTCAGTTTTTTGGTATTATTGTATTTTGAAGGTGCTTTAAAGTAATTTAACTAATTGAATCGCCCTTGGCTCACTTTTGCACCTTTTTATTTATGTCGAGTGCATTTTTTGATCAAAAGCTTTTAAAAGGAAATCTGTCTGTTTCCTCATCAAAGCAGCCTTGCGTTCCTCTGCGTCCCACTGTTACCTCATGCAACTTTTCACTCTCGCTGTCCTCTCGCCAGTTTCTAATTTCAAAGCAGACGTTTAGAGATGGGGACGGCCTCGCCTTTCTTTTCGTCGTTCGCCGAAGTCGAACACATCAATCACACATTTGTTTTCCATTTAACAGAGACGCGTTTAAGAAATATGGAAATATCCTCTTTGGCAGCACATAGGCGCACTCTTCCTCTTTCAAGCCATCTTATTTAGCTGGTTTAATCCCCCCCCCCCCAACTCCCCTCTCCTTCCCACAGCACAGCTCCCACCACATCTGTAGTGTGGTTTGGTTTGTCAAGGAGGGAAGAGATGGAGGGAGAGTGGAGGGAGGAGGTGTGTGTGGTGAGGGGGGAGTTGAACTTTAAGTGCTGATGAGAAAGCAATCTGAGTACTCCAGCTATGTATGAAACTCTATCACAAGACAGAGCAATAAGCTCTGTCCAGGGTTACTGCATCGACATGGATAAAGAATCTTATCACACTGGAAAACTGTCTGTGAGTCCCAGATGCTGATCTTTAGGTGCAGAGGGAAGAAGGAAGGAAAGAAAGGAGTCATGGCATGTTTCCTGGACTGTGCTGGATGTTTTTTGCATGTTTTTGGCACATTATCCAGATATCTGAAATGACCCAAACGTGCATTATGAGGTTTCTTTCCAACCTGAAGGAAGCTGCTGTAGAGATGAAGACTTCTTCACAATTCAGCTGCCCCAAGACTCAAACAGAGAGCAAGCACTTAAAAAGCACACAAAACACCCCTTCAGCTGAAACTTTAATTCCTGGTGCACTCCTGGTGCAGTTTTCACAGTTCATTTGATCTATGAAAATCAACTGGCTCTGACTTCAAACTCTCCTGGAGAAACCTTCTCTGTTACAGTAAACATTTTAGTTCCCTTCGTTTTAAACCTAATCATTATCTTTGGAGTGGTAATGCAGGCATCAAAAGGCACTGTTTGATTGGTTCACTCATGGAAAATGAGTTTAAAGAGCTGAAAGGCACCCCATCTATGACACATATAATACTCTCTGTTTCCACAAGTTCTCAGGTCCACGTGATGTAAATTTCACAATCTGTCCGTGTCTGCCCAGGGTCTGTTGACTGAGTGTATGAGCTCATAAATGTGTAAGCGCATGCACCTATGACAGCCGATGTAGTGTAAACGTATGTTGTCAACCCTGTCTCCTTGGAATTCAGTTAACTGTAGCTACAACTAGTTTGCAAAAGTAAATATGTCTTGAAGGAAACGTAATTGGGTCCAGGTTGCAATGTCAATTGTCAATGACAAACTATATGACAATTAATCTACAGACTATAATATGAGAAATATGTACAATTGCTGGGGACAATGGGCACTATTGAGTCATTGAAAGACCCTTTTATGAGTATTGTGTTTCCAGTGAACACACTCATTTAACTTAAAAACATCAATAAAAAATACAGACGAAAAAAGAAAAATCCTTTTGTTGTACTAAATTGTCAGTAATTGTTGCAAATAGTTGAATCAGACCCTGTTTTGGGCTCCACAGGCTCCTTCAGCCCAGAGTGGAAGGACGTGTGCTTATTAAACAAACATTACGCTAGTTTTCAGAGCGGGATACAAATTCTCTCACTTTACCTGCATCGGTGGCTACCAGTGGGCTGAGAGGGCGTTCATAAAGCCCGACTTTCACCTCTTTCTATTTACTCAGGATGTATAACCGCATGAGGGGAACGGCGGTGTGAATTAGCCATAATGGTGTTAAAATGCTGATGATGGCCCTTTTTAAAAAGCCCTCAGCAAGAGAGCTGCCAATTAGAGGGAGGATGGTGATAAAACGGGTAACAATAAAGCTTTATCTCCTCTGCTCACACACACGTACATCTAAACATAGGCACCTGTACTTGTGTTCATGCAAAAATACACACGAGCATGCACTTACACATTCTTGTATTGTGATACAATAATACTGATCTTTTCCCAAAAATATTATATATGTCCTTACTTTCCCAAAATTTCCCCAATCTTTGCAAAACTATCCTCCCTTGAATACAACTTTCATCTTGCTCACAGTTTTTGTCTTCAGTGGCCAACACAGCACTTCACATACGCATACAGCTTCACACACACACACAGAACAGTTTTGTTTGTTTGTCAGATGAACTGGGTGATGCCACCAGACACTGGGACCCACTAGAACTCTTAATGAGTCTCTGAGGAACAGCCAGCAGCATAGTGGCCAGAAAACCCTGCTTAAAAACTATCATCTCATCCCCGCAGCCCATCCCACTTCCTCCTTCCAGACATGCCAACTCTGCAACCTGTGTCAGACCTAACCACCTGCCAGATGATGCTGCAACCCCTCTCCCCCACCCCCCCACCCCCAACCCTCCACCCTCCCTCCCTCCCTTCATCTCTCTCTGCACTAAACCGTGAACCCCAACAGCCTGGCCAAAAGCTTGGCCTTCAGTCACCTGAAAACATCATCTGCATTTAAATTAAAAAACCCGCTTTGGTGACTCATTATCTCTGCAGAGCGTCAGTGTGTTTCATTAAGAGGATCTGCATGCAGGAGAGTCTGTAAAGACTCACCGTAAATATTTTTGCAGTCACTGTGACTCATGATGGATAGAAGAATTTATTGGCTCGGTGATAATGAATGGGATTAAAAGGCAGCGAGGAGGTACAAGAAAGCAGAGAAAAGAAGCAGACATACTGTATTATGCAGACATACAATAATATGAGCAGTTCTAGATCAACTCAGCTACGTGGAAGAAAATAGAGAAACTCCCCTGATTCTCTTTAGGAACAAAAGTCAATTGTGCATTTCTAAAATTTATGTTGTTTGCCTCAAAATGGTTTCTTTATTTTCTTATGTGTTTTTGTGGGTGACAGTTTTGTTGTTCTGCAAAGGGTTCCTTTACAATTTTCTCGTGGTTACTGAGGATCAATTAGGATGTTTTAGTGGTTCTAGAGGTCCTTTAGGTTTTTCTGGTTCAGTACACATGAAGAACATATGACAAGGAGCAATGGACATGTTCTGGAGACTCATGGTGGAGTCACACTCCTGCACCTTGATTAATTATAGGCATGTGTGCACTGTATTAAGAACATGAGTAGACAACACAGAACTCACTTTGAAGGCTTGACTTCCAATGGTTTCAGCAGTTCCCATAAAGTTGAAATAAAAATTGTACTCTGTCCATCAAGCAGAGTGAAGAAACACCACCACTGTGAGAAGTTTTATTGCCTCTTTAAAAAAAAAAAATCAGCATGCACTCTTGGTGACTGTGAGGCTCGTTGGTGGAGTGCGCTCCAAGATGTTCATCATCATCATCTCCCGCTAATACCGAATCCTGTGTGAGAGACCACAGAGGCTGGGTGGCCTCCGGTGATGAGCCAGGCCTGCTCCGCGGACGCCAGAGAGAAGGTTAACTCGACGCCAGATAGCAGAGGTCACCAGCAGCCGGGGAAACGGAGATGGATTTGTGTTTGGTCTGGAAAGGAGACAGGCCTGGAGTCTCTCGCTCTCTCTCTCTCTCTCTCTCTGAGCCATACAAAAAGAGCAGAGCGATGAAATTAGTGCTGTATACACTGTGGGTACTTAGAAATAGCTTTGTAGTACTGGTTCCTAATTTGTTTTGTATTTACTTCTACTTCTACATCAAAGCTGCACGCCCCTGTACATATATTTTAATAATACACTTCATGGCCAAAAGTATATGGACATGCAAATATTGTACCCATATGTCTGGATAACAGACTGCACTCTTCTGGCACGAGTTTTCATAAGACTGTGGAACCAGGCTGCAGGGATTTGCCCCAAGTCAGCCACAAGAGAATTAGTGACATACAACACTGATGCTGGTGGGTGATAAGGTCTGGCTCGCAGTCAGCGTTCCAGTGCATCCCAGAAGGGTTCGATGGGGGCTGAGGTCAGGAGTTCTTCCACATAAAAACTTGGACAAACCATTTTTAATGAATGTATCTCACTGAAAACAGGAAAGCATCTTCAACAAGCTGTTGCCACAAAGTTGTAAGAACACTGTTGACTTTGTATGACTGTAGGCTGAAACAATTTGATTTCCCTGAATCGGAAAAAAAAGGGGCTCAAACTATGAAAAGCAGCCCAAGACACAAAAGTATGTGGACAGGACACCCACATCCACATACTTCTGGCCACTAACACTTCTAATCTGCATCTGGATCTGAATTGTGATAGACAATGACGTATGTGCAGGATTTCTTTTCTTCTATTTTTTAACTTCATCCAAGTCTGTCTTTAAACAAACCTTTCAGTGTTTATTTAAAGCATTACTTGTCACTTTCATCATTCCTTCCACGAAGAGATGCCTTCTTAAAGCAGTTTCAAGTTCAGGGATGGTATCTTCCAAAATTTGACTCTTTCTTTTTTTTCAACTCTCCTCAGTGGCAATTTACCACTTTGTATTACTGTTCCTCTGCCATGGCTCAGCCTCTCTTTTCTTCTGTCTGGCGGCACGAGGAGGGAAAGTTCATACTGTGGAGAATAACCTTGAAATGACAGCCTGGTGATTTGTCTAATTCACACTGCTGAAGCCTCAAACGAGCTCAAGTTAAACTTAAGGGTAAACCGATACCATTTAATATGCATATGTGCATGTTAGTACTGTTTTAAGATAGGTTTTTAAAAATGTGAATCTATCCTTTAATTAAAAGATTGGAGTACTTCATGCAGACACTGTATATCTTGAATCAACTCGACATATTTAAAGAGGAAAAACAATATGCTGGTTTATGCATAAACGAGGGTTAACTACTCATTAAAGAAGAGACAAGTTAAGTTGAGCTCAGTTTCATGAAGTTTTTGAAACCACATTTTTATGGTTTGTTTTCCTTGCAGAGATGCCATGTAGGTGGAGTTTTCCCCACAAGGAGATGCAATGAGACCAGAAGGATTTCATAATCATAGGAAAGTGGATGAAAGTCAATTAGTCTTTCTTTTTCTAACAACTTACCTGACGCAATATGCTCCTCCCCAACCACATCTGATGCTCCAAACGAGTCAGGACTAAGACTTTCCTTTCATTCTATTAATTTATTTTTTATTATTATTATTTTTTTTCTGTTGCCGTGGCTGACCTCGCTCTGCTCATTTATCACTCGCATCAGGGAGTCAGAAAGCGTTTCCCCAAAAACACTGTCACACACTGTCATCTAGTGGCCGACTGCAATGTGAGTGAAGTGAACTGTGCTCCTGCAACAGCCAAAAACTGCCAGGGAGCCCATGAGCAAGACACTCTACTCCTTTGTAACCACCCAGTTCATCCAGTTTACATTTTATTTAGATCTTTTAAATTGTTCTGTTTTAAATGTTCTTTCATGGTTCTTTTTGAATAGATCACTTTTGTCTCCATGAGTTTAACATGCATAAACTGAACCATGAGAAGTCTTGAGACCATAGTCAGGAATACATTCATTTAACTTGTTCAATGCAAATAAATTACTTTTCCCATCCTTTTTATTCCATTACTGGTGGAAAAACCTCTTGAAAAATCATGTAGACTTAAATAAAATCTCATTATTCCACAGTTAGCAGTTCTCTACAGTAAAGTAACAACATGTTTCTAAGAAATGTGGAGTTTCTTGATGTATTACTGACCATGAATCATTCTACAAAAGCATTACGAAAGGACTAAATGAATACATAGATATAACCACAGGGAGAAGAAAATAATATTTCATCAGAGATAAACATTGGCCCAAAGCATAAAAAGTAGCTTATATTAAATAACAGATGACTGGAGGAGACAGACCAGCAGAGAGGAGTTGCGTTCAGAGATTTATTGCAGTTTTGTTTCAAGCGATATGAACAACAGCGTGATCACAGCAGCGTCTGAACAATCCAGATGTCTCAGACAGCTCTTCTTCATTCCACATTTCACTACATCAGACTACAGCAGTGAGCAGATGCAGCAGACAACAGTGTGGTTTCACCATCAGTGCGAAACAGTTCTCACCCTGAACAAGGCTCAGCTTCTCGCCCATTTTATGGAGATTTACGCTGATGTTCCAGACTACATTTTCTTCTTCTTTCACAACAAATTACGTATTTCGGAGTGTGAAGTGAGAGTTACTACAACCACATTTTCCAAATTTTATGTTTCTCAACACTAATGTCCTTTCCCAGCTTTTGGAATCTCTTCTCGTGACTCAACATACTGAACATTCAGGTGTCATGACAGGTAGAATGGCAATGACCATATTTTATTGTTTTCACTTCTAAATACTTTGACAAAACAGCCACAGCGAACCTGACGCGATGAAGGCTTAAGCAACATAAGTACTACAGGAGAATGAAACCCTCTGAGTGAAACACTTAAAAATATAATGAAACATGCTGTTACCAATACTTTCACAAATCATGATTTGACAATAACTAATTCTTGGATGTACATTCTTCAAACCTGTCAACTTTATTATATATTATTATTGCATTATTTATCAAAATTGTACCAAAGCCCTTATGAAATCAAGGGTTGTCGTTATAGTGTAATTAAGGGTTTTCACTACAGGGAAACATCTTAAATTAAAAGATTTTATTGCATCACAGGGATGTTTTAATAATTATCATTTAGCACCAGTGTTTTGCTCAACCAGGTTTGTCTTTGTTTGGATAGTGTAATTTCAACTAACTTAACTTAAATATCGAGAGGAAATGAGAAATTATCATAAACCTTCCCAAATCTTCTTTTGGGATCAAAACAGGATGTAAACAACATGTTTACAATGACAGATCCAAAGAACAGCTTGTTTTAGGTGCAGGAACTGAAAGTGGGACCAAAACACAAGGACATATGAGAGAAAATTATCCCCAGACACTGATTGTTTACAGAATATCATCGAGGAAATACTTCCCAAAGAAATAAGATGTTAAAGTACATCAGCATGAAGCACCTTCTTCAACCTTCAAACTTCTTCCTCTCCTTTTTTTGTGGGTTTCTTTTAAACAGTATACACAAAGTGCGTGCCACTCACATGCCTGACTGTTATTTTCCAAGTGTGCGTGTGAAGCAGGCTGGTCCGGTCAGTTTACATTATTCACAGCTATGAGATCAACACAGGAGCCGTGAGGAGTCTCCACACTGAAATATATACAGGGTGACAGCGTGTGTTTCAGGAAAAGGAGCAAAATCCCCACATGTAAAATTTACAAAACACTAGATAAGAATATTACAGTCAAGATAACACTCAGAGGACGTTTGGATTTGTAAACCATGCAACGCAGTAAATGACTGTTTCACTGCTATGTGCAGTCTGCAGTGGTACGTAGTCTGAGCGCGCCCAGTTGACCTTTTCGATGAAGGCTCTTCACTTGCTGCTGCTCCTTAACATATTTACATTAACACTTTACTTTACAAGATGACCCACACATATACAATTTATACAGTAGTTAGGACCTCAAGATGACCCATCTGCTGTTTAAAGTGGCAGCATAATGGAAGTGAGTCTGCAGGGTAAAACTCCCTCATTATTTAAAACAGCTGATTGCAGCTGAAGTCATTTAGGTTCCTGACATCCTAATCATGCCATAGCTGAGTGTGTTTACATGCACGGGAGTCCACTTATGTGTGACACATGTAAAACTCTTGTCCACTTTCTCAAACGTCTGTGAATCAAAACTTAAAAGCTCTAAAAAAACAGCGTATGTTATAATTGTTATTTTAGCTGTTCAGTTGGGTTGAGATCTGATGACTGCGAAGGCGACACTATATGATTCACATCATTTTCACAGTCATTAAACTATGAAATGATCCTGTCATCCTGTTCTCCAGGCATTTTTAGGGTTTTCCTTTAGTTTGTCTTCACATACTATATGTACATATATATACACTGTAAGTCCAAGCAGCTCTAACCCTTAACTGATTTACTCAATATGGATGATAACACAGAACAGATTGCGTGCTGCTCATTTTGTAACTGAGATGGCGCACGCCATCCCTGTGTGGTACGCTGGCTGTACAGTGGCCAATAGGAAGAGACTCCAGAGGTTCACCAGAACTACAGAGAATGTGTGCGCTGTTCACTCCCCTCCCTGGACGCCATCGCCAGCGCTAGGTGCTGATCATAAAAGACCACCTCCATCCTAACCCCCACCTGTTCAACATGCTGCCCTCTGGGAGAAAGTTCAGATCCATCAGGTGCAAAACGAACAGACTAAAAAAAACAGCTTCTTCCCATGGGCAGTCAGAACTCTAAATGCACTGGAACAGTAATACAGCCATGTCGTCATCTGCACTACCCACAGCATAATGTGCAATACCTCGACCTCACAGTGTTATCTTCCTATCCGTAGACACTATACCAGCTACTATTTATTATTCATTCTCCCCCTTGCCCTTGTGTAAATTTTAAACTTAATGTGTACTTGAATGTGAAACTTTGCATTTTCTACACTCTATGCACCTTTGCACCTTCTGGTCTGCCACTGAATCTCGTTGTACAGGCAACTATTCAATGACAATAAAAACCTTGAATCTTGAATTTTGAATCAGATTGTGTTTTAAGACAAAATTTATGCATAAATGCTGGTAACTTCAAAGGGTTCACTTAGTTTTTCTTGTATATATACATCTATATTGTTGAACTGTGACAGAACAACCAATACATTTCTAAAACTTCAAAAACATCCCATTTTTGACCCATATACAATAATACTTTTTTACTTACTATTTACAATCCATTTTCACATGAAGCCATCAGCTTCCAACAGTGATATTATCAATATAAATTCAGTTTCGAAAATTTTTAAAATTTTGATTTGATTTGATTTCCAGTTTCTCTAACCCTTGCCTTTGAACTCACTCGCAAACTATAGCACTGCAATGAATTAGACGCAACTTACATTTTATCTCGTACATACAAACTGACCTCTGGCATCATATGCTGACATGTTTAAGTCTGAAAAAAGAAAAGGGATTTGTCTACATGAACCTAATTACAAACTGCACACACAGCTGTCAACATCACCTCTTAGTCTTGGTGAAGACAAGTCCTCAAAGCCTCAAATCCTCCCCGGGCCTTTATTTTCCTCCTCTGTAATCAACACCTCCTCATCAGATCACCAGAACACCTCGAAAACACAAAAGTCCCTGAAGCAGACGGATCACACACTTCCTGAGATCAACACAGTTGTTCAGGCAGAGGCTGCGGGCCTGAAAACACCTTGGCTGCGAGCGGGCTGCAGACACGACTTCACAGACAAAACCCTGACGCCTACCTGCCGTACCGACTCAGGTGTAAATATCTTTGATTTCTCAGCAGAGCCGTGACAAAGGGTGGAAGCGGGGAGCAGGAACAAAGTGGGAAAAACATTTAAGTGACTATTACAGGGTGTCTGCAGCTTTAAGTAAATCCAGGTTTACACTTTTTCCAGACAGGTGCTGGGTGTTCTTAAATTTTCCCACAAAAATTTTGCGTGGGTTTAGTTTTCAGCAGAAGTACATGAGACTGAGAAAGGTTTTTGAAGCTTTTTTTTTTTTAAAGCTGCACTAAAAATTCAGTTCAAATATCTAGCATGTGACTTTTCTTGGACAAAGATAGAATTGAATATATATTGAATATATATTATAATTGAATAGGATTGAATATATTGAAATATCTTCCCGAATATAGGATATATATATATATATATATATATATATATATATATATATATATGAACACATAGTACACTTTTCTGCCGAGGGTTTGTTTTGAGCTCTTCATTGTACTTTTGCGGCTCCCATCCGTTGACTCTCTCCATACTGTTTGACATGATTTTTGTGTCGCTGGTAAAATAGGTTTGTGGGGTTTGAGTCTGTCCTGGGGACCACTCTGTAGCATCATTTGCTTTGTGGCCCATGTCAGCCTGTTCACCCGAAAACCACATACATGTAGGCCCCCTTTAATGTACAAGCTCTTTCATCCAGCTAATGAAGAATATTGCCCGAAATAGTGACTTGTGCTGTGCTGTGTTTATCTGCTAGCAAAAATAGGTACTTTAAATGATTTCAAGGTCTATGAGGCAACTCATGGCTAAATCTAAAAAACACTCACAGCCTCAGTATCAACAAACTCATCTATGTGTCTTTGTCTGTTTTAAATGTCTCTTTTGTTGCTGCTGAGATGCCGATTAAAGGTTTTCTTTGCTGGTCAACTTTATCCCCCTGATTTGCACAGCGAGGATCATTACGCACAAAAGGGTTAAAAAAAACCCAGATCTTTTCTGTCTTTTATGTGTTGGTGTGTCCTGCTTCGGTCTGTTAACCACTCTACATGCAGACCCTAAAATTGTCGCTGGAAAAAATAAGCCTGGTTGCATTCCAGCGGCAGAGGGACAGAGGCTCTGTTGGGGAGTGGCAGCGAGTGCGGTGTGGCTGGTAACGACTGAGGAATGAGGCTCTGGGATGGGAGAGGGCAGAAAAAGAAAAGAGGTGACACGCACGACCTGAAATGGCTGCGTGGAAGCGATGAAAGATGTACGATGTCTGATGGAACATACGAGACACAGAGCAGACAGAAAAGAAAAGACAAGGATGAAATCAAAAAAGAATCCCAGGGTCAACCATTATTTATTCAACATTTAAGATTAATGGTATAAATGATGTTTCTTTACATGAACACTTTTGATTTGTGTTTAAGAAAAAAAAAAAGAAGATAATTTATGCCTTTCAGACATGTGACATTCAAGTTAAAACTGAAATCAATTCCAGTACCCGGTCGTTTCCTGTGCAACATCTCAAAAAAAAAAACTTTGGAAAATTTGATTAAATAAATAAATAAATAACATGACAATTATCTCAAGACAAAAACTCCAATAAGCTGTATCATATATTGAATCAAGGAATAATCTTTAATATCATGTAATCAAGAAAGGGATTTTTCCTGTGCTAGAATAAATTTGATAACTTTGTTTGGGTTTTAATATCTTGCAATCTGACCGCCGCTGCCAAACGTTAAACATTTCTGAGAATTACTCTTTACTGTGTGGCCAAACCACAGACTTCTAAATCTGTATGTGCAGTCTGTGGTTAAGGCTGAGCACGGCACCAGCCAGTGGGTGACTGCATACAACGTCAATGGAAAGATGCAAATATGCATAAGCCCAAAATTTGTGCGTGAGTTTCTGGTGCGTTTCGAGTTCACTCAGAAGCTGAACACAGACAAACTCCCACAGTCAGTTGCTAGCTAGCTAGCTCATAACTATTGTCTGTGCAGTTGGTACATTGGCAAAAGGTCAAACTAGTAAATTTCAGGCAAAAACTGGCCTGGCTTTCTACCGGAACACACCTTCCACAACAAGTTTTCTCTGTAAAATGACGGGGGCTGCACTATTATTTCAAATGCAGTTAAATAATTACAACGTAGGTCATCTACACATTTTAAATTTTCAGTCTTTGTTTGAACCGGACTTCTTTATCTGTAGAAAAAGTTGTTCTCCTGACTCCACATCATCGTTTCCCTGGCATTAAAATAAATAATCGCAGATCCTGCTTTCAGTCTCCAGCTGCCCCTTCTGTTTGCAACTAAACTCTCGACAAAGAGTCTTCCTTGGGTGATAAAAAAAGCTGGTGCATATATATATAAGATATTTTAAAAGAGGAAAAAAGTGGGCACATCTGTCCTCAAAAAGTCCATACAATTAACTAAAAGCCCCCAGAACAAGCAGGATACCGGCCTGATATCGAGAGAAGCCCAACCCACATGATACCTTCTTTGCTTCCACTTGCTTGCTGATTGCATGTGGACTCCGTTTCTTTTCTAAATGACATATATCTTAGCAAATTACTCACCCCACCTCAAAAGGAGAGAGAAACAAAATTCAGAAACGCGTAAATGACTTATTGCTTTAAATATTTGTTCTTCCAGTACACAAACTCCCTGACTCTGCTCCTGAAACTCCACAGGGAACTTTTAGGACGGTTTGCGTCATAGGCTATGACGCCCAGCTTCCCTGCCCAAAACAACATCAGACTCAACATTCACACCTACTTTATCAAAAATAGTGAAATTTACAGTGCATTTACACACTGGGCAGATAAGGACAGAGTGACGGACCAGCCAGCTGAAAATCAGCCATTTTTCCAAACTATCAGACCGAAAGAAAAAAGCAGGCAGGCTTGGTGACTGAACTGGTTGACAGTGAAAAATGACCGATTTAAGCTCACTGTCAAAACACTTCTTCTGCCACCTGCATCTCCCCTTTTCTCCTCCCTTAGGTAGACGTTTTATTGTAAAGAGAGCAGCAGCTTGGACAACACGGCGAACGCCGCTCGACTCCTCGCGCTGCGGCCCGAGGCCGACGCAACCCTTACAGCTACCATGCACGGCTGCAGAAGCCTTTGTCTTGAGGTTGTCTGCGTTTAGGAGATAGGAGCAAAAATTCTTTTTGTTCACGTGGAATTTCTTCTTATATTCATATCGGGGCTTCTACATGTTTACCACCACAGAATATAATTATTTTCCCCAGGATCCCCTGAATGCATTTGAAGGTTTGACAGGTTTTAATATATCACAGTCAAATCCTGGTAGCCTGTGGGAAATATGAGTGTCGTGTCATATCACTGACTGCATGGCTAACATATAAATTGCATATTTCGTTGGGGGGGGTTTTCGGACTACCCTCCATTTTTTTTTTGTGCAGACCCAGTGGCCTTCAGATTCTGTTCATTTCAAACCCTCCTGGACTGAAACTGGAGCCCTGAGAATTGATCTCCCTCAGCCTGTGTATGTGTCGCTCCTCCTCCTCCTCCCCTTGACCTTTCACCCCTCTATGCCTGTAAACGGTGGCAGCGCCGCCGGCTTCCCCTGAGCCCGGCCTGTCAGGCGCGGCGACACAAACACCGCGCTCCTCTGCGGAGTGTAACCGAGACGTTGTCACATTGTTCCTCCGACATGTTTACACTGTGCCGCTGATTTATGTGGCAGAGTGCATGCCATGTCCCGCAGGAGCATCTCTAACCTAAACACAACCCTCCAGCCGAGCTGGCTTTGGACCATGTATGGGGCGAGTGTTTACCCTGCGCCCATCAGGCTGACTGGTCCCAGGCGAAGCACAGCATCCCCGCCCGTCAGGCAACGCTGGGTCTGAACCGGGACAGCGCCTGAAGGAAGACGAACGAGCTCTTAATCATCCGCGCCGCGTGACAGCGGATTCCGGGAACTCGATTAAAAGGAGGGTCGTCCACTCGGCGTTATCTCAAGTACCACTCTGTCATCCCTGTTTACACCTGAGCTCCTCTACAGTTACTGTGGCGCCATAACAGACTAAGGGGCAACTCAGTGCAGCACACTGTGGGTTCACACTGCAGGCAACACGACGAACAGCAGCTCCATCAGAGCTCAGAAACATGTTTTACACACCGAGGATCTGCTTCCAAGAATTTTCCTCTCCAAATACTGAAACCCAAGCATGGACTTTTAATTCTTTTTTTTTCCTTATATGAATCAATTCACTACGTTTAATGGTCCGATTATTTTACCGTAAAAACTGCCAATACACAGCTTCAAAATAAAAAGAAGTACAGTCAGAATGACTGCAGCATCAGCTGAAATTACTTAATGGATGATTCGATCGATTCTTTTCATCTTTTACGTGTTTCATTAAGCAAAACTGCAGAATATATCCTCATTGTAAAGTAAACAAAAAGATGGTCAGAGTAAACAAAATGTTTGAAAATATCACCATGGGCATTTTTACATTTTTTTCAATTAAATAATTTAATAAAAAAATCAAATGTGATCATTATTTATAGCCCTAATTGGAACGTGCTGTCAGAGAACCCCATAATACGACAGCCAGGCTGGTTGCAGCGTGAAAACGAATGACAAATGTCAACAGGCTGAGTCGTTGAATCGAACCATCATCTGAAATCACTTCTCTTTTCTGCCCGACAAACACAGTGCAACGAAAAAGAAGGGGACTCCGTATGTGCCGAGAGCTAAATTATCTAAAACTGATCTCACCCAGACCTCTTCAACCCCAAAACTACAGCACATCAAGTGTGGAGACTATCAGAGCTCCACAGTCCTCTTAACAAAATATACAATAGTATATATACCAATATATAGTCAGGAGAAGGCCCCTTGCATTTAACCCATGACGGTTTTCATAGTACTTGTGCACAAATTTAATTACCTAAGATCACAAAAAGCCGCTCTCGCCCTCTGAGCAGACGACGTCCGAACAACTGAATTTCTGAAAAATAAACTAGTAAAAAAATAAATAAAACTCTACTACTAACCACAGCAACAACCGCGCAATATTTGGTTGGTTAGTGTCCCCTCGCTGATTGTGATCCTCGCTGCTCATAAACATCAGTCGGTCTATGTTGGTTTGTTTGCTGTTGGCTGTTCTTAGGGGATGGATCAGATTCTGTTATTAAATGTGCCTCATTGCAACTTTGGCATTTTGCAGAACAACAACTGTGTGTGGACACAGGAACAGGCATGCTAAGAGCTGTGCTAAGGTGAGACAAAAAAATATCATGTAGCAAGTACAAAATAAAAAGAAATTACAGTACAGTCATTTTTAATATCGATGTAGATGTTTTTGTTGTTTCTTTTTCATGGCAAAACTTCCACCACTTGAATCCCTCCATCTACTCATTTTTGAGGGAACAATGAATCTAAAGCTATGATTTTTAAAATGAGTGAATATATGGCATCTTTTTTTTTTAAACCTGCATACTTTTTTTTAAACTAATTTGTTCATCACATGTTTTGTCTCATGAGGTCTTTGGTTGCAGCCACCATTTAAATGTCCTTTAGCCAGCAATCCGCTACCTGTCTGTAGTACAATTCAGAGAAAACGACTTTACAGTGACTTTACAACATGGGAGTACGATGGAAAAGAAACTGAGTGGAATGACTGAGATGACTGATTTCTTCATCTTATTGTGCAAAGTTCAGAAATGATCTCTCATTTCTCTTGAGATGACGACATGAATGAAATGAAAGGCAAGATGGTTCACCCCAAACTTTAAACAGTATGTCTGTTTTCTGATTGACTTTCTTTTCCCTCCTTTGCCAATCTTTAAGCTGGGAGAACAACTGTGGTTTCATGTCACTCTGTTCCCTGTATTAATAAACTCTTATTAAGTAAAACTACACAAAACCAAATATGAACATATATTACATGATCAGTCCAGAAGAGCTTAACATAATGGCAATTTGAAGTTTCTTTTTGATTTTGTGCAATTTAAAAGGCAATGAGCCTTCTTTTGATTTTTTTTTTTTTTAATATTTGGAGCTGACTTTATGTTTAAACACGATTTTGAGAAGGCAGCTGTTACCTTGTGTCTTTGTCTCTCGACTCGTCCAGATCGATCTGGTGTCTAGAGTTTTCTGTGACCGGGTACCACAAACTTCTCAACGTCCTTTTTTTTTTTTCCTTTTCCGCAAATGCTCTCTGTCCTTTATGGAAAATTAGTTAGCTGTTGAGCGTCGCTGCCTGCTCCTTCTCAGCCTTCTCCTTGGCCTTCTCCTTCCCCATCAGCTTCTCCTCCTTCTGCAGCATGACCATGATGTCGGCCACCTGGGAGGTGGAGATGTCGATGTCCTCTTTGTCGATCAGTTCCACCACCTGGGACGATGCAAAGAGAAAGGGATTTCATTAAACCCCCAAAACCCGGTTAAAGTATTTCTATATGGCATTAAAGAAACATAAGGCACAATCAATGTTTGGGAGTGGGAGGGCATCCAATATTAATGGAGACTATAGGCTTGTTTTAGAAGCATTACTTAGCAACACAAAAAAACTTTAACCCACACTTTTTGATCAGAAAACATTAAATTTGTTATTCTGTAATAACCTGTCATTAAAAGCCCTGATGCTCAACTGAAAAATGACCGCAAGATCCAAACCAGGATTTTGAGTTGTAGTGATGATTCAGCTCTTTTGTAGAAATAAATATTTGTATCATGGGTGGCACATACTTTTGACTTGAGGCAGAAGTTTGTAGACATAGTATATGGTATAACTCCAAATTCACTATCTATGTGAAAACTCACAAATCCTCTTTGATGCTCAAACCATAACAAACCTTTTGTATCTGACACATAAGGTACTTCGCTGCTATTTTAAAAAAAATACAAACTGAAAAACACAACAGAAACCAGGGAAGCATCATTTTCAGTCACACAGACAAGCAGTCGTACTTTGATGACGTCGTCGATGTCAATCTTCCCGTCTTTGTTGTCGTCGAGCGCCTCGGCGATGCTCTGCAGCTTGTGCTCCGGGATGTTCTGGATCTGGCGCATGACGCCGATCAGCTCGTCGATGCTGATGAGGTTCTCCCTGAAGGTGTAGAACAGACTGCATACAGGGAACGGTTACCAGGTTTGACAGGGGACGTAAAATGTGGTGGAGAAATCTGAGGTCAACGTGTTACATTGAAGGTTCCCAGATCACACCAGTCAAACTGAATTTGAGTTAATTTTTTTTTTTTTTTTTAATTCACAGCAGGTTAAATTTGGGATGACAAGTTAAATCACGCTGAAATGTAATGCAGCACACTTCAGACTAACATTTTCACAGATTTATTTTTAAAGCTAATTCATGTGGTATTTAAAGCTGCTCTGTGCAACTTTAAATAGCATGAAAAATTAATTAGTCTTATAATATGGGTGCATTTCACAAAAATATTATGTAGTAAAATGATCAGCCCATTTTTTTTTTAAACACAGTCTGAATTGACCCTTCAAACCAGCAGCTGAGGTCAGATCTTCGTACTGAAGCTGATTTCATTCATTAAGGGATAAAAAAAAAAAAAGTCTTTAGTAAAACCGGAGCACAGCAACCAGCGGCCAGTAGCTCGGTGTACGGGGGGAGGAATGGCAGCGAAGGATCAGATGAAAAGCGATGACTGATCCTTTTACAGCACGATTCGAGCAGCCACGATGCAATGTTAGCACTGGGACGGCAGGCAAATGGTGGTTCACCACGGTTTCTCTTACCTTGTGGCATCACTATATTTAGTAAAGAATAATCTGCAAAATTTTAAATATATTAGAAGGTGGATTTCGGTATTACAATTGTAAATTACAACATTTTTTTTTCTGGGAAACCTTTAGTTACTTGCTTTATCTCCACCACCATTTTACAATGAAGGTAATGATGATGATGAAGATGACAATGAAGATGGATGAAGAGGAGGATAACTGTTAAAAGAAATGTGAAATACGTAACTTAAAGGATAAACCTTTTTAAATCATGAAGGGTTGAAGTAAATGATACACCGGCGAGATTTCGGGCAGCATGTTGAGAGAAAGACGAGACCTCTCCCCATCAGAAAGCTGCCTTTGTATCACTGACTTTCATGTCCATCACAGACACAAACCACAGCCTGTGAAATGGTGCAAAAGCCACGAGAGACAGCACAGCTTCCTTCTTGAAGGACCACTTCAACTTGTTGAGGTCTCTCTTAAGAAAAGTGAGGTGGCAGGATTGTTAGTAAATCTGTCATCCTGTCCAGAGAAGACTGATGTCACATCTTTTCACCTCACTCTGCAAAGGAAAGCAAATAAATGCTTTCCCCCAGTGTTCCTTTAACGGATGACATCATAATGCCTGAGGTCTGGCATCACTACATTGTTGCCTTAGAGTTTTTAAAGTGACACCAACTCCAAAACTTTATTTAAAGTAAATTTGGAAAGAAGCACTATCTTAAGCTTCAGCTGACGGCAGTGCAGAGGCAGTGCGACATATCAAAGCTCTTACCCAACAGGCGGAGTGGTCCCACTGTCCATCTGTCCGTCCAGGATGACCTTGTCCTTCTCCAGCTCCAGGATGATCTTGTCGATGCGACCGATCATGCGGTTCACTCTCTTGGACAGGCGCTTGCTCGCTTTCGACTCCTGCACCGTCTTCTCCTGGCCGCTCTTGGAGAGCTCCTTCTTTATTTCCTCCAGATCCTACAGAAAAAAAAACACACACACGCACACTCCATGAATTCACAAACACATACTAGTATATACAGCGCATTAAAACACAACCCAGGGCTTGAAAAAGCATATTTAACACCTGTTTACTCTCGATTCTGAGACTAGATTCTCTGTAACCTCTAATTTGAATCAGAATAACATACCTCATTGTATTCCTGGACATCATCCTTCAGTTCTTCCAGCTCCTCTTTCTCCAGAGTCAGCAGCCTCTTCTGCTCCTTCAGCTTCGAGCAGGCATCACTCAAGAGGTCAATCTCTTCTTTGGTGATCTCCTCATCCTGAAAGAAAAACACGCAATTGAAGAGACGTGCTCCAAAAGACTGGACTGAAAAAAACCCTTTTCTTACAATATAAAAACACGTCCTTATGAAGCAAACTGAATTAAAACAGCTTTAAATACTTCTTTTACACACGCACAGTAGCTTATAGCCAGACTTTCCCCTCCAACATGGATGTCTGTCACTATACACCCTGGTTCCGTTGAGAAACGGGTCAAAAAAGGTTGTTCTCTCAACAAGAACCACATGTTCATTTAATATAAACCCACATAAGAGACCAACCCAAACACACAAAATGGGTAAGACAGGATGCCGGGATACTCTCCATGACCCAACACCATAATTTACCACATGGAGAGAGTTCTGTGAAGCTACAGGGGCTGGTTAGATGGGTACGACAAGGTTGGACTCGGTCAGCGGCGCTGCCACGGGAGAGAAGGATGGACGAGGAGGAGAGGAGGAAAAGGTCCATACAGATGTGGGCCAAACAGAATCCGCAAATCATACTTAGCATTTGTGTTTTTTCAGAGCACCACAGGAGTGAGGTTTATTCCAACCAATGAGGAAACGCTAGAAAAATCTGTTTGTGAGCAGTCTGCAGCCGTTTCTCATTTTAGAAAGAAGGCTGTATTTTAGTCTTACAGATGAAAAATATATAATCCCAGTCGTTAAAGCTTGTCTGTGATTTGTCTGTTCGCTTTTCTGTAATTTATCTTGTCTGCTTTTCATCCCACACAAAGCTGAATGTTTGTGCTCTGCCCTCGCTTCGTTTTCTCCTGCTCTGACTCTCCGTGCACGAGCGCCTGCCAGCTGGTGTCAACATCCATCTCATCATACTCATAAAACCTTGTATTTAGCGGTTTATTTCCTGTCATTCAGCTGACGATTTCATTCCCTCTGAACGTTAGATCAAACGGCAGTCAAAAAAAACCGGTGAAAACAAATGCCACGATTACACGCGTTTACTGTTTAACCCACATCTGGGGTCTTCTCAGAGAAAGGGGGGATACCGGTGTGGATGTGAGGGTCACGTGGGAGGAGACGTCAATAAACCTAACCTGGAAGCGCAGGAAAGTCTGCCACTGTTCAAACTGTGCAGCGCAGAAGACATAGAAGGGATCGAATTAAAAAGGTGGACAGAAAAATGATGTGACATTCAATTTGTGTGGATTTGCTCAGAGATATGACGGTATGCTGCATGTAGCTTGATGTCTACTGTAAATTACTTGAAATCCAAAACCAAAAGCCACGAGCTTTAATGTTGAGATCGCAGCCAAATTTGTAAAATAAAAAAAAGAGAAGAGAAAGCCACAGATTTCAACAACTGTTTAGAGATGTTACCTTGAGTCCCTCAATGACTGGAGCCGTATCCCTCAGTGTCTCTGCCACGTCGGCCTTGGATGCTGCTGGATCCGTCTCACTGCGCTTCGCCCTCTCTGCTTCAAGCTCCAGCTCACCCTGCTGCAGGGGACGGTGACAGGGCCGTGGATCAGGCATTGACACAATGACACAACAGGGCTGAATCAAGTAGCAGCGGTGACAGAGGTCCACCTTGTGATCTGTGTGATAACACTGCCCTGCTTCTCAGGCTTAATTCATCTGCTGATTCTTCAGTTGCTATTTTGCTTTGTATTCTCCGTATTAAAATTTCCATAAATCCTCTTTGACAAAGACGGACATCAAAAAATTACCCTTAAAAAGGTCAAAAACAGGATTTCAGGCTGTATCGTGTGGAGCAACAGAAGTGAGAGCTTTTCTGTCAAAAGGAATTTAAATCTTTCATCCAACATATAAAATCCATTACCCTGACGACCTTCTCTGCAGCATCAGCCAGCCTCTCCATCTCACGGTCCTTGTTGTCCTGGCGTATGGCCGCCTCCTCCTGCAGCGTCGTCTCCACTTTGGTCTTGTTGTCCACTTTGGAGAGCTCCATCTCTGCAACCATCAGCTGGGCCTCCTTGGTCTGGAGGGGAGGGAGAGCAGCAGAGCAGAGTAGTGAACAATCCAAGCGGAGACCGATTGCAGCTTTGGAAAACTTTATTGAGCGTACGAGAGTTCTGGCCGGTTCACGTACCACCACCTCAGGGAGCGTCTGCAGCGTGGTCTTCAGCTGGTCAGCCGGAGACAGGGTGTCAGGGAGGTACATGGCCCGAGACAGCAGCAGCAGAGAGGTGGGGATCTGCTGGTTCAGATGCAGCTCCAACCACTGACACCGACAGAGAACACAGATGTTTCCAGAGGCAAATAAATGGAGTCACTGTTAATGTGAAGATGTACTTTTTTTCTCCTAAGTTTAATAATGCGTCTTCTTTTTGAGTTCTGAATATGACCAATTTCTAACAAATACCATTTGTGTTTCTGCAATGAAATATCTAACAAAAGGTTATGAGTCAAAACCATTTTACAACACAATCAAAATGCATAAAACAGGACAATAATTACACATCAAAAGGAGGGCAATTCAAAACTGAGTATGTGCTTTAACTGAGGAAAATTTCCTCCATCCCCGGCTGTTGTTGTTACCTGGCTGAGTTGCTCCCTCAGTCGTTCCTCTGTGACTCCGAGAGATCTCATCCCTCTGACGCGACAGGCCGCCTGCACCTCGTTCACGTTCAGACTCTCCACTCCTTCCTCCGCTATCAGCTGGACAAACGGAGCACAGAGGTCACACGGCGCTCCTCGTGATCAAGTGGAGTGTCACCACGGGGATCTGTACCTTGTCGTCAGCGCGGATGGCCCTCAGCTTCATGATGAGCTGGAAGCGGAGGAAGTTGTTGGTCCCGATGGACTGGAGCTCCAGGAGACGGCACAGAGCCACCAGCTGCGGTCGGGTCAGGTTGTCCAGGGTCAGCTCGTCCTCAAACAGCTTGGAGAACTTCAAGATCTGCTCGTTGCTGGGGCGCTCCCCGGAGTCCCGGATCTACAAATAAAGAAGTCACGTGTAAATCATTTTTCAAATGATGGGAGGTCTTCCTGATGTCTGGGAGCTGGAACATGCAAAAATAAGCCTGTTTTAAAAACCTAAAGGAGTGAGATTTCAACAGAATCCTTCATTTCAGACTGAAACATTTACTTTATTTGTCCAAATGTTTTCTAACAAACAACAGTTCTAACAAATTGAACCTTATTAACAGTTCAGTTTCCATGAACATAAAAAAATGAACCATTAAATCCATATTGGCCATTTCTGGCCTAGTACGTTGACTTATATATACAGAATATGATGCAACAGACCAGTCCAACCAACCAGAGACAGTTCACTGTTTCCACCACCAGAGGGCAGTAACAAACCCATTTCCCTCTTGTCATGTGGCCAGTTCTGGGTTAGACCGTGACATCATAGAAACTCTATAGCTGGGTTCTGGTGACACCAACCTTCTGGAAGAAAGTGGAGAACTCCTCCGTCACGTCGCCTTGGGCGGCCTTGTTCCTCAGGGCGATCTCCTCGATGGTGTCCTGCAAGAACTTGGCCATCTCCAGTTTGACCCTCAGCTCCTTTTTCAACCTCTCCTCCTGAAAGCAACAGGTCGTACATTCAGTGCAGTGGGAAAAAAAAAAAAAGAACGCTATCAGCACTGTAATCTTTTGTCAATACTATGTCTAACAGTGCAGCTTGACACTATGCGTGAGGTTAATGTGTCGTTTTCTCCTTCTGATAAAAACAACAGAACATATATAAAAGACGAAATAGAATGGGAAGGTAAAAAAAAGAAAATACAATAAGAACAAGGATATTTACACTGTATAATTACAAGCATTGCCAAACGTAAACAGTGTGGAACAACAGGTCAGGGATCTTGTTATGCTACGGATTAGACTGTAATTAGGATTAACCCTTGTCAGGATGAGCTGGCGCTCTGATCTCCTTCGTCAGGATCCTGGGTGAAAGTTCATGTGATGCATGAGGATTCGACTGTTATATGATCAAACTAAGTGATGCTGCAATTTGTGGTAATACTTTTGTCATCACTTATTATTTGGAAACCTCAATCTATGCAATAATGAAATCAATTCCCAGTACAACATACTGGTGCTGCGCTCAGAGCTGCTGTGATCACCTGATGAGATGGTGAACTGAATATGTTTGGGGTTTTGAATACATCAAAAAAGGCAATTTAAAAAGGTCAAGATAGGCTGTGGAAAATGTGAACAAATTCATAAATAAAACTGAGAAATTAATCATTAGCTGTGGCCCCAGCTGAGCCACTGTGTCTCAAACCACGCCTGACCTTAAACCTGTTAACGGTGGAAAACAGCTCGAAAATAATCCCCATGATAATAATACATCGACAAACTCGATCTTGTGCATCTTGGCTCTTGTGCAGCTTTAGTTGGAACAGGGAGCCTGGCTTCCATTACCTTCTTCGACTGTGTCTCGAAGGTCGACGGCAACATGTTGGGGAAGAGCTTCAGAGCCACAGGAAGCAGGAACTCCATGAAGGGGACGATGATGAACACCAGGAAGGGAAGAAGTCTGAACACGTCGGCACACGTTCGGAGAAACTGGGGAGGAAATTTATATGGCATGAGGGCTCCATAATGTGACAAAATTTTAAAACATACTGAGGTTTGACAACGAATATAATGAGGCCGGTGTCCACACGTTACATTTGTGCGCCTTGTAAGTCAATATGGCTGATCAGAACGTGTCAAGTGTTGTTCACTTTCACCGGGCTGCAGTTTGTGCGTGTCTCCAGCAGAGAGCAGCGTTGAGAGGAAGAAGCCACCAGTGAAAATGTTTACCTCATCTTCCTTTGTCTCTTGGTACAATCAGCCTGCTCAATCCCTCTAATAACAGTTTCAACAGTCAGCACTTTGAACACTGTGCCCATACATCCCCAGAGCAACAGAAACCTCCTAATTCATGAGTGCATTATTATTTGCATGGAGCTGGAGACCAAAGTGAACATTCTGCCTCACAAGGCTGAAAAACCGTTCACTTGAGCACAGCGGAGGCACGGACCTGAACAATCCTCAGAGTTCAGAAGTACCAGGCAGAAGCTGGTCCGCTTCATTGTACGGATGTCCAAGTGTGGCTTACTGACCGTCCCGGGACACAATCCCAACCAGCCGTCTAAAGAAACAGCTCTGAGGGGAGAGGGCCAAAACACGAGTCCTCCTTTCTCCGACCCTTCCCACCTGCATGTCAGTGGATCAGTGGGGTGAAGGATTTAGGCCAGCCCCAGTGAAAAGGCCTTTGTCCACCGGCCCATTGACATGTATATCATCTCCCAGAGTTCCACATCAAAGGAGGGTGGAGGGGGTGACAGATTAAAATAGAAGGAGGCCTTAAACGGAGGCCTGAGTATTGTAAGAGAATATGAAAAGGAGGCGATTAAAGAGGCAAAGCCGGTCCAGGTTAGATGAATGGGGGGTAGATGGGCTCAGGACATGCACTCCGAGGGAGTCAGCTGCATCTGAAAAGGTGCACATGGGGTGGTGATGTGGGTTTAATGGGGGGAAGGGGGGGCGGTGCTTTATTTCCCTCGAATCTTTAGCATTTAGCACAATCACACAGGGCGCAGTACATGTTTGAGGTCACGGCAATAACTAAATTTCACTTTCACTGGAATCCTGTTCACATTACATCACGTCACACAGTGACACTGCATGAAAGAAGTTTGACTATTTGTGTGTGCGTCAATACCATAGTAGTACACAGCAGTACCACAGCAGAGGCCCGGTCAACCCCAACAGCACCACTTCACACCCTGAAGTGGGGCGTTCACAACCCGCCAGTCGCTCCCACTAAATCTGTATCACCCTGTCCTGCAGCAGGGAAGTTGTCACATTAAGTGTGACCTGAGCTGACCTGCTCACCTTCCCTGAAACGACACCTGAGCGCCAGTGCCCATGTTCCATTACCGCGGTGAAGCGTTGGGCATCGCTCCAAGTTTCTCTGCATGTCAGACGACCCGGTCTTGCGAAGTCAGAACACACAACGGATAGCGTCGAGGAATGAGAGAGTTTGTGCTTAATACGTCACAAAACAGCGTTTTCTGTCTCACATCTCATTCTACATCAGGAAACATGTAAATGATCTGGCTCCACTAGCAGGAAAACTTCATTAGAACCAAATTATAACATTTATCACGTTATATTCAGCAATGTATTTCATCACATACAGAGTAACTTAAAGTTCTGATTGTTGACCAGAATTTCGTTGTAAATATTGGGTGAAGCTAAAGTTAAAACGAGGAATTTTCTCATCAAAGCCGCAACACGTAAAGCTCCATCCTAAAGAGCTTTAATCAAGCAGCCCAATCTGTTGAGCGCCCGGTGAGTAAACGCTCAGCGGGCGGCCAGTTTCTCTAATTGATCCCATTAGGTTTGAGAGGGCATGGATTAAACGTTACAGAACAAGATGTTTGAGCTGTCCCCAGTTCTTGCTGAGTCAGACCTGATCTATAAACTCACTCTGGTTGTCCAGTGTTTAAACTCTGAGTCAGAGCGGGGAATTATGGCTTCCTCACAGTGGAAACAGTGGCTGACACATCAGTTTTCCTATAACCCTTTCACGTTGAAATCTAATTTTCTGTAACTGAGGAGACCTTTAAGTGGTTTCTGCTAAAACAGCTGCAGACAGAATACATGTACTTTCCAGATATGATCCAGATTTACCACTAATTCATCATTTACTGAGCCCGATCCCCGATGTTACTGTCGATGGACCTGTAAATCATACAGTTTACAAGACAACAGTTATGATACAAGTCATTTTTGAGACAATGAGGCCTCACCTGTCTCCTCTCGCGTCGGGACAGGGCGTGTCCATTCAGCACCCTCCACAGCATCCGCCCAGCAATGGTGGTGTCAACCCACAGCAGCCTGAAGCCGTGGTAGTAGTGCTTGATCTCATCCAAGACCCGCTGTCGGAGCGTCCTCCTTACGGGCTCCGCGTCGAGCGTCGGACTGTACACCGGCCCCCCTTCCTCCAGCTTCTTCTTGTCCTTCAGTGAACGTAGTGACTTCTCCACCTTCGAATCGTCCCACCTCCTCCCGGACGTGTGTATCCACCGGACGCCGGCGATGTCCTGCGGTCGCGCCATCGTCCACCCGGCCCCCGCTGTAATCGCAGGGTACGGCGAAGGGGAGACCCCCGACACAAAAGCGCAGTAGAGCCGCTGTGAGTCCGGGCTCGGGCAGGGGCCCGCGTAGCCATCTGACAAGGGGAGGGAAGGACCGAAGGAGGAGGTCTGGGTCAAACTGCCAAGTCGGAGTCCATCAAATCTGAGGAGGCAACAGGATGACAGAACACAAGGTTCAGACAGAAGTTTGTTTTTTTTTTTCCAAAAAGCAATGTCACATTACACACTGGATCTTTTAGCACATACATTTTGGGGACAGACAAGAACAGAATAACTTATATTATGTTATTTTCAGTTCTGCAGACGCTCTGTAATCCCCACATTCATTCAGCTTACTTCTGGCTGGACAGTCTGAGGGCTGCGCAGTTCAAACAGGCACCATCTTGTAGTTTCCCTGAAAGCAAGAAAAAAAAAACATGAGCAGCTGGGTTCTGATGATAAGCATAATACATACTCTGCTCCGGTGCTTTCGAGAGCCGCCGGTGACGATTACGTGAGCAGATCGCGCATCAGCAGCCTTCTGCAGGCGGCGTCTGGTCTGACACCTTCATGCACTTTTACCTGTGTATTCACTGTTTTTAATAATGATATTAGGGGCAGTCACCCTGGCAAAGGTCTGCTCAGGTCCTGACTGGGCCTTTTCACTGGTTTCCAGACTTCGCTAACTCTACACCCAAATGATATGATCGCAAGCAAATCTCTGAATCCAGCTCACCAACATATACTCAAGTCTCACTTTAAAGACCCGGCTTGACATCAAAGTGGTTACATTTGACATGTTTTTACTACTCACTAATGTTGAAAAGGATTCTGTGTGGTATATACACACAACTGTCCTAATCAAAATGCACTGTTTTGTGTGTAAACACAGTATCTCTGCACTGCTCTGCCTTGGAGGCCGTGATATTCACACCCTCCGGGTGAGGCCCACGGTGAGGCCCACGGCGGGGCTTCCTAACCCCCAGAGGCTGCCGTCAGAGTGAGGCGTACACGCGCAGAGAGGGAGAGAGGTGGGGGGAGTGGTGAGACTCTCCCAGCCAATCAGCCGGGTGCAGATGGTTTAAACCACACCCTTCCTCTGGCTCTCACGTGGCTGGAGCGAGTCCAGCGAGGCCCGGTTGTCGCTGCCGGCGGCCGCAGGACGGCGCAGAGTTTACTGGAACAGAGTCGACCTCTGCAGCACAGAGAGAAAAATCTGGAAATACAGTAGATTACCTCACCCCGCCCCTGTGCCGTTCCCCTCTGCAACAGTGCCTCCTCTGTGGTTTTACCCCCCCGGGGGATTCTCACAGTTTTGGTTTCACATTCACACCCACACACGTACCCATTTTCTAATTCTGGCTGCATGAATATTATATTTAATTACACTGCATTTGTTCATAAACATGCTGGTTTTCAAGTAACAAGAGTGTATAAAAATTACAGAAACTGTAACAGAAACAGAAACCACAATGGAAATATACTACAAATACAACAGAACTAGTTTCAGTTTGCAAAATGTGTGAACTTTCTACAACCTTGTTCTTCTGGACAAAGACACGCCCTAAAGTGGTGAAATACTTAATGTGTGTGTTGAAATGTGATTGAGCTTGAGCTTTTTAACAAATTCACTTTAACTTTCCTTCCTCTGGTTACAGGGTTACCAGAGTTAAATTCCAAACTCCTCGGACGTTGACCTCTGCAGCACAGCGCTTCTGCAGAATCAAGTGAGTCTCTGCTGACTCCTGAAGCATTACTGCTGCATTTGTCAACTAATGAACAGTATTGCTGGCATTTTAGGTATTATGCAGGACTTATTTAACAATGTCATTAAAACCTCAGCCTTTATTCAAAATAAACTGGACTGGAAGGTCGTGACTGGGTCATGCCCTGACCTTTCTGCTTGACTTTAACCTTCACGTGTGACCTGCAGGCTGCCTGGGTCTGTCTGGCAGTAAAATGCTAATATAGCATCGTAATTACACTTCCTCCTGCCCTTTTTTAAATTTTCTTTCTTTCCTTCTGCACTTTGTGAGCATCACATCACCAGGCAGAGACCTTGAAGCAGCCCTGTAACCAGGTTGAGTACAGATGAATCAGTTGCTACTTTTCATTTTTCTTTTCTTTCAGTTTACTGAAATGGAGGCAACAAAAGAAGAGGCAGTTTGTCAGGCTGCGTAATTGGTTTACCAGCTGGACGCCTCCCAGAACGCCTTACAGGACGCTGGCGTGCTGAGACACTGCTGATTTCACTGCTGATTCTTTTTGTACTTGTCTAGCTTTACAGTGGCCGCATGTAAACAAACCATTGCTTGTAAACAACAACACACGGTATGGCGCACGTAAGCTTAAAGTCCACACTGTGGCCTTCTGAGTATCTGGTCACCGCTTGGTGTCAGGCGTCGCCTTCCGCTGTACTCACAGAATATGATATTTTTGGGTCATTTCCCCTGAGCCAACGCTCCCAGTCATACTGAACATTAGCGCACAGACAACTGAGACTCACAGTTTCCAGGCACCCCTGTGTGAAATGAGTCCACAACACACACACAGCAAGCGATCTCAGCTGCACAAACCACACAGGATGAGAAGGAATATGGCTCCATATGTTATTGGAGATACCCGTCCTGTATGTTATCGATAAGGTGTTACTGGTGCAAAGACTGACCTGTAGTCAGTGTTCAGCCATTGAAGACTGATCGGGCTGCCCCTGCTCACAATTACTATGGAGCTCAAGTTCTTCCTTCATTTATTCCGAGCTGGGATTTTTATGAAGGCGGGTGATTAGGGGCACACATCAGCACAGACATGAAGACATGATGGGGAAATTCAAGCACGGTCCATCTCAGGTGGAGCTATAAGAGGTGCTGACCTTTCCTGCAATTTGTCTGATAATCTGGGCACAAAGCCAAGACTCCCAGTCTGTCCAACATCAGACCGACAAATCCCCGTCATGACACTCTCATCTATTTATAAGCTCAGCTTCAGTGCACCCGCATAAATACACACATTTCTAATGAGGTTTCTGTAGCAGCACCCCCACTCAACTACAGCAGATACACACCTATAAATAATAGCTTCACTGGTTATGCAACAGCAGGTAATCTGCAAGGCTTATCAATAACAGGCAGCGATATAAAATGACTACGCCTGTCTGGAGCCACACTCAGTTTGATCAGTGTCTGTGGAAAGTTAGATTTGAACAAAAATAATAGTAAAAAGAGGGTGAACGTGGATGAGAGGAACGAAGTGTCGTTGAGTGTTTAAGGCAGTTAGTGTTATGATTATTCTACTAATATATTACTGTATAATTGTTATACACCCAGAGAGAACAATCTGAAAAACTTAAACTGAACTTTAACAAGTTCAGAGCAGAGAAGTTCAAAGCAGTGATGATCCATTAGTGAATTTATGTCAGCAACTAACATGTATTTTCATTACCGATCGATTGATTGTCTAATTCTACAAAAAGCCATTCACTCCGTTCCGTCAGCCTGAGGCGACATCAAATGTTTTCTTTTGTCAGACCAACTAATACATTCAGTTCCCTGTAAAATAAGTTCAAAAAGCAGCAAGGTGTCTCATTTGAGAGGCAGGAACCTGAGAAATAGGAGTAGTATCTCACCATGTTGGCTTGATACATGATAGTCAGTAATGAAATTAGTTTCTGATTATTTTTCCATCAATCGATCAAAAGTAGTATGGTATAATAATCACTGTAGCTTTGGTTAATTTAAAATATGAGAGTGAGACATTGTATATGTGAACCAAAATTGAGTCAGATGTTAGCAGAAATTCATCGTTATGAAAAGCACTAAATTTACAACATCACCACTCCTGTGGCTCAAAATTTCCCAATCTTATCCAAACAGAGGAAACTACGCTGGACTAACCCGGTCAGCACAACACAAGGCATGGAAATAGTTTTATTTCGTTTAAATCCCACTTCAGCCTCTTTTTTCCTCTCACAGCACATCTTGCTTTGGTAAGGATATCGCGTGGATGCTGACTAAACAGATGGGTGCCCGTCTGCCATAGCAACGAGCATCCTCTCAGACTGCAGAGGGGGGGCGCTCTCCAGTCAGAACAGAAACCAGGTTGTCCTCAGGTAACCTGGATCCGTAATCATGTTTTGCTTCTAACTTAATTTTCACCAGCAAGGTGTGGCGCCCTGTCAAGTCTCGCCACCCTAATACACATACATGTAATAACTGGATTGTTGGTTATTAAATTGTATCTTTAAAAAAAATAAATGACAGACTAATTCATAAGATGTTATGCCCAATGATCTGCTGGCACCCTGTCACCTTGAGTCATCCACCATCTTCCAAGCAGGGCCAACACAGGACCACCTGCCTCTGCGAAGACATGACTTCACTAGATGCTAATATGACCCAAGCTAAATTAGCTTTTTTCGTCACAATAAAGAGTAAAACTGTAACAGCCAAATAAACACAGAAAGTTTGCACTTACCTTTCCGGAATTCGTTTTTTAAGGATCGGGACGTTTTCATTAAAGGCGCCCGGGACCTCGTAAACAGGATTAACGCCATGCGGAGGTTTTCTGTCTCAGTTCGCTGTCTTTAAACGGTTACAGTAAACTTACAAGTCAGCTAGCTAGTTAGCTTAGCCACTGCCTGTTCAAGATGTCGACACCAGAAAGGAAAGCTACCGAGGCACACAGAAATCCCCAAATCCGTCTATATGCTACTACAAAGCTACGACGCATATACAACTTCACACGGGGAAATGTAGCTCCATGTCATGTCATGCCCTTCCTGGCTCCGCGGATGACAAGCCGGGCCCGGCTCCCGAGTGACGTCAAACTGGTGTTATCGGTTTTGTTAAGCGGCACATGACGTATGAGAGAAAGAAATTTCCGGTGAGTTAATACAATAAAATAAAATAAGATAAAGAAATTATTAGTTTGCGGTGTCTCTACCTTCAAACAATGCATTTTACTAAAATATCTCAATGCATTTTACTAAAATATAATAGTGACTAAGAATTTAAAAAAGAATGAATATATAATAAAACAAAAAATAAGATTAATGTATCTAGAGCAAATATGTGGTTGTAATGTATAATAGAAGTGATTTATTAATCCCATCAGGGAAATTATTCTGTGAATGTATGCATATACAAACAAAAAATATATGAACATTATAAAGAAATATGATCTTTGTACATCAATTCCTAATGTAGTTGGCATACTTAAAGATTGTAATGTTTTATAAAGAATATCTAGTCTACATCTTCAAGTAGTATGTTTAGACAAACCAGAGTTTTATGTCACTAATTTGACTCCTCAGTTTACACTGGGGTGTGTACACCATATACAGTACTGTGTATACATTTAAGGTACTAAAAGTAAACTGAGGGTGTTTTCAAAAATAATTCCATGAATATTTCTTGTTGTATCAGTCAACTTCAAACAAAGTGCAGTGACCAGAAAATAATAATAAATAAAATCAGTATTTGGTGACACCACTCTTGCCCTTTAAAATAACACTAGCTCTTCTTCTACAGCTGCACACATGTTAATTGCCATGGTATATTAGCAAGAATTTGGACGTTTATTTTGAAAGGCAAATCTTTACCGGAAGCGGCTTGCATTATTCCAGTAAATTTCACGCCCCTTAGCTTCCTTTGTTGGTACTGCAGGCTTATGCTTGAATTTACAGCTTACTATCATGTGAAGCAAGGAAACACCAGGGCCTGTACTCTAGTTACCCTTCAAGGCTGGAGAACCAACAAGGTGAAGTGAATAGCTGCCCAAGCTGCCACAAACCTGGAAGGGCCCCAAAAGCCTCGGGTTTCCCAAATCTACTGATTTTGTGACTTTGATTAGATACAGGTGCGGGACGTTATTAGTACCACAAGAGTGCAATATCAACTAAGGTGAGCCCTGCATTATCGTCTTATTAGGTTACCTTAGGCCAAAATCAAGACCTTTATTATTTTAGGTTATATTGACCTCATGTGGACCAAATTCTTTATATACAAGGGATACAAAGATTTGTATTGTCACTTCATCACAGTTACATTTACTTTTACAGTACAATGCTTCATATGATATGAAATATATGAAATTACATTTAATGATATAAAGTAGTGCTGTAATTTTAAACCTTGAGAAGCATTAAAGATTTAATAATTTAAAAGTCACACAATATATATCATGAAGAGTAATAAAATTATTAATGCATTTCCAGAAGCCATAATGTAGAATAAAAAAAATACAAAAAGATGGTACAGGTTTGAGGTGGAGCGGGCAGTTGAAGCTACTATACCCTCGATGAACATGGATTATGCAAAAGATATACACATGCATATTAAAGAGAATATATCAGCCTCTCTCTAAAATAATGTGATTACAGAACAAAATATATATTAATTTTGATTTATTGTATTAGACTGTGATGGCATTGTAGGCTTTAGGAGGTTGCTCAAATTTTGCATCTCTCTCTCAGAGTAGATATTTGACGTGGGAAATACTGTATTTTTACTTTTTCTACTGAAATGACGTAGCAGGGGAAAACTGATTACAACAGCGACACAAAATCAACGTCCCCTGACATAGTAGCCACAGCCCGTTTGCATTATTGTTGATAGGAAAGATGTAAACATTCACAAATCGAGGTTGCAAATGCTGATGATATAGGAATAATACGGAAAAGATGTGAAACCGTGTGAAAACAAACGGGAGACACCGAGGTCAGCTACTTCCTACGGTTGGTTTTTTGAAAGGACCGGTTGGATCCTCTCTCCGCTACCGACCAATCGGAAGTGAGTATTTTTCGCGCTGGTCGGCCGGAGAGTTTGAGTTTCCCGCAAGCTTTTGATTCGACTTGAATGAAAGCCTCCGTTTTACAGGATGAATACGGACGTTTTCTCCCTTTAACCACTCACGGGAGATTCAACAGGTAACCACAAAGAAACGGCCTTTCATGTTATTGTCATTCCCAGGGGTATTAGCCGGTGTGAGTTTTTGGAACTACACTTGCTTCGGGCCGACCATCCATTTTAGCAAGAGAGGACCTGCTAGCTAGCATGCTAGCTAACCGTGCTAACGTTAAATGTGCAATTTGACTTAGCCTCGGTGGTAAGCTGGCTAGCATTGGCTAACACGGTTAGCTCTTTTGAAACGAGCTGTCATGGCGCCTGCAAATGGAGCATATTAGTGAAACGATAGCAGAACATTTTAAAGGAGTTACGGCAATCACCCAGCCATGCTCCGGGTAATTTATTCACATACTGGCTTTAACCGGATAGGATAACTTGTTAGGAAGTTCATTGCATTTAGCTTTTGGGTGGCGGCTTTGTCTATTTGCTGGAATGCAGTGTAATGGCTGACTGTGGCACTGACAGAGATGCGGTTGTACGCTACATGGGGAAAATGCTTGTCCTCTTCTCCATAACTGGAATCCATGCGATTCCCACATCGTGGTTTCCGCTTCAGTATATAGTCGGAGCCCATTTCTTGCATGACATTACTGGGCAACCGTTGGTTAAAACGGATCTTTTTACGTTGTCTAGCAGAACACTTCAACGTAATAGTTAACTTTAAACCAGCTGAGCAAATGCTACAAACGCTTGCGTTGGCGAGATAAGTTTAGCCGTCTTGTTGTTACGATGCAACTAAGCCAACAAACCTAGCACAATGCATTTAATTCAAGCGATCGTTTGCACTTCAGTAGTATTACTCCAAGTTGTCAGCCTCTTCCATTTCCGCGGCTTTTCTCGCTGGTGATGCGGTGGTTACGCGGCACGGTTAGCCACCCACTCATTGGGCATTCGCTGCATGCGGCGGAGCCTGCAGCCTGCCCTCTCATCACCGCTGTGCCACAGACTGCAGCTAGCTGCTAGCTCGTCCTTTTCCAAAAGAAAGACAAATTGAAATGGTCGCGGTAAGAGGGTTTTGCGCCCGCCTAGCGTTTTTTTGTTCGTATACATGGACGTAATCGAGAATGGGTCCGGCTTGCTCTCTTTCACGGCAGTTGTGATTTACCATATAGGTTTGGTTTTCACTGAGGCATGAGTAATTTGTTACTGTACAGCGGTATTGTTGCTTCAGACGTGTGGTCAATCGAGTTGCTCGCCTAAACATTCTAAACTACACGGCTAGACCAGTATGTGACAGGTGCACCTCGCTCTGTCCTCCAGTCCCTCTGTTCATGCTCCGCTTGAGCAAGTGAGTGCCATTTTGCAAAATGTGCAACGTTATACTCATAATAGTCATATCCCAGAATGCCATTTTACACATTTCCAGTAGGAAGAGCATAACAAACCGACTGCACGATATTGTTCATGATGTGTGATGGAACCTGTGGAGTGAGAAGTTTCTGTGTGTTCCCTGCTCCGTAGCTCAGTCAGCCTGGAGGGGGTTAGATGGAATGGACACTAAAGGTAGCTCTCTGCCTTCGATGCCTGAACCAGCCAACCCGATCAGCATGAAGCAGCCACCAGAGTCCCTCAGTGTACGCAAAGGTCGCGGGGACATGAGCAGCGACCCTGCTCTGCTAATGGACAAAGCTGCTGCCCAGCTGGCCGCCACACTACAAGACGGTGTCCTTCAGAAGATGGCCGGCCACAGTCATAACAACCACGGCCACGAGAGACTCAAAGACCTCACCTCTCGCGTGCTAAACGGGGACCAAGACGCACTGCCAAAGCTTTGTGCTCCAGAGCCACCTTTGCCTAAGTGTGCAGAAGCCCCTGCTACGAATGGCACCCATCAGCACAACTGCACTCCTCACACGGAACCTGAACTAAAGGTGACAATACCCCAGGTGGTAAAGCAGCCGCTGTTTGATCCATGTTGTGCCAACGGGACCAGTTTGGCCACAGCCACTGAAGGTACTATGGCTGGACCGGAGAAGAGACAGGACGTGAAGAAGAGGAGGGGGAGACCTGACCAACCAAAACCTCAACCAAACCTAAGTTCCTCTGTCATCCCCGTGGAGCAAGTCGACCGCACAAATGCTGTAGATGGAACTGGAGCAGCTGATCAGGTTTTACTTTTATTCCTACTTTTAAGTGACAAAGGGTGAAATATTATTTTATGCTAGAACTTCTATTTGTTTGTGGCAATATAGTGCAGTATACACTGCATTGTGTCTCACTCATACTGGTTTAAAGACAAAGATTAACATATTAATGTACTAGTTATGAAAACAGATTTTTAAGATGAAAGGACCACACATGTATATGTGTAGTACCTGGCCTCTTTCGGCAACTCAAGTCCCAGTGAATTTTGGCTGACAGTGGTATAAAATTAGTCTGATCTGTTGCCGTTCAAATTTTTGCATGCTTACTTTGAGGAAACAAATGCTAATGTAGAAACAGTTTCCACGTAAGCTTAGAAAATGCTGAAAATGGAATACATAGTGTCAGTGATGTGCATGTGTCTGAAATAGTGTGTGGGAAAAGTAATTGATGATTTATCTGAGAGGGGGAAATGACTAGTTTCTCTCTATCTGTTGATAAACTGATTATACTTTCTCTCCTCCAGCCGGCCCTAATCACAGAGTTAATAGAGAAGGTCACAGAAGAGTCTCCTCCACTGGTCCGTTTCTCTGTTGGTGATTTGGTTTGGACTAAAGTGTCTGGATACCCCTGGTGGCCTTGCATGGTGACCACAGATCCGGAATTCAGCAATCACTTCAAACAGAAACAGAAACAGAAAGGTGCCACTCAAAACAACCTGCTTCACCCTGACTTGGATTGATGTTTTTCAAGTTAAAAGATAAAGAATAACCATTAATTTAGTAACTAGATTCTAACTGTTGTAGCCACTTTGGTATGTGAGACTGATTCCACTGTGATTCTCAATTTCTATGCTATTACTAACTTCATTTCATTTTTACCTCTGGTTTGTTTTGTTTTTTGAGCAGCCAATAGCAGGTTGGGCCTCCTTTACCATGTGCAGTATTTTGGAGATTCCCCTGAGAGAGGCTACATCTTTGAGAAGAACATGGTGTCCTTCACAGGGGAGGATCAATATCAGGAGCTTAGCCAGGGCAACAAGCAAGCAGCCTCCCGCAGCATCCACAAAAAGGTTAAATCAGCTGGTTTTCCCTTGACTTGGCTCAGAAACCTTGCAACGCTGAGCATTGCACTTCCACCAAATAACTGATATAATGATCGGTTTCATCATTACATTTCGAGAGATTTGGAGAAGAGTCAAATGGTTGAAATGGGTACATATATTTCCAGAATATGTTTTGCAACTTGGTTCAAAAGTTGTTAAATATTTTCTGCCCATAATCTCAAAATCATAACGGGAGCAGTCTAATCACAGTTTTAGCCTGTTTCCACCAACACGCAACAACACAAATTTTTACAATATGTACATATATGCAGGTTATTCTTGACATACAGTATTACTACACAGCTGTCATATGCTGCTAATCTGTGATGCAAACCTGGTTTTTAGTTGTGCCCTCAGTGTGAAAACAAGTCTCTGTTAAAGGGATCTTCTTGATAGCAACATGCATTCCGTGGTTCGACACAATGATTCATGTGGACTACATTGTGTCTTTTTGCATGTCATGTAACGCCCTTGCTGTTTTGTTTTTTTCCCCCATGTCATGCAGACTCCCCCCTCTGTACCCCGTAAACTCAAGGCACAGTGGGGCATGGGCGTTATTCAGGCCAAGGAGGCCCTCAGCATGTCACTGGAGCAGCGCATGGTGAACTTTGCCTTTCTGTACGATGATGACGGGCCTCATTTGAACCCTCACATCCTGGAGAAGTTGAAGCCAGAGGAGGACAACAAGGTGAACCAGGAAACAGAATCACGGCTCTGCCCGGATCTCCCCCCCTTGCTCGGAGGCCCGGCCGACGACCCCACAGCGGCACCCCTGCCCCAAGAGAGCGCTTCAACAGGAAAAAATACACAATCCCCCAGAAAGAAACTCAAAACAGCAGAATGGCGGAAGATGGGCAAAGGCCATCTCAAGGATTTCCAAATGAATAACAAAGGTTCCTCCAAAAAAAAGCTTCACCTGACGCCGGCCTCACAGGTTAGAGTAACATCCTCAAATGTATTATCAGTGAAAGACTTGTCATGTCTATTTTTCTTTAAGTTCTTTTACACAGATGTGTGTTTCAGGGTTCCAACAACCAGTGACTATTTATCAGTCAATATCAGTTATCAGTTAATTATCAGTTATCAGTTAATCTGCTGATTACTCTCTGCATTCATTGATTGATCATTTGGCCTCTCCTGCATTTTCCCAGAGCTCAGGGTGACGTCCAGTACCAAGACATTTATTGACCCACAACTAAGTCTGTGTTTTAACTTTAAATATAATCCAATGTTTGTAAATTCTGCAAAGAAATCGAGGTTTGAAAATGTTTTGGACCGGAAAGTGCTTTAAAACCCTAATAAAGATAAGACCATGGCTATACTTAAACAGCCCGAGAAAACCTTTTACTCTGGACAGCATCAATAAATGCATTTGGTTGTTTTCTTTATAGGACCCCGCCACTTCTGAACCAGATACACAAGTTGAATCAGTTGCACCTCCGAAGAAGAAGAGGCGACCCAAACAGGCTCAGTCTCCCACCAAGACGGTGAAGAGGAGGAAAGACTCTGCGACAGACAGCTCCCCTGACCCCGTCAAGAAAAGGAAATCAAAGCTGGTTTCTTCAACAGATGATGTTTTGGGACCGGCCCCGCTTCCACTTTCAGTTCCAGGTTGGTTGAAAGTGGAAACCCGGGCAGCAGATCAACGGTAGCCCTCAGTCCACGGTTGGTTAGATCTGGCCGTGGCTGGTATGTGTTTACCAGTGCTGTGGAATCTCCTGCTTTAAATTGCCATGTGTGGCTAGTAAAACAGTGGAGTGGGTGGATTTTTGTGGATTAATGTATCCTGTGTACTAAAGACATCCATCCCTGACTGTAGAGAGAGAGGGTCATTTTCTGTTGAGACTGTTGAACTCAAGGTGTTTATCCTTGATCTTAAAAATGTACAGAATTGATCCAAAATCCTGTTTGAGAGTTGTCATGACACCAACGTATAATCATGTAGAGAACCAAATTTGAACGGTTGGTGCTTATTTTTAATATTTGAATGTGTTGTTATTGCACAGCCAACATTTAAAAGAAGAGTTGGTCACAGTACTTGAATGAGTACTTTCCCAAAAAGTAACACACTCAATTTAATCCTCATCTGTACTTTAATCTGGAAAAACTGGTGTTGATTTTGTTAAATTAATTAGTCTTTTGTTGTCTTAGTTGACAAAGTGAAGAGAAGGCAAAAGAAAGAGCCTCCAGCAGAGCAGAAGACTCAATTGTCAGGTGAGGCAGTTGTCAGCTCATCTCTCTGTAGTGAACCAAAGCTCAGGGAAATGAGCTGTTTCTTCCTGAAGCGACAATATCATTTGGCCCTTTTTTTATTTTCTTTGGCCGCGTTAGGGACTCACGGTCACAGTCCTCAAGCTACTCTAAAAGCTGCCTGAAAATGTTATCAGATTTCCCTGTTCTAACCCACGGTAGCAGATAATATTGTCTAATTCTAAAGCAGATTAGCTTTCAGTTTAACTTCTTTTTTTGCCTTCAGTCAAAAGGGAGAGAAAGAAGTCCTCTAAAAGGCAGCTAACGGACGCTGCAGCAGACAAACACCAGCAGCCCAAAAAGAGACGCAAAATGAGTAAAGATGCTGAAAACCAGGTGAGTTTCCACCCGGTGTCAACAGTCACCTGGTGTCTCGAGTCAGAATAGCCGACAATGAAAAAGACCTTGACTTCCCCGTTTATCACAGCCGCATACTGAGTGAGATTTTTACCTTCCCAGGCCTCGACTTTAGAAGGAACAGAGAAAAAGCGGAGACGACGGATGAAAACCGAGAAAGACGTGAAAGAAACAAAGAGACGACAGAAAAAGTCAAAAGAGCCTCTTGCTGGTAATCAACCACGTTGCTCTGTGTTGGATAAGCTCCATTGCTGGGATTCTTGTTTTTTTTTTTAATTCACACCTCTGTGATTTGTCCTGTGGTCTTGCTGTCACCTCAGCTGTTTTTATTGTGGCTCCGCACGAGTCGGTAATTATAGTTAAAACATTCTGACTGTACACAGATGACCAAGACACAGAGAAACCAAAGCGTAGGAGGAAAAGGAAACAGGAGGGAGAGAAGGAGGCCTCGCCTGCTAAAGCAAAGAAGAGGAGGTCCTCCCCGTGTCCTGATCCTGAGGTGAGGCGGGAATAACCTCAGGTGGCTCTAATTTAAATTACACAACTAATTGTCAAGGGTACAAGTCTCCAAGCAGGATTTTTGAGAAATAAATAGGCTTCACTTGGGCGTGTCACTTAGCACAATTGCATGGCTGCAGGTGTGTTACTGATTGTCGTCCGATTCAAAGCTGATCACGCGTTGTTTGCTGCAGGGCTCCGGGAGCGAAGGACGCCCCGATTCTCCAAGCGACAGTTTAGACGGGACAAAGAAGGGCGAGCGGAAGAAAGAGTTCGTCTGCCAGGTGCTTCTGCCTTTTCACTGCGTCAACGTCCTGAATTTGAATTGAAATGACAGACTCGCAATACAAGCGTTTTATATGAAGAGACAGCGGGCGGCAAGAGTCCATCCTTTGAGGACCGCTCATTTGCCGTGTAGTTCTGAGTGCGCGGTCTGAAATCTCTGGATCTCTGCGTGTCTGTCTGTTGCTCCAGTTGTGCGAGCAGGCCGGGGAGGACTTGGTGCCCTGCGAAGGACAGTGCTGCGGGATGTTTCACCTCCACTGTCTGGCCCAGTCGTTAGAACCTGACGACAAGCTGCTGTGTCAGGAGTGCAGCACAGGTGGGAGGTTCACACTTTGTCACAGCCATTGGAAACTTTATGTTACATTATATCTGGCCTCTTAGTGGACATCCTTACCTCAGTGCCCAGCAAAGTAGGTCCCTTTGCATCCACAGGGGGATTACTTCTCATAAAATTGACAAAAAAACCCCCAAATTGTATGGTTTTTTTTGTTGTTTTCTCTGAGCTGTCCTGTTAAACACACAATCTATTTATTGAGTGATTTAGTTGTAAGACTTTGCCTTCATTATTATTGTGGCAAAGGTAACCTGACAGCATTGGAGTGCAGTAAAATAAAATATGTCATGTTAGTAGCATGGGTGTAATCGCTGCTGTTCGTTTTCTCTTCTCTTCCAAGAATCCCGCCCTCCTCCCGGGGATGAATAACGTAATTCTGATTTCTGAATCCGATTCCCAGGAGTCCACTCGTGTTTCACGTGTAAGAAGTCGGAGGGCGAGGTGCGCCGCTGCCACGTCCTGCACTGCGGCAAGTTTTACCACGAGGCGTGCGTGCGCCTCAACCCCCTCACCCTGTTCGACAACAAGGGCTTCCGCTGCCCGCTCCACACCTGCCTGAGCTGCCACTACGGCTGCCGCACCAAGCCCAAGTCCACCAAGGGTGAGGAACCGCAACACCACGCACGAAAGCAAACTCCTCCTCTTTTTCATTTGCCTCGGATGTTTGCGGCGTGGGCAAATATCATTTTGATCTAGCGACAACGAAAACAAGCCACCAGTGAAACGCGATGCAGAGTTGTGACTAAACTGGGTAATCCCCAGCAGGAGAATACCGACGCTTGAATGGAAAAATATCAACAGACAGGCTTTCAAATGAGTCAACCAGTTCCAGAAATGAGCCAGTTGGAGAAGCATCAGTTATCATCTTCAGGTTTCTCGGTGACGCACCCATACGCGCGTAACGTTGTGTTTGTCTCGCTCTCCACGCTGCAGGCAGGTTAATGCGCTGCCTGCGCTGCCCGGTGGCGTACCACATCGGCGACCTGTGTGTGGCCGCGGGCAGCGAGATGATCACCAACACCGCCATTATCTGCACCCACCACTTCCACGCCAAGAAGGGCTACAGCCACCACAGCCACGTCAACGTCAGCTGGTGCTTCGTCTGCTCCAAAGGTTCGCCTCCGCTCCTTTTATTCACCAGCAGCCGGCGCAATCATAAGCTGTACAACCACAACACAATTGCGCGAAGACTCTATTGTGCTGCGAGGACCAAATGTGACCTGTGACCTGCCATGTTTTATACCTGACGTCAGTTCAGCATCGTTGCACATGAGTCATTTTCAGCATGGTCCGTGTTTTTAGAAATACCACTGTGTTCCACATGACTGGTGAAATGTCTCTGCTCCTCCTGCACTTGCTTCAAATGTTTGTATACATTCGTCTTCTTCACTTCCTGCTTTATGTCTTTTGCTCGCACGCACGTTCGAGCCAACGCGATCCTCAGCTTCAGGGAATTCAGCTGCACAGTTTTTAAGCAGGGGCTGCTTGACCCGGGTCATGACACAGGACTCGTGATTGGTTTTGTTGGTAGCTGACAGTGTTAACTGCTGCACTCATAAAGGTAGCAGCAATATGCTGTTCTTAATTTCAGCTCTTTTTCCCCCCCTCAATGTTAAGGTTGACTTTCATGAAGTGACTTATTTATAGTTGCACAGGTGCATGTGGCCCAACACTGCAACAGTCCCAGCTTTCATTTTACAAAAAGAGTTAGCTGATTACGTATATCTGCTTGATCTCTAAGGTGTTGTAGAGAAAACTTTTTGGCGGAGAAGGTGTGGAGCTGTTAATAACACCGACCGCTGCCGCTGCTTAAAATCACCAAGGAAACGCTGGACTGCAGCACTTCCTGGGAGTCAGTTTTCAGCTGGAGATCAGGGTTTTTTTTTTCCAACACTTTTGAAGTTGCATCAGTCCATTGTGCATCTGCTCAGCTTCACAGCCAAAAAACACACACACACAGCAAAGACGTGTGGGTGATGAGTGAGTGGGTACCTGACAGCTTTCTTGGCTGCCGCTCAAACCAAACATTTGCACTTTATTGTGCTTGTTTTTATCACCCAAGCGCAGATGACTCGAGCTGACTTGTCAGATTTACTGCGGCTGACTTGTATCTGAAAGTCTGAAAGTGGTGTTGTTCACACGCGTCTGTAATGTCTTCCAGGTTTAACTGGATTCCTCTTTGTGTTGCAGGAGGGCAGCTGCTGTGCTGCGAGTCTTGTCCAGCAGCCTTTCACCCCGACTGCCTGAACATCGCCATGCCCGACGGGAGCTGGTTCTGCAACGACTGCAGGGCCGGGAAGAAACCCAAATACAGAGACATCATCTGGGTCAAACTGGGAACATACCGGTGAGAGAAACCTCCGCGCTGTTGGATGCGTCTGTCTCTCTGTGATCCCGGATACACGGTGTAACTGATACTTGTTCTTCTCCTCAGATGGTGGCCTGCAGAAATCCACCACCCGCGAAACATCCCCACCAACATCCAGCACCTGCGCCACGAGATCGGGGAGTTCCCCGTCTTCTTCTTCGGCTCCAAGGACTACTTCTGGACTCACCAGGGCCGGGTATTTCCCTACATGGAGGGAGACAGAGGCAGCAAGCACCAGAGGACCGGCATCGGCAAAGTTTTTAAGAATGGTACTCATGAAAACTCATGGAACAGTGAAATTACAGAAACTGTTTCTCATTTAGATTTTTAATTTCACGTTTATAGATATGGATGGATAGAAACTATTTAGGCCCCTGCACTCTCAAAGGAATTTTTAGTTTCATATACTCTGAAATAGACACCTTTTTTTTTAAATGCGAGTTTTCTGCCAATGGTCAAAATTTAGATCCAGATTAAGACATTTCTCCAAAACCAGAAGGGTATCCAGATGTAGATCTCGGTTTCTGGTCCAGCCGGCCAGGAGTCGAACCCGGGGCCTGCCCATGTGGTTTGTGCTCTGACCACATGGCTATGGAGTAGTCCCACTTATTTCCAATCTTTATACATCATAAAACAACGGTGAAGAATCCTTAAAATAATTCCTGGTTCCATATACTGATCTGGATCACTCCCAGCATTTAATCACCTCCTGGTCAAATTCTCAAGCAAATCTGTTCATTAGTATTTGTGTAATCCAGCATGACCAGTTACATAACCTCAGTGCCAGAAATGTTTTTTCTGATTTTGACATATTTGTACCTTCACTATGCTTTCTACACGTTCTGGAAGTCTGAAATCAAACATCTTAACCCAATGAGATTTCACGCTCTCTTGTTTTCCTCAGCTCTGCTGGAGGCTGAAGCTCGGTTCAAGGAGATTAAGATGAAACGAGAGGCCAAGGAAGCACAAGAGAACAGCCGCAAACCACCCCCTTACAAATTTATCAAGGTATGAATCTTTTGCTTTTATTTCTGTAGAGATATGTGCATTGGAAGAGTTCACTAATGACGTCTCATCGTGTTTCTGCATCTTTTCTTCCTTTTCAGGTCAACAAACCGTTCGGCAGGGTTCAGGTCTACACCGCCGACATCTCCGAGATCCCCAAGTGCAACTGCAAGCCGGCCGACGAGAGGCCGTGCGGGTTCGAGTCCGAGTGCCTGAACCGCATGCTGCAGTACGAGTGCCACCCGCAGGTGTGTCCCAGCGGGGAGCGCTGCTGTAACCAGGACTTCACCAAACGCCTCTACCCGGAGACCAAGATCATCAAGACGCCCGGCAAGGGCTGGGGCCTGGTCTCCCTGCGCGACGTCAAGAAGGTGAGACGAGAGGCCGCCGTCTCTCAGCGGGACCTGATGATGTGTCAGATGTCAAGAAAACAAAAAGCAAGATTTGTCTGGATTAAAAGTCAATTATGGGTCCGTTGAAAACAGGTGTTTTCATGCAGAGTATACAATAGGAGTAAAACGATTACCGTTTGTCACCGTTGTTGGGTCGGTTGACATTAGACATGAGGACCGAGGGACCACGGCCTCTGTTCTGACAGAAGCGTTTCTCAAACAGGGCGAGTTTGTGAACGAGTATATCGGGGAGCTGATCGACGAGGAGGAGTGCAGGGCGAGGATCAAGTACGCCCAAGAAAACAACATCACCGACTTCTACATGCTCACCATTGACAAGGTCAGTGCCCACCACATCTGGATTGTGTGTTTGTGTTCAGGCAGATGGCCTGGCATGGTAATAAAATATAAATACAATATATAGAAGTAACAAAATAGTATTGTAGTGGGTGTTGAATTTCTTTTATTATTTCAGTCTCTGTCCAAAAACTTATATCCAAATTTATAAAATGTGACAATGCCTCCATCTCTTTTTTTTTTTTTTTTTTTTTTTCTCAAGGATCGTATCATTGATGCCGGTCCAAAAGGAAACTACTCTCGCTTCATGAACCACAGCTGCCAGCCCAACTGTGAGACGCAGAAGTGGACGGTGAACGGTGACACGCGGGTCGGCCTGTTCGCCGTCTGCGACATCCCGGCAGGTGAGGCGGCGGGCTCCTTCCTACGCGCTCTTCCAGCCAACCCCGGAGATGAGATCAGACGCGCGTCGTCGTGCTCACGGTCGCTTATTCTGATTTGGCAGGGACCGAGTTGACCTTTAACTACAACCTGGACTGCCTCGGCAACGAGAAGACCGTCTGTCGCTGCGGCGCCCCGAACTGCAGCGGTTTTCTCGGCGATCGTCCTAAGGTGAGCTTTCTGACTGGCCAAAGAATGCAGCAAATCAGTTAATGTGAAATAATAGATAGATTTATGAAATGTTCTCCAATATGTTGATTGTCCTTCCTTCGTCTTTAACTTCCTCCAACCTCTTTGGGTGCCCTCTGAGGAGCTTTTGTATCCTCTGGGGTCATGGTCTCTTCAGACCACATCATCTTGTTGTGAAACACATTTGTTCACATGCTGTTTAGCATACTGCAGTCGCTGCATTGCGTGTCGAAGTTAATGAGACCTCCCGCTACTTCTCCTCCGAACAATCTGGATTTATTCAGACTACGGTCCACTCTGGAGATGAGGACCATTTGCCTCATGCATCCACGTTCCTTCCGTTTCTGGATTATGGACTTCACTGTTTTTCCTGGTATCCCTAGGCTTGTGTGCTGATACAATGCACCGTGTGATGCCTTTAGTACAAGACGAGAAACGCACCTTCTCATCCACAGAACTCCAACGGCCAAACGGCCGAGCCGAAAGTGAAGCGGTTGAAGAGAAAGTACAAGAGGAGGAAAAATGAGGGAAAGAAGAAGTCTGAGGACGAGTGCTTCCGCTGTGGAGATGGAGGGCAGCTGGTGCTCTGTGACAAGAAGACCTGCACCAAAGCTTACCACCTGTCCTGCCTCAACCTCACCAAGAGACCCTTTGGTAAGAGGCAGCTTTCAGATCAGCCCACTGCCCGTCCACTTTTACATTGATAAGGATTAAGGGTTCTGTTCTGTCTTTAATTAATCCATTAATCTACTAGATGACAGAAAATCCATTAATTACTATTTTGTAAATAATGAAAGAAATCTGCTTCTCAAACGTGACGATGTGCTGCCTTCTTTGTGATACACAGCGGTGAACTTTGACTTCTGCTCTGTGAGGAGTTATGACATTTTTCACTTTTTTTCCTGACATTTCATTGAACAATAATCGGCCATAATGAAATCAGTTATTGTGTACTTCCTGACTGTATCGTTTGACCCCCCCCCCCCCGCAGGACGCTGGGACTGCCCCTGGCACCACTGTGACGTCTGCGGGAAAAACTCGGAGGCCTTCTGCCAGCTCTGCCCCAACTCCTTCTGCAAGGCTCACCAGGAGGGGGCGCTGCGCCCCTGGCCTCCCACGGGACAGCTGTGCTGCCTGGAGCACGACGAGCCGGAGGGAGCGGACGGCCAGGCTCAGGACGTCAGCTCGGAAACGACTGCGTCGGCCGCTGCCGTCGGCAGCCGTCCCCCTAAAGGCTCCAGGAAGGCGGAGGGGGCCGAAGCCAAAACGAAGGGCTCGAAGAGGAAAGCAGCGGAGGCCTGAAGTGACCTTTGACCCCCCCCTTAGAGAGCCAAAAGACCAAACTAGACAGACAAATACAAACCCCACGTAAAAAAATGTCTTCAAGATCACAAAAAACCAGGCACTGTACATCTTCGTCATCAGGGAAAGCCGCTGATCTCTCACATGCTCGGCAAAGACCTCTAGCTCGCCGCACAAACTTTTTTTTTTTTTTTTTTTTTTTTTTTAACATTTTCAGGTTTACCTTTACTTACTTTACGCACTGAGGTGAACCATCTGTGGTAAAGCACAAAGCAGCAGAGCGAGCGCAGGTCAGTGAATTCTAACTGTCATTCTTCCACCAACCAAAACTGCCTTTTTTCTTTTTTTTTTTTTTTTTTGTTCTGTTTAAATATCTACGTTTTGATTTTTGAAACAACAACAACAGAAACCAGCGGGTTTCTGCAGAAAAGAAACTGAACGGCAGCGTCACCGCCTGCTAACTTGAATCTCAGTCTCCCCCACCCCCACCACTCAACACGGAGGATCTTGAACAGCAGAGTTTTATAGCTATCTATATATGTGTATATCAAAGACCAAAATTATGATTACTGGAATAATGTAAAACATCAGACAGGTTGCCAAATGAATTGTTTTTATTTTTATATATAGTATATATATGCCAGATGTAATATCAAACACCAAGACACTATGGATAGGCCTCAGATGACCTCTTTACTTTCATTTCGTAGCCATAGGTTACAATTAACTGTAGACATGTTTTTTCTGCTATTTTACAACCTATTATTTTGTTTTAGCTCAGTTTTACATTTTTAGATCTTTTCTTTTTTTTTTCCCGTATCAAGGTGCTGAACAACACAAACCGTTTATCTACCTGCCTGTACAGAGAACAAGGGATTACAGAAAGTATTAAACAGGGAGCGCTCTTAAAACTGCCGTCTGACATAAAAACACTACTGCCGGGTTTAAAGGTCTTCACGCTCTCTGCTCAGCCAGCACATGAGATAAATGAAGGAACGACAGCGACGGTCCCTTGAACCTTTAACGTGCTGTTTTTTCCCCCACTGAAGCGTCTGAAATGAAATCTGAGGTACAAAGATTTTTATGTTTTTGTTTTTTTTTTTTTAAATGTATGAATACACAATGTAATGCTGTTTGGAATCTGAAGGCGTTTCAGTGTCACTGGCTGGGTTTTTATTCTTGGTGATGTAGTTACCGAGTAGTTCATCAGTAGCTGAGGTCTTAAGGCCTCGACGTTTGTTTTTTTTTTTTTTTTAATCCTCAGGAGGTTTTCTTTTTAGTCTCAAAACTGCTTCCTGCTTGCTGTTTAACACTTTAACACGAGCTAACGGCACACTGGCTAACACCTCGTAACTCGGTTTTTGCTTGACAGAGCATCACAAGGAAGCTCAAGAAAGGTTTACGAGCACTGTGGTCAGTTTTGGACGTCAGACTCGGCTTTCGCGTCGCGGGACGTTTGTCGGCCTCGGCTTTTCTCCAGCTGCGCTTCGTCCGTCAGCGCAGGCGTGGGGCGTCCTCGAGCAGGCCGGGCTTGAGGACACGGAGGCGGAGGTGTGCGATACGTGGCAGTGTAGCAGAAACAGAGCAGTCCGTGTACTTCCATGTTCACATTTGACAGCAACATCCAGCTAATAATTACAACTGGGGTGCTCTCATTTTTGTGAAAGGCCCAATGTGACTGGAAATTCTGTTGACCTCATATAACTTTGCAGGTGTAAATTCACTGCATATGCATTTAGCCCAGATATTTGGAAGTGATAACTCTGAAGTTAGACTGACTTCATCGCTGGATAAATAGTTGTAGTAATAGTTGTAGTCATTTTTCAAGGGAAAAGAGCTTGAGCCGAACTGAAGTTGCTGTTGCGTTTTCTATACATTGTTGGGTTTTGGCCCATGGGTGGACAAAGCAAGCACTCCTATAACATTTCTCTGGGCTTTTCACTATTTTGTGACATTTTATAGACCCCCACACCCCCTGACGATGCCTTTTTCCAAAGATAGTGAAGGTACCACCTGTATGACTATGATGGTTACATCTGAATATCAGCGGTCTGAAGAGGTGGAGTAGATGGGTTTGAATTTTTTTTGCAGCAGATTTTAGTTTTTCACCATCCTCTGCCCCAGTTATCTAGTGATCAGCGATATTAACTTTTCCCAGCTGAAGTATTGAAAACAGCATCATAATGGAAGCGTGCGAATCATCTTCTTGTTGTTTCAGGAGCTGTCGTAGTTGTTGCAAGCTGAGGCTTAAATGTCCTTAAATGGCCACAGTACTCTGAGCTTTGAAACTATCTTAAATCTGTCAGCTCAGGTGAAAAGTTGGTTACACAACAAAAAATAAGGAAAAGCTGGTTGTCTTGTTTTGGAGTACTGGTCAATGTGGAAATACCCGGTTTGTCCTAGTAGCGGTTTTACTGTATGTTTCTTTTTTGGGGCTGAATCTGTCATATTTAAATCTGTCAAATGCATTTTGAAGAGTTTGTGTCATTCTGTTGCTCTCTTTTTTTTTTGGTTGGTTATAAGATTTTTTTTTCTCCCCAGTAACACTGAGGTGACAGACAGATCTTGTGCCTTTTGTAATTTCATATTTGACTGCGAGCAAAAAAGCTTTGGAACTATTTCATCTTGTTCAAACAGGAATCGTTTGATTTTTAAAGCCACTATCTGTGTCGTTTTTCCTGGGATCTCTAAAACATCTCCCAAAAGTCTTGTACAGATGCAACAGGAGGCTGTTCTTTTTATAACTGCACCTTTGTTTTGTTTGTTTTGTTTTTTTATAGGGCATGTGACTGTGACATGTCCAGAGATGCAGCAAGTATGAGTATTGTGTGATTTTTCTACATTAACGATCTTCATCCTAACCTTGATTTGTTGTTGAGTGAATGTAGTCCAGCCAGTTATTTTTGTAAGCACTGTAATTCCCTGTAGAGCTGAAGTGTAATGTGTGCGTAGGGGTTTCATTCTGTAACTACTGTCATAGTAAACCAGAGACTAATATGTACATACTGTATAAGTGGTAATAGTGATGCATCTATTGTAAATATCATACAATTCCTCTGACATTGTATGTTCTTTTTTTTGTTTTTCTTGATGCAGTGCTGAAACACTTTTGTGCAGGATTTCACATCCGTTGAATCGTGCAATAAAAAGTGGTCAAACGCGCATCTGATCTGCGCAAAGTGCCGATTTTTATATTGCTCGCTGGTAATTTAATGTGACTGTAAACAATCCAAAGGGCACTAAAGCTGCCTTGGTGCATTACAACTTGTACAGCTGTTTTGCAAAGAATACACATCCACAGCATTGTCTGGTGAATTTGATCACACTGACGAGAGGTGAAATGAGTCGACCAAAGAAACTAATCAGCAACAATTTTGAAAATCATTTTATTGAGTCAAATTGAGATAAATATTTTTTTGTTTAACTAGTAGTTGGACAAAATGTTTGGATGGATTCCTTTTTCACTGTTTTCTTATTAATTAATTACAGAAACATTAGTAGGAGTACGGTGGGTTTTAATTTAAAGGGTCAGCCTCAAGCAAATCGCCATGATGTTTGCCACCTCTGGCATCGAACCATGGTTTGGGAAAATATGAACAAGTACCGATTATTGTTAGTATTGATTAACCTGATTAATTTGTGAATGAACACATCATTGCATAATATGTCTTCAGAATGGAAAAAAATCAGTGTGTCATAAAAATGCAAAAACATGTGTAGTATATGTCATTAAAATGAGCAAAAACATCACAGAATCGTATTTCATAAGAACTTCATAGTATAAGTCTTAAAAATACAAGAAAATTACATAGTCAAAATGTCAAAAATATGCAATACAAGAGGGAAATTTACAATACAAGAAGCATGTTCCAGTCTGGGGTGTGGTTATTGGGAGCAGTGCTGGTTGGACAGTCTGACAGCAGCTGGTAAGCAGGACCAACTGAACCTTTCCTTCACACACCTGGGGTGAACCAGACTGACTGTTGCTGAAGGAGCTCCTTAGTGCTGTCATAACTTCCTGCATGGGGTGGGACAGTTAGGCTGTCATCCCTCTGTCTCCACCACTACCTATACAGGGTCAAGGGGGCATCCCAAGGCAGAACTGGCCTTCCAGATCAGCTTCTCCAGTCTCTTCCTGTCCACAGTCGAGAGTCCACTGCTCCATCACACCACTCCATAGAATATGGCTGAAGCCACCACTGAGGGTAAAAGGTCAGCAGGAGTGCCCCCTGCACTTCAAAAGACTTGAGCCTCCTCAGTAGGTACAGCCTGCTCTGTCCCTTGCTCAACAGGGGGGGCTTTGTCTGTGGAAATCCACCACTAACTCCTTGGTCTTCCCCTCGTCAATGTGGAGGAAATTCCGCTGGTCACCATCTCACAAACTGCTGACAGTTGGTGAGGAAGACCACAATCCAGTTTGTGAGATGGTGGTGCATCAAATCCATAAATCAGAGTCATGGAATGGTATGTCATACAAATGTGAAGAATGTCATAGTATAGTTTGTCACAAAAGCACATAAATTTTCAAAAAATTTGATGGGGTAAAAAAAATAACAAAAAAAGAATAGTGTTTCACTGTTACACTTCATAGTATAAAATGTCTTAAAAATATATATGAATTTAAAATAAAACGTCATAGTATATTATGTCATGAGAATGGGAAAAAATGCTATAATATTTATGTCATAAAAATAGTATAGTATGTTGTAAAAACAATTTTATATGTCAAAAAATAATACGTTGTTGAAATGCAAAAAAACAAAGAATAGTGTTTCATAACCGCTTCATAATATAATATGTGTTAAAATGCTACATAAATTCAAAATATAATGTCATAAAAATACAAAAAAAGTCATAGTATACTATGTCGTAAAAATATGAAAAATGTCAAAAAATAGTATAGCATAAAAACACAAAAAATCATCAAATAATTGTGTTTTATAACCATTTCAGTGTATAATATGCATTAAAATGCTAAATAAGGTCAAAGTGTAGTATGCCATAAAAACATGAAAAAATTCCATAGTATAGTATGTTGTATAAAATTTTAAATGTGAACAAATAATACGTTGTTGAAATGCAAAAAAACAAAGAATAGTGTTTCATAACCGCTTCATAATATAATATGTGTTAAAATGCTACATAAATTCAAAATATAATGTCATAAAAATACAAAAAAAGTCATAGTATACTATGTCGGAAAAATATGAAAAATGTCAAAAAATAGTATAGCATAAAAACAAAAAATCATCAAATAATTGTGTTTTATAACCATTTCAGTGTATAATATGCATTAAAATGCTAAATAAGGTCAAAGTGTAGTATGCCATAAAAACATGAAAAAATTCCATAGTATAGTATGTTGTATAAAATTTTAAATGTGAACAAATAATACGTTGTTGAAATGCAAAAAAACAACTAAGAATAGTGTTTCATGGCCACTTCATAGTATAATATGTGTTAAAATGCAAAATAAGGTCAAAGTATAGTATGTCAAAAAAAATGCCAAAAAACGTTATAGTATAGTATGTCGGAAAATTTGAAAAAGTAAAAAAAATTATAGCATAAAAACACCAAAACTCATCAAATAGGTTTCACAACCATTTCATAGTATATGTGTTAAAATGCTACATAAAGTCAAAGTATGTCATAAAAATGCAAAAAAGTCATACTATAGTATGTTGAAAAAATGTGAAAAATGTCAAAAATAGTACAGCATAAAAACACTAAAACTCATGAAATAATAGTGTTTCATAACCATTTCACATTATGTGTTAAAATGCTACATAAAGCCAAAATATAATATGTCATAAAAATGCAAAAAAACATCATACTATAGTATGTCGTAAAAATGTCAAAAAGTAGTATGGCATAAAAATAGAAAAAATCTTCAAATATTAGTATTTCATCGTGTAATATGTGTTAAAATGCTACATAAGGTCAAAGTAGAGTGTGCCATAAAAAACATGAAAAAATGACATGGTATAGTATGTATATGTATGTATAAAATTTTAAATGTCAACAAATAATACGTTGTTGAAATGCAAAAACAACATCTGTTAGAGTTAATGCATAAGCAAGAGAAACATAAATCAGACAGACAGCCAGCCTCAAGTCCTCCAGAGTGTTTATTTCTCTCGAAGACAAAGACAAAACAAGATTCATTTTGCATAACAGTAGTAGTACAGCAGTGGCAGAGGGTACAAAACGCTTTTTTTTCTTATTTCAGTGTAAAAATAACTCTACTCATACCACAACCCCTGTGCCGTCCTCTCGTAGTGCAAACGCTTCAAATAAAAGTTAGGCACATGATGGATACGATACGATCGCAGTTCAATTACACTTAAGTGCTGATTTTGAGTCAAACCTCAGTCTCAATACCGTTTGTTTTCATGGGTTATCAGCTCAAATTGTCGAGCTCCTAACACGGATTGAAAAGATGGTGACGCCTGGAGTTTAAATATCAATAAAAGGGCAGTTTGGACTCCCTGTGTGTGGCTGTTGAAGCTTCGTAAAGAAGACACCTTCAGAGTCCTACGGCGCAGACAGGATGAGAAAGAGCTTTTTTCGAGTAAGTGCAACCGACTCATGGCCAAGTTTAATACTACGCCAAAGACAAATTACATAGCAAGCTTATGGTCCCAAGCAATGATCACTTCTCCCTAGTTGATGCTTTGCTAGTAAATATTTCAGCAAGCGTTTTAAGTGGCAACTTGACATCTTTCTAGTTTAAAGAAAAAAATTAAAACTAGCCTGAACTAAAGTAAAAAGTAAAATATTTCCCAGTTTTACATATGTTACAAATAAAAAATAAATATCAGCTCTGTCTTTTTTTTAAATCTAGGCATTTGTATTATTCATCGAGAAAAATAAAGGTACAAAGAGCAACTGTCATTCTCTTCCCATGAACACAGTGCAGCTTATTTTCTTTAGGTGTTCTTTAGGGCTCCGCCATCAGGAGGCCAGCACGCCTCGCCGGATGATGTCGGACCCGTAGCGGCGGCCGAGGGACGAGTCACCCCTCAGCTGGTGCGAGTGGCATCGTTTCAAGCAGGGCTCCACCTCGCTGTCGCTCGCTTTCGAGTCCGAGCCGAAGCCGTCGTTCTCCGCAACTGTGCGGAATCGTGTTCTCGGGTAGGAGGGCTCCGGCGTGTTGGTCAGCGGCCTCAACAGCGGCTTGCGTTGCTCAGCCGCCTCCTCCTCCTCCTCCCGCTCCTTCGTTGTCGGAGGCCTCTCGCTCCTTTTGGGGATCCTGAACTTCCCCCAGCCTTTGATGTGTCCGCCCGCAGGTCCGTTGGGGGCGTGGGACCCGCTCGCCGGGCTCCTCCTCAGCCAGCCGTTGGCTTTGGTGGCGGCAGCGGCGTCTGGCGCCGGGCTGGCTTTGTTAAACTTAGAGTTGGTCGACACATCCACGGAGACCGAGCTTCTTTTGGTGATCCCTTCATCTTTGAAGTAGTCGTCGGCGTCAGAGTTTCTGATATCCACAAGCCTGATGGACACCGTTTTCTCCAAGTGCCTTGACCCAAGCTTGCTCTTCATCTGGCTGGAGAAGCTTTCCGTCACCTCGCTCCTCCTCTTCCTCCTCCTCTCCTCGGGCTCATTATCTTGTTTCCCTCTGGTCAGCGCCTCGTGTTCAGGTCCCAGGACCTCCCTCCGAGGGCCTTTCCTGCTCTCAGGTTTGTGCAGCTTAACAGCAAAAGTTTCCTGAACGGCCTCCGGCTTCTGAAACTTTGGGAACTGAATCTCCTGACTGATGTCACAGTTCTGGATTTTGGCATCGCTTGCGGCCTCGGCGGGCCCTGGCTCTTTGATTCGGGAACTTTTACTGTCCTTCGTCTGCAGTGGTTTGCTCAGATTGTCCTTCTTGTGAGTGTGTAGCGAGTCTGAAAGGCTTCTTCTGTCACCGCTTTTCCTTTTTTCCGTCTTTAGAGACCCTCGTTTGGTTTTCAGTCCCGTGTTGCTCCAGGAGGAGCAAGGCTGGGAGCCCTGAGAGGATAACCAGCCCAGAGAGAAGAGCTCCTCCAAATCCTTTGCCGAAGGATCGCCTGAAACAGACAACGTCCACAATACATTTCATGTTTTCACACAATTGGGCAATATTTTTACATTACACTCTACTGTAATCATATTGTGATCATATCATATCGGGGGGAGGGGGAAGAAAATGTGATCTTGTGTCATTGGAAACCGCTGACTGACCTGTGAGCAGCTCGTGGTCGAGCAGCCTGACTTGGTGCTGGAAGATCTGCTCCTGGACCCTCCACAGCGAGCGCTTCATCTTCTCCCTCCGGGTCACCATGTAGGTCAGGTTGCGGACCTAAAGAGAGAGGGAGGATGGCGGCAGGAAATGAGCACAGACACGTACGACCTGCACACGTGAAGCATCCATCAAGACCCAAGGTCGCGTTTGCAGGAAAAAAAGACGTTCCTTTAATGGACGACATTTTACAGGCTGAACGCTTGAACAACCCGGTCAGTTCCCTATCAGACGATACCAAATCCAATACCGAGCCGAGTATCGGAAATGCCACCAAATGTGCCTGACATGAGAAACCCACCCTCTCCAGGTCCTGCCGGAGGTGCGTGAAGAGCTGCAGGCGTCGCAGCAGCACCTCCTGCTCGCGGCGTGCCAGGCTGTCCTCCTCGTCTTTCTTGGGCGTGAGCAGGGGCTGGTTGAAGTTGGCTTTGCGTTTCAGTTTCCAGTACTGGTAGAGGAAGTCCACCACCTCCGGCGGCAGCTTCAGGTGAGCCGCCACGTCCTCCACCTCCACGAACTGGTAGAACTCCTCTTCCATCTCCTGTAGCTTCAGCTTGCGGAGGTTGACTCTCTTCTCCTGCTGCCGGCTGCTGAGGTCCTCCAGATCGCCGGCCGCTCTGTCCATCAGCTGAGGGGCCGCGTGCGAGGACGAGGAGGCGGCGGCGTCCTCCTCGCCTCTCACCCTGCCTCTCCTCCGGCCCTTCTTGTCTCTGGCGCCCTCCTTCTCCTCCTCGCCTCCCGAGTCGCCGTCTTTGGACTCGGTGCCCTCGAGCCCGGAGTGTTTGGGGCAGTAGGACTTGAACTTGACCTCGTCCTCCTCTGTGAGGATGGTGTTCATTTCAAGGCTGGCGTGGAGGCCGCACGTCACATGGAAGGCAGTCCGGCAGTTTTTCGCTGAGCACTGAAGCAGCAACGATAACAAAAAACAAGACTTTTAAACATTAAAAAACATTGATGCTCCTTAAATGTGTGCCCGATCCTAACAAGACTTCAGATAAGCTGATGTAATGATCTGTAAGCCTGCAGGTGTGTCCCAAATCCTATAACATATAATGTCTGTGTGTAAAAAATATCATAAAACTATTCATTGAGAGAATAAATGTTAGCTGCAGTCAGTGGTGGAAGAAGTACTCTGAGCTTTTTACTTGAGTAAAGGTATCAATACTACAGTGTAGAAATACAAGAGTCCTGCTTTCCAAATGTCAAGTACAATTAGAAATGTATTAACATTAAAATATACTTTAAGTACCAAAAGTAAAAGTACTCACAGTACAGAATAACAGAATTCTTGATGGATTAATGTACATCAGCATTAAAGATGGGGCTGATTTGAGCCGCTTCATCTACTGCTGCGTAGTTTCATCTATAATAACACATCATAACTTTTCTCCATCAGATTTGATGTTGAACCTAAGAATTCAAAATGAATGCTGTGGACTGGAAGTGTAAAAAGTAAATGTGACTCAAACCTGTGCTGTGGTTAGAAGTGAGAAACTGTTTCTGTTAAGACATTTAACAGAACAACATTTCGCTGGTATCTGTAATGAAACGTACTGCTCCACTGTGGTCACGCGCAACAAAAACTGAAAGTTGCAAGCATGATGAAGGGATGACTGACTGCAAGACTGTGGTGTTAGAATGCATTGGTTTCATTCATCTGCATTTGTCTCAGTTCTACATCAGCAGCCAGGTGAGTCCACTGAGCACTTCTGTACTCGCTCGCTCCTCTATTTCCTGTTACTAAAAATAAAGAATGGAGGATGTTTGTGCAGCTGGTGAACATAGCAGCAGCTGCCCACAAACTGGCTGGTGTCACTATCCTCCTTAAACATCCAGTTATACAGCATTTTACACTTATATACTCATTTTATACGTATGACATGTTTTAAGTTGTCACTTAAAAGAGGTAAAACTACTGTTTCAGTCAAAACAAGCGCTCGCCATTTTGACAGAAACGGTGATTAGCCTTCAGTTTCATTTTCCCCTCCGCCTCAAACTGCAGCGTCTGAACTATTGCGAGTCAGCAGCAGGCTTTAGCTTTTCACGCCTGATTAAACGTCGTGTTGTGTTTGGCGTGCGGGTGAAATGTGAGCCGGCACTCCACCTGTATGCACGCTCCGGTCTTCTCTTTGCACAGGCAGCAGATCAGAGCCCATCTGTTGCTGGGGATGTGGGACACGTTGGTGATGGGCTCCATCTTCTCGGGATTCCCGATGCTCACCTGGCACAGCACGGTTGACACACAGCGGGACACGGGTCGTTCAAACGCGAGCGGGCGGCGTTGACTCGTCTCGACTCCTGACGAGTCTTTGATCGTCATCACAAGGTTTAAAATTCCTCTGAGCTGCTGACGCTTTCAGTACATTTTGGTTCATTCAGACCGTTTGATAAAGTCAATAAGTTAAATAGATTCTAGTCAATCTAGAGAATCTAAACTCGGAGTATGAGTATCACATGTACCTCATTATTTGGAATTTTAAAAGAAATCCACACAGAAGAAAAGCTAGAATTTGTCTTCACCTCTGGTATCCACAAGGCACAGCTGACGTGGACCCACTTGGTTCCACTTCGGGTCGGCTTCATGGCTCCGCCCTTCTTGGGACACAGCTGGCACTTGGGCAGGATGCCGAGGGCGCAGATCCGGCACAGCCAGCTGCCTTTCGGGACTTTCTGGATGCCGTAACAGGCCTGGCGGGGAACGCAAACAGAAGCCAATGTAGCAGCAAATGAAAACGCAAAGTGTGTCAGAGGAAACCACACAAACAGCTGATCTGACACACAACACTGACTTATGTTACATGTAAGGGGGCAGGTCAGGAGGCATTAAAATAACATTATCTTCTAAACAAACATAATTCAAGCCTACTTATCATTACAACCCATGAGATGATATGGGACCTCTACCTATGTTAATCATTTTATATTTATATTTATTTATTATATCCAATTTAAAGTCAGTGTTCTTCTTGTGTGTGAAAAAAAAATCCATCAATCATTTGGTTTATATTTAAGATATTTATCTTCCACCTGTCATATCTGCATCCAGAGATGGCAAACGTTCAGTTTGAACACTTTAAAGTTAAGGTGTATCTATTTAACAGTTTTTTTCCCCTCATGCGTAGCGAGTTGACCTGAGCGTCGGCCTCTGACCTGGTGGACGCAGATGTTGCACTTGTCGCAGAAGACCATCTCGTTGTTGTCCTCCCCGTCGGGCGACTGGCACACGTCGCACACCACGTCCTCGTCGTACTCGATGCCCAGACCCTCCTCCGTCTCCATGGCGTGCGTCATGTTCTCGTGGCAGCAGCGCTCGAACTCCTCCATCGCCCGCTCCATGGTGATCTCGTCCAGCGTCGGCATGGCTGCGGGCGGACGAAAGCGGCGTTGCAAAGTTTGTCTGTCGCCAAGTTTGTTTTGATTCTTTGCTGCCGTCACACTCAACGCAAGGTATTACACGAGATGTTACGATCGGTTTTCCGTAACAGTTGCCACTCCGCCCAATATCCACAAAATGCTTAATTATAGGTTCAGCTTTCCACTTCGCTCTGACAGGAGACGACCTGCTAACCTGCAGCATCACAGGTTGCACAAGGACCAACCACCCCTGAATAAACTACAATGAAGAGCTACATGGAAAAGGACATGGACAAGTGCGTGGCCAGAAAGAGAATCCAGCAAATGTTGATGGACAAGAATTGTGTATATATTGTACAAAGGGCAAAAAGTTTTCGTCCACGTAATATTCAAAAATAACTCGTGACTCACCCATCTCCGCAAACTCCTGGTTGATGATCTGCAGCCAGGCCATGTCCTCCTCATTCAGGTCGTAGCGGCACATCCCCTCCGCCAGCGTCCGGATGTCCACGTAGCCGAGCGCCTCGGCGCCCGACGTCCGGATCAGCTTCTTTGGCCTGACAAACATGACCTCCTTCCCCTTCTCCACCAGCACCCTGCACAACACACAGACACGTCGGCTGTATCTGTCCATCAGGTTTCATTGTCAACTCATGCCGTGCTCGGGTATGGACTGCTTCTGTCTGTTTAACACGTTGAAGTGGTTTTCTTCATCAATTAACTGAAGACATGTTTGAAATTTAACCGAGTGGGACGTGACAAAAAATAAAAAATCACGGCAACCCCTCCATTGTCCTACCTGGCGACGGGCTGCGGGATGGACTGGGGGCTGACGGGGACCTGGACGCCTTTCTCCCACTCCTGCCTCCACGGGTCAGCGAGGACGTAGTAGTCCTCGGGGTTGAGCTGGTACGAGTCGTGCACCTTCATGGCGGTGATCAGGTCCGTCCTGAACACCTGCGGCATGCGACGACAACGGTTAAATGTTTCAGCGCATCGTAAGAGAATCAACTGATTCAAAAAAAAAATGCTGTTGGACAGTTTATGGTCGTCAGAGGAGGAGCGGCCTGAAAAGCTGATGTTTTTGACATTAGACTTTCTCGGCTCTTTGGTGAAAATATTAACAAGTGCAAAACAACACCAGAGAAAAGATGAAAGGACGCCCTAATCACATCACAGAGTGATTGATTTATCAATCCATTCAATAAATAACGATGATAATACTAATAACAAATGTAAATTATCCTTTGTTATTTATACTGCAATCCCCCAGTTATTCATACTCTTTAATAATCAGTTATTCACACTCTTTTAAGTGATATGCTTTTTTCCATAAATACTATATCAGTGTTTACGCTGTTTGAAAAAAAAAACAAAAAAAAAAACTGCCAGGCTGTGCGTGGCCAGCTGAGCAGCAGCCAGCCAATCAGGATCCTGCTTAGGGCAGAGTCATTGTTTGGCTTTAATGTGACTGGCCCTCAGTCAGAGGGAGTGTGCCGGGGGCCCGCAGGGACCAAGTCCACAGACTGCACAGCAGATAAGGACACAAATGTTCCCACTCACAAGGACTCACCATCTCATGTGAACAAATACATAAATGAATGCATCTCATGAAGACAGATGTCAAACTGCTCTTTAAATTACTACAAATGTTTATCTAATTCCATTTTCTGATGCATGTACCTGTGTCTTTATTTTTTAAACAGGAGATTAAACTGTCATCAAATAATAATCCAAAAGCAGAAGACTGTTCATGATCTGAGAAGTACACGATCTAACCGTCATGATTCCGAGTGGACAGACGTACCTCAGAGGGTTTCTGTCCAGTGCCCCTCCTGGGCTGTGACGAATGCTGGGACCAGCAGGTAGAGTTACCTGGAGGAGAAACATCGCGGAGTGTTAACTTATTATTTCTTCTTTGCTGCGTTTCTGCTGTTGCTCTCGTTAACAACTTCACATCCTCAAAAACTATGTGGAATTCGCTCATCGGGGAGAAAGGTCGACATGTGAGGCTCATTGTGAAGAGTCAGAATGGTGCAACTGACGCTCTCTGTTTTCAGTTCCTTTTCATTACTAGTTACACATTTGACTTACAAAAATTACCAACAGTAAAATGACTTGTGTGAGACAATGGTGAAGTGAAACAAAGGTTTTCATTTGCACCAAACGTGGGACCTCAAAAGCCTAAAGAACCGTTACAAATCTTTCACAAAGAGCCTTTAAAGACACTATTGTACACATCATCCACTCAATCTGTGTATGTGTGTCTGCGTATGCATGACTCATTTTTAATAGTCTTCTCGAACATATTAGATGCATTTGGAGTATCTTGATAAAACATCCCTAACTAAGTGTTAGATCTCAGACACATCTGAAAGTCTTCATCAGCAGATGGAGTTCACTCAGTGTACGACCGAGAGGGACGTGCACAACTGCTCACCTCACAAACCTCTGAATGAGCCCAGGCCAAAAGCCATTTCCAGTAAGTGCTTTGGGTTTGTTTTTATATCGGCCAGATTGCATGATAAGAAAATCCAAACAATCATAGCGAAGCGTCCACACATTTATGTGACTTTGTTTGATTATTTTGTACAGTGTGGTTTAAGAAAAAAAACGGCTATTTAACAATTCTCAGACTGTGAATTAAACACCACAAACTGTTTCTCAAATTGTTCGTCCAGTTCAGATTTTCGTCTTTCCACCTGACCTGCAAGGATGTCTAAAAGTCCAGGAGCACCTGCTGTCCCTACTCTGTCTCCTGTTTCTCAGACGGTGGGCCGTCTTTTGCTTTCCCTTAATCTCAGTCCATCTGCCGCCCGTTGTTATTTTTCCTTCTCTTTGTCCCATCCCTGCACATGAAGTACAGATTTACTGACACTGACAATAACAAGGTGGGTGTTACATTTTCAGGACAAAAGAACTACTGTGACAAAAAAAAGTTTAATTTCCTAAAGGAAATGGCTACATCTACTTAGCTTATAAAAAGTGTAACTTTATAGCTGAAAATAACTAAAACTGAAGAGATCATGACCGTTCTGTAATTATTTACTTTCAACCTAAATTGGTGGTATTTCTTCATTTATTTGCTGACCTTGCATTTCCGTTTTACACTTTCATTTGTGAATTTGAGGAAGGTGGCAGGGTTGTACTGACCTCATTCAGGTCTATATTTGGGCACTGGCACGAATGAGTCAGCAGAGACAATATTTTTTTTTGCTTACTTCCATTGTCGGAGTCATCGCTGCTGCTGGGGTGTCTGCTTCTCTTCATCGCTGTCTGTCTGCGCAGCTCCGGTGTAGGGACGCTTCACAAACAAGGCAGGGGGTTTGAGATAAAGAAAACGTTGAACACTTGAGCGTAAGATAAGAATTCACACTTGAAAAATGACATGGGTAATGTTATCACAGCCGCAATGACTAGTCAATTAATCTGCTGGCAGACAAGTTCTAGCAACTATTTTAATAAGCACTCAATCACTTTAGGTAGTTTTAAACATTTCATATATTTCATATTTTGGTTTTGGGATTGGTGGTCAGAAAAATAAGACATTGAATTCAGTTTACTGCCAGGTGTGTAACAAGAAAAAGCATAAAATCTTCACATTTTAGAGGAAAGAGACAGTCAATATTTTATATTTTTGGATTTAAAAAACCCCAAAAAACATAAAACAATTATGTGATTATCAAAAAATTGCCAATAAATTTTCTATACATCAAAGTCTGGATTAACAAACTAAATGTTGCAGCTCTCGATCAATGAAATAATCATTAGAGAAACCAATCATGAAACTAATCATTAGTTGCAGACCTATATGTTAGGAACAGAAGTCGAAACTAGACAATCCCTGGCAAACTTGATGATCCAGTTAATACAACCCCAACTTTAGAACACGAACACACACACACACACACACACACACACACACACACACACACTAACCCACACACACACACAAATAAATAGATCTGAAGTTATTTTCCTGCCGAAGTAAAAACTTTGAGAATAGAGATGCTAGAAGTGCATTTAGATGAATGCTATGTTACCATGATGAATAATCACAGCTGAAAGCTTGGGTTTAGTTCCGAGTGAAACAATCTGGATAAGTAAAGACATGGTCCTTACCTAATACTGCTAGAAACGTGTGTTTTTCTAAAAGTATCAGTTCTTAAAAACAGCCCAGAGGACAGCAAAGCACCACAGTTACACAGGACCATAACACTTGTCACTATTCCACCTGTTTCCTTGCGGATCTGACAGCTCACCAGCCCTGCAGGTATGTGGAAACACACATACCACAGTCACTGTTCCAGCGATGACAACAAGTTAGCACAAGCAGCACAAGACAGGATTCAACGGCTTGCAGCGCTATGAGCTCCGCTGGCTATGTGCAAAAAACCACCAGCAAGGACTGCAAACTCCCGACAGGTGGACATATCTTTGGTTCCACTGCTGCCAGCTTGCACAGGGGGAGAGACGCTAACCCTGATTTAGCCGGCTAGGCTAGCCACGGTTTGTGTGACGCCCCTTCTTCCAGCCGGGAGACATCAGGAAGCTAACTCACTAGCAGCTAACTTTAGCTAACGGGTGGCTGAATCAAATACTCACTCGTTTTCCCTCGGCGACATACACACAGGGTGATGCTGTGTGTTTTCGACAGGACCGTAGCCTGATTGAAAACAACAACACGACATTGTATTTTCTTCACCATCCTGCATATTCTAGCTGGCTAGCGTTAGCCAGGTTGCTATTCTCGTAGTACTATCATGCAACATGCGGGCCCACCCACACCCGGCGCCTCAGGTGGAAATGTTGTTTATATACATTTTTTTCAAAATACTCCGCTATGTACGTTTAGTACAATAAGCAATACTACAAAACTGACTCCCAAGCAACCATATGATATCATTTTTCTACTGGCGTGGGAAAGGTCTGCACGGTTCACTTAACTGCCGCTGGTGGTTAGCGCATCAGCTAACCCGTTAGCTGGAGGCTAAACTGCACATAAATTACCGTAGTTGTGTTTATCATTAGCCGGTGCCGCTAACATAACGTTGGTTCCCGCTGTGCCCGTTGCCAAAGATGAGGGGTCAGTTAGTGGTTCAACCAAGCTACCTGGCATTAACGTGAAGGCACGAATGAAAGGTGTTGATTGATACGATGATGTTCCACTAACCAGCAGGACACGGTGTGGCAGGTTTACCAGTGATCCACTGGCTGAGGTTAATCTTTGGCGCCATTTTAAATGACGATGTCGCGTTTTCCTAGCGGACTGCTAGTGCGACCGTACTACAGACATAAACTCGCTCAAATAGCCCGTTAAGAACATTCTGGTAGATATGCACATGGATTAAAACCGTGTAGAGTTGAAAGTAAACTGGACAGTACATACAGAGCACGTCAGGCCGATGCAAGCCGGTGTTTGAGTTTGATGTGTAGCGCAGTTTTTGCCGTGAGTTCCGCTTGACCCGCATTCCACATACACAAACACGGAGCGGCGGCGTCGGCCAGGGAGGAGGTTACCACCCCCGCGTTGCAGCTTCGCGCGTAGGCCGCTTGAGGGCAGCAGAACCCCCGGAATCGGTCCACGGCTACCAACGATCCATCAGACGTGAGGACTAATCCAGGAAAAAATGCATCATCACTACGTTTCCAGCGTCGTAGTACAAATCCGCGTTACCCGGCTGCCACCTCAGTGTCTACAAACACAATAATGTGAACATAATTTTTTCCTAAGTTCTCGTGACGCAACGACTGACAGTTACTCCTATTTTGGCAATTAAGGCATTATCTAGTAAAGGTTCAGGCCAACAAATCACTTAAAACAATGTTGACCACAAAAAAAGGAAAAGAGACAAGAAATAAATCTCAAGACAGAAGAAACTAACTTCTCCCCAGCAATAAAAGTTTACTATGCAAAACAATCTCCACCATACTGGCTCCCCAAGAAACACATTTTAATTCATGGTATTATTGTTTTCCCGTTTTTTCCCCATACAGTTAATATGCATCATCTCATGAAACTCAACTAGACAGTTCTTTCTTCTTTGGTGGTGAACATCGCAAACCCTGCATTCCACTGGTGTTTGGCCATTGCAGCCTGTCACTTCTACATCGGCGTTGCTTTTTGGTGTAAGAAGGCCAGCAGGCAACGCTGTCCTTCGTGATCTCTGGATGTGGGAGTGATTCTCTCTTCCTTTCCTTGCTGCTTTGGGAGAGATTCTGGTGCTCGGCACTCACATTTGATTTTGCCTGTGCCTCCTGAGCACAGAACATCTGCCAGTGGCTGCCAGGAATTCTCTGAGGCTGAGCAATTATTTGTGTGGTCTACTGCATGCCTCACTACATTGTAGCTCTGCAGTACAGTGGCCATGCATTTTGACAAATGATATCCATAACATGGACAAAAGATGCAAAATCCGTTTCACCTTACCATAAACTTACAAATATTAATTTAAGAAAGATATTGGTGTAAATTATCACGATAGAAGATGGAGTCTTGTCAGTTGTACATGACATTGAGTTTTTAAAGGTATTAAAATACAAAGTTTTTGCACTCATTGTATGAAATGACAAAAACTGTTAGAACAGTTTGGACTCTCAATTAACAATGATTTTTATGTATTTTATTTTTTAAAGTGGACCTACACTTTAACTTCTTGTGTTGTGACTCAACATGTGATCTGTTCTGCTTCTCTAACTTGTAGCAAGGAATTAAAAAAAAACCCAAAACATATTAAGTAACTGTTGATGTTATTGGTTGGAAAGGATGACATGTGACACAGTTCTTTTGGGATTATGTCACTGGTCAGGAGTTTGTGTTTTTTATTTTTAGTAGTTTTCCCATCATTTATAAATGACTTACAGTATCTCCATTCGACTCCAACTACCATTAAAAATACCTTCTCTGGTAATGGAGCTATATGGAGTTATATGAAGAGGGTTATGATCGTCAATGCTTTTTACATGTCTATAAATGAAATAAGAAAATTGCATGATTTACTGGAAATGGTCATTACCTGGTTATGTCAAAGAGTGGGATCAGAGCCGAAAAGTCAACAGCTGAAAAATAAAAAGAATGAAGGATGAAGATGCTTTTATTTGGAACAAATTCTTTAAAAAGAGGCATGCATGCTGCTGACATGTTCAGTGAAATGATCAAAACATAAAAAAACAATTGTATGGTACCATGTGCTGAGACAAAAGGAATAGTTTTCATCTGTTTCCACTGTACATCTTGATATTCTGCTTTCACACTTCATCGATTTTAACTGATGCAAATGAATTTTTAAAAAATCAGTCTCCTGAATTTAACATTCTCATTGCTCCACTCAGACTTTCTCCTGTATAATCAATATGCAAACATGTTTGTAGCTATTTGGTGAAGAGATTATGTAAACTGACGTAGACACCTTTACCTTTACCCATTAAATAATCAGCAGAGTGAAAACAGATAGCATCAAGAAGCAGTTTTTTAACAGTGGTGAATAGATTTTTCCCTCAACTAGCCTTCACACTGCAACTGGGAAAGAAATGAGAACCAACAGGACATGACAGAGGTTTGACTGAGGTTTGTCATGAATGCCTGAGTTCTTGCCGAGTCTGATCTGTGAGGGAATCTGAACTCATCAATGCAACATCACGTTACAGAGAAAAAGCTTGAAATAATCAAGGAGATCCATAAAATGGACCAACACACTTTTATACTTCGACTGAAAAATGATTTATACTTCGCAAGATGGAAAAATAAAATATAAAAGGAATGTACTAAGTTTATCATGCATGGGTAATCATACACAAATTCTGCAGAGCTATGTGTTTGACTAGAGTTACAATGTTTGTGATATGAATGACATAATGAATGATTCCTCATATTACTGACTTTGCCCAGACATTAGGGGCAGTGTCTTTACAGTGCTTTCCTACTGAGGATTCAAACTACACAACATGAAATGGCTGTATTCACTGTATTTACACAGTGAGTAAAATCATATTTGTCCACTTACAAGAGAAATGAAATATCTGAACCAATAGTTTGGCATTTTGTTTTTTTCACTGAGATGTAGATCGATACCAGCAACTAATATTTGACCAACAACTTAGCTTCGCATATAAATCCTAGAAAAAAGGAAAATGGAATCCCATAAAACCAATTTGACACATATTAACAAAATATGTAACATGTTAATTACTGTAATTTACTAGTGCTGGGAGAAGGATTAGTTAACATTTGATAAGAGGTATACTAGCTTATGCTAAGCTAAGCTAACTGTCTGCTGATTCCAGTGACATATTAACCATACAGATATGACACACACATGAAATACAACTAGTGAGCGTCTTTCCTGAAATGTCAAATCATGTAATTTAATCTCATCTGATTTTGACTGAATCTAATTGAATTGATCCCGTATTACTTACAGAGGCAGGTATTGATTAAAGGTATCCACAGAAACCTTGATTCAGAGAATGTTTGTAGTTGTACAATCCTTTAAAAGCAGATTGAACTATAATCACAGTATCTGAAAATGCCACTGGGGTTGACCACAACATATAGAGTAACAGCGATCCAAGTGCACAACAGTTTTTTTTCAGAGCTTATAGGTTCAAATTCTTTCCTTTACCTTTCCAAGGCCTTGAAATGTTCAAGTTAAACGTTCTTTACCTTCCCAGATTTTTTAAGGATTGCTCCTTTCAACTGGCGCGGTGTGAGTCTGAGTTCATCTGACTGCCAGGATGGCATCATAGGACTTACCAGTCCGGCACACCTGAACATTTTGAAAGCCGATCTTGTTGAGCATGCGGGTGTACTCCGATGCTGGGCGTTCCCGGCCCTCCGTCTGCACCAGCATGTTGAGAGAGAAGATCTGAGCCGTGACGGGCCCTCGTCTGTTCTCAAACAGCATGGCCTCCACCAGCAGGATGCCGCCACCTACCACAAGGACAAGCATGAGCAAAAACAGTGAGCAGAATAAAATACAATAATTCAAAAGCATCAAATGTGCATTTGAAAAAAAATTACCCATCCCGCAACCATCCATAGTCTCCTCTAATCCACAGGTGCAAAATATGTTAAGGTCTACCTGCAAATTATATGCTTTTAATGCATGTTTCCTGCATGTAATGACTAAGTGTAAATGTGGATAAAACATATTCCAGAGATGCTTGCATCCAGTGTATTTTCACCAAAACTCCACAGGGTACTGTTAAACTCACCAGGCTTGCAGGTGTCGTAGATCTTCTTCAGCAGACTGAGGCACTTCTCTTCAGGCCAGTCATGAATGATTCTGGCCAGAACGTACAAGTCGGCAGCAGGGATTTCATCACTGAAGAAGTCGCCTGCATACAGACCAGGAATCATGAGAAAAGCAGAGTTTTGTTGGACATACAGTCAGTTGCCAGTTTACGAGATACATCTGCAGTCTTGTAATAAAATATTCCTTTAACTGTTCTGCAGTCAGCTGGATGATACGGTGAATGAGGATGAATGAGGGCTCACCAGTCTGAAATACAACAGCGTCGTTCTCCTGTGAGAAATGTTTCTGAGCCATTTCCACGACCTGCGGGAGGTCAAGCACGAGGACCGAGGAGGAGGGATACGCCTTTGCTATCTCTCGAGCCAGAGCACCAGAGCAGCCTGTGACATATTCAGGAAGAGAGACATCGACACACGAGTAAATGATATTCGCTTTATTTAGTGCAAAATAAAAATATTAATTTTCAAATTTTTTGTATTTCTGTGAAAGAAAATTTTTTTTTAGGATCTACGGTCCACATCTTATCTTGGTTGTAACAAAAAACTATTTCATTAAGGTTATTTGTTTCTTTATAAGTCATATCTAGTTAAAATGCCAAACACATTGTTAGATGCTGAATTATGTTGATTAAAACTTACAAATGAACATTTTTTTTCACTTACAGGGAGTTTGAAGATATCTGGAATCGCTCAGCCTCTTACCTCCAAGATCTACAATCGCCTGGAAGCAGGAGAGGTTGAACGCTGTCACGATGTCGTGTCCGTCGAGAACCCACGAGGAGTTCATCAGACCCATGAATTTCAGCATCTCCTCCTCTGATCTGGGTGCCGTTGCGATTTTAAGATCAAACATAGAAAACTAAAGACTACAGACTGGAGAAATTATATTGCAGCAACAAACTCAGCACCAACCTGTAAATGGCTTGGAAAATGTCCTCTGATGAAAGGCCAAAGGTCTTAACATTCTGATTCTTCCCCTCCCTGCATGGTGGAAGATGACTTTTTGAACTCGTAAAAATGATTACTCAAATTCAGTGTTTGCTGTTAGTTTCATTCCGTGGAGTTTCTTTTATGTTTAGACTGCATATTCCTTTTTTCACAGCTTTAGTCTAAACAGGAACTGGCCAGTCGAAACCCACAAACCTGACGGCGTCCACCATGTTATTCCACAGGGGGTAGATGGTCTGGGATTGGTAGATCATCATGTCGTGGAGAGACTTGGGGCTGCCTTTGGCCAGGTAAAGGTTCGCCACATCAGTGCTGCTGTAAAAAGCTGTTTCAACAAAAGACAATCACACTGGATAACACTAAAGTTTAAACATCTTCATTGAGGGTATGTTTTTCTGAGGGGAGGACGGGTTGTTGGAGTTAAGCCCCTTTCATTCCAATTGAATTAAATCTTAGTTCAATTCTTATTTCTATTTGTGTCAAAAGTTTGGGGAAAGTCCATTCCTGTTATCACAGCAGATTAAAGCCCATATTTTTGTAAAGAAATGTGACACACTTATATATGGATGTAACAGTTGGATGTCCCACATACATTTGTCAATGGCAGTGTTGTTTCTGCTGATATACTAATACACAGTTAGTTAAATGTAGTAGTTCAGACTTGTCCCCTCGGGATCCTTGTCCTCACCGGTCCCATCTGTGGTCTCCACCTCCAGGATCTCGATGCCCACCAGGGCGTCCAGCAGCCTCTCCATCGCGTCCACGCTGGTGCTCAGCTCCCGGGCCACGTGTTGGGCACTCACGGGCTCCTGGGCCTTCAGCAGGAGGTCGAACACTCCCAACTCGCTGGCTGAAAATATCACCTGCAGGGATGGACAATAAGGATTTTCGAGCCAGGCCAGCAGTGTGGCTCCAGAAATGTCAGTGTCAGTCAGTCGCTCAGCTGGTCCATCACTTTGTTTCCGACAGAGATATGTCGTCTACTATTTCATGGATGGCTATAAAGGTCTTGACAGCTGTTGGATGGATCGTCATGATGCTGCCAACTGATATTCATGTTCCCCATGAAGGATGAAGGATGGATGGACAAAGGAGGATTCACCACAACACTGAACATTACACTCAGGAAGGGAGGACCTTTGTGTTAGACTATCACTTTTAGCTCGGTGTACCTAATAAACTGCCAATCAGTGTACGTGCATATGAATTTTCACAAGCTGGAATATCATTTATCAACCCTTAATATGTGTATTAATTAACCCCTTTATAAATGGTGCCTTGTCAGACAGTGGTAACACATGAATAAACGTTACTGCAGACTTATATTGTAATGTAGTATTGCATAAGCACAAACATAAAGTCTTAGACGTTACCTTTGACACCCTGAAGCCGTTGAAATACTCCAGAAGTTTGAATGGGTAGTCCAGCTCACTCTGGGACAGATGCTCAGCCATCGCTGCACCTCTGACACAGACACAAATCATAAAGCGCACAGGAATTCAACTAACTTTATTGTTAATGTGAACACGGACAAACCTCGTCGGCGAGCTTCACTCGCCCGATGCTGTCGCCTGGAAAGCAGCCAAGGGACGCACGGAGGATGAGGTTTGAGAAGAGGGGGTCGTAAGTAGGGACAAGGTTGGATTTCAGCCGAAAACAGCAGGCAAGATGTCGGTGGAGCGGCTGACTGTCGGGGTGAAAATGGTCGTCGGATCATCCGCGGACAAAACACATCCCTGCTCCGGGACGGGATCCGGCAGAGAGCCGCTCCGGTTCATTGGTCGACGAGCAACAATGGAGACTGGTCTGACTTCAGCACACACACACACACACACACACACACACACACACAGTCAGAGGTCCTTCAGTGTGTTGGCGCAGGTCCAGGATCAGCCTCAGTCACTGAACCTTGGTTGATGTCAGGACAGTTTATTTTTAGCCCGAGGCGGTGACCTGACTCGGTGGTGAATAAAAAGGATACATGTTCCTTAAAGTAACCTGCTGTGAACGTGACTGAATGTCGATGATAAAATATTCTTTATTGTGAATGGTAGGGTGGCGTACCAGGGACGGATTGATAAGGACAACAAATGAATAACAACAGATTTAAGTCTGGTGGAAAATTAAATGTGAAACACTTCAAGAATTTCCCTGCCATTTGTTTTATTCAATTGCAGATTTATTTTTGTTTTGGCATTCAGGCATCTGTTATACACATTTATTTCCTTAATGTATCATGTCCCTACTTTATTTTCTCAAATTATGAATTTCCCTAAATCCTTAACAACTACTACTTCTCTGTTCTATTTATTTATTTTTGCAGCACATTTTCTTCTATATTAATCGTCCAAAAGTACATTACATGTTATATTACACTTTACAATATACAGTAGGGTCAGAGTAAGAACACTTCACCTATTTTCTTATATATTTTTCCTGTTTGTTTCACATTTATTTGTCTTTCTTCTATAAGATGGGGGGGGGGTCTTTTGTGTACATCTGTGTCCCTCTTGGCCACCCATCAATAATGGACAAAAATCACAATAAAGTTACTAATTATTTGCTTTTAACAAGTTTAGTCTGAAATGTCTTCTCTCTTCTTGTGATCTGTTTTCCATTTAAACTTTTTTCTGCCACTGCATCTGTGTTTGCTTTTGTGCTTCTCACCATCTGGTGTTAATAAGTGTTGGGTCGGAGGTTTGCCATGAAGCAGCGCGCATGTGGTACAGTTTGTTCCCGATTCTCTTCACACGTCCACATCTCTCTGTTTTGCTACAATACAACGGGGACTCATTATCTCACTATTACTCAGTTCAAGTATCTTGTTGTTAGTTACAGTTCGACGCAAGGTAGGGTCCAAATGTCTGAGACCACTTTCCCATTCACTCGGAGTCCATACCAACTGTTGAAATACAGTTATTTTTTCCTCGACATAAAGAGAAAAGTTGTTTGTGAGATATTCCTGTTTGTAGCCACCTTGTAGGTAAACAGTCCTGGAGCAAAGACATTTACTGATAAACATTTTAAGCAACTATAAGACATTTTCTGGTGGCGATCCAGTCACACTTGCTCTTACAGCAAATAAATTCCAGATATCTTCAATTATTAACCAAATCGATTTATTATGCATGAACAAATCCCTTCCTGCCTCTGCCACGCAGACACGCACACGCACACCCAACATTTAAATACATGACGTGGTGGGAATTCGGCATAGCTCACTTTGTTGTTGCACATGCTTTAATAAAATGATAGATATATTTACAGGATAAGCAACGTCTCCGAAGAAAATTCGCAAGAACAGCTCCCGGTCCCGCCCTGCAGCACTTTGCAATGCACCTTTTGCCTTTTTTTTTTTATTCTCTTTTTGGAAATTCACACGTTTAAAAAGAAGTTCAGAACTGAAAGGAAATAAAGAAAAAAAACAAAACAAAAACACACACACACAAACCATGGGGGTTTTGGCCAATACGACATAGCATTATACGTATATGGAGTTCGTCAACTACATAAATATGGCAGTAACACTGAGTAATTCGTACGGTCTATTTACAAAGTTTGTGAAGTGGGGAAATATTACAGTCTGTGCGTGGACGACTGTCAGAACCTATGCCTTCTTTAAAGTCTGGGGCAGTGAGCCGAGGAAAAACCAACACCCCCATCCCTTTGCTCACCTCCTCTGTTCGACCATCCAGGACTGGCACGACAAACAAAATAAGGCACAATTAATACTTGGACCATTTTCAGGGGAATCTACAGACTTGCAGCTGGCTTGTGAGGCATGTAAACAATTGAATCGATTGATTAGGACTGCCTTAATCACCTTCCCTTTGTATTCCCGAATCAGCGATTCAGTCCATCTGATGTGATTCAAAACAGGCTTCATATGGCAAGGATCTTTGACCCCCCCCCCATCCCATCCAAAAACAAAAAAGAAAAAAAAAGCCTTTTCTTCTGCCCTCCCTCCCTCTATGCTACTCAACAAATACAATCACATGGTGACAAACAAAGAAAACTAGTAGTGCATACACTACAAACACAACAGGAAAATGCAACGCCCCACCAATTACCTTTGGTTAGGCCACAGGACTGCCCTCTCAACAAGGGGGAAATTGATTTGAGAAAACAAAAAAACAGAAATGATTGATTGACTGATTGATAAGCTGTCCGAAGCTGAAGCAGTTTCAGTTGCAATGTGACTAAACCACAGATAAAAAGAGAGAAATCTGTTTCCCCATCCTGATCATCTTTGACCAGTGTTTTTCTGACTAACTGACCAACCTCCACCCAGCGCTCGCCGGCGACCACAGCGACCACACTTACCCGCTCCCCCCTCTAAATATTTTGGGGTTTTGTTTCAAATACATCTAATGACACAATGCCCCCCCCAGACGTGTTTGCTGTCTGTAAAACTGCCCCTCGTCGAGGGTTTCTACTTGCTTTGTGTCGGTGCCAACCTGCAGGATGGAGAGGGAGAGAGGGAGGGAGGGAGGGCTGGGTGTCGAGACTCGAGTCCTGTCCTTCCACAACAGTCATGGCACCGGACACAGCGGGGCAGGCAAAGAGAGGGGCAGGTAGATCTATGGGGCAGGAGGAGGAGGAGGTCTGGGAGGGGGGGGGGTGCCGGGGGTGGTCTGTCGCAGCTGTTTGGGGCTCCTGGCTTTGGTCGGTGCGATGGAACAGCTCAGTCGTGTTTCAGGTGGTCCTTGATGTCTTCCTCGTCCGTGTACTCCGACGGCTCATCCCCGGGCTTCAGCAACCTCCCGACGTAATCGTATTTTTCTGCAAGATGTCAACAACAATGCTGCGTGAAAAGGTGGCGACCGCAGGGACAGGCTTCAGCTGGAGCAACGTGGCTGCGACTGACGCCGTCAGTAAATGAATCATTGAGTCAATCAGCAGAAAAATACATTTATCTTACTCTCATTATCAATTCCTCTGCCTGTGATCTCAATTATTTGTTTAGTCTATGAAATGTTATAAAAAATCTTTTGAAAAATTCAGCATTCATAATTTCTGACGTCAAAGTCTAAAAAAAAAAACTAAATTTAAAATCAGTTAATATTCAAACTATTTCAATAATCGATTAATCATTTGAGTCGTGTTCAAACACCTTTTGCTGCAATTTTTCTACATTTTCTGAAATAAATCAGTAGTTGCAACTCTTGACGACTTCCCATGGAAACGGAAAGCGAAACGAAATGTCTTTTCTTGTCTGAGCAACGGCCTGAAACCCAAAAGATATTCAATTTACAAGAAGATGAAACAGGGAAAACGCAGCCAATCTTCCCGTTTATGAAGCAGGAAATGAAAATGAGCAGTTCCGACAAATAAATCAAAATCTGCAGCTCTTTTCCCCGCTGACTGACTGAAACGCGTCAATTTGCTGTATATTCGCCACCTGAACCTCAGAGGACTGCTGGACTTCAGAGCAGCCAGTGTAAAACAACACGCTGCGAGTCATTTACGGACATCTTCCAACACGAGTTAATCAGTCGCCATCTGGGGCCGCCAACGTCCACAGCGGCCCCAGCCCGGCTTTAAATGTGTTATTTGCATCAACTGCAGTCGCTGCGAGTGTCGGGAGACTGGTTATTTAAGTGAGCGGAGGGCTGACATTACTTAGAGGATTTCACTCCAAATTTAGACACTCGAGAGAAAGAGGGAGGAGAAAAAAAATCACTTGACTCTGAACACGAGATTTGAGGTAAAGAAAACTTTTTCAATTACAGACTGCGTCCAGACTTAAACCCATGTTAGAGAATAATCCTTGCATTGTGACCTCCCTGATGATGTGGCAAAACAAAAGTCAAAAGTCTCTGAAATGAAGCAGCTGCCTTTGTTCCCTCCCAGCCACACTGTTTCCTGCTGTAACTGCTCTCAGCAGATGTGGTGGCAGGAGATATTTTTAGTTGGAGATTATAACATTTGCATTTCTGAGTCCCCGAACAAAGTCTGGCTGAACTGCACATGTCAGAAGTGACCTCTTTCTGTGACCAAAGTGATCAGTTAGCTGAGCGACAGAATCATTTTGATAATGGATGGCTTTTCACCGGTTTCAATTTTAAAATATGATGTAAAAAATCAATCGATCAATGGGTTTTATTTCACCTCCGACAGAAGGCAGATCTGTTTCGGAATATGAGGTAAATGCAATGCAAACTGAAGGAAAGCTGTGCTTGAGCACAGATGCTGGTTTGTGTACTGCTCTGAATTGACCTAATTTAATCACAGAAATCATGTTGTTCAAACTGAAATGCAACAGGAACAAACAGTGGATGCTCTTGTTGAGGTTTACAAGCATAAAACATCTCAGCGGGTTCTGTTTTGTCCTTGTGTTGCGGGTCCCTCAGTGTGACCTGACAAAACATGCAGAGATACAGTCGAGAAACACAACAGATGCATCTGTGAAATCCGAACCAAATCAATATCTGTGGAGCGTTTCCTCCGGTGCAAACTTTTCCCCCGCGGGCGTCGGCAAACCGGCCTACCCATGAACTGCATCTCCCACTCCCTAACGCTCTCCATCTGCACAGCGTTGAGGTCCGACAAGTCGTCGTACTCGTCCCTCAGGGCGTCCTTCTCCAGGCAGAAGGTGGCCAGGCCTCTGGAAGCATCCCGGCCCGCGAAAATGCCGTAAGGACCATCTGGGAAGCAAACACAAAAGTCAGGATGGATCAGTATTTAGCCGAGTAAATTCCTACTCTTCCACTCCCTTCCACAGCTTAACAACCACTCTGACTGAGACTCTTTGTGGTTCCAGAAATGCTGCATGTGGTGTGAGTGAGTTTGGGGATAAACGAATCAGGGTGCCAGTGGACGAACGAGTCTGTTCCCTGCCCTTGTCTCGGGCTGAGTGTCGATTCTTTTAAACTCATCTCCTGAGCAGAAACCTGGTAGAACCTGCACAAACGCAGCTTCGGCTGAGCAACAAGTGAACCCTTCACCGGCCGAGCCAAGTCTATGTCACGTGACTCCCGCTGCCTCACCTTAAAAGCTCCCCCAGGGCTGCTAACGAGTAAACCACTTGAATACAGCGCTGATAACATGAGGTCACATAGGGACTTGTGGCTCCAGGAAAATCAGACGCGCTCTGCTTTTTTCTGAAAAGGGACTGCTGTGTTGACCGTGACCAAGCAGACCTCTGAATCATTAAAAAGGGTATGCTGTTAAAGTGTGCATATCAGTCCAAATCAATAAACTATTAATAATTGATAACCCATAAGAATTTAACCACTTTACTTATCAAGGCAGACACGTCATAATTTCAAATTTTAACAAAGTGAAAAGTGCTGTCGAGCTTGTCCAGTGGCCTGTTACATTTCCTCACCATCTTCATCTGCTGCACTCCTTTCCTCGCCCTGCGCTTCTGTTGTTGGCGACGCGACCCGACGTTAAACGACGTTACGCAACTGGCTGTTGGCGTGTCGCTCGCATCACGCTCCGTTCTCCAGGGATGTGATGAAGCTGTTTATGAGCCGGAGAGGGAGCGAGCTTGGGAGCTGATTAAAAAAGTCTGACGTGAAACTGTCATGCTTTTTAATCCAGCTTTCTTCTTGATGAAGTGTCGAGCATCAGAAACGTCTTGTCGAGCAGGCCGAGCCAGTACTTTGTGGTTCCACCCCCCCACCCCTCTGCTGCCTTTGTCTTATAAGAGACTAAACTGATGATCTTTGGGAAGTCGCTGTGAGCATTTTTCACTCTTTCAGTTTTTTAAACCCAGTGACGTGTAAATAATTTGCAAATTATTGATTTGAGTTTAACTGAAATTTAGAATGACATAAAAAATAAAGTTCAGTTTAATACACTTTCTGAACTTGGACTTTTCCAGTCGTGCAAAAACTAAACAGTGAACGCTTCAACCCATTACATCTTTGCATAGGCTGAGTGATGCAGAACTTTTGGTGCTGACATTCACGCCTGACAGTTAAAAGTCATCCAATAACAATATATCTGCCGACATAACTTTGGTCCCCACATAAACTCATAACGCTCCAGCAGCCCCCGTATCTTGGGCATTGAGCTGCCGGCCAGGAGCCGTAACATCTGGCTGGGACCTTTAATGCATCTCTCTGCGGCTCCCCACTGTCCATCTGCTGCTTGTGTTTCCTCTGTTTACGTACAAATCCAATTTGAAAAAAGTCTCCTGAAAGCATGAAGCTTTAACTAAAGCGTCGATAAATATTGAGGCATTCATTTAAAATTACCGGGCTGTTTGTTTTTGCCCAGCAGCACTTGTCCTGTCATGCAATGTCTACCAACAGCAACTCAGTAAAAGTAGTTCATGATTTAACACTCTCAGGCAGAGGACATTACAGAGGGTCCTGTGTTCACATTAGGTATCTACCAGGTAGATATCAGACTGTTTTATTGTTGGTAGAAATACAGTATATGTATATGTACTGCTTATGTTAAGTGATGCTTTGTTTATATGTTGGCACTGGTGATAGCATCTGTTATTATATACTTCTACTTGTCTCTCCTTTCTCTTTAGTGACCAAACATCACTGCACTGTTGTCACACCTCAAAAAAAACCAACAACAACAAAAAAAAGACTTTCATCAAAAAGGGGCACTGATGATAGTCAGTCTGACAACGCCCCCGCAGGCCTGTCCCCAAGTCTCTTAAATCAACATGGACAACATCTGACCAGCACGTGAAAACTGTGCAGGCCCTCAGGTTTTCTGCTTTCAGTTGTGCAACAGAGAGCAGGGGGAGAAAAGAAACTCAGTCTGTGTTCAAAGCAATGCAACCGAGTCCACGAAGCAAAGGCACCTTATCGCCCCAAAGATTAGATGTGCCTTTACCTTGCACAACTGACTGACACTGCTGAGTATTTTTAAAGATCAAACTGCTCATCCGACATTACAGCAAGCTCCACATACTGATATTTTGGTTCCACTGCCTATTATTAGAATCATATTGTTGTTGTTTTTAGGTGATGAATCACTCACGACAATAGAGGAGCCACATTTATGCCTGAAGAATGTCTGAAAAACTTGTGAGTGCCGGCTGTAAATGACAGCTCCAGCTGGACTCTGCTCGAGCCAGCGGCTCACAATTATATTTGCTACTAGTTAGTAAGTGGCTGTTGAGAATTTCAGTTTTCAATGACAGGAAAGGGGGCGAAAGCAACAAATCCTCACTTCTCCTCAAGCCTTATGCAGAAAACATTCAATATTTTGTTGGTTCAAACAAGTCATAAAAGACTGGATTGTTTGACTAACAGTCCCATGTGATGAACACCGACTGGACAATTTAAGATATGACCCTGCCAAATCCCGCATGGCTCCAACTCTTTGTGTGTGTGTGTGTGTGTGTGTGTGTGTGTGTGTGTGTGTCGCGGTGTGGAGAGGTGCACAGACTCAGGCCTACTTGGCTCAGTGCTGGCGGTGTGGAATAGCAGACGTGACAGACGTGTGTTTGAATAATTATAGTGCTGATGTGCGAGTCCGTCGGGTCAGAGAAGAACGTGGAGTGACAGGCTCGGCTCGCCTTCGAAAGACGCAACTACTGAAAAAGGCTTACGGGGCTGAATATAGAGAGATATATTCGTTAGTCCTCTGTTGTGTTTAACTTTGCACAGCTGATTCCCAGGTGCTAAAACAGGTTGTCTAACTCCCTACCCCTCTAGGGTGGCAAATACGAAGAGACGTGTGGTATTTAAAGTTAAAAATCTGCCTGTACAGTTTCCAGTATATCACGCAGGGTGAGTCCCATCACTGTAAACAAGCGGCGGGGTCCAGACCAGACAGCCAGACAGGCAGTGCAGTGTGTCAGTGTGCACGTCAACAAGCTAGCAGGCTAACGTTAGCCGGCTAGCTGGTTTAAAACCGCACATCCAAGCTTTAGCTTAAACTAAAAAGTTTCACGGGCTCAGTGCAAGTAAATGTAAAGTTGAGGGGTGTTCACACCTCTTCACGTCAGCCGCGACACCACCTTTCCCCCCCAAGAAAAGCCACAGCTGCGCTACTTCCCTGACAGCTAGCATCCCATTCAAAAACACAGACAAAGCCAAAGATGTACGCTAAGCTAACTACAGCGGTTTGCGCCCAAAATTTGGGGCTCGGGACAACTCACTACAAGAGGGACATGTCAGCTAACTCGCCCAACTGTCAGGTCCTGCCCCACGCCACCGCCAGCTCACCTTTCCCGTAAAACTTTTTGCCACTAGTCACGTCGAAAACTTTCATGTTGACGGCCATCAGGATGCGGGGGTTCTGGAGTCCGTCGTACTCCCGCAGCTGCTCCAGAGTGAAGTCCCGTCTCCTCATCTTGGGAAGCGCCGAGGCCTCGTCGCCCTGGGCCGCGTCGGAGCCAAGCCTTCTACCCCACCGCCGGTATGCCAACAGACAGACCGCCACCACCAGCACCAAAATACTGATATTCAGCAACATCCCGCCGAGGCCGAGCCCGTCCGACTCATCCGCTGCCCCCTGCCCGCCGCTTGTGTCAACTGGTCCGCTCGAACTGTCTCCATCGTCCGCCATACTGCACGGTTAGCGCCTACCCGCCCCTGGACTGATGCTGCGTTCACTTCCTGTCGGGAAGGACGGAACCACTAGTTGAGCTAGATATCCACCTTATGATACGTATCGGTCTGCAACCAGTGATTGTCTTCATCATCGATCATTCTGCAGCTTATTCCCTCGATTAATAAGTAATCGTTTTGCCAAAAAATAGGGCCCATCAATAGATCCAAGAGTCCAAGGTGACGCTTTAAATGTCTGACCAACAGTCCAATAAAAAGAAAGATATGAAACATCCTTTATCATTTGTGTGCATTACATTCCAATCGTTTTACTGTTTATAGTATTATGATGTGAAAACGCTTTGAATTGCCTTAAAACGTCTAATATAGAAATATAATACAAATAACATCTAAAAAAAACTTCATGTATTTAACATAGGCCAGAAAATATGAAGTAACTTTTAACAAAAAACAAGTGAATTTTGTGACACAGTTAAAAAACTTTTCATCGGTTGGCTTCTCTAAAAATAAACTAAGAAAAAAAACACAGTGAGAATATTTACTGTTACAGCACGTCACAGTGGAAGAAGTCCTCCTTTGAACCCGACTTTATTTTACATTTCAGTTTTACGAGGAATTGTGAAGGCAGCAAGACACCAGCCTACAACCGCCTGGTGTGTCGATAGTTTTTGTCCCTCCATCGCGACCCGTAGTTTAAGAAAAGCAGCCTTTAAATTATAATAAAGTGGAATATCACAAACGTCTTCAAATATTTACCTGCAAACGTAGGTCTATTTACTCATCTGTTCCTATCAAGTTTTTAATGGTGTGAGATTATGACTATGTAGCCGAAAATAAGTATATATGTATGTATATATTTCCAATACAATATGGGGCAATTTTTAATTCTTTATAATACAATATTTTGCTTAATTATAATGACAAACACATTTCTATTGTAATTTTGTTAAATTTCACAGTTTTGATTTGTCCCTTTCATTCAGCGATTATCTGTTTTCCATTTGCACTTAGTTTAAAGACTTTTTCCTCCTAATTGCTTTGTTCACACCTTTACAGATGACAAGTTGTGAAACACACTTGGTGGAGAGACCTCATGTCACCCTTACGGCTGACAGCCTATCAGGCTGTTCTGTTATTATGTGAGTGAAGACAGCTGATGAACAACCTGCTCATCAGGCTCGATGACTTAGTCTCAACAACACCAGAAAATATGACACCGCACGAGGAGGGTGGGCCTTGAACAGATCACACACACACACAAGATCATACAATCAATCTTATTATTTTATATTTTTTTGCATTTTACAATTCATTAACATGCATCGCTTATTCCTAAAACACACTCAAAAACCACATTACCGATAAAAGAAATCACTTCTTAGAATCAAAAGGATAATTGAATAGCAAATGAGATTTTTTATAGTATTTACATTTTTTTCTTTAAATTCAACTCTAACACCTTTTTTAAGTTCACTGATGAAGAAAAGGAAAGTTAATGATTAAAGTGCTCTAGAGCACCAAGCCTCAAACATAATATTAAGTAAACTTCAAGCTAAAATATACTGTAGTTTTATGATGCTAGCTCACACCCATAATTCCAGCAGAAAAAAAAAAAATCTTTTTTTTTTTATCATATTCAATAGCAAAAGCCATTTAAAACTGCACTGATTACCTAAGACTATTCCATCAATCAAGTAAATGGAAAAATAAAAACAAAAAAAACAATAAATTATACTACCTCTGGGTGTAAAACGGGACTCAAAGTAAAGCTCCCCAGATAAATTTCTCATTATTTTTCCTGGTTTTAATTAAAAACCCACGTGATAGTTTCGCCAACTCCTGTCAGTCAGACTTTTTTTAAAAAAATCAGGGCACATCTGTTATGGAGTGGCAGCCTTTAGGGGTTGGGGGCCAGTCCTTCACAAATGTATGCCTGTGGCTGTCAACTTTGATTGTCGAAATGAAAAGTCAGGATATTAATGTCTCCTGACAAAAAACAAAAAAAAACAAACACCTGCCAGTGGTGTCAGTTTTTAACACATTCAAACCCCCAAGTTCTCGGTTGGGAAGACTTTAAAAAGCAGAATTTGGATTATTTTGTCGACTGCTTGCCCTCCAGTTGTCCTGGTGAATCAGATTAAGGCACACAAGACTAGGTCTTATCTTGGCAAACTAGAATCACAGTTTCAACGGCTCTTTACAGACAAGAACAGCTGATGAGATTGAGGAGATCAACAAACTTGTTGAAGAGTTTGGCATCTGAGAGAACAAAAGGCAAAATGCAGGGAATGCATTTTTTAAAATCTTTTTTTTGTAAACATCATGAGCTGAGTCAGGCGCACAGATTCAAGCTCACTGCCTATGCTTGCTTGCTTGCTTTAAAATGAAATGCACTGATAAAAACAATCAAATTAAGTCAACCATGCTCAGTCTCTCTTCATACCCAAACAGTTTGCCGCTGAAAAGAGCGAAATGCCGAGCTCAGAGCTGCCACTGCCTTTGCTCTGCATCTCTGGTATCCAAAACCACACCTCGAGAGGGGTGCGGGGGCTTCATTTATTTGCTGCAACGCTTTGCTTTTTCACGGCCCCGGCATCCGTCTTCTTTGCCTGGGCGGCTGATTTCTGGGCGCTGTCTTTGGGTGTGTTCTGTGCAGCGGCTGCGCTGGCGGCGGCAGCGGGCTGAGCTGCGGTGCTGGAGGATTTGGAGGCCTGCGCGGGCTTTGAGGTAGAGTTGGAAGGATGTCGCCGACGCCTCCCTTCATCCCCGGCCGAGGACGAGTGACGTCTCCTCCTGCCTCCCTCCTCTCCCATGGGGGGCTGCAGACACAGAGACCAGGTCAGGATTATCATGAAACAAGGATATTCATAAAACTAAATAATAGTTCTATATAAATTCCATCCCAGCATGGACACTCACCACCACCCTGAAGTCCTCCAGGTTCTTGAACTGGGAGAGGTGTCCTTGCAGCTTCGGGTCGATGGGCTGGTTCTTCATCTTTGAGTATTTCAAGAAGGCCCAGAACTTCTCCAGTCCATACAGCTGACCTGGAGGAGGAGACGGGAAAGAGCAGAGCTGAGTCAGTTTCTATTCAAGCATTTAGAGAAGTACATTATCAACAGCTCGCTTGGGTTTTGTTTTGTTTTTTTCCTCTTTGGATGAGCGCCACGCTTTTTCCTCTCCCTAAGATCAAAACTGGACCTTGTTTACTGTTAACTTCTGTAATCAACACTCTGCACTGCACCGTCTGTTGGTTGTGTATAGATATAAAAGAGTAGGTTAAAAGATTTATTTTAAACTGATCTGCCCCTTTAAAACAAACTACATTTGGGTGAAAGCTAGTGAAGAAAATGTACATATATTCAAAATCTATCTGATGCAGAGAGTATTAATAATAAACATATAAAATAGTGGAACAATGAGTGCAATTTCCTCATTTTTAGGATCTGAATGTGAGCAGACCAAATTTAAGAAATTGGATTTTTTAAATCCAGATTTATCTTAGTGAATTTTATTTATTTATGTATTTATTTGTTTTTAATTTAGCTTCAAAAATATGAACAAGGAGAATCCAGACCAGATAAGATAGTTAACTTTCAAAAGAAAACATTAGCTTTAATCTAAAAATAAACTGAAAATTAAAAAAAAATAAAAATTAATCAATTCATGCTCTATTTCAATTAGTGTAGTCATTATCATAAGTGCATGTGATGAGGAGAATTCCTTTTAAACCTTGTTTAGTCTGCGTCTGTACTCAAATCTCTCTGGCAGATCAGTGTCCACTCTGAGGGGGTTTGAGTGGGAAACCAAAATAACTCGGCTGGAAATAAGTGCCTGCAGTGGCTCATCCACCATTCTGCTTCACTGAGCCACTCACAGTGCTGAAATGGGATGAGAAATCCATCCATCAATTCATTGTACACAAGCAAACATTCAGTTTGGACGGCTGAGACTCAACCCAAAGTTCACTTTTAAAGTCGGGTAAAGCAGGTTTACAGAGCAACCAACCCTCTCTTTAATGAGCAGCATATAAACAATGATAACATTCTGTATAACAGACTAATGTAGCCGTAAACAGATATAAAGACATTAACTGTTTATTAATGTCTATAACTCATCCTATCAAGCATAGTTGTAATCATATATAATCATGTCTGCAGTAACTTTAAATTATAGTAATTTTAATTTTACTACATAGTTTGGTTCCCTTGTTAGGGTGATCAGGCTGTTCACAGACCAGTGAAAACTGCTTTGAATGGGCCGTTAGTGGCTGCAGATAGACTACACACTTTGTATTTGTTTAAAATGATGTTACATTAAGAACTACCACAAAGAAATGACTGAATGTAAAAGGGAGATCTGAGCACAGGGGCAAATATCTTTCACACATTATAGGACACTAAATATTTCATATGCCCATAACACTCCATAGACTGCAACTGATAATGGGCAATGTGTGTCAGAAGTGGGAATTCTCCTACACTGTATATGGAAGTGCAGTGTGCATCAGTGAGACCATGTTTTTGTTGCTTTATTAAAGGACAGAGAACACCATGTGCATCTTCACTAATGATGGTAAGCATGGTTTTATGATTTTTAAAATGATCATTATTATTATATTAGTGGAGTGATGGTAGTGGCAGGTGAAGTTTGGGCCTGTCACTTTTTTTGGATGTGAATTACCTTTTTCAAAGTCCCTGAGGGTCTCCTCTTGAAAGTCCTTGAACAGATCTAACCTGAATCTCTTCTCCAAACCGTAGCTGTAGTACCTGAAGAGACACTCCAGTCCATACCTGGAGGGGCAGGAAAAAAACTAATATTTACCTGCACTCTGACCTCAATGAACAAGCAAACAAATGACACTCAGCTTGGAGTACAGCTCCTTGATGTGAGCGTATTTACACGGCCGGGACATTATGTGATGTATCAGTTGCCCTGTAATCTCTCATGTACCGGCCATTGTCATATAGGCGTCTCCAACATTTCACAACAGAAGACGCTTTGTCTCGCGGATCTATATAGCTGACAGAGGAACAGGACAGACGAGTCGGCCGCATTTTCTGTTGAATGAAGTGGATGTGTGCTGCCGCACAAACAGCTGATGGGGCTGGTAACGTGTCAGCTCACACACCCTGAAACTGTGTGCACTCCCACTTCGACGTGCAGGGCTGAGCCGCCCACTTATCCCAACAAGAATGAGGGTTTGGCGGGCGTGTGAAGACGCTCCGGGCAAAAACTGCAGCGGAGACAGCCCAACACTGTCGCCATGTGCAGACTCACACTGAGGGGATCAGGAAGCCACTGATCAGTCAAGCTGACACAGAGCAATCCAATACGTTATCAAATTAAAAAGTTATCAAGGAGGATAAACATCAAAAAAACATTGCACAGTTTCCCTGACTTCTGGTTCACTTCTTTCTATGGTTTGGTTGAGACAGCTGCACATCTTTGTTAAAAAAAAAAAAAAACAACATTTCAGTACCATTTTTACATTTATTATTCCTTTCAATGGCTCAATTCACCTATACCTTTAGCCTGACAAAATCCAACCCTGCTGCGTAAAATCCAAAACACACAAAGAACACAGCTACTACTGAAAAGTGAAAAACTTTGTGTATGCCTCGTTTCAATTAGTGCTGAAGTGCTTTTCTCATTAGTCGTCAAAAACCTTGATCATCTCAAACGTGAGGATTTCCCACTTCTCTCTACTTACATCATTGTAAACACGGTTTCTTTAGATTTCAGACTACTGATCGCACACACAACAAACAATTTCAAGAAGTTACCTAAAAGTGCGAAGGGGCACTGCTTTCACTAACAGGGAAAAAAAAGACGCACTTCCTTATAATTATAACTTAGTATCTCATAATTACAAGACCTGGATCTCATAACACCATAACCATTGCTATTTAAGAAGACAGAACTAACACCATCAATTTTGAATCACCTTTATTTCCTCCTCTGTTCGACGCTTTGGGAGCTATGGATACGTAGCTAAGACGGAGCAAGATGACGCGACAATTTATGAGTCAGCGTTTCAAAGAAAGAGGTCACAAATCAAAGGGCATCTCAGGCGTCTCAGGCATCCCAAAGCTTCAGGAATGTTCAGGCAGGTACACGCACACAGGGCCGAGCTGGTCTACTTGTTGTCACATACAACCGCTTCATTGTTCAGCTAGCATTAACTTCACGTGGAGCTTTAAAAAGTACAGTAAAGTATATAGGTATACCCTTTGCAGTGACCTTTTTTCTGCATTTATTAATCATAAAATGGCATCTGGTCTTCATCTTAGTCAAATACAGACACACACAATGCGCTTTAGCTAACAACACACAAGTCTAAATCTGCATGGCTTTATTGAACACACCCATCTAACATTCCTTTGCCTTTAGCTGTTGCTCTAAGGTTCTTCTTCAATTCACTGAGAAGTCTGCGTTCTGTCTTTGGAGTCATCTTGTCTGGATGCCCACCAAATCGTCTCCATTTGTAGACAATTGTCAAATAGTTGAAATGTGGACTGATGGACATCTTAAGTCTCATTACTTTTAATCAGCTACCCTTGATCGTAGGTCTTCTGAGATCTCCTTTTAAGGAGGCATGGGTCACATCAGCAGATGCTTCTTGTGAATAGCAAGCTCAAAACATTTGAGTCCCACACCTGCAACTTCCTTTCACTGACTGGACTCCAAGCGTGACTCCGATTAGCTTCTACTGAAGTCATTAATCTCGAGGTTCACTTAGTTTTCCACCATCACTGTGAATGTTTGATGAGTGTGTTCAGTAAAGACATGGAAAATCACATCTGTTTGTGTGTTATCAGCTCATTAGCACATTGTGTTTGTGTATTCTTGTGACCCAGATGAAGATCAGATCACATTTGGTCTACAATTAATGCAGAAAACCAGATAACTCCCAAGGGTTCACATAATTTCCCTTCCCACTGTAAATGTTAGCTTTGAGAAGCAGTAAGTCGACTTGGACCCGAGCTCGTTGCCGTAGCAACGCAATCTCGTGAACAGTCACAGGCTGCATTTTGACTGTTCACCCGACTTCAACTTTCAGCTCATCTCGAGTTAATGTGTGTTAACATCAAACTGATAAAAGACAAATGTCATGGACGGTGTCGCTCCTTTGAACAGCTCACTGCTGACTGATTACACCCAAAACACCAAAACACAGCCACCAGCATTTAGCTAACCCTCTCTTAACAACCTGACAGGCAGCATCAGTCCCTGCAGCTACACTGGTCACGCAGGTTACAGATGTACGGGCGAGGATTATTTATGAATATGAGATTGCTTCCTCATTATTATGAAAGATATTTTACTGAGCCGCGATTACGAGGAAAAGATGTCAGTTTTTTGGTCGACGCCAATGAGCTTCAGAGTCATTTTTTAACCATTTTCTAACATTTAATTAACTGAACAAATAACAGAAAAATAACTTTGTTATGCTAAGCCATATCTTGAAAATATCATTATTAAGAATTGTCACCAGCAAATAAGAAAGAAAGGGAGGAAGTTTTCACACTGAGACTAACTGAAATTAAAAGATGGGTTTCAAGAACTGAAAGTGTGACTTTTTGTGGACAAATTACACAACCAAAGTCTCCAGGGCTCATTTCCACCACACTTCGGCTTGAGTTCAACCTCAAAGCCAGTAATTGGCATTTACTACCTCAGACACAGACCTATATTTGAGACTTAATCAGCAGCTGGAGTCGAGCTGGTCCTCACCTGTAGTTTTCTTTGGCATCTTCCAGCGCATACTGCTTGAACTCCTCGTACATCTTCCTGTTGAAGTTGTCCCTCAGGAAGAAGGACCAGAACCTGAACAGAGTGTTCATCTCCTGAGACTGGCCGATCCCCAACCGTTTCCTCTCTGAGAAAACATCACGTTCATTCAGCCAAGTTGTCAACACACAGGTGGACTGTCGATCCTGTACGATCCACATGAATCTAATAAAAAAACACTTTTTCAAACTAAAATAATATCAACTTAAAAGCCATTTCTTACTCTTTCTAAAACAGCTGAAGGTGGTGTGCATGTGATGGTGTAATAGAGCAGGTGAGGCGTGGGAAGGTTTTTGGTTTCTATACCGTTAAGGCACCGTCGGCGGTACTTGTGGTATCCCTGCTGGGTGAAGCCGTTGTCCCTCAGCAGCTCGTGGGATGGATGCCAGAATTTGGGCAGAGAATGGGGGGTGCAGCCGTAACTTCCCGACAGCGGGGCTCCTTCTGATGGGGAGGCGTTGGAGCTGCTGTGGGAGGAAGACGACAAAGAATCGTTTGAGTTACGGGGTACAAAATAGTCCCATAGTTTTAAAGAAATCTTTACTCCTCTGTTGTTTCGATTAGGAAAACGTTTGCTCCAGTGAAAATGACCCGATACCCTGAGCTAACTGAACTTATGATGGGCACTTTCCTTCCTTCTTACTAATTTTCCACAGTGACTAAACATGCAATTGTTTAATCTGAAAAATAGCTGTCAAAAAAAAAAATCGATAAGGAGAAAAAATATTTGAAACTGTAGCTGCAGAGGTCTCATTAAAAGCAGGTCAGCTGCTGGTTTTGTGCGCACCGACACAGAGAAGCCAATAAAGGTCAACTCTGTGGGGGCAGATGGAGGGAGAATGGCTGGCCGAGCGAAAGAAGGAAGTGACCAGTTTCTATTTTTCATCTACAACGGAAAGAGCGGCCGCGAAGGAGGAGAAGCTTTGCTGAGACGAGCGGTCGGACCTGATGGATGCAGAGCGCGGCCGGTGCTCGCGGGAGTCCATCACCCAGCCGATGTGGGCCTCCTGAGGAGGGTTGGAGCTGTGGCGGGTCTTCTTCTTTCTCGGCATCTGGAGCGAGAAAATTTAGATACGCAATAATTCATTTGTTGCGAAAAGCTGTTCACCAGGACAGGACTGATATATGGCTGTTTGTATGTTTTCTGGTGTGTTTTAGTTTATAGAGAGACGAGCGAGGGCCTCACACTGCGTAGAACCCTTGATTATACCCAGTGGAGATGGTATTTTTAAGGAAATCCTCCTCTAAATAAATATATTTGGTAATATAAAACTTAAAACTCATATTGCATCATGCAAAAACTGTTCTGTTTTGCATGTACTGCGCTGTGTGCTTCCCTGTGCACAGCAGGAAATCGTTCAGGTTACATTGACAAAAGAATAAACCGCACAAACAAGAACAGAAATATTTAAATTACACAGCACAAGTGTCATCAGGAAATCAGTGTACACTGAAACTGCAGATCAGTCATGATACCTTCATTATGGAGCAAGTTTCACAGACTTGAATCAACTATAGTTTTAAAGCTTTCAGCTTTTCAGGAAATTCATCATAATGCAAAAAGGCATTGGTGCTCAGAGGCCTGGAAGAATCTGAATATGGAAGGAAAACGTGAAAGGGAAACTTGATTCCTGAGAGGCACTAAGCTGAGTCATACTGATTGTTTTCTCCAGCGGTGGTTCTGCCTGCCATCACTCACATCCTGTCGCCACCACTGAAATCTCAAAGTAGATTGCCTCCTTTCTGTTACTGGAAGATACCTTGAGAAGTTAAATTATACGCGACTATAACAGCAACCATTAGAGGAGCATCTGAAAAAAAAATAAACCTGATTGTGTATTATGAGTAAAGTTAATCATCTTGTTTTTTGTATCTCACTGTAGTATCCCTCAGAAGCTCTCAGTGATAGATAAATGAGCACTTCCTGCACACTCATACAAGGCTACAAGCATCTTAGAAAGCTCCAAAACTCCAAAGTTCTTGTTGTTTTTATGAGCAACTTTCAGTGTTAAATTTAGTTTGATAGACAATTTTAGAAAATAGGAAAATAAAACTAACACACAAATTGATTCTGCAACTAATCTGTAGTGTTCTGCCAGTGCCTATTGTTACCATCCTCCTCTCGCTGTTCTTGCTTAATGCAGCTGACGTAGGTGATTCCACTCTAATGAGGGTGTATCCTGATGTCAGGGATCACAAACAACTGATATTAAGAAGCTCTTAACAGTCTTCTTTGGGAAACGCTGAATTCCCAGCGCGTTCGTAGAAACGCTCTTAGAAAACATTCTTGCGTTCTCAGATTGATTGTTATTGAGTAACGGAACCACAGCCATGAGTATCTGCGCAAACCTGAGAAGAGCTGAGTGCAACAGCATCAGCCTGACCCGCTTCCACACTAAAGAGCTGGGATGATGGCAGGACGCTATAAAAGATCATTTCCACGCCCCGTGGTGCGAGAGAGCTCACCTGCCCATCGATGGTGCCGCTCTCCTTCATGACGGGGTAGAAGCGGGGCGTCTTGTTGGGGTCCTGGCGTCCGGGGGTGCGAGGTGTTCTGGGGGTCCGGGTTTGGTGAGCGCTGGGCGATTCTGGGACTGTTGTAGGCAGAGAGCGGGCCAGTTCTGCTCCGCTGTCCACTGAGAACACAAAAAAACAATAAAATATGAAGGAAAATGTATATTTGTGCTGCCTGATTGTTGTCTACCAACAAAGCCAATGACCCTGTGAAAAGCAGCGCTGCTACTGAAGGGATTATCCAAGCAAAATTAATTGAACAATAAAATGCACGGTTAGAACAATGATCGAGTAAAGAAAAAGGGAATGAAATCCTCTCAGAAACTTGCAGAACAAAAGGAGATGTTTAAGAAACATAACAAGAGTGTGGCTAAAGATGCAGAGAGCAGCAGCTCCATCAGCCCACCTGGCATGGGTGGAGGTGGGACTTCCTGGTTCGGGTCAACGGGCACTTTAGGGGTGAGCGTGTCAAACTCATCTTTACTGATGACGTTCAGCTTCTTGAAGTTCTCCACTTCCTGCTGAGGAACACAGAAAGGACGTATGCGGTCAGAAAGAGTCGGGGGAATGGCTGAAGAAAGAGTCCAGCTGCGTCTTCTCAGCAAGAAATTTCAGATTTATTTTCCTGAAACATTCCAGGTAACCAGCAAGGGTCGAGTGCCAAAGGACCAATATCAGATGGAAAAAAACAAATAAAACAAACAAACAAATCTGAAAGATCCTGAGGTAAAATGAAAAATGAACACGTATACGATAAATGTGAATGATCGTGTAATTCATCGATTAATTTATTTTTACATACGTTAAACCATTTATTTGTTTTTTCGCTCTCATCTTTTAAACTTCTGTATTTTAAAAAAAGAATATTTTTGGTGGTCAGAAAAAACACATTTTTAAAGATTTAAAACTTTAAAACTGGCACTTTTCACTGTTTTATGGACAAAACAATCAATCAGAAGTGAAAATAATCTTTAGGTGCATCCGTGGTTTAATGTGGGGTGTTTTGTGACAACGTAATCGTGAAAAAAATCTTTAACATCTCAAGTTAAACAAAGCATCACTGAGAAAAAAGGAATTTAAAAATGGCCTCCAGTGCAATATCAGTTGCAGCTGTGTGAGAAAACTTGACTGTGAGACAATGCAAACGACAATAACAATCCACATATTCCTGCAGCGCGCTCAGATATGAACATATAAGTATCTGCCCACACAGGCCGGGTTCCAGGCTGTTTGAACTGATAACAGCGCGGCTGTGATAGAAGGCCGCAGCCATGCAGGCCTGTGTGACGCACGGCAGCTGTGCAGCGGACTCTGAACTGAACACATCAGCGTCAGGAGGAGGAGACAAAGAAAAGCCCAGGTGACCTTGGTGTGCGCGCGTGTGTGTGTGTGCTCAGACGTGACGTTTCCCACATTTGGCGATATTACCGGCGACCTTTGGGCCCAGAGTGAGCTGACCGTGCTGAAAAAGCAACGTCAGCTAGAAAGAAAAGAGGTACCTGTTGGCATTTTCAGGGTTTACAGCCTTCAAACTATTTGACTGAACAGGTTTGGCTCTGACACTGTAAATATTATTATTATGAATAATATTTACTCCTGCGACTTCACATATTGACCCCATTTCATTTCTGAGGCAAATATTGTCCTTTTTTTATTAAACTAAATTTTTCTGAAGGCAACAGTCAATATTTACACTTCAGAGAGAGATGCAGGGGTGTTTGCAAATCATGCAATACAATTTTATGTCCTGTTTGTTATGGATTTACTAGAGTAAATGGTTTATAATAGAAATCATCATTTAATGGATTTTGAAAAGACCTAATTTTGGCTTAATGCCAACAACTGCAACAGTTTTTTTTTCTTTTTTTTCTCCTTGGTTACAAAGTTTTCATTAGTTATTTGTTCTTCTCTCCTCTTTTCTGTTTATTTCCATACTTAGCTTGGTAAGGTACTTTTTTGTGTTGTCAGGCAACATGGTAGTCTATGTACAGGAAAACAATCTAATCTAGTTTGATAATTAAATTTTCAAGTAAAAATGCCAAACATTCAGTACTTCTAGCTTCTAAACTCTGAGGACAACCTCATTTTTGTATGTCTTTCTCATTCAAATGAATGGGAAAGTGGTCTCACACTTTTGGACCCCACTGTACATGTAGTCAGGATGCTTGTATAGTCGGCTATTAATAGTCGATTATTTTTGTCCCCCTGTACAAAGTGTGAGGTTTAACAGCTCTATCCTTTAGTCTTTATGTCAAAGTGGCCTGAGTGCCAGCAGCAAATCCTTTGAGTCCTAAAATGTGTGTGTACTTACACTAAGTGTATGTGTGGATTGGATTTCTTGAGTTATGGAACAATTTGTGGCACGTTGAGAGTACGGCTGCTTAACTGCTGAACACAAAGAAAATGAAATTCTCAGGAGAAATCATGAAAAGCCTTTTTACATTTTTGCTATACATGTAGTTGACAACAGCTGTTTTATATATGTAAAACAGCTTTTATCAACTACAGACTTTCTCAAGGGAACGTTTTCCCAACAATGCCCCTCCTTCCACAGACAAACTTTAAAGAAAGAGAGAATTTTTCAAAATGAGCATTTGAAATAGTGTCTGTAAAAGTTGCGGCATGACTGCAGAGCGGCACTGAAGAGGGATACTCGTGGAATTCTCGGTTTCAGGAAAAAGTTTCGGTGTGAAACAGTAAAAACAAGAATGAGGTGCACTGTGTATGGAAAATAGAAACCACTAAAAGCATCAGAGTGTGGGTCTCGGCGTGCGCGGTACATTGTGTGCTGCAGCTCAGCTGTTTTTGTGTTTCTGTCTTGGACTGCGAACAGTGTGACCCCGTCGACCCACTGGCACAGTGGCTGGAACTGGAAAAAGCTGAAGAACTCAGTAGTTAGATTCAATAACAGGAAGTGATTCAAACGTGGCCAAGGCTAAACAAGCAACAGCAACTCATTTGCTGCCGGACGGCTTGACACTGACATTGGCTCTGAGTTTTTAGTGTTTACACCAGACACGCACTGCTCTCCTGCTTCATCCTCGATAGCCCTTGATACAGGTCACTTTGTCACTTTATTTTGACATTCATGACCAATCCCTCCCCATCAACTGTGCTCCATATGCACTGTATATCATTTAGAAATCAAATAAAGAAATATGTCATGCCGTCCCTTGTATGTACACTTTATAGTAGGTGGCTGGTTTTCAGTCTTTGATTTATATATTTATTTATATTTAATATATATATATATTTGTATCAGGTTATATATCAAGACTGACACTTGATTCTTGAGAATGAGAAAATGTCAGACAACCAGCCCGAGAAGGAACATTTAACTCCATGTAACTCCAACATCTGAGCAGCCGAAAGCTCCAGAACCCAGTTCTGTCATGTAAACTCCCTTCTGGAACAACAAAGTTAAAGCTGAGAGAATATGCACTTCCTGCTGCCTTGACAAGATAAGTTAGATACTGCATGGTCAATGAGGACTCGGCACAAAGACTGAAAAAGGAAGGAAGTTATCCCAGCGCGGTCCGACAGCTCCACGCATCTGTTTGCGTTGAATTTGTGAATCTAAATAGAAATGACCAGCAGTCGATCTGTTCATGGAAACTGTGGTTAAAGCAGAGACTGTAGTTGAGTATTTCTTGAAGGAGACTTAAGAGAGGAAAAAAAACTGTCTCCAGGTCTCATTCTAAGGAGCTTGAGGATGCTGTGACATGCAAGTGTGTGTGTGTGTGTTTCCTAAAACACGTGTTGCATGTAAATCACAATATTCTGTGCGTGACAGACCTGCTTCATGTTTGGTTCCCTTAAACTTGACGTCTTTTTAAATCAACTGTGAATCCCGACAGAGACATCCAGTACATACTGAATTCCAGTTCAGGGGTTTGGATTTACATTTCCTCATTTCACGTGGCTCATTCAACCAGTGTAGTGTGAAAATAAGCAGGGAGGGGACTTTTTTGGGGGGTTGCTTTCAACTCCGGGAGACAGGGAAGATGACTCTGTCATTTGCACGTGATGAAACAACCGAGTTATGGTCTTCTCCTAAGAGTATTTTAGTGATCCATTAGTTAGGATATTCCAACTTTCTGAATTGCTAGCAAGTAAGTAAAATCCATAAAAATCCCTCAACTAACAGCGAAAGCCCAAACTTTTGAAGCTTCGTAATCGATTATTAATCAGTAGAAATCAAAGTGTTAATTTTTGTTTTCTAAATTCCATCCTTGAGAGACTATTCTCCGTGTTTTTCTTACCTTGCTGCACTCGATCTGTTCCTCTCCTTTCCACAGGTCCTGCTCGTAGTAGTACAGCCCGTCGTTGATGGCTTTGGCCAGGTCGGTGGTGATCTTGGCTCGGGACTCGTGGTTGCCCGTCCGGTCGCCGCCGGGGTGTTTGCGGAGGTAAGGAGGGGTCTGCGTGACGATGAGGATCTTGTTGACGTCTTGGTCGTCCAGCTCGTAGTCGGAGTCGTCCTCGTCTGACCAGTCGGTGAACTTGTTTTTCCTGGGCGCCAGCTGCTCCATCTCCTCGTCGAAGAGGAAGTCCAGCTCCTCCTGATCGGGCTCGGCCTGCGGGGGAGCCCGGTGGCCGGGAGGAGGCGTCTTCCTGTCGCCCTGGACAACACATGAACACATATCCATTAATTAGCAAAGAACAGGAGGGGTGAGATAAAGGAGAGGATGTTAATCAACAGCCGATCATTTCCTATCGTTGCAAAGCTTTGCTAAAACAAATGTGAAGCTTTTTTCTGTCTCTCTCTCTGTGTTGACACCGTTCCGACCTGATTAACGAGGCTGAGAAAACCATGCGAGTAATGTATGAAGTATGGCCGTTAACGTGAGGCATGAAATAAGTGAGGAGCACGGGGAAGGAGCGGGAGAGGACGAGCTGAGGTGAGGCGAGTGAGAGGAGGAGGTACTCAACTGCAGAGGGGAGGCTGTCAGGTGGGAGCGCGGAGAGAGGAGGAGGAGGAGGAGGAGGAGAGCCGACAACACACACATCATCACTGACGTGCTGCCGGTCGAAAGATGGAGGACACGAGACGGAGGGGAGGACACGACAGGTGAACACAGAGGACGGGAGGACAGAAAATAAGCAATGAGAAAAGTGATGATGGAAGGGATGAAAGATGGAACTACAACGTTTAATTTTTTACCCCCAAAATTACTGTTGTAAATCAAAATAGAGATTTTATGAGTTGACAAGAAGATCCCAGAATTTAAAAGCACATGAAAATTTCCTGTTACAGTGACTGTTCGCTTCCCGAGACAAAAAGACATTTGGTTTTTTCCTGCTCTCACACTTTGTCCCTGAAGTCCACCAGCTAACAAAAACCAATACAATGGCTCACAACTTCTGCAATCTCTTATCCTTTTTTAAGTTTCTGCAGCCTTGACTGCCAACTGACCTAAAGTTAGCAGAAATTTAAAGGGAATTCCAGTTCATTACAGCTGATTTCCAACCGCATGGTCATTATTAAGGGTTATGATCACTCTGTAGTCAAATTAATTCTGAAATCTGAGAGACACATGAGCAGTCAGTCAGCAGAGAGGCTGTTTATTCTTTGCAACTTTGCTGAGGGTTCATGTGACTCATAATCATACACTGAGAAGTTTTCATTCTGTTTCACAAATAAAACTGAGGGGGTTTTACAACCAGTCTGAGTGTCTGACTGCTTGAGCTTCCTCACCTGTGGGACTTTTGCTGCTCTTATATTTGTGACCGTTTAACTTTAGTTTCATTGTAAGCTTCTGTTGTCCGTCTTTTCATGGCTACAGTCATTTCTTAATTGTTTTCTGATGGTTATATCTGGCTTGTTTTGCATTTTGTATTTCTATTGTTACTGTGTGATTTTAGTGAATTGTTGTTAAATAGGACTGGAAACGGGAAGGTTGACATTTTCTTTAAAAGCTCCTGTGACCCAAAAAAAATGCACATTTTTTGGGAACCACGGGCTTGAAAAAAAAAGTTCCTGGTGTTTTTTTCCCCTCCTTCACCTTCAGTACCTTTGCCTTCGCAGAGGGCTGTTTGTGGCGTTTCTCCACCTGGATCCACGCGTCGGGGTCCGCTTTGGGGACGGGGGCGTCTTTGAAGGCGTCCGCGGTGGGGAGCGACTCCTGGCTGGAGGAGCTGGGCTCGGCCGAGTCCTGGGGCCCGGCGGAGTCGGGAGGAGTCTCCATCACAGGCGATGAAGCTGAAAGACCCGACACATCACACCAACGCTCGGGACGACTTTCGGCACAGTTTTAAAAATCACACGTCACGCTGTCAGCTCTCGTTTAGGAAACGAGGTGTGAAAGGCTGGAGTCTCAGCGCCGCTGCACACTCTGCATCTCACACACACGCCATTCAAGAAAGAGGGAAAACTCATGTGAAGATGTCTATCGTTGACAATTTGTCTCATTAGTTTGCACAGTTGTACTCACTCATCTGTACTACATAATACATATATGAATGGATGTGTTTATGAAGCCTGGCAGGAATCAGAGGAACAATCTATTTTATGATGTGCACACTAGAGCTAAAATGACACGGTGATTGGCAGAATATTCATTTGAACAATTAATATTTAATATCTTTGGGTGTAAGACTGTTGCCCAGACAGTATAAGACATGTCAAGATGCGTCTTCCAGAAAGCGGTGATGGATGTTTTTTGTACATTTTGTGACATTATATAGATTAAACAATTGCTTACTGGTAGGATGTCAGAAAATTATGTCAGCAAAATGTTGGAACCTGAAAATGTTTGGTAATTTAGCGATTTACCTTTTTTTACTAACTACTTGAAAAATGAACACATCTTTTCAGCGCTAATAATACTCTTGGACTAAATCCAAAAAAAAGTAACAACTTTGTGGATTAGGCAGGAAATGATCTGTAATATTTACCGTCAATAAATCCCACGATAAGATCAAAAGCTACAGTAGACTGTTCCCTACTTCCATACATGCATGCACTACTGTGCCCCAAACACGCTGGTTCCTACTCCAGTAAGAAACCTCAAAGAAGGAGTAACTGTAGCAAACGTTACTCAAACGGGAGGAAACTGCTTTTGATGGGGACTATTTCCAGCAGCTGATTAATGCATATTCAGTGTATGTGGGACTGGCTCAGAATAAACCACAGTGTGTGGCACAGAGGAACAACATACAGTATATATAGTATAAGGCTGTGGACACAAACACACACACACACACACAATACTCCTTAGTATTCATGGATTTGTTGACAGTGCGGACAATAAAGGCCGAGTGGTGGTGAAGTAAGTCGGACACTGACCGGAGTTTGTGGAGCTGAGGGTTTGACGGGGGACGAACTCGGGACAGTTGATGAGCTGGGAGAAGTCGGTTCGAGGGGAGCCCACAACGGGAGGGGTGGGGATGGGCCAGCGCTCCGGGTCGGTTTTGCAGCGAACCCTGTCGTCCACCAGCTCCACCTCTGTGCTGCTCTTCAGGGCCTGGAGAGCAGGATTTATTAACACGGGGATAAACGCGCGCACAGTCGTGATGCTTTTAACGCCTTTAACTGCTGTACTGTGTTTTGGATGCGTTTCTGCTGTGAAAATCGTTTCTTCTTGTGGGACAATAAAGATCTGAACTAAACTCAAATCCAGGTTATAGCCCGTTTCAAATGTTTGTTGAAGAACTTGGAGAACATAGCTTTTATTGATTGCCTGTTCATTTTTAGGGGAAACTTGTACAATAAGCTATATACCGCATACTCAAATTTTACTACTTAAAATCATTTTCAATGTCAAAGTCACTAAAAAACACTATAGTTTCTTATGAACCTTCCATAATGAGCATCTCTACAAATATTTCTGACCCAGGTTTTTCCTCATTATGGGATAAAAACTTGAAAGTTAATACACGACTGAAGGCTATCCTGAGATCTCTGTGCACCCAGGTGTCCTGCAACATAATCTGGAGCCACACAGGGACGGCGACGTGACAAAATTCAACTGATCCCCAGAGGCAACGTGGCATTACAAGAGCGAGGGTACTAACTCCTGGCATTCACGGCGGCGGCGCTGAAGCGACCGACGGTGTGACGTTACCTCCATGATGAGGGTGATGTCGGTGGTGAGGGCCTGGACCCTGTGGAAGCTGGCGATGAGGGAGATGGGGAGGAAGCCCTGCGCGTCCATCTTTCTCCTCAGGAAGAAGTCTCGCTCCAGGTTGTGGAGGCTGAAGTAGTACTCACTGGAGAAAGGCAACGCGGAAAATGAAATGCCTGTCGGAATAATTTTCATTGCACGTCTTCAGGCAGGAGAAAGCTCTGCAAAAACATCTCAGATTCCAACCTCGTGCTTTGTTCTCTTCTGTATCACTTTAAACTGCATACGTTTGATTTTAGATTGTTGGTTGGACAGAACAGCAGCACCAGGGGCTCTGGGATGGATCATAATAGGACCACAGATGATAAATGTTGACAGAAAGAGAGCAACAAAGGTCTCCATCAGAAAGTGAACCAGTGAAATGGTATGCATCTTAACCAGCAGACCACAAGACAGCGTGGCCCTGAAACCAACTCCCACAATAACTGCAACTGTTTTTGAGTTTTTGATACCTTACGCTATTTTCTGATGAAACGCTTGATTCCATTTAACAGAAATGTAGTCAAATATCAAATGTCTAAACAGGAAAGCAGCACAAGAACTAAAACTGGCAGAACTGTGTTTCTTGACTTTTTTAATCAAGGAATATTAGGTGCGATTACAAATCTGAACACACTGTTAATACTTTTCATACCCTTTGCTACAGACACATTTCAGTCATGCGCTGACGTTCAGTACCCAGCTATTTGAGAGGCATTTATTCATGTTTGAATATTAAGTTCTTATAAATGCTTCTGCGAGCCCCAATCAATGGAGAAGCTCTGCAGGCTGGACGACCTCTCTGTTAGACATGCATGCACGCGCACGCACACACACACGCAGACACACACACACACACACACACACACACTCGTCTGCACGCGGAGTCAGCCTGCAGGCGGTGTGTAGTGGCGGCTTCATGTGGAGCGACGCTGGCTGAGTGAGCAGCCTGAATAACGCTGAGGGAGACGAGAGAAGACAAGAATAACCCCCTCCCCTCACCCATCCTCCCCCAAACACAGTCTTTTTTTTCCCTCTTTTCCCTGCTCGGGCCCGCATATAATTCATCCCCTGTCCCCTCCGAGGCGCTCAGACTATATTTAGCCGTCCACCTCACCCTCCACTACTCTGAGCCTGCCTGCCTGCCTGAGTAATGAGGCCAAAGTTGTGGGTCGCAGGCAGAGCGCACGCTGCCCCCTGCAGGACGCACCGAATCCCAGAGGAGATTTACTACAGGACACATGCTCCGTTTACTGCTGATTAGCCAGACCGCACAGTGTTTGACTCTGCTGGAGCTGGGGGGGTTGAAACAAAACTTTTCTTTTCCACCTTGACCTTTTCAGCCAGAATTTTCCATCATGATAAATGACTGAGGCCAAAATGTCATTATCTGCCTCACTAAAGGACTAATTAAGTCCCATAAACAAGTCCCACAAATGAAAAGTTTAAATTGTGAAGGGACGTTTTCATTGTATTCTCACAGCTCCAGTGGTTGGCTCTGGCCGTCCAGGTGATATTGCAGGGCTTTGAGGTGTAAAATCTATTTGTTACAAATCTTTAATATATGGCAGCCACGATACTGTCTGCGGGTTCAAAAGGATATAAAATTTCAACAGAAAAAATGACTTATGTATAATAACTCCCCAAAACTCAATTTCTAGAAGAGGTAAAACATGACGACCCATTTATGAAAAGTGGGTTATTAATCAATTTTGCCATTCCACTGCCCAAACCAAATACAGACACATCCTTTTTTGTTTACTTAGATATTTTCTGTTTATCTGTTGTTTTGTCAGCTATTAATGATTATCTCCTTCACTTTTTAATCTGGAAAACTTTGCAGAAAAGAAGTCTTACAGTTTTTCCAGATCACCAGATGAACCAGTGAACATTAAGCATGTTTAGTGGAAGAGTGACTGGAGGGATTAATGGATGACGTAAGGAGGAGATGCCAATTAATTTTCTGTCAACTGCCTAATCACAAATTGACAGCTCATTTACAGGGAAGCTGCTAGAAACTCAACAAAGGAAAAGAAAGTTGTCAAAGACTTACATCTGACGTTTGATGTATTCCTTAAGAAGCTTTTCGTCCACTGTGTACATCTGAACCTTGCTGCCGTCATCGTAATAGTAAACCATGTTGGTGCCAAACTCTGTGGGGACCTGAACGGAGCCGTCGGACGACTGAGAGTCCCGGAAGCTCTGAGAGTATTCGTAACGACCTACAGGAGCAGGATGAACAGAACAATGAGCCACATGTGAGGAATTAAAACCTGCCACAATACATGATGATGCTGACAGGTGTTACAAAAGCTGTAGGTCTGCCAAAGTGAAAACCTGATCTTTTCTGCACAGAAGTAAAAAAAAAAAAAAAAAACACACTATGAAAGTGACAGAAAACAACACTGTCAACACAACTGTGTAAAACACCAGGTGGTAATCCAGGGTGAAGAATTTGGCAGCGCAAAAAAAAAAAAAAAAAAAAAAAAAAACATGCCTCTTCCACGACCTCTCCCACGCCCGCGACCTTTCCCTCGGCCTCGTATCCCTCCACGAACGCTCCCGCCGTCGCTTCTGATGCTGGCGGCATCGTCCCCGAAGTCCCGCGGCTCTCTTCTCCAGCCTTAAATGAGAAAGCGTGAAAGCTCAGCCTCAGATTTTACAGATACTGACAGACATGTAGTGCTTCCCAACCTAGAAGGCCCAAAAGTCACTGGAGGGGCTGATAAAATCTGCTAAATCCTAAAGATGATGAGAACTGAGTCTGTAGTTAAATCTAGTAAAGAAGATTAAGCTGTTTGTTTGCTGTCTTAAATCTTTGTACTTCTTGCTTTATTTTAATAGTTAAATGATTATGAAAGTTGACACTGATCCATTTTCTGCCAATCGCTCTGAGTTTGAGATTGACTAATCTCTGTGGCTCGTAACAAAAATCAGCAGACTGTGTAATAATCCCTGCTGCAGAGGAAAACTGTGTGTGTGCCAGGTTACTGCAGAGTGCCATGGACCAGAGATATGTGTGTGAAATGTTATCGTAAACGATAGAAACGACTAAAACCCACGTCGTGGGAAAAAAAACAACAGAATTTCCCCGTTTCCCTGTTCTTTTGTTGGAATAACACTGGAAAGGCAGAGAGGTTTCTGCTCAGGTTAAAGTTTGATCACAGCTTTGTTTTGACACCATGCATTAGTATGGAAAAAAAAAAAAAAAAAAAGGAAGCCAGATGGTAGCCATGGGCAAAAGTGCTGAGCAAACATGAAGTGATATCAGAGCGGCGGAGAGCAAACAGCGGAGCTGAACCAGCCAGTGAAGAAGCACGACCACAGACTGGAGGCATGAAGAGAAAACAGCGAGGGGCGCTGGCCACTTACTCCTGCCGCTATCATGCGCCCTGTTACTATGGAGCGCGTGATTGGGCGACGTGGGGTCGGGCGAATCGCTGGCGGGCTCTGTGTCCGAGCGCGTCGGGCCCCCGCCGGCCGTCTTGTCGCCGTCCTCCCGGGACACCTCCTCCAGCGGCAGAGAAACCCACTTACGTTTGTTACCTAGCGATGATTGCACACCGAGATCAGAGCTTGAAGTGTTTTGTTAGTGGAATTAAAATCGTCTAATTCTAACTAAAGTAACGCTTATTCTTGGGTAACCGCGATTCCAAGAGGTTTTGGATTAACGGCCTACATGTGACGAGTAAAGGAATGAAGTCTGATGCTGACGTAGTAACGCATGAGCGTTTTGCATCAGTTTTGTCACTAATACTACAAAGACTTTACTAAAATGATGGATTTGAATGTAAGCCGTGACCCGGATTCCCCGACTGTTTTACGCTGCGAGTGTGTGTTTATGCAGACTCAGGCCCCATCTTTAGACGCAAGGACTTTCTATTCCTGGAAGAGTTTTGTAGTTCTTCTTAAGAGTAAAAAAAAAACATACATGGAAGGATTTTCAAAGCCTGTGGGAATCTACGGGAGCTTATCTCGTTTTATTTTGGAAGAAATTTTTTTACTTCATCACTGGTTTAGACGTTGCGGAGCTGATGAAGTAGTGTGTGTGTGTGTGTGTGTGTGTGTTTTTTCTCTTTGTTAGGTGTCTGTAAAGATAGGAGTGAGTCAGTGGAAGTGCCACAAAGTAGATAATCACAGCAGAGCATGCGCCAAACAGCAGTTACCCACCATGATCAATACAGTTACTGGCATGCTCCCTCGATGCAACAATCAAGGACAGATATCATCATTGTCCAGTGAAAGAAATCTCCCAATTTGGTTATACCAGAATTTTTAGGGTCATTAAAGTCATTAAAAGGTCTTTTGGGTTATCTGAATAAATGGGGACAAAGAAGGTTTGCTTGGTTTTAACAGAAGTAGATGCTCTGGAGATAAGTTTTTCATTTCACAACACAGTGATGAAATGTGAATTAATGCAGCTGAACATGCTTCACCCAGCGAGAACGACTCCTCACCCTCACCTCCTCTCTTCTTCAGGCTGGCGCTCTTGGCGTCCTGTCCCGCCTTCGACTCCCCGTCCTTGGGCAGCTCTCCCAGCGGGTCCAGCTGAGCCTCCTGGTTCTCCTTGCTCTCGCCCCCGTCGTGGCTGCTCTCCGACTTCCTCTCCGGCCGCTCCCTCCTCTTCTCCTCTCCTCTTCGGCGTGAGGAGGAAGGCTTCTTTCCGTTGTTGTTGAGGACGTTTTGCTGTTGCTGGACAACGTGGACAGAGGCCAGGTTTTAATACATGCTTTCAGAGGACGATCAAACTTCATGCGGCCTTTTCATTCTTAATCGCTTCCAACTTTTCATTCGGTGGCATCCGTTTGCTCTGTGCTCGGTTGTGAAAATTACATTTTATGTTTGTGTTTTAGCCTCTGAAATCAAAACTGAAGACACTTAACTCACATTTTTTAGCTTTTTTTTTTCCTCCAAGAAAAATCTTAAAAATGGAACTTCACCGACTGTTGTTTATCTTCTAATCTACTGGATTGGGATCAGGTCCGATCAAGACAGAAAAATGTCAAGGGGCCACAAAATAATGAAAGTGATGCCAAGAAGAAAAGTGTCTGTCTGTCTCAGTTGGACACTGCGTCTTTAACGAGTCCAGCGGCTCTTACTGTCAAGTTTCTTTGCTCATCAATGACTCTGACCTATAAGTTGTGGTTTTCTCTCTGATTTTTTTTAGCTGGTTAAACATGTACTTGCAGCTCAGGCCGATCCAACACAAACACAAAACGCATGAGACACTGTTTTGTTTTTCGTAGTCTTTGGTGTTGTTTTTGTTTGTGGACAGAGGAGAGATGACGGGAGATGACGGGAGTGACAGGGAGCTTCCCTGGCAAAGTTTGAGCCGGAGTTTGTTGCAGTTCGCGGTTGGCGCCTTAACCTCCAGCCACCGACGTGCCCTGACCTCGGAGTTTTACGTGTTCTTTTTTGGAATCTTGTGTTGTTTTAGAGACAAGAAAATTGATTTCAAGGAGAAAAATGACTTCAGTCTTAATTTCACCTGGCAAACAGGTTTAAAACTGTGTCATCGGGATAGAGGAAGCAAAAGAGAAGAGCGATTTTACATCTGGTAATCTGTGTCGACCATCCACTGGAAATTAATCAATCCACTGTCCTCCTGATAACAAAGTAAGAACTGGTCACCGTTTTAAACCATCACGCTGGACTAAGTAAAGGCTGTAACTAAGGATTGTTTTTGTTGCTCTGCAAAGAGTGTCCGAGGAACGTTTTCTTTTCTATGACCCGTTTTTAAAACACAATGAACGACTTGGGCTTTAATGGAATGAGAAATGTTTTAGAAATGCAGACTTTAAAACAGCAGAGTTCAAACCAGCGACGTCGCTGGATGTTTTTAGTGCTCCATCTAGTGAGCAGAAATCAGAAAAGCTTCTCCGTGAAGCCAACCGACGTGTCCGGCACGTTTGATGTCACTAACGCACATCATACCTCTTTGGCCAGTTCACCGGGCGTGGGCCAGTTTGTGATATCGCTGAAGTCGCTCGACTGTAAAATTGAGAAAGAAACAACAACAAACGGTCATTCCAGCATTCATGAGTCCAGCCCTGCCACCTGGACTCAGCTCAGTTATTTTCACACTGCCTGTGGAGCAGGTAGAATCTGAACGCCCTTCTCGTAAAAAAAGAAAAAGAAGAAAAAGAGGTCAGTGCTCAGTCTGCGGGGGAACTGCAAACAATAAATGATAAACAGGCCGAGTTACTTTCCGCCACTGTGAATGTTGTAAATTTGGTCAATCTGATATGAGATCAAGGTTAGACAGACGAGGGTTCCAGTTACACTCAGAGCTGCACGGTGAAGAGGGAAGAAAAATTAAATACTGATATTATGATCAGTCAACCCAGCACACTTCTTTCTTTTGTTTTGTTTTCTTTAAAGTGCTGGTGGACTCAAGAGTACTGGGGGGAAAAAACTAAATTCTACCTTAAGGTTATTATGGCTTTTAAACAATACTTGCTTATACATGTTTACTGACCAAATAGGGTTTTTTAACCTTGGTAGGGCACACAGTTCACACAAATCAAAAATAACCTTTTCCTTAGTTACAGCTAGTGAAAGATGAAAGAAAAAAACTCTAATCAACACAAAAGACAAACAATAGCAGCTAAAAGCCCTTTTTTCCCCATTTCTGACAATAAAATGAAATAAATCAAATGTCATTGTTGCATGATAAAAATAGAATAAGAGGATAAAAATAACTTTACTTGTCTGTGTTAAGAAAGACCTTGATAAATAACAAGCAATAATAAATATCATTGTTTCAAACTGGGTCTGGTTTACACTTGGTTCACGGGGGATTTAAGATGCCCTCCAGAGTTTTCTTGTAAACAAAGAAAGCTTCTGTTTGCGTTCAGTGTTTCTCACCAGAACACCTTGTGCATGTGTATGTGCATCACTGACTTCTGACAAACGTGTTGGATTTCCCTCCTCATAAAAGTTTACATCCATGTTCACTAGCTAGTCGTCATCTTCAGCGTGTTTGCTGGGCCACTGTGAATGGTGTTAAGTCCACTGGCAGGACAATCTATTATTAATATTTACAGAAAAATATTTTACAATTAATATTACAATTCAATATTCTCAGTAACAACTTGAATATTGTCTGAGAATAAAGTCGCAAATTTATGAGTTGAGTAGTGTGTTTTTTGGTCAGTGGACCACATCAATTGACTTTGCAAGGTTGAATCAACCTGATCACACCACAGCCGCCGCTGCTTGTTGTGTATTACGCCTGCATTGGATGATCTAATCACATTATACTGTGCAATCAGAGTTAGCAGGGAGGCAGTACCTGTGGTTTTAGTCCAGAATCACCATTATATGGTTAGCATCTGGAATCTGAGGGGGCATTTCTGAAGACAACATGCTGATTTGGATGAGGTGATAACTTTCGTGCATCAGGTACCACGACGCCATGGACAGATGACAAGGACCTCACATAATGTCAAAGTTCTTTCCCTTTCTCAGTTAGAGATGTCAGCACTTGCGCTGTTTCAAAATCCCTTTTACATGAAGTTCATCGAGAAAATGCTCATGTTGTCCCCCCTAACTATTAATTTGCACCGATCGTAGTGGAAAAACTGGCTGGAACAGCAAACAAATCGACCAGTCAGCAGCTCGGACCGGCTAACATTTGGCCGGCAGCAGATGTTAATTTCCCAACCTTCATTTCACTGCCTGGCAGAGGTTGCAGTGGTGAAATATGAAAGTGGGTTTGCTTCAGAGAGCCAAGCGTGCTGCTTCATTTGTATGTAGAGACAAAAAAGCTGAGATATTAAACAGCTGAATGTTCAGTGTTGTTGGATTTACTATCAAGATACACTGACGCCTGTCATCTACAGTTTTTGGACCCCTCGTGGTTGTGACATCCTTAAGGTCTAAGAAATTTTGAAACATGTAATAAATGAAAAAAGAATAAAGACCATTACCTTGCTGGATTTTCTCATTCTGGGCTTGCTGGCACGGACCACTTTCAGAGCGTTTTGTTGATCTGCAGACACAGAATCAATGAGTGACAGTGATGTCATCATATTTACCAGAACAGGGCTCGATCAACCAGGGTTTTTTTAAAATCCCTTTTACCAGCCTGAACTCAACAACGCCAGCGAGTAGGTCGCCCACCGCTGGAGTTGAAAAGTCAAGTCAAGCAGTCCTGCATACTCTGCCGTGTGCGTGCAGCGCCGGATTTCTGTCAGAACAGAATGAATAAATATCGCTGTACCCCCCCACCCCCACCCCTTCAAGTGACTGAACTAGTTAAGGGTGTTTTGTGTACAGCCAGCGGCGGTATGCGGCTCCGTCTCGGCAGGCAGCTGCGCACTGGGAGTGGCCCGCTGCAGCCTGACGGTCCCTATCGCTTGGTGAGAGGATGGTCGCATTGATAAGGGCGCAGGGCCCAGGCTTCCACATGAATGGGTGTATGCCTGACCGAGCCTGCCGACGTCCGCCCACAGCGCTGCCTGTACAGTAACACTGTAAAATGATGCCTGCGCTCTCGCCAGAGACGAACACTTCAAATATAGCTCCTCTGACCGCTATGTGCTCTGACACACATTCACAACTCAAATTTAGTCGAACGGTCTGAATTCAACAAGACTTTTTTTAAATAAAAGAGCCAAGCACACAGCGAATAAGTAATATTTATCAGGTAAACTCCTACATGTGGACTCTTTGTTGCAACATTTATACTGGATGAGAAATTATTAGCTAATTATCCAATCAGACAGTTAATCAATCCCATTCTCCAAATGTGATGATTAAACGTTATTAATCAATTATTTAAAGGGGACTCAGCAACTTAATATTGAACTTTGATGGAGTTGGGAGTCTAAGAGTGAATAATAGAGCAAATTGAAGCAGGAGAGACTGCAATGTCCTGATTTTAGTCCATAGTATGAGTCACAAACCAAACACATGTCAACATTTCTGCCCTCTGTATTGATCCTACATTTCCCACAGTGCAACGGTATCTTCCATTAGACACCCCTCAGTCTGATTAACGTCCACAGCTTCAAAACTCCACACCCTTTTGTAACACAGGCTTTCAGTTTGAAATTGAACATTGACATTTTTAAACCAAGGTAACCCTGATGACACGTCTATGACATCATGAAGGGTGAACCCAACTTTTAATTTTTGTTACTGATCAAGTCAGGATATTAATAATGTTACAACATGCATTCATTTTGGTTCAGAAATTGTTAAGTGACTGAAGATAAAGGGACAGAAATTTTGATAAACAATTTATTAAGTCATTTATCAGCAAATATGGCACACATATTGGCTCTATCTTTTCTAATTGAAGAATTTCTACTTTTCTCTATTTTATATGACTGTAAATGTTGAGTTTCGATTGTTGGTCTAAAGAAAACAAGACATCTGAAGGCGTCGCCTCAGGATCTGAGAACCTGTGATGTGCATTTTTTCTAACATTTTAAAGACTACAAATTTGATGCACCTGAAACAATTAGTCGAATAATGGATTGATTAATGGAACTCCCCACTACTTTGGCTGAAAATCATTTTGGTAATTTTACAACTTTTGCTACTCTACTGTTATATGTGACAGTATATATTGGTTGTGGACAGTTGGTTGAGCAAAACAAAACATTTGATGGCATAAACAAAACAGTGATGAAAATAATCACTGGTTGCAGCCCATAATCATAAAGTTTTATACGTGAAGTCATTGCTTCGATAATCAAACCAAATTATTTCTTGGCATCTCCTGGTTCCAGTCGCTCAGATGCAAATGTTTGTTACTTTTCTCTGTTTTATCGCAGGGGAACTTGAACACCTTTGGGTTTTAAACTACCGGTCAGACATTTTATGACCAACATCTGAAGACATTAGGATGCAGTTTGATTATTTGCCTTTTACAAACGATTGAGCAATTAAATTAATACTTTTTATAAGTATAAAATTGAGCTACAGGGTGTCTTTTTTATTAATTGCTGATAGAAATGATCGATTATTTCCATTCCACTTTGGTTTTTAATTCAATCTCAGAGTATAGATTTATTTAGACACTGTATAATTAGTAGTTTACAACCTTCCCATGCTTCGACTTCTCCACCTGCCCGGCCACCTTGTTCACATTCTTGTGCTTTCACTAGTGACAGTGGAGCTCAGGCTGGTGGGAGGAACTGCAGGCAGCCAGGCCATTGGACATGCAAAACGTGTCTTTACGGCAGCAGGAGCTGTTAGCCTGGTTGTCTTAGCTGCTACACGCCGAGCCAAACCCTGCGGCACAAACTTAAGGCTGATTTTGGCTCCGATTGACCTTCCCCGTGTGCTGTATTTAACCCACACTGGCCCCAGCACCGTGTCACTGCGCATTTCCAAGAAGGGAGAAGCGGTGTTGGAGGCAGTCGGTAGTAGCTAAGTTGCAGGCTAAAGAAGTAGCAGTTGTCAGCAATCAACACGTGGTGCTCCAGAGCAATCCGAGCACAGAGGGGGATGGGGCAAATATGCCACCATCAACACCTCTTGACTGCGCTGACATTCAAGTTTATGCACTTCATTCTGCCCTAAATAAGCCCAAAGGAGGTCTGACAGGCCCGTGTGTTGCGGGTTAAAGTGCGTTTCTCTGCAGCGAAGCTGTCAAAAATGCTGCAACAACGTGCTCAGCTGTGGGCAGCTACGCACCGAGCCGTGACCATATTGTAAAGTTCAGTCACCATAATCTGCCATCGTGCGAGGGAATTTAAAACCAGTCTCACCTTTCTCCTGGGAGCTGATATTGTTGACCGGCACCCTGCCCGTGGTCCTCTTAGTCCACGCGTTGACTTTCGGCGGAGGAGCCTCAACAACTTTCCTCTTCACCGCCTCAACAGCCGAGTCAGCGTTGCTGCTTTGGTCGTTTTCCTTGTCCTTTTCTTTGCATTTCTTATGCGTGTCCGTCGGGCTTCTGGCAACCTCGGAGTCGTGGCCATCTTGTAGCAGTTTTTCCGAGCCTTTCTGCCCCTCTTCTTGTTGTTCATTCTGCCCCTCGGACTTGTTTTGGTTCTTCTCCTCCGCTCCGCCGGAGCTGGCCGCTGTCAAACCAGAGTCGACCTGACTACACTCAACATCTGCGGACATCCTGCTAGTTTCCTAACAGCGCGCGGTGTTAAATCCAGTGTGAATCGTTGGTCCTTGCTCCCTTATCCCGGAGAAAAGTCGTGAAAAGCTCGGGGGGTGACCACATCCACAACTTGAGGTAAACAACTTTTGGGCTGGACCTCGCTGGCCAGCTAGCCAAGTAGCTCCTGCAGCTAACTGTTAGCTAGCTAGCGACCATGCAGAAGTCAGCGAGCCCGTGCTAAATGTTGATAATTACCGTCCCCAACAATTGTTTCATACCAACGAGTAGTTACCTCAGGTTGTGTAGTCTGCCACCATGTGAACGACACAAGATGAATGGGTTCACCGAAGAGTTTCTGTAACTTTTTTTTTTTTACAAACTACTACAGCGACCTCCTCTCGCTCTCCGGTTTCAACTCCACGCTACTAGCTAAGGGCTCGTGCAGCCCTGCTGCTCTCTGTCTGTAAACAGTGACTCTACTGCCCCCCACGGCCGCGTCGCGACACTACAATCCACTATACTTTAAATTCGTTTAACTTTGAGTGTAATGTGGAGTAATTCAAATAAAATAAAGCTGCACCATTTTGAAGAATAAAACCCAACATACCACAGACAACAAGCATTGGTATATTAGAAAAAGGTAAAATAATTATGGCTACAGCTACTGGGTATTTCCAGAGGCTCATAATCAGCGTTACTGGCGCAGTGTTAAGGCAATTAATAAGTTACCTTATGTACAGTGTATACATATCTTAGTGCAGTATATACAGACCAGGTCTACAGGTCCATGACTGAACCACCCCCTGTTCTGCTGCACCACCCCCATCCCCCTTCATGTTTGCCTTTACCTGTGTAATACCTATGCACTTTTAACTGACATAATTTCCCTTCAGGGATGAATAAAGTAATCTATCTATCTATCTATCTGTAATACATCCTAGCACTTTCACATTTATTTATTTATTTGTTTGTTATTTGACCAGCTTGCTTTTTTAAACCCTTGTTAATAATTGTATATCTATCTATCTAGCAAATAAATACAACTGCAAGAAAATGTATTAAAAACTCGTGTTTAAAAGTGATTTTATTTCCTTCATATATTTTTTATCTTGAAATTAGCTTAATGTAGATGGAGTTACAATAAATGTCATAATATAGATAAATCTAACCTATAATCTACCAGAAGTAAAGTGAAAGAAATGGACGAAACGTTCTTTCTTTTTTAAACCATTCTTATTGTTTTTTGTGTTTTACGTACAAATGACAGAATTAGATGGGGGTGAAGTATGTTATTATAGAGGGTTATCTGCCAGTCATGAGTTAGCAATAGCTAATGTTTCTCATTTTACTAAATGATGAGCTAGATTAACAGTTACATTTCAGTGGATTGATATCATTAGATATGGAGTTCCATATTCCATCCATATTATTAAACAAATCAATCAGGCCACATAATGTTCAAATGACAGGGTTGTCCGTGTGCTGATACACAGTTCAGTACTTCATATACACAATGGCATCATTTACAAGACATGAATGGACAGAAGCAGAACTTAACATTGGATTCTTTTTGGAGAGCACTTTCAGATTTGGTCTGGGTAATGACAAGATTCAGTTATTCTGTAAACGTTGCAATTTATAAATAACAAGTTTCAATGAAAAAATTCAAGTTTTTGTTTGAATTTGAAATATCTATCTTGCACTGAGATATTCATTGAAAGTTTTTTTTGAAAATAATCAGTACATAATATTGTCAGAACATTAAGATCTTTTGTAAATATATCATATCATAGAATATTAAAAAGGATTTCTAATGAGACTTATAAGTACTACCTACATTTTGTTTTCCTAATATACATTTTGGGATTGGTGACTCTAATGGGAATCAAAACTTCAACCCAGGCAGCGTTATGTTGAATTATAGTAAATTCAACAAGACAAACAGAGACAGCAGAGACATCAGCATCAAGGAGAAATGGTTCTGTGCTGATGCAGATGATGAAGCTTGGGGTTTGGTGTAGATGTAAGGATGATCCTACAGAAAAATAAAAAAGAAGAAAAAATTGTTTAATGAACAGATATGTTGAAAAAAAAATGGGAAAAAACTTCAATTTGTCAGTCATGTTGTACCTTTGGTGGACAGATGAGTTTTACTGGATCTGAAAATTTCTTTATCATCTCTTTCTCTCCTTCAGGCTGGAACTAAGGAAACATTTTGAGTCATTTAGAAGGTCAGAATCATAAGACTTTTGTGTCATGTGTTCTGTTTTCAGTGTCCCAAAATGATCAGTGCAGTACACAGCTATTTCAGAGCTGTCTATAAGTTGTTGTGCGAATACCTTTGTATCCTATTAGACAAAAAATTGATATATTTGAAACCTGAATAATTTTCATCAAAACTTTTGATGCAAATAGAAATAGACAGTATTAGTCTCAGCAGCCTGCTGTACCTAAAGTGACCTCACTTAGAATTCAACTGCCATTATAGGCCAAGACTCTGAACCAATCTAGGCCAAACCTTTACCTTACCAAAACTATCTAACAGTTTCCTAAACATAACCATGAAAACTTTAACGACTGAAAACTTTACCATGTTGTTCCATAATCCCTTTGCCATCTCCTCATGTCCCTTAACAGTGAAGTGGAAACAATCTGCTGTGAAGAAGCTCAAGTCAAGTTTCCCATTCTAGAGTTAGACCAAAATATTATAAGTGAATTAAGAATCAATGAAAACATTTCAAACTTTAAAATACAGATGTGTGTGTGAGTGACATACAGGAAGTCTTGGTGGTCCAGCGCTCTCTAAATAAGGTTGCAAAACAACAGCAAAGTCCTTTTTGCAGAACCGATCACCATGCAGAAGCTTTTTTAATCTCCTCTGTAAACAAGGGAAGTTAAATAAAAGAGACCACAAATACTGTGTTTTGTAACTCACAGGTTGACACCCAGATTTCTGGATCTCCTTCTAGTTGTGCCTTGTTCAAAAATTTTTCATGAAGCATGTATCAACACATCTCAGCTACAAGGCATAACACCTGCCAAAATGCAAATGACAGACCACAACCACGTGGCCTTAGACACTGAGAATTTCGTTCTTTCATTTGCACTAAAAAATCATTACATTATGATGACCTGATGTGTTGAGAACAGAAAGAAACACAAAAATCTAAAACACTGCAGTAAACAAACACACGTACACGCACACACACACACACACACACACACCTGGAACTCAAGGTTAATCTCAACCACCTCCTTCAGTTCAGGTGAGTTTTCTTCAGGTTGAACCAGACAAGAGCAGAACCTCCTGTAATTATTAGATTATTAGATTATCACGCTACTGGATCATCATTTCATGAGGCTGAACATAATAGAATCAGATTATCAAATCAGTTAGGATTTGTTATCTCAGCAGATTATAACAAAGTGCTGACAATATACTCCAGTATGTGCTGTATATGATGAAATACTACAGTATATTAGTATTTAGTAGTAGATATTAGTTTTGAGAGTTGGGAATAAGTAAACGGATTACATGATCTTGCCATTTTTTTGATGTTATGATTCTAAAAACTTTGTCTTTGTAGTGTTACTATGATTTTCTTATAGTTTAAAATTAAATGAAGATTGATACATGTAGTAAATAATAAAGTTAATAATATATTGACAAAACCAAATTTGACGAATGACGATGATGATGGAAAATGTGATTTTAGTAACTTTTGAAGCTGACAGCCCAGAGTTGGTCTCTGGACTTCTCTGAGTGGCTTCATGGGAAGAATCTGCACCACGTTCACGATGGTCCTGGGGATCTGAAACCAGAGAAAGACATTCATTCACTTCAGTCAGTCCTGAAAACTGTGGATCGTGCCTTTAAATGTCTGTATGTACACCACTGTGGGTCAGCGTTTCAGCAGGAAAGGAAAGGAACACATGGTAAATAAAAGGCTACACAATGCACACACAAGTTAGGCAAAATGCTTCACTGTTCAGTGTTTTATCTGTGAAACTGGAAATTATTAAATCTGTCTTTATAGGAGAAGTTATTATTGTTGATAGACACTACTAAACTACAATGTTTTAAATGTGAAATGTTTTAAGATTACATTTCACTTTTCATCCATCCATTATTGTTATGCAAACTCAATAATGGACAAACATCAGACTGAAATTTATTCTAAGTGAGAATAAATGGATTTGATCAGATGAAATGAATTCTCAGTCATATTCACACAATCATACCATAGCTGTTTTTTTAAGATCCTGCTCTGATGGAGTAGTAGTGAACTGCTCCAAAAGAGGAATGTTGCTCAGTCTGCAGTTGATCACAAGACAGGAGCGGATGGTACAAATAAGCTCCTCTGAATTACTCTCATTGCCTCATAAGTAATGAAAGTGGGACATGTAGCACAAGTACTGCAGTAGAAAGTGTCTTACCTCATTCATCATCATGTCCAGAGCCTCTGTCATGTAGTGGGTGAAGCTGTCGGGGGAGAACAAGGTCTGTGGGAGTTTGAGCAGGTGAGGATCAGTATTATTCCCATCTTTATCTATTTTTCCCTCATCTTTTAAATCATATTAAAACATATTTTAATATTTAGCATTTCATTCATTTAATTTTGTTTTCAGTTATACGCCTAATATCCCACATTCTGTGACAGAATAGCATGTAAATGATGCCTTTTTGTAATCACAGTAATAATCATACAATTTTTCATCCCAACAAGAATAAAACACACTGACTGCTTTACATTGTTTTAATATGATATGTATCACTGAATAATGCAGTTTCTCTGCTGTCTCCATACCCAGCACAACAGATGGGTGTGGGCAGAAGTGTAGTTTGTTACACTCCTAAGCCACCACATCCATCAGTAATGAGATGGTGCACTGACACACCCTGGAGTACAATTCTGCATCACTGAAGCAAAGTGAGAAGTTAGATATATCAGCCTGAACATTTGGGTTTCAGGTAAAAAATAACGACACTGGTTTAAAAAATGAACTAAAACAAGTTAACTATGTACACAAATACATTCAAACACAATAAAATACAAATATACCTTACCTTGTTTTTACAGTAATCGCAGATGTCATTCATGCCGATCAGTATTGTCACCACCTTCCAGTCCTCCTGGAAGTTCAGACCCTGAAGAAGAAGGAGAGGGGAATATGGGTCATTTCTGTAGCACTGTGCTCAGAGAAGAAATTTAAGATTAAATGTCATCTGATAAAAATAAGAGAAATAAACAACTGAACCCTGAGACTCACTGGATAAGACTTGAATGTATCTATCATGTGTCTTATCTGATCTGAGATGTTCCCTGTGGGAGAGCACACACAGTGTTGAATCACCAGTTACAGTAATCAATCAATCAATAAATCAATAAAACAGTATCATACTGTACACACATGCAAATCATCTGCACCTGTAAATATTTTAACCTTTGACCTTCTGGGAAAACATATATGGAAATTTCACAAATCCATTGTAAGAGATTGTGTTAACTGCAAATAAAACAATGCTGGACTACTTAAATATTTTCTCTCCCTGATTTGAATTACAGCATCACAAAATCACACATTTCCCCCCAAGCTCACTTTTTAGTGAGATTTAACACAATCACAGTTGAGTTTCCAAGTAAGAATCCAGTCATCACAGTCTTACAGCGTGTTGTGTCCAGTGACGGCAAAGTTGAAGCCGGTCTCATTGATGGTTGTAGGGTGCCCGTGGAACGTCATCACTGGGGAGGGGCCCAGCAGTTTGGGGTTAAAGAGTTTAAAGATATCTGGAAACAGAAAACATTTATTTCAGATGCTCATCTAATATTAAAAAGTGTGATTTTGTCAAGTAATAGCTTTAATATTTACCAAAGGTTATTGTTAAAATGTTTCATAATAAACCAGCCATCCTGGGATAAAGAGGTTTTAGTTTCACAAACATCGGAAATAAAGTCGGAAATAATAAAGAGTCACAGACTGTTGCATCTGAAGTTTTCCCACAAACCTAAATAAGAAGGAAGAAACGCTGCAGATGCTGCTTTTTTCATTCATTAGCCACTTAGTTAACTATACCTAGTTTTGGTCTATTGAAACTCACAGTGATATGTATGTTTATATTGTTTAAAATTAAATGTGCTCAGTGTATAAATGAACTTACTCGCCAGTGTAATGACATTTTGATAAGTCCCGTAACCTCCAATGCTACCGAGAGAGAAAAGAAAGCTTGTTATAAATAGAACAATAAAAAATAAGTCATAATAATATCCTAATTATGTAAAGATCCTAACATCATTATAACGTGCCTGATTAGATAAGATGAAGTCAACATGAACTTCGACACAGCTTTTTGAGCAGGCTATAGACTAAAAAAATAACATCTGACAGGACGCTGGTATTCAAGGGAGGGGTGGATTTCTTGATTAGTTGCACACAAATATACATACATATGCTGATTTACCTCCACGACACTTGACGAAATTCAAAAGGTATGGCTAAAATCGTAGAGCCATTGGCACCAATAGCTGTCTGCATTAAAAAAAACACATACAGACATTATTCTTCAACAAAATAATTCCTGTTTGAGTATTAATATGTTTCCAGTAATATAAATAATAACGTGTTGCTTGTGTGTTGAATTATTCAAAGAAAGATTATTTTAATTAAAAACAAATAGTCTAACTTCCTGGAATGAAACAGAAAGTAATAAAAAATGTTGATTAAAAAATTGTCAGAACCCGATAATACCTTTTTTGTTATGTTTGTAATGATGCAGTGGCTCTGCCCTGTTTGTCTTGTTTGATGGATAAGGCTTTTGTAAAGAAAAGTGGCATTATAAAAAAAAGTCATTCTATAAAATTACATGAAAAACAAACATATTTTGGCAAAAGAGCATTTTTAAATAAAATCCAGTCAATTACTGATGAAAACTAATGTTATTATTTCACAATTTCATGCACTACGCCCAATAAAACAACAAATCTTGAGCATTTTCCATGCCAATACAAACCAGCATTGTTCCTAAATCAGTTTTTTTCACTTCACTCACAGTTAAAGAGTCTCCCAGTGCGGCGATGACTTTGACGTCTGCAGCTTTGACATATTCAACTAAAACAGGAAAAAACAAACAAACGGGAGAAATGGTCTGAAAGACACGAATAAACATAAAAACAAAATAATGAAAATAAAGTCGAGCAGGACTGTGTGGCTTATCCTCCTGAAAATTTACTTTCAAAATCATTCAGTGGAGTATTTTAAAGCATAATCAAGGAGTTATATAGTTACCTGAGGTGGGGACGGTTGGAGAGGGAGTCATATCAGGGCACTGAAATGGAGGATGCAGACGACCCTGAAGAAAATCTGTTCCGAAAGCATCCTGCTTGGAAAAAAATACATAATTTATTGATAATTTTGCAAAGTGAAACTATTCTTTACATTTACCTGAACTTATTCAGACTGACTGATGGTGACTACAACAGCAAACAGCAGTTTTTATGACAGAGAAACCACAACAGGACCACACGTGTGAGAATATATATGACTGGTGCTAAGAGGCTGCCTTCTGTAATGTCATCATTCTGTACAGTGTTGAATGTCTTAGACGGAGCCAATACCTGGCTGTATCTGTATTCTTCTGTGCCTGAAGTGTGGCCTGTAACAGAGAAGAAAAATTAGACATTTTTTTGGCAGTTTAAATAAACACTGTAGAAGACCGTGTGTCCTGTAAAACATCAAATTAAAAGGTGAGAATATCACAGCAAATACACTCAGAGCAAGGAAAACATAAGGACAGCATCATATGTATTCTATCACCTACCGCTGACACGACATGTGGTACATACAAAGACCGCAAACAGTACACAGTGGAGCATGATTTTGTCTTTCTTGCAGTAACAATGAGAGAAATAACAATAATACTACAGATATGAAGCTTTGCTAGTACTCGACAACCTTTGTAATGAGTAATGAAAAGCCTTATCATCGACCTTTGTAGCCATAGGTAAAGCCAGAGTGTTCCAAATAGAGTAATATACTGTAAATAATCAATTAGTAGTCATAAATCCATCAAGTGTAAAATTTAAATGCCCCTGTTCCAGCTGCATGATCTTCAGCTCACACTGTATTCTAAGTTCTCCTACTTAGTATTTTAAAAGCAATACATACAGTATGCAATAGAGGGCTTATTAAACACTAGAATGTAGTTTTCAGCAGGTATATTAATCATGTATTGAATCATGTATTTAAAAATTGTGGGTTTTGCGGTTTAATTTTCCTTTAATTTGTCAGATTATAGATGTTATGCGTTCTGCAATGTGTGTTTTTGTCTTACTGGTCAGGCTATTAATCTTTCTAAGAACTTCAGGCAACCTTTAACAGCACAGTGATGTGCGTTCGGTTCATGATAAGGTAATAAAGTTCCAAAAAATTATTTGAATTACACCAAGATCTTCTCTGAATTTAGAATAACATGATGTTTTTTGTTCAAACGTTAAGATATAGTGAAAATGTAGCCTGTTGTTAGCGCTACACGTTTTTATTTTGTGCAAGAATTTAAATTTTATGAATATAAAATTTGGTGAAAATAATGAATAGCCTATATTTTTAAAGCTCGAAGTGCGGGAGCCGTGACGTCAGGGCTGGGGTCACGGGGGTTGACCTCAGGTGTGTCTGTGTTTTTTTCTCCATCGGTTTTTAAGGTGTCTTCCTGCTGAAGGTAAACAAATGGACTCAGCGGCGGTTTGCGGTAAAAACATGAGAAATGTGACCGAACCGCGCGGACTGAAGCAACTAACATGCCCGGACAGAAGAGAAGATATAATGTACGGTTCCCTCCTGTGAGTATGGACCGTATTCTGTCGAACAAGAGCTGGTAAAAACAAGCCTTCATCATGGGCTACACGCTAACAGCTAACTCCACTCAGTGTAAACAGTTTGAGACTAGTATTCGGCGATTTGATTGGCGATTGATCCCCCAGTAATGTTTCGGTGAAATCAGCGGCCCCTAACAGATCTGTTGTGCATTACAAAACAAAGCTTTACTGATGCTGCACAGGTGATGTTTTTACCTGTAGATCCGGTGTGGCATCGCAGTGCACAAAGGGAAAATGGCAAATTAAGGTTAGGGACCGTCACTAAAGTGTATGCAGCATAGCCATCAATTCTTATCAGAATTTTTGTCCCGTATTTCAGACCAACTTCATGTTCATTCCACTAATTTCATGCACGTCCACTATTATTAGTAAAATAATGCAATGTGGACTTTTTAAGCTGCTGTTTACCCAATCAGCTCATCATGTGATTGTTTCAGCTCAGCTGAGGTCTTGAATCCACTACCTGAGATCCAGAGCAGCCAGGAGTAGGAGGAGCACCTGAATGCATCATCTTAACCTAGTTGTAATTTGTACGGTGTGCTTGTCGTGAAAGCGTTTTGTCTTTTTGCTCCCAGAGTCGCATCAAAAGGATCATGCAGAAGGATGCGGAGGTGGGGAGGATTGCGATGGCCGTCCCTGTGATCATCTGTATCCTTTTGAACCTGCAGACATGCAGGATTAGCTGTGTATGTAATAAAAATGCATCCAAGTGCAGCTCTGATCAGTGGCTGAGTCCAGCTGCGTGTGCACAAGTTCCTACTACAGAAGGCTTCAAGGCTTTTAATTCAACTTTGCATCCATCTGTTTTGCAGCAGCCCTGCCCCCTGTCCTCCTCCTACTCCACCTTGAGGACTGCGAGGCATGCTGGGATTTGTAGTCCCTCCACTATGTCCTCGATCAAATGCTAACCTATATACACCAGATACCTCTTCTTAAAAACTTTTCCGAATGCATGATCACTTTCTGATGGCAATTTTAAACTGCATTTTACAAGAACAACATTTTTTTGTTAAAGATGTTTATAGGTTCTGCATATTTTTAGTGTTACTGAAACTCAGCTGTGGCAATGGAATTGAAAAATTAGGCATTAAAAAAAACAATCATTCAAAAATAAAACATATATACTCATTTTCTGTGATACTGGGGGAAACTGTCCAACTGTATTGTCATTTAAGGCCAGTGCTGACAAGAAGAGTGAAGACCTGTGAGAGACGTGTTGAAACCAAACTGTGAAGTGATGTGTCACTATGTTGCACACCCGTCAAAATCCTGAACTGCAGAGGTCTCAGCTCGGGCCTTGGAGATGTTCCTGAAGTCTCTGTTGACCAAAACCTGTCTGATAACTCAGTCGAAGCTCAGCACCGTCATGTCTGTGGCTCACATGTGAGTAAGCCTGTCAGTTCACATTCACAAAGGTATGGCAGTTATATGTCATCACTGTATGAAGCTGCACTTGAGAAGTAACCTGCTTTGTTATTATTGAAAACAATGGGCATACAGTATTACTGTTAATCTGTTTCACACAGTATATACTGTACATACACTGACAGTTTATATGTATCACTGTTCTTATTCCCTAAATATTCTGTTTGTATATTTTTATATAAATCTAAGGTGAAGAAAAAAGTCAGGACTGTTCAATCTGTGGTGCATTCACTGTCTGCAGGCCAAAACGAATGGTTTAGATGATATGGTATACAGTTGGTACATAAGAACCCATGGTGTATGTTACTCTTTTTTGTAAACAAGAAACTATGATGGGCTGCTACAAATCAGTGACAAAACAAAACACTTAAATCCTCATGGCTATATAGAAAGTATAGAAAAAGTGGAAAAATGAACTTACTGTGTTCCTGTTCAGGAAGCAGTGCATAGAGTCAGAGAAGCTCTTCCACTTCTTGAAAGAACTGGCTGAGCGAGCGACATCTACGGCAGCCCAGAAGGACACCAGGGGCATGAACGTGTGGCCGTTGTACAGGTAGAGACCAGACCATGTGTGCTGTTGTGGGTCAAACTGGCAATGATTTGGTTGATGATCAGTCTGCACCCTTTTATCACAGTTAGTAGGTTACCTTTTTTTGTTTGAAGATTACCCAAAATAGGGAAAAGCGCTCATTGTAATCTCAGAAAAATTCAATTTCAACTGTCTTGTTTTGTCTGACCAACAGTCCAAACCCCAAAAACATTTTGACTGTTATTTAACTTACACTGAAACTATTTACAACGTATTCTATTTTCCTCAAATTCACTTGAATCTGACACTGAAAAGGATCTTTGTGTTGTATTTTCTATCTACATTAGGGTCGCAGCGTTATTTCATTGGTTGGTTAATCTAATTACATACAAAAGAAATTCTAAAATATTTGTCAGACCAGAAAAAGTTAAGTATCATGTGACAAAATGAAGCAGTAAATGTTCACGTGAGACAATGGAATCACAGATTATTTGGCCTGAAAAACGAGTGAAATGATTAATCGATTATCAAAACGATTGATTACTTTTCTCTTAATCACACTATCCAGCTTGTTTGTCAGACTTGTGTTTTCCCCACGTTGTCTCTGCAGGACCAAACAGCGTGAAATTTCTGTTAAAAAAACGACGGACGCGGGAGAAACGGTGCCACGAAGGAGCCTCGACTCGCTCGACAACGACTCCAGCTGTAGTGTAAGTGTCCTGTGACCCAACACACTCAAACTCACATTTATCCTCCGACATGCTTCAGAGTGCCTGTTGCATCTTTTTCCAAAATACAACAGGAGTTGATATTACAAGGATGGTTTAGTACCCATGCTGTGGAGCAGGTTAGATGTTCTCATGAGGTAGGTACTGTCTGTGGCGGTGGTGGGGAAGTTACACTAGTGACCCCATGAGGCTGAAATAATCTTTACAGTTATTAATTTACTCTGTCGTTACAAAATAAGTGAGGGGCAGAAATATGCAGACAACTTTACTACTCTCAGGTGGAGTAAAGAATGAAGTTTGTCCCTGTGCCTTTCATCCTGGTTAAAAACCTTAGCTGTAGTTTTTTTTTTAGGATAATGTTGTTTTTTGTTTCTATTTTTATTTTTCTGCTGCAGTTAGTGACTCACTTCTTCTCCCCTCTTCCAGGAGTCAGAGCTTTACATCTGCTTGTGAGGCTACAACCAGAGGAAACTGCTGGGAACCTACAGTCATTCCTCCTCAGGTCATTTTTGTTTAAAGGTTCATCTTTATTTAAGCTTTTACAGAAAAAAAAGTAATATTCACTGTTACAAGAGAACATCAACATAAAAGTTGCTTTTGGGGGGAAACACTTAAGTTATGCACAGTATTAGACATTTGCCTGCAAAGATACAGTTTTTGGATATTTTTTTTCTCGAAAAAAAAGAAGACTTTTTGTTACTAGGCTCTTTACCTTTTGTTTTTGTAGCAGATGTGTTTCGGGAGGACAGGAAGCTCTGTGTAAGTTTGCACTGAAGAAAATGGTTTGTGCAACCGTGCAATATAAAGTTTCAAACTTTTGTTGTTCAGGAAATTTTTGTTGAACTTTGTAGAATAGCACATTTAACAGCCTGTGTTTTGTAGCTGAACTGATGCTTTGTCTAATAATGTTACTACTAAGATCATAGGATACTAGGTCCATGGTTTTAGCACATTTTCCATTTATAAATGAGTTTTTCATACCATTTTAGGCACCCTGCATCTTGATTTTTTTTAATATGGTTTGACTTCAGGCTTGTGGTACTAATATAATGAAAAGTTTTTTCAACTTTGCTTATTAAATTTTTGTTTTCCAGTAAGAAAAGATCTGAAATGTGAGCTGCAGTCATCTTTAAAACCAAACTAAGTGCTTATTTTGCTAAATAGTGGCCTTCGTGGTTTTCTGTTGTGAGCGTTTAATTTTTTTAAAGCACTTGTAAATTAATGTTTTAAAGGCAGAAAACATTTGCATATGAAATGTGAAAATAAATGACATGAAAATAAAGTAATTAATTTTTTCCTTTATTGACAAATTTAATGAGAGGAAGTTTAAAGGATGCGCTCACATAAATAAAAACAGATCGAGAGCATACATACAGTGATTGGTTTATTCCAAGAAACTAATCTTTTTACATCGTGTGGAGAGGAAATGAGGAATTAAAAGGAACTGACCTAGGAAATGAAACTGTTTTCGTGTTCCAATGTTTGCCTCAACTTTCCCGCTCAGGGCCTGAGCTGATTTGATCACCCAGACAGACGGATGGAGGCTGGGCTTGCAATGTGCATGAAGTCAAGTCTCGGTGAAATTAACTGAAAGTACGGTCTAAAAGCTTGATCCGGAACATGCATCTTGTCCTGAAAGCATCTTCACTACAGTTAACACTTGAAAAGAGTAAAATAAGTAAAAAATAAACATTCATTTCCAAAGCGACATATTTTTTTCAAATAAAAGAAAACCAACATTTATTTTTGAATTCTAGAATTAATTTTATATTCATAGAAGTAGAGACCAATTTGCATTAGTGGTTCAATAACTTATTCAATCCACTTTCCATCCAGTCTCAAAGGCACAGTCCATTTACAGCCCTATGAGGAACTGAACCGAATACTGAAGTGGGGAAAATCTAGATTTAAATATGTTCAGAAATTAAAACATTTACACAGACAGGTAACGGATTGGCCTCACCAATGTCATCTTGTCGGTTAACTCGTGCTGTGAGTTTACTGTGGGACGTCCTGTGCCAGAGAGACCGAAGGACGAGAAGAAGAGGACTCCATGTGCGCCGTCCTCAGAAGAGACGTGCTCCGTAGCCAAATGTCTGTTTAATAGCCTCAAAGTAGTATCTCTTCCAGCCCTCTTTCGTCCGCTCCTCCTCGCTGTCCGGGACGCCCCGACACTCCACCTTCAGCTCCGTCTCGTCGCTCCGGTCCAAGAAGGTCATGGAGATTGTTGCGTAATGCTCTGCGGCGCAGACATAAACAGTCGTGTTACTGACAGCGTCTGACATTGCGCAGCGAAGTACACGTAAAGACTGTAAGTCAAGAACAAAGTAGTGCAAATGGAAAACACCTAGCTAAAAGGATTTATGAAGACCCAGCACTGACAGTAAATGTGTTTCATTTCACTTTAAAGTGATTAATTTGACATTTTGGTATTCTTGAGTTACAGACAACTGATTAATACAACCCCAGTCAAGTACATTTAATCAATTAATCAAAGATGACTATGGCTACTCACTATAGTGAGGCACAGCTTGCATCAGGAAATTCCTCTTAAATATAAAAAACAAGTCATCAACATACCACAGGGCCAGTTGTTATACCTCCACTTCATAACTATTTTCTCATCAGGTACCTGTTGGCAAAGATATCATTTAAACTGAAGGGCACAAAGCAGAATAAAGTGTAGCCAATAAATCACATGTCACAATGCAGCGTTCATATTTACATGCACATTTCTGTACAATATTCAGGTTTACAGGTGGAGAGTTGAGCCTCACCAGCTCCGTGAATTCGCCGAAAACATTTCCGTCCAGCAGACGAAACTTGCCGCCCTTCTCTCCGTCCACTGTGGCTGGAGCGTGTGTGAACGCCTGTACCATCTGCACATGGACGGGATAAACTCTTCAGTCACACAGCTGAAATCAACACTCTGTTAAGGGTGGGCGACCTTAAATATCCGTTAACCCCATTCTTTCAGGGTCGGACACTGGGGATTAAAGGGGGAAGCTCACCTCCTGGTTGAGGAAGACCCTGTACAGTTCAGCCGGCGAGGTGAGGAATGTTTCTTTAATGGTGAATTTACAGGTGGGGATCTTGACGCCGGTGTTGACTGGAGCAGCTGTGCTGCCCGAGGAGGAAATCTGTTCAACAGCACAAGAACACAAAGTCTGGTGAGGGAAGATCTGCTGCGAGCGCAACACACCACCACGTCTCTGTTACAGTAAATTATTTAAGGAGGGGAGCTGTGTCTGATGTGCTGACGAGCTTTGGTGTCGGCACAAACCTTAGTTTTATCCACCTTGGCTTTGGACTGTGATGTGGACTGCAGCTTGGCCACACCGTTGGCTGTGGGCAGGATCATTCCCTGTGTGAACTCTGAATTCCAAACAGAATCATCTGCATTATCACTGGACTTCAACAAGTTTTTACAGCAGCAAATACAATTATTTCAATAATTGTTTGATTATACAACCCTATATCAGAAAACTATTGACATATAATACTATGAAAATAAAATGAAACCAGGAAGAGAGAACCAAAAAGGCCTAAAGAACATATGTCAAACACATTATATCAGAAATGAATGGAAGAAATACATCCAACGCCCTCAAGTGTTGATGATAGACTTTTTTTTTTTTTTTTACATTTAAACATTACGCTATACTACATTCCTCTCTCGTGTCACACACTGGGTTGCCTTTTCAATACAAGCTTTAACTCAAAGAGCACATCTATTAAATATTCAGTGCATTCAATCCTCAACTGTAACCACATCACACAGGTGACACTTTCTGTCAAACAGTATTTTTTACTTACTTTACTTTTATCATATTAATAACAGGTCTCTCCAGTACATCCATACGAGACTTGAAAAGGAGTTGGGGGCTATCTGTTTTTGAACTTAGGTGGATCTTTTGACCCTGATTATAAGAAGAACCCCTGGACTCACCTGTTTTTAAGAACCCCACGTAGCTTCCCAGGGCTTCACGGACCTTCTCGGCTCCTTTTGTTCTCATCAGGTTGGTCAGTGGCGTGTCGGGCTCATCTTTGTTCAGCGATACTGTAATCTAAAACAAAGGCCACAGGACAGGCATCACCACACTGTTCCTGCACCACCCGATCGGTTAAAAATCACTACACGCGTGGAGTTACAGTATGTGGTGGAACTTACATCAAGATCTTCCATGTCATTTTCATCAGACAGGTTTGGAACTTCAATTGTTCCTTTGTACTTGACTCCTGATTTTGACTTTCCTGAAAGAAAGTGCATAAGCCTCTTAATGCAGGATTCTTCACTTTAATACTGATCGCAATAAAAATGTGAGGACACACTGTACAAGCCAGTAATGCACTTTTATCCACTTTCTGTCCTACTTTATAAAGTGAGATCACAGTCATTAAGTTATAAGGAACAAACACTGCAGTAAAGCAGGTAATGAGGTTAGTTTGCTGTTCATTTCCTCCGTATTCAACCAGCAGTCACACACACTGTGACAAATGATGCATTTTATAAGTACAATTTTAACCAAACTCCCCCTGAAACAAAGCATACAGTGACCCCTGCCTGCTACCTACCAGTCCAAGTAGCTTTCAGGACCCATTCATAAAAGAAAATAAGTTTCCCTTTGCGGTTGTTTATCGAGGCTTCTCCTTCCACCTTGCTGACTTCTGTCACCTCGCACATTCCCTCTTCGTTTTCCACGCTCAGGCCCAGGAGCAACGATTTTAACTTGTCTGAGGACCAGTTTGTCGCATCCCGTTCAGTCCTGAAAAGTCCAGCAGAGACCACAGTGATTAGGAAGCAGATCCATTGGTTTGCCTGCATAGGTATCATGATCCTTTCCTCATTCATCGCCATACTGTTTCACGTTGTTGTACTCACTTTGCTACAAACACGCTTTTCTAAAGACTAGGGGTCTAACAGTTCTGATATGGAAGTTATAATACAAATGTCCAACATCTTGTATCATGGATTTAAAAAAAAAAAAAAAAAAACACAAGGTAAGCAAACCATGGATGAATTGAGAATTGGGGGAAATCCCTTGATAAAATTATTCTGCAAGACTAGTCAAGAACATTTCACCCTAAATATGAACAGTTAATGCATCAGTTCAGGTGACCAGTATATTATATCAATCAGCAATATATATGATATGGCACTAAATGACATTTTCAAAGCATTCCACTTTTCAAACATTTTCATTTTAGTATAAATATCACATAGTGCAAACTTGCCCAAGTCTAATTCATGACCATGTCTACTTATATTTTGCAGTTACAGTGAGGTTGTTTACAGCTGGTATTTTGCTCTAATAAGGCATAACTATATAATTAAATGATAACGTTTGACGTGATATTATATGGCATTACTCAACTCAAGCATCCTCAAAGTTAATTGTCATACTAAGCTCAAATAAACACAAACTAACAGCTGCCTGAAAGGTGAGAAGGAGCACAATAAGCAATCCAGTGAACTAAAACGTGTCACAACAAACGGATGTGAGACAGCATTCATTTCTGAGGAGCGAGTGACAGTACGAGTAAATGATGCCTTGGTGTCTCCTTTCACCCTTCACAGCTAGCATTTGATGTGAAGAAATACAATTCTATATTTCTAAATATCTATACATAATAGTTTCTTTAAAGTTTCTTTAAAGTTGAGACTTCAAACTTTAACTTTGTTTAAACTGTTCTGGACCTGCAGACACCCTGCATTAACACAGAATTTAGCCTTTCGTTACACCGTTTGATATTTACCCACTTCAGTTTAAGATTAATAAAGTAACCTATTTGTCTATCTATCTATCAGTGCGGGATGTATACTGAAACCCGAATATTTATGGACAGTTTTGCAGGCACTTTGTGTTTACTAAAACACGAGAACAGCTATTATACCAACAAAAAACTGCATCCACAATTGTCATGAAGCAACAAACCGTAAGGTAAAATCTGCTGTCACGTTGTAAATGGGGCTACTTCGCGTATTTCATACTGGTGTAACAACAGCACCACAAAACTTGTTAGCATAATATTGGATTATTTAGCACGCTATTACACCGGCACATGTGTGTTGTAACAGACAGAGTGGGTCACGGTGTTGTTAAATCACAAATAAAAGCTAACAACCTCAGCACACGCATTTGAAGCTACAGCAAGTAGCCGCAAGCGAAGCTAACTTAAAGACGACCATAAGGTTAGCTCGACTAATAGCTTCAAATGTGACACTTTGCGCCAATAACGTTAAATGCCTAAAGTTCAAGACGACCTGCACACACTAACTGACCTACAAGGACTAGCAACATTTTTTAAATGTAGTTTGGCAATAACATGAGCTCAGCCAATGTGTATGTATATGTGAGAGAGATGTTAGCATTCGCGGGGCTAACTAGCAGTCGATGTCCTTTCATTGCATCTCACCAATGCCAGTTGTTGACATTAGTCGCGTCGGCTCTCTCCTCTACGATCCAGCGAGGGTCCCCTTCTCCCCACTTAGCCATTTTAACTGCCTGGTAAATGCTGATTAAAAAGTTATACAGTGTAAAGGTTCCTACAGAGAGCAGGCTGTGTTGCCGGCGACTGTCCCGGTGCACGTTGTTTCTAGAAGCCTCTGGCTGCTGCTGCCTTTCTAAGGCGGTGCTCCTGTTAAAAGTCGCCGTGCGCGGAGAATGCTGGAAACGGAACCTTGTGGAAGGAAGTGAAAATGTCCCCCTCCTTTCCGAAGACTAGTTCCGCATCAAAAAGGAAGTCTTATTGCAAATGTATAAACATATTTGCGGGAAATAACTGTAGGTTATTTCGGATAAAATTAAGGATTTAGAATTATTTTAAAGAATGTATTTGTGTGTGTTTGTTTTTCAAGAGAGATCTGGATAGACACACTGAAAATTCACACACACACACACACACACACACACACACACACACACATCTGCATCTTCATCATCAAACATTGAATCTAGGAGACATCTTGTTTCGACCGCTCTAAGCAGTAAGCTCGTCCCAAGTATTCTTTTTCAATTTAATATATTGTATATCTGCAGTGAGAGTTTGTCATGGCCCTGGATGCACAGGCTGCTGGTTTCCAATGCTCACCCTCAGTCTGTACAGGAGAACGGCACCAATATGTATTTTGAGGTGCCAGTTGATAATTTGTGTGGTCATAAAATGTCAACACAAGTTCAGTTGCAGTACTTCCAGTAATGGTGAGACTATAGCACCAATCATCTGTACCCCTTTTGAATGTCTGCCACCTATTTCACATTATATATTTTTTTATATTAAATGGCATTGTAAATAACTGAATTGTTGTTAAGACAAACATAAAGGTGCAAAATGAACGAATGAATGACCAAATTTACAGTTTATTATTTTCATGTTTTGCCTGTTCATCTGTGATGTGAAAACCAATTTGCACATAGTTGTCGTTGCAATTTAACTTAACTACTCTGACCTTCCTGTTCTCTGTTCTCCCACTACCTATCAACCCAACAGCATAGTCCTAGTCCCTAGCCATCCACCTCCACCTCCTGGTGTGGAGGCCATACAGCTGTTCTGCAGGCGGTTGTGAGTAGTCACTCTGCTTAAATGTGTACACACACACACAACCTTCTGTGGTGTTTGCTTCTAATGAATCTTACCAATGCAGGAAATCACTAACTGAGGGATCCCAGTAGATATTCTGAGAACACAGACTTTAATAACAGTAAAGTTCAGTTCTGTGTGATGAGTGATCTCCAGGACCTCTCTCAACCAAAACGACTTGTCTCATTCTTCTTACTGAACAGGTTTGAACTGTTTCCTTCCTTCATCTTCCAACAGCCAGACCTTGCCGAGCCTGAGAGGAGGTCCAGCAACCAGCTGTCTACCTCTGGCCAACAGCGGAGGAGGAGGAGGAGGAGGAGGTGCAGGCGGTATAGCAGCAACAGCAGGTGAGAAGTTACATGATGATGAGTAGGAGTAACACTTATGGAATTTGTACCTGGTACACCTATCCCATATGTTCATTTCCTCCTACCTTTCCTCATTCTGCAAGGATTCAGACAATGTTCACTCCGTATGTTCTTGAGTTGTAGGAGATTGTTTTTTTGCAATTCCACACAGGGCTTAAAGACTGGTTTTATGGAAAGGTTCTATCCAGATTCCCTTTTCCTAATGTATTCATGTCATTATAGAATGAAATTATTCTTCCTTTATTATAATTAATAATGCTTATTTGAATCATTTATATCTCCTAGTGAGCAGCTGAATGTAAGATGTTTGCTGTTTCTTTTAATTTGTTGTTGTATCATTAGAGTTCAGTCTGAACAATAAGAAGGATCTTCGGTTAGCATTACAGAATAAGGATAAGTCTTCTGTCATTTTTTGTTATATACTGTTCATTAACCAGTTTCAGATTATTATTGTTGATCACCATAATGTCAAATATGGATGGAACATTTCCAAAGGGTGAGAGTTAGGGCAGGTTAGACCCTCTTAAAACTTTCAACTTCTACCACTTGCTCTCCTATGTAATGATAGATTTTCTCCTTTAGTTTATTTCTATATCTCCTTTAAACATCTGTTTTCAAATACAATAAAATATACAATACAAATACATAAAAAGCTCAGGATATCTATTAATATTCGTGTCTCCCATCTTTATATGTACAGTATACACTCACTGGTCACTTCATTAGGTACACTTTTACAATCTAGTGTGTGTGTGTGTGTGTGTGTGAGCTGAGCCAGGCTTTCTGGGTTTCTGCTCCTCCCAAATTCCTGAACACCTGCTGCAGATTATCCAGTCAACGCCACAAGCCCTGGCAGGATAAAGCAGGGCTGAATACATCCAGTCTCTTCCAGATCATCCAGTCAACTCCATCGATGCAGATGCTAAGGCCAGTTTTACTAATCAGTCTGTTCTTTACTCATCTTGGTCTGCCTCTGTGCTTACACCGTGCTCTCTCTGTGCCTCAGGTACACAATTTCATCCCAGTCTCCCTTAGCCGGCCATCTGTCTTCTCCCTGTACTGCAACCTGCCCCACCCTGCCCCATCCGCCATTCCACACTCACCTGCTGGACCAGTGTTCTGGGAACCACCACCACCAATTCTATCCATCTCAGACTTCTTAAAATTTGCAATAAATCTTGTTTTGAACTTTTCATTGTCTAAAGAAATATGTCTTTTATTCATTTCAAACAATCTGATGTGTGTCCACCCACTTTTTCGGATGTTTCACAAAAGTAAAATGTAGCATTCAATAGTTTGATGTTAATATTATATATTCCAAAAATGAAACCAGATAGAAGGATTTGAAATGAAAGTGACCCTCTTTTATCCGAATAAGAGGGAAAAGGAGAAAACAACATGACATATAAAATAATATTACATTTTTTGAACTGGTCCAGTGAGTGAGGTGAAGTTATATCTACGCAAGAGCAGCAGCCTCTCTTGTCCTCCTGCTGCTTCTCTGTTGTCTCCCTGACTCTCAGCGTCCTACCCAGCTCCCCTGGATTGCGCAGGATCAGGTGGAAGTGCGCCCCCTTCTCTGTGCAGATGGTAGGAGACTGATTGCAGGGTGGCAATGGTTTAGAAAGCCCCTGTCTCCTCCAAGATCTTGTGTGGAAGTTTGTCCATCAGCTCCAATGATCTTATAATACGTCCACACCAACAACAGCATTTGTAAATGTTGATCCGTCAATATTTCCAAGTAACGACTGTCCTTGATGGTGTCATCGACACCGTCTGTTACACACATAAAGCATGCCAGCTATTTTTTGTTAAATCTTGTTAAAACAGTGTGACTACATTTACTGTTAAAGGCTCTTAAATGAGAACATAGCATGAGGAGTATGGGGGTTTAAATGAAAACTGTGTTTATGACTTGGTTGTATTGGCAGTCACTACACCCGCCAAAGGAAGCTGTAGCTGTTTTAAAATCAAAATGTATCTATTTAAAAGCTATAATAGCAGCACTGCCAATAATGGGTGCTTAGATAGCATGACAACCATGCACATTGAAGTTATTAATGTGTGAAGCTGTCAGTGCACTCTCAGGTTGTCATTTTTTGTGTGTTTGGTGATATTGTGAGATGTTATTTAGCAGCTTCAGCACTGATCTGAAACATACATTAATCCATGAAAATATAACAGGCCTAATGTGAACTATTCTGAAAGGACTATTCTGTATAATGACGACTCTTATTCTAAGTATTTTGAATATATAATATGCTACTATACTTTTGTAAATTTTACATAAGTATTTTTTGAATACTTTTGGTCGTAAATAAGCTTTTTGCCACTGTAGAATGGAAATGCTTCAGTAAAGTACAATTACAAAATGGGCTTATATACTTTATTGAGTAATTCTATTAAGGTACTTTCTGGCTCTAGGCATTAGTATTTTCACTGAGTACTGAGTTATTATTTATTATTTATTATTTATTACCGCACTACCTCACCAATCTATTTGCACTCCATTGACCAACTTTATTTAACTCCTTGTATATGATTGTACATTTAAATACTATATTTTTGTACATTTGTATTTGCACCGAGTACGGAGAGTGTAATGTTTAACCGGAGTCAAATTCCTTGTATATGTGCACATATACTGGGCCAATAAAGTGATTCTGATTCTGATTCTGATTCTGATACATTTGTTCAAGTACTATACTTGGGTATATATTTTTTAGGTATTTGTGCTTTAGTTAAGTATTTCCATTTATACTTCTTCACACTGTTATCACTACTACTTTTACTTAACTTAAAGACATTAGTACTTCTTTCAGCACTGCTTATAATTATTTAAGTGATATTGTCCCCACCACTAATTTTTGTTTGTTAAATACAAGGCTTCTAACAGAGTATTTCTACACTGTAATCCTATTTTATTCAAATTATTGACTTTTGTACTTCTTTCTATCACTGTATACTTCAGTAGAGGATAGATCATTTCTCCACCACTTATTTTTGTTTAATTTCTGATTTTAAAAATGAAGTATATATATGTGGTATGCTAAATGACATTTGACCTTTAATTTCTCGTTTTCGACGGCAATCAGAGGCTTTCACTTGTTTGTCAAATAAAAGCATCAGTAGGAGAGAATAGCAGGGAGAAATCATTAGGGAGGAATCCCAGGCATATGGCTGGCTTTTGTCGGCTCCCCTCCCCCCTCCCTTCCTTCCCTCCTGCCGTCCGCTCCGCAGCAGCAGCAGGACAGAGGTAGTTCAGTTTTTGAAGCCGTGGCATGAATGATCTCATCTGAACCTGATCTCCGCTTTCCCTGCCGCCGATCCTATGAGCGAGACGGGAGTAAAATAACACAAACACGAGGTGAGTACGGCTGCCCAACCGCCCGGCGATAGTCGTTTTAACCAGGCACCCGGGCGGCGGTTTGTTGTTTTTGGGAACTTAACAGCCCGAGCCGCGGCGAAAACTCTTGTTTTTGGCTAGAAAGGGAGGAAGGACCGCGGAGGATGGGTGGTGGTGGTGGGTGGGCGCTTTTGGCTAATTAGCCTGCTAGCATTCTTTTTTGGTGGGGGGAGTAAGAGGAAATTGCCTAAGAAGGCCGAAGTGAAACAAATGCCAAGCGTTTTGTTGCCCCGCGGAGGCATCGTTTTTCCGTCTCGGTGAACATCTTTAGCCCAGTTAGCCAGCGGCAGCTCGCAACTGAGCTTCGTAGCCTAGCTAGCCGGCTAGCTGTTAGCTACTAGCGCAAAATGGCCTCATTGTCGCTCGGTAGCTCTGATGCCGAAAAGACAAAGCATGCGGCAGTCGCGGCCAGCGGCTCCGAGCCGCTCTTCATAGCTGGCTCTGCCGGCACTGTATCGCCGGCCAAGGGGCCGGCAGCGTTTACAGTATGTTTTTGACGGGGAAATCGGGATATTAATGGCGCCGTATTTGAAGTTTAATTATGAATTTAGTACGGGAACTGGAGAAGTGCTGGGGTTTCAATGTGCAGTGGGGGATGGGTCATGCTAGGAACCATTGACGTAAAGCGAGGCTGCATTTTGTTTGGCTTCTGGTTCCTAGCATAGAACAAGACAAGTGCTCAGTCTAGTATTAATGTTTAACACCAAACACTTTATTTAGCAGTGCTGTCTGACATATGTACTCATATATAACTGTGTAGCAGTACTACTGTCTGACTCAAGTGCTGTTTGCGTAATCTCAACCTGGTTCATTTTTTGCAATTGATTACTCATTTCCTGATATTTGCTAGACATGTTTTTGAACACCACATATGTCAGCATTTTGTCGTTAAATCTTACAAATAAGTTTACTGTTAAGATGATAATAAGCTTTAAGTGAAAATTGTGCTTGGGTTTTATTTTACCCGAATCGATCCTGAGCTCAGTCACTACAATTAAGAATCTATAACCTGATGACATGATGTCGATCTTGCAGGTGCTTGATCACAGTGAACCAGATAAGTCATTTCCAGTTTGATCTGGGTCTTCTTCTCCATAATAAAACGATTATATATATAAAACAAATAATGATCAATATGGTATTCACAATTAACTTAATTCAAGTAAAATCTTTTTTTGAGATTTAACCCCAAAATGCTGAACTATAGGGTGTTCAAAAAACATCTTCTTCGACATGCCTGTAAAAGAAAAACAATTGTCATGTCCAAAACTGTTTTCTCCTCTCTGTGCAGGGTGCTTTCTCTCAGGTTGTAGGTCTTCCTGGTCGCATTTCATTTGCTATTTCAATTTTTACATGTTGTTGTAGAGAGATAGTGCTCTCTAGTGTCTCTTATTTAACAGGGGCCAGCACACAACGCACTACACAAGGAGACACCACATGTCCATAATTGTTTTCTCACTCTTTGTATTTTAGCTCTCCGGGCACCTTCACGAATGACTTTTTTTTTCCTATTCTGTCCACTGTCAGGAAATGTTATTCCATGCAAGCGAGGACTCAAAGACCTCCAGACTCCATTAGATACACGTCTCTATTTGGTACTGTGACTTCTTAAAATGTGGTGCTGATTTAGTTCATTCATTCATTTGGTCAGTCAGGTGAAGACGGTAGCCGCCATTTAATCTTTCTTTCTCATTTCACGTCAGGTTTTGAGTGGGAAACGAAGCACTGTTACTTTTAGAAAGAGTGTATAATCATCTCCTAATTAATTAGAAATCACTCTTTGAGTTCGTGTTTGACTATAAGTTGATTTAAATGTTAAAGGATGTGGTTTTTTTTCCATCATCCCAGTTTACTTGGCTGTAAAATCTTGCATTACATCCCAGAGTGCACAATGTGTTCATTTTCAAATGCTATATAATTTCCACAGATTATAGGGCCTTAGTTTCGCCTTGCTTCGTCAAATGAAGTTTTAAAGAAAAATAAATGTCTGCCTTGTTGGTTTGCAGATGAATTGTAACAATAACTGCAGTGTGTAGTGCACTTGGTTTCCACAGAAACACGGGCAGTTTCTGTTAAACGTATGTGTTTATTTCTATTTTGTAAACCCTAATGCTGTGCTTTGGAGTCCAACATGTATGATTTTTTTTATTGTACCCTTGGTTTCTACTTTTTGTGCTTGTGTTTATAAGAAAAATGTGTCACCAATAGAAATTTGAAGCAAGCAGAATCCTTCACTGAAATGCCCTGCCCACAGGTCTTGCACAGAGGAGACACAGCCGGACACTGCACACTTATTTTTCTGTCTGATGGAAAATTAAATGCCACAGGCTGCTGTTCAGAGCTCAGTCTCCTGTTTACTTGCATCCCATTTGTTTAGGGGAGTCACAGGGCCTGTAATGTTAGCGGGAGCGTTGTTTTTGTTCCTGTAAGACATCTGTGTATTCGCAGTGGTGTGTAATAAGGAAGTTGACTCTGCTTTTCTTCCCCTCCTCAGTGAAGAGAAAGCGAAAATCTTGTTCTACTAGTTTTTGAAGCGTGTGTGTGTGTGTAGACCTGGAAACCTGATATCACTTGTAAATATTAGCGGCTCATGGCGGTATACTGTATTGTGAATATTGTGAATGCTATAATTTTTTCATATTCTTATCACTTTTACCCCTTAAACGCACCTTGATTTGATTGATTAGGATATCTTTTTGATTTTCTTGATCACAGGTGGCAGTGGGAAAGAATATAAGTGCACCGATCATGTAACTTGAGTGCTGTTTTTGTTTTCTGACAAAAGGTCTCTCTAGTCTGTGCTTACTTTGATGCAGCGTACGCATTTAGTTGGTAACCATGCTATTTTCGGTGGCTCAGCGGTCTGTTAAAAGTGTGGTTGTTCCGCCCAGCAGGAGTCTTGCCTCAGACTGGCCTAAAATGGGCAGAAATGGTGCTGAACAAAAGCTGCTTGTCGCTCGTACAAAAGTACTTGAAGCGTTGCAGCCGGGACCAAGCTGCATTGCTATTGCCTGTGCCTCTCAACAGGAAAGGTATAGCAAACTTTAAGAAAAAAACAACTACAACAAACAATTTACTGTTTACTGTAGTCCACAAAGAGTTAAAACCTATAGAGTTTATTGATAAAGTCACAGCTGCTATTCAGCAGATTGTAGCGCTAGCTCCCTCACGTCCACACGCAGATATTACACCACATAGCCTCATTACAACCCACGTTGACATAATTAATTACATGTCACTTATTCTCTTCATCATGACCCTAGCTAGTGAAATTCAGAACAGTAGGCATTTTTGTGTGTTTATTAGTGTGATAAATTTGTTGATGCTCAGATAAGTGTGTTGCTGCTGTGTGTCTGACTGTGTTTGTCTCCTTACCACCGTCGCAGAGAGACAACATGTTCCCGAAGGGCACCAAGCGCAAGTTCTCAGACTCCGGGGAGGAGCCGGTCTCCAGCGGCGACCAGGGCCAGGCGCCGTCGTCTGCGGCAGCTCGGACGCTGTCCTCCTCTTACAGCCTGCAGCGGCAGTCGCTGCTTGACATGTCGCTGATCAAGCTGCAGCTCTGCCACATGCTGGTGGAGCCCAACCTGTGCCGCTCGGTGCTCATCGCCAACACGGTGCGGCAGATCCAGGAGGAAATGACCCAGGACGGCACCTGGCAGATCATGACCCAGGCCCTGGCAGCTGCTCAGTGTCCCGCCGACCGCTTGGTGGCCAGTGAGGTGCTGTGCCGGCAAACGGACGCAGCAGCTCAGGCCGGCCAGAGCCCCAAACCCTTCTCGGTGGTCGGTCTGGAGGAAGGCTACCACTCTGAGGAGGTGGTGATGGAGGCAGATGTGGAGACAGAGGTCACCATGTCCACCTTGTCGCCCGTCTCCCCCCAGCTGTCCTCTGCTTCTTACCTGGCGGGACCCTTTGGCATGGCGCCCTGCTGGGAGGAGGAAGAGGAAGACGGGGAGTGCGAGGAGGATGAAGAGGAGGACAGCGAAGAGTGTGTGTCGGAGGGGGAGGAGGGAGAGCGGGACCACCTGAGCGCAGACTCCAGGACAGGGGAGCAGGTTTTTGGGACTTTTGAGATCAAGCACCCGGCGCCGCCCCCCGACCCGGCGCTCGAGGAACTGTTTTCAGACGTGGACCCGTCCTACTATGACCTTGACACGGTGCTGACAGGCATGCAGAGCTCCCCCAAGATGGGGCCTTACGATCTGCTGGAGAGCCTGTCCTCTCACGGGCCGACGGCCCTGAGCTCCAGCGCGAGCTGCAGGTCAGACCTGAACGAACTGGACCACATCATGGAGATCATAGTGGGATCCTGAAACTCAGAACATTCCTCTGGCCTGTACTGATCCCACAGTACTGACTCTTTCCAGACTATGCACAGTACCTGTGCATGTTCTGTATGTGGTGTTGTCACACATGGAAATTGTTGAAGGTTTTGGGACAAGGTGGGAAATTAACAGCAAGCCAAGTAGAGTTTGGGATCAGCTGTTAGAGATGTAGTTAGTCTCCTCTAACAGCCACTTAGACGAGTCGGCAGCTGCGGTTTGGACCTTCATCTTTTACTAAAAAAAAAAAAAAAAAAGGAATTGGCATTTAAAGTAGCAAGGGCAAAAATCAATACGTTTGGAGATTCACAAGGCGCCCTGGCCTGTGGGCAAAAACAGTTAGTTTCCTACTTTGCTGATAAAATCCAAAACTCGACAATATCTGTGAGAAGGCGAAGATAATTACCTATACCATGATGCATTCTTATTTACGTACTTTTCCATGTTTACGTCTGTCATTTGCTCTGTCATACTAGCTCCTTCTGGTCGTACTCTCCGTCATTTTGTCCATTTCTATTTATTGTTACATGGACTGAGGAACAATTCGTCACACTACACACATCAGAATCCAGAACAAATTGTAAATCCAAATCTATGAATCAATGCATATTTTCCTAAAGATTTGAGCAATTATGAATGGAATATATGTATATGTACGTATGTGTATATAGAAATATATTTTTTGCATTATACAGCTGGGGGATTTTGCAAGTATCATTTGATATTATTATTATTATTTTTCCCTCCAATGCGATTTTTAAAATTTTAATGTAGCCAGACTCGAGACAGTGTCTTCCCATGGTTTGGTATATAACAAGTCGACTGTAACAGGTGTCAAGGTTGGCATCGTCACACTTTATAGGCGCTGTTCTTTTATTTTTCTCTAAAGCTTTACGTGGGACAGGGAAATTACTGCTCGCCTCCAACCAAACGCTGGTTAAGAGTTGTCTGTTTCTGGTAAGTTTACCGCAGCCAGCGGACACATTAAAGTAAGTTCCCTGCCCTCCTTCTTCACAGATCTAATAACAGTAATAATAATAGCAGCTTTTTTTCCTGAAGCATTTGGAGAAACCCCGGGGTGATAACTGCATCAAGAAGCCATATTTCTTTCTCTCATTTGTTCGAACTACAAATGAAGAATTCTGTGTGTTAACCCATCTAATTTATTGTTTTATTTATTGTATTTATTATATCTAGGTACAGACATGCCATATTGACTTCATTGGCCCAATGAAATTATATATACCCAAATTTTGCCCTCGGTTTTGAATGCAGTACCTATTTATTCCTCGCATTTTTTAATCATTATTATAAGTAATAATAACCGGGTTACTATTCAAATCACTATGCAGCTCTGTCATACATGTTTCAAAATGATTGTATACGACTCAAATGTCCTTTAATTCCTTTATGCAAACAGTTGCCTTTCTCCTAAAGATGTGGAAAATCAAATGCATTTTTTTCAAAAAATTGTTCCTTATCGTGATGAAGAGATTAACTCAGGCAAACAAAATGTATTGACTTAAATACAGTATTACGACACGCTTAATACCTTACCGCAACACTCCTGAAGGATGTCACTCTGGTCTGAATGGGAGCTAGAACTTCAAAGAGTAATTACCGTTGTAAAATGTATGCATTTTTTATATTCAGGAAAAAAAACATTGTAGCATCTTTGTAAATATTTTTTATAATAAAAGGTGCAACTATTGATTGTGTGGTGTGGATTGAATCACTTATTTTACTTTCACTTTAATCTTATGTTTGATTTATTTAGTTTTACTGCTGTTACCATACAGTGTTATTGACCTTTAGAGTTGCATAAGCATAAAGAACTTTGCTTGTAATATACAGTATGTATTTCTTTTTGTCGGCAATACCTGAAAAGTTGTTTAGTTGTCCTCATTACTTTGCACTGTACCTACCCTGTAGCACTCAGGTCTGTCCATTCATCTCATTCAGAGCAACAGATGACTCTGATTACAGTAATTAATCTATATGTGCCAGTACACACCAAAGTGTCTGTACCCTACAAAATGGTGATTTGGTGACTCACTTAGCCATTCACACTTTCACTTAACAAAAATGCCAAAGATACCTATGTGATGCCTTTAAAGCAGTGTTTGGACTTGTCTTGCATCAAATATTCTTAAACAAAGGCTGGAATTAACAATTGAGTGGGACAGTCAGTTGTGAAGCATGCAGGACCAGTTGTCATGCATGCCAAAACTTGTCCTTGGAATATTTAGCAAAACCTTGAAGGACTTTTAGAACCTTGCATATTGCTACAGTAGCCACTGAGTGTTTATGTATATATTATATATGTAGATTTTCTTCTGCGGCAAAGTAAAAATGTTGAAAATGAATTTGATGTGGTCTTGCTGCAGTGGGACCTTTGTCCTCACATGCTCTCACATGCTGACATTGGACAGTGAGATTTTGCGCTGGATATGCAGTTACAATGGATTCAACAGAAGCTGTCTGCAGCTACATGCACACAGCTAACCTCTTCACAGTGGGATCACACTAAACCCCATTTTAAATGTCCCATTAATCCTGAATGCCACTATTCAGGCCACTGAAGACAGACTTTTCATCTTCTCAAATATGTCACAACTGAATAAATTTCTCATAAAGTCAGAAAGAAGAAGAAGAGAAAAATTGTAGCTTACTCTGCATGCTGGCCTACTGCCCAGTCTTGGTTAGCCTATAGTTAAAGATTAATGGCCTCATGGTGAGTCAGCAAAAAGGCAGCCGGAGGAAAAACCAAGTCATCGCAGAAAGAGACTATAGTGTCTTGAAAAGCAGCAGCAGAGAATACGCACAGTAAATGTGATGCACTGGAAATGCAAAGTTTATGCCATGTGATGATAAGGGGCATGTTTCTTCTTAACCTCTCACATGTCTGGAAGCAATTACGCTGACCTTCAATACAATACATAATATACTGCATGCATAATGTGTCAGAAGACTGGCCCTCTTTTAAAAACGTGAGTTCAAGCTTGATATATACTAACAGGCTACTAGTCCCAAGCTGCCTTCAGGTGCTTCCAATGATCCTGATATATGGAGTCATGGTAACCAAGGTAACCATCTGTCACATTGAAATAACGCAATGTTGTTGGGAATAATAACTAAAATCAACCCGGCATCTAATTAAATTATGTTTTCCAAGAGGAATGAATTTTTATTTTAAAAATTATAATAAAAACAAAACAGCAAAAAATAAAACAATTTACAACTACAAACTAAACCCTTAGAATATTTGGTCTTCTCTCCTCTCTTTTTCTGTATTTTATTAACCTGTTGACGTGTGAAGAGCGCACAACCATCACATCAGCATTTTCTTTTTTACAGAGGATTTTTTAGAGGCCATCTAGCACTGTCACCATAAAATGCAGGACTGGAGACAACAAATACAGTACTTCCGAAAAGTCGAATGTTTACGTTCTGTTCCGAATAAAAGCGAAAAATAAGACTCATAAGAGTGCGATTGTGACAGGTTCAGGGGTAGCGGTGGAAAAAAAACGTGAATGTAACATTTCCTTATTTGGTGTTTGCGCTCTCGTCTTTCCGGCCACATCCTCCTCCTTCCTTTCTGAGTCATGTGCCTCTTTAAAGCGATGCATTCAGGTGCTCACAGCGATGTTTGATTTTGTTCTAACCCTAGCTCTGAACATTTTTGAGGATTTCTACGAATTCCACCTGTTACGCACATGACAACTTAACACATTTTCTCAGTTATTTTGCAAAACTGAGAAATCCTGTTCTAGATCACAATTCCAATCTTTGTCCACACTACATTTTCTTATTATCGGGTATCATAAACCACAACAGTTAACTCTAAGGCCTATGATATTAATAGGTTTAATCCATATTATAATTTTTCAGTTGCTTTCTCTTATCAGCCCATTTTCTGATGCTTTATATCTCTACTTTATAATGTTTAAGAGGGAAAATTTGTACTTTTAATTCCACTACATTTAATCATATTACATACAAAACATAATCAGTTTACATTTATGGTATATATTGTATACTATATGATGTCTTGTTATAGCTTAAAGTACACAATAAAGTAATTTAAATAAGCTGTCCAAGCTACATTAAAATACTTCTTATGTGTTAATGAGTTAGTAGCAAAAACATTGACAGGGCCATTTTGCTGTATAATGATTCTACTTTTAATGATTGTAATATGTTGGCCATATTTCGCTAATAATACTTTATGTCTAAGTTTAATTGTGGTTGTGTTACTTTTATTTGGTAAAAAATTAAAATATTTCTTTTACCACAGTTGAGCGCGATAGTGGTTTTTGTCAGAAGTGGAAATAGTACCAGGATCCTTCACTCAAATAAAAGTACCAATGTAACAATGTAATAATGCCTTACCAGTACACATTCTTGAGTATTGTCATTCAATTCATTTTAGGTATAAAAGTACTTGTTTTTCAGGAAATCTAACTGCCATTTACAGTAGAGATAGATAGATAGATAGATGGATAGATTTTTGGATGTTGGTCAGAATAAAAGTATCCATCTGAATATGTAACTTTGGGCTTCAGGGATTCCCTCCTACATTCAAAATTTTCATATACTGAACAGCCATCTAGTTAATGAGAAAATTATTGAGCCCTACAGTAGTCATATGACAGATTAATTCCACTTTATCTGATTTAATGATGGGGCCATGAGATGGACGATCTATCATAAATCCAATAATTTTTAATTATTAGGTTTTTGGGGTCCCTAGAGGGGGCCCACCTTGTCCGTTTGGTTGGTAAGCCAGCCTCGGCTACACACCTCGATCATATCGACCACTTTGCGCAGCTCACGTGTGCACCCCGACACGGGTGGTAATTTTTTTACCAGCCGTACATGAAGGCAGCTGCAGCTCTGGTCGGAACAGACGCCCGCACATTCGCTGCCCCGTGAGTGACGGGGGCGGAGGCATGAGCAGCGGCAGATTCCACCAATCACAGGCGGCCCCTGAGCTCCGGCAGCGCATCCCCCCTCGCTGCTGTGGACGGACTGACTGTACATTCCTCATACTCCGAGGCTCGATAGCGGAGGAACGCGGCGACGAAACGACACCAGCCGAAATACGACGCATTTCCAAACCTCATGACACTTTCCAAGGACACGTAAGGTTGTTTTTTTTATTTAGTTTACCTCTTTACCAAAATTATTATTCTCTTAAATTTTCCCCCTTAAACTTGGTTTTAAACGGGGATTGTCTTTCCCTACAGAGTCAGGGGACCGTTAAGGGGTTGCTGTTCTTGGGGGGCTTGGGTAGGAAATAAGTAAGAAAGAGAGTTGTGAAATGATTCTCTCTCTATTTTTTGTACAAGTTTAAAATGAGCACACGGTAGGAGTAAGTTTTGGATCCTATATTTTACTTTATTGCCATATCAAATCAGATGGAAAAGCTTTAAACTCCTCAGATGAGGGTCAAACTCATCTATTGGGGTTCACATGGTGTGTACCCTATTTATTATTAGGGGAAAAATGCGAGACAAGTGTTCTGTTGGTAACTAATCAACTTCTGTATGGACGAGTGTCCCAACCTACAGGGGTGTGTGAGTGAGTCACAACAGTTAAAATGGGAGAAAAAAAAAGCCACACATCCACCATGTTCATTTGTCTGAATTTGGATTTTTTTTTTGATGATAATTCTTTTTTGGAGCTGAATCGAAAGTAGTAAACGGGGAAAAGGAAAGTAGCCATGTTTGCAAGGTTAATGGCTCTTACATAAACATCCAGCAAGGAATACATGGCAGCACAGCCTGATGTTATCCCACATGTGTCTCAGTGTTACCCAAAAAGCAGTCACCTGCTCTAAGTCAGCCACTGTTGTCAAAGCAGGTTTCTCCTTTATTGCAGAGTAGAGCAGACAGTAAGTCTCCGGTCACCAGGGACTTCAAACTACAGGTGCTTGTGTCTCTTGGAGCTGAAAGGAATAGTCCATTAGTCAATTAATCCACACGGGGCAATACATGATAAAATCATCACAATAAAACACTTTCACAAATATTATACTCGTAATTTTAAGTACATGCACTTACATACTGTTTATAGTCCATCTAAAAAGTCACATATAGTCAATGAAAAAGTATATTAAAGCTGGAACTAAATATTGTTCTCCTTATTGATTAATCTACTGATTATTTTCTTAGTTAATTAACCAAAAAGTCAGTTTGTCTATAAAGTATCAGATAATAGTGAAAGGAACCACCAACAGTTTCCCAAAGCCAAAGATGATGGAGTGAAATTGCTTGTTTTTGAAATTGACTGTCCAAAACAAAAATATTCACTGTGTTTGAATTTGTCACATTTAAGAAGCTTTAACCAGCAAATGTTTGTTTGAAAAGTCACTAGAACGATTTATAAATGTACAAAATAGTTGTCTTTTTCATTTTTTGTGTTGATGGATGAATGACTGCATACACACAATGAAACAACAAATGAAAGGTTATTTACAAAGAAAGTACATTAACTGATAATGAAAATAACTGTTAGTTGCAGGAATAGTGTCTGACATTTTGTAGAGTTTGAGTGAGCTGATTTTTTTCATAACAGGCAGTAAAATATTTGTTTCCTGCTAATTAAATTCATGAGTCTGTGTTCTTCTGAAAGAGTAGACGACACGACTTTAGACAATTTTACAGTTGGACAAAAAACAACCACTGAACCCTTGTGGTACTTTACATCAGTCTTCAAAATACACACTCACCAAACACATTGTACTCAATCACATTATAACGATGAATGAATGAATGAATTATAATGGATGAACTCTTTATCCATCGATCAAGGTCGATGTTGGGTCGTGGAGTGAAGCGAAAGTGGAGCTGCCTGGAGGAGCTGGAGGCCGAGGTGGTTCCTGCCGCCGTGACGGAGGTGAAGGAGCAGAATGGGGAGGAGGTCAGGGAGGATGAGGGGGGGCTCCCTGTGGGTCCGTCCAAATCCGAAATGAGCCACCTGCAGCAGCGTCAGCTGGTGCTCGGCCTCTGCCTGCAGAAGCTCCAGCGTTACCAGGATGGGATGGAGCTCAGCCTCTGTCGCTCCGTGCTGCTCATCAACACACTCAAGCAGATCCAGGAGGACATGCGGAGCGACGAGGCGGGAACCTGCGGCCGGGACGTACTCCACAGCGGCGCCCACCCTGACTCCCGTCTCCTCAGGGACGACTTCAGGGAGGACATGCCAGTTACGTGTCCCGGGTGTGCAGAGGGTGAGGGGGATGACCTGTCTCTGTCTCCGCTGCTGTTCCCTGAATTTCCCTCTCAGGACACAAACAGCTCGCAGCCCGACCAGCAGAAATCACTGCCCGCCACGACGATCAGTGCTTTTAGTGATGCAGTAAACGCCAAGGGCTACCTCAGCGACCTCGCCCTTGACGACATATTCGAGGACATTGACACATCAATGTATGAGACTTCGGACCCACCTTCTGCCTGGCCATCAGGCTCCCTGTGGCCCGTCAGCGTGTCGCTTTGGGCGGAAGAGGACGTGAAAATGCGCTCTCCCAGCCACGGCTCACCTGGGAGTCTCCAGTCGTGTCTAATGGACTTGAATGAGCTGGACCACATCATGGAGATTCTAGTGAAATCCTGATCAGAGACAAACTCATGAACAACTGAACCAGTCTTGGTTAATTGAGGATCCACAATCTGGTTGCAGCTACACTGACCGAGGACGCTGACAGCAGAGACGGAGGACTAAGGCTGATCTTTGAACTTTGAACGTGACCTTGGATACTTAAAAGCTTCATCTGACATTTTGGTTGAAAACCTCATTTAAACTTCAGCTACCCTTAGGTGGATTAAAACACTCCTTCTTGAGCATGTGGCTCATTTATAAGGAACCACCTAGCAGCTACAGTTATGTACACGAGCTGGTGCATCAGATTAGACACAGAACATTCATTGTATTAGATAAAGGATCTAATTTAAAATGCCTCATGATTTAAGGAAAACATCCACATTGAGACACCTCTGCACTGTTTGTGGTTATCACAGCTGGGGAAAACAAACCAAACATACTGTAGGTGATGTAAAGGCAAATCTAAAGCAGCAACAATCAGTTGACTAATTGTGTAGTCGATTGACTGAAAATTAATTGTTGATTATTGATTAATTATTTAAGTTTTAAAGTGAGAGAACTTGCTGCTTTTGTGGAATGAATAATCAGTTATTTAAGAAAGTAGCTGGCAGATTAATGAATGCAAATGCTGGTTACTTTCAGCTTCGACCACTCAGATAAAACTGCATACGGTCAACATGGGAAAGAGAGAGCAGTGTCTCGCAGACAGTGGAAACAGATCAGGCAGCTTTTGGGCTTAAAAGTGATCTGTGAATAATCTGTAGCTACCATAGATAAGGCATGTCTATGCAAAAGTGTATTGCAACACTCTTGAGGGAAGTGTTGCAATGGCCATCACGACTTCAAGCCATGCAGCAGTGCAAGAGTGTCAAAGGTGGATTTTCCTTTAATTCAGCAAAACCGTAAGTGCAGATGGAGCCTTAAATTTCTGAAGTGTTTATGCCACTTTTCTGTCTCCTTTTATTGAGTTTCAGAAAAAGCAGCAGCTCTCTGCAAGAAGGAACCTGAGCTGCCTCGGTTTGTGCGTCACTCAGGCTGTCAGATCAGTCCCGGGTTGATTATTAATTGAAATCCCTTCAATTACTTAAGAGGGTGTGCTTCAGGCAGCCAGGAGGGTAAAGGTCTGGGTTTCCCATTTTCGGCATGGGGACTGAATGTTTTTTTATTGCATTGTGTAGGATCTTTGCATTAGAATCAGCTGGGCTAGTGCAGCAGACTGGGGGTTGGGGACCATCTGCATATCTATATATCTGGTTGATGAAACAGTGAACGCGGCCAATGAATTAGGGGATGCACTAGCCAAAAAGGTGAGCTTGCAAACACCGGGAGAGGGAACGTGTAAAATGTTTAACTCGATGAAATGCCTTTCTCTAATATTATTCTTATTTATGAATGAAAAATCAAACACAAGCTGCAGAAGTGATTATTTACTGCTTTGTACGTATACTGTATCTTTTGGGTGTGAGTATAACTTATCTTTTTAGATTCTTTATGGACAGTCAGTGCCATGTCCTTTGCTTTTGTTGACCCGCTTGCACCATTTTTGCGACACTGAAATGGACAAACCCCTCAGCACCTGTACAAGAGAAATACTCACAAAGACAATGTGAACAGTTATTCCTCATTGGCAGCTTGTATTTACAGTAAATCCAGCGTGACATGAACGCAGCACAAAAATTGAGTTTCAAACAGTAATGTAAACCTTATGTGGTTCTGGCTGAGGAGCTGATTGCTTTCAGCCAACAATCAGTACAACTTCACCATGTCTTTGAATTGTAAATGACAACAGAAGCCTATGTGTTTTTATGGCCTCGATGGTGTGAATTTTTATTTTTCTATGTGTTTCTACCTGAAACTCCAATGTTCTGTCCAGCTGAAGAGATGCAACGAGCGGAAGGTCACGATGAATCAAACGCTCGACCTTCGCTATCTGTGGTTTACTCCTGTTCTACCTCCTGATGTCTGTGTGTTGTCAGTTAACCTGGACACTCCTGTGAGCCATACACTGTCCGTTACTGATGGAAACCGTTTAGTTGTTGTTTATTTCATTGTTGGTTCTTGGCTGAAAATCCAGCTCTACCCTGTTAGACCAAAGTGTAATCCGTCCGCATTTTCATCTCGTGTCTCGGGTCTCCTGTCGACGACGTGCCTTACTACTGAACCTAATTTTCTTTCATGCTGAGGTTGTTTGTGATCAACTGAGCTTGAGCCTCATTGATAAAAAACCCAACAACTGTGGTGGTGCTGGTGGTGGTGTTATGTAAAGCACTCTGAGCCAGAACCGCCATCGTTTCTTCCCTCTTTTTTTTTCTGCGCCCAGTGAACACTGCCGGCATATGAGCTTAATGTATCCTGACAGGCTGACAGTGAACTAGCTGAGGGAGGAGGTGGCAGCGAGGGCCAGAAGGGAAAAATAAGAGGAGGAGGAGGAGGAGGATGTGGAGGAGTGGGGGTGGGTGGGAGGAAGCAGCCTGCGTCACTTGTTCAGTAGGAGGGTTTAAGAGCTTGTTTTGCCCAGACTCAGACCACGGACCAATCACATGAGGTGTACGAGGAGCACACTGCTGCCTCAACAACGACTTGTTTTTGCTCCTGATGGCTCTGCACAGACATTCAGTGTGAATAAGTTGGAATTCAGCCTGTGAAATAAACTACTTCTTTGTTTTTATTTCCACTTCCATAATCTATCAGAGAGGACTGGACATGATGAACAGAAAGCTGCAGTGTTATTAAGGTTATTTATAATTGTATGAAAGTAGAGAGTGTCAGCAGGGTCAATAAAGCACAAGCTGTATGTTGTTGATGCTGGCTGTGATATAAATGTAAGTGAAGAACGGGTTTGCTGGGTAACACGATAATTAAGTATGTAATGTATTTTTTGTGAAATATTTTATAGATTTTATTCAATAATACTCTTAAAATACCTTGACTGAATTGTGTGTCTTTATTTCTTGGAGCAGGCCTCATTACATATCATCAGCCAGGACAATTTATGTGTGTTGCTTTTTGGGTCACAGACACATATATGACATCCAGAAGAAAAACTGATCATGAAACAGATTAGTCATTAGTCAATTAGTCATTCTGCCAACCCTTAAAAACTGTACATCAGCCATGTATTCACAATGAAGTATCTGTCAATACATGACCGGCTGCATATGGTTTATAGTCAGGTACTATTATTGCTCTTTTCACCCTGAGTGCTGCTTCCAAGGCAAACATTTCTCTCAGGCTTCAGCAAAACTCCTGCCTTCCTTCAGCAGCTTAACCCCAACATGACTCATAACACGTTTATCCTACGGTATGTGAATGGTAGAGCTTGTTAACAGGCGGTACACAGCCTGAGAGTCTCAACTGAGGGTAAGAAAGTGACCCGCTCTTTTTTTCAAGCAAGACTGAGACGCCAAATGAAAACCAATAACGCCCTCTAGTGGGTATTCAAAAGAAAAACAAATGTGTGACGATCATGACGGTGCAAATTCAAAAAAGTATGTCCAGTGGCATTTGTTGTTTGTCGGTGCTGTTGTCTTTCTGCAGCCGCATCGGATGGAGTGCACCTGATCCCTACACAAACACAGTTCCTGTGCCTTTGGGTAAAAATAAGGACTTCAAGTTCTTGCAGTGGGGTAACAGGGTTGCTCAGAGTGTCACTCACTGGAAATGGAAAGTATTGAGCGAGAGGCCTCATGTGTATTTCATGTTTCAACTTCACCTCTACTGCTCTATAGGTCCATACATCCTTTACATAAAAACTGCCAGTACTACACTGGAAAAATACTCAAAGACAGTATTATCAGTCAGTCAGACTTGGGTATTAAAAGCAAATTTTTCACAATACCATTTACTCAAAGTTTGTCATGAATGCTTTTATGTTATACGTGTTCTTAGTTACCTCCACCTGTCAATTCTACTTAACAACAACATGAAGATTCCCATCTGGCTGCTTTAGATTAAATCTAATTAAATGTGACTCCATTATGCCTAGATTTCTTTATCTCTTCACAAATTACTTTATTTCACAGGGCCTGTGCAGATAAACATTGTTACATGGGGAAAGAAATGCAGCAGATGCAATCTGCAGAGGACACTGAACTGAAGCTTATTTACAGCCCGCTGTACTTGGTTAGTCTTTAAATTTGGGGATAAAACAGCTCAACATACAGACAGATAAGACCAGAACAGTCACTGTTCTGCAGCGTATACTGCTTTACTGCATGTCATCCCTCTCTCAGTGCATCTGTGTGGGTCTGATTTCAGCCCAGAGAGTGAGACGTAAGCAGAGTTACAGTAGATGTTGTTGGTGAGAGGCCACTGGAGCTGGAATTCAGGGAGTGGCCACACATGAGGAGGAGCAACACGTGCACTGCTGCACGCAACCACTGCTACTGCTACACACATTTAAACACGTGTACAACCACACCTATCTCTCAACATGTACTTCTGTCTGTCTGCCTGTATCTCTCTCTTTCTCTCTCTCTGTCTCTGTCAGTCTGTCTCTCTCTCTCTCTCTCTCTCTCCCTCTGTCAGTCAGACAGTGTGTCTGTCTGACTCTCTCTCTTTGTGTGTCTGTCAGTCAGTGAGGCAGTCAGTCCATCTGTTTGTTTGCCCGTGCCTCTCTCTATGTCTTTCTGTCTGTCTGCCTGTCCCTGTCTGTGATTAGTCATGGTGGTACTGAAGGTGCGGTGACAGTATAAATGTCGGTCTGCAGTCCAGCAGAGTGCTGCGGTGTGTTGGTCTGGGTTTAATGTTTCTCTGCAGGCAGACATCAGTCCGCTGCGGCGCAGTAAAACCGGCCTTTGGCTCGGAAAGCCTCCGTCTGCCAGGCTGACTCAGCACACACGCTCATAGACCAGACAACCTCTGCTGCAAAAAAAAACCAATGGGATGGAGCGACTGGGCAGAGGGATGGATGGACAGACAGATCCAGCAGCACTTGTCAATGTTTTTGTTTTTGATGTAAAGAGAAACATGTTTTATCATTGTAAATGGTGTGTAATATGTAGAATGGAGCTACGTTTGAGGCTTTTAAAAGCCCAAATCTGCCATGATGTTGGGCAATTCTCCTCAGGGCTCAAAGCTTAAAGGATAGGTTCACATTTTTTCACTTTTCTCCTTTAAATAATAGTCAGGTTGAAGCAGGTTTTCTGTTCATACTGGTCTTAAAAGGATCCCTTCCTAAAATACTTATTATGGCACCTACAGTGGACAAAATCCACATTCCTCATTTTGTGCTCTTTAGGGTGAGATTCCCTCTTTGTGCGTCTGTCTCTCCATTGTAGATAAACATGGAGCAAAGACGGAGGGATTTTGTACAAAAACACAGATATTAACTCAGACAGCTGAAACCTCATAATGATTTCAGAATATTTATATTGTTGGACGGAATGAGGACTGTGAATTTTCTCGCCCTATCACTCACACTGAAAGTGCAACTGAAAGTCGTGATGGTATGAACAGGAAGAATGATTACAGCAAGAAAAAAAAAACCCAGTTCATTGTACTTATGGGCACATGGCCATGTTTCAAGATAGACTGGTGAACCTGTCCATAAAGAGTGAAATCCAAACAAGCCAAAACCCCTCTGTTTTATGTTATACTATAAATTATTGTATACTACACTACACAATTAGGTTGGTATAGTTACAGTATCTACTAGTGACATTATGCAAAGTTGCCCTCGGTAACATTTGTTGCTTATTGTCACTTATTATTTTGTGATTGCCCACATCGAATGTGATGGCTATTTCATTTTCTTTGAAAATGTATTTTATTGTATGAAGAGCTCTAATATCTTAAAGCACTGCTACAGGCTTTTCTCCTCCAGGTGTAATTGGTGAGAAAAAAATACAGACATCAAACTGGCCAGTCTTGAAAATACGGTTCAACAACAGAAGAATCTATCTTAGGCTATAAAACTCAAAGGTTCTATGTTAAGGCAGCGACTAATGATTATTTTCATTATCGATTACTTGTCCAGATAGCTTGATTTGTCCAACCAGTGGCCCAAGAAACACCAAAATGACTGATTTACTGGCACATTTTGTATAAATCAAAGAAAAATAGTTAGTCCTCCAAATTAAAGATTATTCTGTATTTTTGCATGAAAAATGATGACTAAATGATTAACTATCAAACTAAAAACAAATCATCCCAGCAATGTTATCTCATGTTATTAATGTTACTTTATTTATTTCTAAAGAATATATTATTTGCATTTTAAGAATCATCACACCACAACACTAATCCTTATTAGTCCAGCAAAAGAAAGTATTATGTGAGAGTTTAATGAGTCATTGTGATGGGGGATCTAGTCCCAATGTAGGATTCAGTCATTGCAGGTAGTAAGTTTGGGGAAAGGGAAGTCGGATTATTTACATAAGGGATCAGAGGTTGCCAATAATAACCAAATATGGCAATTACCATGTTTGATTACTTGACCTAATACTACTGCGATGACTCTGAAATAAGATTTCCAGTTCTCCCCCAGTTTCAGGTGTGATTACAAGGAGCCTGGAAACATCCGGCACAAGTGTAAACCATATTTGGGTATAGCTTAGTAAGTCTAGAATTCCTATTGTGTGACCTTTGAACTATTTGAATTGTATCAGTTGGAACTTCGCACAAGATGAACAAGATTTTATTTCTTCCAGCACCTGGGACTAAAGGTCATCAGATATGATAGTGTCCCGTTCTAAGGCGTCATATAAAATCTATGCTGCCCTGTCATTTTTTCCATTGCCAGAAGGTTTTTTTTTTTATTTCTCCCTAAAATTCTTGTTTAATTTCTTTTGAAGTAAGTGGTTCTTAAAGGTGCTGCAGAAATAAAGGATACTACCTCAGCTATAACATGGTTTAAATGCTGATACATAACTACACTCAGAAATACGAAATTTTAAGGGCAAAGGATTAAGCAAAATGTCAAAAAGCAGGGAAACAGTGCAAATTAAACTAGAGCTGAACCAGAGACTAAAAATGTACCTGTATGTGACACAGGAATAAAATAAAATATGACTGAAATCTTGTGACTCTGGCGACAGATGTGGAAATGTTTCTGACAGACTGCATGACCTGAAGGAACAAATTCCCTTTTTGTGTGATTATCTGTAAGTGATTTATGAGGCCCCTCCAGACACCATGGAGATTGGAGTGCAGGTCCTGAGATGTGGCCGGAACGCTTGGCATTCATGTAAGAATCACTTTGAACTTGGCATCCTTCATTTTTCACGGGGGAAACAAATTAACTGCTGGTATGTTGTTTTTCCGTGACTGTGCACACTGACTTGACAGTGAGACGGGCAGAGACAGAACATAGGTTATAGTGAGTTGTAGAAAGAATTTCTTGGAAAGGCTGTGACCCCAAGACCACGTGGACTCACTAATTGAAAGGGGAAATAACGGGAAGTTAGCGACCAGACCACTTCCGCAGAAGCGCTGCCAAAACTTTGTTTCTCCCTGAAACTGAGCCTTTTTAAAATAATGCAGTAATACAGATTAAATATGGAGAATTATGGAAGTAATCAGATTTTAGTGAACAAGATTTAGATATTACTATTTTGGCAACACTGACATTTTTGGAGGACATGATGACACATATGGCATAAAAAGGTCATTCTATTTTCAACATTGCTCTGAAAATTTGGACCAATGTAGTATAAGTACCTATGGTGGTAAATCACTGACTATATTAATTTTGAGGTACTTGTACATAAGGGACAGCTATAATGAGCATGATAAAACTTCAACTAATGATTATTTTCAATATTGATGAATCTATCAAAAATGTGATTAATAAAGTAATCTTTTGTATTTAATTTGTCCAACAATAGTAAAAAAAAAAGTTGTTTTTTAAAAAAATCAGGCATCTTCTTCAAATTGCTTGTTTTATCCAACCAAGAGTCCAAAAGTCAAACATATCCACTTTACAATGACACAGAACTGATGGTTTGCAACTTAACTTTCTGTCAATCAACTAATTAAATGTTTGATAAAATATTTCAGCTCTGGATGGGTTTTCCTTTTATTTTAGTTCACCAATGCTGTTTTGGAAAAATGAATTAGTTGTACGGCTGTAAAAAAGTTATATGGGGTTCACATGATGACATTGCTGATGATGGCGATAACCATAATGATGATGTCGATGGTATGTCTTTGCTGGAAACCAACTGAAATCCTTGAAACAAGAGTGACACTGTGCTACATGACAGCGCTGCCTGCACGCTGCAATCTAATTTTCTCCCAAATGAATTATAAATGTGGGTAATTAAAGGCAGAGTAGAAACTATTAGTCATGTCTGCTGCTGCTCCATGTAGATGAGACAAATGCATGAAGCAGATGTGATTTCACTGACATGCATGGGGGTCCATCATGTGGCCATCACATGAGAGGGGGGCAGATTTTTTGACTTGTACGCTGTGATCACCGCACAACGATTTTTGTTGGGACTTTCATTTCAGCTATATTTAATACAAACCCCAGAGAGGGCAACTGAATGCAGCAACTAAACACACACACACACACACACACACACACACACACACCTATACACAGATGCAGTGAAGTTACAAAATTACAAAACAATGTAAAAATCTGATTTCTTTGTGGAACTTCAATTTTCCTTAATTTGATCTTGTTTGTTTCTTTTGCTTTCATCCCTGCAGTCTGCATCCCCTGCACAGAGACTTACTATTTTGTCTCTGTCTTTATCATTTATTTATGTGTTATTTTTTTATTTGTAATTTGTTGATCAGATTCATCATTACAAAAGCGCCTGAAAATGAAGATGATTATAGTTACATAGATTATAATTTACAGGATCATTAAAGGTGACTTCAATCTATTTATTTTCAGGGGGAATTCATGACAGTCTTTGCAGTAGCCGGTGAAACATTTCACTCAAGACCACAAAAGACAACCTGACTTTGGCACTTGAAAGTGAAGGGGATCACCACCAGTCATAAATCATTTGGGAACCATGAATTTCTGAATGCGTAATCATGGAAAATGATCCTAAACCTGTTTAGATATTTTATTCCTGGACCAAAGTAGTGGACTGACAGACCTGGAGCCTTGTGTCTGGTGACATACAGTGAGTGTTGTGGTAAAATTACACTACATTTGTTGAAAACATTTCTATGAAATTGTTGTTTAAATTCATGCTTATCTTAAAATCATAAAATCAGCCAATCAGCTTGATAATGAAAAGCAATGAGAGGATAAATCCAGTCATAGTTCCTCTTTCCTGCACGTCTGTCTGAAGTTTCATGATTGCTTTTCTTTCAGTTTTCTTGGAGGCAGAAAAAAGGTATTATAAGTAAGAAGGCCTCAGTCACTGTTAGGTTGGTTGAAAGTTTTCCCCATCAGAGCAGTTGACCGTTGCAGACCGAGTAGAGTACCGCTCTGTTGTGAGCAGCTCTTGCATTATGTAACTGATGGTCAGCGGAAGTTCAGGGAAGGATTTTGTGTGGAACCAGCACATAACATGTTCATGTTCAGTTCAATATTCCACCCATCAGTCATTAACAGCTTTTTGAAAAAGCCAGAGACTGTCAAAACCCAGATTATGACACTAAAAGTAACAGACTAAACACTGGTCTGGTGTCAAGTACAATATTAAAATGTTGCTGAGTCACCGGAGCATGAACCCGAACAATAAAAACATCTCAAGTATTTTATTTATCTATGGGAATTACTTTACTTTAGTGTTTTTTTTAATGCCCTGTTTCACAACCACACCACACCATGTTGCTCTGATCAACACTACCTGATGCTCAGTTGCTGACAGAGCTAAAAAAAAAGAAAGAAGGAAAATGTAACTTTACCTGTGTGTGCAGAGATTCGAGGCAGCAACTTTCCAGCCTCCAGTCCACTTCAGCTGAAAAAAACATGAGGGAAAATACAGTAAGTATAATTTTAATTACTGGATCAAAGTGTCATGAACTAATAATGTATAATTAACCACTATTAAATTACACCTAATAACATAAGAAAACAGAGTGTGACAACATATGGCCTCTGGCGAACTCAAATGATCTCACTTATCATGGTTGCCCTCAAATTGTCCCCATTCTGATCACATTTGATTTTCTGTGAGGGACAACACGGACACAGCCGCGTGATAAACATTTACACGGAGTGAGAAGCAAATCCATTTATTTATGAATAACCACAGCTCAGATGATGTCAAGTCAAAGCATGTCACTGCCACATTCTCAACATGCCTCTTCTGTCCACTTCTGTTAACTTTTCATGTGCGTGGGGAATGAGATTACGCTGCATGCATGAAGACATAATTCATTCCCAACACCGCTGAGTGGAACGTGTGACCAGCGGAGATATTTACTGTGTAGCTGTGTCCCTCTTACATAACGCACTACTACTGGCATTTCCACAGAGCTGATTGCGGTTTAGTTTGGTAAACACACAACACAACAAGGAAACAATGACAAGATAAAAACACATAACAATCTCAAACTACTTGTTCCTGAGAGTGGGCTTCATAAACAGTGGCACTATTTTCTCACTGGGCTCAAAGGGAGGAGATTGTTACAGCATAATGAAAACACATCAGACAGTTTAACTACAGGTATCACAAGGTAGCCTGTCTCCAAAATAGTTCATATAAATCTAAAGAAAAAAAAAAAGCAAAAAACAGTGTCACCCACATGACCAAATCAAAGCCTTGTTAATCAGTGAATGTGATGCTGTGAATGAATTTCTCCATCTTTGCTCAAGTAATTTCTTCACAAATGACGTTTCACAAGAAATTTACACTTTTGAGAACAGATGGATGCTGCACAACATGGTGTGGTCCTACAGAATCAGTACAGAATCCAAACAAATGAGATGTCCTTTTTCCTTTTGGTGTTTTTTTTTATATTATGCTTTCTAGTTGCGTCAGTTAAGGTTAAACAGCAGACTGAAAGTTCAAAATATACATCAGTAGCTCTGTGGGGCTATACCATCTGTATTCACATGTTTATTTGTATAGCAGGTGTTATTTTTGATCACGTTCACCATCTCAGTTTACATCACAATACAAAGTACAGTTGGTGGGCAAATGAATATTTCTGGTCATAAAAAACAAAGTATTGGAAAAATTTAAATGCTCAATTTAATGATGGTGCTGCCAGAAATGTCAGGGAATAACCAAACTGTCACAGTTTCTACACAAAAGGGGGAACATGAATGTCTGTGCCACATTTCATGGCGATCTGTCCAATAGTTGTATCGAGACAATTCACGAAAACCCACAAATGCCAACCTCATGGTGGCGCTAGAGGAAAAGCCAGGTAATCTGTGCACTAGTTGTTCAGATATCTATATCTGGACCAAACTGACTTAATAAAGATCTGTCTGAGAAGATACTTTATGAAGTCTTTGGTGTGTGTGTCTGCACCCATGTTTTGTGTGTCAGCACCATGTGAAGCTGGCAGATCTTAGGAATCATCAGGTTTGCTTCTCACAGTCATCAGGTCAGATTTCCCTGGGAACTGAAGAGCACTGAAAACGTCTCACCAAGCCATTTCACTGTAGGTTAACTATGATAAATCCATCAGCACTGCTTCAAAACAAGAAAAAGAATCTCTTAGTAGTCAAGTCAGCTTGATGCAGCTGCACATTTACTGCAGACATTCTATTTTTGATGCAAATAGTTACTCTACTTTATTGATTGATGTAAATACTTGTTACAGTGCTTAAACGTCATCCACTTTAAAGAAGGGCATGTAATCAGCATTTTTATGTTAACGTTTGATGAAATGGGGGTTCTGCTGCTGTCATCAGTAGCAGAACAGCTAGCCTCCTCCCAACTGTTGCCAGATTAAAAACAAAACAAACACTGATACTTTGGGGCCTGACTGTTGGTGTCTATCCAAATTTAACTGTTTTATGGGGAAATCTTTATTATAGAGAATGTTGGAAATCTTTAACTTTACTTAGCTAATAAGATGTAAACCTCGATGTACACTAGGAAGCATCAACAGTACACCATATGATGGATTAAAAATAAAAAAAAAATAATAATTGGACCTGCACTGAAAGCCACTCCTCTTTGCTTTGTTGGTTTGCACAGTAATATTTGCACTTACTTTACACATACTTTAAGTCGGTGTGACTGTTAGTCTCCACCGAATAATATAGAGCCCTTTGAATGACCAGAGCAACAGAACAAAAAGGCTGCGATTCCCACACTATTTTCCCATTGTAGATATGAACACCATGGGGGTCAGGGTTGCATTCCATTCATTTGCCATTCATTCAGATTCCAACACTCCCTTTTGGCTCTGTTTCTGGCCTCTACCAAATCCCGAGGGAAATATCAGGCTCTTTAGCTGCTAAATACTGAGCAGGTAGGGGACAGTTGACATTTAGAGCTTCTTTTCTCACAGCCAAAATAAACACTCTGAGAATGGTGGGAGTGAACAAGAAGAGTAAGGTTGTGTGTCTGACAGATGAAGAGCTGAAACTCTAATAATTCTCCACAGGTTTACCACTACAAGTGACCTCAGCGTTATTGGTTGCAGCTGCTTTGAGGGTGACTTTGGGTGTTCACATTCACACTGGGAGAACAATGGGAATACAGGCCCTTTTTACCCACTGATGGTGTGCAAAGGTTCACCCACCTATACTTACTTAAAATATGTGTAATGCTAACAGTCTAATGCCACACAAAAATGACTGTGCATACCAATATAGTGAAGAGGAGCAGTTCCAGTACAGGCCCAGCTATTTATAGTCAAGTTTGTAACTGATCTTTTTTATGGTGTAATGCTGATGTTTTCTAGATGGTGATAGGGGTCTTCATACTTGGGCTCAGTGACATTCTCACTCAAAAAGATGATTTGATCATTAAATTGACAGAGTAAATTAAAAGTGTGTGATTTTGATCTCCTGTCTGTGGGGACATACTCTATTTACTGTATGATAAGAGGTCACTGCATGATCATTTGAATCGGTCACTAATCGCCACAGCTGTTAATGCAGATTCATGTCCAATGCCTGGACAGGACCCAGATAACATCACGCCTTTACAGAACATTCCTGGAAAATGTTTAAAAGAACACTGTGAAACTGTGACTTATTTTAGAACTTTGACTGTAACATATGCATCCTAAAACAGAAATGATATTGATTAGCATCTGCTGAACAGACCATGGACTGAGAAGTCTACATGTACAGTATACATTTGCTGTGCTGTTCATCATGATAATTTGCAGTCATACAGACAGTTTTATGCACAAGCTTGCATGTGTACACACACTATCAGACTTTTGATACTGATGCCCACATTGTTCTGACTCATGTCTTTTTTGTTCTTCTACCATATGTAACATGCTTTCTGATAAATGCTTCAAAAATCAAACAGCACTTATAAGATCTGAAAATGAACAAAAAGACGTAGTGTTTGGCCCAAGCGGCAAAGAAGAATGCACTTGTTCGGCTTGTGGTGAATATTTTGCCCTCCCTCTCTTCGGCCAGGAATTGATTAATGTTCTTTTGAACTTGAGCCAAAACTAAATGCTGTGTCACTTTGGCTGCCCATAGCCAAGAAGAAAAAAAAAAAAAAAAATCAAAGAGATTGTCTCATCTGTCTGAATTTGCCCTGATTTGAATGCAGATTAGGAGAAAGAACATTTAGAAAATCAAAAAATTAATTCATACAATTAGCTGCATTAGTTCAAACTAAGTGTGATTGTGATTAAATAACTGTAACGATTCCCTCACATTGTTAATAATTGCTCATTTTCTTTTATCAGATTGTATTGCAGCATAACTGGGAAGTAACTGTACATCAGCAAAGCAGAGCTGGAGAGCGTGCCTTAAAATATCCTGGTACCCAATATCCTGATACCTGATAATATTATTTTTGCCCTGCTGTGGTGGACACACACCCATACTGAATATCAAACACTGAAGGAACATTTTGGTGATACTGCTGCGCTGTGTTTTTTACACGCTTTGCTGTTGCCTTTCAGTCGTTTTGTAAAGATGTGTAAAACATGCACAGTGCAGGAAAAACACAAACATATTTGAGACAGGTCTGGATAATGCAAGCTGATACCTGTGTTTCCTGTCACCACAGTGCCGCCTTGCATTTCTGTCTGCAGTATCGATCTGAGTGCTCGGTCCAACGTTTCTAATGCACCGCTAGCTTCACTCTCAGATCCAAAAATCACTTAGCACTGATGCTCAAACACAACAGCACCCTGACAAGGGATGAGTGCCACGATGATTCGCTCAGATTTACGGTATATTGGCCAACAGGGCAGGGAAAACGTCCAAATAGATTTTATCATAAAACCTGATGCTGATAGGGAGGGATCTGTACAAAATTTTAATGGCATGTCTTTCTGTGAAGCAATAGCAAGGACAAGCCTGTCACATCACCTGTTAAAGGAATAATCCACCATATATTAATATAACACTACTATAAATCTATGCCATTAAACCCTGAGTTTCTACCTCTTTCTGTTGCCTGGCATATATAATTCATGTACTGATAGGGTTGTAACCACCAATAATTTTCCATCATCAATTCATCTGAAGGTTGATGGTCAGATAATGGTTAAAAAAGAATTCCTAAATTTTGGAAATATTCAACTTTTTAAAAAATTCATTAATTGTTGTCAGTTAATAAATGATTTTAGCACAATACAAATTAGTTAAAAGTTCAAAAGTTGATCTAAGAGTCTCTAGTCTCTTAAGAGAGATGGGAGTGGATTTTTGGTCAGAGGTTCTAAACTTCGGCAGCTTTATTGCTCTCAGGTTTATTCCTCCTGAGTTTGCAACATTAGCATCTATAATTCATAATGCAGCATTTTTCAGCCACTGTCTTGGTTCTTTGCCATCTGACACAAACTCTACTAGTGTTTTTCATGTGGTTGCAGTGTCTCAAACTGTGGATTAATAAACTGATTCTATCTGCAATGACAGAAATGTGACTGGAATCAATATTCCAAGGAGAATGACACATGATGTGCTGTACTTGGATTTATCATTACAAAATCAGCCGTCTGGCTATGACGTAACTAGCAATTATTATCATTATTGTTTGGTCCTTACACGTACAAGTAATTCCTATCCTGAAGTCCAAGGAGACATCTTCAAATATCTTTTCTCCAATTTATAGTCCAAAACCCCCAAATATTCAGTTTACTGTATTACAGCGCAGAAAAAAGCAGTAAATCCTCACATTGTTATCACAGCAGACAGAACCACAGAATGTTTCAAGAATAATTAATTAGCAAAATTGTTGATAAATTCTTTGTTGATCCACTAAGCGATATTAATTGACTAGTTCTACTTGGAGCTAATGTTTTGGATTGCTTGTTTGCTTGGCCTAACTGCAAGCCAAAGTTTTTCAGCAGTCATCAGGACAGACTGTGGCTGTTCTCTAAACATTTGCTGGTTTATTCTGATTTCCTTCAGTTCCCCTGATGCTTTCCCAGCTGAAATCTTCATCATCTTGTCCCCTCTTCACAAAGAGGGTTTTTAAACTAAGTGTACACAGCATCAAATTGAGTTATGTTCCATGTCAATAAACTGTTTCAACCCTCCCATCCTTCCCTCCACCACTGCTGGAGCCAGAAACTTACATTGTGATTGTCCTTGTCCGATTAGGCTGATCAATGAGACTGAACAGAGGAGAGAGGAAGGAGAGGAGGAGGAGGAGTAGAAGGGGAACTGAGGGATGTGTCTGTTGAACGAGAGGGGGGGGGGGGCAGCTCCTCCCATAATTAAGTTAGTGTGCTGCACTGAAGGTCTATGTTTACAGGGCAGGCAAGGGAGTTTCCTTCACTCGGTGGACAGCTCAGAGGCAGAAGCAGAAGGCAGTGGCGAGCTCTCACTCTCTTCTCTGGTTATTTCTACCACTCATTCCTCGCTGTGCTGTGACTGGCCGACCTGCGCATACACACACACAAGCTGATCAGGGACGAGAAGGGGGGAAGCGCCTACCTGCTTAACCCTCCACCATCACCATCCCTCCCTCCATCTCCCCACCTGCCTGACCCAGGACCTCATCTCTGTTGCCGCCGCCTCCACCGTCGCTGCCATCATGTGCGACTGCTTCCACCTGGCTTTCCCCAACTGGCACGCCGCCTCCTCAGGGACGGGTGGGCATCGCTCTCTCTGCTCTCTCTTTCCTCTCTCTGTGACTTTGTATGTGCTGCTTTCCCTCTCAGCAATTCACTGATTCAGCAGCAGGGTTCAGTAGTGTGACAGGAGCGATCACGATTGCGTGTGTGATTATATGCGATGAAGAGAGACAGCGAGCGAGTTGAGGGTGGCTGGTGCTGATGCTGAGTTGTGCTGCTGACCTGCAGTGAGTGCTGGGTGTGTCTGCGGAGTGCAGGGGAGTGTTTGAAGATGTCATCATCAAGGATGTCAGGGAGGCAGCTCTGCGCTTCCTCACTCCTCCCTTTGCAGTGTTTGAAACAGAGGCTGAAAGGCAAACCCACTTGGTTACTGTGGCAGTTCAGAAGAGCAGAATTCAGGATTGCAAGAATAGTAGCAGAGGAGAACTTCCTAGGGATAAGGATTAAAAAGGCAAATGAAATGTGGGACTATTCCCAAATTTCATTGGCCTATTCCCAAAATTAGCAGAACCTTCAATGGCAAAGCCCCACAGGTCTAAGCTTTTTAGCTTCAGGCTTTATGGAAAAAAGTTAGAGCTCCTACCTCAAACCTTGCATCAGTTGGAGTGTAGTAATCTAAAATTTGTTCAAGTTTACAATGTTGAAAACTTACCCGATGCATATTTTAAAGATTTGACACATCCCATCATGATTTTCCTGGATTATAAATGGGGGTTTAAAAAGTCAGATGGAAATTAGTTGAACTAATTCAGTCTTTATGGTCACCTCAAATGGATGTTGCATAGTTTTAACGTATATTACACACAATATAAATAAACCATGCCTGAACATTTATCTTGGTGTAGAACATAGGCAGTTCATGGGAAACTGAATACACACACACACAACAACACTGATTTTAAAATAGCTCTTGAAGCTGTCACATATCTGTGTGCAATTTGTCTGTTTGCTTTTAATGGACGTTTTACGGTGCATGAGCAACAATTAGAGCCCACGTAGATAAAAATAATTGATGCTTGATGATGATGATGATTTTTTTCCTTGGGTTTTAATTGGGTATGTGTTCTTCAGCAACAAAAGATATTACTGTGCAGGTTCAGGAGAAATATATTTTAGGAACACTATGTTTGTTCTTAGTGGACTTGGATGTGGAGAGGTTTGTGTTGTTCAGACACTGAAGGTCAGAGAAAGAGAGAGAATGATAAGAAAGGAGAGAAAGAGAGAGTTTAATTTACAGCTAGGAAGTAAGAAAGATGGGGTGGGGGGGTCTGCTCTCCATGGAGCCTAAAGCAGACAATCCTGATGCATTAGACCTATCAGCCTCAGTTGGACAAATCCTGGTGCTGGATCAATATTGAACCACTTGTATTGTTTATATGTGAGGCTGCGACCACTCAGTTCAGATCAGTTTTAATGAAGAGAGTTGATCTGAGCATTTGCTTGAACCCTCTTGGAGCATTGCCCAGGTGGACAGGGTTGGACCAGTTGGGGATCTGTGAACTTGATACTGTCACCCTTGATTTGATGTTTTCATATTCAATCAATTTCCATTGAGATTTCTATTCTTGTCGAGGAGGAAAAATAACATCTGAAAACATCTTTTATACCTCGATACAACACTTAAATGCAGACTAGGAGAACTTTGATTTATTTTGTTTTTTGGGATCAGTTCTTATAAATCATGAATTAAATTAATTAAATGAAAAAAACACTCTCTACACTCTTTTTAAAATAGTAATTAGTAAATTGATAAATAATATTGTCGTCTGCAACAAATTTGGCAGCAATCAGCTCAATAACTTCCTTTTATTAGAAGACCATAATTGGCCTAATATATCTGTCAGACCCTTCCACAAAATAACTCAGCTAAATGGTACATTAGGCATACAAGGTTAAACAAACACAAACCAGTGTCTGCACAGTTCAATCCAGGTTTGGGTCACTGACCTGTTTGTTTTTGGTGTAATTACATGATGTGGGAATACACACAGGTTGACATATGAGTTCCAGAGTATGTGATGAAACTCACTGTAATTTAGCAAGAGATTGATAGATTGAAAGCATGCGCTTTCGCAGTCTCATGTTCATATAATCCATGCAGAAAATCTAATTATGTTTTTTTTCCCCCTTCAGTCAAATCTTATTATAATTTGGATCCAAACAAACTAACTCCAAATGAAAGGAGCTTGTGTCTATCTGATGCATAAATAAATAAGCAGAATCCAAATCCAAGAACACAAATAATAAACTGTATTACCTTATATTAGTTTAGTGAAGAGGGGAGCTTAAGAGATCCTCCCAGGTGCTTTTCAACAGGAAACACAAACTGGAGTAGAGAGTGGTTATGTAAGAGATGATCTGAGGACAGAACAGAAAACAGTTAGCATTTTCACTCTGAATTCTATTTCTACGATTGCACTTTTTGTTATAGTAAGATCTGTTTGATGTGAATCAGTGCCGACACCTGTGAGCACACGAGATCTTTACTGTTGTGGCAGACAGTCGCAGCAGGTTATAAGCCTTGTGCATCCTTAGGGATGAGCCACACCCAAACCAAGAGCCGCAGTTGCACCCAAATATGAATCATGCGCGTTCTGCACCACAAAAGACTTAAGCATCTACTGCTTGCACTTATCTATCAGCAGAATCCTGGCCTTTAGAGGCAAATTAGAACTTTAGGCAGCAGCTTTATTAAATTAATGATATCTAATCTATGATAAGTCAAACACCTTTACAAGTGATTTTATTTTGACAATTTTAGTCAGCAGTGAGGGCTGTTATCAAGGCCTCTGCACTGCCCAGATGACAAATATTTGAGAAAGGAGGTTCTGCATGAGTGGTGCCAGTAGTTGGGGCAACAGGAATACTGGACATTAGCCTTAACGCAGTGATAGATAACATAAGAAATCATCCATCATCTAGTCATGTCAAAGGCCTAAATCCTCTGTAAAGCTCACTTCATGATTCACTACCACAAGCTGCTGTGTTGAGATGTGTCACATGACAGTTTTTGGCCTTGAGGGACCCAGTAGGACTGGTTAATTTAATGAATCTACCTAATTCTAATCCTAATTCATCTTAACTTCACGGAAGAGACTGCAGCTCCACTTCACTCCTAACTATAACACAAAACTGCATGTAACAGTTGTTTCAACCCTTAGTACGAGTACGTAATCACTCAAAAGAAATCATTTTAAGTGGCAATATAGTATTTCAGTCGAAAAATTTACCTTTGAATGGACGGATGCAGCCACTTTCAAAACAGGCTATGGAATACAGTATATATGGTGCAAAACTTTTAATGAGCTCAAACACAATTGAAAGTCATCTCTGCGAGACCTCCACATCTTTCCTTTCCACTTCACTATATGTCATACAGTATATCTGTGTTAAAAGTTCACTCAAACCATCCAACAGTTAGTAAGATATTAGCTAATGATTATTTATTATTACATTATTATCTTCGCCAAAGTGGGAGAATGACCATCAGACTAACATTACCATACCTAGAGCCATGTGGTTAGTTGCTGTCAAAAGTGTCAGTATCATTGGTCCCTTTAAGGGATTTATTCATGCATTGGTTCATAGATTAATGGGATATTTAGTCCACAGTCTGATTACTTCCAGTTGTATTCAGTTCGGCAATTAAAAGTAAAACACTTTGTGTCAACTTCGTTACACTTCATGAAAAGTTTTTCAATTGCAAATACTCACTTTTGTTTTAATGACAAAGACTGTGAGCCATGCTTTATTCCCCTAAACTCAGAACTAAGGGATTTTTGAGATTAAAACAGTTGAAATTTTCATTTTTATTAGAAAATAATAACATAACACAAAAGCCAGTAATTTGAATACTTAATCAATTTAATAATCAAATTTAATGGGATGAGATACTAATTCACAAGAGATGAATGTAAATGCCAGGTTATTTTTAGGGAGTATGGGTGCAAAGAGTTAAGACACCATGAGAACCTTAAAAAAACCCACCTAATTAAGTTTGGGAGGGACACATTTTTCTGGTAAGGTATGACTACAACCTAAAAGTGTCCCGCCTCCTCTGTCCATCTCAGGCTGAACAAATAATTTTCACGACATTGGCAGTCACACTCACACCAGGAAAGTTCCAGGGCAGTTTGGACAGCACACTATTAACACCCTGGTTTTTTTCCGAGTTAAACAAACAGCAGCAGCAGGTAGGTAGGTAGAGCTGTGTGATTCCACAGACTGTGCTCTGAAATTATAACTGTGAGTTGTTTTTGTTATTCTAACCTGGTTTTAAAGAGAAGGATAGTGATGGCTGTATAATAAGTTCAAAGTTTAAGCAGCTGTGAAGACTTTTAATTATTATGTTTCACAACATGTCTAGACTGTGGTGTGTATGCTCACTAAGAGCTCATGGTGTATATCTTCTTTTCTCAAGGATAAATGAGCTCTGGTATTATTTCTAATCATTCTTTCAATGGAATGTTAATGTATGATGACAATGCAGGTTACCTTTTAGGTATTATTCTATTGATCAACTTTGTGGTGTGACACACCCTGATACAGTAGGACGTTGTATACCATCAGTCTCTTGCCTTAACTGTCTTCTAATGCACTTACACAGGCTGTAAGAGCTGTTCACATGACGTGCATTACTGTAAGGATGAGGGAGAAGTGTCAGTGCGAAGGTTAGCTCAGAAACTGTATGCTACCACATTATACATGCTAGTAATAGTGTGCATTACTGCAGGGTTTCTGAAATTCAACACTTTTTCAAAGATTTTAAAGAACACTTAACTGGTACTAACAGTCTGAAAGTCCATAAGAAATTTTGTTCTCAAATTCCTTCACAGAAAGTTGCAGCACAAGAATATTAAAACATGTCAAGCCCAGAATTATTCATATCCCTGGCAAATTTTGACTTAAAGTTACCTTTATTCAACCAGCAAGTTTTTTCTTGTTTGGAAATGACACAGGTGTCTCCCAGAAGATAATAAGACGATGTACAAGGAAAAATGATTTCTCAACTTTTATTTACATTTGAACAAAAAGTGGCATGTCCAAAATTATTCATACCCTTTGCAAACTGTCACAGTCTATGGGAAAAAAGTTCTATACCATTCGAAATAGTTCGAGCTGTTCTACAGTATGTAATTACCCTGATTCGTTGGGAACAGCGGCTTTAATCAACCCGGCTGGTGAAAAACAGCAGCTCTCTGCAGTTGGTTTGTGGACTGTCATGGCCAAGACAAAGGAGCTCACTGAGGAGCTCACTGAGGACCTGTGGCTGCGCATTGTGGCTGCTGACAAGTCAGGAAAGGGCTTTAAGGCCATATCTAAATGTTTTCAAATTCCAGTGGCTACAGTGCAAAGTATTATTTAAAAAATACAAGACGTTCCGCACTGTGGATCTGGGCTATGCTGGTGGAAATGTCCCCAGGCAGATAGTCCAATGGACACTGCACAATACTGGGTTCCAAGGACGCAGACCAAGGAGGACGCCACTTCTCCAGATATGGCACACAAAAGCCCACTTGGCCTTTGCAAATGCTCATCTGGACAAAGAAGACATCTGGTCTTCTGTTGTATGGTCAGATGAAACAAAAATTTAATTGTTTGGCCACAATGATATATCCTTCATTTGGCGTAAAAAAGGAGAAACCTTCAACCCTAAGAACACCATCCCCACTGTCAAACATGGTGGTGGGAACCTAATAATTTTGGGGTATTTTTCAGCCAACGGACCAGGGAACCTAATCACAGTAAACAGCACCCTGAAAAAAGAGCAATACATCAAGATTCTCAACAACAACATCAAGCAGTCTGCAGAGAAACTTGGCCTTGGACAGCAATGGACATTTCAGCATAACAACAACCCAAAACACACAGCAAAAGTGGTGAAAAAATGGATAGCAGACAAAAACATTAAAGTTTTGCAGTGGCCAAGCAAGAGTCCTAACGTGAATCCAATTGAGAATCTGTGGCAGGAGCTAAAGATCAGAAAACCTGAAAAAGTTGGAGCTCGAGTTCGCTAAAAATGAATGGGCAAAAATACCAGTGGGGACATGCAAAAAGCTGTTCAGCAAGGAAGCATCTGATTTCTGTATAGCCAATAAAGGCTTTTCTACTGATTATTGAGAATGTTATGAATAATTCTGGACATGCTACTTTTTGTTCAAATGTAAATAAAAGCTGAGAAATAATTTTCCCACAATGATACCTCTTGTACATCATCTTATTATCTTCTGGGAGACACCGGTGTCATTACCAAACAAGAAAAAACTTGCTTGTTGAATAAAAGTAATTTTAAGTCAAAATTTGCCAGGGGTATGAATAATTTCAGGCTTCATTGTATATATATAACAGATTTTTGCAGGGAGATTGCTGTAAAGTTGTTACTGCTTAAGAATTCAACAAACCCAAGGCAGTGATGAAACCTTATTGGATGTAATTTTCATTAAAGTTCTTGATTTGAAGAGTTCAATGCTTTAGTAAGACCTCAGCTATCACAATAGAATAAGAATAATTGGCTGCTCAGAGATCAAAAACGTATTTTCTGCAGTAAATCCCAGTGTTGAGTGTGAGTAGCTTTCCTTCATTTGTAAACTATACTGACAACATAATATCTGTTGATCAGTGGCCTCTTGATGTCATAAATTTACTAGCCAACTAGGGTCTGAAAACTACATCAAAACTATCCCTCCACCAGTGTCAGACCAATGTCTAACTGTAATTTTAAACAAAACTATGGATTCTAGAATTTCCTATTTTTTTAACCAAAATGTTGGCTCACAAATGACAACATGGACAGCATCCCTTAGTGTGATGTCAACCTTACATTAAAATGAACTGAATAAAGGGGCAGTTAAAAATTAAAATCAAGTACAGGTTAGGTATAAGAACAAGTAATAAAACTAATCTGAATAACCAGATTCATTTGGAGTCGGACTTTCGCTTTTCGGCAGCCTCAAGGGGAGGTGAGCTGAGCTGAAGCTAATCTGTGGGTCAATACAGTGATGCACTTAACAGACAAATGAGACAGCGGGGGTCCCTGGGGGAATTATTGCCAGGAAGAACTCTAAATAGTCTCATCATCGGCTCCGGTGTCTCTGTAAACCTCAAAACAACTGCCAGGAGAGAGTCAGGCAGGGTGGAAGCTAAAAAATACAATCGCAGATACACATTGAAACACATACACATTGATTAATTCAATCAGCAAAAATGGCTAGAAAACGTCTGTTTGAGATAACCCCACAGTGTATTTTCATGCAAATATACAGTAATTAACAACATGATATTAATCACATACTGAACCTTGTTGAATTTATTATATTTAAAGTGTTTGGAAACATAAGTGTAATGATTTGCCAAAAGCCTGTTTGAAAATTTGTACTGTGTACTGATAAGTCATAAGTCCACCTACCGTGACTAACAGTAAGTGGACTTGATTGAGCCATTCTGGCACTGGCACTGCTAAAATCACCTAGTGCCACACCATGTTTGTTTTTTGAGATTAAGTTACTCACTTGTGCACGCAGAATATTGTATGTAGGAATTATACACTACTTCTTACTAAAATATTGTTACAATAAGCAGATACTCAATCAGGTGATATTTTGCTATTTAGGTTTTGTCTGTTTTCTGTCTTTGCAAACAGGAGCTGGTCGAAGGCTGAGAGGACCAGAGCCTGGTACAGAGGACGATTCAGTGAGTAACTGATTGTTAAAGTTGTGTTTTATTACCTCTGCCAAGGAGGTTACTTTTTGGGTCTATTTTTTGGTTTGTTTTTTTGCTGGCAGGATTGCAAGTAATGTAATTTTTGCATCATATCTCTGAATTTATAGAGATTTGAAGTTGGGCAACCCAATAGCCAAAAGGTTAGGGTGCCACATGGGCTTAAGCTCCTGAGCAGCAGGTTCCCAGTTTGACTTCTTGGTGGCCAGACCATTCGCCGCTTGTCATCCCCCTAACCTACTCCCAAAATTTCCTGTCTGCCCTAAAGAAAATTCAGAAAGGCCAAAAACATTACTTCAAAAAAGATCTGCAATAACAAAAATTAGGGGACACATCTCAGTGCACATAAGAAAATATCACAAATTGATCCAGATCATGATATACCAATGTGTGCTGTTATTTTATACTCTGTATGTATGCTTTTTTTTTTTTTAACCTTTTCTACTACATGAACCTATCAAACTTTCATTGGTTGAAAATAGCTTTTCAAAATTCTGTTACATTTTTAAGATTTTATGTTTTATATATAATCTTATTCATATTGACTACTATTATATTTGCTAATATTCTGTGTCAAATGTCCCTAGTTACAAGTGAGTGAAACATGCTAATGTTTAACAAACAAAAGTTCAGGTGATTAGTTACATTATTAGTGTTCATCCTCTGGGAACTTTTAATGTCTGTAACAAACCTTATGACAATACATATAATTATTGATAGATATTTCACTCTGGTTCACTCTAGTGACAGGCTGGTATTGCTATCCCTGGAAACACACCACTCATGTGGCCTTTATTAAATGCCAAACAGTTAAAAAGCTAGTCATTGCTGTATTTTGCACATTGGGAGGTGTTATTACACTATTTGTGATCCAGTTTTCTCCAAATCGTTGTTGTTTGTTCATGAGATTTAATAATAAAACTGTTTTTGATGTGGATGAAGAAGATGGGATGGTCTTTAGGCATGAAAAAATGTCACAATATCTCTTTGCAATGATCGTAATATCAACAACAACAATTGTTTTGGAAAAAGAATTTGTGTTGACTGACCTCATGTCATTGTAGATATGTGACGGGCCATCTCAGTTCACAGAGGGAGAGAGGCCACGCCCTCAAGGATCATCCCCCGTCGAGGAGTATCCTGAAACTGAAAAATACACAGACAGTGACAAAGAGGTACTGAGCACCAGTATACTGTACCACATTATGACACAAATAACAAACGAGGCAACAGGGAGAAACCAGGCTAAGGCAATAAATCAGAGAATGTATGTAATGCACTTGCACGACCTGGATTCACAGTTCAAATATAAATAAACATGACAAAAGAATCAGGTTTACTGGGCAGAAGTCACTGGGTTTCTCTTCATTGCTCAATTCAGCTAGGGAAACTGGGTGTCTGTGTGAAAACATTTCCGATGCCTGTTGCAAGTGATCAAATATCTCTGTTGCCTTTTCTGTTTAAATACAGGTGAAGCTCATTTTGGAATATACTCAGATTTGAAAGATTTGTTTTCATTTTAGTGTGAAGCAGAGCATGACCAACATCACAAAAGTGGGAGTGTAAAGAAAACTAAAAAGTCTGGGCTTGGCTCCATGTTTGAAAAGCGCTCAACTCCAAAGATGAGTAAACTGAAGGTAAGACCCTCCCCCGCCTTCTCCTGTGCCGTATCTCTGATTCCATTCAGGCCGTGCTGAAGCAGAGGTTGGCACAGCTAAAGGTAAAATGATTATCCTTTCTATTCTGATGTGTGGCAGGAAGCTCACAGCCCTGAGTCTGGGGTGATAGTGAAAACAGCCAAAGATGGATGTGCAGAAGGTCTAATTTATGGTGGAGGTGGGAAAGAAGGGATCTTCATTAAAGAAGTGGTACCAGAATCACCTGCATCAAAAAGCCTGAAATTGAAAGAAGGTAAGCTAGCAGATGGAAATGAGTAACTATCTTTTTTATTTTCAATGAAAACTAACAATGACTAATCACCAAATGGGAGATTAATGAAGCTTGCAATTGGGTCCACTGGAAAACCTATAGTACTTATAATTCCTGTATTGTACAATATTTCATTGTATATTTTCCAGTTTGAGAATATAAAAACATTCTCTGATTTAAAACTACAACAAGCCCTTTTATTTTTCCATACAAATGTCATCACCTTCACTTACTCATACTTTTTATTTTTATCTCTGCTGAATAATTCCACTTCATCAATCATAAGAACAGTTTCACAGACTTAAGATCTTCTCATTTAAGTGCTTCTGAAACATTTTTATCTCTTATTTACACAGGTGATCAGATTCTCAGTGCCACTGTGTATTTTGACAACGTGTCATATGAGGATGCCATTCAGATTCTGGAGCATGCTCAGGCTTACAAAGTGAAACTCTGCTTGAAGCGCAAACCAGACATCACAGACACTGAACCAGCCATGGAAACTGACGTTATCCCTGTAACTATTTTCAAGTTGTCTGCTCATACTCATTGTGATTGGTACTCTATGGGCTAAAACTCACATTGCAAATTTCTGTTGATCAACAGGAGGAAGAGCTATACTCTCCAGAGATGAGGGAGCAAGGAAAAACCAAAAGGCGTGGGGATGCTCGCATTTCATGGCCTAAGTTTCCCTCCTTTGGAAAGGGACGGAGGTCCCGCTTCACAAGGTCTCACAGTTCCTCTGAGGCTGATGAGCAGAGAAAGCTGGAGCTTAGCCCAACCACAAGTGACACAGAGTCACCTATAAAATCTCAGGATGCTCTAAAAGGCAAGAAAAGGCACAAAATGAAGCTTACTGTTCTGACAAAGAGAGGCCGTATAAGTTCATCTGAAGACCAAGACACAGACGCACCAACAACTGGGCAGATTAGTGGTGACATTTGCCAAACAACATCAGACATGCTTTCACCTGAATGCCTTGAAAGCGTCTCAGGAGAAACACCTGACATTTATGTGACAAGAGATCTGAAAGTAGAGGAAGACTTAAGACTTGAGCAAAAACAACAGAAACTGGCTGAACTTCAAACTATTCAACACAAGGCTGAACTCATCAGTATAGACAGCACTTTGAAAACAGCTGATCTTACTGTGGCTCTGGCTGACCAAGAAACCCCCTCCAGTGTCAAGTCCCCTGATGACAAGAAAAAAAAGAAAGAAAGGTCTGAATTAAAAATGAAGATTTTGGGGAAGGATAAATCACACAAGAAAGATGCAAAAGCAAAAGCCTCCCCCAAAAGGCTAAAAACACTGGGAGCAAGTATTGAAATAGCAGATCAACCTGAAAATGAAAAATCAGAGGATATCCCAGGTTTTGAATCACACACAGAACTACAGGGACATCAACTACCACTTGATGCCAGTACCAAAATAATCAGCAGTGAGATTTTAAGGCCAAAGTTGATGACAACACAGATGGAAAAGAGCATACCAAAGGTGGAACTTGATATTTCTGATGTCACATTTATAAGGAAATCACCACAAAAAGGTGAAGAAAAAACAAAGAAAGGCAAGGAAATTAAACAAAACCAAGAAGCAAAGACAGGTACAACATTCAAACTGCCTAAAATAGGCTTGAGTGACATTGCAACTGAGGAACCTATACAAACACTGAATGCAAATGTTGAAGAATTACCAACTAAAATTGAGCATCTTAAAAGTGATAGTACAGAGGTGAAGGAAGATCCTTATGACAGACTGTCAAAAAGTAGTCATTCGAAAACACTACTTCCCAAACGTGAAGACATTGAGATTCCAGGCATGGAAGACATGTCTGTGAGGACCACAGCCAAAGGAATTAAAGAACCTAAAGTGGTTTTAACAGGACATCGTGAAGAAATTCAAGCTGAAACATTACAACTGTCAATTGATGTTGACAGCGTGAAAGAGGCAGTTTCAAAACTGCCTGGATTTAAGCTGCCTAAGGTTGACACATCTGGTGTGCCTATTCCTGAAGAAATTACTGTGATAGATGCAAATGCACAAAGAATATCAGTAAAAACACCTACTAAAGTTGTAGATACCAAAACAAAACATGAGGCACACTTCACTAAGTTTGACATAACTGCCTCTCCAGAAATCTCCAAGACTACAGTTAAACTACCACAGATCACTCTGTCTGATTTAACTCCACAGGAACTTTTAATTGAGACCAAGGTAGATTTAAAAAAAACTGAAAAAGATTACAAAACAAAGCTGCAACCAAGTGACAAAGAGATGAAAACCACGGTCTATAAACGAGATGATATTATAATACCTGGCAAAGAAAGTGCACAAGTAGCCATTCTTCAATCACACGAAACTCACAAAACACAAGGCAAAGAGGGTATCATATTTGAATATCAATCCTCTGCTACATTCAGCCCAAATGAATCAGATAAGAAATCCAAAAAGACAAAGATAACAATGCCTAGCTTTGGGATTGCAAAACCAGACATAAGAATTCCTGACATTGGAATTGATTTGCCGAAACAAAGTATCCCTGAGCAAAAGGGAGGTACAAATAAAGGAGAAAAAATAATATTGCTCCAGGAAGTAAAAACATCAAAAACCGAGATAAAGAATGGCAAGGGACAGATTGGAGGCATCATATTGGATGTTAAAATACCTGAAATCGACAACATTGAGTTCATTGATTCAGTGGGTGGTTCACCAGCCAAAAAGGATGGTGGCATTAGGCTTACAGATTTTGGTGTTAGTCTTGATGCTACACAGCCAAAGGCTGACATCTGCTTTCCAGAAATCAGAGGCGAAGTAAAAGGTGTTGGAGCTAAGGAGGATACAATGAAACTGACAAAATCTGGAGCATGGGATATCAACATAAATGTACCCGATGGAGACAAGAATGTAGAAATTGATGGTGCAAAGATAGAAACCCTCGAAAAAGAGGGAGAGGGTAACATGTTTAAAATGCCAAATCTTGTAATCTCCAGGCCGAGTTTGAAAGGACCTAAAATTGATTTAAGCCTTTCAAAGACAGAAGTAGATGTGACACTAACAGAGGCTAAATCTGATCTAAATGTCCCAGAGGCCCCTGAAACTGACATTACTCTTGGAGATTTTTCTGTGCCAGTGCAAAATATGGAAGTTGAAAAACCTGAATTGGAAATCAAACCTCAAACTGGAGGTGAGATTGATGTACAAGGAAGTAAGTTTAAATTGCCAAAGTTTGGTATCAAAATGCCAAAAATAAAAGGACCTGAATTTGAGGTAAGCTCGTCCAAGAAAGATGTAGATGTCACACTACCAGAAGCTAAAACTGGGGTTAAACTCCCAGATGCCCCGGAGGTCAATGTTGCTCCTGGACAGATAGCTGTTTGTGTTCCACAGCAAAGGACAGATGTAGAAAAATCTGGACTGGAAATCAGACCTCTGCAGACTGATGGTGAACTTGATGGACAAGGCAGCAAATTCAAAATGCCAAAGCTTGGTATTAAAATGCCAAAAATAAAGGGACCTGAATTTGAGGTAGGCTTGCCAAAGAAAGACATTGATGCCACACTTCCAGATGCTAAAACTGAGTTCAAACTCCCAGATGCCTGTGAGGTTGATGCTACTCTTGGAAAGGTACATGTTTCTATGCCAGAGCAAAAGGTGGAAGTTGAAAAACCTGAGTTGGAAATCAAAACTCTACAGACTGAGTCTGAACTTGATGGACAAGGAAGCAAGTTTAAAATGCCAAAGTTTGGCATAAAAATGCCAAAAATTAAAGGACCTGAATTTGATTTGAGCCTATCCAAGAAAGATGCAGACGTCACACTAGCAGAAGCAAAAGCTGGGGTTGAACTCCCAGGTGCCCCTGACGTTGAAGTTGCTCTTGGAAAGGTAGATGTTTCTGTTGAAGAGCAAAAGGTAGAGGTGGAAGCAACTGCACACCAAATCAAGCATCTGCAGACTGATGGTGAACTTGATGGACAAGGCATCAAATTCAAAATGCCAAAGCTTGGTATTAAAATGCCAAAAATAAAGGGACCTGAATTTGATTTAGGCTTGCCAAAGAAAGACATTGATGTCACACTTCCAGATGCTAAAACTGAGTTCAAACTCCCAGATGCCCCTGAGGTTGATGCTACTCTTGGAAAGGTACATGTTTCTATGCCAGAGCAAAAGGTGGAAGTTGAAAAACCTGAGTTGGAAATCAAAACTCTACAGACTGAGCCTGAACTTGATGGACATGGAGGCAAGTTTAAAATGCCAAAGTTTGGAATCAAAATGCCAAAAATAAAAGGACCCGAATTTGATTTGAGCCTATCCAAGAAAGACGCAGACGTCACACTAGCAGAAGCAAAAGCTGGAGTTAAACTCCCAGGTACTCCCGATGTTGAAGTTGCTCTTGGAAAGGTAGATGTTTCTGTTAAAGAGCAAAAGGTAGAGGTGGAAGCACCTGCACTCGAAATCAAACCTCTGCAGACTGATGGTGAACTTGATGGACAAGGCAGCAAATTCAAAATGCCAAAGCTTGGTATTAAAATGCCGAAAATAAAGGGACCTGAATTTGATTTAGGCTTGCCAAAGAAAGATATCAGTGTCAAACTACCAGAGGCTAAAGCTGGAGTAAAACTCCCAGATAGCCCTGAGGTTGATGCTACTCTTGGAGAAGTACATATTTCTTTGTCAGAACAAAAGGTGGAAGTTGAAAGACCTGAGTTGGAAATCAAAACTCTACGGACTGAAGCTGAAATTGATGGACAAGGAAGTAAGTTTAGAATGCCAAAGTTTGGTATCAAAATGCCAAAGTTCAAAGGACCTGATGTTGATTTAAACTTGTCCAAGAAAGATGTAGATATCCAACTACCAGAGCTTAAAGCTGGGGTTCCACTCCCAGAAGCCCCTGAGATCAATGACAGTCTTAGAAAAGTAGATGTTTCTATTCCAGTTCAAAAGATGGAGGTCAAAAATGCTGAATTGGAAATCAAACCTCGACAGACTGAAAGCGAACTTGCAGGACAAGGACTCAAGCTTCAAATGCCACAGTTGGGAATCACATTGCCAAATGTAAAACAGCCTCAAATTGACTTGCCACTACTAGAAGCCAAAGGGGAAGAGCCCACTGCTAAAATGGAAATTAATGCTCCTGAGATAAATGTTGCAGAAAATATTGCAGAAGGATCACCATCAAAATTTAAAATGCCAGTTCTCAAACTACCAAAATTTGGAGTTGCTCCTTTAAATGTCAGTGTTGAAGTATCAAGGAAAACCAAAGATATCGAAATTCCTGAAACACATCAAAAATTATCTGAAGGTGTTGACACTGCACTTGACATTCCAGCACCCAATACTGATATTGAGGGTCCATCTCTTGATTTGAAAACAACAGCAGCTGAGCTTGACGGAAAAGGAATCAAGTTCAAAATGCCAAAGTTTGGAATATCATTGCAAAAGGTAAGAGGTCCTGAAGTTGATTTAGGTGTATCAAAGAAAGATGTAAATGTCTCACTGCCTGAAGCTGAAGCAGATATCAAACTTCGTGATGTTCCAAACAGAGAACCTTGTATTAAAGTAGATGTCAAAGCTCCAGAGACTGCAGCTCATCAAGAGGATGTTGAAGGATCACCATCAAAATTCAAGATGCCAACATTTAAACTACCAAAGTTTGGTGTTGGTATTCCAAACGCTTCCGTGAAACTATCTGAAATGGACAAAGATGTCAAAATCGATGGCGCTGACATTAATTTTCCAGAGGAGGGTCCTGCAGTTAACATTACCACACCCAGCATTGATGTTGGCAGCCCTTCACTCAATATGAAAAATACAGGAACTGAACATGAGGGAAAAGGAAGCAAGTTTAAAATGCCACATTTTGGGTTCTCTGTGCCTAAAGTCAAGGGCCCTCAAATTAATTTAGCAAAGAAAGATGTAGATTTCACACTGCAAGGGGCCAATGCTGAGGTCAAACTTCCAGAAGCTCCTGAGGTTGATGTCAGTCTTGTAAAAGCAGAGATTTCTATTCCAGAGGAAAATTTGGAAGTTAAAAAACCTGAATTAGAGACAAAACCTTTGAAAAGTGAAGTTGAACAAAGTGAAGGGAGCAAGTTTAAAATGCCAAAGCTGGGAATGACAATGCCAAAAGTAAAAGGATCTGAAATTCACTTTGGCCTATCAAAGAAAGATGGGGATGTCACACTATCAGAGGTAAAAGAAGTTCAACCAAACAAAGATTTTGCCACAGTGGAAGTTAAAGCACCTGAGATAAATGTTACAGCAAAAGGTACAGATGGTTCCCCATCAAAATTTAAGATGCCAACATTCAAACTACCAAAATTTGGAGCTGCTACTCCAAAAGTTTCTATAGAAGAACCTGATGTCAAACTTCCAGAAGTTGATCTTGGTAACATAGATATTTCCATTCCAGAGATTAAAATGGAAGTACCGGAGGCTAAAGCTGAAGTAAAACTTCCAGAAGCTCCTAAAATAGCTATGGAGATGAAACCACCAGAGTGTGAGGCAGAAATAGATGGACATGGTGGAAAGTTTCAAATGCCAAAGTTTGGAATCAAAATGCAAAAAGTGAAAGGGCCTGAATTTGATTTAATCTTATCAAAGAAAGATGTGGATGTCACACTGCCAGAGGCTAAAGCTGATGTCAAACTCCCAGATGCTCCTACAGCTGATGTTTCTCTTGAAAGTGGAGATGTTTCTATTCCAGAGCCAAAAATGGAAGCTGAAAAACCTGAACTGCAAATTAAATCTTTGCGACCTGAAGTTGAAATTGAAGGTCAAGGAAGCAAGTTCAAAATGCCAAAGTTTGGAATATCAATGCCAAAGGTAAAAGGACCTGAATTTCATTTAGGTTTCTCAAAGAAAGATGTGGATGTCACGCTACCAGAAGCACAAACAGACCAAACCATCCCTGATGTTGAACTAAAAGATCCGTCTACTAAAGTAGAAATTAGGGCTCCTGAGATTGAAGCTGCAGCTAAAGATACAGAGAGTTCCCCTTCAAAACTGAAAATGCCAAATTTCAGTTTATCTATGCCTAAAGTCAAAGGCCCTGATATAGATTTAAGCGTATCAAAGAAAGACACAGATATTACACTACCAGACACTAAATCTGAGATAGAACTCCCAGAAGCCTCTAAAGTTGATGTCAGTCTTGGTAAAGCAGAATTATTGATTCCAGAGACAAAAGTGGAAGTTAAAAAAAATGAAGTGCAAATCAAACCTATTAAGACTGATATTGAACTTGAAGGACAAGGGGGCAAGTTCAAAATGCCAAAATTTGGAATCACATTGCCAAAAGTAAAAGGGCCTGAAATTGATTTGAACTTCTCAATGAAAGATGTAGATGCGACCCTTCCAGAACCAAATGCTGAGGTCAAACTCCCTGACGTTGAACTCAGAGACCCTTCTGCTAAAGTGGAGGTTAAAGCTCCTGAGATTGAAGCTCAGTTAAGCAGTGTTAAAGAATCACCATCAAAATTTAAACTGCCATCATTCAAATTCCCCAAATTTGGAGTTGCCACTCCAAATGTCAGTGCTGAAGTACCCGATACAGACAAGGAAATTATAATTGATGGAGCTCACATGCACATGTCTGCACCACACACAGACAGTAATGTACCAGACGTTAAAGCAGACATCTCTCTGTCAGAGGTTGACATCAAAGAGCCTTTGGGTGGCGCTGTGATAGAGCACCAGTCAGATGTTGAGATAGATGCAAAACTGAAAAAGCCAAGGTTTTCACTGCCAAGGTTCTCTTTTTCAAAACAAAGTGTTAAGGCCCCAGAAGGTAAGGATGTAAATGTTGCAATTCCAGAGGGAAAGGTCGAAAAGAAAGGAGGAGAAGTGGATATGAAATCACCAAAGGGTGAAGCAGAAATTGATGTGACAGGGAGCAAGTTTAAAATTCCAAAGTTTGGAATTACAATGCCAAAGGTGACAGGGCCTGAAATAGATTTAAGTTCATCAAAGAAAGATATAGATGTGACACTACCAGATACCAAAGCTGAAGTCAAACTCCCTGATATTGAACTGAAAGAGACCAATGCAGATGTAGAAATCAAACCTCCTGAGATCAAAGTTGTGACAAAAGATACAGATGGATCACCATCAAAATTTAAGATGCCAACATTCAAATTACCAAAATTTGGAGTGGGCACTCCAAGAGTCACCTCAGAAGTACCTGACATTGACAAAGGTGTCAAAATTGATGGAGCTGACATTACAATACCTGAGGAGGTTCTTGCAGTTAGCATTGCAGCACCCAGCATTGACACTGAAGGCCCATCAATAGATATGAAACCTAAAGAAACTGATCATGAGGGAAAAGGAAGCAAATTCAAACTGCCAAGTCTTGGTTTTTCCGTGACTCAAGTCAAAGGGCCTGACATTGATTTGAACTTATCAAAGAAGGATGTAGATGTGACACTTCCAGAAGCCAAAGCTGAAGTCAAACTCCCTGATATTGATGTAAAAGAACCCTCTGCTGAAGTGGAAATCAAACCTCCTGAGACCAAAGTTGTGACAAAAGATACAGATGGATCACCATCAAAATTTAAGATGCCAACATTCAAATTACCTAAATTTTAAATTTGGAGTGGGCACTCTGAGAACCACCTCAGAAGTACCTGGCATTGACAAAGATGTCAAAATTGATGGAGCTGAAATTACAATACCTGGGGAAGCTCTTGCAGTTAGCATTGCAGCACCCAGCATTGACACTGAAAGCCCATCAATAGATTTGAAACCTAAAGAAACTGATCATGAGGGAAAAGGAAGCAAGTTCAAAATGCCAAGTCTTGGTTTTTCCGCGACCAAAGTCAAAGGGCCTGACATTGATTTAAGCTTATCAAAGAAGGATGTAGATGTGAAACTTCCAGAAGCCAAAACTGAAGTCAAACTCCCTGATATTGAGCTAAAAGAACCCTCTGCTGAAGTTGAAATCAAACCTCCTGAGACCAAAGTTGTGACAAAAGATACAGATGGATCACCATCAAAATTTAAGATGCCAACATTCAAATTACCAAAATTTGGAGTGGGCACTCCAAGAGTCACCTCAGAAGTACCTGACATTGACAAAGGTGTCAAAATTGATGGAGCTGACATTACAATACCTGAGGAGGTTCTTGCAGTTAGCATTGCAGCACCCAGCATTGACACTGAAGGCCCATCAATAGATATGAAACCTAAAGAAACTGATCATGAGGGAATAGGAAGCAAATTCAAAATGCCAAGTCTTGGTTTTTCTGCGACCAAAGTCAAAGGGCCTGACATTGATTTAAGCTTATCAAAGAAGGATGTAGATGTGAAACTTCCAGAAGCCAAAACTGAAGTCAAACTCCCTGATATTGAGCTAAAAGAACCCTCTGCTGAAGTTGAAATCAAACCTCCTGAGACCAAAGTTGTGACAAAAGATACAGATGGATCACCATCAAAATTTAAGATGCCAACATTCAAATTACCAAAATTTGGAGTGGGCACTCCAAGAGTCACCTCAGAAGTACCTGACATTGACAAAGGTGTCAAAATTGATGGAGCTGACATTACAATACCTGAGGAGGTTCTTGCAGTTAGCATTGCAGCACCCAGCATTGACACTGAAGGCCCATCAATAGATATGAAACCTAAAGAAACTGATCATGAGGGAAAAGGAAGCAAATTCAAACTGCCAAGTCTTGGTTTTTCCGTGACTCAAGTCAAAGGGCCTGACATTGATTTGAACTTATCAAAGAAGGATGTAGATGTGACACTTCCAGAAGCCAAAGCTGAAGTCAAACTCCCTGATATTGATGTAAAAGAACCCTCTGCTGAAGTTGAAATCAAACCTCCTGAGACCAAAGTTGTGACAAAAGATACAGATGGATCACCATCAAAATTTAAGATGCCAACATTCAAATTACCTAAATTTGGAGTGGGCACTCTGAGAGCCACCTCAGAAGTACCTGACATTGACAAAGATGTCAAAATTGATGGAGCTGAAATTACAATACCTGGGGAAGCTCTTGCAGTTAGCATTGCAGCACCCAGCATTGACACTGAAAGCCCATCAATAGATTTGAAACCTAAAGAAACTGATCATGAGGGAAAAGGAAGCAAGTTCAAAATGCCAAGTCTTGGTTTTTCCGCGACCAAAGTCAAAGGGCCTGACATTGATTTAAGCTTATCAAAGAAGGATGTAGATGTGAAACTTCCAGAAGCCAAAACTGAAGTCAAACTCCCTGATATTGAGCTAAAAGAACCCTCTGCTGAAGTTGAAATCAAACCTCCTGAGACCAAAGTTGTGACAAAAGATACAGATGGATCACCATCAAAATTTAAGATGCCAACATTCAAATTACCAAGATTTGGAGTGGGCACTCCAAGAGTCACCTCAGAAGTACCTGACATTGACAAAGATGTCAAAATTGATGGAGGTGACATTACAATACCTGAGGAGGTTCTTGCAGTTAGCATTGCAGCGTCCAGCATTGACACTGAAGGCCCATCAATAGATATGAAACCTAAAGAAACTGATCATGAGGGAAAAGGAAGCAAGTTTAAACTGCCAAGTCTTGGTTTTTCCGTGACTCAAGTCAAAGGGCCTGACATTGATTTGAGCTTATCAAAGAAGGATGTAGATGTGAAACTTCCAGAAGCCAAAGCTGACGTCAAACTCCCTGATATTGAGCTAAAAGAACCCTCTGCTGAAGTGGAAATCAAACCTCCTGAGACCAAAGTTGTGACAAAAGATACAGATGGATCACCATCAAAATTTAAGATGCCAACAATCAAATTACCAAAATTTGGAGTGGGCACTCCGAGAGCCACAGCCGAAGTACCTGACATGGATAAAGATGACAAAATTGATGCCAAAGATGATGTTCAACTTCCTGATGTTGAACTACAGGAACCGTCCGCCAAAGTGGAAATTAAAGCTCCTGGAATTGAAGTTCAGACAAGTAATGTTGAAGGCTCGCCTTCAAAGATTAAAATGCCAACATTCAAATTATCCAAATTTGGAGTTGCTACTCCACAGGTCAGTGTGGAAGTACCTGATGTGGACAAAGGCATTAAAGTGTCTTCAAAATTACCAGAAGCAAAGCCTGAAATCAAACTTCCTAATGCTGAAATCAGAGAGCCTGTGAGTTTAATTTCAGTATCCCAGGCACCAAAGGCAGAGGATGATACAAAGGTGAGAAAGACAAGCTGGACATTGCCAAAATTTTCATTTTCAAAGATAAACATTAAGGGCCCTGAGGCTGATGGCAACCTTGGCACCCCAAAAGTTGATGTTACACTACCAGAGGCCAAGACAGATGTACTTCTTCCAGATATAGACATTGAGAAATCCTCAAGCATTTCAACAGAGGGGGCAACAGCGACAGACCTTGATGCCAAACTGAAAAAGCCAAGATTTTCATTGCCCAAATTTTCATTTTCAAAGCAAAGTACAAAGGAGCATGAAGTTGATGCCGGTCTCCCAGAAGTTGATGTTTCTCTCCCAGAAGGAAATGTGGAAGTCACACCATCTGAAGTGAAGCTTAAGCCACCAGAAGGTGATTTAGAATTAGATGGGCAGGAAAGCAAGTTTAAAATGCCAAAGTTTGGTATCTCAATGCCAAAAGTAAAAAAGTCTGATATTGATTTAAGCTTCTCAAAGAAAGATGTAGATGTGACACTACCTGAGGCTAAAGCGGAGGTTGAAATCTCAGAAGCTCCTGGAATTTCTGTGGACGTGAAACCATTGAAGTGTGAAGCAGAAATTGATGGGCAAGGAAGCAAGTTTAAAATGCCTAAGTTTGGGCCTGAAATCGATATGAGTTTATCAAAGAAAGATAAAGAAGCCACACTCTCAGAAGCCAAAGTGGACGTTTTGCTTCCAGATGTTAACATAAAAAAACAATCTCCCAGTGTGGAAATTAGTGCTCCTAAAATAAGTAATGTTGAAGGATCACCATCAAAACTTAAAATGCCAACATTGACATTACCCAAATTTGGAGCTGCTACTCCAAAGGTCAGTGTGCATGTACCTGATGTGGACAAAGACATTAAAATTGATGGCGCAAAGGTGGAAGTACCTAAAGCGGGAGCTACTTTGGATGTCATTGCACCAAGCATTGACACTGAAGGCCTATCTGTGGATAAGAAAGCTAAAGGAAGTGAAATTGAGGGATCAGGAAGCAAGTATAAAATGCCACACTTTGGCATTGCAATGCCAAAAATTAAAGGACCAGAAATTGATTTAAGTTTATCAAATAAAGATGTAGATATCACATTACCAGAAGCTAAAACTGAGGACACACTGCCTAGTTCTGAAGTCAAAGAACCTGAAGATGTGGTTTCAGTGCCAGATGCACCGACAGTAGAAGTTGAAGCCAAGCTGAAACGACCAAGCTGGACATTTCCAAAATTTTCATTTTCAAAAGCAGGTGGTAAAGCCCCTGATGTTGATGTTGACCTTGAAACATCAGAAGCTGATGTTACATTACTAGAGCCCAAAGCACAAGTCTGCCTACCAGATATTGAAGTCGAAGGACCTTCAGGGGTTATTTTGGGGGAAGAACAACATGATGCTGAAGTTGACGCAAACTTGAAAAAAACAAAATTTTCATTACCTAGATTTTCTTTTTCAAAGTCAAGTGTTACAGTACCTGAAGTTAGTGCTGGACTTCCACATGTTGATATTTCTCTTCCAGAGGGAGAAGTAACAGTCAAAGAACCTGAAGTAGAAATTAAAGTTCCTGAGCATGGAGCTGATCATGATGAACACGGAAGCAAGTTTAAATTGCCAAAGTTTGGCATTTCCCTACCCAAAGCAAAAGGACCTGAGGTTGAATTAAATTCATCACTAACAGATGTAGATGTCCCACTGCCAGAGGTGAAAGCAGAGGTCAAACTCCCAGAAGTTGAAGTTAAGGAATCTTCAGTCAGTTTAGAGACTGAACCAAAGACAAAAGATGTTGGAGGATCACCATTAAAATTTAAAATGCCGACACTGAAAATGCCAAAATTTGCAGGTGTGAGCTATGGTGTTACTGTAGAAGCATCTGATACAGACAAAGCTGAAACTGATGGAGCTACATTTCAGGAGGATGTTTCTGTCAACATGAAAGGTCCAAGTGTTGATATTAAAACTGATATGGCCAAAGAAGTAGTATTGGAGTCGGAAACACCAAAGACTGAGGCTGATGGTGTGGGTCATGGATCTCCAAGTAAATTTAAACTGCCATCATTCAAAATGCCAAAGCTCAGTTTCTCAAAACCCAAACCTGAAAATGAATATGTCACTGGTGACAATGAATGCAAAGATGAGCAGCTGGAAACAGAAGAAGAGACTAAATCACCAAAGTTGACTTTTCCATCAATTGGTGAGATCTTCAAGAACATTGATGTTGAATTTGATGTTACAAAAACAGACAAAGCAGAAGAACATTTTGAAACCTTAAAAGTAGAAACAAGTGAGTCCAGTGGAAAGCAGTTAGAGGCAAAAGAAAAAGAAACAAATATCAAAAGGGATACGACCAAAAGTCCAGAGCGGACAGGTTGGTTTACATTTCCCAAGTTTGGATTGTCCTCTCCATTAGAACCTGCCAAGATTTCTGAAAAAGATGATCTTAAGGATGAAAAGAGCCCAGTAGGGGAAACGGGGGATGAAGAAATGAGTCCCACCTCTTCTGTGCAGTCATCAGATGCCTTTGCTGATATTAGCTCTACAATGACAAGTGAGCATGTTGGCCTGTCCTTATCTTCCCCAACCAAGGTTACTGTCAAATACTCTGATCCTAATACTGCTACAGGGCTTGAAGAGATACACAGTAACATCATTACTTCTGCCACAAGGACTGAACTGATCTCGGTTGAGCCCAACCTGCCTGAGAAAATCACCATTCTGTCATCTGGAGTTTCATCTTCCTCAGAAGACACCCTCAGACTGGAATCTGGAAAAATACATGTCATTACATCAAATGTCCAAGCAACCCCAGATGCACAGCATGCCACGATACTAACCGCTGTCCAAGTCCAATCAGCTGGAAGCCTTCCCTTAAAATCAGAGCCTGGTGAAGCTGCTTCATGGACAGTTGAAGATTCACAAAGTGGCAAGAGAACAGTCTTTGAGAGGCACTTAGTTAGGGAAACATCTAGTGAACGAAGTGAAAGCAAAGAAACAATTGTTATTACTAAACAAATTACAACACATATTTGACTCTTCTGAACCCATCTCAGGTGAGACAGCCTCATCCATACAACGGCTGAGAGACTCTGTGCACTCTGAGAAAATGAGGTTCTTTGATGGGGATGAGAAGTGACATAACCTGATGTAATGTAATGTCGACAGATACATGAAAATCCTTGGCTAGTGGGTTGTGAATTACACTTATCAATATGATGTAAGAAGAAAAAGAGGGAGAAAAGAGAGTAAACATGTTGGCAACTAGAAAATGTAGTTGAAGTTTAACATACCAATGACAGGAAAGAATTTGCCAGTCTTCAGGTGTTAACTTTGCTCTCTAGTTGCATGATGTTGACCTATAAAGAGATGGAATATTATAATTCACACTGACAATGTGATGAAGTTGTTAAGCTGTGTTAGTGAGAGTCCTTACTGCAAATTATGACTGAGCTTTAACAATATCTTTGCTTACGGTACAGAACTAACTAAGCCATGTCTTTTGCTTTTCTGCTGCAAAAAAGATCAATGTTACTGACATTCCAAAAATATTTTTAGAATTGCTTCACTGTAAAGTTTACGGATATTGTTTATTGGAGAACACATTCAATACAATAGTACAGTAATTGTCTCCAAGATGTACATGTATATCCAAGATATTCTTGTTGCTGTAGTTAAAATGTAAAGAAAGAATGACCTTGCAAAGCTGAAATGAAACGCTTATGATCACAGCAAGTGTACTGCTGCGATTACATTTTTAGTCATACTTTGCAACTTAGAACCTAATTTGCTAAAATGAAATTATATCTTGTTTTCTTTCAATATCACTGTACAAAGTGGGACTGTTGAACTGTGTAAATAGCTTTTAATGATCTCTGAAGTTTTATTTGATTACTGTTTGTATTCTAATAGGCTTTAACTCGACATATTTGCAAACTTATAAACAATAAATAAATATTACAATATGGAAAAATGTGGATATACCTTATGATGGCAGAGCTTCAAGTTTTTTGGCTTGTGACCCCCGCCCCCCATTTGTGCTTTGTTTTTTGTTTCATTTGATTTATGGTAAAATATTAAACATCAGGCTATCGTCTCACGGCTATACCATATTGACAGAGGAAACAATAACGTATTTTCCCTCTAGAGGGAGACACAGTTCACATGTACCCGTATGTAATATCACTATGTTCTTTCGATGAAATAAATGGTAAGAAAATGTGGCTTATCTTTGTAAAACCCAGTGAAACCTCTCTCTAGCCTAATAACAAAAATACGTATTTTTCCTTACAGGCACCTGTGCAAAGTAGCTAAATAAATACATTTACTCTAACACTGGACTTAGGTCTACAATTCTTTATGTAATTTAACTTTACTTGAGTATTTCCATTCAGTGCCACCTTGTATCTCTACTCTACGACATGTCATGACATGACAGGGAATACTTAGGCTTTTTGTTGTTGTTGGATAATTAACGCCGCAGAACTCTCCTCTAAATTTACTTAAAACTGATAAAATAGCATATAAAAATAGCTGACATCGTCGCGTGTCTGCAAAGTCAAGTTTTACGAGATAGAATTAAGCAAATTACCCGACACACTCAGCTGGCAATATTTAAAGTTTAAAAAGATTAAAAAAGTTTAAAAGATTAAAATCACGAAAAGCTGCTCGGCTCACCTCTAATTAGTCGCTGCCTTCAAATACTGCCCGTAAATTCAACTCTCAAGATTAACAGATCCAACAGCTGTACATTGAAGCAAAGGGAAACTAAAATTGACATTGCAATACATTTTCTGACTGCTTGTGTTTCACAAAGGAACAAGATAGAGAAGGTAATGTGCCCACTCAATAACACAAATGAAATGGTTGAACCATTGCTACCCCTGACGCCCCCCCCCCCCCACCACCACTACCACCACACACACACACACACACACACACACACACACACACACACACACACACACACACACATCCGAAACTTTCCGACAGTCGCTGAAGGCAGCACCGGTCCTGCTCCACTGCGCAGGCTCTGAGCACTTTGATGCGAGCGGCAACTTCACCGGTAGCCCAGTGCGCCCCGCCGCCTGTCGCCCACAACAGCCCGCATCATCACCAACATCATCATCAGCAGCAGCAGCAGCAGCATCATCACTGTGATGAAGCAACGGAGGACGGAGACCCTCCTGCTCTGAGACACTGGATCAGCATCAGCCCTCAGACAGGTACATGAGCTTTCATCCGTCTTTTAACAACCATGGAAACGCTTAGTAACCCTCATTCTTCATTTCTAACACTGAACAACACTGAACAATGCTTTGATTAAATTTTTATAAAAGTAACTGAATGACTGATCACCTTAAAATTTAAAACTGTTTTTAGAGGTTTAGGAAAATCTTCATAAAACCTGCTTTACCTTGTAATTTTCTGCACCAGTGATTTCCTCAGTTGTGTGGGATTGTATGCAGAAAGCACTCATCAGCCTGTGTAGTGTGGGTAAGTGTAGGTGTAGCAGAAGCTGTGTTTGATTACACTGGTATTTAAATCTATTAATAGTATCTCCTACCTTGCGCTACCTACCTGTTGTGTGAAAGGTAAACCTGTGCTCCAAACCTGCACCTTGGTCGCATTTATTAATTTAATTACATCACACCAATTTAAAATGCATTATGCTGCATGACAAATATGTTTCTTTGCCTTCTTTTATCATCAACAAAGTGTATTTGAGTCAAAAAATAGAACAGGAAATGTGAACTGGGGCAACAAACACAAGAGGAATCAAATTGTACTGCAACAGAAAGAGAGCAGGGGAACATTTCCACAAGGCTGTATGGTAAGTAAAGGACATCACTATTTTTGGCCATAAATTGGATTTTTGTCCTTGGCCAGTAAAAACTTACTGGGTCTATCTGAGGAACCTGCATTTGAGGAGGCAGTGCTGCTGCTGGGGATAATTTAGCAGCAGAAATGGAAAAAAAATGTGAAACTGCAATTCACTTTACTATATATCTGTAAATATATACTAGAAATGAAAATACAGATTGTGGAATTAAAGCTGATGGTCAGCTTGGGCTGGAGGAAGTCAGCTTTTGGGATCTGCTGCCCCTTTAAATGGACAGTCTCCACCACAGTGAATCTCGTGATGGACAGAGAAGAGAGAGGAGGAATTTTAATCTGCGAGGTCACACCAGACGCATGTCTTTCTTCTGAACAGAAAACAGTGGGGCAGTGTGTGTGTGTGTGTGTGTGTGTGTTGGGGGGGGGTGCAGTGGCTGCTGCCTTCTCAGTACTTATATGTATCTGGAGATTTGGATGTGTGTTTTATGTGGAAATCAAGCATCATTGCCCAGAAACTGAAGTCTGTAATTCAACATCAGCGTAGTGATTTCGCAGCACATCAGGGTGCTTCTCTAGATTTTTTTTAAGCTTTTACAGTTTATTTTAGAGGTGTAGCTATTTATTACATATTTTCAATATCGATTCATCTGCTGATTATTTCTGCTTGGTCTATTTAACACCAGGGGAAACAGTTGCTGCTTCATCACAGCTCACAACATGTAAAAGAGACACGCATCCTTAACATTTAATTTCTCGACTGAGGCAGAAGTGAAGCAGCTTCCTGTAAATAGTCATAATCACAGACATATTGATGGCCTTCTTTGTACCTGACTGTACAAATAAGGCATTATCATTCAGCTAAAGAAAAAAAGACTTGACTGAAGCGTCACGCCTGGCATCAACATTTAAATTCTTGTGTCTGTTACGCTTCACATCACAGCAGAGCAAATGTACTTTTTTAGAAACACGATCAGACTGAGATCATGTGAGCTCCACAGGCCTCTTCTCCAGTTGTTAACTTCAGAGCAGCTGAGGCCCCTTTCTTTGAAACCCCGATATATGATCGGCTGGATGGAGTGACTATTCCCTCCAGAGGAACAATATGAGTCTCTGATGAGGAATAAAGGCTGCATTGTCTCTTTGCCGTGATGATGAAGGGCAGAAGCAATTCCAGGTTTCACAGAGAAGTGAACCCCCGTCCTGACGGCGGTAATTGCTGCATAACGGCACACATGAATACTCGCAAATCAGCCTCTCTTGGGCCTTGTGCGCTCAGGCAAAGTGCGCTATTCAGACAATCAGAGCTATAAAATCCTCAAATGCTTGTCCCCATGGCAACAGCAACTGCCGGTCTGATTGTATGGAAAGTGGTGTTTCTGATAACTTGTCACATGCAAAGTCTGAGTGAACAGAGGACTGATGCTGTTGGTTGATTTTTACACAAATGCAGGATTATGTATTGCTTTAATGGTGGAATCAGTGCATTAAAATTCTGCATCTACTATTCTTTTAAGTTAGTGATAATGCACTGCCAGGTGTTCCAATTTGAGAAAGTAAGGTGACGGATTTTTGGGATGTCGCCTTGTGGTATTTCCACTACTGTGGCATTTTGTAGTAGAGGAAATGTTACAATGCCACTGCCTCATAGTGTTGTCCTGCAGTGGGGCCCGTTGCCAATAGTTGGCTGTTATTTTTGACCAAACATGAAGCAAGCAAACACTGCAACAACTGCAATCAGAAATTATTTGAAGGTATTCTCTATGTAATTTTTTTTTTTTTACCACGGGTAGCGCTATAGATTTGGGGTTTCTTTCGGGCGGGGGGCTGCTTTGTTCTGGAAAACATTCAAGATGTCACATGAGCCAGTCATAGGAAGCAGAGAATATATACAGAGAGTATATACAGTTTTCTGATCAGTGGCAAATCAGCATGCATTTCCCCTTAGGATGACCGAGGTGATGAACTCTCTGGAGCCTGGGACAGAGGACTTCAGTGGGGGAGGAGCAGGAGGGGATGAGGGAACAGTATCCTTCGATCCTTTGTGTGTGTGTGTGTGTGTGTGTGTGTGTGTGTTTAGACTATAAGAGTTAAGCTAGTCTTGTTTTATTGGAGTAGAAAGCGTACAGTGGTGAGTCAAAGGAGGGATGAGCAAGAGTAAAACGTGGGTAGATACGTTCCAAGGTCATTAGCAGGATTCTTCTTGCATGTTTTAAAATAGGTTAGTGGTGGATAAAATGAATTTTAGGTAGTAGGAAATCATGACAAGGTGAGGACTGAAGCAAAGTAGCTCTGACACGTCACTTTTGGAGGCCTGCTATTGGCTCATTCAGGGCTTGAGGGTCGGCATTTTGAGTAGATGTTGACCTTATAAAACTAGGATATTTCTAAGTCCCAAAATTATACATCCTGGCCCAGACATGTGTAAAGAAAAATCCAGATGTGATTTAATGAGAACATGGAAATAATAGAATCACAAGCATATGTACATAAGAAGTTAAAGAGATCAAAGTGAGAGGTTCAGCTGCTTATCTGCGTTATCTTTTATCTGAGTCACATGGTCACTTTTCCAAATCCAATTTTTACTGCATTGTTGTTCTTTCATGCATGTGTGATTAAAAATGTTTTCACCCCCCCAAACATGAGACACAACATGATCAGTTTAACCTTACATAAGCTTCTGCCAGATCTTCCCAGACACCCATGAACGGTATCCAAAGTTATCCAAGAGGCTTCCCTCCATCGTGGTGGAGCCGACAGACGGGGCCGAGGTGGAGAGCGGAGAGCTCCGCTGGCCGCCAGACGAGCCCAGCTCTCCGGATGCCCAGACTGTAAGACAGAGCACAGGGGAACGGACTGCAGGTGAGGAGGAGAGGCTGGCCTGTTACCTGCAGTGATACAGTCATTGTAACATCAAAGAAGGGCTCAGTCAGAAACCACAATATGAAAGTAACCAATAATGCCAATAGTTATTTTTTAAAAAGTTGTAAAAGATTTGTGAACTAAACACCTTCTGCATGTTTTTTCAGATAAGGAACATTCAGGTGTCTGCGTGGAGGAGGAGGAAGAGGAGGAGGAGGAAGAGGAGGCTTCAGGGTCAGAGACGCAGGACTCTAACTGAACAAATTCTCCTCCTGTGAAATCCACTGTTAACTGTGAGTGTGTCCAGACTTGGATGAGTTAAGAACAAAAGAGGGAGCACATTGTGTGGACAGAAAGAACACAGATAGAGGAGGAGGAAGAGAAGGAAAAACAAAAGATTCCCAAACTCCAGCTCATGGGCTTGGAGCCAGAGCTGAGTCGGCATCTTCAGAATAAAATTTACAGAGGGTGTTTTTTCTTTTCATCTGCACATCTGGACCAAGTAAACATCCTTTTTGACTACCTTTTGTCTAAACTTCCTTTCCACAAGAATTTGTCTGCCTGGAAATGAACAAAAGATATTGCTGTTAGTGCAGACATGTTTTTAATGTTAAGTATATATTTCAATTTGAAAAGTTAAATAAACTCCCTCTCTGGCTCCAAGCCCTTGCCGTCCAGGTGCCCACGATATGGTCTGCACATCTGACCTGGACAGATGTTTCTAAATGCTGTCTTAAGTATTTAGCTTATGTGTGCCATACTTCTACTATGACTACTACTACTAATGGTAGCTACTGTTTTTTGTGCATAGTTTTTAACATTAACATTAGATGTAAATTACATCACTGTTCGTTACGTGCTGACTGCTGTAGTTTGGTGATCTTGGTCTCACTATTCACTTTGTAATAATGACTACAATGTTTTAAAGATAGAGAGTTGAACAAGTTCATTGAGGTTATTTAATATATTATAATGTACAAGCCTTGTCTCCATGCAGTAGGTGTTAAAGGGAATGTAACCTTGTTCTATTTTACTTAAGACTGCAGCAATATGTTCACAGGAATTTAAAGGCTGTCCATTTTGTTACAGAAAGCAAAAGTAAAAAGAACCCAGTCTATTTTAGAAGTGTTGCTTGTCATAGACATGATATTTTTTAAAATACGGGAAGCATAAATTACTGTACAAGTAATAAATCCTTTTCAAAATTCTTAAAAGGTTCTTAAATTTATTGTTTCTGCTGTTTTGTTACTGGACAAAGGGAGGTTTGGTTTTATTTTGTTGGGTTGAAAATCTTTGTCTTCTATAACAGAAAATATCCACCCAGGTAAAGGCCCAAGACCAGTGGACCACAACCTCTGTATGAAGTGCTGTCAACAGTTAGACCTTCAAAATAAAACAGAAGCCAACTAGGCCACAATGAGATGTAAAACAAGATACACAATGACCACAAAGGGATGCAAAATTATCAAAAAGACTCCACAAAGATTGATTGGGTAGAGTTAAAACATTAACAGGCTATGACGTTCTCAAGTCAGCAAACAGTTCCTTTTCTTCTTCACAGAAAAGACCAGTCTCCTAATTACAACTGGGATTGCGACATGAACAGTATTTACAGGTCTGAAACTGGCAATTATGGTAACTCCCACGTGACATGAAGCAGCATAAGTCCAATATTCACAGTACTTCTGTCCTGCCTGACTAGCGCTAGATTTTCTTCTTTACAGCTCTCTGCTTCCTTAACTGTACTTCCCCTTTTTGCTACATGTGGCAAAACAAATAAAACAACAAAAAACCCATGTCATTTGCAAGCCTCAAATCTCAGCAGTTGGTGAGGAAATAATTGTTGCAAAGTTTTGAAAAAACAACTGTAGGTGCTTTTTTCTTCTTTGTTTTGTTGTGTTTTATCATCCAATAACTACAAAATTTCTGTTCACAAATCTGAGTTATTCAAGGAAAGTAAACCCAACAGCTGCTGTATCCACAGTAGACAGGGACATAGAATATGTTCGTCACCTTTTGACATCAAGTTATTTGCACATGCAGTCGAATGTAATGCCTTTTTATTTTTTGTTCATCGAACACTGCTGATGTCACTGAATATGTTGCCACATTTGCCCTCTGTGCTCATGACAATGACGATAACGGAGAGTTTGACAGAGATCACAAAAAAAGAATTCACGCGCTCGACTTGTTATCGTCACCTGGAGGCTGATGAGAGTAAAAGTGAAAGCAAAATCTAATGTGACAAAAACACAACAGAAGCTTTGCCAACACTTCATGGTGACCAGCTGAATCTAGGTGAAAATAATAATACTGTATATACATTGTATTAGTGTGTTTTAACAAAATACTTAGTATTACTTAATAGTTTGTTCTTTTTTAGTCCTTATTGAGTTAATGATAGGCTGAAAAATAAACCACCAAAACAATAAAACCATAATGATATTTGCTGAAAGAACAATAATGGCCCGTCTTCTGGATTCTGTCACAGAGGACCACCACAAAATCATTAGTCAGTTTGTTTATTTGGCTTTAATGATCTTAACCAATGTAATTGTTTGTAATTTCACTCATGAGGCCACTCATGAACAGTTTTCACATCACTCACTGTTTAATACTATATCAGTGAGAAGTGGAATACCAACAGATTTTATTTACTATACTACTATATTTACTCAAAACTTTAAGGTTTTCTGCTTTGATGCTTGGAACAAAATTATGGTTACAGAGATTGAGTCTTTGCATCAATGGCTGGATAGAACTAAGAGGGAGAATTCAACCCACAGAGAAAATTAAATTAAATTAAATTTAAGAGGGAATGAAGAAGGAATGAGGAATGAGAATGAGTGAAAGAAGATGGAAAAATGGTGGTTTCATATGTGCCTGTACTTTCATGTGTGACAGTATTCTTGACCATGCAGAGCACGTTAGAAGAGGAATGTTTAAATTGTTATTGTATGTTATACGCACACTCTGGTGCGTATAACATACAATAACATGTACACTTTGATAGGTTGTTGAGGCTGATACACTCTTTAAGGTCAGACTGGTGTCTTGATTCAGACAGCGAGACGGATGGCAGGATCCCCATCTTATTTCTTTCATGCCTCGTTCGCTATCTGGATGTGACCTTTCTGACGGTAGCCCTGTGAAGAGCACTTCGTTGGAGCAAGTGGGGTCACTCCTGGGAAAAATGAAGGGCTGCGGGGAGCGTGACTGCAAGGGGGGGTGGGGGTGGGTGGTGGGTACAGTGTCAATTATCTTTCAAATGTCACAAGCTGTTTTTTTTCCAGAGGAAGGAAGTCTCTCACACTCATCTCCCATCTTGCACAAACACACTTGGTCTCCCTCATATTTTACACATACTTCCCTCAAAGGTGAAAGCTTTTAATATTTGCTGCTGTAGCACTAAGGTCAGTAAACAAAATACATACATTATGAATTTGTACAACAAGATTCACCGATGCAGCTCATGCATCAGTGATCTCAGCATCTCTGAGTTTTCTCTGAACAACAGTGTGAAGCTCTGTTCACAGAGGAATTTAGCAGCTAAAGAAACTGATATAACTGTGGGTGGAGACCAAATACCAAGCTAAAAAAGAGGGAATGTTGGAGTTAAATTCATCAGGTGGACAAAAACATCACTGGATGTGTAAATAAAAAACTACTGGCTGTCAACTTTGCCATACAGACTTACAAGCTCAAGTAATATGCATGTTGGGTTCACAGCTTCTCATCTGTACTTTTATTGATTTACTTTTATTTTTTTACTTTTGTTATCCCATTTTTTGCCCTACCTTCCTTATTCTTTCCTTCCCAATATCTTTCCTTCTCAGTGATTTGACAACATGAAAAAATGCCAAAACTGGTGATACAAAATTTTTACTTCAATAAAAAACTACTCTTCTTCACAATGATTAGCCCAAAACCATCTTCATCACTTTGCCTGCATGTTAACCATGTCCCTCACAGTAACTCACCATCATTGTCTGCTCTGCAGCATCTCCTCTGGCTGCTCTTCTGTTTCATTATGTAGAGTTCATTCATGTTCAGTGTGGAACAAAGACCGCACAGCCCATGCCAGCGGCCACTTGTAAATCTGTGTATTTAAAAGTACCTTTTAACACAGCCATTAGAGCCACTGAGTGTTGTGAGGGAGTTGTGTTTTGATGATGTCAAAGCGTGCTGCGCCAGGACTTTCATCTCCCACTCCCGCTGGCTTCAAACAGGCCTTTCAAATGTGTTCATGACAGGCCAAAGTAATGCTCACACCCGCCCTCCGTGCGCAGACAAATGCCGTCCTGTCACGACTGGCTTTTTCTACGGCTGTAATGACAAAAAGATTACCGCATAATCAAATATGCAGTCACATAAGGCACAATACACAAAAAAATCTACATTTAGATGAATGTAAAATATATTGTCAATGTCTCATGACATACTATTACTTAATTATACTAGGTTGATAAATACCCCTCCATTTTGAATATATAAAAAAATGGATCACAAGGTCAAAAATGTATGAAGATGTTGAGATTACCATCAACTTGTCTGTATATTGTGAGAAAAATGAGCACCTGTCAAAATACTACAATATTGACCACACTCACAAATACAAATACAAATAGTAATAATTTAAACACTCACTGTCTGTATCTTTTTTCTTCGGTCTGTTTCAAAATATAAACAGAGTGAGGGGGGTGGTGGTTGGGTTGATCATGATACAAACAGAATCTGCGTTGCATATTATTCACAACTACACAACCAGTTTGTGATTCAGCTCTGGCGCACACAGTTTCAGTGAAGAGCACCTCTTCATTTGTTTGGGGAATAATGTTCCACTCAAACATGCTGCACGGTGGAGGGTTACTCTAGTAACCTTTTCTATGAATAGTAAATGTCACTGTAATCAATTTTAGATGGGGCGGCTCTGCAGGTGGAGCTTGGAAGCGGGTTGGGAGGGAGGGAAAAGAAGTTGATGCGAGCTGCTGCAGGACTGAGCGCCCCCGCCCACTCTACCACTTGTTTTTATAAAGGCTTCGTGATCTAAACAGCTATGAGACTGAAAGAGCCCAAATATCTGCAGTGAGGAGGCACTGCATATACCACAGGGCAATATGTATATATTTTACCAGTGTTAGGAAATGGGATTTTTTAATGTTTTCTTATGTTAATATTGTGTAATTTTGTGATGCTGCTGCATTACAGTTAATGAACACTGCTGATTTCTGCTCATTTGTCCCAGATGACAAAATGAATGATAAATGTCTGTATATTTCACTGACTTTCACACTAACAGGGCCCACATCCTTTATCTCAATAAAGGATCACAAATCCTTATGTAACAAAACTGAACTTAAGCAGCTGTTAATTAATTTACATTTGATTCATTTTTGTCAATGAATCAACTAAGTGTTTCGACTCTGATCTCTGGCAACACAAATAAAAACCTATGTGGAGAACAACAAACTCAAGCAATAAAACTAACAATCAACAGAACAACCAAATGAAATGTAAACAGCTGAATGAACCAACAAACACAGAAAGTAAGGAACCTAACAGTCAAAATGTTAAATTTAAGGAAAAAAAAATCAGCAAAACCCCACACTGGAGAAGCTCGAACCAGGACCGAACAGGACCACTACCACCTGAAATTTACACAGCACAAGCACAAGAGAATCGGTTCCTCTGGAGTGACTTTGCACCCACACTTACAGCTCATGACACAAAGGCTCTGGGTGTAAGCATGACACCAGAAAATGAGTTTCTCAGCTTTTCAGCCCCCCCCCAGATGGTCTGTGATTGGCTGCATGATCCACAGATTCACCCGCTAATAGTACGAGGGGAGGGTGACCTAAAGCTGAGTCTTACAGAGCCATGGGAGCAACAATACATTAGCACATTTCGCCATTTACACATCTACCAATGGCGGGATGTAACACTGCAGCAGAATGGTAACACAGCACTTCCATATAGTTTGAATGGAAACTCGTGACAGAGAGGAGCAGAATTAATAGTGATTTATATGTGAAAGTGGTGGTGTTTTACTTTGGGATCATTTTGGCTCAGCAGCCTTGTTGCTCAGTCTGTGGATAAAGAAATTCAAATTCAAATCCAAATCTTTGGATTTCATTACAACTGGTTGGCAGAGTGGTGAATGTTGACGCATGCCTGTGATGCTCTGGAGTCAAATTCAGCTCACGAAATGTTTTTCTCCTTTTGTTTCATTCTCTTTTCTTCTCTATGTCTGTCTCTGTTGCACACTGACTAATAAAGCAGCAGTACCTGCACCCAGCAATTTTCACCTGCACAGCAAACAGAATACAACAGGGAGAGTGCAATCAAGAACAGACTGTATTATTTTCCCTTCTGGGACTCGCAGAGAGCCCACAAAAACACAAACTCCTGCAGACAGAGCTTCTCTCACTGTGACCCAGATCTTAAGCTGAAGGTCTCTGTATTCCAGTCTAAGTCAGATGAGTTTAATTTAAAACCAGATGGAAAGCAAGTTGGGAACAAAACTAAGCCCAATTCAAAATGTAAATGTTATTTGAAGGCTCAGTGTGAATGATTCAGGGAGGCTTTATCAGCAGAAATGTAATATACTGTAGTATTCATAATTCTGTTTTCATTAGTGTATAATCACTATAAACATAGAATAGGAATCTTTTCGTTAGCTTAGAATGAGCCCTTTGTATTTCCATCAAGAGTAGGTCCTTTTTCAGTCTGCCATGTTTCTACAGTAACCCAGGATGGACAAATCAGTGGCTCTAAAGAGGGGCCTTCAGCATTTTTATGTTACTAAGGTTCTTGTACACAATTGTAAGGGGAGGGTGTTCAGTTGCAATCTGCACCCTCTCCACTGAATGCCACAAAATCTCAAAAACACTAGCCCTTGAATATACAGGTTATGGTAGAGGCCTGAATATATTAAAGATATTTACTATGACCTTGTTTCATAACCTTAACCACATGATTTAGATTTTATTTGGAAGGCTTGTTGTATAGAAGTTATATTGTCTCAGTGTACTGAAACTAATCTAGGTTTATTTTTAGATTTCCTGAAAAACTGACATTGTAGTACCAAGATGTTCAAGTCCAAGAACAGTGATATTTATCTCATTCGTCTGCAGCTACATTTGTCACAGGGAAGGACAAGAGACATTTACAAAGCTGCTCTCTTGATATCATGTGTCATGTGTGTTTTGCTGTGAAGTTAAATATCACCGCATTGAAATCCAACTCAATCTGAAACCGCTCAAAGCCTTGGAGATCCAGCAGGTCGCAGGTAGCCTCGGGGGCCTCGCCGGCTGCATCTCTAGCCTGTCCACATGACAGAGAATTGATGACGCTGCATGCATTATTTAGAGCCCATCTAACTCCCAGTGTCATAGCATTTTAATCGGCAGGCTCTCCCAACCTTCCTTCTGTTGGGCTTATGTTACGTTCCCCCAGTTGTACTGACAGGCAGAGTACAAAGAAGAAAGAGAAATTTCTTTCAAAAGGCGATTCTGATGCTGTTCTTTTATTGTCATCAATAAATCCCCCAAAGAGTCTGATACCAAAACTGAATTTCTCACTGAATCTAGTATAGTAGTATAGTGTATTACTGTCCAAACAAGTCTGAAAGTTTAAAGTTCTGACAAAATAATTTATTGAATATGATTTGGAAAACTCATTGTTTCTGTAAAATTGATTGGTAACATTGTATTCCATATTTTTTTTTGAATTTCATTTTGCTGAAAATATTAGTGTAATTTGCTTCTCATTATAGGGGAAGCGGAGACAAAGTTAGTTATTTCAGTATTAAAAAAATTATCTATGTTGCAGCAGATGATTTCCAGACAAATTTCCTTAAAAACATTAAGTACATTAATGGTGATTATTGGAGACTTTGATCTCCAGATGTGTTGAATTTTACAGTTAATTCTGGGTTACAGTTGTATCGGCAGTAATTGGAGTTAATTTATAATAATTTCATGAATGTACCATTTGCAGTCCTCTCCCCTTTATTAATACAAAAATACACAGTTATTTCAAGGAAACTTTTGATTACTGCTACAAAATAATAAGAAAATGACCAACAAAAATGAAGCATCCATGTGATTTTATTTTGCAATAACCAACTTGGATCTTGTTTCAAATCTACCAATTCATTTAGTTTTTTTACATTCAAAGGTATGTAAAAAATTCAAATGTTTCAAATATTCTTTGGCTCCAACGGTCACTAGATGATAGGAAAGCAATCATCGTCTTACTGCTGTAGTGCTTTAGATACCTCATTTGAAAATCCTGCAGAGACGTTATTCAAGAGAAGGATGATTTTCACCCCGATGAACATGGCAACAGGACACCCCTGTGATTCTAGTAGTAGTAGTAGTTAGTGAGCCTTCAGTCCTGAGGGAGTGTGATGATGTACAGCAGGGCTGTGTGACTAGCTTGTTCCAATGCTGCACCATTTATCTCCTATTGCTCCTCATTGAGAACAGTAGGCAAATGCAGTGTAAAGCATTACTCTGTTTCACTTCATGTCTAAGGGTCTGACATTGAAACATTTTCTGCTAATCCTGACTGTCACTGTGATATTTTGCCTTCTTTTCAACTCTCGGCAAACTGACAAAATATCTTGATTTTGATCTTGTCAAACAGAAAGAACAAGAAACATGAAACCAAACAGCAGAGGGGATCTAGGACCAGAGAGTACATCCACCACCATCACCTGTTATTTACCTGCTACATTATGCTTTTATGGAGTCCATTCCGGTTGAGAAAGGCAGATTTGTGCAGCCCTTTGTAAATGAAGTTTGTTTGTTTGTTTTAATTATAGGCTGCAGAAGTCTATGTACATGCTTTTATAACATCCTGTCTGTTCATGACAGGAACAAAATGTTTGCATTTGGCCCAAAGAAGAGCTACCAGAGACCTTTCTTCATTCAAATTCAAAAATGTGCAATACAACAGATGTAGGAGCTAAATTAGTGTAACCTAATCCTATCATTATAATATAATCATGTGGACAGGGTTTGGAGGGTCATTAATCTGCTTCTGCTCCACAAACAGAAGATACTCTCCACTTAATCTTGTTATTTAAATGAGGGTCATTAGCAAGCTTTCTTCAGTCCATAAACACAGAGCTGGAGACAATATATAGATCATGTGTAACCTACCCCCCCATAGCATCCATATGCTGGCAGAGCTGGCCAGGTGTGTTATTAAGCTCAGTGTCACCTAAATGTAGCTCACACAGCAGGTGGAGCATGACTTTCTTTGCAGCCATTCATGGAGCTCTGGGTCATGACATATGCCTGAGTAGAAACTAAAAACAAATACAATTAGATTAAATACCATTGCACTGGCATAACTGGAAGCTACAACTATACACTCTCCAACTTGAGCTAAAGAAAGGAAAAGCAGTATTCTCTGTCTCTGCTTTTCCCCAACGTCTCCCCCAATCCAGACACTCTTTTTTAAATATTTTATTTAATATTTCATCTCTTGTGCAGCTAATTCATGTGAATATCTATGCAGGCACATACTCTCACCAACCACCCTGTCCTCAAATATCAAAGCCATGTTTTGTTTCTTTTTAACCTCTGCACATAAATCCAACATGGGATAAATACATCAGACCCTTTGTAGTGACAAAAAGTGGTAACACTTTTCTGTTTAACCTCAGTTTGACACCAGTGATACCAAATACAAGTTTTTGTCCACGGACCAAAAGGTCAAAAGGTTAGCCAGGAGAACTTCACCATTGACAGCAGGTGGAGAAAGAGATGATGTCCTCACTGCATGGGTTTGAGAAAAGTCTCACAAAGACAGGGTGTCACAGGACAAGCTCTTAGGACACAACCTAAGGGATGACCAGAAAGCCCATCAAAAGATGAAGGAAGAAAATAGACAAAATACAGCAAGACACCAAACAGGACATGATTCTGCAGAGAGGGGAGCAGCTGAAAACTAAGCTCAATGTACAGCTCTCACTCAACATCAAGAAGGAGGAGGGTAAATCCACAGAGGAGCAGCAGACTGAAAAAAAAACAGCAGGAGTCCCTCTCCAAAGCTGTCCCTGATGTTGGACCAAAGGAGAATGAAGTGAGACATCAAATAAGAAAGCTTCGGTCCAGGAGAGGACTCCACCACTTCCTGGGCTTAAGAAAACCTAAGTAGAAGACATCAGCAGAGTGCACATCCACCAGCACAGCTCAGCTGACTTTCCCTCCACCACCCACTGGAAGCAAACAGAGCCTTTTCACAGGAGACATGAAACATGACATGAATCCTAAATGGTCAAGGCAGATGGTCAACCACCCTGGACTCAGTTCTGCTCAAGGTTACTCTCTTCTGCTCATTCAAAATGACTTTTTCTTTGCCACTATTGCTATGTGCTTGCATGGGGGGGAAATATTTTGGGTCCAATATGTCACAGGAGGAAAAGCAGTGTGGTCATTATGTGTTCACTTGTGCTTCTCCTGCCACGATGACCAACATGTCCACTGTGGAAAAGTTCCATTTAATGATGTGAGATATAGAAAGAAAAAAATAAATCAATGTCATGTCAGGCAAGCTTCAGGGGTAAACAGAAGTATATAAAATGTCAGTAAGAAATAAAAAAGATGCATATATTTCTGTATGTAGTGGTATTTTTTTCTGTCAAGTGTTACAATAACCTGTTGTCAACTATGACTATGACTACTTCACCTTAAAATAACAGTTTTTAAATCATTTTGATGGTTGGATGGTTGTGATAGGCAGAATGGTGCCACAGCACAGATTTATATTTATGCTGTCACAGCCACATGTTTATCTCCCACATACACTTCTGTCTATGTTTTATACATAAAATGGATATTATTGTGAGCAGCATAGTAAAATACCGGAGTATAAAATGTTATAAAAATCAAAGCAATAACTAAGCTGTAGAGAAGGAGTGTGTGCATCTGTGTTGGATGTGTGTGTGTGTGTGTGTGTTTCAGAGAGAGAGTGGTTCTGACAGCCCGTCTCACAGCTGGGATACCCGGTCCTCAGGAGTGGGGCGATCAAACCATTTGGGGGGGTGCACTTATTTTGGGAACCACAGAGGAAGAAGCACTTATTTCCGCTGCCATCCAACCCCCCCAATCTTGACAGCCCCACCCTCTGCCCCCAGCCTCCCGCCGTCTGACAGCACCCTCTGTTAATTTGCACAACCTCAATTAGCCTTCAGCGGGGAGAATAAAGGAAGTGGTCAGACAAAATCCTTTAAAAGGGTCCATTCAGTGCAGACAAGGAGAGGGTGTGTGTTGGGGGGGTGAGAGGATAAAAATACATCTGAGACTGAACGTACGTTTGATGTTTGGACCATGCAGCAGCGAGGTGGTTCAACCTCTGAACAGGGAACAGGTCTCTGAAAGCAGACCTGTGATTCAAATGCCACTTTCAATGAATACATCAGACATACATGTATTCATAAATGACTGAATATTTTAATGTATCTAGAGCTTTAACTATACCCTTTATAAACAGTTGAGGGCAGGTGAGAAAGCCAAACTCCCTAGTTGATTTCACTTATTAGGGAGAGGGAGGAAGTTGAATTTTCATTATCACAGCTGTGACATATATATTGTGCAAATTGGGGTGAGAGCAATAGCATGAGCATGATCCCCATGCACAAATTTAGAATCTGTGCTTTTTGAAGTGCTCTTTGATATTCCTCAAATTATGTGTTATGTTGTTAGCAGGTAGCGCTGAAGTTGCAGGTAGTTGGGTTACTGGATGTTACTGGTGGGACCAGCAACATCCATGTTTTAAGAATAAAAGTGGGATCACTACATGTACCACTGTCAGTGCTGAGCAGTAACTAATTACTTAGTAATGCAGTTACTTTGTGCTGGTTTGTTCACTGTCTTACTGGGAGTTTAAAGAATGCTGATACCAGTTTGCTCTCTGCGTTTCAAGGACAAACTGGTCCAGGATGCGGTTGAGATGCTTGGACCCTCAAAAAGGCTGGACAAACCAACTTTAGTGGTAACATACTGCCCCCTATTCATAAACTTTAAAAATGCATAAAATGATAATCATTTTGTACATTACTTATATTCCACTAATCTGGTAATCCGCTGAATTAGGATTAATGTCAAAACCTTTTGTAGAGGTCCCCACCCCTATCTTGGCAACAGCAGAAGATCTGTTCTCCTCATTGAGAGGGAAACCTGATAGTAAACAAAATAGATCCTGGCTTCTGATTTTCAGATGTCCAGTCTCAAGACATCAGGACACTTTGATGAAAATGAAGCAGATTCATGTGTGAACAACATATTTGCATGAAAAAAGTTCCCTCACTTCCCATAACCCAGTTTTCATGAATACTCCATCCTCTGTGTCTCCTGTACATGTTCCCTTTCCCCCCACTTAACTTTCCACTCATACCCTCTTTTCATCTCATGCCCTCACTTTTCTCTTCCCCTACTAAAACGGTGTCAGTCCTCCTTTCTTGGAAGCTTAACTTCTCTGGGTGTCTGTCTTTTTCTTTTCCCACATTCGCTTGAAACCCATTTTCATAAAACCATCTCTGGCAACATACATATAAAAACCTCACCTCATCTTTTTTTGTTGTTGTTTTTCTGTTTCTGCTCTCCCATGAGCTTAGAAAACACAATGATTCACATAGCAGAAATCCAACTGGAAAGTTAAAAAATTTCTCAGCCTTCACTTTTCTTGTGTAGCTGACTCTCTCCCACCCTCTACCAGTTGAGTTATACTGTATATATACAGTGTATATATATATATATATGAGTGTGTGTGTGTGTGTGTGTGTGTGTGTGTGTGCATACACAAAACCAGCTAGCCACATAGTGTCATTTTGGTCTAGAAGTGAGACCCCTGCTTTTATGTACCTCTGTCTGAAAGCACAAGCCTATTTTTTTGATTATTACTAAGATCGCCACTCTTACCATTTTTAAACTGGCAATGTGCCGTGTGAGACTGGAAAGGATCACAGGGTTTGGAAACAGCAACTAAGTATGGGAGTAAAAGAGGTCACCTAATCAAGATTTTTGGCTTTCAAGACATTGCCAGTCCCCCAAGAGGTGTTGATTAATTTGAGTCACTCTTTTCTTTTTTTGCGGGCTGTATACGCCCTCCAACAACATAATGACTGGCATGACTGAGATGCACAACAACCAAAGGTCAGTCACTATGACAGATGATGAAAGGATGAGCAGGCTCTGCAGCAGAAACACCGATACACAGACTGACAGCTCCCACAGAACTGAAAGACACCCGGGGCAAGTTGACGGGAAGGTTGTCTATTTTTTTTTACAGCCTCATGGGGAAAAGAATGTAATCCCTCCAAAAATGATGGTATGCCTTCAAAAATTTTAATGGATGGGCAACGTTGGATACAACGTGCAGCAGCTGATTATCCAGGTTGAAATGTTTCATGGAACAGCACAGTTCAACTCTGATGTACTGGTTATCTGCAGATGCCAGTGCTCCATCTGCAGAGAAGCAGTGAGGAGGCTCCAGCACCCAAACCACTGGTAGAAGTGTATCTCCATAAGGTGATTTCCTGCCTGACATTACTGTGAGACTGACAGGGAGAAACCCTCCAGGGTGTGTGGGTCACCTGAGTGCCGGTAAAACTGACAGCCAGGGAATGGATCTCATTTCCATATGTCGACTTTGGTAATTTTCACACAGACGGCTGTAACATTTTGTCCAAATATCATCATCTCTGTTATTTCAGCATCAGGAGTGTTGAGCTATCACTTTGTATGTTTACATGCACTCTCATAGTCCATTATTATTCCAAATACAACAACCATTGAAATGTAGACAACATAATCAGTAACTTTACCAACAGAAAAGCTAGATTTATTATTTATCATTGTAAATGCAAGTTATCAGTGCTGTGTAATAATATCATATCTTCTTCTCTGTCTCATTTATACAGAAGGAAAAAGCTGGGGTGCCCACTCACTCCCCATATCTTTGCAGTTTCTCCTAATCCTCTAGCTACTGCAATACCAAACAGCTCAAATATTAAAGGGTTCATAGCAAGCCACCGAGAGCATGCATTATTGATAGACTGCTGGTCTCATGCAACCCACAAACAACTGTCCTGACAATTGGCTCTCTGATCTGATTTTTCCCTCATATTTGGCTGGAAAATTAACTGGACTGAATCAGAGGTAATGCCTGTACTAAAAACCTCTGTCAAAACACTTGGCAGCCACTCAGATAGATCCCCTTTTGCTGTGGTGTGTTGTACCATGGTATTAATCTTAATGGCACCATGAGGAAAATGATGCAGACTAATCTTCAGCCAATCACAACATCAAACTGCTTTCACATAACTGGAGCTACGTGAATATATCACATGAACTTTAAACTGAGTCTCTTTTTAGGAGGCTGGCTCTCACATTGTTTTTCTACAGTGGGAGTGTTGGGCTTTGGCGATGCAAAGAACCTGATCCAGAAGTTAACAGTCTCTCATAAGTGTGAGCAGCACTAGAGCTTAATTTATTAAGAGGTGACCTTTCCTCCCTCTTCCTAAACCACGGGTAGGCACTAAATTAGTGGCTAAGACCCTCCCATCACACCCCATTCTCAATAGGCAAGGAAGCAGCCTCACGTTAGTCACCCTAAACAGTTCCTTGTGTACCCGAGCCTAGTACCTAATGGACCCCAAGGAATGTCTTGTTCTCCTGGTGCCAAATCTCACCCTACAGAATAAACCTGTAGCCACCACAGAGTACTGGGTCTTACCTGTGGGATGTGCAGGGGACCGAACCTGGTCCATAGGTAGTGAAGAGCTTTGCGGAAGTCAAATTCACCATGCTATAAAATCTGACTCTTTTTCTTTCGAGTGGTATAATGTTCTGCCTCATTTATGCACATAATACAAAGGACACATCCCATCCTGTCTTTTGTCAGAAGTTCATCCCATCCTACACAGCCATGCACCTATACGGTGATGATCTACAGAAGCAGTTATCAGGAAGAAGGTAAACTGTGATAACAGCTGTTGTCAAGAGGAAATTAAAATGTCATTGTGGCAGTTTAGGGGAATAACAGCTGTTGGCAAATGGATGTTAAACTGTCATCATTGTATAAATAGTAGGGAAAGCCCCTTTTGTACAAGCAGAACACTCTCGATGTTCAGTATAACCTGAAACCTTCTAAAATTACAAAAAAGTACAATGAGAATATCTTTAAACTAAAGTAAATCTTTAATATTCAACACAATATGTAAAAGTAGAAATCTCCGAAAAAATCATTTTATGACAGTGGAGACTCTACCCTACATGGAACAGATTGGTAGAACTGCTCATTCTTTAATGATGGAGGTGACACTAAACCACATTATACTATCGAACTGAATAGTTATACTATAGAGTTTAGAGAATATTATAGATCCAAAATGAAACTGACAGAAGGGAGAGAAAAAGAGGGTGCATATACAAATACGCTGCTTCAGCACTCCGTAGAGCACCATGGATTTATAAATACACTGCACAGTTACAGGCAACTGATACTTCAGGGATCAGTGATCAACTCTCTGCTACAACGCAGATGAGATAAAAAGAAGGTCCAGCAACATGCTGCTTTACGTGCAGTTTATGAAGAGAAACAAGACTAAACGTCTGGGTGAGGTCCAGCATGAGGTGTTGTTCATTTGCTTCCTTTGCTCCACACAATACAAGCACACAACAAAAGCATCACCAATTAATTTTCTCAGACTGAAAATAAGTTTCATAGCACCACAGTTTAACTGAACATTCATCATGAGCTTATCTTGTGGACACCTGGGCTCACTGTCTCTCTTTCACACCCACACACACGCATGCATGCACACACACACACACACACACACACACACCATGAAGCCCTCCTTTTATCATTTGGCACTACCTTGATTCCTAAAACTTTTGAGCAGCTGTTGGGCTGCTGAGTTGGAAACCCCTGGACTTCTGGCAGAACAGAGTCTTACAGTACTCATCAGTGAAGAAGCATAAAGTTAGACGGTTGACGCCCACAACAATAACGTTCACCTGGGAGTACAGGTTCTGCTCTGCCTGTTCCACTCCAGAGCTGAATTTAAATAAAAAAATAAAAATAAAATGTGTCAGAGGTCACTGGCTTACCTGTCGCAACAACAAGGATACAAAGATTAAATACTTCTATGGACATGTTTAGTAGATATGTAGGATATGTAAGTAAATTGATGACAATAAGAAAATACAGACATCAGACAGCATTGAGAAAATCCATTACTTGAATACACAGTGAGACCAATTTGAGTAGTATAACAGTGGAAACAGATAGTCACAATTTGATATTTTGCAAGTTGGTTATTAAATCTTGTGGACATTGTGGACCAGCACTTTGGTGGAAAAATGTGAATGTGAAAAAATAAAGAGGGCCCCCCATTTATTAATGCCATCGTGTCATTCAGGTAAATCCTCGCTCAGCCTTATCAAATTATGCATTGTTTGAAAGCCTCACAATATACTCTGTGTAAATCACAGGCCACTGCTGTGACACAGCTTTAGAAAAGTGACGCAAAATGGACAATTTTACTGCCATTATCACCAGAATTGTGTCAGGATTTGTTTAATCTTGTGGTTCAACTGTGTTTCAGCTACAGACATATGACATTTACATATAAAGATGAAAATAAAAATGATTTTATTTGTGCCTCTGACAACTGTCTTTAGTGTCACTTACCGTTAATCTACAGTGAAGGACAGCAAGTACAAGAAAAATAAAAAGTATATTGTTTTTTGCTTTTTTGATTTTAAATAATTTTAAAGATTTGACTTAAGAGGCAGAAAAAGAAGAAAACAGGATGTGGTGACTTCTGCTGACACCAGCTCAGAAACTGTTTCATTTTCATTTATCTGTAATCCACTCACTGTATGCCACACACACACACACACACACACACACACACACACACACACAGGAGCAGCTGGTCACGATGCCATTCACCTGGACCAGGAAGGTTCAGATGTGTTTTTCTTGGAGGCCATGAAGGTGCAGCCAAGGTTTAGTTAGAAGCTGGAAAACAAATCAACATGCCTATAACTCAATTTAACTTATATCTACTGTGATTTTAACAAGAAAGATGAGGATCATTTATGTACTGAAACAAATATAGCACATATCGCCCTCTAGTGGGTGAGAAACAACATGGAATCATGTTGTTGTTCGACATTACATCCAGGGCAACCTGTCTTGACAAAGTCAAGAATGCTGAGTTTACAGCTGAGATCTTACTCACAATGAAACAGTATGAGAAAGAGAAAAAAGAAAGAAAGAAAGAAAAAAGCACTACATGCTGCTTTGAAAAAAAGATCCTTAATTCACCACAACATTTTAAGCCTCATCAAAAAAAACCTTTTTTAATCTGTCCTGGCCAGCAGTTTTGCTCTAGAAGATGTGTATTGTACTATACTCTACCTATTGCATGTTTAAACTTTATTAGTTATTATCTTGGAATGTTGCAATGTTGGAATAACTGATGGGACTGGACCAGACAGGGGGACAGGAAGGACAGAAAGACATAGAGAGAAAGAAGAGAGAAGACAACAAATACAATACTGACAACAACAACCATAACAGTAACAATAAACACACTATTACTATAGCACAAGTGTGTGTGTGTGTGTGTGTGTGTGTGTGTGTGCGTTTGTGTGCTGCATGTTTGTAGTTTTCTCTGGGATTCCCAAGTGGGCAGAGGAAGTCCCCAAAGCAACGGTGAAGGAATTTCTTCATAAACACCTCCAGCTTCCACCGGCGGCATCCAGAACATCACCTTCCACTGGGTGCACCGCACGGGAGGGAAGAAGCCGAGATGAGAGGCACGGACTTCGTGATCAACGATCAATTCCCCTATCCCTCCTTTCAGGGACTGAATGATTGAAATTAAATGCACACTGCACTTATAACTTGATACTAAATATAATAACAAAAATCGTGCTATTTTTTTCTGATATGTTTTTACATGTTGAATGTCTCTTTTATTCTGTCCCCTTTTCTTAATTTGTGACTGTTACATAGTGTGAACTGCTTGTTGATTGAGCATTATGATCAGTGGAGAATGATATCTCGCTGAAGGTGTATGATGGAAGTGACAATAAACTAAACTGAACTGAATTGAATGTCTTTTTTTTTTAACTCTCAGACAGTTATGGTGGCAGCTGGTTTATTTTTTTTCTTATATGTTCTTTTCTCCCCTCTTTCAATTGTTGTCTTTCTCATGCTATGTAACATGCAGCTGTTTAAAATGATTAAGACTCTCTCAGGGACTCAAGCTCCCATGTCAACCACACACACACACCATGACGCACACTCACATACAGCACACGCTCGCACACAACATACAAATGCATTTACTCTCTCTCTCTCTCTCTCTCTCTCTCTCTCACACACACACACACACACACACACACACACATATATTTACACATAGGCTACACTTAACTAATTAACAGATATGGCCGCACTTAAGATTATTACTTGGAATGTTCATGGAATTGGCTCTAACAAATAAATACATTTTTAGTCACCTAAACTCCTTACAAGCAGACATTGTCTTTCTATAGGAAACCCACATATCAAAGATAGCAGAACATAGACTTACATCACCACATTTCCCTCACAGCTACTTAGCACAATTAGGTGCATAACCCTGATCTTGATAGGCTCAGCACCTCAGGCAGCTACCGCAGCTGGCAATCAATTTGTAACTTCACACTACATATAGTAAATAAATTGTTTGTCTGAAATGTGGTAGAATAACAAAAGTAATAGTATAAAATGGAAATATTCACCTACAAGTACCTTAAAACAGTACTAATGTGATACAGTGTGAAACAGGGATACTTAATTACTAGCAATACTTCTTGCTTCAGTACAGTTTTATATTGTACTTACTTAATAAAGGATCTAAGTACTTGTTCCTTCACTACTTACTCATTACCCCTGTTAACTGAAGACTTATAACCTTGAAATGGGCGTTTACATGGGGGCTCTTGAAGGCAGCACCGCCACATATTTTAACGCCACATTCCAGTTAAAAAAGAGAGAAAAACCTGTAAAGTGATCAGGGTTTATGAAAAAAATAAAAAAAATCTTTGCTGTTATACTAACAATCGCCAACACTCCTCCTTCATTCTAATCATTAACTCTCTTAACCTTTTTTCTCTAAACATTAATCACACCAGAGGCAGAGAAGGTGATCTTTGCTTCGTCCTGTTTCCAGGGAAAGCTGGGCTGCGCTTCCCATTGTTCTTTTTAACTGCCATTTTCAACCATCTCTGACTCAGGCACCGACTGCTTACCATAAATTTCCCCTATTTTTTTAAATCCAAACCGGTTTTGAGTCTTTCATAGGTGCATGAATGTGAAAGGAAGTACAAAGGCGGCAACAAAAGTGCGGAAGGAGAGCTGGAGGGGGATTGTCTACCTGAGCTACGCAGGTAAGGAGGTAACTCTATAAGTTGTGTGAAGTTACTATGTGGGTTAAAGGTTTACCTCGCAGTCAGACAGAGGGATTACATATTGAAGGTTGGAATGGTATAGTTTGGTTGATCAGTGAATGGTCTGGTAAAACAATGTGGCTCTGTGTATCACGATATTTGTTTATTTTACTCTGTTACTCGGCTGGGTGAATTTTTAATGTGTAAAGATAGAAACTTGTTTGACATAAAGAATTACTTGATAAGCCAGTATCTAATATATAATATAGTAGCGGTGATCCTCTGTCGAGAATACAAAGTGACATTGTTGTATTTTTTTTATATTTAGGATTACCGTGGAGTCACCCTGCAGGGTTTAGAGGCAGTTGCTCTTTCAACACATTTCATTTACGTCTGCAGCTCTTCATCTTCATGTTGTCAGGAACTACTCAGTCATGTTATCTGTAAACAAAACTGATCCGCCTGCCCCTGCTGACTGGAGCCACTAAAACACACCTTATCTTCTGTTTCACACACACACACGCACACACACCTGTCAGAGCAGAGTGCAGGCAGACGTTTCCTCTGCTGGCTTTTACCCACAGTTGGATGTTATTCACTGGGATGAGAATTCAGAAATGATGGACAAGTCTGCTGAAAGCCCGGATGAGGATGCGGTGTCTCTCAAGGCCAGTGGGAAGATGCTGGCCCACGGAGGCGCAAATGAGACACTGGGTATGATAAAGTCATTCAGGAGGAGCATCCGACAAGTCACGGCGAAGAGCCCTCTCTCATCCGGAGACAAAGGGTCAAAGGTCACACCCAAAGCTGGGAGTGAGTCGGGGTCACAACCGCCTCCTTCACCCAGTGAGTATACCGTCACGGTTGTTATGATATCTGCTGTGAAAAAGGAAATAGGAAAGCTGTTTGGTACTGTGGTACACTTTTTTACAGTGGCTTTATAAAGAATTGAGTCCCCTTCACTTTTTACAAACTTTTACAAAGTGATTATCCTTTCAGACCCTTTATTGTTGTACTCCAAATTGATGTTCATCCCATTTGCCTTAATAAAATAAAATAATAATCATAATAATAATTTAAAAATCATACCTTTGTACAAAAAGGTCCCATAAGTCAGATTGCATGTTACGACAAGAACCAAGAGATAAAGTCAGATGAGCTCTCTGCAGACCTCTGTGATAAAATTGTGATGAGGCACAGTTCAGGGCAAAGGTATAATGCTGTTTCAAAAGGTTTGAATTTTTTTTGAGGCACAGTGGCCTCAATAATTGTGAAATGGAACTTTGGAACCTACTGGACACTTCATGGAGTTGGCCTTCCATCTAAACTGAGCAACAAGGCAAGAAGAACCTTGGTCCAGCAGGGATACTTGTTGAGACTGAGAGAAAGATGAATGCACCTGAATACAAGGGGTCCCTGGGGGAAAAAAGAGCATACAGCTGAACAATGTTGCACTGGTGTCTGGACAAGTGTTTGACTGTCCCTGAGTGGTCCAGCCAAAGATCAGTCTCTCAGTCAGAACACTGAGAAAGATGCAGTTCACTTCGCAACTAGTCTGATGGAGCCCAACAGGAGAAGGACATAGAAGTGCTATAAATGCTGAGGATATAGAGATTTGTCTCTGTGCAGCCTCTACTTTTTATTCAGATGTTTGTTAAACACCGGCTGGTGTAAACAGTTTAATGAGAAGAACACACATCACAACATGCAGTGTCTGTTTTGCAAGTCCTAACTATTTGAATATGTCCTCAGTGTTTCTCATAAATCACGTTCTCCGTCAGCAGAAAGGAGGACAGACTCCTAACGACTTTCACTTTTCATTCTGGAGCTCAACGGTGTGTTTTCATCATGATTTAATCTTTGCATTCCTCAGTGGGTTTAGCTTTAGTTCACAGTAAGGACGAAGTACTGACAAATCATGCACACACACACACACACACACACACACACACACACACATGCCCATGCAAGTGCAAACATGAACCTTAAGAAACTGAAACCATATCAATTTCAGGCACCAAGAAGGATTTCTTTTAATACTAACCTGACAAAGAAAGAAGGGGTTGTGAAATGGAGCCACTTCTGCTTTTATTTACCATCTCTCTCTGTCCCTCAGGTCCGAGTGCTGGTTCTCCGGTTCCATCTCCTCTGAGGAACATTGGGGGCCTGTTCCAGAAGAAAGAGGAGGGGGAGAGCGATGCCACTCCACCACAGACAAAACATCTAAAGCGTTCAAAGACAGGTAAAGTAATCATTTAACACTGGGCAACTCTCTCCTCAGTAAGCTTCTAGGCTGCTACCATTAATGGTTTTCTAGATTTTCATTTTGATGCACAGACTTGTTTTTTTCTCCATTAAATACACTGCATGGCCAAAGATAAGAAGGTTCCTGAACCTGGACTGAACCTGGACTGAACTGGACCTTTATGCTCATATTTCATTCCTGAACACAATGTGGAAGTAAATCTTTTGCCAGGGTTGCCAGGTTTCCACCAGATGTTTTAAACCTGGCATCAGGGATTTTCTCATGTTCAGCTGTAAGAGTATTAGCGAGGATCGGGCAGTGATGGTGCACCATCAGTGCTCCTGTTCATCCCAGAGTTATTGGATGGAATTGAGGTCAGGGTTCCTCCACATCAAACTGGAAGAACCATGTCTTCACGGACCTGTAGCATTAAGCTTTCATTTGATTAGAAGTAACCAACTCAGCCGAAATAAAAGTAAAGCATGGGTGAGAAGTTCGTCCACTTACTTTCAGCCACAAAGTGTATTTTAAAAGTGTATTGCACATTTCTTTGAAGCAGGACATGTGCAGTTTGCATCATGCTTACTGCTTCTCCTTAGTTAAAGTAGTGTCCACCTGCACAGCACCTATCTTTTCAGGGATCAGAGGAAAAGTATGGTCAAATTAGACTTTCATTACACAACACTAGCTCACATTCAGCTCTCTACTCTCCAATGCCAACACTGGGGAACTGCTGACACTGGTCAATGCAAACTAACCAGGTCACAGATCATTGTTGCTTACTGTGTGCATCTTCCATCCCCAGAGCCCAACATGCCTACGCTTGGTGAATCTTTCATCAGAAAGTCCCTACGTCGAAGCCTGAAGTTCAGCGTGAAGCGGGACAAGGACAAAACCTGCAGACAGGAGTCCCTTATCACAGTCTCTGAGGGCTCAACAGAGAAGAAGAGGGGGGAGAGAGAGGAGGAGGGGGAGGAGGAAGAGGAGCAAGTGGAGCTGGAGGAGATATACACACTTCCAGAGTTACCCCACACACCACTCTCAGGTACATTCTTTCCAGTATGGTTTTTATTACCTTATTCATCCATAAGGTTTTGACTAGCTGAAAGGCACCACAGTGGTATAGATACTGATATCATGGAGGGATTACTTGTGTCTTGTTGGAGGGTCAATGAAACAACCACTTAGAGGTGCAAAACAATCACAAACAGACCAAACTCTCTGCACAGTTTTCCTTCACTGACTAAATTTTCTTTCATGATTTTCTCTGAAGAAGAAGGCATGGCTGATTTTCAGTTGCATTAGTTGTTATTTTGCACAGAAAAGCTATGTCCATTTGTCCTCCCATTTGTGCTGAGAGGGTATGAATGCAACCTTTCCTTACCTAATGTCCCAGGCACCTTTCCCCTGTCTCTTTCTATGTCTGTACATTCAACTTTGCACTTCTTTATCTGTCTCTGTTTTGACAACAAGCGGCCAATGATAGCAATCTTTTTCCTGGCGTAAATACAACAGTGGTGCAGTTTGTTTGCAGTTACACCACTATCTGAAAGCAGGTCTCAATGAAGAGTCATTGTTTTAACTATTAAAACAAGTGTTTTTCCTGCTCTTCTTCTTCTTCAAAGAGTGCATGAATCTTATCAGCTTGAAACAGCATTAGTTGCAAAAGGCAGACAGTAATCTAGATTTTCAGGGAGAGCAGAACCATCTTTGATGTCAGCCTTTCCTTTTGAGAGACATTATATTATATTTGAAGCTAAGGTTTCAAGGTTGTCAACTATGTTTTTTAGGTCAGTGTGTATTGAGCAACAAAGTTCTTTTGTTTGACAGATTTTGCAGATACTCATAACCTGACCTTTTTATTTCCAGTGATGCAGATCAGTAAACTGATAGAGATGGAGGAGCTGGAGGAGGCTCATCTAAACCTGCTGGCCCTGCGACAGGAGTTCCAGCAGGAGCAGGAGCGGTGTGGTGATGACTCGCCCCCGGAGCTGGTCAAGAAGGAGAAAGACCTCAGCCTCCTCTATGGAGACCTGAGGAAAAAAGTCAGTGCCATAGTGTGTGATTCCAACTCCCTTCCCTCCAGAAACAAGGGATTGCTGGTCCTCGTGGCCCGCATCATCCAGGAGGAGGAGAGGAGAGCCGTGGAACCGGGAGGGCTGCCGGGCATGAGCTGGATGGAGGCCTGGGGGGAGGCAGTGGGCCAGGGGGTATGTGTGAAGGTGGAGAGCGTTGAACTGCAGCAGAGGGAGCAGAATGCCTCCTGGTTGGCTGTTCACCTGGGCCTGCTGGGTAAGGCCATCGTAGAGGACTTGGAGACCGTGAAGAGGGAACTGCGATGGTCTTACCCACCCAGCTTCAGGGTCTTCAGCACCTATGTGAGGAGTTACCATAGAGTCGTCGCGCAGCACCTTAAGAAGCTGGAACAGCAGGTGACGGAGCTGAAGGATCTTCATGCTCTCCTGGACTGGATCATCAACAGTTACAAGAGGTCAGTGCATCACGGGGCTATTTTTCTTTTTTTTTTTCTTCCTTATTTTTTACCTGTCCTGTCCAGCAGCTTAGGTATGCAGAGAGATCTAGATACCCTTACAGTGCCAGGCAGATTTGCTGTACAAGAGATGTAGTGTACCATACTCATTTTTAAACTTTATTATGTATTGTAGTTATGATCTACCTTATTGGAATGTTGGAATGGAACTGTACCGGACAGGGGGACAGAAAGGACAGAAAGAAATAAAGAGAAAAAAGTGAGAAGACAACAAATACAATACTGGCAACAACCATGAGAGCAACAACAATAACAATAACATTGCAGGGCTGTTTTTCAAGAACACAATGATCTGATCTGGGGCCACTGTATAACCCGACTGAAGCAGGCTAAGTGTCTTGCTCAAGGGCGTCTTAGTCATGGAAGGGATGGAAGCGTAAGCGCTGCAATTTTTTAATCAAATATTTTTTTCACTGCAGCATACAGTATCTATTTTCTCTTTGAATCATTTGTCCTGTGAGACTTTTAGCTTTTAATGGTGCCATTAGCTCCCTATAGTCCTGTGGTGTACATACATGGAGACTTCATGTTGATACAGCAAACTGAATCTTTCATAAAGCTAGCTGTTGTTTCGCTTGAAGAAAGGACACAGTGTCAAATCTCCCAGACACGAACCCATGTCTCGTCCTGCACCTGAGCTTATTGAACAAACATCCAGCAGGGGGGAAAGTGCGCTGCTGACGTCTGTTTACAGGCTAAATAGCCAATTAGCTGCTCTGCTGCAGCTCATGAAACAGCACCTGCAAATGTCACTGCAGTTCGGTTGGATGCTTTAATCTGTCCTGACTGGACTGTAGTGACAGAGCAGGCTGTTTAAGGAACACCTCACACTGCCACAGCGAGCATGAGTCAGGGAAGCAGTAAAAAAAGAGTGAATCAGGACACATAAAAAAATCTGTGCTAGAAAAAACACATGGGAGAACAAAAATAAACAGCTGATTTGATAGAAATAAAAAAAAAGGCACAACACTCTCCTGGGGCCAAAGTGGAAAAGTATAATCAGGTCATGGCTACATATCTCTCAGATTATGTAAAGTCGCATTAAAAAACCTTTTTATACAGTATATTATTCATATACTTTAACAGACTGATATGATATGATATGCAACATAATAATGTTGTATGTGCAGCAGAGGGACCAATAAGCCACCTGCAGCCTCACTGGGGAAGGATTTACTGTATTGCATTAGAAATAATTATGTTCTTTTTAATGTATTTTTTCTTCCAATTGTGCAAAGATCTGGTTTCTCAAATTGTGTCATACTGCATAACAAAGTTCTGATAAAATCTGAATTCTTCTCCCTGACATGAGGCAACATGTCCAGCATTTTTTAGTTTCTCACAGATTGCACCATAATGAAACGTTTGGAAATGCATCTCCTTTCTCCCTGACAGCGAGAGGATCATGGGAAGTGTCTCCTTGCAGCCAGAGATGAAGGATGAAAGTGCCGAGCTGCAGTTGGAGAAAAACTTCTTGAAGCAGCTGAAGGAGAAATACTGCTGCAGGGTGAAGGTGATCTGTCAGTTTGGGGGGTTTCAGTAGTTATTAAAAACGTACAAATTGTCATAGGCTTTTTGTTTAGATCCAATATTTTTTGCATGTCTCTTCAGCAGAGGATGAGTTAGTGTTTAAATTTGTCACGTGATGTACAGTGAGGGAAAATTGAGAGACTTCACCTCATCATGCTGTATTTAAGTCCGATTGACTTGAGCACACTTTAATGTGATTGGCAGCTGCTGTTCACTCTGGATGAAACAAACAACCAATCACATTACTGGCTCTGCCCTGTACAGTTTGCCATTCAATCAATTAATTTGTAGTATTCCATGATAAAAATTCTACATTTTGTGGGCAGTTTATTGTATTCTTTATTTTATAATTTCTTCTTTGTTTATTAGTTTATTAGTTTATTACTTGCAACATGCAAGTTTTCAACTACCTCTTGATTGTGAGGCTTCTTTTTTTTTACATGACATTTCTAATTTCAAAATATTCAGACCTGTGTTTGTTACTGCAGGTGGACATGAGAGCTTCACTTGATAGAATCATTGAACTTGAAAATGAAGAAATTTGGATGGATGGGAAGACCCCGGAGAAGGAAGAGGACTTCCTCAACTCTCCGTTTCACATGGACATCTGGACGGTAGGATGCTATTAGGGTTGACATATCACATGTTTTCTTCATGTGCATAACACCAAAACATCTTCAAAAAATTATTATATCATATAGATGTACTTAAGTGTTTTCAAAATCAAGTGAGGAAAATATGCTTAAAATAATATATATATGTATATATGTGTGTGTGTGTGTATATATATATACACTGTCAGTTCTTTTTTGTGGTTGTTACTGTGTTTCTTAAAGAACAAAAAAAATGTTTGAATGACCATTCAAATATTAAGTAATTTGATTAAATTAACCCATGGGACGAATTGACATAACAGGAGCATTTACAGTCAGATTACAAATGGCATGTGTGACCAGTTTTCTGAAACATAATGGTGCAATACAACATCTTGGCCACAACGTGGCCGCAGAGAGCTTCCTACTTGCTTCACTGTTACACTGTAACTGCATTCTACTTTCTCTCTTCAGAAAATGGAGGGAAATGTTGTGAATTCTCGACAAATTGACGCTCAGCTGGAACAGAAAGTCATCTCTTCTTGCCTCGAGGAATTGAAACAATTCCCCAGAATGTATGTCAGCACAAAACACAAACACAATGAATGTTAAGGCGCGTCTATAGAGTGCACATTCAGTGTATTAATATATTATGTGTACAAACCTTTGATTAATATTTAATATTATTTGACTTGTTGAAACTTAACAATGAGCCAAATGATTATGTTACCTCATAGTTTTGCTCTCTGTCTGAAGACCAATTGTAATTTTATTTAATTTTAGTTCATCTGAGTATTGCTAAAACCATTATGAGACAATGGGACCCCGGGCAAAGACATGTAAAATGCCCTCCTACTCCTCCAGTAGGCACAAGTCCTTCAGACTGAGGTCAGCTGGATCATGACCAAAGAAAAACTAAATCAAGAAAGAGGAACCCATCCTCCTGCACAATAACCACAGTTTCCACATTTTCCTTTCTAGCAATGGGAATATTCCCCTCGTTCTGTCTTTAACTAAATCAAGCAGGGTCATAGGTCCATCCTCAGCATCCTTATTCTTTATCTCCCCCGATTCCTCCTCCTCTTTGCCCTGGAGACATTTATCTTTGCTGCACAAATTATAGGATAAAAAAAGGAAACTAAAAACATACAATGCTGCTCTGTATAAATGAGACAAACACCAGGTAAAACATAGTGAGTCTTAGCACAAACTTAAATACAAATTGGAATTGATGACCAAAAATTATGCATCTATTTGCTTGTCATGTTACAGATGTTGAATGACATTAACTTAATATATTATAGTATTATTTTTAAAATGGAGGTATTACTATTTATCTTTGTACATCTGTTTTGTCAGTAACATTTCCTGTCAGGTGAACTTTCCAAAATGTAACCACAACAGTTTCTAAAGTTTTGTACTTTTTTTGTACATGCCTGTGTAGGAACAGATTCACTGTATTCACTCATCATTGCAATTTTAATAAAGCACCTTTCTATACCAGTACAAGACAATATATAGAATCATCAGTCCCAGACCTGCACTAAGCATGTACTGCACATTATCATGCACTATATTGTTATTGTATTATATTAAGTGAATTTTGGTGTCAGTTTCTGTTGAAGGTTTTAGTTATGTTTTAATATTTTACCTCTCTGAGTGTTTTGCTTTTTTATGATGTCCATTTTTAAAAATAGACTAATCATATCTGTAGGCCTGTCCTTCCTAACTTCCCTTGAAGCCAACTTTGTGATTTTAATTGATAAAATTGATTTCATTGAATGTTTAAACATTATAAACCTTTTATTGATTTGGGAGTTTGAAACCCTTTTCGTCATCTGACAGGCTAAGTCCAGACTAAATCCAGTTCGGAGCCATTTCAAACTGGTGTCTCTTCTCTCCTTTGCAGGTTTGAGATGGAGTTGAAGCATCACTGCAGCAGTCTCAAACCAAAGCCTCTTTGGACCGAGTATCAAATAACCTACATCAACAGCTTCACTACTTTACAGTAAGTCATATGACTTTTTTGAGCTCAGGCCTAGCAAGATCACAAAATTAGCAGCCGGCCTCCCACCCTCCTCAAATTAAATCTGTACCTAGCTGGGGGGGACCATTTGTGTCCTGTTTTAACACTGATAACATGCAGTATGTCATTTAATATTCTTAGTTATTGCTATGGACTTTTTACCTTCAAAATAAAAGTGTAAAATATGCACAAATACATTTATTATTATTATTTTTGTATCTCAGTACAATAGAACTTTATTATGAAAATCATCTTTTGCTTACCAAAATTGTAAAACACAGTATATTAGTGGAAAAATATGAAATGCAATAATTAAAACCGAGCATTAAAATGGCTAAATATAGATTGGTTAGGTTTAAATAAATGAGTTTCAACATTGTTTAATAAAACTCAAGTTTCACTTACTAGCTGAAATTTTAAACTTTAATCTCAACTCAGCAATCTTCATATGCAGAAGATAACTATGATATGTGGATGAAAGCTTTGCACTTTTATTTTTAACGTTACTTTCATATAAATGTGGAAAGTTTTAGAAATGTCCTGGAAATAATATTGTTATATTTTTTTAGCTTTGTGGATTATGATTTTTCATGCATCTGGTGCAGAAACCAAACAGTTAAGGACACAGACTGGGGAGCATTTCGTGAGAACGAGAAAGTCACACAGGGCTTTTGTTTGGATGATTCATATTTCAGCTATTTATGACTTTGCAAGTAGGAAATTCCCAATGTTTGATCCAGACATGCAAATTTCTTTAACATGAAAAGAAGAAGCTGAAAAGATGCCATTTAAAATTTGGTCATGCTTCAGTGAGAGTGCTGCCTCATGTGACTTCCGGGAATTGGGGCTGTGAGAAACACCACTGTGTTATGAGCTCAGGAAAAAAAAAACAGCTCTGAGAGAAACATTCATCTGCTGCACCACTGAAACTGAACCCCAGCTGCTTCTGCCAGTCAAAACACAAGCAGATGTGAGGATGAAGATGTCTGCTCTCTGTGATTTACACTGCATCAGAGCTGTGCTGAGCAGAAAAAAACATTGTTCACTTTATTTTAAAGGCTGCAGAGTTCATACTTTCAACATAATCTGCAGGTAAAATGTGGCTTTAATCCCATAAGGAGCACAGTATATACTGCAAAAATACACCCTTGTACAGTGGGAAAACCCAAGGAGAGATCTGAGATAACCGTGAGAACACAAAAGGCAATATGGTATTATCAAGTGTGTCTATGTTGCCCAAAAACTAGTAAATCCAGATAAGCACCAGAGTTTAGTGTGCAATGGAGTGGAGTTAAAGTGAAGTGAGTGTAGAACTCATGTATATGTCCCATTTTGATTTTGTTTAATTGAATTTAAGTGAATCAGCTGTCTGACCGACTGAAACGTGCTTGTCCTTTACCAATAGAAGGCAATCATGCTTTCTTTTCAGTAAACCAGCACTTTTCTACATTCTGTTTTGTGCAGGCAGCACATGGAGGAGTACCGTGACGCTTGTCCAGATGAAGTGGAAGGATTCAGAAAGGAGGTGAAGTGGCTGATCATCAGGCTCACACAGGACCTCGAGGAACAGTTCAAAGAGGACATCAAGGTATGAGGACACGTTGGAGGATGTAACATTTTAGGGGCTGTAGCCCATTCCTCATTTCTTCATACACAGCAGCTGTTTTCGGTTTTGGTGTTTAAAAAGAGGACTTTAACTAAACCTCAAATTAAAAACAAAAAGTCACGTGCAGGGACATGTGTTTGCAGGATGGGCATTTTGGTGAGTCATAACCAGAAGTGAAGCAAGTTTAGTATAGAAGAGAAAACAGGTCATTGGTGACTTCCACTACACTTCTAATATTTAGTTAATGTTTGATTAGGCTTAGACACAAAATCTACTTGGTTAAGATCAAAGATCACCAGAGTAGTCAGAGTTAAGTAAAACCAACAGGGACTGTTGACAGGAAAGAGAATACAAACCAGGGCTTCTGTGGTCAAAACAACTATCAGTGCTGACCCCCTCCACGAGAGGTTTTTGTAGCATTTTACCAAAATCAAACAAGTGTCATTTTTCTAATGCACATGCCAAAGGGTTATGACTTATAAAGAAAAGGTAAATACAGGTCATTCTAGGTGTTTGAATAGAGGACCACTTTGGCTTTTCTGGTGGCATTCTTTTGCCTAAATACTACTAAGCCTCAGGTTTCATTAACTGAGTAATTTTACTACAGGGCTATTTATCCTTCTTGTTAAATAACATAGATATATTTTTTATTAACTAATGAATCCATGTCTGAAAATAGGGGAAAAGTATTACTGTAATTTTGTAAAACCCAAGCCAATGTCTTAAAATTGCCTGTTTAAACCAACAACAAGCCAAAACTCAAAGGTATTCTGTTCCCAATCATGCATGAAAAATAAAAGCACCAAATTCTCATGATTTAAAAGCTGGAACCAGTGTTTGGTTTGTGTCTTTGAAGAAATTATTAAGTACACAAACCACTTAGAAATCACTTAGAGAGTGCAGACATTTATATACTGTATATTAATTTTGAACCAACTCTCTGTGCCAATTTCCAGCCATACCTGAGAAGAATGATGACGAGGAAGTGGCTTTCCAATGATGACGACTTTGAGGAGCTTTACAGTCGGACGAAGCTGCTTTCCCGGCACTGTGCTCTCATGAGGCCTCCGCACGTGCAGGTGAGGAGGCAGAGACAGGTTGGAAAAAAACAAACAAGTGGAGTCAATGTGAATCCAGCACTTGCCAACCATTTTACAGAATGTCCCTGCTAAATCGTTTAACTTACGGGAAAGACTTGTTTCTTAATTGTGATGACCTAGAAGCTAAGGGTGTTGAAAGAAGGAAAAATATTGGCATTTTCCCCAGAACTCATTACACAAATCCATTATGACTGAGGCCTTAGACAAAAAATAATAATAAAAAAAACTGCAGACTTAAGGTTTGGAGGGTTAGGCATACTAACAATTAGATGTGTTTTAAATTCAAAGTATCAGGAAAACTATGGATTTTAGTGATAAGGTTTTATCACTTCATCTCCAGAGGAAATCCTTATTTGCTTTTCATTTACCCTCTTGGAAGTTCCAGAGAATCAATTTACCACTGTTGACCATTGACACCATTGTTTTTTGAGCGGATGCTGCGACTGCAGAAAACACTTCAGTTCAACAAGTTGGGATGAATCAGTCCTGGCAACAATGATCAATGAATAGGCGGAAGTGGAGGTGACAGCTCAGATGATCTGCTGGCTCCTACCCCCTTTATGGATGAATAAAGACTCAAGCACCTCCCGAACACACTTGGAGTTCCTGTTATTCTGCGACCTTAGTTTGTGTGTTTGTGTGTGTTTTTCTTGGCGACAGGAGTTTGCAAGCCTGTTGCACTACCATGTGGTGAAGGAATACATCGGCCAGCTAATGAAGAACACCTATTCCTGCAAGAACCATAAGCACGAGAAGGCAGCAGCCAAGATCCGTTTGCAGTGGGAGAAACTCATGGATGTGTTTGAGGACATGGTAAAAAAAAAAACATAAACAAGTAAAGGCAACAGCATTCAAAATGTTAGTCAGGTGAAAGGACAAAACATATCCATACTGAAATGCACCGAAAGTGCCAAAAGTAAAAGACAACAACAAGGCAAAGAGTTGATGTGTTAATGTGTTCATCATTTCAAGGTTGCAGCTGGTAAAGGTGGAGCTCATTTAAATTAATTGTTGAGTTAATAACAAGTTAATGTTTTAAATTTGTGAATTTCCCCCTTAGATATTAATCAAATCTTTATTGATAATGATGTTGTGATTTATTTGTACTATACTTAAGTAAATATACTTAGTTACTGTCCACCACCACAAAGAAGTGTCTCGCTGAAATGACTATGAATTGTTCACAGTTACAATAAAGACACCCCTCTGAACTTCTGAAGTGCAATTCAAACAAGTAGCTTTGTTTTGTTCTTCTTTCCTACCCCATTAATCATGTCATTACCCTTCAGACTTATCTTGTGATTCTCTGGAAGCGTTTGAAAGCTCCAAATGCTGCAGCCACCACAAGCTGCTTTAAACACTGATGCATCATTGTTAATCTAATAATGTAATGAATAATGATATCAGTCAGTGAGCACTTTTACTTTTGATGCTTTAAACTGATTTTGCTGAATATTTTACTCAAGCAACATTTTCTTTGCATGACTTTTTACTTTGAGTTCAGTAAAGGATCTCTTCAACTGCTGTTTAAAGGGATACTTCAGTGATTTAGTATCACATTTCCACAAAACTTTCTTCATAGAAATCAACTCACGAGTGGCTGAACCCAGTAGGACATGACCTGAGTGGCATCATTGGACAGAAAAACAAGGCGGACATAAAGGACCACATCGAACCTTTGGTTCATCATTACCCTGACTTCAGGTGAGAGTTTCTAACTCACTCATTGAGATGTGATTGTCCTGCAAGAGAAAGATATAACAGAAAAAAATTAAAGACAAGCAAAGACCATTTGTTCTCCATAGTCACTCATACTCTAGGAGGAGCTATCCCATCATGCCCTCAGTGACAGGTGTAGTGACTCACCAGTGATTAGCTGCACAGCAAAGCCCAACAACAGCACAGTTATTTGTGCCAATTGGTCATAGTTTATGCACAAGTAAACAAACTACCACAGGTACTGACAGCACTATAAACAATGACTAATATGACCAATATCTCACATGGTATGTATCTGAGTGTAAATGGAGAAGGTGTTGTTCTGTCTCACTTCAACTCCAACACTTCAGAGATGCCAAAAACACAAAAGAAGGAGTGGTTGTGATGATAGGTGTGCAGTTGGGTTGTATGTATGACATGGTTTTGTTTTTTAAAAATTTTGTCTTCCTTAATAATTATATGACTCATCCCGAAAAGTTAAAAGTGTTGCGGTTTCATTTTAAGTTCACCAGATTCAATCATATGCCCCCTGCTCAATTTTAGAGGAGCAACACACAGACAGACCAAGAGTGAAAAATCATTCAGGAAACACTGGATATGTGTGATGATGACAAACCACTGGGAAGCTGGTTTAGACCCAGCAGTTTATGACGGGGGTTCCCAAGGACTACCAGTGAGCTTCTATTAAGCCAGGCATATTTGGTTAAACAAAACTTACATGGAGGCCACCTGAGTATTGCAACATGTCTGTGTTGAAAGGCAGTGGTTTTGTTGCATCACCAAAGTCAAATGCCAGCAGGCTTTGACACAAGAGAAACACAAAGAAAACTCCAAAATGATGACATTTTAACTACATCCTCATTTTTACTTATTTCTTTAAGACTTCAGAAATGTCAAAGCATCCCCCTTTGTGATTGTGGAAGAAGGAGACAGAGTTGCTTGGTCAGGCAAATTGAACCTAAAATATTATAAATACGAAAATGAGGAACTCTTAACCTGACCAAACTCTTAAGAAACACATTTCACATGTCAGTGACTAAAAGGATCCCTGAAAATATAGTCTTGCTTGGTGTTGGATGGTTTTCAGGGCTCATTTCTACAGGTGAGGACCTGTTGACTCCTGTGTTCCAAGAGGACTTACTTCCGAAAAAAACAATGAGGCATGTGTTAGAAAAATGCAAGGAGCTGAGCTGGTGTGGGAGACTCCAGAGGGAGTAACAAATTGATGACTTTAATGGTTCATCAGATGCCAAAGCTTCGCCTGAGAATCTGAAAGTCTGGAAAGGATTTCCTCTCCATTTCCATGTTTTCAATTTGAGCTGCAGAATGATGTTGTTTTTCTTTTTTTTAAACCAGATCCCTTTTTGTCAGCACTGGAGCAGCAACAAACTGCTTCTTTTATTACCTAAATAATGATTTAGTCTATGAAACCTCACATTAGCATAAAAACAAATTATATCACAACTTCCCGAGGCCCAAAGTGACATCTTTGAATTTCTTTTGTTTTTCAATCAAAAGTCCCAAAACCCAAAGACATTCCATTCACAATGACATAAGAAACACAGTAAATCCTCCCATTTTTGAAGCTGGCACCAGCAAATGTTTGGCATGTGTTGTTTGTGAAATTATCAAAATAGTTGCTAACTATTTTTCTGATGGTTAAAGTTTTCGAATGGAAAGAGTGGAATTTTTGAAAAATTCTTGATATAATATCACAGGCACTCTTAAACTCTGAGGTAGAAAGGTTAGACTATAAATAAAAGCAAAATGCCTTAAAGTGCCACCCGAACAGAGATAAGCGAAAAAAAACAAAAACAAAAAACATGACAGACTTGAAGCTTTTGGAGAACATAAACATAAACATAATGCTTTATGCTCAAGAAAAGATGTATTACAATATATATATTTATATTTTTTTATATTTATTTTTATTTTTACATATATACACAAGCTGAAACAAACAGTCCACTGAGAACATGTTCCCTCAGTCAGTGTCTAAATCAGAACCACTAAAAAATTCACTAGTAGAGAAGAGACTTGCCTCCAGCTTGCTCTGAAAGAAACACCTTAACTCTTCAGAGTAGCAAGACCAAACTCTCTTGAAACACATTTTTCAAATCAACGACTAAAGAAATGATCCCTGGAAGTAGAGCCTTGATTTGATTTGGCTGTTTTACAATTTGCAGACGTGACTCCTATGATCCAGGACACACCTCCTTCATTCAATGACAATTTAAATGTTTTTTGACTCAGCAAAAGATGTTGTCATGGTGAATTTGTTTCATCGTGAACTTTATCAGTCTTATTTATTTTGCACTTGGCCACTTGCAGCAGGAAGCACCTGGTCGCCGTTCTAAACTTCAGAGGCCTGCTGGGGGGCCGCGAACACCAGCTGATCCTCCAGCAGTTCACGGAGCTGAAGAAGAAACTGGGCAGTGCTGGCAGTGACAGAAACCAAGTTTTGTTTGCTGACATGCATGTCACCGTCAACACGAACTGCCTGTCCAATCTGCCTTACTCCTGCCTCAGCTGCATGCCAGACAATTAATTGAACATGGAGGATAAAATGTGTGGACAGAGATGGAAAAAAGCTTAAGAAGTGGATTTGTGACTGTTTCAGGTCTTCTCAGGTGATTTAACACAGTTTGGCACAAATTCGGTACATGCTGTCAAACACAGCAGTCAAAACTCAAATGTACCATTTGCACAGATTCAAGTATACCTTTGTTATTCTTTACCTTCACAGATATTTTGTTATCTTCAGAAATTACATTTAAAGTTGATTCTTTCCTGTGTAATTCTAGCAAATGTGTCAATGATTTTTTCATTCATTAATGATGTTCATTCATTACTAGGACCACACATACTGTGGTTTATCTTGACATTCATCACACAATCCTGCTACTGTAAATACTCAGCCGAGCACCGAACGTGGATTAATCGTTGCTTTGGGAATTTGTTTTTGTGAAAATAAAACTACTATATTTTTGTGCTGTTTTTAAAGCCTCTTCAGTAGAAACTGGACCTAGAGCTGAGTGCCACAGCAGTGAGAGATGGACTTCATTGAGATTAGATTAGATTTACTTTATTAATCCCACAACGGGGAAATTCACATATTACAGCAGCAGAGAAAAAGGTGGAAAAAAGACATAGTGAACATCAGAGTTGTCAGCATTGCTGACAGGAGAAACAAGAAGACAATTGTACGTTAAAGGAAAAAAGTAGTGAGCATTGATATAAATAATATTGCTAGGATGAATGTATGCTAAAGTGACCACAGTTCCTCCAACAAGATTTCAGGTGGTGCATGTGTTGTAGAGCCTGACAGCGGTTGGGATGAAGGACCTGCGGAACCTCTCCTTCTTACACCGTGGGTGTAACAGTCTGCTGCTGAAGGAGCTGCTCAGGGACCCCACCGTGTCATGTAGGGGGTGGGAGGTGTTGTCCGTGATGGATGTCAGCTTAGCTAACATCCTTCTCTCCCCCACTTCCTCTACAGAGTCCAGGGTACAGTCAAGGACAGAGCTCGCTCTCCTGATCAGTCTATTGAGCCTGTTCCTGTCTCTGTCTGTGCTGCCTCCTCTCCAGCAGGCCACAGCAAAGAAAATGGCTGAGGACACCACATTTGAGTCTTTTCATGAGATTTTCGGATAAGAAAAATGAGAAACAGTGCCAGTTTTGCTGCTTTAAGTTAAAATTGAATCTAATAATATATGCCCATGGTTTCCACAAAAATAACAAATAATACAATGGCCAAACAGATTGGTGAACTTTAACTTTTTTGGCCCTGTTTAACAGTAATTTAGTTACGTCTCCTCCCATGTCTTACCAAACTCCTTCAGTGTGACGCATGTAGTGTGCTACTCATGAATGATCATCAGGAATCATTTTCTGGGAAGTAATCTGGATAAAATTCAGTATTTGAGGAGGAGAGGATTGTGCAACTTTATATGTGGATGAAACAAAGTTCAGCAGATGTAACGGATAATCAGATGGCTTCATTGCCAATAACTGTTTGATCTGAGGGGGTTTTCTTCACAGCACTTCATTCTGCAGTGACACAGGACTATTTTGCTAACTGTCATGATGGATGTTATGATGGAAAAGAAGCAATACTCAGGTTTGGCCACTGTATGGCTTCACATCTGGCACAGAGACAGAATGAAGTGATCTTGATGTATAATGACTCCCATTCCTCCGAATCAGTATTTTACTCCCTCAAAGATTTCTATCTCAGTCGGGAAGAACAAGCTGACCTCAATTACTATAATTTAAACAAGCTGAAAAAAAGAAATGGCTTCAAATAGAAATCAGTGTTACTGTTAGGTTGGAAAATGTGGGTAAAATATTGCAAAAATTATGAACCTGCAGATAAGGTTGGAAAGATTAAAATGCGTCAACAGCATTCATGCAGTATAAAATAGAGATTCTGAAGGTCATCATTCTTCTATGTAAAAAAAGTTTAAAATAAGATCAAGTCTTTCAGGCTCATGGAGTTTAGTTGATATTAGATGATGAACACTGAACGGTCTTCAACAGTCGAGAAGAAACACAGAGTTATGATCACATAACTCTTCATTATGGAGTAGCGAGATCAAACTCTTTAGAAACACATTTCTCAAGCCCCTGACTAAAGAAATAATCCCTTAAAATATGGTTTTGTTTTGTAGCCCCATCCTGGTATGGGTCTTATCTACACACAAGCACTTTCACTGCTGGTGAATTCCTGTAATTTAGAAAGATATACCTCTGTTGGATTATTATGAAAATAATTGTTCTTATTTCTCATCACACCATGTCATGCCATAGCCTTATGATATGTTAATCACTGCTTCGCTGCTGCTTGCTCATCAGAACAGAATGCACCACATCTGATTTTAACACTCACTCGGGTCCAGCTAGAGCCGGTTGGCTACACATGGCAAGACACTGATAACACTCAGGGTCGCACTCCCTGGCGCCAGGAGGATAACACTCAAGGATATGCGCCCTGGTCCCAAGAGGAGTCAAGATGCATAAAAACTTATGATTTCCTTAGTTTGGGGCTTCGTCTCTCCAACTCTTAAAGTGGACGGGTCGAAGCCTCAGCGCTGACTCTATACTCATCTTCCGTGACTCTAAAATAAATTGTTAACCATACGCCATAGTTGCGTCTTCTATCTTAGTACTGTTTGACTAACTTCCTTCCCTGGAATAAAGTTCCCGGACGAAAAGGACGGCGGCAGTGCCAGTCCCACATTTATATATTACCATGAGGAAGGTTACACCCCGCTCCTAGTCATTTTTTAAAATTTTATATGCAAATTGAAAATGCACTTTTTGCCATTTTAATAGACTGAGGAAGCTATCATTCACATCAATAGTATATTCATCATCGAAAAAACAAAGAAAGAAATCACTATCCTAAAGATAGAGGCCGTTTACTAATTCTAACACTTTTTGCACCTGCTGACCACTGCTGCTTCCTACTTTACTCCACTTTGGTGGTTAATCATTTACATTTTACTTTGCTGTCACAATGAAGTTCTTCACCCATGGTTCTGATTATGCTGTTTATGCTTAACAACTAATCCGCTTTCTTTCCAATGTACACACCGTGACCTCTGGAGACTGGAGGAAAACATACTATTGGTTTGACAGTCTGGCCCTTATCAGGTTATAGACATTATCATTAGTGATGAAGGAGAAACAAAAGCAGTTGCAAAATTTGCAATCATCACATCAAATTAACATCTAGGTATCTACAGGTATATACAGGTTAACTTTGTTGAATTCTGCTCATGCAATATTTATGTCTTTTAATTCACAATTTGAGCAAAAGGAACTTAACAATGTTTAATGTAAATTAAACTTTATTATTGTTTGTTTAAAGTAGCTCTCCACTCAGATCATGTTTCCTCCATCAGTGTCTCATTCTAAATGAATTATTGTGAAACACAGAGCAGGCTTCAACAGTGGACTGGAAACAGAGTCTGCCCATCAGCTTCCTGCTCTGAAGGAAACAGTTTAACTCCTCATCCTGAAGTGGTGAGACCAAGCCCTTTAGAAAAGCAATTCATGAGTCATAGGCTGAAGAAATTATCTCTGGAAGTTTAGTATGGATTTGTGTTGTCTGTTCCTCAGGCTCTTATGCCTGGATTAAAAATTAACAGCAGTAAATAACAAATACCCAATTGGCTATACACTCACTGTCTTATCTATGTAGGTTCTCCATCATCCAGGTCATCACATTGCAGCATTGTAAGTGGTTGATAGTTGGTGTCTTAAGCCTCCTCCTCCTTTCAACTATGGTCGTTTGAGTTGGACATAGATGGCCTCCTTAACACCTCTCGCAAACCATGTCCTCTGTCTCAAATAGGAACATTGGCATCCTCACAGGAGTGAACTTTCTCCTTTAGATGCAGGTACACAGCTGAGTCTTGTCCTGAAGAGCTGGTTGGTCTCTCCTCTGATGAGAAAACTCCTCATTGAATAGGACTGCATACACAACATTACTTAGCTTGAGTCTTGGGGTGATCTAATTTCTGTCTGAGGATGTTTGATGCGCACTGGGATTTTGTGTTTGGAAAAAAATCTGCCACATATGGGACAACAATGTTTTTCCTACTGTTGTTTGGTTCCTCACCGGTGGATGTTTGAGGTTTTTATTTATGTGCCTCAGTTCACTTGATGAAAGCCCATTTGGGATAGCATCATGTTTTAAGAGCTCTTGTGTGTGCATTCTGTCTCCCTTTCTTCTGTCTTAGAGGGGATGCTCTTTGCCCAGTGGTGCAGGGTCTTGATGACTCCAAGTTTGTGTTTCAGTGGATGGTAGGAGTCAAGCAGTAGGTACTGTTGTGTGTCAGTTTCTGGTAGACTTTAATGTTGAGGCTTCTGTCCTTCTCCTGAGTACGCTGAAGTCCAAAAAATGTAGACAGTCTTGCTGTAGTCTCCTCTTGATAGTTCCCACTGCTTCACAAATTGGTATACATGTGAAGAGTGAGGTGACATCGAAGGACACCATGGGTTCATGTGAATCCAGTTTCTGGACTTTGGTGGTCAAGTCAGGTGAGGAGTTTTGGATGTGATGGGGACTGTTTCCCAGGGAGCTATTTTAAGTACCATGAAGGTTGTTACAGACAGAAGCATGGTTCCTGGAACTGACATTTCAGATGAAAGATGTGAAACATCTTCAAGGAAACAAGGTGTTGCTGCTCTCTTTCCTCAACACATACAGTATATACGCGTGTTTCCACTTGTTGTCATATCTGTGGTTGTTGTGGTGTCTGTTAGATGCCATTTCACATGAAAGTGCTTTCTCTCACTGTTGCTATTGATGCAAGTTTGGGCAGAGGCAGCTAATGCTTTCACTTTCATTTGGCTCCCTTACTTTTTGCAAAAGTGATGGTGTGCCACAGTAGTGGTTGCATGTCACATCCGCCCAGACAGTTCTTGAGACACTGTGGAAAAAATGCTTTCCTAAAAAAGGAAGAAAAAAGAAAGCCTTTCACAAAAATGTAAACACTGCTAGAAAATATTGAAAGATATACCAGTTCCTCATAACAACTATTGGTCAGTATCAAAAACTGATTCATATTTAAAGCCTCTAATGAAGGTGCAATCAGTGTAGACAATACCTATATTACTCTTTAAATTCACACACAAGGTTAATACACTGCCCTAAAATAGCCATTATTTTGAATTATTGTTGGCCTTACAATGCTAATGAGATATTTCCATTCCTTGATGACATCTGTTAAAGACTCTGTGCCACGTGAGGTAGGATCCAGAACATTTTTGTTATTGTTTGGGAAGATATCTCTTCTTGTAAACATCCCAATGAAGTGGTCATCAGTTTTGTTCATTCAGGTTCCTCTATAAGCACCGTGAATGTTTCATAACAATCCATAACATCACTCTAAAGATACTTTCCCCACAACCAAAGAAAAGTTTTCAACACAGCTCCAGTGTGTCGAAAAAGCCCAGCTCCTGTGGGTGGGGGTGGACTTTCCACCAGATCATTTTGAGCAGGAGGAGCCTGTTGATGCTTTTAAAAGACCCTTTAACTCGCAGCAGCTGTACTGCCACTAACAGAGCAGCGCCTGTGAGGACAGGGTGAGTAACATCCGCTGGTGTGGTTGACTAAAAGACTGCACATGCCTGGACCTGTGTTTAGTTTAGATAGTACTATAACCAGTAACAGGTTTTATTGCTAAAATTTATTCTCAAGAAAGTCGCCAAGTAACTGTGAAATTGGATCGGTAGGGACTGAGTGAGATTTCAGTTTCAACTGCTTTGTGCTTATTTTGTTAATTTAAATGTAGTTTATTTTAAATTTTCAGTTTCAAAACATTATGTGTCTAACATACTTTGTTTGTAGTTATACAAATTATTTATCATCATTATTATTTAATCAGGCTGAAGTGAGTGTTATTGTAGAACGTGCATGTTCATCAGCTGTTATTCGCATGTCTTTTTTCTTGTGATATTTAACTTCTTGTTTGTTCATGTGCAGAGATTTTTTTTACTTACTGTGATGAGGACGTTAAAGATGATGTGGTACGATTGACACCAGATCGTTAGGCCACTCTTTTGCAGAGATTGTCTGAGATTCATCATCAAGATTCATATAATTTCATAACAGTTATTTATTCATTTAGTCTATTCCTACAAATAGCAACCCTTGTTTTACAGATTCCTTGTCTAATATTGTTTCATATTTAATTCATATTTTTTGCACAAAGTTGGATTTGGATTTCACTGTGAAATACCAAAGGAAGTTATATAAGTTAAGTAGCTAGTACAAAATTCTAAGATTTATGTTGAAATAAATTATACTAAAATGTCCTTATAATTGTAATTTTAAAAAGGAAGGAAAGCAACAACAATTTAATATTTTCAAATATGTTACCAAGCTAATCCAGTTAGCTAGCGTGAGTTAGGTGACATCAAACCAAAACATCAGCTTCTGACTTACCTTTTTTTAAAATCTCTTGACAAACATTATTTTGCCTCCACAGACTCATCAATACCTTTCTCCAGCTGTTAGCCCTGTTTCTCTGCCTGGTCAAGGATGCGTGCCAAATCCGGCTCCACTGAGCCAGAAGGCTCCAGGTTCAACTTTCTCCCCGGTCACAACGTGACCATGGGAGGAGGAGCCTGGTTTAAGGGGAAACTCCCAAAGTTGTTCAGAGCCCCCAGAAGTCAGGATGTTGTCAACATCACCTGCACAACTGATGGACACGTGTCACCCTGTGAACAAGAGCCTCAAAATGGTAGCAAACATATTACGGACACCCAGCTGTTATAACTGCTTAACTATTTGAATGGGACCACAGCTAACCATTTCACTTACAAGAAGAAAACAGCAACATCATGCATGCATTAGGAACACGATTATAAGTTTTGTTTACAATTAGTATTTTATTATAACTTATATAATGTAGATATCAGGAAGAACAATTGTAGCAATATTGTAATATTATAGCTTCAAGAATATTTTCTGTAGAAATGGTCTTTTAAAATGACCATCTGAGCAATTTCACAAATATTAGACATTTATGTGTAACTACAAACTATTTTGTTAAGAAGAATTAAAAGTACATTAGGACCAGATGTATAATTGCTGGGATAAAACCATACCTGGCACTTGACTGTTCCTGCTCCTGATTTAGTCATAACAAACTTATGTTGTAGATAATGCAATTTATACGAGAATATTATGATGGAACAAAGGTACAAGTTCATTCTAGACTACACCATGCAAACATTTTTTGGTTGATGGTTCACTGCTTCTCCTGCTTTTACATTATTGTAAATTAAAATATCTTTGAGTGTTGGACTGAGAAGCCACAGTTTAAAAAGAGGCCTCCTCTTTTCTTTTCTCACTTAGTGATCATCAGTCTTGAGCAACACATTGAGGAACAGCACTTCCATGAGGCTAGCAAGTTACTGATTGAGAGAGAGGAGCGTCTGTTTGGGGAGACAACGGAAGCAGAAGGACATAAACATCACGAGGAAGAAGTAAACAGCCTTGCTGCAGATTACAGAGTTTTAGAAAGCCGCATCCTGCAGATCCTGCAGCAGAGTCTGTCTCTGAACATGGGAGAGGTCAGCACCAAGGCTCTGACTTCTGCTGTGAAAGCTATGTACCAGGAGGAAAAGCAGGATCAACTGTGGAAGCAGAGGGATCGGAATCCCCCGGCCTGGAGGCCCAGCAGCTGGAAGGGGCTTCACGATGCAACTCTTTGCAGCCTTATAGAAGAACGTATGGACAACCTCACAAGCCCCTCTGTTAACGAAGTACAGCAGTCGTTCATCAAGATGCATGTCTTCAGCATGGGGAGGCAGCTGAAGGAGGACCTGCTGTTCGTGGTGGAGGTTGTGAAGACTTGCTACCCCCCAGAGACAGACATCTGTGATTTTTATGCCAGGCAGTACCACAAATCCTTCAGTGCTAGACTAAGAAAGATTGCAGACTTTGGTCTGGAGGACACGGACAGCACTTTCCTCCTGAGTTGGGTGAACAATCATTATCCAGGGTAAGTCACCTTAGTCGCAAGTCACAGATTATATGATGCAGTAAAATGTACAGTATGTTGTATGTATCTGTATATAAAGATCATAACTATTTCTCTATCTGAATATTTCCAAAGTAATAAAAGTTCATTTGTGGTCCTTTGTGTGTCAGACTCCTTCAAAAGATGGATGGTGAGATTAACACCAGAGCTCTGGGAAAGCTGCTTCCTAAAGAGTTACTGGAACCTCTGGTGGAACAGTACCTGGACAAACAAAAGGTAAATAGAATTTATTTTAGTTAATATTTGAATTAACCAAAATCTAAATTATTACTAGTTATTCAATTTTTTTCTCAAATAGCTCATTTTATTTTAGGACAAATCCTTGTAATTTTTCTACTAGCAGCATGTTTTTCAGCTAATCAGTGCACTTTTGTCAACAGCTCAACATCAGGCCACATTCAGTTATAAAGAAGAAGTGTCAAAATCCACAGGGAAAATTGCAGTGAAATTTACTGAGATTGTTCATACTCTTCTGGGTTATATGTCCCTCTTAATTGTAATTACCATTGAAAATGTATAGTGCCATTCCTTCATCAAATTTAACATAAACTATGAAATGTTTTAAACAAAAAAGGTTGTGTCTGGTAGCTAAAAACATGAACTGCATGTGAATGACTGTATGTCCCTTTGTTGTTTTGAATTCAGAGTGAGCTGATGAGTTACATCAGCTGCATCCTCGAGGAAGCAAAACAAAAGTGGGTCAACGGAGAGGAGCCAACGAGAGAGGATGGCTGCTACGTCAGTCCTGTGGCCTATGACATCATTCAGGTACAGCATCATCACAGTATCCATAAAGAGGCTTTTGTTAATATTTTTATTGTAATGCATGGCAGCAATGTGAAAAAAAGGCTTGTCAAATGACATATAGTATTGGAAAAGCTCTCTCTGTGTTTCACAGTGATTTTTAAATGCTGTCATTGACTTGTGTCCTACATCTGTCTGTAGTTTACCAGCGGTATGGTGATTTCAGCTGAAAAGATTGTGGGAGATCTGCACAAGGCCCATAGCATCACATGCATGCTGACAGATTTAATGCAGAGGTAACAACAGTGGTGTTTTATTTAATAAAAAATGTTTCATTTTTAAAAAATAGTGGAGGTAAAAATCAACTGTTTTCCTTCAAAAACAAACTCTTGCAGCTTCAAGATCTTCCAAGATGAGGTCATCAAAAAAGACAAGCCGAACAGCAGAGCGATGATCAAGGCACACCTCGGCTGTGTCGATCAGTTCAGGTATGTTTCTGACACTAAGGCAATGTGACCTGGTTTTATTTAGAGCAAATTCTGATTCAGGTAAAAAGCAGTGCATGAACCAATATGTTGCTCTTTTTATTCATCTTTATCTGCAGTCATGTCCTCAATACGAAGGGCCATCTGTTCCTGGAAGATGTTTGGAAAAACTGTTTGTCTATTCTGACTGACATGAAAAAAGGTGCCCACATGTATTTATTGAGCCCTGTGCACGAGACGCTCAGAGTAAGTTTTTTTTCCTAACATATATAAATGTTTTATTTTTAAGGCAAATCCCATGAAAAGATCCAGTGTGTGTGTATCCAAGGCCTGTTAACCTAAATGTAGATTAAATAGTCCCCAACAAATGCAACATTTACTCCTGTTTGAGTAACTTTTCATAAAGTCTACACAGTCCAACAGTTTCATGTAATTACTGTCTTTTCTAATGAAACTCAATAGATGAACAGTAGAAATCAGTGGGCTTAGTCATGTTGTCACTTGGATTAAGTCACTTGTTTGCTTTGGTAGTTTACCTCGATGTAATCAGGAAATCAGTTAAAAGAAACCCTTAACTATCTAATCATCATGTTTTCTATGTCATGCAGCCACAGTACCGCATGCTGGGAACTAGAGACTGGCTAAACAAGCCCCTGTTTGAAGGGCTCCTGGACAACATTCAGACAGAGATTCAAGAAATTCAGGGTTTAAAACAATCCTGTCACCAGGTATACACCTTTTCCATTCAGTGCTCAGAGTGTGCATCACTTATTGTACTCATTACACACTTATTGTACTTGTGTGATCTATCATTTTGACACTACTGATTTTTCAGTCCCATTTTTACATTGCATGGTTATAGTTATATAATAAGTCTGGATAGCATTACTTCACAGTGATGGCAAAATCCCTGCCAGCAAAACTGTTGCAGACTTGATTTTACTGGGGTGGATTAAGCAACTCAATCAAGTTAGTCCATAAATTCACAGAAACCATGGCGTTGCATGGAATTGAAGGAGAATACATTGAGGACTCTAAAACCATTCACCGCGCTTAGTAGAAAAGTTAGCAGTAATGTCAGTGTGCTTATGATTTGTAGTAAATGGGCTTAACCAATCTAAAACATGCAAGAGTGCTGGTATAGTTTGTTAAATACACAAATTCACTTAAACATTCAAGTGCAATTTTACTTTTTTCAGACTTTGTTTTGTTTGGGGTTTTTTGCATTTCTGATTTGATAATGTAATTAATTGCAGGAGCTGATTAGCCAGTTTCATCAGGAAGTGACTGTAGAATATGTGAGGAGGCTCCTGAAAGGTCAAGTCAAGCTGAAGAACAAGGAACTGCAGCATAAGGCCTACACAACCGTGAAAGACAATGCAGAGAATCTGCACAATTTATTCAACAGAATGGTAAGCCTTTTCCGTCACTACACAGTGAAATTGACCATTATTTAAGAATACAATGTGAGGAATATGTAAAACACTGGGAAAATGGACTGTAACATTTATCTTATAAGCTCTAACCCATGTATATGTCCATTAAAAGGCTCCGTTCCAGTACAGTATCATACAGGAGCTCATTTAGCAGGAACGTATAGAAAACTACCTTACTTAACTGACCATAGGGTGTGATTAGAAAGTGATCCAGGGAAAATCCAGAGAATTGGAAACTCCTTCTCTATGACCACTCACAATAACAATCCTCCTTAGGACATGAGGTGTGTAGGTCAATGTTTTCAGACTGAACTGACGTTAACTGCTCTGTCTCCACAGGGTTCAGAAGAAGAATGGCTGAAGGAAATCCTGACCGCAATGGCAGAAGTGCTGAAACTCCAAGAGCTCCCTGCCATTCAGATGCAAGTGGCATCACTGGGAAGTGCTTTTCCTGACCTGAGGTAACATTTTCACTCTGCATTTATGATTCACTTTAACAAAACACTCACTAAAACATATATGATACAGCATATCTCCCGTTGATGTGCATTATTTGGGTCACATTGTCTCAAGTGTAACTGACCTGATGAAGACAGAGTAGCATTGCAATGTGAGTAGTCTACATTCCAGTAAGATGACAGAAAGACAGAGCAAGCTGAAAAGCAGCAGTAAGTAAACAGAGTCAAGTTATCTCAAGTGTGTTCAGACGTTTTTGGCAGTAGGATGATACTGTGTTCTAAAAGTAGACATGCTATCACTCTGCCAGTGGAGCTGACAGGAAAACTGCATTGTGAGTTAAAAACTGCAGCTGTGCAGTGTGAGTTAAGAGTTCTGCATGGAAGTACTCCATACAAAAACTGACTGTAATGTTCTGAAAATCCTGTAATAATGATCTTCATATTCTACAGGATTTAAATCTTGATTTTTAACATTTCCCTCTCTTACTTCACCCACAGTGAAAAACATGTCTCAGCTCTGCTCAAACTCAAGACAAACCTCTCCAGAGCCGACAGGAAAACTGTAAAAGCAACTCTGTCGGATGCACTGAGAGAAAAAAGTGCTGATGACGTGCGGTTGTTTTTCTCCAGAGTCCAGGTCAAATGAACAATTCAATGATGTTCTCCTCATTCCAGTTGTTTTAATGCTGGCTGAGAGTTTGCTTCTACAGTAGGCTAATAATAATAACAACAATAATGTACCACAGTGTGTGTAATTATGAGCTGAACGCTGATGTTTTATGGATGATCACGAACACAGTAGAGAAAGGCAAAGCTTAGTTCCAATGTTACTTAACCTGGAGAGAGTGTTATGTGCAGTCAAACTGTATATTGATGAGATGAGTGTTGTAGTTACTGTACTGTAATTTGTAAGATACTGTCCACATTAGTGCTGGTAACTATGGTCCTTTTCACCGCTTAAAGAAAAATCAGGTCATTTGTGTGTGCGCGTTTTTGTGTCTCAGAGGAAAAAAGGACAGGGTCAGTATTAGCTAGTGTATTCCTCTGATAGTGTATATTTTATATATTGGGGCAGGAGAGGGAGCCATCAAGATTTATATTTTTCCATGGTTTGTTTCATGTCACCTGTTGTACAGAATACTATGTGTTAACTATGAGTTAAATTTCTAAATAAATTTAGTAAAACATCACTGTGTTTTGACATTCTGAAACTATATTTCTATATTTATATCTATTATACATTTTAAACAGCTTTAAATGTTGTGTAGATAATAATTCTGAACAAAGAACTCAAGTAGCTGAGGCTCTTAGCCAAATTTATGTACATAGATTTACTCTGATGTAGGAAGGGCATTTGTACAGTGAGAACAGTCAAAGCAGCAACATGGCTCTTAAAAAAACTTTTGATAACATTCCTCATGACACAGGTCAAGGTTCAGGCCTCTATCAGGGGAATATTAAAAACCCCAAAGTCCCCCCTGGACACTTAAAATCACCAACATACTCAGTTGTCCTGTCAGTTTTCAACAATTCTCGGAAATCATTATTCTCTTTTGAGGAAATGGAACCTGAGCACACACTGCGCTGAAGTGTTTCATGTTTATTATTTTAAGGTCTCACTGTCCAACTATCTAATGTCCATTCCTGATGGCAGCAGAGGAAGGATGTGAGCCGGGGGAGGGAGTTGTTGCAAATTACTGTCAGCATGCATTTTCTTTCCTGGAAGTCTTGCATGTGTTTGTGCTGTATATTGTTGTAAAAGGAAGGATATGCTCGGGAGGACAGAGGCCACAACTACAAGCACCCTTCTGGACAGGGAGTGAGAAAGAGAGAGAGAGAGAGAGAGAGAGAATGAGGGCCATTTAAGTTACTGGCACTGTTGAACTTTACTGGTAATATCCTGGCACATCTTTGCGCTGCGAAGTGGAAGCCGGGGGTGGAAATCCACAGAACCCTCCTTCTGTGAGCTAAGCAGGATCACTGCCAAAGCCTCTCTGAGTCACTAGCTATGTTCATCAGACTTTCGATTCATTGAAGCTTTTACCATCAGTGTTGTTTTAGTCATGTTAATTGGTTGGACTTAGAAGTAAAAGTTGAAAACAATGAAACTAGAATGCCACTCAGTAGAGCATGTACCACCACCAAGGTGCAGGTGAAAATATTACTTTCATTACTTTTATTGAAAAACTAAATAAGTAAAGATATCTCAACAAATTATTCAGTGGATTCAGTGGGTTATCAAGAAATTTTACAGCCCACTGAGAATCTTAATGTAAACATTCTTTGGAAAAGAGGTGGTTTCCCTCCTGCTCTTGGGAAGCCTCAGATTTCTCTTGGGTCTGCTTCTGACCCCACATCAACACCCACTGTGACGGGATTGTTTACAAGAATACTCATCAAGTCCCATTTTCGTAAAGATGTCTTTAGTCCCCATCTAGTGGTGTTTAGTGGTGGCACAATAAATATGCAGTCAAAAATACACATTATCATTGGACCATACTGAAGTTTATTCATGACACCACAGACTGAATTTTGCATCCTAATAAGCTTCTCATCATAAGAATCACCGTAGAAGAATAAAATTAAATCCATATGTAAAAATATGAATAATTAACATTAAAAATACATTAAAGTGTATGTAGAGACAGAAAACAGGAATGTGTTCTGGAGACAAAGACATTGTTAAAACCAGTAATCCAGCACCGTACACCTCACACTAAAGCAAACTTTGTTTTCAAAAGTAAACCCAGATCTTTGCCCCAATTTTAGATAGAAAAAAAAATCCCAAAGTGCACAGCACATCACCTCACAAAAAAACAACAGAAAAACAAAACAGAGTCTATCTATCAGGAACTGGTTCAATAATAATATAATATATAATATAATTCAGAAGTGTTGTAAACAGAACATTTTTTGAATTTTTGCTTTCAACTGTAAAGTTTTATTTATATGACTGTATGAGTGTAGCCTTGTAAATCCTGGGACGTTTTGTATGAGATTTGTACATTTATTTATTTATAAATAAGGATTTTATTTTGAATTAAGAACATGATGCAAACTTTGTTACTTAGTAGCAACAGTACACAAATGATGTAATATTTACATTCAGGTGAAATATTACATGAAATAATACATCTGACACAAAACCGAATTTTACTGTTAATGGTGTTCATACATCTAGAAACATCATGAAATTCTCATAATATCAATATCATATTTAATTAATTACAATATAATAATGAATATAACAAATGTACATATGTAAACCACTTAAAACAAAGCATATTGTTTTCTGTTGTATTTTGCCATTTAGCTGTGTGACATAAATTTACCTATTAACTACAAATGCATGGCTTAGCATTTCATTGCTCCATGAGGTGAGGATAGGTGAGGACAAACTTGCAATGGGGCATTCTCTGAAATACAAAGCCAAAGACACACATGCGCACAATCATGTGTCAGAGTTTATAAAACCTTTTCAGGTGTTGCATTTATTCATTTTATATGCAACTGAATATAAGCATTCATTTTTCATACTTATCATTTTGGTCAGCAGATAGGCAGCTCATCAGGATGACCAACATGACCTATCATCTCAGTACCAAGCTGAGAGTGTACAAACATACAACACAGATGTCACTCACAACTGAGCAAACCACACTGTAACAACAGGTGCTGGACAACCTATGGTCTAAGCACGAAGCATAAATGGAATATCCTGGAGTTCTGGTAAAGACCAGAAGCCCATGAAACACTATAATTTTTCAGTCTATGAGTAATCAGCGGTGATGTTGATGCTGACACCTATTGTGCCAGATTCACATACAGTACATGCTGTTCACAGTACAACTTGAAATTCAGTAACAGCAGTTAGACTCTACAACGCATCATGATGCTGAGTCACTTGGTCACTTCACCTTACAGCCAACACACATATTTATTTACCAGAACACCTCTACAACCCTCCACCCATAATTGCATACTGTGTATGCTCTGCTGTTTTGTATATAGTGTTTTTGTATACAATGCCCAACTGTATATATTGTTCCTTTTAATGCTGTGTAATTTATGTGACACATTTAATTGCTTTGTTTCTTTTCCTGTAATGGAGCTGAGGTAAACGCACAAATTTCCCCATCGTGGGATCAATAAAGTTTCTATCTATCTATCTATCTAACTGATTTGTGCTCAGCATTGATCAGCACACCAATGCATGCGGAATTCCTCCTTGCATTCACATATGAGGGTCAAAACGGACATAAACCAGAATGCAGGAAGGGAATTGCCAAACTTCATCAGTCCTCACAACATCGACATAGACAGCATCTTGATTCAGTGTGCTGATGACCTACTTGCATGCAGTTCTGCATTAGAATAGTATGAAAAGCTCTAACACAGAAGTGTAATCTGCAAAGAAAAACTGCAGTTGCGCCAGAAGCAAGTTGAATATCTGAGCAGGAAGTTGTGCAGTGCCAAAAGGTGCACTGCACTAAAACAGGTTGAGGCTGTTACGAAATTATAGAAACGGTGGGTAAGATACTTGTATGGTGGGGTCAACAATGCACTTATCAAAGCAGCAGGCCAATCTAACAATTCTGCACAGCCACAGTGGACAGAAGAGACTCTGAGGGTGCATTCACAGCTTTTCCAACAGGACCTGCAGTCAGTCCCAGTGTAGGGCACCAACACTGGCAAGACTATGGCAGAAAACCATGGAAAACCATTTAATCTACTGTATATGTAGCAAAGCGTGCACATTTTGCTTTTGCTTTGTTAATACAGGAAACACCCACAAAAAGATTCCACATTGGTAATGGGGCATTTCATAACGTTGTACATGCCACACCTGAGAAGAAATTACTTTAATACTAAAATATTAAATACTAAAGCATCATCTACACTGGAGTGATTTTTAGTGCGAGAATCCTCGCCACATGACCCTCAACAATGTGCAAAAAATCTGGGTTGAGGATTTCACCAAATTCAAGACAGACTTTTAGTTCAGCTTCTTAACAGTGGAAAGGATGTCTTACCACCCATTAAAGTCTATATTTTTACTGACCATTTTATTGCATAGCCATATATATAGTATGTATATATAGGATGTGTTTCAAAATGTTGTGCCTTGTCCCTTTGTTAGAAAATATGACTATGATTATGATTGTGAGCTAACAGCTAGCTTGCTGAAACATATGATAGCAAAAATACAATGTATAGCAATATCATTTTTTAAATTTTTTGTTCCATACATTTATCCAGTGCGTTAAATCCAAATTGTATTCTGGCTCTGTTTTCATTTTGGATGATTTTACATTTGCGTGTCCGAGGCTGGTTACCTAACTCAGTCACAAACTCTGCCATCATGTACATCTCTATGTGAGATCAGTACCAGAATGAGCTTATCAGAGAAAATTCATGACAAGCCTATACCTCATGAACATTTTGAGCAATCAGCTCTAACTTGATGCATCTGTTTCTAAATGGAGCAGCTCAGTCTTCAACTGAAGCTAACACAGAAACAGGAGTAGCAGGATCTGGTCCACACAGGTTGATGGTCTGGATTAGGTTTGGGTTGAAGGTCAGGAGGAAGTGCATTTAGCACTTCCTTGACCTGCCATTTAGAAAGACCCTTCCATCGCAGCAGGGCAGGTAGGAGCTCAATGTCCTCGCTGCCGCTGGGGAAAACACATAGAAGTTAGAAAGATGCAGTTTCAACCAACAGGAAAACCTAACCCAAAGAAATACAATTCATCAGAGTGGCAAAATACAACTAGAGCTACCAGTTTGTGCTCAGGAAGTAGGAAAACACAATTTCAAATTCATACTGAACTTAGTGATAAATAGAGAGCAGTTGCAGTTCCCTTGGAAATTTCCCCACTGTAGGACTAATAAAGGTATATCTTATCTTATCTTAATTACTCCGGCAGTAATTATATTTTCAACAGTCAACAGACAAGACTCTGACCTCCTAGTAGAGTCTGTGAAAGCAGTTGCTGCATGAAGTATGAAAAGCATAACACTTGCTGATTCATTCCTTTCCACAGACAATGTGATTTTCAGAAACTTAACATCACATAAGATGAAGCTGAGCTTTTCTTTAATTTGTTTTTTGAGTGTTTAAAAAAACCCAACAGACATTTTATCTTTACATGTAAACAGGATCAAAGCAACACTCCTGGACAAGGTGTACACTCGTAAGAAAATACCTTACCATTTTGTCAGACTTTGCCCCTGCATGGTTGCAACTGTGATCTTCACTGCCTCGATGCTGCTGCACTCCAATATTTCTGTCACCTTCAATAGCATGAGGTTCCACTGCTGGACACCAGGAGCCTGATACAACATGGCACATATAGGTGAAGAATTTCTGTTAATATTAAGCCTTTTCCAGTTCAAAATGGTTAACGGTTAAATGTCCTTTTACAGAGTATGAGAACAAGCAGGCTTTTCCAGTTATCAATACCAAAACGCTGGCCTCACCAGGTGTGAAATGGTTTTGTGAAGATGCTCAGCATCTTCAGTGACTGTTGGTCCAATTTCAGGACTCCAGCGCTTCTTCAGTTTGCTCTGGCTGCTTTTGACAAGGTGTTTGATGTAAATACGAACAATGCACTTATAGGCCTTATCCATCACTTGCTGAGAAACACAAAGACAGAAACAATTCAATTTTTAGAGAACACTAGGCTGCAATAAATACATTTTTAATATCATTTACATGTGACATTTAGTACATTTGATAGTGATGGATAGTGGATATGCTTACCTTTTGTTCATCCAAACCATACCACAGCTTGGGGAAATACTTCTTCACCCCAGCAAATATGAAGAACTGCCTGTTATTTGATTTGAAGTACTCTTTGAGGTCACTCTGTGGGACAAAATTTTTTAAACAGTATTATTTGCATGTAATGTACCATGTTCCCATTTTGAGAATGGTATATTTGGGATTTAAGTTAAACAGTTACCTCTGTGATGTCAGCAACAATGTCCATTAGATGATCCAAAATAAAAGCCTCCATGTTATCAAGCATTACCACAGTTTCATTTTTAACGGAAGTTTTGATGCTTTTGCCTTTTGTCTGGATGTACTTCCTGAGGGAAATAAACTCTAGGTTATTTTACTGTTTGCAAATCAAATCCCCTCGACATTTGAATTGAAATGAATTAATATTTGGCAAAGAGACAAACATTCTGAAATACTCACTTCAGTTCTTTACAGGTTTTCAAAGACTTGAGGAAAAGTATTGTTTCTGGTTTATCCATTCTTGCTCTTTTTCTAAGAGCCTTAGTCTGCTCAGCAGTGTAGCTACAAACCAAGGAGAACACGCAGTCTGAATAATGCAACATGTTGAACTTAACAGGTGATATTTACATTCATTTCATTGCAAAAATTAAGAGGTCAAATGATCATGATCAAAGCCAAATTAAAGAAATGAAAGTGATTGTTTTTAATGTGGAGTCTGGTTTGGAAATCTGTAAACAATTTATTCATCAGGTAAAAATAGACTCTCACCTCCTCACAAACACCAGAAGCTCCTGGAAACAAACCTCTCGTACTTGATCAGACAGCTCTGAGGAAATTTTTTGTGCTTCACTGTGCATGGCATCAATGCACTAAAACAGAAAGAGTGTTGGCGAATTTGCTAAATATACTATCACGACCAAACAGCAAACAAAAAAGTATTGATAAAAGGTAGATAAATAGTGAATATGTACACAGACAGACACAAAGTTAATCAGAATCCTTTTCCATGTTTTATAATAGTAAAAAAACAGAAACTAATAACATCTGGTTTACTACCTGAATAGTATCCACGTAAAGTCTGACATAAGATTCCTCACAATCACAGCTCTCTTGGCCAATTTCAAGCTGCAGGATTGTATCCAGTGTTTGTCTGACCTCTTTCTGTGGACAAAGGGAAACAAAGAAATACACAGTAAGATGCATTTTTATCAAGCTTGCAGTTCATTTACACATTTACATTCATGCATGGCTCTAAAGTTTTTCTGCCTGTCTCAACAACATCTCAACATCCCCTGACTTGTCCTTGACCTCCACCACGAGGTGGACATTTGTTGTCCTGAATAAAGTGTTTTGACAACCACGGGATGGCTTTCCATGATATTTTTTAGCAGGTCCCCAGTGGATGACTGGTGACTGCCTTCACAGTGTGACTTGCATTGACATCTACGAAATGGATTGCCCTGCAATATGCTACAGACATTCTTGTCCCCCTCATGATTACTTGTAATCATGTTGGTTAATCTTAAACTTTCCATCCTTACCTGCAAAATTTCAAGCAGTTTGATCTGTGCTTCTGCTTCCCATTCTTTGATCGGCAGGTCACTGACACTTTTAGCAGGATGCATTTCTTGAAGGGCAGTGTGACCAAGCAGATCTTTACTGGTAAAGTACCACAAATACAAACATCAGAGCTGGGCATTTGTATCCAATATTTTACTGTTCAGAAATAAAGAACGAGTTAGGTAGGGCATAAGTTAGAGTGTGTTTATATGCTACCAAATTTTGGGAACAACTTGATGACGGTAACTGCCTTCCCAACTGTTATGTTCTTGAAAAACTACTCTACTTTGAAACTCTTAAACAAGGTGGGGTCATAATATGTGACACTATATTTGGGTTACACACAAATATATTTTCTTATGTTTGGGCTAACATTGCTCTGGTTTAGGCAAAGTACCAATTTATGCATTAGGACCAGGAATCATCTGGAAAACATTTTAAGATCTACCAAACTGATCCCCCAAACCTTCTTGGTATTTTTACTGGCCGATGTCTGATAGCTAGCAGCAGGTTAGTTTAGCTTAGCATCAAATTGGAAACAGAGTGAAATGCTGTTTTATGACAGGTTATGTGCTTGGTCATGTGGCATGTTTTTTGCTTTTATACTTTTTTGTATACATTGCAAAATAATCAGTTATATCAATTGAATCCAAAACAAATTTCACTATAGGGACAATACAGTGTATCATAGCATAGTCACATTGCATCGTATTATGGTAGGAAGATAATGTAAATTATAGTTAGACAGCTCTAAGATTACTTGTTTCCAGTTTTTCAGCTTTCAGCTAACCTAAACTAAGCTAACTGCTGACAGGGAGCTTAATATATATTTGTATGTAAAGACAAGAGTGATATCAGTCTCCTTATACAATTTTTGGCAATTGTGTGAACAAGATCATTTGCCAAAATATCAGGTTATCAGATTCACAAAACAACTGTACAACTCTAGTACATGACAGTGTTTGAAGATCAATACTGCTGTATGTTAATTACTGTAATCTCTCAGTGGATTGATTCACATGTAAATATAGTCACTGAAGCAAAATTTTGTAAAAGAAGTTACAGTCCAAAAAATGTAGATAGGTTGACAAATACCTCAAGTATGTATGGTGGACCCAGTTCATCAGCACAAAGGAGTTCTGGGTGGAAGTGATGTTCTGTAGCAGACTATGGAGGTGGGCAGTTATCTCAAGATGGTAGCAATCTATCAGACATCCCATCAATCCCCAATGATCAAACTGGGGACCCAGCCTCACGAGCTCATGGTGCACAGTGTCCTGCACACGAAGTAGGTACTGCTGAAGGTTGTGGTCCAGACATGTCGGTGGCTTTGGTAAGTGCTTGGACACAGATCTCTGTATGAGGCAAAAAGCAGCTAAATCTTCCATTCTCAGAGGTGACAGAGACTGCATCAGGGACCACCTCCAGAAGTGCAGCAAGTTCCCGAGGAGTGAACACTTCACTCTGCAGATGTAGCTCCTTGTTGGTGTTCGAGGTGTTCTGAAGCAAGGGGGTGTCATACCCAGTACCTGCCTGTTCATATCCTATCAGAGATAGAGATTTAAAATTTTGATGGATTACCATGCAAGTTGATGCAGATATTCATGTTCCCTTGAGGATGAATTGCACTAACTGCAATGCTGATTCCTGACTTCTTGTTGTGGTGTCAACAGCAGGTCACAATTTTGATTTGTTTGACATTTTATTTTATGACCAAATACCTGCCTACACAAAGTAATTGAAGCTGTCAGGAACAAAGATTCTTAGAGTCCGAAGTCAAGCTCAAAAGTCTTTACTGGTTGCAACACAGGATGACCCTCAGCAACACTGCACGCATGCTGTCTTACAGAGTGGCATACGGAAGAACAAAGCATGGTCTTTTATACTTTTCTAAATGCGTGAGTGTGTATTACAAAGGTGTACGTGACTAGAGACATGCATTACCTTACATGGAGAAAGTTCAAAAAGTTCAAGCCGTCTACATCTTTGTCTGTTTTTAAATATATGCTTCGTTAAACTGCATAGCAACACAGAAGTTGAACTTTCAGCACTTCTTGTATACGAGACAGATCTGCAGAAAACAGGAAACCCTTTGCAGACACCTTCAAGTCAGAGCAGTAAGGGTGAAAAGTTCAAGTTACACATACATTCAAAGTATGCATTCATAGTACTTTTACCCTTACACCTGCACCTGTCTTGTTTGCTCGTCACCTCCCTCCTGTGTATTTATACCCCTGCCTTTCAGTCACCTGTTGTCAGAATGTGACCATTTCATTCTGTGCCGAGAGTTCTGTATGCCAGTTCCCTGTAGACACCCTTTTCCTGACCACTGTTTCTTGCCTTAGCCCTATTTTGGATTTGTTTGGTTTTGACCTAGCCTGTCGGACTACAATTCTGGTTTTTGCTGCCCTGGTGTTTCAACCTTGCTTACGGACAACGACTGTTTTTTGGATCACGGACATTGGATTTCTTTGCAGAATAAAGGTTGTTGCTGCCAACCACACTGTTCTGCAATTGGTTCCTGTACTGACCATTACAGTTTAACTAAGATGGCAGACATGGTTAACATCATACCCACTGTACAGGCCTTTTTCACTGAAGACAGTTTGGCATGTCATAGTAGAGACAGGCAATTGATTTAAAACATGAGTGAAAACAGTGTGCAGGTGTCTTTTCTTTCTTCTTCCTCATACCTGTCTACACTACCTACAAGCCTGCCACAGAGGTTTTTCATGGAGTTCGATGTCGTCACCAGGAACTCCTGGGATTTTCAGGGACTTCCCAGTGCCTTCAGCACAAGCAATAGCCCAGTGCTTGCCACAGTTTTTTAATATTTGAATATTGTATATGTATTTCATACATGTTATATCTTCCTGTGTCTTTTTTTAAATCCCATCTTGAAACACTGTTCAATACACTTGGTTTTAGAGAGGTGAGACAAGAGATATAAGAATAAGGGCTTACAGGTTTGCTTGCATTTCTACTTAAAGTCATTGCTACAGCACTAAAGAATTAGCATCTTCTGTCTTTGGTTGTTTGTCTCATGACTTCAGAATAAATGACACTAACTTTCATTAATTATATGGAGACTTAACCTAACCAGAAAGCATGTCTTTATCTTCAAATGTAATGATGATGAATGTCATAGGGAAATCCCTGTAGTGTGACATGTAATAGGGTAGAGGTCCCCACAACAGTAATACCTGGACCACACACACACACACACACACACACACACACACACACACACAGGAAAATAGCCTAGTATTTACAGTTATATTAAACCTTCTTGGATATATAGTTCAGTGGTCTCATTTCAAGTTGTAATATGATTTTTAAAAAAATCAACACCCGTAATAAACGCATCACAATAATAACAGACTCACCAGTATGTATGTCGTCGTTCTGCTCCATGAGACGAGCCATGCTGTCGTCCCTCCGACTCTTCCTGAATCGTAATGATTTAAGAATCTTTCTCATCCCCATTTTTAGGGGTGAGTGCTTAGGTGCGAAGAATACTTCCATGCTCTCTTGTTTATCTGCGCGTCAGCAGCTCTGTGATCCCTTATGAAGGCAAAGGAAGGGAGTTTCCCATAACACCGACATCACCACTGTTAAGTTTCACTTTCCATTCAATTTCACCGGGAGAAAGTGGTTGCATCGTGGAGAGGAAGATTACAGGCAGTAGGAAGTTACAATGAATGATGTAATAATGAAGGTTCACTCTTGGTTTTGAATAGAGTCACTGACAAATTAGTCTCACCAACTGTTACCACTACTTTAAAGTTCAGACTTGCTAATTAAACCATTTGTATTAATTATTTTTTAAAAACAAACAAAAAAGCAACTTGTGGTAGATACAAATATCACTCCAAAATAATAATAATGTTGCTCTGGATATGCTGTAAAATAACAAAATTAACTTTATCATGTGATAGTATGTCAGTATGGTGTTCTGCAGCTTGTTTGTGCAGTGATTTTCAGATAAAAACTATCCTGGTTTAAACAAAGGTTTCAAGAAAGGAGCACAGCAAACACACCAAAACAATTCAATAGTTAATCATTAATCATAATCACCATTACTTATTTACTTTTTTTTCTTTGGCTGGTAATCTGAAAGGTGAAACCTGCTGGCAAGTTAGTGGAAGTTATTGTTTACCCACAAGAAACAGGCAAGCATCAGCATCATGTCATGGGTCATTGGTGAAATGACAAATGAAAGACAAGTGGAAAGTGAAAGCAATCCAAAGAGAATTCCACTGTACAAAATACTTTTTCCTGTTGTTGCCACAAGAAGAAACAAGAATGACTAATCATACAGATGAATTCCCTCAACATACTATATATAATGTTGATTTCTTTACATTGTAAATACAGAGTGTTTGATGGACTATTCTCAGTGCATGTTTGCAGATTTACATGAATGTTCAAATTAAATTCCCCTACAGACACTAAAAGTATTCTGGCAGAGAAAACTGTTATCAAAAAATTATCAAGGATGTTACCCATTGTCTCCAACACAGAGAGCGTGACAGATACAGAGCTGGATATTCCCTTTAATTCCAAAAAACTGACACATTAAATTGTTGTTCATGTTTTTCTAAACCTTGGATTTCAAAAATCAAACCAAAAACTGAAGAGATCCCTCTTTCGTTTCAGCAAGCTCGCTGCAGCTTCATGGTCAAGGAGACGCCCACTGGCCCTTAAAGCCCTTAGTGAGATTAGACAACCACTTTAATTACCTGGACTGAGCTCACTGTGGATGGACATGTTTCAACTGCAGCTGCTGCCTGTGCAAAGGATACTTGAGATTTGATGCATCTTCCTACCCATCATGAAAAAAGTGACATTTGCAGAAAGCCAGACGGTCCACAGAGTCCATCAGGATGAGGCTTTTCCGAGGTAAAGTAAGAATTTAATGCTCTTTAATACTCTGTCCAGATTGTATTATTCTATCCTTTGCTAGTTTGGGTTAATGTCACTGGGATGACATTTCAATGTTGCACTATATTGCAGGAGCACTGGGATAAGTGAGTCGAAAATGGGTGAGTGTAACTCCTAAAGTGACAGTTTTTATTCATTACTTGAAATAAATAATCCAGCAATAGAGATAAAGCAAAATAAAATATAAGCAAAAATAAAAAGAAAACCCCCAAAATACTGACAATAGCAGGTCAGCTTTTTCCTTCAGTACACTCAATCCACTGTATTTCACTGTCTTTCCTTGTGTCAGTTGAACAGTGCATGAACTATCTCCTTAATGTTAAATGAACAAAACATGTCTTGTATCCTGTCTGCTTTGAAATCTGAGAGCCAGGGCTTTGTATTCCAGGCACAGTCATGTGAGGGGGTCAGTGGAAAAGAAGGGAAATCCTAAACCTACACCTGAACCTCACCTGGGTCACGCCTGATGAGTTTCAGGAAGAAAGTTCACTCATGCTGTTGACTAATTAAAACCTCTTTTGGTTTGATAGTTTAACTAAGCCCTTGTACAAAACCCAAATGCACGAAACACTTTACCAGCGAGACATTTCACATAAATTCAAAATTTAAAGGTAATGCTGCATGACAGCTGTCATTATTCTTGTGCTCGTGTTCCACTGCGCTTAGTAGGATTTTGTACCACATTTTCTACCTCTGCAAAGTTTGAAAACTTCTGGTATTTCCACTAAGGTTGTGTTATGGGAAAACCAAAAGTACAGCCACATTTTACAGGTGTGATAGTTGAATTGAGTTTTTTTAAATATTATATTTCTCAACTTACATCATTCCTCATGTGAGGAGAGCATGCCCAATGGGTCCAAATCCTGTGCACTTATATCTCTAATTTTCAGCATCTCCCTGCCTTTGAAACATATGTAGAGCATCCCAGTACCATGACACTATCACCTGGCCACCGAGGCTCCGATATATCAGATGGTCTATTTTCCCTCTGGTAACAGGAATAAAAGGTGCTGACAGAAACTTCAACAGGGGTTTAAAAATCATCAGACCATTAGGAGCAAGAACTGAACTACAGCTAAACAGCACAAGGATGAGCCAGGTCCCTAAAACCATGACTGCAGCCCCATTCCTGAAGGTAAATCATCACTTTCCTTCATTTTGCATTCCATTAGGTGACATGTTTATTTACCTTTGACTTCATGTTTGACTTTCAGCAGCTGATGCAACGCCACACTGTATAGTACTGTGAATGAAACTAGTGAAAGGTTACAATACAACGGCTGACTGAAGTGGACAGTGATGTCCAGTAAAGCCTGACCTCTGCTTGTCCCTCAGTACACGGCACTAACACCGGCTCAGAGGGAGTTCCTGTACACCATCGCAGCTTCCTACAGCACCACACACGTGCGCAACCTCATCACCCAGCACTACCTGAATGTGCTGCACCGGTGTATACGAGCGGGTTAGGGAAAAAAAAAAGCTGTGTTTGTCTTTAAAAAGACTTTGCAGATGGTTTTGACTTCTGGGTTTAAACTACTAATTACTTGTTTCTTTTACACTTTCTTACACCCTGACCTATAAAGCACTTTGACTCACAGATTGTTTCTTTTCAAATGTATTCAGTAATATATATATATATTCAGTTTTGGGGAACCTGCTTTATGTCTTCATAGTCGTTCTGCCAGCTAAACAAAAGTTTTAACACCATGTTTATCATGGCTCTGATTGTAGGCTCCAACCCTGATGGAGATGACCTTGTTGTGACATCACTTGAGAATGAGAGGGAAAAACGTCAATCAAAAACACAATCAGAAGATTCCTCCAGGGCAAAGCACAAGGGTAAACACAGACAGGCCAGGTGGGACACTAGTTATTCAAAAAAAATTGGAAACATTTTACGGTCATCAATATCAGAGCTTTTTTTTAAAAAAAAAGAGCTGAATGAGCTGGTTATTGACTGAAAAGGTACAGCGTCCCATGTATGTATGTCCCATTCATGTCTAATTAACATTGCAGGCCTTTCAACACATCAGCATCAAAACACAGGAAGGCAAAGAAAAATACATCACCGATATTGAGAAGAAAAAGTCCAAGAAGTAAGTCAGGAAAATGTTCACTGCGTTAGCATCATTTCATATGGGGCTCAAATAAGATAAGTGAAGATTTTTATCTCCATGAAACTGTTGGTTTAAATATTTTTTGTGACCAGGAGCCAGGCGGCTGCAGGTGGATGAGGACGAGGAGGAGGAGGAGAGGGAAGGCCTGGATGATTCTCTGAGTGAATGTTTCAGTTCACTCTCTGTAGGAGAATGGGAACAACAACAATGGGACAACACCTCCTCAGATTTATGACATTTTTATTATCATTTAATACATCACTGTAAAATTTTCACGGTATCTGCAGGTCTTGAAAGTCTAAAAAGCATTGACTCCATTTTCCGAAAAATATAGAATATTATATATAAATTGTTTTTGTGTGTGATTTTTGCAAAAACTGGCTGGAAACATCATTCTAGACCTCTGAAGTCACGCTAAATTCACTTATAGACCTTAAATCTACCTATTTCTGCTTTGATTTTGGGACACACTTAGAAACTGTTTAAAAAATAAATAATCTGAATTATCTGAATCTTAAAGTACAGATATTGTAAAAAAAAATCATCATCTGTGAATGTATATGTGGGCTGTTTTCTTAGTTTAAACACTTGGACATTGCATGTATAGATTTAAATCCTTTATAATCTCAATCTAAAACAAAATCATATGAAAACAATGGCATAAGATTTAAGAAGAGTAGCAGGTCAGCTTGCCATGTTGGCAGTGAAGAGAAAACCTTAGGAAGACGTAGTTTTCCAGGAAATCACATGTTCACTTTTCATGAATGATCTAATTGCTTAAACTTGCACGATTGGTTCTTTGCTGTCTTTCCTACCTGTATTTATTCAGTGGACATAATAGGGGAAAAAAACTGAAGTCTTTCAAATAACTACGGACAGTACATCACTGCACTGACAAATGTTTGACATGTCCCTTGATATTCTACGATTCACCCTCCTTCACTCAGAGCTTCCTACCCCATATCTCTTTTACTGTACTTCAGCAATTTTAGAGTTACTGTAAAGTATCACTTTTGTGAACATCATTTTACCCAAATTTCAGCTGTTGTTTTTTTAGCATTTAAAATTTCCTGTTTTCTTCCAATTGTGGGTTTTTTTGTTGTCATAATTAATGAGAAAAACACCAGATGGAGTGAAATTAGCTCTTTATTGTGGGAAAAAATAAGACTGAGGGGTGAACTAGATGACGCTAAAGGCCTGTATGTACAGGACACGACCAGGGCAAAAGAAAAAACAAACAAAAAACAATTGACAGAAAATGGCACCAAATATTTCTTTTGGTAACAAATGCATGTGACGTTATTGCATTCTCTACCGTTACCAAAGGGTAGCTTGGAATCAAGCGAATGCTGATGACATATAAACAATATAATACACAGGTCTTTTACAGAGTTAAGTTACTCAACAGTTTGTTACAGGATTAACATGGTGGTGACCGGGTGAGAGGCTGCCGCCTCCCGGTGGAAAGGAATGAAATGAGAAACTTAGCCACGTTAACCAAACTCCCCCCCTTCCTCCTCCTCCTCCTCCTCCTCCTCCTCCTCCTCATGACGTCCTTTAAGATTTCTTGTACTCGATTCTCTCCACCTTCACGTCGTCGCCGATCAGCTGGTAAACGTACGTCACCACCGTGGACGCCTGGATGTCCATTAGTACAAAAGAGGGGATGATGTTGCTGTAAGATGAGAAGACAGACGTGTGCGTTTTAGGCCGTGCTCATTCCACTCCTGACGCTCTCCTGACCTCCAGCCTTGTGTTTACAGTCGCCCTGCCTTTACACCTGTTGTACTGTATGTCACACTGGACAAAACAAGCTGTCCTTCCTCTTCTAAGGTTTATTCTTATACCTGCGGTACAGTACTATAATGATGATTCTCCCATTCTATTGTTTTAGTAATATTAGTCAGTTTTGTACATGTACCATATTATATAAAATACAGTGGTGAAATAAAAGACAGATATAGTTTAAGAGTTGTCACTCTTTTTTTCTTTTTGTAGGGTGCCATAGTTACGCTGTTGTTTATATACTCTTCTTTATATACTCATTTTGTACAGACTTTCTTTCTGCAATGTCTGTGTGACAGAAGCTTCTGAATTTTCCACTCTAAAAATGTACACTGGGACAGTATTTATCTGTCTATTTGTACTGGGTTTTGCTGTTTATATTGGAGTAAGTTGTGGTTTGTCCGTATGTTATCATTTCTCAGAGTCATGTTAGCTTCTCTGTGAGAACATTATGCTGTTCTCTATAGGGTTAAAGAATGTACAGTGTGAGCTGAGACCTCTACACACTGTTTAAAGAATTCTGTAAGATTATATTTCACTGAAATTGTCTTTTTCTTTGCAAACTTTGAAGGCTTTTCGCTGCCTGCAGTCATTCAGACTTCTTCTTCAACGGACCATTGATGTGAAATGTCTCATCTCTCATCTCATGAAGATGAAACATCATAAATGGCTTTTCATGTAAACCAGTTGTTCCAAACTAACCTTGAGTTAGGACTGGAGACTTAGTGATAAGATGATTACTCAACGGTCAGTATCAGGACAAGTGTCATATTCAATTACTGAACATCAGAAAAGAAAAAGCACTTTCCCCCCCTTTTTTCCCTTAATGCCCATAGGCCGCACATTTTCACTGTTAGCAGCATATGTCCCTCCCCACTTTGACTTGCATGTTACTACATCAGAGGGGGGCGCCTTTCAATGAGCAGAGTAGTGGTGTTCCAGTGCTCGCTCACATTCAGCCTCAGCAAATCTGATTTAGTGTGCAAACAAACACTTCTGTGGAACTTATTGGTGTTTTTTGCCTTTGTCATTGATAACATGTACTTGTATTTCTCCTACAAAGCAAATAATCACACTGCAGCTCACAAGGTCCAAAGTTATATTTGCTCTGCCCACATGTGAACTATCTGATGCTTTCCTATGTTTTGCTTGTTTTTGTACCAATTCATGTACAAAATTCAATCAAAGCTCAAAAGGAAAATCCAATTAAAATGTGTCAGTAATGAGAGAAAAAAATTAGAACTGCAGAATGTAAGCTATTCCATGACGGCTCACACCTGTTTTTGATAGGCTCATATTGGTATTAGATGTGAACCGACTCTGCAGGCTGCACTGTGAATGCAGCCATGGTGGTTGTGGAGAAAGCAAACGGAGTGTCGTCAGCGTGAATGGCTCTCCTACCTTTCCAGCGCGCTGTAGGCTCCTGTGGCAGAACCTGGATTGATGTAGAACTTGTTTTCGTTCTCGAACGCCTCGAACTTGTGCGTGTGCCCGGAGATAAGGATGTCGACATCCAGCTGCCTCTGCAGCAGCGCCAGGCTGGCTATCTCTCCCCAGGGGATCACCTGATGGCCGTGGATGAGGCCGATCTTGAACTGACCCACTGTGACCACTTTCTGCTCTGGATAATTCAGGTTCTGAGTGGGGAAAGCATCAGTAGATCTGACAATGCTCAGTTATTTAAAATGAATCATGTTTTAAGCAACAGTGCCAAACATTTGATGGTTCCTACTTTGTTGTTGTTTTTTGTTTTTTTAAATCATACATGATACTTTACAGAATATCTTTGGGTTTTACTCAGCTGGTCTGGCTGCCGCTGATCTGTCCACATCAATTATTGTTACTGGCAATTTCTAGTATTTCCTCACATTTTATGGATCAAATAAATGATGGCTTAATTGAGAAAATAATCAGCAAATTGATCAGTACTTAAAATAATCATTAGCTGTGGCCCAGGTTTAACTCACCACAGCAAGCAGTGAAATCAGCTGTGGTATCACAGTATTAAAAGGATGCCTGTTCTTAAATATCCATGGTACTAATAATTCAAAAACTCAATTTGCAAAGAGGGAGCGATTAAATTTTTTATCACACAGCAATTAGAATTTACTGCCAGCAAGAGATCCATTTCCTTCCTCCTTGCAATTCAATATTTGGCCACATAAATAATGGTGTTTGGCTCCTCAGAACCCCATGATTGAAAATTTTTTTCTACTACTGACTGAAGGAATTTTCCAGATGGGCCTGTGTATACTTAGCTACTGAAACATTCATTATTCAGCAAGACTGTCAGCCCCATTCATATGATGCATGCAGTTTACCCTTGAGTGCCTCTTCTACATTTAACTGTTGTTTAAGGAATGGAAGTCATCTTTATACCTTACCCCAATTAAGGAAACTAGTTGTAAAAAGAATTGGCAAATGCTTGGGTGACATCCCATTCTTGAACCCAGATAAGTAATTGAAAACTGATGGAAGTGTTCAAGATTTATAATAATAAATTGAAGTTCACTTCAGCTTTTGCTGAAATCAACACTAGTCCATTATGAGAGATGATACAGGTCACAAGGACCTCCTGTAGCAGCAGTGGTGTCCAGATTGGCTGCAGCTCTGATGAGTGTAACTCAGCAAAAAAAGAGGACATATTTACAGGTATGTAAGATCTGCCAGCCTGCAAACACATTTTTTAAAAGTTGAATTTATGCTATTATCGATGGCAGGCAAGATTTAAGTTTAGTTCGTCCTGTGGCCTTTTTCGCTGATTTCCAAGCTTTGTAGGAGTAGACCAGGCGAATACCCTGTGTGATCTGTCCAAAAACATGCACGGACCTCATCGAAGTCTCCTCGGACTATGTGGACGTCTCCGGCGAGGGTTTTCAAGTAGTCATAGCTCTCCTTGGTGCAGAGGTTCCCTGTGCAGAGAATGTGCTGGATCTTCCCCGGGACCAACAGCTTCTTGAACTTGGCTGGCAGGGTGTTGCACCGGTGGGGGATGTGCAGGTCACCTAACACCAGGACCAACTGATAGCATCACGCACACACACACACACACACACACACACGCACGCACAGGCACACGTTAACCATCACTTGCTGAGCCCTGAGAGAGTTCAGACTGTGTTATGGCATCTGAACATTGAAAAAAGAAGCTGGCCGAGCCCTGCGGGTCATTTCTGCAGCAGAGGACTGTGCACACAGACTCCACCAGAACCACTGTACTCCTCTGTTAGTTATCATTAAGTTATTTTCCCTCTTTAAAACCATTTCTTGCACCTTTTTACGTTACTGCAACATGCTCCGGATTCATTCAGTACAGTGGATAAACAGGGTTAATTCATAAAGCTCACACTTGTAAATAAGCAATGTTTGCGAGAAAAAAAGCCATATTGAATGTCTAAAATCAAACTGGGTTATGAATGTTCCTTCTTATTTAATTCCAAAAATAGACCAGCCTAGAAAAATATGGACTGAATCAGCACAGTTGGATTTCAGACACTCAGTAACAAATACAAGACAAACAGACACAACACTAACAAACCTGAGGGTCACAAAATAAATAGGAAACCCATAAATAACCTTATAACTCCACTGTCCACAAGACTGAACCTGTTACTGTAATTTGTAGCAGTATGTTACTACCTCGGCACGTTACAAACCAAAATGTCAAAGTCCTGTTGCCCACTGGTGCAAATGGCTGGTGAATTTAAAGATAAAGCAGGAAGTGGGAGTGAGGAAAAACCCCTAAATGTTTGCCTTAAAATGCTTTACACACATGCACTGTCAAAACACTGATGTGTTTATGTTTAAGTGATGATTTTTAAAAAATTATTATTTTTAGCTCAATAGGTTCTGACTGACTTTATTGTCACTGAAGAATAGGTCAAATCAAGCTTTCTTGTGCATCTGAATCGGACAACCTTCAATCATGAAGTCTGATTTAAACATGGATGATGAAAGGGGTTGCCAAAAAAAAAATCATTTTAATTTTTAAAACATCTTCAGGAGTATTATTACTACAGTGCTTTTGTCACAGATTTCTGCACAAGCTGTTGAAAGCTAATGCAGAAGCTTTAGGTTTCCTGATGTCTGAAGTCTGTATTTACTAGGCTAAATGAGTATTTGGAAGTTTTTTTTAGGATAACAGCCGAGAGTAAGTGTAGTGAAGCATCATAGCCTGTCGTGCACCAGATTACTGCACAGCAGCTGCTGATTTAGCCGCGGCTTCGTTGTGCTGTGAGACGCAGAAACTGCAGACCTCCACGGCTGTGCCATCCCCAATCCCATGTTAATGTGCCAGGCAGAGGAGCGAGCAGAGCACAGGGATCCAACACAGAGCGAGTGCACTTACCCGGTGACCAGCCTGGTTGATTGGAGACACGCAAAGAAGGGGGGGGGGTAGGGGAGGAGGGGCGGGTGAGACAGGGAGGAAGGCGGGATGTGCGTGAAGAGAGTGACACAAGGCATGATCAAAGATTGGGGAAAATATACAAAAAGAACAAAAACAAAGACAAGGGAGAGTTGGGACAAGAGGGGAAAACTGAAATTAGAAATTAAAATAAGTGAATGGATTAAGTAGACAGATATTAATCATTATAAAACAAATCAGAAAAAGTTAAAACAACAATGTGGTTGAATCAACAGTTAATGGTGGATGGTTAGTGATAATGACGTAGCCAAAAACAAAAACAAAAAATGCTGTAATCACCTAGACATTTTGAGCAGATGCAAAATCATGTGGTACAGCAAATCAAAAATGCTGGCTGGAATTTAGTTCATTCATAGTGCATTTACAACTATCTTGATAGTTCAAGTTAAAAGTGAAAGTGAAGCTGATATGATTCGTCAGTTGGCAGAAAATCAATCAGCAATTATTTTGATAATCAAAAGAATGTGCATCAACCGACTCCTCCAATGTCTTCTGTGTTTTATATTTTTACAATATTAATCTTTTGGAGGTTTGGGATGTTGTGACAAAATATATAGATAGATATTGATATAGATATCTGCAGATGTTAAGTCGGAGTCTGTGAAAGTGTCATGAGCTCTTCGTAGACCAAAGAACTATTCTTCTAATGGAAAAAGTCATCAGCATATTAATCTATAATGAAAATAACGTGTAATTGCAGCCCTGCTCCAAACTACTCCCCAACGTATGAATGATCTACTGAATGAATAACGAGTAGTCGTGGTTCTAATGTAATCTAACATCAATTGGATGCATTGAGAGATGATTAAACGTGTAGTTGTGGTTAAATACTGGATGATAAACATCACTGTCGTTGCAAAGGGTGGGTGCCTCGTAAGATAAAGTAGCTGTTAGCCTGTTAGCACTGAGAGCTAATCGGTTGGGCAAATAGGAAAAAAGGACAGAAATGTCGTGATATCGCCAAAGCAGAAAACAAAAACGGATGGTGAACAAACATGACATGCTAGGAGACCACACTGCAAATGAAAAGAGTGACTTTCAGCTTGTATAATTGCTTTTTGGGACTGAGGCGCTCAGCTGTCATGTGACCGCTGATCCATCGCGGAATGGAGATTCTCGGAAAAAGGGGAAGCTCCGGGAATTTGGGCTGAGTGGACGCCCTAAAACAACGATGTCCCACTCCTCGCGTCCACGACTGGTCTAGGACGACACTTTGCACAAGACGTGCTCGACACGCCAGCTGTAAATGTGGGAAATTGCGGCCTTTTCGCCATTTCGTACTCACCATCTTCTATTTTGCTGCTCGTGCGAGTCAAGTTGAGGAAGCGCCTACGCACATCCTGCGTCACGACGTCTGCCAATAAGAGCAGAGGGTGCCGTTGGATGACTCAAGCTACATATAGTACTGTTCGTTTGACCTTTCAAAGTAAAGCATGTCAAAGATAAAGTTAACGTAGACAGGGGAAATATCCACACACAGTTGTAATCAGTGGTGGCTCACTTGTGTATGATTATTAACGTTTATTACTGGAAAGCTAACTAAATGACTGCAGATGAGCTCAAACGTAAAAGCGGACATTTAATTTGAAATTAATGCTATCAGCGGATGTGGCTAAGAGCCTTGCAACTAGTGGTGTGCGATACTGCATATTTTGGCATCGATCCGATACCAAGTAAATACGGGCCAGTATCGCCGATGTAGATACCGATATTGATACTTATGAATAAATAAGGTGGATGCGTCACTGAATTGCTAAATCTCAATTGATTTCCATGACCTTAAGTGTGTTATTAAAAAGTTAAAACCCATGACAGAATCAGGGCAAAGTTTATAATTAAATAGAAAATGCTTTATTATCAAACGTTTTAAGAAAAATCTTTTTTGCTTTGCGCGTCTAAGTCACGTCGCGTGACTCATGTGACAGCGCAACATCAATGCACAAGAAGGGGAGGGGAGAACGGTCGTCTGCTCTGCGTTGACACAGGAGCGGCGAGACCGGCGACCTGGCCGTTTCCCCTTTGCCGAAAACGCAGCATTGCAAACAAGAGCGGAACTTAAAGTAAAGAATCGTTCTCACTAGGCTAGTATCGATCTGATACCGATACCGACTTGGTATCGATACTATCGATATTTGGCTCGATCCGCCCACCACTACTGGCAGCTGCTAGCCTGACGTCGTTGGTAAAAGCGCCGTGAGTAGCTGTGCTTCGCAGAACCTTCGAGAGGTAAGGTGCGAAATAAAATAATCGCGTTTCGCTCGGCTCCTCCCGACGGGGATTTTTCACAGATGTTCATATTTCCACCGAGAAACGGTGGCGAGTTGCGGTGACGGTTGTGAACGATGTTGTTTAATCAAATTACTCAGCGGACGGCGTCGACAGCGCTCGGCCAATAACGGGCTTTGCGTTAGCATCTGGGGTCCGACTATTTCCTGCAGTTCGAGCGTTATCGGATTTGATAACGAATAGCTTTAACGGCCAAGTTGTATTCAGACGTAGCACTCAGCGGTATAATCACACATCATTGGGTGTGTATTCGGAATTAATTTGTTATTGTTGGAATTTGGCGGCGAAACACGTTTACGATTGACTTCGGCCACTTCGCCTCTCGTTGCGTTGCGTTGCGTTACGCTAAAGGCGCTTGACCCGATGGGACATTTGCGCATTGTTTATATACGTTCGTTAAAATGACAGTTTAGATGAACGACACGGCGGCTGTCACACCCGGTGATGTTAACGTTGGCGTTTTGGTCCGTTAGTTGTCGGTGGGATAATAAAACGTCTCTTCTCCCTGAAGGTCCCCGCCGAAAACCCCGTGGACGTTCCAGAATCCCCCCCCCAGTCTCCGAGCCTGGCACCTGCACCGTTTGGACGCTTTCGGGTGTTTAACTGTGCATCTTCGGGAGCCACAAAACCATTAAGAGACCCTGCTGCAATCAATACAACACCAGCACTCGCCATCCACCACCGTTCACTGCGGCTCTTGGACGATCAGCGTTGTGTTTATGTCTTTGTTTTGCGAAAACGGTGAGTTGTTTTCGGTACAGTGTGTGACATCTCTATAAATGTTCGGCGAGATAATTTTTTGATGCGTGGTTGATTTTTTTTTTCTCCCCCCTCTGCGGATAGTTGTGCAATATGGCATGTTTTCTGTACCACTGTGTCAAAATGGCGTCTCCCAGCCTCGTCACTCGTGTGCAGTGACTGTATGACGCACTCTGCACCAAGCATTCGGCTAAGCTAACTAGCCTCCCCCCTGAAATAGTCTCGACCTCTGCCCTTCTGATTCACCTCGGCTCCGGACTCGACGGTAGCGAGTCGTTTCATGTGGAATCGCCCTGGCGTTAACAGACTGGAGAGTTGCTTTTTAAGCCGTCAGCACAGAGAGAGGGAGAGGGGTATTTGGCAGCTGCTAGGCCCCCTGTTTGTGACCTATTAACAAGAGCAGGCCTTATGTGACTAAAGCCAGCGGCCCTCGTGTAAGACAATGGGCTTTTTTGTATGTATATGTGCACAAAAGCTGGGGGAAAGCGTCCAGTTTTGTGGCTGGGTTTTATTTTCCCCTTTTGGTCCATTCTGCTGAGCTTGCTTGCTCGCTGTTGGATCGCATGGATATTTGCTTGATTTGCACTATTTCTTTCCCCCCCGAGTGCAGAGCCTTAAATCCAGCCCTGTTTATATTTGCAATCGGTCCAGTAATGCTTCTTTATGCTCGGACTTGTTTAAGTTAGTAAACCCTTGCATAATGCAAATGACTATCTCTGAAGAGTGCCCAGATCACTCCAGTTCCCCCTCCAGCCGAATCTGGTTAATCATTTTTAGTCTGCTGTGGACTGTGAGTTGTCCAGAATACAAACATTATGACATAACATTATAAAATAAATGCTACAGAGTAATCAGCACTTTAGCCACAATGCATTGGTTAATGCACATTTTCTCACTGATTTGGTTAAATAAAGTGTCAGGCAACAACAAAATCTTAGTCACAGTATCGCCCGAGCTTCATTTGTCTGACAGAATCCGTCTAAGATGCACATTATTTAGGTGTGAAAGCAGATGTTTATATTTGGGACCAGAATGATCGCCTGAGTCAGTGAGGATGTGGAATAAAACAACTTAAAGGATGAAGTAGTTGTTAATTGGCACAGAGTTATCAAGTGTTGTAACTACCTGTATATCTACCCGTCTGCCACTGGGAAAATCCCACTTTGTGTCCAGGGCTCATCAGTGTGAGTGTTTATTTTCTGACTTAAAATAGATATGTGTGAACTGTTAAATGTGTTGAGAAGCGTGAGGGGAAATTATTACCAAACTGAGCCCGAGCCACCTCTTTTTTTCAGCGCAGAGGGTTTTTTTTTTTACTCTCTTAAACTGAGCACTCCTTTTGCCAGTCTTTTTATAGAAGTGTTCATGTTGCTTCTCTTTTTTGTTCATTTTAAAGCAGTTTGAAGAATGATGCAATTGTTCAGTACAGTTTGAAGCAGAAGTAATTGAACATCTATCGTGTGCTTATTCTGATTAATGGCCTTGTCTATACAGCACCAAAAAAAAAGCGACCATCACATTTTCAGAGTCTGAGATGGCGTCTTAAGTGCTCTACAACGAAATATATTCAGTTTACTGTGATACAGAGAAAAGAAGTAAATCCTCACATTGGAGAAGCAGACATTATTGTAGTAGATATTAACAGGTGCCCTTTAATAGCTTTTTTTTTTTGGAGATCATTGGACTAATCACTGCAGCTCTGTAGACGGTTTTAAAAACCTGTTAAACTTGTAGTTGTAATATTTGTTTAGTAAAGTTGGCTAGAATATCAAGCTACTCTTTAAATCATTTTTCCTTATTAAATATAGTTTTTTTTTTTTTTTTCTTTATCCCTCTCCTCTTCCAGAGCTGTTGCGCAGCCGTTGGAACCTGTGTGGTGGAAATCTAGCCTTCAAGCAAGGAGCTTGCGGCCACAGCGGCACAACGTTTTTCATGTCAGAGACCGAGCACGCTTGCAGTCGTTTATGTCATCCCGTCTTTTCCAGACAGAAGATCCCAAAAAATCCCCAACCAAGATCCTTTTATCTTACTGATAGTGCTCACATCCAGCCAAAATGTCTGTCAACGTCAACCGCCACGTGTCAGACCAGTTCTACCGCTACAAGATGCCCCGTCTGATTGCCAAGGTAACAGCTCGCTAACGGTGGTTTAAGTATGAACAGAGACCTTTCGTTCTTGAGTGGGAACGCTGTCATTTTCCCAAACATTTGATCCCAACATCTCAACATTTAATCTTCCATTCAGGTGGAAGGCAAAGGGAATGGAATCAAGACAGTTATTGTCAACATGGTTGATGTTGCAAAGGCACTGAACAGGCCTCCAACATGTAAGTAACACCGTGTGTGGTTTCTTCTTCTGTTTCTCCCACCCCACAGACGAGCCTGGTGTTTAACCAGAATCAGGAAAACCAGGAAAAGTCCCTTTTGCACAAACGGATCAACCAAAAAACCCAAATGGCTTTCTTTAAGCGCTCACTAATGCTGCTGTTGATGCGTGTGTCTGTTGTGAAGCTTTACTGATTTAATCAGATGTGTCGCAGTAGAGGTGAACACCCCAAATTAAACTGCTTTTACCCTGATACCACCTGTGACTTTAATATTTATTTTATTTTAGGTACAGAGGTTTACACAGAGGGTTAAAGGAAAGACATTTTGCAAAGATCTTGTTATGTTATGGGATGGCAGTCTGAAACTCAATGTTTAATATTTCTAATACTTTAGGTTGGTAAAATGCATGCTTACTGTAATGTTTTAGACAGGGGCCTCGGCATGGGATGGTCAGTTGATTTTGTTTTGAATTTCAACGGGACCATTTTTTTCATTTTTCATTTCATTTTCATTTCTGCTCTCTTCTGCAGACCCGACCAAGTTTTTTGGTTGTGAACTCGGCGCTCAGACCCAGTTTGATTCCAAAAACGACCGCTACATCGTCAATGGATCCCACGAGGCCGACAAGTTGCAGGACATGCTTGATGGGTTCATCAAAAGATTTGTGCTGTGTTTCGAGTGTGAAAACCCTGAAACTGACCTGGTAAATGTCTCGCAGCTTCTGTCACAAAAGTCAGGGAAATTTTTCTCTTTCTGGAATTTTTTTTTTTTTCTGACTGTTTTCAATTGGTAAAGCAGTGATTTCCTCATCTGTCGTTATTGCATATGTGTAGCTGTTTTTTTTTTTTTTTTGTTTTTTTAGAACTAATAAGATTGTATTTGTCCTTCTCTCAGCATGTCAATCCCAAGAAACAAACTATTGGCTCTTCCTGTAAGGCCTGTGGATACTCCGGCATGCTAGACACCAGACACAAACTCTGCACGTTCATCCTCAAAAACCCACCAGGTGAGAGTTTTCAACCGCACGTGCTGTTGCGCTGGTCCAGTTCACACTTGCAGTGATTGTACTGGCACTCCCACCGCAATAAATGTACGACTGACCACGATCGCTCCACTCCTCCTCCTCCTGACCACAGAGAGCAATGACAGTGGATCCGCATCTGTAAAGAAAGAGAAGGAAAAGAAGAACCGCAAGAAGGACAAGGAGAACGGTTCTGGCAGCGGAGAGGGTGGCAGCCACGGCAACATTGACGCTCCTGAGGCTGTGGTGGGTCGTCTTACCCTTCCCGTCTTTCCAGCTTTTTTTTTTTTTTTTTTTTTTAATGACTGGTCACACTCAAACTGCAGAGTTTAAAAGACACTGTGGTCACTGGGTTCACTGACCCAGTTGAGAGATCATCTTTGTTTTAATCACGAGTACACAAACAGAATTCCCTGTCAGCGTTGTGCAGTCCGGTGCCACAACACGTTTTTCTTCCCACTACTTGCAGACATGAGTTACATATTTGTGGATTTTAAAGCTGATTAATGGTAAGATGCAGCTAAGGTTATGTTGAGTTTACTTTTCCTCAAAGCCTTCAAACAGAACAGGTCCCTTCACCATCATCAGAAGTGCCAACACTTGTCTTCCTGCCAGAGAAGTTTGTTTCTCACAAAATTTCTGAGATAAAGGAACTTTTTTTTCACTCAGTTTTTTTTTATAATCACTGTAAATCAATTCTTTTCCACATTTAAGACGCATGTTTTAGTGTTTTCCTTGACCGGCCCCCCTCGTTCTGTCTGACCCCTCTCTGTTCTCTTCAGGATGGAGACGACGACGACGAGGACTGGGCAGAGGAGACGACAGTGGAGGCGCAGAGGCGGCGAATGGAGGAGATCAGCGACCACGCCAAGAACCTCACGCTCAGCGAGGACCTGGAGAAACCCCTGGAGGAGAGAGTCAACCTGTTTTACAACTTTGTCAAAGTAAGAATTCCTGACATTGGGCTTATTCACTACCAACATCCTTTTTTCTTTTGCTTCCCCTCCACTTATGTTACATTTGGCTGTCGTGATGGAAACACAACCACCAAATATGTGTTAATCGAAGGGTTCTTAAAGGATCACAACTAATGTTCATGATGTAGTCATCGATCACTTACCATCCTGTAACATGACAACGCTCTTCTTCTTTCCTCTTCCAGCAAAAGAAGGAGAGCGGAACCATCGACGGAGCTGATAAGGAGATCTTGGCGGAGGCAGAGCGTCTGGATGTGAAGGCCATGGGCCCCCTCATCCTCAGTGAGCTGCTCTTCAACGAGAACATTCGTGACCAGATCAAGAAGTACAAACGCCACTTCCTGCGAGTAAGTTGACCAACGCCTGACTCTGGTTTGTCATTTATCTTCCTTTTGGGCCCAGATGCAATGTTCATAGTCTTCTCTCCTCCACCTGTAAACATCAAATGTATACTGATCAGTTGACAGTATTTTACCAGGCTTTCCTCTCCTGCCTGTTTCCTGATTTATTTATTTATTTTTTTTAATTCCACCTCAGTTCTGCCACAACAACAGCAAGGCCCAGAAGTATCTGTTGGGAGGCTTCGAGTGTGTCGTGAAGCTGCATCAGGTCCAGCTGCTGCAGCGAGTTCCCATCATCCTCAAAGACCTGTACGACGCTGACCTGCTGGAGGAGGACGTCATATTCGCCTGGGCAGAGAAGGTGGGAGTGTGCGGATATCTACGTGCTAAAATTACACACCAGTTAGAGATGCTAAGGTTAAGGAGCCACATAACTGAGAGTTTAACCAGTTTTGAGCATTATAATAACCAAAAGTCATATTTTTATCGACCAATGTGCACTACTACTATGAACAAGAACATTTAGACTCCAAACTAACCTGTTGTCATTGCATCTATTCATGTGTCACCAGTTTTAACGGCCAGCTGACTTTTTTTTTTTTTTTTCTCCCCCAGGTTTCTAAGAAGTATGTCTCTAAGGAACTTGCCAAAGAGATCCATGCCAAGGCTGCTCCTTTTGTCAAATGGCTGAAGGAGGCAGAGGAGGAGAGTGAGGGCAGCGAGGAAGAGGAAGAGGAGGATGATGAGAACGTAGAGGTGACTGATGTTAGATGACTTTATAGGGTTTTTAGAGCGGTATAGTTTGATGGTTACTGTAGTTGATTATGTAAAAGTTTCCTTGCTGTATATTAGGGATTCACTCTGGTTTTTAATGACTTCAATGAAGTCTTTACCTGACCTACAGTCCAGCATAACTCCTGAAGCTGCTGACCACACTGAGTCAGTGCACCATCAAAATGATTTTCCAACCGTTATTTGAAGGAAAGAGTTGCAAAATGTTGATTTAAGAGAGACCTAGATCTGACATTTGACAACAGGTTATTGAACTCTTGTCCGTACAATTACAAACTGCTACTAAAGACAGCAACATTTCCATGAGATTTATTTATTTTATTATTGACATTTTGTATACCTCCATTTACCCATGAAGCTTGTCTGATTTGACCAAGATGCATGAATAGCTAAAACACGTTAGACGAACACAAAAACATCAGTCACACCTACAAACGTTTCTATCAACTTCCCACAGACCAGAATTTTAAAATAAAGCAATGCAGTGGTGCACATTTTCTATCTTGACACCTGTTAATCTGCTCCGTGTATTACTTATATTGAAAATAATATTAAACCTTCAGATGATGGTCATATCAACATCTATCGCAGAACCAGCTACCGTTATTTAGCAGTTGCTGAAATGTCACATTTATTACTTTTATCTTAAGGGCAGGGGGTACAAAGTTCTTGTGCAGTTGCAACGGCTTTTATGAAAACAGGCTTTTTTCCTTCTAGTTTTATGCACTAGTGTTGAGAATGTGGAAGGGCGCACAGCTGAGGCTCTGGTGTTTTCTGTCCTCAGGTGGTGTACTCGTCCTCTGCCCGCGAGCTCAAAGTGGAGACTGTGAAACCAGACACGCCTGAAAAAGAAGAGGAAGACATTGACATCGATGCGATCTGAGAGACTCGGATCATGATGATAAGGCTTTTCTTGTGTTGTGGCTTTGGCTCACGATGCCCTGTATGACCTAAACAGCTGGCCTTTCCCTCTCTACTACCTACCCCCACCACCCCTCATCCTTCCTCCCACCCCAGTCCCACGACCCTCCTCTGCTTCGTGGCATGACTTTAACATAGCGCTTTACTTGCTGCACATTTACTAATTTCGAGTCATTTTAAGGTTGATTCAGTCGATGAAACAAAGTCACGTTGGATTTTAATCATGGGTGTGCTGGGGATCACTTTGACTGCACATTTGCTTTTTTTTTTTCTCCTGTATTTTTCCAGTCAATAAAGAATGTTTTGCTATCCACCACACTTGATGGTTTACTTTGTTATGGTCATCTCTTTCCTGTCTGAGAAGCTGGATTAGAAATTGTGTTCTATGCAGACAGGTTTTATTAGATTTTATTGAATGCAAACCTTCAAATCCAATGTAAATTCCAAATTGTGGCTAGTGAACAGGAGATGAAGTACCAACAACATTGTGTTTTGGAGTGTTTATTTGGCATAATGAGTTGATATGTCAATTTGTACTCTGGGAAAGTATTATTTATGAAGTTAATAGAGGGAATACTCCCCACATTAACAGAAAATTAAAAACTGTTGCAGCTCTGCGCTCAACGTGTAGTAATTGTTTAAGTAAACTGAAGTTAAATTCACCTTGGATAAAGGGAGCTGTGACAGACTAGTCGACTCTTAATTAGTTATTCACAATCTGTAGATTATATGAATGTATGAAATGAAATTCAATATCAGACTATCCAAAAATCATCTCTTGAAAGGCTTAACATCCAACAATACATTTTGCATCATATATCTGTAAATACATCAATTTGTAGATTTGTGAAGCAAAATTCAAAGAAAATATTACATAAATATATGTAGGCACACAAGTGACAAGAACATCCAGCGCTACATTAAACATAACAAATACTTTTAAAATGTATTTAAATATATATGACAAGTGGGGGTTTTGAGAAAAAAGTCGTTGTTGCTTTTTGTTAACTTTTTTTCAGGGTTGTATGGAAAAGGGATAAAAAAACAACTTAGAACAGATAAAAAAAAAAAAAAAAGTTTACCAGTGTGATAAATCTGAGCAAATGATGTCCAAAGATGCACAAGTCACAGTTTAAAAAGTGTCCATTCGTATAAAGTTTCTTTGCGCTTCCTCCCGATGATATTTGAATCCATGCATGTGCAGAAACGTTAAAAAAAAAAAAAAGTTCCTCTTAAGCCAACTAAATTCCCACAGACACATTTCCTCCCTGCATGATGACAACCCTCTCTGTACTTTTTGGTCCAATGGGAATGAGGTCAGCCGGTTTCCTCACTTCCTCCACCCGTTCAGCTGGACTCACTGATGCTGTGTTTTAGTGCTGTCAGAAATATCGACAACAGTGTTTCATTACAACAAATCTCACAATCTGACAGTGTGAACTGCTTTATCTTTTCTGAAAGACATTTTATTGAGACTTACCTATTTGTTTCTCTTAGTTTTATACTTTGGAATAGTTTTTCTTGCCTTAATTATGTCTTGACCATCTTTTTTGTCACTGTATGTCTTAAAGTTGATAAATTAAATTTTGTCTGAACAACACTCCAAAATCCATTGATAATTTATTTTCTGTTGCAAAAAAATGCAGCTATTCTCATGTTTGAGACCAAGTAACCACTATTTTTTTTGCTTGGAAAATTACCTTAATCACTATCAAAATAGCTGGTTAATAAATTTCCTTTCATCCTGCTTTTTAGTCAATGAATTGCCTACACTTTGCAGCTCTACTGGAGATTAAACAATAATACAATATTTTTTATTTTGTCAATACTTGTCATTCTGTTGGACATTTTCAAACTGAATTTCACCACAACTAAATTGAATTATTAATGCATTTTAATCGACTAGTCGAAAAAATAAATATTGAAATGACTGCTTTTTGCTCGACGGCTCATGTAAAATTCTGATGTCGGAGCATGGGAGGGGTCCTTGAAGGCAGCCTAATCCAGCCCAGCCGCTGAGTAGCCATTTTGGTCCCACCTAAAACAGACAGACCAGCTTCACTTTGGGCCGCCGGAGATGGAAGAAACCGAGCCGACGGCGAGTATTTCAGCCACCGAAAGCTTTTGAATCCCTCCGAGAAATATCCACCGGTGTCACTTAACGCCATGGCTTGTTTCTAGACAGAGTTATTTTTGTGAGAAAAAAAGCCTGGGGCGATTTTTGGAAGTGGCGACCGACAGCGCCTTAACGTTAGTTTAGTTAGCTTCACTGACTCGAACCTAAACGGACAAACGGACACTGATTTCATTTGAACACGGGCCATGAAAGGCGTTTACACGCCATGTAAATACTTAAAATAAGATTATTATGCCGATTTTTTGTTTTTGGTTTCTAACCGCTCAGGTGCTCGACTCTTAACACGTCCGGTCTGGTTTGAAAATTGTCACGATCCATGCTGAGACTTTTTCCCCGGAGAGGGCTGCAAAGCAAAGCAATAGTTTATTTTTTCGGCTAAGAAGGCGTCGGAAGATTTTGGACGTCTGACAGCGACTGGTAAAGGAAGGACGATTAAAAATGTCAACAAAAACTCCTTTGCCTACGGTCAACGAGAAGGTGACAGAAAGTGTAAGTATATAGGGTTGTTTATTAAGTTGTTTCACCAGATGTACTTTGCGTTGTTGCTGTAAAATCTCATTCATTTACTTCAAGACCGGGCGAATATTCGGACTGAAATTGTGGCTGGATGATAGTTAATTGTTTCACACAGGGGGGTAACACTTTGTAGGTAAATCGTAAACAAGCATATCCTCTCCGTCACTTACGTCTTGAAATTTTCTTGAGTGTTAATCTTGGGATCTATTTTAACATAAATCATATTTTCTCGGTGAGTAACAAGTTTTAAAGAGACTGTCGGTAATTAGGAGGTAGTCAGGATATTTAGGCCCGACCACGAACAAAACTACAGTACTTTGCCTGCTGGTTCTGGCAGGCAACAGTAGTTTCTATTCTTGCATGCTATTGGCTCTCACGGCTGTCACTTGAAGGTTTCAACCGCTCAGCCTCCAAATATGGGCTCATTAGTCCCGCCTCCTTGTGACCAATAGAATCTCCTGTCTGAAAGAGTGTCCAAGTAGAGCTTCCGGTCAGGAATTTCAAAGTAAAACCTCGTCTTTATGGACACGCAGATGCATTTCATTAGTTAAACTCCTGGGAGGAAAGGGAGAAACGATAGATAAGACCATAATTGTACTTATTTCACTTTTTAAAATTGTAAACACACAAATTTAATAATAATTTCCAGAGCACGATCAGATAGAGTCCCGGTTTGTGTGTTTCAATGAGTCACTGTCCACATGTCATATTTATGTGGTGATCCAGAGGAACAATGAACTGAAATAAAATGGCAGATTAATTGGCTGGCAGAGTCTGAGGTAATTCCTTAAAAAATGTATTACTTTGTCTGACCAATAGTCACACAACCAGAAATAGAATATAATCAGCAAAATGACTGATTAAGAATACATATATATATATATATATATATATATAATATATTTTTTTTTTCAGTTGAACAATTTTGAATATCAAAAGAATCTTGAGGAAAAAAATCCCAATGCAGTTCCTGAGAGTCCAAAATGACATCTTCAAATTTAATGTTTTGTCAAACAAACAGTCCTAAGTGGAAAGGTATTGAATTGACAGCTATAGAAACCAGAGCAACAGGAGATTATTATTCAAAGCATTCATTCAAGCAGAGATTCACAACAGTTTACATCTATCCCATACATAAATATTAAAAGGAAAAAAAATGTTTGCTTGATGGAACTACCTAAATGATAAATTAAGCATCTTAAGTGCCAGCAATTAGCTGGTAGCTAATCATTAAATTAGCTAATTTCTTACCTTTCATAAGCATTTAATAGTTGTTTTTCATGTTATCAGTGCTGTAATCCATCTGCTTTGTGCAAATGGTGAATTCAATGGATTTTCTTGATCTATACTCCTGTTCCTCCTCATATCCTGTCTGTGTAACTGCAGCCGTGTTATGTCTCCATGTGATATCATCAAAATCTCGTGACTCATCACGGTGGCAGCCGAGAGCCAGCCGGGAATAATACTTCCACTGCACAAATGCCGCGCTGAGGCCCATGGACATATGGTGACATTTTATTGATCCCTGTGGAGGAAAGTGGGTCATGTCAATGCAAATGTGAAGATTTCACAGCCAGTAAAGCAGGGCTTCAACTACTACTGACAACAGAAAAAAATAACTGTCCCTGAAAGTAGTTCTGCAAGATTAGGCAACAAATTGATGATCTGATTGGAGGAATAGCCACCTGTTTTATAATCACTTAATAATTTTAGTCATTTTTCAAGCACAAACACCAAACATTTGATGTTTTCTGGTGAGAATTTGCCCTTTTTTTGTCTTTACAGTAAAATGAATATGTTAAACTGTGGTGGTCAGACAAACTGAATCTGATAACTTCCCTTTGTGCTCGAGGATTCTGTGATTGGTGTTTTTCACAGTTCATTTCATTATCAGTTAATCTGTCAATCTTTGTGAAACTGCAGAGTCTCAGAACTGAGAAGCAGGACCGAGAGACATTTCAGTATTTTAGTGGTCGTTGGTTGAAGGACTAATTGTTTCAGCCCTAAATTAAATCATAATGACTGAAATGGTTACTCACAGACCTAGAACACGTTATAGAGAATTAAATGGTGTATTTACTTTGTTCGCAGTTTTGGTGTTGCACCGTAGCAAGATAGAATAAAGAGAGTCTTTGTGCCCACAGCACTGAGAAAACAACTGACTAGCCTTTATTTTGAAAGGATAGTGCCCGTTGTCTGGTTTTGGTGTGTCTGCCTGTGTCAGGCTTGACTCAGATCAGTGCACTCCCCCCGCTCTGCTCTCCCTCTCTGTCTCTCTGTGGGGATCGGGGCTCTGAGTTGGGAAAATCTGGTGTTGTGGGAATCTCTATGGGCATCATCAGCGGGGCAGAGTGTTTTCCTGTAGAAACATGACGGGCTCCCAGGCAGCCAGGAGACACCGCAGCTTTGTGAGTAACCGCTGAAAGGGAAGGGATCAAATCGAACAGACTTTCTTTCTTTGCCCTTTCCAGGAAGTTGTCAGCTGGAAAAATGGAAGTGGGTTTTTTTAGAAGATGTAGTCGTTTCATTGTCCTGTTTGTGGGGAAAAAACTGCATCGGTTTGCGGCGTGTCTTTGGTATTCAACAGTGACCTTATCCTCGTTGATGGTATTTTTATCTCACTGCTATCACAGAAGAAGTCCTAAAATATTCCTTTGGTGACGCAAAGTGTGTCTGCGCTGCTTGGCAGAGGTTTAACCCGACCTTATTGTGATTTTTGGCATTTTAGAACTCTCCTGATCTCCTAAAAAGATATTCATGCAGATCTTTTATGTCTGCATGTTTAATTAGGGTTATTATGACCTTGCCCTACCTTTCTACCTGACGCTAACGTTATCCTCCGCGGGCTAACTGCACCATATAGAATTGATTGTGGGACTGATTGGATTGAGAACACAAAGCGGCAATAGCGTTTCTTGCTTATGTGACTTTATGTACAACTACAGGTTTGCACGAAAGTCTCCACTCTTGTCGTTAGTTTTCCCACCTCATCACCGTCCCTGTCATTGTCTCCAGGGTGAACGGGGTCAGTTAGGTCGGGGGACGGGAGGGGCAGAGGTGGGTGCGCCACTGTTAATGAGGCGTCGGCTGCACGGTCGATCTATCAGATTTGTTTTTTTGAGTTGTAAGGACATGTTGTTGCTTTTGAGCGCAGCACTCCAAAGGAAAAAAAATCAATCGCTCCATTGGTGGTACTGTCAGAGCTGTGACGCACAAAATCCCAATGGCAGACTTGACTCTCCACCAAGTAGTTTATCTTCGGTGCTGATGGAGTCCAGAACACGCTGGGTCCTGAGGAGTTGAGTGTCTGTTGTCCTTTCAAACAACGCCACACAGATACATGAACTGATTGTGTCGGCTGTGTTACGATCCCTCTCAGACTTACTGAAGGTGAGAAAAGGAACCGGTGAACAGGATTTCCTGCAGCGATGGACCACCACGCCTTCAGCGAACAATTATTTTCATCAATCTCTAAATTCTTTTCAGTCTCAATTAATGAAAAACACCCATCGCAGTTTCCTAAAGCCAGAGTTTTGATATGTTCTTGTTTTGTCTGAAACCTAAATATTCACTTTACTGTCACATATGACAAAGATAAGCAGCAAAAACCCACAACTGCAAATCTGGAACTAGGTGAAAGTTGGTCTTTTTTGCCTACAGAATCAAATCGAAATAGTTGCAGGTTCATTTCCTATAAATTTGTTAATCGACCAATCGCTGCGGTTCTAATGTAAATTCAGGGAAAATGAGCAGAGCTGGTGCTTCCATGTAGTTAACGATTGTGTACAGTCTATCTATCAACCGCGCAGAAGATGCAGACACATCCGGCTTGTCCTCCAGCTCTGCCAAATCATTTTCTCGGGGGGTAGATGGGATGCGGCAGTGCCATGGCAGAGCGTGTGAACCAGACTGCTGTTATGGATTGACCCTTTAACTTTCACTAACCTTTTTTTTTTTTTTTTTAAACCACGTGTTCGTCTCTGCGTGCTCTGCTGTGCATCCTGTTTTCAAAAAGTCTGCATGCCAGCCACAGGATATGACACCAACAGACGCTGCCAGCCTCAAAACGCTGTGCTGCGTTTTACTGGTCTCCTGGAAAGGCTGGCTTATTTTTTTTTTATATTACCTTTTTTTAAACGGTAACAAACATTAGAACACACAGTGAAGAGGAAAATAAAGCAAAAGACAGAAAATAATGGTTTTTATTAGCATCTGGCCTGCTTCAAAGTCGAAACCCATTATTGCTGAACGCTGGATGAGAAAATGAGGAAATTAGGCAAGAATGATCTGAAACATGCAAAAGGAATGACCTGCGTCTGAGCACGGATTGCTGCTCTTCACCCCGGTCGCATTTTTTTCAATTTAGTCGTCGGTTACTTGTCCGTGAATGTGACCTTCATTAATATGTGGAAGCCGGCGACCGGGCGAGTCTTTTCAGTGCATTCTGGGTGGGATTGTTAAAGCTGATTAGGAACAAGAAGCAGCTGGGAGCGCATCCGTAATGACGGTAACCTGTTTGTCTTCATCATGATTCAAGGAACTTTGCGAATGAGTCACTGTAGAGCTGAAACAATCAGTCCATCCACACAAAGTCCATCTGCAACATTTTGATAACAGCTGAAGCACTGAAGTTTTTATCTGGGAGGATTTGTGAATATGTTTAGATTTTATTTGGGCAGTGCAAACATTTGAAGACCCCACAGAGGAGACATTTCATTGATAAAGGACTTAACTGTGAACAGATTTAATAATCAGGTATTAGGCAGATTACAGAATTATCGCTTGAGTGAAGTGCCTTGAATTAATGTAATGCGTTCTGCCGGCTTTGTGCTGGAAATGGCGACAGTGTCTGGAAATCAGCGAGCGTGTCGGCCGCCTGTGGCAGGTGGTGGGAAGAAAAAGCGCACTTTCTTTGTCTGGATGCGCGACCGCAAAATAGCCCACGTGGATATGTCACAGTGGGTCGACACGAGTCACGGCTGAAACCTGCGGATGCTTTAACGGTACGCTCTAATTAACGTCCAAAATAATGCGTCCTCTCCACAGCACACGTCTCACAGCAATGGGCGCCAAGAGATCAGCACGCGCTCGGCCCGGACCGGCGTGCGGTCGCGCAGCTCGGAGGAGCCGCAGCAGCCCCACGTCGGCAACTACCGGCTGCTCAAAACCATCGGCAAGGGCAACTTCGCCAAGGTCAAACTGGCGCGACACATCCTCACCGGCAGAGAGGTGAGACACGCACTGCGAGAGGTTTTATAGATTCTCATCTAGTCTATAAGATATGTGCAGGAAAATGAGGTTAACATTTACATCTCGCCACTGACATGATGGAATCCTCCACCAACCAATCGACCGCTCTGTTTTTGTGCTCGAAACTGTCATAGAGGTGCTAATTGTTCTGTGTTGACATGGAGGTCAGAGTTGGGGGGTGGTGCTGAACTGGACCTCATCACGTTCAGGCGCATTCCATTCCACCCCCTCCTGCAGGGGCATAGGGAGGACAAAAAAAACCACACACCTCAGTATAATGTTGTCAAGTGCAACGACACCTTCAGCTTCCACCTGGATAATAATCCAGTATATTTGAATCCACAGTGTCACCACAACTGGGGCAGTATGAAAGTTGGAAATGCGAAGGCAGAGCTGTTGCGTTCGGGGGCTGCGCTTAATAAAGTGGCAGCTGAGTGTATATTAAAACCCAGTCTTTTTCTGTAATACACACAAAGTAGAATAATAAAGTCAAAACGCAGAGCATTAGATAAACGGCTTCAAACAATGTCGCTGACAGAGAAACCCACCAGTGTGGGGTCGGTGCAGTTTCTGTCTGCAGCACCTCACACTGAGAACAGTGAAACCCTTCAACGTGTTAATGAGTTTCAGTGGCAGGTTGATAGAGTTGTTTTTTTTTGTCTTTAGAACAAAGCTCACCCTGGCTCCCAGAGCTGGGTATTGAACCCCACTGCTTTTTTTTTTTTTTTTGTGGTGACCAAAATGTGCCTGTAGCACAGCATATCAAAAAGTGTCTGGTGTGTGCTCAGGTTTGCTTTATCCTTCGATCGGACATTTCCTAATTCCGTTCACAATTTTGCCAATTTCAGCCCATTCTTATCAAAGCAGACTTATTGTATGTGTCCGGCCACAGCTGATTTTTCAAGACTTCGGGAGAAGAAAAGCTTCGAATGAGGGAAAAAGAGCGGTGTTGTGTTATCTGCACCGCAGGAATCACTCAAATTTTCAAACACCCCCCAGCGCTACCAGCTCCACGCACCGCCGGATTCATCGCTCCATTACTGCCAACGAGGCTGGCTGTAATGGATGTTTTCAGGGAGCCGCCGAGCATTCGATTTGTACATAATTGATGAACAGAAAGAGCAAGCCTCTTCTGAACACGGACATTTTGCAGCAAGGCGCTGCTCTCCTCCCCCTCGCCCCCCCTCCTGGTTCCGTTGCTAATTATTCTGGAGCTGCCTTTTTGCCCGTATTTTGTCTCCAGGAGGACGTTGAAGCTGTCCCAGTCAGTTTCCGGTGTCTTCTCCGTTGCGCTTCCCTCGGCTGTGGTGTCTTTTTTTTTTTTTCTTGTTTGATTTCAGTGCTGCACTCTGCTCCCTCTCTTCTGCTGTTATGTCCCACTCAGCTCGCTTTCAGTGCTGTTTTTTTTCCCTCTCTCCACAGGTGGCAATTAAGATAATAGACAAGACGCAGCTGAACCCAAACAGCCTTCAGAAGGTAATTCACCCGCCCCCCCTTCTCTCTCCTCTTATACTTTCATGCTGTGGTGGAATTCATTTACTAATTCATGACGCACAACAGATTGAGTATTAATTGTGTAAATGGGAAGCAGGGCATGCTGGGACGGAGCACGTGTTCTCCATATAGCTTCCTGGGCTGCATTAAGAGCTCATTGTTTTAGCTTTTTGCAGCGGAGGAGATGACTCCGCTCTGCACCGGTCGCCCCACTTAGGACTCGCCTGAAGAATTTGGGCTGTAAAGCTCGGTAAAGGGGATTGTGTCCATGTTGGCTTTGCCTCTCTCACCTCTCTCTTCTCACTATTTAAGTGATTCACAGTCATCCCTGTGAAGATTTTTCTATGGCATGTGGCTGTTTGACATGAACGGTGACTCTCTGAACATCTGTTTGCCTTCGTGAGAAAAACGTGATGTGATCTCTCGACCTTTTTTTTCCTGTTCATGTTGCCTTGTTAAATCAACCAAATCAGGAAGCGGGTTTTGCCTTTTAAAATGCAAATTTGCCGCCCGGTGAATAGCAGTTTCACTTAACAGTTTGAAGGCAGCGAGCTGAGAACGAGCTGGCCGTTACCCTGTTTCTCTTTTCTGTTTTATGTGTACGCTCATTAGCAAGGGAGACGTGTGTGCGTGTGCGTGCGGTTGTTTTGATCTTTCCTGCTGTACATTTTGGCTCCGTCTCTCAGCCTGGAAGTCATTTCAGGGAAGTCGGAGCGATATCGACTGGGCCGCCGCAGCTCTGGAGGCTTTTTTTTTGTTTTGTTTTGTTCGTCAGACAGATAAGAGGGGATGGGGAGGCGGGTGACGATGCCGGGTGTTGACGTTCAGCTGGGCCCCTGCCGCCCGGCTCCCCTCTCCCTCGGCCCTCTCAGCGGTCGGCCAGTGGTTTTCCATCAGTTTTTCCAAAGCTGCATTGATTCTGGCCTTTGTATCTCAGAGGCCCGGGCCCTTTGGCATTGACTGTGACACCGCACGGACAGAAAAACACTGAGTCATGACAGCGCCGTTCATGGAAACACAAAGCGCGAGGCTTTTGTCGGCAGCACTCGCTCTTTTTTAGGTTACTGCTTTGTCCCAATCAAGGAAAAAGAAACTTTATTTGTCAGGTTATTTCTCCTGATGTTCCACCAGGGATGTGGACTTCCTCTGATGGTTTTTAAGGACCAGGAGCAAACTTGAAAGAAGAGAGTGCATACAGTACCTGTTAGTACTTTGTCGTGACAGACACGTTAAACGTTCCCATTCCTGTCGCGTGTTTTTTTTTGCCCTTTCTCGTCTCAGTTGGTGAGTTGGAGATTGAAGGAATTTGCGGTTTATTTCAAGGATATGACGCCCTAATCCTGCGGTCATCCATGTTAAAGGAATAGTTCCACTTTTTATTTGCTTTCATGCTGCGAGTTAGAAGACAAAATTAATACCACTCTCCGTCTTTACAGTACATATGAAGATGAGGCCAGCAGCCAATTAGCTTAGCTTAGCATAAAGCCTGGAGACATGGGGAAACAGTTAGTCTGAGTCTCCCTCGTGGTGACACACCGCTGTAGGAAGTCTCTGGTCCTGGACCAGGAAGATTGAGGCACATAACTAAATTAATAACATAATTTAAAACCGCAACTCTTTGTTGTTGCACTGTTTTTTTCTGTTCAGTGTTTCAGGACCTTGAAAAGAAAATTCACAAGCCACCTGAACTTGAACCCGAGTTATATAAATTGAATTTCAAAGACCTGCTTTGGTGGTGGGGGGGTGGGGGGGTGTAATTAGACCCAATCCAAAACCCTAACAGAGGGAAACACAGCAGCGTGATGATATAATAATAATAATAATAATAATAATAATAATAATAATGACGATGATAATGTAAGAAAAATGTATAGGCATAGAAACTAAAATAATAAAAAATATAGTAACAATATTCTTTGAAGACAAATTTGTAAAAATAAGTGAAAGTCCTGTTTCGACTTCCTGCAGCGGTAATAAAAAAAATCTGTTTCCAAAAAGCTGTCATTTGAATATAAGATGACAAACTTCTCATTTTAAAAACATTTCTATTTGATCAGAGCCAGGTTTGTACATCAGGCATTTTTGAAAGGATTGGATCTGGTGGTTATTTTACTTTTGGCCTGTGATTCAGCCAACCTGCACCGTGTCCTCACCTCTTATGTAACTGGAGGAATCGGTGAGAGGCTGATAGCGGGAGGATATCGTCTCCGAAGCCCCACTGTTTATTTTCGGACCCTGTTCTTAATAGATCGGAGGAGTGGAGTCGACGTTCGCTTCCGTCAGCGGCTCCCGGCCAAGCGGCCCTCGGCCCTCCCTCCCCTGATTCAGCCAAACGAGGTTTCTCGTTGCCGCTCGGGTCGGGGGGTCGGGGAGCGGGAGTGCGACACTTGGACGGTGTTGATTAAATGCAAACACTGCTGCACTAACAGCTGTGACGTCACTCACCCCGTGCTACTGTTTCTCAACACAGAGGCAGCAAGGAAACGGAGATGGTCTGTATCTCAGATGTTTGTTGAACCTGAATCTTTCTGAACAAAGCACGACTGCGTTAATGACCCAGTTTGTGATTTAGAGATGAATTACAGACCTGGCTCTGACGCTGATAGAAACTAAAGTAATTAAGCGCTAACTAACGGCTTTCAGGGCTTTCACCACATATTTATCACTGCTCTCGTTTTTATTCCTCACTGCTGTGTGTTGTGATGGCAGAAGCTAATGTGAAAAAAAAAAACACAGTGGCAACAATACTCTCCACTCACATTATGTAATTAAACAATGCAGGGCTGTCATCAGCTAATAGGTAACGGTTTAATAGTTTTAACTGCTTTGTCCACGAAGGTCAGAAAATGATTTTCCTTTTAAAAGAAATTATCCCAGAGTTTACGGTGGCGTCTTCCAACGCCAGAGCCCAACATTCATTTTTCTTCCAAGGAAATAAAACACTGGCACCTTTTCAAAGACAGAAACTGGCACCAACAAATGTTTTTTTTTTTTTTTTTAAAAACCCAAGATTGCTTAATTATCAAAACAGTTACTCCCTACACAATATAATCTTTTTTGGGGATTTGGGTTGTTTTCATGTTAAAACTTAGAGATTTTGAAGCCTCTCTGTAGAAACGCTGGCTGAGCGCCCCTCTCTCACAATCGGGGCCATTAAAAACCTGTGGCGAGGGCTTTAAGAGAACACATGACTCTGTACTGAAGGCATCTCTTCATTTGTGGCCTCGTAACTTCAAACGGCCGAGACAAACCCCTTTTCTTTAAAGTGACCTAACCTTGGTGTGATTAGCGCTGTAAATCTGAACCTTTTTTTTTGCCTGGGGTTGATTTCTTGGTCCAGATGAGATCTATAGCGTCAGTGGGAACAAATAACTGCACTGAGAAACGAAATGCACTGCAGGGTAAACTGCAGCCTGGATGTTTCCCTCTGAACTGAAACATACTCTCTGGGGGGGGGGGGTCAATTAGAGCAAAATGTGCAGACATCCCATCGCTGTCGGGCCGACGTTGCAGGGGCTGTGATCCCATTTCTGTTGAGGCGTGCCTCAAAGTCTCTAACCTGGTGGGATGAAACCAGGAACACCGAGTAAATGATCTAATCTTGAGCCCACGGGATTCAGTTTACAGGCCTCGCATCGCTTGTAATTGAGGCCGTGTTTACTTAAGTTTTCCACTCGGGTCCGGACGCGCAGACGCCGGCTGCAGGTCGTGGTTGTCGGTTTTGATCACGAGACAGACGGACGTTAATGGCGGTGGCGTGACCCTATCGGCAGCGGGTTCACGCCCTCGACCCAACGCTGGGATTATGTGGTGAATCATCTTCTGCCTGTCCTCGCCCTCCTGTTGTTCCCCGCCAGTTGTGTTTACTTGCCTAACATACCTGACAAAGTGTTGCCATGTACTGGTCTGTGTCAGGAGGCTCGTATGTAGGGCAGCGCAGCTCGCGCCGAAGGAAGAAAAGAAACCCGTAACAGAGTCGCACAGTTTTTTAAAAAGAGGCGTTTGTGTGTGCTGCCTTCGTAGCGACAGATCCTGCAGCCTGCAGTTGTCGCTTGTCCCCGGTTCTGCAGGTGAGACAGTTTGTCTCCGGATTTGTCCCTCTGTACTCTCTGCAAGCTCACGAGAGTGTTTTCAGTGGGATGATGTGCAGAGCGAAATGATGGCGAGGAGACCTCGGGCTCAGCTCGTCCGCCGCGGCTTCCGAACCCGTCCAGGTTTCTCTGGAGCTGGAGTGAAATTAGATTATGTTGTCTCGGTGTCTCCCGCAGCCGGCGCTCCTCGCAGGGTTCGAGCGGTTGAGCTGCTATTTCAGAGTTGTGTGATTTCAAGCCACGCTTATCTTTACTGCAGCGTGATTGTGTTGAAGCAGTTCTGTTAGACGCAGAAGGATGTCGAAGGGGGAAAAAAAAAGAGAGCCGTCTCACTGGGCCTACAACTACTGCTTTCCTTCTTATTTTTGTCTCAGGCTATGAGGTGTCCAAAATAAAAACAGCCCATCAGCCCAAAGCAGCTACTTAACATTGTTTACTCACGAAAAACTTCAGTTTCTGTGCAAGTAAACAAAAAGCAAGCAAATTACTATCATTGTCCACATGACGCATGACATAACTGGGACTCATTAATCGTTGATTCACAAAGGTCACCACGTGTTTATGTGTGTTTATAATGTATGTGCTGAATGGAGCATCGTCGTCATAGCAGCAGCAGTGGATTTGTTGACCTGGAAGTAACAAGTGAGAAGAGAAAAGCTACAAATCTGTGAATCTGTAATCGCATCAATTGCTCCAGTTTATTCTCAAACTTAAAATACCTCAGCCGTAGTTCTTTAAAGGCCACATGTGTTGTTCATCTCAAGAAGTTATTTTACTATATTTCCCAGAATGCTTTTAAAAGCCCTCACAGTGTAGGCCGAATGTTTCCGCCCAGATTTGTGTTCCTTTTTTTTTTGTTTTTAGAAGGTTGTTGTGGCAGCGGTCGAGGTCATCCGCATCAGCGTAAGGGTGTCGGGACGTGACACAAAACATGTGCACCACGGCGGACACGTGTCGGGCCTGGGCAGACCTGGTTCAGACCGCAGCAGGGTCGCCGTGACGCGCAACATGTGAAACCCTTACCCGCGGTTCCTCGCCATCTGTTTGCCTTTTGGGCAGACACCCGGAAAGAAGTGCGTTCGTCAGGGCCCGGCAGATCCGCGGGTTTGAGGTGACGTGGGATCGAACCTTTGTTCCCCGTCGCTCCGGCTCCCCCGCTCGCTTCGCTGAGGCTCCCTGCTGAGGGAGCAGACTAAAGCTCAGAGAGACGCAGGAGAAAATGCACAATTAATTAGCAGTTTATTTTCTGAACAAGATGTTTGAGCTTTTGACACATTTTCCAGTATTAGCTGGTTTTATTCTCCTAATTTGTCATCATTAATTGTTTTTCAAACAGAAGAAACAAGGCAGGGACATCATGTGGACTCAGGATTTCATCTGTTTTTTTTTGTAGAAAAAAGAAGATATTTTATACTATTTTTCTTACTCCAATAAAACAGTCATTACATAAATTGGTTCCACGAAAAGCACAAATAAACAAGCTCCAGCTTTAATAAGTAATCTCTTAAGCATTTGTAGTTAGAGCTTTAAAACAAAGATTTTTTTTTGTCCAATGTTTTTTCAAATGATTCTTAATTGAATTTTTTTTTTCATTTTAAAACATTATTTTGAGCTGTGATTTTGTAGGCTAAATGATGATTTTGCTCTACTTAGTCACAACAGTAATCAATACATGACTTGACTAAACTATTATTTAAAAGGAACATTTGGGTGTCCAAAGAATAATTGTAGATAGTCCACGTATTAACAAAGATGTAGTGATGTTTCAGTTGCTCTGGATAATCTGTCACAAGCTGCTGAATTGGACAGTTGGGACTTTTGCCGTGAGGAAGTAAAAAGGTGGTGGCGGCTTTAAAAACGTCTTTCTGTAATATCATCTCTAATGGGACGGTGGCTGATAACCTGAACCCAGCTCGTACTCACTCACGGGGGGGGGGGGTATCCGTTCTCTGGCTGCACGGCCCCGCGGCTTGTGCGTCACTAAACTAACCACCGACAGCGCCCCGGGACTACTCCGGCCTCGTGAAGTATTGATGCCTTTTCATATTTTAATGGAAGGGGAAGAGAGTGAGGTGTAGTTAACAGTGGATCAATAATAAATAGCTCTCTCTTCTGGCCATTACAAACCTGCTCACCAGTGTGCGTGGACAGAGGCTTTTATTATCGGTGGGGGGGGGAGATGTGATGCCGCGTGTTTAACTCGGCTCGCATCCTCTCCTCGCACCCCGAAGTGGTGGTGGGGGGGGGTTGTCTCAGGCTGGTTTAAACCGACGCCATGATTCAGGGATTCCTGCGCCGGCAGTGACAATGCGATCACATTTCCTTGACAAACGTGTTGACGTCGGGCAGCAGCACAAGGACCAGTGTTTGTGTCTGCGCACCCATGATCTCCTGTTATGAACCGTCTAAGAATAGGAATGAGCTAAGAAAACGAGCCGCGGCGCTGACGGGAGGGGGAGGGGGGTGTTCGTGCGTTTCCTCATCATGGAGATATGTGAGCCGGACAGAACAGTCTGCCACAGAGCAGGGAAACTGATGTGATTTGTGCACACACATCAGAAAATCTTGATTTCATATAAATGTAATTAGCGCTGCAGATATGAACTGAGATGGTCTTTGTGCGTATCACCACTTTCCAGTTTGTAACACTGATTTGTCCTTTTTATGATTTTTTTTTTTGGTATTATTATTTCTAATATGCACTCAGCAATCAGGAAGTACTCCTGTTGACTTTGTGGGAATGACAGTGAAGTATTGAATGTTGAAAGCGGCAGGCTGAATTCTAAATTCTGCTTTTCTCTCTTTCACCTCAGCTCTTCAGAGAAGTTAGAATAATGAAGATCTTGAATCATCCCAACATAGGTGAGTGGATCACACAACAACACAACATCACATCACCCATTCACACCCATTCACACACCTTTCACCACTTTTATACAGCTCTTTGTGCTGCAGGAGAAATCAGTTGAAACTTTCTGCACGTGTAAATTCAAATTTCAGCTCAGTGGATCATTCACATTTTAAATTCAACAAGTCAGAGTTTGGTCTCTGCTCAGGGACGTTCGACATGCAGGGCTCTAACCTTTGACCTTTCCTTGACCGGGCAGTCACATGAACCACCAACATGCTGCCAGCCACGAGGCCGTCAACATGTATTGTTGTTTTAAACGTTATTTTGGTTGACACGGATGTAACATGAGACGACTAAGTAGATCGGCGTGTTTGTGAAAATCTAACAATCCTGGCAAATGTAAAAGCCTCTGTAAATATGGCTGCCGTCCAAAGCACGAGCTTGGTTAGCCGAGGTCAGACAGCACAACCTATTCCAGACACATTCTTGACATTTTGTAAAATGACACTGAAATAATCTGACGATAAAATGCCTCCGAAGATTTGTAACTTTGACCTGACTCCTGTCCCCTGTGGACAACTGCAGCTGATTGAGGCTGAAAGCAGAGGGCTTATTTTTTTTTCCACGTTGATTTCGGATTGGAACATGAAGTGTTTTTTTTAATCAATAAGCAAGAGGCAGCGCAGTGCCTGGAGCAGGAGCAAACTTTGGCATCAAGCAGCCGGCTGCAAGAGGAAATGCCAGCTAACACCAAACCACTGCAGCAGCAAAACCTCAGCTGCTGAGAGCTCCGGCAGGAACTGGATCACTCACAAGAGATGAGAAACGGCACTTTGGTCGCCATTGTGTGGTGTTCAGGGCTGCAGATATTGATCATTTTAATTATTGATTAGTTTGCTGATCGTCGTCTTGATAAATGTGTATTAATGCATTTAGAAATGCAACGAAAGTAGTGTGAAATAATCAACAGGTCCAAGGTCAAATCTGCATGTTGTTCTGATGAGGATGATACTGCTACTGCTGCTACTAATAGTAAATATAGATTTCTTAAGCACATTTCACAGAACAAGGCCTATAATGTTGTCTTAAAAACACTGAAAAATACATGGACATATTCTATGAGTAGAAACATTAAGAACAGCAAAAAGGGCTTTATTTAGAAGAAAAAGAGATCACGTGTCGTTATAATATTGAGTCCACCCTGTCTATATCAGTGAGGTGAGGCTGAATAGCAAACACCTCTCTGTGTGATGCCACACATGCTCCAAAAGGATCGCGTAGTTTCATCAACACTTCCTTCGCAGTGTCAACAAAAAGCAGACAGTGCAGCCCTCATGAAGGGAGGATGTGTTACAGGACTGTAGTACTGGACTCGCAAGCACACACACACGCACACACACACAGGGCGCTCGCAGCAGGTGAGCCTGCAGTGGTGCGTTTGATTTTAGAGACGGGATTCCCCGCAAATTGCTTCTCGTTTGCCCCTCCCCGTGCTCCGTGACTCTTTCTGCAGCAGTGTGATTAGAATTACCAGTGATAGTTCATAGGTGCTCTCTCTCTCTCTCCCTCTCTCTCTTTGTCTTCCTTCCCACCTTGTCTATATTTAGCAGCGCAGCCCTCGGCCCATCCTCGCACAGTCTTTCAAACTGAGCCAAGCACGCTGCAGTAAAAATAAAAAAACAGCTTTTTGACTATACAGTAAATATTGAGGTCTCAGAGGGTCACCACACACACACACACACACACACACAGATCCATGTGACCTCGCTTTTCCCCGCTGACTCTCTGGGCGTCTGTTTAGAAACACTCAATCCATGAAGTCATTACTGTCTCCATCTCTCCCTTTGTTGAACAAGATACAATGTATCATTTCCTCTCTCTCTCTCTCTCTGTCTGTGTCTCTCTCCCTCCTTCAGTCAAGCTTTTCGAAGTGATCGAGACAGAAAGGACGCTCTACCTGGTGATGGAGTACGCCAGCGGAGGTGAGAAATGAAAATCTTCACATTGTGTTGGTGGAAACTCTCCAACATTTAAGACCTGCGTGACAGAGACATTGAGCCCCTTCAGTTGAGGGACAATGTCAGCCGTTACTACAGTTTTTTTTTTTTTTTTTAACTCAAGTCCACACATGAAACAATTGTTTGCTCTTGCATTTGTTCCAAAGCCAGGAGACTGTAAATGAAACTGTAAAACAAAAAAACAATGAGTGTAGGAAGGTGAGCAGAAACCTGCACACTGTGTGCTGCTCCCAGGGTCCCAAGTATAATTTATTAATGCCAAATGTGATAAATGTGCGCGTTTAATAATTTCTGGATGTTGGGAGCTGTGCGCAGTCTGCAGACCTGAAGGGAACAATGCGCAAACGTGAGAGGTTAGAATGAGAGGAAATTACAATAAACCGGTGTAACGACTGACATCATGCTAGTTACAGAATCATGACCTGAGCATGGAATCAGCATCTTAACAACAAAATGTAGCATAACACTTTTATTCTGTGAGCCCTTTATTTCCTAATTATTTCCTAGACAGTTTCCTGAAAACAAGACTTTAATAAAAAAAAAAAAAAAAAAAGAAAGGAGACAAACTCCTGGAGGAGCTGTTCCATTTAAAGCTAAGTAACAATGCAGTCATGGTTCATTGAAAAGATTCCACATGACCCGGTCACATGACCTGCTGTGCAGTGACTGAAGGAAAATGGCTTCATGACCTGAGTGATCATTTGGCATTCATTAACATTGGAGGCGCATCAGCTCAAACTGCCCGTCAGTCAGTAAAACCCTACAGTACAGGAGTGAACTGATATGTAGAAGGACAGGAAGACGCTGCAAACATAATCCCCAGAGCGACCTGCATGTGTCAGAAAGAGCACAAATTTACAAAGCAGAAAAAAAAGCCAAGAAGTGGGATGTTTTTGTTCAGCTGCATCAACTGCAGCCACACTCCCGCAGTTAGTGCTCCGGTGGGAGTTGTCTTGTGGTTTCTTGACTTAATGCGGCGTCACACATACTCGGATGTTAAAAGGCACATCTCACCATCGATTTTTCTGGAAAGGTCATATTTGGACTCCTGAGCCAAGCTGAGAGAGGAAAAAAAGACGCGAAGACCTGCTCGCAGAGGAGCAAATCACATTAGCAGTGAGATGGGAACTCTGATCATAGGCCAATTGCATTAGATCATAATGAAGTTAATCTAATATTTCTCCCAAGTTTGACATTGATTTCTCTGGAATTCAAGCAGAATCTGAAAGCAGCCGCTGGGCTCTCTCAGCAGATTGCCTTCCAGCCCTGATCCAGGACCGCACGGATCTGTCCCACAACTCGTACATGTCAGTTACAGATTTGATTACATTTGTTACACTAAGAGTATTGACTCTCCAGACAGTAGAAAATCTTAAACTGGGGGAAAACCGCGTCACGAGTGTCCAAAAAAGACACGTGGTTTATTCAGACAGAGAAAAGTCTGGCCTCTTCACTCGGTGAGTGTACGTGCTCAGTGCTTTCACCGGGTTCCACAGGTAATCAGACCCCGTGTTTACATGCACTGTAGTAACTTGTTTTATGTAAATCCATGTAGACCTACAACAGGGCAGCAATCTGATTTCTCCTCTGGCCCCAGCCTTATTCTGGAGCCACAGCTTACTTATGTTAGCATGCACGAATCTGAATTTAAAAAAGTCAGACCTTAACAGATGGAGACAGACTTCTACACATATTTGTGTAGATGCATTACAACATGTCTGATGCCCCTGTTATGCACATGCACGCCTGTATGAAATGTGGTCGCCCGCCACTTTCTTATTTACGCGACTGAAGAAATCATGCAGCTGGAGAAGGCTGTCTGTATCCAGGTAACATAAATACATGTAAAGACTCTCCTCCCCGTGTCCTCCCCCGCTGATATGGGAAGCGTGAACAGGCATGGAGTCGGAGGCCGACGCCAAAGCAGAGGGGCGCTCACTCCGACCGCCTCTGCGGGTCGGCCCCGAGTGAGCGGGAGGGCGTCCATGATTCGGGGAAAGGTTGGGGGGGGGCGTTTTCGTTGCTCGTTGTTGTGTTTAGTTCCTCTTTTCGCCTCAACGCGGGGGCGAGCGCGCACACACATTCGCCGGCCGCTCCAGCTCAATTAGCACACGAGCAGGCGCGGTCACGTTTCCCGCTGCAGCGTGGGCCGAGGGAAGCGTCCGCCGCTGGGGCGCACGGCGGCAGCTTCGCGCCTCCAGGAGAGGCTCAGCGTGGAAGGAAGCAGCGTCTCCGTATGGTCAAGAAACGCCCTCCAACCGCGCACATGGGTGACGGCGCGGGCCAGCTGCGTTTGAAAAATTCATCACGAGGTTATTTTTAGCGGCTTATTTTAAGTCCCGGCTCCCTTTTTCCTTTCTCTCGTCCCTGTCCATCTTGTCTTTATTCTCTGCCTTCTCATCTAATTCCCTCCCTCTCTCTTTCTTTTGCAGGAGAGGTGTTCGACTACCTGGTTGCACATGGAAGAATGAAGGAAAAAGAGGCCAGGGCTAAATTTAGACAGGTACCCAGCTTTCTTCCCCTGCAGTGTTCTGGTTTCACACCTCTGCTCCCAGCTCTACCTCAGCCGGGCCGCCGTCCTCAGTCCTCTGACAGCAGAGACGGACGTCCAGATAAGAAATGTCCAATTTCCCTTCTGTTATCTCTCAATTAATGTCACACAAAGTCCAAAGTCACTGACTGTTGTTTCGAAGATGAGGAACTGGCCAAACACCTTTTTTTTTTTTCCCACTTATTACCTCCATCGGAACAAAGACTTAGCTCATATTGGGCCTGGGTGTGGAGTATTAGAAGTCTAATGTGACCGTGCCTGCCCTTGAACATTGTTTCCTCTCTAACCTTCAATATTCATGACTCAGCATGCAGCGATCAGAGTTTAAGTTAAAAGTGAATCCTACTTGCCTGTTCTCCATTAAGAGTTTGATCAGGGTTTGATCAAATTTGATCGGCAACGTCCTGGTGGCATAATGAAACAGTTCATCTCCCGTCGTCGGGTTTAAATTATGATATTGTGATAAAGCTTCCTACGTCGTCCATATTAAGAAGCTTATGATGAAAGAAAAGTTTCAGGCCCTTATTGGATGAAGCTGTGCGACTTGCAGCAATAAGCAGATGTCTAACTCGTTCAACATGTTCAGTGATCGTTGATTAAAAAAAATCTGCCCTGTGTAGTTCATCTGACTTGATGGACTTTCTACAAATGTAGGTCTGTGATGACTGTACAACCACAATACAGTATGCATTTATGTACCTAATATCCTAATATTGGAAAAGCATGGCAGCCTTTCTGTCATTAGTCTGGCCTGTGAGAGGAAACCTGTTCTCTCACCCTCTTGACGTGCTAAACCCCAACTGCGTTAGGTTTTCTCCTTCCTGTCAGCGCGCACCACATCTCCTCCTCTTCCTCCCCCACATCCTTCATCACTGTGTGAGAACCCGGCACCAGGCGCTTCACTGAGCCCCGCTTCTCTTTCCCTCTTCGTGCAGATCGTGTCGGCGGTGCAGTACTGCCACCAGAAGCACATTGTTCACAGAGACCTCAAGGTGAGTTCACCAGAGTCGTCAGCTGCAGAATATTATCTCAGGACAGGATGAGGTAACTTTTTTTTTTTTTTTTTCTTGCGATGCAGCCACAGGTTGGGATGTAATGTAATGTTAGATATGAAATGACAGAAGAAGCATTATTATAAATGACATCATACAAGGAAAACACAAATGTCGCTGACATAAGCCAACTGATGATTATAATCCGATATTATTTAAATAGGATGGTAATTTTTTTTATCATGCTGTGGAACTGCAAATTAAAATCCATTCTAGCCTGTTTATTGCTCGAGTCTAAATTAGCAAAGCGTCTCCACCTTTTGAGGCTAATTTCCTCTGACTCACACTGGATAGAAAGGTCACAGCGTGCAGAGCCGACGTCACCGGTTGCGTGCTTGCGAGCGTACGAGCCGCTCACGTGTTCTCCGCCACATCGACGGGTGTAGTGAAAATGGACCTCCTCCGCCCTTGCTGCGGTGACGCACTTTACTTCCCCAGGTATAAATATTGATGCTGCTGTATTTCGACTCTGGGCGTCATTGGGAGCGTTAGGTTCGGCCCGTGTTCGTCCACACTGTTTCTTTCGTGATCTTGTATGAAGTATAGAACAGGCGTGTTTTCCCTCCGTTGTAAGCACCAACTCCTCAGGTATGACGCCACTTTTTGAGGAAGCTTTGACCCTCATGGTCTTCACACCCGCTGAGATGAAATGGGGTTTTTTTTGTTTTGTTGTTGTTTTTTTTTGGTCTTGATTATAATCGGTCACATTGCGATGATCCCCTGTGCAGCCGAGAGCCTCTCAGGGCTTCAGCCCAGTCCTCCGGCTCGGTGGAGGATTTACGTGCTCGCTCTGCCTCAGCCTCCCTAATTAGTCTGTGGCCCACAGCAGCGTGTGAGCAGATGTTTGAACAGCTTCATTCACAAAGCAGACGTTTTCAGTTTTGTTAAGCCCGACTCGACACCAGATCACAAGAAGAATGTACAGAAAAGTGAGACTTGGAGCAGAAATGAGGAGTTTGTCAGTTGATGGGCAGAAAAACCAACGTAATTCCAGTTTATTGTCATTGAAAATTTATATATTTTTTTAATTTGTTATTTGAATGAAACAGGTGATCTGAAGATGTCATTTTCTGTCATTTTAGATATAAAGGAATAGCTGATAATTTTGAGAAATATCTTTCGCTGTCTTATTGTGAGCTAGAAAAAGTGCTTAATACCACTGTCATGACTGTGATGAACATAAGGCTGTGAAGCTCTGACCAAATTAACATTGCATATATCGTGGTTTTGTTAGAGGTTTTTAGGTTCTTATTTCTTGGTCAGGTGCAGAGCGCAGTTAATTAATTTTGCTTTTCCATTGAGATAGTGTATTGTCAGCTCTTTAACAAAATTCCACATAGGACTATACTAAGACAGATGTTTTTTTTCTTTAAAGATCATCTTTGATTATTCATTGATTTTTAGCATAATCACCCCTGGTCCTGCTAATCTTCAGTGTGAATCCCAACGCTGCAACAGAATTCACTTTTGTGGAAGACGCTGAATGTCCCTCAGGTTTTAAGGCTGAAAGAGACCGAATGAGCTCATGTCATGTACGTACATCACGTGAACTGGGTAGATGTGCCGAAGCATCACAACTTTGACCTCTGTCTGCGTGACCACAGGCTGAGAACCTGCTCCTCGACGCAGACATGAACATCAAGATCGCCGACTTCGGCTTCAGCAACGAGTTCACTCTGGGCAACAAGCTGGACACGTTCTGCGGCTCGCCGCCGTATGCGGCGCCGGAGCTCTTCCAGGGGAAGAAGTACGACGGGCCGGAGGTGGACGTCTGGAGCCTGGGGGTCATACTGTACACGCTGGTCAGCGGCTCGCTGCCCTTCGACGGACAGAACCTCAAGGTGTGTGTGTCCTGGCAGCATAACACTGCAGTTTGACTCTGCACACACATTGTCCACCTGCAGAGGTGTCTTCTCTGTCCTGGCTGTAAGAGACCAGTCTTGATTGACATCCGTTGGACACTATAATTCCTGTAATGTACCCTGTAATTCCTGCATACACCAGCCACCTTCTACCAGAATGATTGTGTGGGTGTGCAGGGCCCTTAATTTTTACCATGTGTTTGACACAAGCTTATTTAAACCTGCAGCCACAGGCTGTGGATCCAATGCCGACGGATCACCTTTCGGGATAAATCGTCCGGCGTTGCAGCCGTTCATCTATAAGAAAATCCAACCACATCTGCCGCGTTTCAGCGTTTTTCTGACTTCCTGTGTCGTCCCGGTCCCTGCAGGAGCTGCGGGAGCGCGTGCTCCGAGGGAAGTACCGCATCCCTTTCTACATGTCCACAGACTGCGAGAACCTCCTCAAACGCTTCCTGGTCCTCAACCCGGCCAAGCGGGGTACTCTCGAGGTGAGGGAGGACGCCGAAAATGTAAATATACCTCTTTAGTTCTTAACGCTCTCCCCCCCAGCACGTCTGCACCATCGGAGAATGCCGTCTATCCTCCACCTCTCCAACAACACCCTTCCTCCCTCCACCCCCCCTCCCTGCATCATCTCCTCCGACGCCCACAGTGTCCTGTTTTCTGCGAGCGCCCGGCCCACACTCTCCTCTTTCCTTCTGATGCTGTAACCATGAATAATTCACCCTCATTCCCGTGTTTGTACTGAAATCGTCTTTCTTGTTCACTTCTCTGCCTTCACCAACGAGACGAGGATACCTGACCCTAACCTCGCAGTTGTCAGTGGAGCAAAAATAAAAATGCAAAAATAACTTAGCCAAGTCAGACTCAATTCCCCTCAAACGTAGAACTGAATTCAAGTCAAACCAGAGAGACCAGAAAGTCACATTTGAAGGCCAAGATGAGAATAGGCAATTATGTCTTATTGAAAACCGTTTTGTGAGTTTGAGTGGGTCCTTGTATTGTTTGTTTTCACACACACGAGCTCTGTTCACATCCTGCACTCCACTCTATGGTGCCCGGAAGTGTCAGCTTGTGGAGGTAACGTGCATTGTATTGCATTCGCCATTGTTGGATCTTCAGGACACGTGTGTTGTTGTCACAACAATCAATGGATTCGTTTACAAGACAAATTCACAGGGCTGCCTTTTTAAGCCAGTTATTGCTCAGTCAGTAATGTGGATGACAGCTGGCTCTGGCCATCTAAAGGCAAATCTAAAAGTATCTTCGAGAGAGACAGGTTAGAAAAAGATACAACACAGCCAAAACACTGCGGCGTGTAGATGCCACTTTTTTCAGTCTGCCTCTACCTGTGTGGAAACTAATCTGTGCTGGCCAACTGTATGCAGATAGCAGACAGATGGGCAGAAGGTCAAACAGCAGACCGATCAGTGAGCAGACTTTCTTTTTTTTTATCTGACTGAGCTCAAACTAATTATTAAACTGGAACATGGTTCAGGTCTTTTAATGTTTATTTTGCTCAACTTTCCTGCACGTCAGTGTTAAAATAGGTTTTTCATCATGTTTTCAGAATTGTCTCACAATGTCCCAGACAGACACAAGCTACACATTTGGTATTAAAATCGAAATATCCCAGATGAATTTTCCACAATTTATCATCAGATAACAGCAGAAATATTTCAACGTCAGAGCATCTACCGAGATTAAAATAGTGTTTTGTGTGCAAGGCAGCGAGGACAGATCAATCACATAATAGCGTTCATGATTATCTTTTAGCTGCAAGCGTGCTGTCCGACCTGACACCCAGCAGTACATCATTTACATAAACATTCATTTCTTAGAACATTTTTGACACCTGAGTTTTCAACCAGATCAGAAAGGCAGGTTTTTTTGGTTTTTAATCAGAGAGTGGTTTTCTATCTTTAATTTTTGGAGACAAAAACTGTTTCATTGCATCTTATTGAATTGGGTTGAGCTAAATGTAAGTGAATTAAACTAAATGTTGCTGGCATGACTGAATGTCACATGCGTTGGCCTCAGATGCCACATGATTGCCCTGGATTATGGCATGAGCTCCAATTACGTCAGAGCGTGGCCCGTGATGATTTGTTTGGCTTTTTGCCTTATTAAAAAAAACTCACAGAGACATTGATCAGCTGCAAATTAAAAAAAAAAAAATAGAGCTGCAAACAAATGAGGTGTAGCAGCACAGCACAATACGGATGTTACTGTGAAAGGTCAGGAATTTTCTCTCCAATGCTTTTACTTTAGGTCGCTGTAAATGCAGCTTGAAACAGATGATCTAACTTCACCATAATTTATTTATTACATGGTCCTGGATAAAGCAAAACCTTTGACTGGTGGCCAGATGTTTTTTTGTTGTTTTTTTCCTCTCTGAGATTCAGAATTCATCATCCTGTCTCTGCCTCCTTTCAAATTAAGATTCTTCCCTTTTTTAACTCAAATGCCAAAGTAGGAGCAATGGCTAAAATACAAATGTCTGTACTGCACATCATGTATTGGGGTAATTTAGAGCAACTGTAGAACTGTAGTTGGCAGGCACCGCCTCAAAATGACGCAGCTATGTCAGTCATGGAGATGCCGCCATCTGGACCACGAGAACTGTGATTGGACAGCTCGAAGCCGCTCGTGTTTTCCTTTCCTAGTTTATGGTGACGATCGAAATCGGTGACGGGAAACCAGCGTGAAGCAAGGTGGAAAAAATCATCCAGTAAAGGCATGTCCACTGTGAACCCCCCTGCTCACTGTGCATTAATCCAGAAAACATTATGGATGCCAGCTTTAACCAGCTGGAGAAGTCTGAGGAATCCTGAACAAAAATGCTTGTATGTCTGTGTTTATGTTGACGGAGATTTGTCATGTTCCTCTAACTGTTATATAATATATGTTCTAATGTTTATGGGCCTCTAAGACACAGTCAGACTCTTATTGTCTCTATCTGTTTGCAGCAAATCATGAAGGATCGATGGATCAACGCAGGATTTGAGGAGGACGAGCTCAAGCCTTATACTGAACCAGAGCTGGACATAACGGATCAGAAGAGAATAGGTAAAAATCAGAATCAATCCCAGACTGATGCTTGTCATACTGCTGATGTCGCATCGCGTCACTGCAGGTTGGGTTTTTTCGTCTTTGAACGGAAAGTTTGCAAAGTCATTTCAGTTTTTAGTGAGCTTTATGAGCGCTGCGCCTGCGATACCCTGGTGAGCCATCAGAAAAACGCACGACCATCGAAAAAAATCTGCATCCCCTCTGCTTTTTCTTACAGTTAAAAACTCAATCTGTGTGGTTTTTATTCCTCCGTCTGTGAGAAGACGTGCGAGGCGTTACAGGGGTCGCGGCACAGAGGCGGTCTCTTTTATTTCAGCTTTTAAGAAGAAGATGAAACACAGGGACGGTGAGGAAATATACATGAGCGGTGCTGCCACACGCAAAGAGACTACAGGAGAGAGTGAGGCCTCCCCATCATGCTCCAGATGAAAGCTGTGAACATGGTGGGGGGGGGGCTCTTACATAACAGCAGCTAGGGTTGGCTGTCGGTGCACGTGTGTTGGTACGTGGTTGGGGGGGGGGGACTTTACATTTCTGAGGATTCCCTGAATCCTAAATAATGCATTTAAAATGTTACATAATACCTTTCCCCACATCCCAGATGAAAAACAGTGGAAAGATGATGTCATTACAGGTGGAGGTGGGGCATTAAATATTCACTGTGCTCAGTGAATGAATGATTTCGACAGTGAACAACTGCAGCTGCAACAATGAGTTGATTTATTTTTGGTAAACAATTTAATCTTTTGAGTCATTTTTCAATTAAAAGTCCGATCTCGTGCTTTTCTTTGGCATACTGCACATTTTTAACGAAACGTTTTGGAATATTTGGTCCTTTTGGTCCGAACAAAAACAGATGTTTGAAGATGCCACACGCAGCTCTGTGAAGGAGGTTTTTAAATATTGGAATATTACTCAATCTGATCAAAATGGGATGATAGAAATACGACTTGTGCGCAGTGAACTATCAAATGAAGAGAAAGCGAAGAGGGGAGCAGAGACAGCAGCATTGAGGGGGAGGGGACGGGCGATAGAGATGAGAAAGGAGTGAGAGCTGAGATGGATGAGAAAAAGATGGCTCCCAGATTCTGCCTGGTTACAGAGGCAGAGCTTGTTTCACACTCCAGCTGATGCCAGCCGCCGCACTTAGACTCGGGTATCTGTTTCCAGGTACGCAGCACTGACATAGGTTTGGATGACATGATTTGTGTGTGTGTGTGTGTGTGTGTGTGTGTGTGTGTGTGTGTTGTTAATTACTCAAATTCGGTATGTCTGTCAGAGTTAATTACTCCACGCTGGTGTGGAAAGCTTTCATTTGACCAAATTTAGAAGTTGTCAGCCAGTAGAAACCTGCAAAGCAAAACCATCGACCTGCCGAAAATAATGACATTAGTACGGTTTACAGAGGAGTTTCAGTGTGACCATCAGGCTCTTCCAACGCCCGACAGGAAGAAAATCCTGTCAGACAGCGTGAATCATTTTCATTTGAGGGGTTTTAAAAAAGAGACAGTTTTAGTTCAGGCGGTGCTGGCAGCAGGAGTCTCGCCCGGCGTACGAGTCCTGCTGCTGCCGTCGCAGCTCCCAGCCGTTGCCCGGCGCTGCCAAAGCATCTCTGAGCAAAGACACACAGCCGCCGTTCAGTTGACAGAGTCGCAAAACCCGTTTGAACTGCAAAAGATGGAGATGCCGCGTGAAGTGGCCCGTTGAGCCGCCGCGCAGATGATGGCAGCTGTGAGACAAAATCTTGAGAACTTAGAAAACCTTAATATTATCCAGCTCACGCTTTAGTCAGACGCAGGCAGATACAAACTTTTCGATGATTTATTGACCTAAAAATCCCTGAATGTTGAATATGGAATCACGTTTCAGACTGCAGCTCTGCACGACTCAAACGCCAGTTAATGCATTTGTGTGTTTTACATTGCGAGCGTAACAGATGTAACGCTGAGCACACAGCCTGTAACGTCCATGATGTGTATCGGTCTGCACCAGGGCCACACGATGGAAAAATATGGAGACACTGCCGTGCCCTTGTTAGATTCATACAGTTTGATTGCACAGTGAGGCTTATGTAACGACCTGCCCTGACAGGAACCAGAGGTCAGGTCAACAACAAGCTCGTCTAACACTCTAACGCCTCCTGTTAGAGGTCAGCTCTGTCTCCGAAGACGTCATCTGCTCCTCTTAGAATCCCTCTCCGACACAGAGAAGGGTCTTTTTGAAAAATTAATAGGATGAGTAGCATGGACCTGAAAGGATAAAAGCCTTCGTATGATGTGGACACACGCGCGCACACAGATAAATGTTTAAAGGGCGGAGCTGCAGCAGGAAACTCTGCTCTACTTCACCGGCCATGCTGCTGCAAATGTGAGCAGGACTACACGACACGACGGCGTTGCATGTCAAAGCTGTGTGTGTTTGTGGTGGACAAATCAGTTAGTGGTTGCCTGCAAATTAATTGGCAATCCATTTAGATTTAGAAATGGTTAAGGGTTTGAATAATTTTTCCACAAAAATGTCAAACAGTCTCTACTTTGTTTTGTACCATTTTAAACTGTTGTTCAGACAAAACAAGACTTCAAAGTTTGGACTTGGTACATCAGTTTTTTTCTGACATCTTATTGAGAAAAAGATTATTTGATTAATTGGAAAAAATAAACAGTCAGTTGTTTTTATTCATTTTCAGACAGAAATGTCAAAAAAAACTGTCTGAGAGGGTTAATTTAAGAACATTGAAAACCTTTAAATCCTGAGACCTGAGAATGTTGGCGTGACCTGACACTGAAATGTGTGGTTTGTTTGTGCAGATGTGATGGTGGGGATGGGCTACAACCTGGAGGAGATCCAGGACTCTCTGGCCAAGATGAAGTACGACGAGATCACAGCCACCTACCTGCTGCTGGGCAGAAAGGCCTCTGAGGTACGAAGACCGTCGCGCTGCGGTACAGGGGATCAGCTCTGAGTCGGTACCGACCGAGTCAGCAGAGGGGACAGGATGTGTTGAGCTGGAGACTGGATATAACTAGACCGAACCAGCCAACCATTCTTTAATTTGATCCTCTCTGGTCTCAAAAGGAGATGCTGCACATAAATAAGATCCTTAATCAGAAGCTAGTTTAAGGTCTGATCAGCACTTAGGACATTAGATGTTCTCCACAGCTGCAGCCCCATATTGAGAAGTCGGGGTAAGATGGTATAGAAAACACTGGAAAAGTTAAGTGTCATCTGCTGTCGACTTTATTCTAAATTACATTAATAAGATTATCGGCATGCAGATAGAATAGCTGGAACAAATCTCCAGCATGATAAACGCAGCATCAGCAGACGGTGCACTTTTCATTCCTGACTCCATCTGTCTGTGTGTCATCAAGCTGGAGCCCAGCGAGTCGGCCTCCAGCAGCAACCTCTCTCTGGCCAAGCCCCGGCCCAACAGCGAGCTCAACGGCCAGTCGCCCTCCCACCTCAAAGTCCAGAGGAGTGTCTCCTCCAACCACAAACAGAGGCGCTACAGCGAGCAAGGTGAGGAGTGTTGTCCCCCGGCGTCTTGTTTCCCCAGTCACGTTTTTTAAAATCACAGTTTTAATCATATTTTGATTAGATATCGAACAGCCCTATATGTTCGCAGTAAATGTGGCAAGCATTATTTTTTATTTGACACTTTTTTAGCTGCAGTGATGCTATTTTTTTTTTTCCCTCTGAGCGGAATGAAAGCAGGCTCTCCCTCCTAATAAAGGTTGGCTGATAAAGGCAGTTTGATCAAAGCAGTCACACGGTCAAGCCACTTTAACCTCTGGCTTATTTGCACAGCTCAGCACCGTCCGTGGTGATATAATGCTTCGTCAATAACCTCAGTTTGTACTGCATCTCCTCTCTGTTGGATCTGCAGCTGAAATGGCTACACTGAGAGCTGAGCTCCCTTCAAGCTCCGGCTCTGACGCGGCAATTCACAAGCTCAGTTCCAGCATTTTTAGCTGTATTTTTATTTTCAGTCCACTCACCCTGCTTTATGGTCAAGCTGCACCAAAGATGTTTTAATTATCAATTAGAAAATAGTGGAAAATGTCCATCGTATTTTCCTAAATCCAAGTCAAGGTCTGACCAGTTCAAACCAAAGATATGCAGTGTACAGCCACAGAAACTAATAATTTCTTAAATACATTAGCTCAGGCTCATAATTGTTTTCAGCTATGAACTAAATTCTTTAAAAATGCCTGAACGTGCTGATGATTCTTTCCTCAGTCACTTTGATTCAGTGTCACAATTGCTCTTCATCCAAATGTAGGTGGCCTTTTTTTAGATTAAAGTGCATACATTAAAAAAATAAGTCAGCTCAGTGTTTCATTTTGCCAGCGGTACAATCTGTTATATTTGAGTCATCCGTCACACATCAGTCACTGTTTTTTTTTCCTCTCTGTGTAGTCGGTCAGAACGTTCCCCCGGGGATGGCTCATCCCAAGAGGAGTCAGACCACCACGGCGGAGAACAGCGCGAAGGAGGACGGCGGGGTCCAGCTCCGTAAGCCCGGCACCCCGGGGAGCCGCGGTGCTCCGCCCTCCAGCCCTCTGCTGGGCAACGCCAACAACCCCAACAAGGCCGACATCCCCGACCGCAGGAAAGGCGCCACCACCGGCCCCAGCGTGAGTGCCTTTAGTGGTTACACGCTAAAATAATATGACGAGCGCGCGGCGTAGCTCACTGACATCGATAAAGATGAGTTTCTGTACAGCTGCAGGATCCTGCTGTTCAGGAAAACTGGGAGTTCTTTATGGCAGACCTGAATACACCAAAAACCAAAAAAATAGTGACTCTAACTACATATATGATTGAAAAGACACAGCTTAAGTCGACAGCTTTTACCAGATCTTCTTCTTTTTGTTGGGTTGGTGTGCGAATGGGTGAAACATGCAAATTGTAAAGCGCCGTTTCTTCTGTTTGCGTCGATCACATATCGCTGTAAACAAACCACCTCAGACTTCTCCCCCTCTCTTGCTCTGCAGAATAACACTGCGTCTGCGGGTATGACCAGGAGGAACACGTACGTCTGCAGCGACAGGAACAACACGGACCGCCTCTCCGTCATCCCCAACGGGAAGGAGAACAGGTGAGAGGAGGACGTTTGCAAACCAAAACAGAGAAATCAGCGGCGGTACAGACTGCCACTTTGACCTCCTGATAAAGTTCAGCGAACACAGAAATGAGACTAATCCGATTATTGAGCCTGTACATTTTTGTGGGTCCTGTTATAGAAACCAAAATTTTTTAAATTTATTTATTTTTTTAAATATTCACCACCAGTCAGTGTTTCCTTTGCCAGTATTGTGGTCAAAATGCTGTTTGAGAGCTTTTTCTGCCCAACAAGAATGCAAAAATCCACAGTATGAGCACAAGAGTGGTCAAGTCAAGGCTTATAAATATGGATATTGGTAGGTTCACTACCAAAAACAAGAGTGTCAGCCTTCTAAACTCAGGCTGGTTGAACTCTAATAACAGTGTTTCAACGCTGAAGCTCAGATCCTCTCATGTATTGTTTTTTAAAAATCCAAACAGGATCCCGAGAAAATATTTCCTTTGTTTCATCCCCTTATTTTATTTCTTTCTTTTCCTTCCTTCTTTCTTATATTTCTTTTCCCTTTTTCTCATCATCTGATTTTTCATTTCTGCCCTGTGTGTTTGTGGTTTCGGGGTGGCCCGGGGGTGTTTTGTTTTTTTTTTTTCTTTCTTCATCGTGGCATGACCAGCATGACTGAGATGGCTTGTGCCACTAGCCCCTCCTCTGCCTTTGCGGCTGCTGTGTTGGGCGCCTCGTCCAGCTCGGTGCGTCTGAGGTATCAAACCGTCGGCCCTTTGTACGCCTGTCAGGCAGGCTGGGCCACGCTGCCCCACTCCTACTACGCTCTGGACTACTGCTCGCCCAAGTAAGACGGCAGGGCCTCCAAACCTCCACCCTCCTCTCCCCCGTCTGTCTCCTCTCATGTCTCAGCCCCTGTTTGGCCCCCCCTGCGCTAACCCACACATCCAGCCAGCTTCACACGCTGTAACACCCCCGACTTAACCACGGACGCCATTTCCTGCGAGGAACGGTGATGACAGTGTACATCCGACTCCTTTCTTCTTTTGCTGTCAGTGTCTGAAATGTATCTTCATCAGCCAAAAGCAGGTACAACTAAAATAGTGTCACCCTTCTTCAGTTGAGACCTTACTGTAGAATTAGATCCGGTGTGATTCACTGAATAAAGGCGCAGGGACAGATTTATAATTACAAGATGTTGACGTCTATCACTAGAATAAAACTGTTTCTAATGTTTTAGACGTTTAGTTCTATTGACGTGTGCAGCCTGTTAAATGCAGAAGAGTTTGACAAAGCAGCCGATCACATGACTCAAGTAAAATCAGTGACAGATTCTTTGCCATAAAATAGAAAATATTTCAACACTTAACATTTTGAAATTGTAACAAGACAAAATAGACCCCAATCATTAGAAAATCATAAAAGAAATGTAACTATATACACTGGACAATAGTTCAACTAGGGCCTCAACTAATACTATTTTTTTTTATTAACATGTCAATAATATGATAAATAGATGCTTTTCAGTTTTCCAGAACATAAATGAACTTATTCGAATTGCTTGTTTTGTCTAATCAAGGATCCTAAATCCTAATGTATTCACTTCGAGTCAGAGGAGTCCAGAAGTTAATCAGCAGATATTTACATTATGCCTCTGGAAACAACTGAATATAAAAATTATTGCAGATTATTTTTTCTCTTTGGAAGCCGAATGAATCGAATCGAATCAGTAATTTCAGCAAAAGAAAATGTCCTGTACTCAATATGAATAAATCATGTTGGAACCGGACAATTTTTTTTGTCTTTGTTAGGGAACTAGAAAGTTTTCTAAAAATCTTAATGTAACCCCCCCCCTGCAGATATTCAGATCAGGTCACTTAAGTTACTTCAGAGGTTTAACCACAGATGTTTTACCTGCTTGACACTGCAGTGGTGTGATGTTTCAGACACTGTTAATAGTGGAGGCACAGGAGAGAAAAATATTCATCCACACACTGCAGCGCTTTGACGAACCAGGTTTCAAACTCCGTGTGTGATAATATTTTTCCAAGTCCGCATCATCTGCCCGCCGTCAGCCGGAGGACCGCTCGCTCTGCTGCAGACGGTCGCAATAACAAACTCTCACAGCTCTTGCTCCTGATCTCTCCTCCAGCTCCCGCTGTGAACTTTGACCCCCGTCACCTCCGATCTTCTCCGAGCTGGACCTCCCCCCCCCCACCCACACACACTCACTTTGTTCATGACGGTCAAGCTCCACCGGCTTCCCCCCGCTGTCCCGGCACCCTCAGACCATCGTCTGTTTCTGTTTACACATCACTGATCAGGGACCACGACTCACTCTTCTCATTGATAGGAGCTTGATGTCCAGGGCGGGAAATTAGCCGCAGCTGGACGCTGATGAAATTTAGCTTCGGCTGTTTGAATTCGTCCCCACTCATCCAGATTTCCCCTTTCACTGGTGAATTGACGCAAAGAATCTCCCACACAGTCTCGCACGTCTTTTTGTAATTTAATTTCCTGCCCCGTTGACATCTAACATGCGAGATTCATCTAACTCAAACCTCATGGCGGCATTAGAGCACTCATGTAGGAATAACAGACCAGTCTTGGCCAGTGTAAAGATGAGGAGGGAAATATGATGCAACTGTTACAAGGGTTTTTTTTTTCCACTGCAGCAGTTTACTCGTGTACCTGCTCTGTGGTTGTGATACAGTAGCTGCAACTTTCTGACCTTTTCTGCTGAAATACTGAGCAAGTTTGTCCTGGTTGTTTGAGAGACGCATGAATAAACCAGTTTCTCCCCTCGTGGACAAGGCAGCGAGTGCGTCAGCCTCTGCAAAGCCATTGTAAAATATGCAGAATCAGTCACAGTGCACTTCTGTGTGAATAAAAAATATGTCAAAAGTATTAAACTTCATATTTAGCGCAGGCACACTCAAGTACACATCTGCAGTGGAAACTTGTCCTGTTGAAACCCTGACTCCATCATAACTCACCCCCCCCGCTCCGTCCGCCGCAGCAGCGTGGCGGTGTCGCCCGGAGGCCAGAGGAACCCGGTGGCGTCGACCCACAGCATCGCCAACGCCACCACGCCCGACCGGCTCCGCTTCCCCCGCGGCACCGCCAGCCGCAGCACCTTCCACGGGGGCCAGCTGAGGGACCGCCGCACGGCCACGTACAATGGGCCGCCGGCCTCGCCCACCCTGTCCCACGACGCCACCCCTCTCTCCCAGACCCGCAGCCGCGGAACCAGCAACCTTTTCTCCAAAATCACCTCCAAACTCACGCGCAGGTAGGCGGGCAAACACCTCACACCGTGCGCCTCACACCCGCTCCACGGAGTTGGGGTTTAGCTCCTGTTCAGTCAGTTTGAAGCTTACGTGTTTTCCAAAAGAACCGGGTACGCTCACGTTTTCACTGCCTTTGAGTTCTTTTGTGCAAATGTTGAAGCTTGATCAGGACTGAAATAGAAAGCAGATAGACTCCAGCCCTGCTCTGCACAGTATAATCTCCTGTGACTCTGTCTGTTCGAGTTAGAAACCAATCAACACAGTGCCTTGTAGAGTTAGGATGATTAATTACATGCTGGGGGGAACACTTCACTGTCCTGTACAATGTGATTTACTCTCAAGTCTAAATTGTTTATCTGTCGCTGCCTGGTTGCCTGCCTGAGAGAACCGCCGCTTGACCTCTTTTAATTAAAACCTGTGAGATTAGAACTGCGTTGTGGTCCAGGATGTAACCAGCACCTGGACCACAACGCCACAGATCCTTTTATCATCATTTTAGCCAGGTTATTTATTTATTATTCATGTCACTCATCACAGATGTTTGCTGAGCATTTCTTCGTACAAAAGTCATGACCTGATCTTTTCATGCTTTAGGAAATCTTCTTTATTATAGAGGGGAGACTTTCTTGGTCTAATTCAAAATGGAAACTGTTTTTTTTTTTTTAATGTGGTGCATTCAGGTTCAGGTGTCCAGCAGAATACAACCCCAAAGAAGTCAGTTTTTACTGTGTATGTAACATTAAGCAGACCGGACCTAAAGGCCAATGGATCTTTCTTTCTTTGGTCTGGACCAAATGAACCCCCAGTCAAGCTTTAGCAGTTTATTAGCACTGTTTCCACCTGACTCACTTTCTTACTGTGAATCAGGGGTATTTAGTGCGATTAGCCACTTTACATTTTCATAACTACTTTCACTTGTTATATAACCCCGTTATTATATTTAACAAAAACAAAAGAGACAAAACCGGCAGCCAGGCCAGCGACTTCCCTGCAATGACTGACCCAAAATGAGGAATTGAAATCATTTGATAATCGACAGAAGAAGAAAAAAGAAGAATCTTCCCTTTCACTGTTGATGATTCCAATCACCGCATTTTTGTTCGCTCATTCAGATGCCTCATGCCTCCCCTCCCTCCCTTCCTCCCCCCCCCTCCTCCTCCTCCTCCTCCTCCTCCTCTCACTTCTCCTTCACCATTTTCACTGTTTCTTTGTCTGATTCTGTTGTAGAAACATGTCATTCAGGTTTACCAAAAGGTAGGACTCCTGTACTGCCTTTCGCTCTCTGTCCAAATAACGACAAAACATTGTCACTGAGAAAAAACTTCCTTTTGAAACACTGCAGACGCGTGGGGCTGCTGGTGCTGAACTAACAACGCTTAGCAGAAAAAAAAAAACCTTTCTGGGTACGCTTGCACACACATTCTAATCAGATTAATGTGATCACATTTGTGACAGGATTTCCTTACCCCAGTAATCCAAATGAACATCCTCTAATTTGTTTTTAAGGCCCAATTAGTAAGCCTATGCTCCTTTTGATGAGCGTTGGATGAAAACGTTGATGCTGCTCTCAAGTCTGTGCGGTTGAACGTGAAGCACGTCTGAGTACAAAGACTGGAAACGGGGGGAGAGGTGGCGAGGAGGCTCAGTCCGAAGGTAATAACATGCACCTGCCAGCACCTGTAAATCAAACTAATTAACCTGTCACGAAAACCAAAACATGCGCAGCATTGTTTGTATCTCTAAGGCCCTGGTGTTTGTCTGGCAGCTGCTGCTGGCCAAGAAGTAGTCCAGCTCATAACTGTCATTTTTACCTGAAAGTTTTTTTTATTCAGATCAAACCAGAGGATTTCAGTCAGTCGTGCCCCCCTAAGCCAAAAAGAGACAAGTATAATGTTGCCATGGAGTTCCCTCTGGCTACAGTTGATTTTTTAAATTATTTTTTACCTTTTTGCAAACTGGCAGCATTAAAAGTACGCCGACTTGGCCATTATCATTTCCTGCTCGCAGTGTACCCACAAGTGTCCGGACTTTGGTACTAACGAAAAGTTTAAAAACGTGCTGATTGTCAGGAGAGTCGTGGGAGTTTCTGACATGTAACATGTTCGTTCGCTCTCTGGCAGGCAGATTTCGTTACCTTCTGGCAGAGCCAGGCTCACCGCTTCCTCCTGTTTGCGGGCGCAATGCTAAGCTAAGCTAATCAGCGCCATATTTACAGCACAGACCTGAGAGGGGTGTCGACCTTCTCATCAAACTCCCAAAATGTCAAACGATTCCTTTCAGTTATAGTCGGCGAAAGTGAATTAACATCCCTTCATTTCCATAGTGTAACTGTAAAACTGCATTAATCGGGTTTTAACTGGTGTGGTGAGTCCGTGTGTGTGTGTAAACGTACTCGCTGTGGCTGTGGTTGGTCTGAGTGCAAACAGGCTGATTGGACGAGAGGAGCGAGCTCCTCGACCAATCAGCGTACTAACCAGCAGCGACAAAAAGCAGCTTGCCACTAATCAATCGCCAGTGCATGTTTGGGGGTCGCTTTCTTCTTCTTCTTCTTCTTCTTCTTTTTTTATGCAGCTGCTAATGATTGCGGTTGGTTTTCTCGCCACAGTGATTGTGGGTATCGTCTGGACTCCCTCTGTCCCTCTGTTGTTGAAACTGCCCATTTTAGAAGGAGCCTTTAACATAAAACAGATCTTTTTTTTTTTTTTTCGCCCGCTGCTCGCGGCTGTCAAATGAAGAGCATAACATCCAGGATGAGATTTTTTCCGTTTGAGCCAGTAAAGAGGAGAAGGTGTCCGGGCCTTCAGGAGCTGTAAAAAGACCCAGATTTGTGTTTTTCTTTTGTAAATACCTTTTTGTGTAGACCTTGGTTGGTTCATCCGGTGGTGTTACATGTCTCGCTCTGCTTCACTGTGCATCTACTTCACAGCTGTAGTCCCCCGAGTCGATGCTCCTGTGTCATATCGAGCTCTTTGTTGTGCTTTGGGAAAGGTTGGAGTTCTTGTGCAAGTTTTCTGGGATTTGGCGAATCATTGTCTTTATCATTCCCAAGAGATTTTTCCAACTTTGAGACCAGTGTGAGCTTCGGTTAAACTCTGGAGAAATTGAGAAGCTTTGCACGATTCTGTTCAGTGGAAATGTTTTTGATGGCCTTGTCTCCTTCAGGTGTCCGCCTTGTAAGTACAGTTAAGTATATAAAACAACATAATCATCTTTGCAAAATAACACTGGATGCACAAAAATAAGATAAATTCAGATGAATAGATCTTTCGGTGGGTAAAACGCTTCTGCAGCGAATTCAGAACTCTTTCAAAGTATTGAAAATACAGTACACTGTACCTACCGTACTGGCCCTAATATAGGATGATGTGTGTTTTATGCACCCCCACACAGCAGCAGATAAGTCATACAAAGGTCCAACCACAAAGAATGGTTCTATTCAAAATCTTAGTTTAGATTAAAAAAAAAATATGAAAAAGTAAAAGGCACACTGAACACAAAATTCACCTCAGTGCAATTTGAGCGTTGACTGATGATTCACTTCACTCCTAACTTGTACAAAGAGCACTCATCATAAACTGAAAAGTGTTAGCTTTTTTCTTGGTTTAAAAAGCAACAATCAGATGAAGTTACTGTGTTCAGAGAGAGGTTGCATCATACATAATAACTGCCCGATGTGACCTTCAGCCAAAACACAACAGTGGAAGTTTCAATTTCTGGTTTGCAGAGAATATGCCTTCTTTCCCGCAAATCTACTGTCGCTAGATAATGTTAGTTTAAAAAGTGTATGTACAGTAAATCCCAGGCACGAGTATGTGACGTCTTGCATGTTTCATTTTCACAATTTCTGGGAAACATGACGCAGTCGCCCCTTCAGAAAGTCACATGGGGGAAGGGTTTTACCTTAATATCAGCATCGTCTTATATTTGGGCCATTAAAGGAATTTAAAGATTGATCCACATCCTTTTAACTAAGTCGCGTATTGGTATTAAAAAGTTGCCGTCCCGCTTTCTGAACCAGCCGCCATCATTTCAGTCCCCTGTGGTTTCACGTGGCTGTGTGAGGGAGTCGGGTGGCTCGCGGTGAACAAGCCAGAGAGCTTACTCAAGTGGAGCTGATTTTAAAAAAAACCGACGAGGCGCGATCAGACGCTTATCAGGATCAGCTGGGGTCGGCCTTTTTGGCCCCCGCAGGGAGCCGTCTCCAGGCCCAGCAGCACCCCCCGCTGGTCGATTGGTGAACTCTTTTTTTTTTTTCCCATCTTCCTCATCATCATCCAGAGCCCGGTGTCTTTCAGCTCTGGCGTCATCCATCATCACTGTCCCCTCATCTCACTCTTATCACCTCACTCTGGTTTGTCCTCATCTCTACAGAGGCCTCGAACTGACGAAAACGCAAGAGAGACTGAAACTGTGAATCAGTGATGTTATCGTAAACAAAATGAAGCTGATACTTTTCCTTTAACTTTCAGTGAGTCGGTCGATAAAACATCTTTGCATGCAGTAACCGATAATATAAATGAAAGCTCAATTCACATCTTTTGCTCTTCTGTTTAACTATAAGGAGCTCATCTTGGTTGTTTTTTTTAACATCTTCATTTTCCCATGAACCCCGGACCAGTCACTGCTCCGGACAGGGGCTCCATCTAACAGTAAATTTCCCGATGGATTAATTTGCCGATTTGATCCAAAGCGCGTCTCGTCCTTCCCTTTGGTCCAGAGGTCGATTCCTCATGACCTCTCCATGGGTTTGTAACTGTGACCACGCGTCACGTTCCAGGTGATTGAGCCGCTCGACTGGAGGTTAGGAGAAAAGTATACGGCTTCATCCACCTCCAGTTCTGTCTGTTATAACCCCACTACTGCAACACGTTGTCAGCGTGCAGCCTCCCGTCACGTTTTGGGACTTAACCACCGAGTTTGAATCATTTTCCTCCTCCTCAGGACATTTTAGGTTCAGTCACCCCCGCCCCGCCCCCCCCACCTCCACTCCTCTCCTCACAGTGTGTGTTTTTGTCTTCCTAACCTTCTTGTGTCCTTTAACCTTGACCTCTTGCTGCTCTTCCTCTCTGCTTAGGGTCAGTATTGACCCGGCCAAACGGCAGATGGCCAAAACAGGGCCTGCCATCCCTTCTACCCAGGGAGGAAAGACCCTTAGTAAGTCTTCTGCCCTCCAGTCTCTTATCAGCCTTGCTTTCCTTCCTTCCTTCTCATCATCTTCCATGTTGTTTTTCTTCTTTTTTGGCCTGTCGTCATGTCATACATTTCAGTATTCTTTCCCTCCTTTTTCCTGTCTTCCTTCCTTTCTTCCTTCCTTTCTTTTCTCGTCATGTGTCCACTGAGAGAAATTCGTCGTCTCTTCAGATTGCCGTTTTTTCTTTCAGATTCAGGAGCGGAAGATATAGAGAGTTGTAGGAAGATGAAGATCTAGAGTAAGGGGCTGTATCAGTCGCTCGATCACTCCTGCGATCAAAAAGTGTCAGTGATGGGGGGGGGATGACTCATCCCTCCCCCCCGACCTCACCCTCTCTCTGTCCCTCACCTCCCCACCCCTGGTCTTGTGATACTCACAGCCTCTCTCTGACCGACCTGGGACCAGCTGTCAGTCCTGTCTGTTCACTCGTCCTCTTGTTTCGTCGAGTCACTCGAGCCGTCGGGGGGGGGGAGTCCCTTCCTCCTCCACCCGTCCTGTTTTTCTGTTCGTGTCAGCGGAGCATAGATCCTGCCGCTTCTTTTTTCTCTTTTTTTTTTTTTACATTACTCTGACCTTCTCCTAGTTCACAGCGATTCACGGGGCTGATTTAGGACTCTGCGCTGCCTCGGCAATGAGTTGCCAATCTGTGAAACAGTTTTAGAGTTTTAAGCGGCCATAAGTCACAGTGCAAAGCCAGCCGACGAGCACGGGTGCACATTAGCAGCCCCTCTGTTGGTTTCACTTTTCTTAAAGCAATGATTCCTTCCCGGCAGCCCTCATTAGGAGTGAGCGAAATGGATAGAATCTGCTCAGGCTGTATTTACTGTACTATAATTTTTCCCCACTGTTTATGGATAAAATAACCAGAGTGGGGTTTCCTGGCGCCTCCATTTTCCTGGAGAAGAAAAGTCGTCTTAGCAACAGTTGAGTAGAGACTCTAACCCCAGAGAAATGTGTGTCTTTGTCTCGTGTAGCAGTTTGAATACCTGACAAGTCGGCGCTCCATCACGGCGAGGCGCGAGTCGTTTAAATGTTCAGATGTGCCACAGAGAGTTGCCGCTCGTTCACTGAGCAGCATTTGTTTCCCTGTTTTTCTCCGTCCCGACACGTTAGCTGTTTCTGTCGCTCTGATTTTATCGAACCGTTCGTTGAATTGTCATTCAAGTCGCAAGTTCAGAGGAGTCGTTACGCCAGATCTGCACCACAGGGCACAAATTAGGAGTGTCTCCCTTTGGTCGACAAAGTTGTAAAGGTCGCGACCTCCGCGCGTCGCAAAAAACAAACAAAAACAGTGGAGTTCTGCTCAGTTGCTGTCTGAGGGAACATGTTGGTTTGATTTTTTTTTTTTTTTTCGAGCCAGAGCTTCAGCCACGCTTCCTGCCGCAGGGAGCGTTTCCCATCTGCGTCAGCCGTCAGTGATGCTGCATTCACGTGTCCTTGACATCAGCATCCGCACGAGCAGGCTGCACCATCTGTACGCAACACTCTTCTCATCAGAATATTACAGTCATGGTGTGCATCGCAGCGTTTGTAGCTTTTTCCCGGTTTGCCAGTGCTAACATTGAATTACTGTGTTATAAAGTGCTGCTCTTTTGCTCAAAAACTACTGATCAGTGTAAATATTTACAATCATACCTTAACATGTAGTTACACAAAATATACCTTGACCACAAAAAAACAGTTTTAAATTAGGATTTAAACATCAGGTAGTAATTTAGTGTTATAAATTTCTGTGGTTCTGGATTTGTAAATGGAGCTTTTTACTGCATCTCATGGTCTTCCTCATTATTTTTAAAGATTTGATGGATTTTAAGTTGCGCTTTATTACAAACTACAGTTTCCAAGGTCAACAGTTAACTTCATTATGAGTTTTAATTGCATTTGGCAGATCGTCATGATCGTAATCAGTTGAAGAATAGGGTTGAAATGACGCTCCTATCACCCAGGCCAACTGTAGAACCACACTTGAGGCAGTGACAGGATTTTGCAGTGCAGTTCTAAATGTTTTAAGGTCTCAGTACATTTAAAGAGTTGCTGTTTAAAAAGCCCGCCGTCCATCGTCACGTGTAAAGCTGCAGTTGATGCTGTCGCCGTCCTGCTCCGTGTTAAAACCCAGTTTTTCTTTCTGTCCGCTGCTCTTGGTTTCAGTTTGGGATCACTGTCACTCCTGTCTTTTTTTTCTGTCTCATGACTCTTCACTGATCTTAATGGAAGTCAAATCCTTCCATGTCTTTGTATTGTTATTTTCATTTTGCAGTGGTGGCTCTCGTCGTCGTCGTTTCACCTTCTCCTTATTACACGCCGCATATTTTCTTTTTCTCTTTTTTTTTTGTGATTCACTGGACTTGATCTGAAGTGATTTCTGTCGTGCACAATCCACATCTTTTTTTTTTTCTTCTTCTTCTTTTTTTCCCCTCCTCCCTGTCTGATCTTCTCATGCGCCTCAGAGTCTCAACCGAGTTTGAGAGAAACGGGAGACTTGAGGGCTCAAGGTGAGGTTTACATGTCCCCCAGTCAGTCCACCTTAATCGCAGGCTCCAGTTTGTCCTCGTCTGCAGTATAAACCCCGCCCCCTCCCTTTTTGCATAGGAACCCTATCTCTGCTTGGTTTCTCCTGGGATGTTTGAATGGTTCGGGCGATTTGGGAGTGTTGTATTTGAGCTTGTGTGGGTTTGTTTTTTTTTGTTTTTTTAAATAATCTATATATTTTTAACATTTGCATGGCACTGTACCTGTGTGCTGCTCTGTTTTTAGCATGGCATGTTTGTTTTCTCGTCAACCTGAGAAATGCTCCCAATACCCAAGAACAACCCTGCCATTAATCCAGCATGATGCGTCTAGCCCCAGTTTACCTGACATTCACAGTCGCACAGCTCAGTCAGAAAGATGGCTGCATTTGTAATTTTCAGAAAAACAGAAGCTTATTGGGGAGCTCTGAAACTGACTGAACACATCCAGAAATGATATTTTAAGTTAAAGAACTGAAACGAGTGTTAAAAAGAAGCGTACATCTTCTGTAACCTCAGTATTGCTTACTGGTGTTTTCAGTTAGATCCCCTGCTGCGTTTTGTCAGTTTCGAGACTCCGTACTTCAGCCCTGTGACTTGAATGTACTGAATAATATACAAACTGGGGTTAGAAAGTGTCTTAGGTGGAAACAGAAAGCAGCCACACGCTTAATATTTTTGAAATTTCGGCTGTGGCCGCTTTGGCCGCTAACCCTCGCATTTTTGTCATAATTTTTTAAGCGAAACAAAGTGGCTCCTGAATCTCTAAATCCACCAGACACTGCTTTTTTTTTTTTTTTTTAAACAAAACAGAAAAAAAGCTCATACTGCAGACCAGATGTGCCCAGCTTAAAACTCCTCTTTGTCCTCCTCTCCCCCCGACAGTCGCCATGTACCTGGGGATCAAAAAGGGGAAAATAAAGACGGTAAACCCCGCTCCCTCAGATTCACTTGGAGTATGAGGACCACCAGCTCCATGGAGCCCTGCGATATCATGCGGGAGATTCGCAAGGTGCTCGACGCCAACAACTGCGACTACGAACAGCAAGAGAGTTTCCTGCTTCTTTGCGTCCACGGGGACGGGCGCGCCGAGAACCTGGTCCAGTGGGAGATGGAGGTCTGCAAGCTGCCCCGTCTCTCCCTCAACGGCGTCCGCTTCAAGAGGATATCCGGATCATCCATCGCTTTCAAAAACATTGCTTCCAAAGTTGCCAACGAGTTAAAGCTATGAACAAAAGGGTTTCAAAGTATACATATATATATCTAGAAGTATTTAAGCTGTACAATCATCCAAGTAGCAGTTTCCAAATGTCTCCTTTTTTAAAACAAAATACAGAGTATGTATTGAATATTCTAATGTATAGATTAAGGCTTTTGGCAATAATCACTGAATTACCTACTAATATCTCAGTCTGTTCTGGCCACACGGGGTCGACATTAACTAGTTGAATATGATTTGTCATGCTGTGAATGTGGACAAAAAAAGCATTTCTAGTCTTATTTATTTCATCTTTATTTTTCTCTCTCCTGGAAAAAAGAAAAAAATTACGTAGCATTTTGTTTTCAGTGTAAATAATGTATCTTACTTTCAAGACGGCTTCACTGCAACACTCGTTTTTGTTTTTTGTTTTGTTTTTTCTTTTGTATTTTGTTGAAAAGTAGAGATGATGGGGAGTCTGTGTATATGCCCACATGGTTAAAAGGGTCACTCATGTCTCAATTAAAGTGTCTGTCAACTTGAACGTCCCGTCTCAACGCTGCTCATTTGTGTCCGGACACAGTTGAGGTGAAGAAATCTAATTGTGCGGAGCTTTCTTCAAGCGTTTAAATGGATATGTTCAGTGTTTGTTTTGGAAAAGGTTGAACCAACACACATTTAGTCCTTTTTTAAAAAAAAAAACAGAAGGACAAATATGGATTGTTGAAAAGGTTTTGATGCGGATGGGCTTACAAAACAAATATGTATCATATATTATAGATACATAACACATCACTCCTTTTTGTTGAGCAGTGCAGATTTTACAACATGTAAGAATATATGCCCATCAGCCTCAACATGCAAACCGCTGCCAGGTGAAGTGAACACCGATTGTCTCATTGTAATGGCGCCTGTGAGGGGGTGGGATGCGTCAGGCAGCACGGGAACAGTCACTTCTTGAAGTTCATGTGTCGAAAAAAAAGTGCAAGGACATGACCAGTCGCAGCGTCCGTGCTGACTCCCGTTCATCACGGAAAGCTCCAACAATGGACGTGTGAGCAGGAGAACTGGAGCATGCAGCAGTGAAAGAAGGTGAGGTCTGTGGGGTCCATACCACGATGGGTCAGAGCTATGATGCCACATGGGAGCTCTGTGTTATTAGGTAGGTGGTTTTAATTTCATGGCAGATGTGTGTATAATCTTACATGTGAGATCTACACTGCTCAACTAAAACGAATGATACTTTTCATGTGTAATTGTTAATTATGTGTCTCCAGCTGCAAACCTACAGTATAACTCAGTGTCCAGTGCTGCGCAGTAGGACTCAGGTCTGTCATTTTAAAGCTGCTGAAATGGCACATTTTAGTTTTATCGTGATGTCAAACCTGAAAATGTCCCTGTGGTTCAAACTGGTTTATTCACATCCAAGAGCTTTTACCAGACAACTGTATAAATCTTTAGGTGTTCCATTCAGGGACAGATGCTTTGTCTCTTGTCTCGTAGGTCCAGCAGAACTGCAGCACAACCAAACAGACCCGATGCAATGACAGTACCAGTGGTGGGAGGATTAAGAGGGAATATTTACACATGTATCAAAGTCAGTGTCCAGGCGTCACGAAGTTCAACTTCGAACAGAACTTTTTATTTCGTTTCAGATCCATCCTCACCGTACAGGAACCATTTCTTTAAATAAACAAGTCCAAACCGTAATACAGAGTCAAACATTCATTCAAGGGAGGGGAGGGGGGTTGGGTGTTAGGACAGCTTTACTTCTGGGCGGGCATCAGGTCGTCGATGGACTGGCCCTTCTCCAGCCTCTTCTCCATCTCCACCAGCAGCTTGATTCCGTCCACCACCATCTGCACCAGCTCCACCTCGGAGAAGCCCAGTCTGTCAGCGTTGGAGATGTCGAACACTCCGCCCACAGCAGCTGTGTCCACACCACCTGACGACAAAAAGGACAGGAGTGAAACTTAACACAGCGAGACTGAAGTTCACCCCAGGTACATCCAAAATCTTGGGGAGAGATAAGCAGTTACTGATCTTTAAAAATTTAGATGAGACACAGAATAATCCAACAATACAAATGCATAATATAGTCTAGTGGTAATGCAGCAGTGGGACTGGCTATGAGACTTCAAAGGAACATGCAGGTTGTCATACCAGTTCCACGCTTCTGGAGCCTCAGCCTCTTGAGAACCTCCTCGAACTTGGCCTGCTTGCTCATGTTGGGCAGCTTCACGTGCACGCCGGCGCGCAGGCCAGTGCCCAGGTTGGATGGGCAGGTGAGGACATAGCCCAGGTGCTCATTCCACATGAAGGCGTGGCTTCTCTCCTTGAAGAGGGACTCGATCTAAAAAAAAAAAAAAAAAACAGAACCCGGCCTGATGAGGCGCTCATCACTAGACGCCTTTTTCATTCGGGCTTGTGTACAACCTCCCACTACAGATTTGTTTTGAAAAAAACTGATGTCGCTCCCGTTTCCTGCCGACCTTGGTGAGTCCAGTGCAGAAGCGAGTGAACACTTCCTTCATGTTGCCTCCTTTCTGCATGGAGATCACACGCAGGTGGTCCTCCTCGTTCACCCACACCAGGAATGTCTTGTTGTCGTTGTGCCTGAAAGACAGAAGAGTTGGAAAGTCGGCTTCCTTCGACACTTGGCTCCACCAACAGAAATGTTTACATGAAGGGCAGCCAGGAGGAAGCCGCACCAGATTCCCCTGGCGTCAGGCCAGTCACGGGCCATCCCTGAGGCCAGCAGCAGAGGAGACACTGGCTTGTCAAACAGGAAGTGGTCGTCGATGAGCTGCTGCTGCTCGGCCTCCGTCATGTTCTTCAGGGCGTAGTATTTCCCCTTCAGGTCTCCGGTCAGGGAGGCCAGAGCTGCAGAGGAGATCCAACTTTTAAAAACATGGCTGAACAGAAAAATAATGGCTGCCATTTTAACAGACTGAGTCTCTGGGTTTGGGAATGGGAAGTTGGATGGAATTTTCAGTTTAACATTTTGAAAAAACACACGATTAATCACGGTAATAACTGAAAGATGAATCGGTAATTTCCCTCTGAGATAATTAAAGTTTACTCTACTCAATTGTGAAAGCTGTTCACTGCGGCACCAGTTTTCTCACTATGAGACCTTTATGCGAGTGCTGCACTACAGTGTTATTCCACTAGAGGGGGCTCAGTGCCAAATAAATGACTTCCCTAAGTGTCACCCTGGTCTCAGCCCTCAGACTTTTGCGCCAATCACTGAGCTGGAGCCACGTCCCCATCTGTGTGCATGAGGGCTTTCAGCACTGAGGGCAGTGATCGTCAGTAACCTAGCGCAGAGAGAAATACCAGCCTTCAGGTGCAGGTTAAGGCGGCCTCCTCACCTTCGATGGAGAGCTTCTCCACGGCGCGCCTCTCCCCGCGGCTGCAGTGTGGTGGCAGGCAGAAACCGCGGACGCTGCGTCCTGTCCGGACACGGGAGCTCAGAACGTAGTTGGGGTCGAGGTCGTCGCCACCCTTGGAAAGGAAGACACAAGTTAGTGTTTTTCGTTCAGCCCCACGGTCTCATTTGGCCTGGCTGCACACGGCAGAGAGCCGCGGTACCTTCAGGTTGGCCGAGTTGAGGTCGGTCTTGTGCTTGTCTGTGGGTTTGTATCCTCCGTGTCTGTCCTCGATCACGGGGTCCAGCAGCTCCTTGAAGACCTCATACGTCTCCTCGTCTCCGGCGACGCAGCCCACAGTCATAATGAAGGGGTGGCCTGCATACAAGGTGGACAGGAGTCAAGGGAGACAGTGGACAGGAGACATACAGACCAACTAGCATCCTCACTGACTCAGTGTGCTGCGTGTCATCAGGTCTCAGGGTGGGACTGTGTTACTGTACCAGGATTATCAACCCCTGTCTGAATGAGACCATCTATGGTGAAGCCGTTGGGTGTCGCCTGCTCCCTCAGCCTCTTGTACATGTCCAGGGTTAAGAACTTGGCCATGTGGTTGTTGTGCTGACTGAGATCTGGGAACTCGTCCTCGGCTGACAGCCTCTTCAGCGTCAGCTTGGCCATACACTCAGTGCTAAACAGAAAAGCAGTCTAGAGGGTGAGGGCACCGGCCATACTTCAGCTACCAGGATCATCTGAACTCTGACTGGTTCAGACCTGATCCTCACAGGACGGCAGGCCCAGGCTGCTCAGATGATAGAGTAGTCAATGCAACAATCTATTCCATCTGACATAAAACTGAAAGCAGCAGTGGATTATCAGCTTTCGCCCTGCTTGCAATTATGCAACACTGGTGATCGTTACTATTTCATACAGAGCTGCGCAATATTGCTCTGATAATGAACTGTTGAACCCTCCATATGTCAATGTAAATGTTGGTCATACTTTATCCCCTTGGAAAGGTCACACTGCAAAGAGCTGTTAGCGTTCCCTCGCAGGAACACGGAGCCGTGAAACGCGGTCGATCACGTAGAACAGATGGCGAATTTGCCGAAAAGCCGCTTGTTAGTTTTTTTTTTTTACCTGGGTTATCAACCCCAGTCTGAATGACATCATCCAGAGTAAATCCGCTGGGTGTCTGTTTGCTCCTCAGCCGCTCGTACATAGCAGGAGTCAGGACCTTGGCCATATGATTGTTGTGTTTGCTGAGGTCCGGGTACTCCTTCTCCGATGCGTACTTCATCTTCATCTGGTTGTGCGTGTTACCGAAAGGCATGGCTGATCCCTGGGCGGAGGATGGAGGGGAGGACACGGTGAAAAGCAGCGAAACGGACCGGGGGCTGCTTGCGCGCGGGCGGCATCGAGTAGACGGCCACGTTCCGACATCATTATGGATGTTAACGTTTCACACCAACGACTGAACAAGGCTGCAGATAAACCGCGAAATTTCCTGCTGCGAACGAAGCGCGCTGAATGCGTTTAAATATGCGGAGCATTTGCATGTAAAGAGACAAGTCATGCATCGGATTATTTTTACGTGATTTTACGAAACTGCTCCAGCGTTAACATTAATGTTAATACGACGAAGAGCGGGTATATCATGAATATGTAGGCCAAGATGATCCGCCTCCAACGCCCTGCTAGCATCGTTAAAACCTGAAGATATTCTGCCTGTGTGGCGGAATGTGAGGTTAAAATCCATTCCTACCTGCTGTTGTCGGATTTGTGGACTACTACTACTACCAGGGGTAGAAACAAAGATCCCTATTTTTCCGGCCGAGGAGCTCACAAACCACCAGCAGCGTCCTTACAGCTCTCCGGTCAGCGCGACGACTCGAGAATCGTACTTTATAGCGGACCATCTCTCCTCCCATTGGCCAGTATTTGTAGTCCATTCATTCAATTGGACGCGCCGATTCGGCTGCAGTGGGGACTCCTTCATACACTTCTCCTTCACATGAAATAACTCGCAAATAAAATCAGATAATTATATGATCCCATCCAACAACTTCAGTGGTCTTCTAATACAGCAGAGACAGCAGATAAAGTAAAGATACGTTCAAGAGAAAAAAATATAAAATGAAACTCAATTTTGAACGGATGCAATGGCTTATAGTTTTTTTGTGTTAAACAACATTCGAAAATCACAATTGTTTTAAGAGAGACGTGAGAATTTGCAAAACTATCCTTAGTAATCCGGGGTTAAACATCGATACTCATTTATAAATGATCTTGTGAAATATGATATTATCCTTCAAACATAATTTGCGGGTCTGCAGTGAATCGCAGATCTACAAATCATCTGCACAGCCTCTTTGAGTCGAGTCTATGCAGTCGAGAGAGATTACCGAGTCGCGGACCGGCTCATCATCCGGTCTCTTCGACTCAATTTCCGCTGAAAACAACACCACGTGTGAGGGTGAATGGATGGGTAGCTGTCAGTGAAGTCCACACGCACAATCACCGGCGTTAAGAGCAGAAATAACCGTTAGTTGACCGCATTCTGTGTTCCCACTGAACTCCACGGGACATCGCTTCGGGAGAAGGTGGGTCGAGAGGCGCTAACGGTTCTTTGTCTTGCTAAACGTATTTAACGGTACCGGTAGCTAACGTTAGCATGTTAGCTAGTTAGCAAGGCGAAGCAACGTTTAACGCAAAAATACTCACTAAAACTTGTTAGTTGTAAAGTCACATCGACTCCCGGGCATTTTGCAGTGTGACGCTTCGTACAGTTGGGGTTGTAAAGTATACCAACAATTTCTTAATTATTTTTGAGACATTGTCCAAAAAACTTAACGTTAGCCCGCTAGCTAACCGTTCACAATAATGGTGAATCAGCCAGCTAACCTTAGTGCCAGTTAGGATGATGCCGTCTTTTAAAACAAGTTGTAAACGTTAAAGAAAATTAATTCAGTTGTCGCGTCGAAGTGTGTTTCCCCCGTTAACTTGTGTTTCACGTTTGGAGTTACGTTAATCAAACACAGAAACCCTAACTCGAATTACAAGTTGGAGCAACGTAATTAACGGTATCTGAGGTGGAACAGACTTCGATCAGAAAACCCCACTTTTCTAAAACAAACGTCAGAAATGAACAGTGGCAGCGTTGATTCCTCTCACTCACATATCCTCTACGTTGTCTGACATGTTTTCGGTCCGGTTCTTTGAGGAAACCTTCTCTCGCTGTCTCTTTCTCTCTGAGGTTACCAGTTAAATGAAACGATTAACGGTTTTGTCCAGGTTAAAATATGCCGCAGTTTTAATAAACGGCCCTTGCGCGTGCTACTTAATGTTACACAGGCTTCATCGTTGCTGCTGCGCTGTTACCATGGTTACCCAGCATCAGCGAACAGAGGAGACCCCCGTCAGTTTATGCCCCAGCATCACTGAACACAGTAAAAAATCATGTTAGAAAACAAACAGCGTTTGTAAACAACACATCCATTTTTTTCTGGGAGGCTTGCAAGAAAGTCACATTCAGCATGATTTCATGTAGGAATGCAAAGGATACATATTTCATGCCATAGTAAAAGAAACGTGGAAGCATCAAGAATATGTGCACACACATGTGTATATAGGCGTTATGACTTGTCATTTGAATTCAGCTTATACCTGAAAGGAAAAAAAAAAAAGAATGTTTCCAATGCTGAAACAAGAAATTGGACCATCTTTCCTCTGCCATTCAAGTTATTTTAATATTGCATTAAAGATAGGTAGTGAAATCTGTGTTCTCTACCTTTACGATCAAAAAGACAGTTTCAGTTACGTATGTTTGAAATAACAGAAACAGTAAAAACCATGGGTGAACAGTATACTGTTGAGGACATTGTACCTGCCTATTATGAGCATCCTGCCTGTTGGTGTTGTGTTGAACTAACTAAGTAAATCCTGGGTGTGTTCATCCTCTACCACTCTGTTGCAGAGTGACATGTTCACCATGAGTTTTGTGGAGTACTCAGACTTCATTCAGGATGGGGACGTCGCCATCGTCTACCTGGGCCACGAGTCCATGATGCCTGTCAAGGTGCAGCAGGGCGGCCAGACGCAAACCCGCTACGGGGTCATCCGCCACTCCACGGACCTGATCGGCCAGCGTTACGGGTCGAAGGTCACCTGCAGCAAAGGAGGGTGGGTGCACGTGCTTCACCCCACACCTGAGCTGTGGACGGTGACCCTGCCGCACCGCACGCAAATCCTCTACACCACAGACATCGCCACCATCACCATGATGCTGGAGCTGAAGCCGGGGTCCGTCGTCTGTGAGTCAGGTGAGGCTGGATTCAGACTAATGTTGGACGTAACAGTTTAGGCGTTAAGAATGACCAGTTCTTACTGCGGATATAACGGGGCGATTACAAGCCACATAAAGGCAGATTGAATTAAGAGAAATATGTAAATAAGTAGTCAGCTGGCCAATAACCTCCAGTGTCCCTCGTATGTGCTCATCATGCATACTACCATCTTTGCGAGTCCATATTTGAATTTGTGCAAAATAGATACAATTTCTTTATTTGTAATCTGTGATGTGACTCATACATGTACACTGAATAATACAAAAGCTACACAGGAAGCAAATTGAAAGGCGCAGCCTCACTCCTCTGTCAGTGTCTGCACAGGATGTGTTCAGGCACAATATGGAGGTGTAGGTCTCCCACCTGATGTTTCAGAGCCAAAATCCACAGTCAAAACAGACTTTAAGCATAAAAATATACTCTGGGTTCAAGGTTCTTTTATTGTCATGTGCACAACAATTACAGGAGTAGTCATTGGCAATGAAATTCTTGGGTCTCAGGCTGTCAGGGTTGTGCACTAATAAAATGCAAACAGTCACAGAGCCCGTGTAGACTGCTGTATTGGTCACAATAGAAGCCTTTGTGTTCCACATTAATCTGATTAAAGTTGCCCTGTGCAGTTTTGCATGTTGGTCAATCGAAATACTCGAACAAAATTGAACTTCATTCTCTGGGTTTCATTAGTTTCATGACCCAACCCCAGTATTTCATGCGGTGGATTTTTATGTGATTGGTTAGCAGGCGGGGCACCAGATGTTTTGCTGCAGCCTATATTTTATCATTTAGTGAAGCTTTAAGAAGCGCCTGATTTCAATCTCCCTGCTCACGCCTTTTTGAAATGTTCACACACACACAACCTCAGATGTTTAGATTGAGCATCGTACTACAGATGTGCCTGAGTGTCTATGTAATACTGCATTCTCTTTTAATCGACGTTGTCCCCTCTCTAAATTGACCTCCTGTCAGTTCCTCCAATCTGCGCTTCAGCTCACCCTCAGCTCGGTCTGCCACTTCCATTTGTTTAATTGCAGTTACTCAAGAGTGTGCTGGTTTCCTCGTTTCTCCCAGTCTGAGGGCAGTGTGGGGGATGGGAGTGTGTGTGTGTGTGTGTGTGTGTGTGTGTGTGTGTGTGTGCGTGCAGTGCTTAATCATGTGTTACTGCCAGCATCTCTGAGCATTGTCACGTTATTGATTGTACTCAGTGCAAACTGTGCGTAAGTGTTTGTGAGATGAGATTGGAGGGGTCTCCAGGGTGATAAATGAGTTCAGGGGCAAATCTGTTTAGTCAGCAAACACACACACACACACACACACACACACACAAACACACCCGCAGTATGGAGGGCTGCGGCGTCTGCACTGGTATCACTTCTCTCTGGTGCTTTCTTCGTGCACATATATGAATTGGAATAAAACCAGCACTCCCGCAGCCTAATCCCATGTAAATCCAGAGGAATGAAAATGCTCCCTTTATTAAATGACTTCTTGAGTGTAGCGTTTCATTAGCTGCACAAAACATCACCTGAGTATAATTGTGTGTCAACGAGGTGTTACTCAGCGTGCGCGCAGCGCCGCCGTGACTCATAACGTGCAGCCTGAGAGTCTAACGAACAGCGTGTGCTGAGATTTTTGTCAGCGGGCTGTGCGAACACACACACACACACACAGATTAGCAGCGATAATTTAGTTGGCCCCTCTCACTTAGCCTACGTTGCCAAGCCCGCTGAAGGAGCGTTCGCCCACGCAGAGGAGTCACCTTGGTCGAGCGTTTGACCCTAATTATGGGCCGTGCGTGTAAGTTTTTCCACGCCTTTATCAGTGTTTCACATCAAACTGCAAATATCCACGGCGAACTCAAGGCGTGTTCACGTTAATGACCTCTGTAAGAGAAGCAGCGAGGAACGCAGGAAACGGCAAGGCTGGATACAAGACTCTGGTTCTTCACTGCCGACGCTGGATGAAGGAGGAAGAAACACTCACTGTTGGTTTTTTATTTTTGTGGCACTCATAGAATTTCACAGATGTGCTCTCATGTTCACGCAGAAGCGGTATACAGGAGATGCAGGTGATTCTTGGGGCGTAAAAATAGCATTTGGAAATTTAAATATGAAAATGTGTGTTTCCGCTTCCGCTATGGTCGGCGCATGAAAAACCCGCACTGCTCGCATCCTCTCAGGGGTCGACTGCTTTACTGAAGTCCACAGAGACTCTCTTACTTTCGCTTTTCAAATCCCCTGCTCAGAAATTCATTCTTCCGACCCGCGCACCGGTTTCACTTCTCGTTGGGCAAACCGCCGAGCCGAGCGCTGCGTTTGGTGCAGCTCAGTGAAGAGAGAGCAGGGAGGACCCCCCCCCGCCCCGTCTTCCTCTCTCCTGCAGTAAGATGCAGCCCGCTGGCTGGACGTCTCGTTCTGAGAGCAGATTAGAGACGCTGATATGAGTCACCCTCCCGTAACCGTTCGCATCAAAACACGACTCTGGTTCTCATCATCATTTGAGCAGTGCACCGCTCTCCAGCACTCCTACACACCACACTGATGAGGACAGATACAGACAGTTCTGAAAGTTTCAGAAGGTTTTAAACTCTCTGCATAATTAAGAGGAAGGTGCTATTGTGGTCGCCACTTCCTTAAAATCTTCAGAACCAGACAGATTGAGATAACCTCTCCATGACACCCCTTGACGTACGAGGCTGAGATTTAGCAGGTTGACAAGTCGCTGGATGGACTGCCGTGAAATTCACTTCCAGGCCAGGTCACGTTACCCTGAAGGTGAATATGCACAATGCCTGCGAGTGTTGCTTTTCATCAGCTCAAAGCGAACAGAGCATTACTCCCTCATCGCTATAGTTACAAAGCTTTTAATGCACATTAATGTGCACTTTGTGAAGAAAGCCGTCTGCAAGCATGCTGCCTCCAAGGACGGATGCTAAGTTCCAGCAATGAGCCACAACATGAGTCATTGCTGCACAACAGCTGCTCCCTCAGCTACTCACACTCGCATTTTTGATTTCTGAAAAGCAGTTTTCCTCTGTGGTTTCCACTGCTGTGTGGGTGTGGACGTGCTTTGTCTTTTTATTGTCTCCAGCACTGGTGTTCTCAGTTGATCACGCTCCTTTTCTTGATACTTCTTCTTTTTGCCCTTCGTTTCCTCTTGCAGTAGCTGACACGTGTCCCTCCTTCTCTTTTTGTGTCGTATCAAATTTCAACTCTGTAGTTGCTCATATACGTTTTGGGCTTTTTTTCTGACTAATAACCAGCACTGAGTGTCTGAGCACATCCCCGCCCTGAAGTCGACTGTGCTGCAGTTTGGATGTGAGCGCAGACTAATCGTAAGCATCCCTTGGCCATCTGACAGTCCTCGTTTGACCTCAGCAGATCGTCTCTGGTAACAGACGCACTTAAACTACAACTTAAACACACCAGATCCCTTTTGATCTAATTCACGCTCTCCCAGATTCAGCCATACTGATGGAAAATGCATTTTGTTTACTGCTGATGAGAAACAGTGCCAGCTTGAGAAAAGTTGTGCCCTGTACCCACTTTTCATTTTTTCCCTTTCAAATATTTGGCCATGATTTTGGACAGTGCTGCTGATGTCGAGCTTATTACTGATGGACTTGGCCGTCGTCCATCCTTTACATCAGGAGTAACCAGGATGGAAAATGACCCTGTCAGCATCCTGGCAGGTTCGGGTGAGCTCGGTTCTGTGCAGACCGATCGTCTGTTTACACGGATCGAATTCAAACTGCGTCGGTGCCCATCACTCAGACAGACCTCTGCTGGAGCCGCGGAGCCATGTCCGCAACTGGTGACCATCGATCTGTGTGCGTTTGTGTGTGTCTGACTCTCACTCTCTCAGGCTGTGGAACAGTATTGCAGCGTGAGGCTGCGGTTATGTTGGATAACATGTTGCTGCAGAGCCAATTCTTGGCAAAATATAGTCCAGTTTGAGCAGGATTTGATTTGTACTGGAACAGATTTAAGACATCGCCTTGAGAGTTGTTCTGGAGAAATCACGCTAATAGATAAACGAGTGGGACCAAAAACACAACTTCCCCAGAGGAGATAATAATGCAGTCCAGAGCTGAATCTAGATCTCCTGACAGTGTCAACAAATTTGCAATGAGGTCATCTGTGCAAAGAGCTTAGCTTTGTCTCTGACTCTCTCTGCTGCTGTGGTTTTCTAAGGGACAGTTGTTTAATTCCCCAACTTGATGTCTGCATCCTCATCCCTGTGTTTTACTACAGATGTGAAAATTTCCAGCGACGAGGTTCTGTCAGGGCAGAGTGCTGCTGCGGGGCGAACATTGCCCTCTTTGTCGCCGTGCGAACAAAGGCCGCGGTGACGTAATGTCAGAGGAAGGAGGGAGGCGCGGAGGATGGGATCCGCCGGCCTCAAGCCGCAGCACTTCGACCACCCCCCCCCACCGCCGCCTCAGCTCCGAAGTCACATGACCGGAGTTATTTTGTAAAATCACACGTCGCTCTTTCACACACAGCACATTAGCGGGCATTGTGTCCGACAGGAGGGCCGTCAGCGGCGCAGCTTCCGGGCACAAGAAAGCCCACTCAGAAATGTAGCATCCACTCGTCGGCCGGAGTGGAGAGAGAGGAGCAGAGTGAAAACGTGCTCGCAGCTGCGTTAGGACAGAGCAAAGATCGTAACCTCGCTTCTGAGACACAGAAACGACATCAAGCGAAATCTGCATCCAGTCGGTCCAGGTCCAGAGACGCTTGTCAGTCAGTTTACACGCAACATGGTGGGAGGCCATCCCAGAAATCTGCAGCATGTCATTGGCACCTTGTCTTTCCCTGAGTTTGGTGCTTACACCTACCTGCCAGAGGACCGTAAGCCACCAGCCTTATTTCAAAGGCAGTAAAATTAGATGTTGCCGCAGCTCAACTGGGTCGCAAGTAATTCGCTCCCCTTCTCGTCGGACGTTTAGACGGGTCTTGTTAATCCCCTTATATCTGTGTGTGTGTCGCTTTCAAATGTTCTGTTTTGTCAGACAAACTGTGTGAAACCTGAAGATATTCAGTTTGTGAAGTTTAGTGTCACGGACGACAAAGTAAAGCAGAAAATGTTCACACAGAGAATTATCTCATTGTTATTCTCAAAGACTGACTCACTGGTGGATGCTGAAACAAATACTCTGTATAACAGGCTCTCTTTTTAAGGGCCATAGGAGGTAGACAATACAATTCAATTCTGTTCCCAAGTTAAACATGCAGCCAACTGTAGATTGGATGGAAATAGTTTTTAGGTAATGCAGGTCATGTTTTCCATCACGTTATCAAAGTCTCCTCAGCCTCCAGGTGGATCTAAATCCACGCTGTGGCGTCTGTGTTGCAGGCACAGGCAGCGGCTCCCTCTCCCACGCCATCCTGCGCACCATCGCCCCCACCGGTCACCTGCACACGGTGGAGTTCCACCAGCAGCGGGCGGAGAAGGCGGTCGAGGAGTTCAGGGAGCACCGCGTGGACCGCCTGGTCACCGTCAGGAACCAGGACGTGTGCAAGGACGGGTTCGGGGTGACCGGGGTGGCGGACGCCGTCTTCCTGGATATCCCCAGCCCCTGGGAGGCGGTGGGACACGCCAAGGCTGCTATGAAGAAACAAGGTGAGACTGAAGCTCACGCTGTTACCCACGTCATCAATACTGCTATATTCAAGACAATTATTCATCAGTAAAGAAAAGTGAATATGTAACTGGCTGTAACACGTCACATGTGTAACAGAGTTGCTGACTTTTGATTCTGCTGTGAGACGCGTCCACTCTTCCACTACAGATCACAGATGTAGTCTTAAACTAAAAATGTCAATAATACAGGAGGAGGAGGAGCTTGTCACTATTATGACCAACCAGGACCCAGCATCAGTTTCACTACCCATCCTTTGAAATAGAAAGAGAGAGAGCAGCATTGTGTCTTCATTCTGCCTGTGGAAATTTACAGTTTTGTTTTTTTTTTAGATAATCCCCAGATGGTACAAAATATATCATGTGTATATAAAATATGAAATAAATGGTGGTCGCAGCCACTTTTCTCTCAAATGGGTCGTAACATTTCAAGCAAATTACGTTAGAGCACTGATGAAAAACGAACATTTCCAGTTGACACATTACTATTGACCCGTCGTCAGTGAAACGTTGCACCCAGTTTGCAGTTTGTCGGCAGTTTCCCCAAAACAGTCGGGTCTCACCACATTTTCAGCCTGTGCACAGAACACAGAACATGTGGCTGTACTTTTGCAAAGTGTGACGTTACCCAGCTGCTGCCGTCACACATTAAACAACATCCGGATGTTGGGCAGGACTGGTAGTTTAGTGGAATGTGTCCTCCTCGTGTGTGTGTGTGTGTGTGTGTGAGCTGAGTATTTCAACTTTGTGTCCGACTGAGGCCGAGGTATTTGGCTGTATTGGTGCACGTGTAACGCCACCTGACGAGGACATTTCTGCGACTCGTCCTGGCACGGCGGGAACGTGACTATGACTGAGCACGTTTTAAAATACCAGCCAGTGAATTCAGCGGCCCGCTCCCCATCGATCGGTCACGGGGTGAACAATATGACGTCAGCTGGTGAGGCAGAAAAGCATGTCGGCGGTCTCTGCGGCAACCAGGACGCGGGGCGGCATGTCCAAGCAGGTTGGCGGCTCACCGAGGCGGTCAGCGTTTCGAGGCGACGTCTGGATTGCGTTACAGCACATAGCAACGCACGTTGTTATTTGCGCTCACGTTGATAGGCGATCTGTTTACTGAAGTTCGTGCTTAATCACCACGCAGGTGAGAGGTCGGGTCCTGTTGTGTCGCCATGGATCTCAGGTCTGCGTGTCGGTCCGTGCAGCACCTGAGGTGGATGGAAGTGGAGCTGGAGGCTCTCATGATTTTGCAAAGTGTGAAGAATGGCATGTATGTTACTGTGAGTCGCCGACCACGGCGCGTTAACCGGTGGAGCATCATGATGCTGCCATCGTCTGTTTCGTCCCATTTTTTTCATTCCACCTGACCCGTAGTAGCCCGTGGCGTCGCCGTCGGGAGTGAGCACTTTGTTAGGAACACCAGGCCTGCTCACCGATGGCCTGAAACAAGTGAGCGACATGGTTCAGAATCGGTGGATAGTGAGTCTGAAAGCGAACGCTCCTCAGGCGCAGAAGTGCAGCGTGATTAGAAAAAAATCTTAAGCCCCAATATGAAGAGGAATGCAGGAGGAGCAAAGATGCTCTCCCCCACCTCCGCTCTAACTCCCTTTTATGGTGCCACTGCTACATATTCCTTTCATAAGCTGTTGGCCCTCGCGCACACACACACACACACACACACACACGCACACACACGCAGATGCAGATAAATAGTGCAGCCATTGTAGAAGCATTCCCATGACCATACAGGGTTATGCTGCAGAGAGAGAGAGAGAGAGAGAGCTGATGAGCGTGGCTCCATAAGGAACTAAGAAGACTTGAATTACGTCCCGCTGCTCAGACTGGATGTTTTCTCCAGAGAGCCTGGAGCCAAGCGAAACACGACTGCTGCAAACAGCCTGGACTGCTGAAGACTGCCAAAAAGTCTGAAACGGGTCAAATCAACCTGCAGAGAGTCTCCAAGTGTCGTTTACCTCACGCAGGAAGTGACTGGGAGCTCAGGTTGGCTTGCAGAGTGTAAAATTCACAGATTCAGCCCCAGACATAAGAGCGCTCACCGCTCGCTCTTCTGCGCATCAGTCGAGACCAGACGTTTTGAAGCTGTGCAGAGGCAGAGATAATGGGAATGTAAAAATGACCATGAGCTCATTATTATAGTTACTCCTACTCATCACACACACACACACACACACACACACACACACAGCTCATGGTGGCAGTTGAGGTGGCTCGAAACGCCCGACATTCAACTTCCACAATTTGCCTTAAAAACTGTACCCGTGTCCCATCATGACTCAGCCAAATATGAACACACATGTTTTTTGATGCAGTGGAACTCTTCCAAGGATACACGACTTCAGACATCGCATTTAAAAATCCCTAAATCTTTTCTCCTTACATCTGCAGGACCTGCCTGAGAATCCTGGAGGTTTTTGTGTTTCCTCGGTATCAGAGTTATCCAGTGATAGTTGACTGTACATCCACGCGCACGCCGCTAACACCAACTGCTAGTAGCTTATTAAGGCGCACTTTTAATGGTGCCAGTTTGCCAAAACGTAAACAAAATCCAGGCACGTCCTGTTTACATGACCCAAAACATCGTTGGAACGCTCTTTCCCAAAAAAATCCCGTTTGCAAGTGTCACACGGGGCAGCAACTAACGATTCATCTCATCATGTGTTCATCAGTTCTTCAGACAGCAGTGAGAACTGACTAACTCACAAAACTCAAAAGATATTCTCCCACTGAAACTTTCTAACTTTTGCTTTAAAATTGAGAAACACAATTAATCAGTTGTCAGTGTAGTTTGATTAGTCCTCTGTCCACAGACTCCATAAGTAATTGATTAAGTGAGTGATGATGGTTTTGGCTTTGGTGACACATCGATGTGCCTGCAGGTCTTTCCTCAGGGTCATGAAAAAGTTGCTGAGAGCTGCTTTACTGCGGTGAAATACTTCCCTTTTTTCCCTCCAAGTTGTAATTCTGATAATGTTTTGGCCTGCAGCCCAGCCCAGTATTTCAGCCCCCCCGTGCCCCCGCCCTCAAACAAACGGGACTCTTATTATGCAAGTTGAAAGCACGTCCCCTGAACTCAAACACTCCTGAGCCCCGAGCTTCGCGTTCACGAGTCGTGCCGCACTTTCATACGCGTAAACAGCTCATTTGTGCGACTGCTGTGTCCCTGTATCTGCTCGCCCCGGTTGCCAGGCGACTGCTGGATTGTGTTTGTGAGCGTCAGGAGGGGCCGTCTGAAACAGTCCGCTGTTGTGTTTCTCAGCTGACCTTACGTCGTTGCGTAACTCCGCAGCGTGTGTGTTGCATTACCGGAGACTTGTGAATAGAAACGGCGAAGGCTGCAGCAGGGAGGGCCGCTCGTTCCCCTCTCAAATGTTATGAAGTTTTTACAGCTCGATCAGCCATATAGTCACTCGGCAGCACCTCCAAATTCTAAAGCATTTATTTTACAGTTTTCACACGCACATATTAACATCACTGTTGATTAGATTAAATCCCTGGGTTTAGCTGCCGGGCGTTGTTTGTCCGAGCGCATCCTGCGCAGACGGGGATGGGCGGCCGGAGCTAATGTGCTGCTTTCACTGCGAAGTCTCCGTGGACGCAGCGTGAGCCCAGTTCAAAGCACACGCAACAATGTGTGGGGCCGCCGGTTTCCGATCCAGGACGCCAGCTCCTCCTTTAAGGCCGGTGTGAAATGGAGAAAGGAGCAGAAAGCTTGTATTTGGGAAAAGATGTCCGCTTCATCTCATTGGACCTAATCTCTCCAGCCCTCCCCATCTGCACTGCTCACATCTTCACTCCTCTTCGGGTCAGCAGGTGAAAGTCTTCTTGGCTCGCCCCCCCCCCCGGCTGCGATCACAGCGGGGTTTCGTGTAGAGACGAGAGGCCGCAGCCTGTAAGCGATCTGTTTTATCAGCGCGCCGGCTCATCCCCTCACGGTCCACAGATTCAGCGCGGAACCCAGCAGGCCGCCAGCCTGCTCGGTCAGGGAGAGAATCTGCTTTGATACTGCTGTGGAGTGGAACAAAAACAGATTATTATTAGAAGTCGGAGTATCCCGTACAGCGGTTCCCTAGCGTGAGGCAAACTCTCTCCCTCAGCCCATATTAAGTTTATAAATTTGTTTTGGATTATTTAGCTTTGTTCCTATCTGGGTTTTATGGTTCATGGTTCTGGATGAAGTGCAGGAGTGACTCTTCCTCTGTCGATAGAAACCAGGCAGTTAAAAGGTAATTACAGCAGCTTAAAGTAGTTTCAAGAATAGTTTGGTTTGATTTCATGAAAATCTCAAAGGATTGTAAATTCCCAAAGTCGCTTAAACAGGTGATCTGATTTCGTCAGGGATGGAATGTGTGTCATCAGATCCACCCTGACTCGACCAAACGCAGGAGAAGTGTTTGTCCGTGACCGTTTTGTGGTCTGGCTCTCTCTCCTCTCTCTCCAGGAGGTCGGGTGTGTTCCTTCTCTCCGTGCATAGAGCAGGTCCAGAGGACGTGCGAGGCCCTGGCGGATCGGGCTTCGAGGAGATCAGCACCATGGAGGTCCTGCTGAGAGTCCACGACGTTCGCACCGTCTCCCTGCCGCTGCCCGACTTCGGCCCCGACCCGTCCGCTCAGACCCGGGCTGACGCCGGAGATGAGGCGCCGCCTCCGGCGTCTGGGCCGAACCACGCCTCCGTCACCCTGAAGACCACCACGCCTCCCAGAGAAATACCAGGTCACACAGGTTACCTCACCTTCGCCACAAAACCCAGAACCTGAAGGACACAGGGTGATTTTTCTCTGCCATAGTTTATAATCCGGACATTTGTAAGACTCAGACAATCCAGCGGGGGGACCAGGTTCCTCCAGGTTGCGCTTGGCACCGCAGCACCAGAAGGATTTGCAGTTTCGTGTTACATAATTCTGCGATCCTGTCACTTGGCACCAGCTTGTTGCAAGAGTGAAAACCAAGATGACATTAATAAAGAATAAGCCCCCCTCCCCTTCTTATAAAAACATTTTTTAACACTGCTTTTATTTTGCTGGGGGAAAATGTTTTTTTTTTCCTTTTATACTCTTGTTTTCAAGCAAATAAAATAAATGTCTGAAATGTCTGAATGTGTTCTATTGTAGAACAGCTTCAACATGTAAAGAGAAAAAAATTGAATCCCCTGACCCCCACCAGCTAATATCACCTGTTGAAGTGCCTTTGAGCAAGGATCAATTGTTGGGCCTTTAGAAAAATACGAAATGCACAGTAAGTAATTTAGTGACCATCAGGGGCAAAAATGATTGATCGTGAGTGGTATTTTTCCAGTGCTGAACGCTGACGAGCCATCACAGAGCATTAAACACTCCCCTCATTGTGAGACCAAACCCTGGTTACTGCTCTTTTTGAAATGCTCCACGTGTTTCTTGTTCCTTGTTTACTTCACCCTCCCGCAAATAAAAAACCCTCCACACCGAAAAAGGCAGGAGCCAAACACAGAGGAAGCTTTTCATCCCCCCACCCTTCTCAAAACCAAGCTGACTGATGCCCCCTCCCTCTTTGAGAGCAGAGATCCGGTGCACAGAGAAGCACCGGAAAATCATTACAGCTGTATTAGATTTGGATTCTGGGTGTTCTCATTTGTCTTTTTTTTTTTTTTTTTAAAAGCATAACTGGAAGAGAGGATGCTCAGTGTATTCTGTCATTTTCACATTTGTAAATGACACTTTCTCTGATAATATTCCAATAAATGAGTGTGACTGTTCTTTTTTTTTTTTTTACATTTCCATCACCTGTCTGCTGCTGCTGTTCTTAGTCAAAGCCTGCTGCTACATTTAGAGGCAGTTGTAGTGTATCTGGGACGCTTACGGGACGGTTAACGGTATAATCCCGGGCTTAAGGCGGGTTATAAAAAGCACTGAGTCTGTTGAGTGAAGATGGGTTTGTAGCACGTGAGCTTGAGTAAAACCAGCTACGTTTCCACGTTTGGACCAGACCAAACTCCAGACAGCAGCCCCAGATTGAAAATACTCAGTTTTACCACCAATATCATGGCAATAAAGCAAAGTAACGTGGTGGAGCAACAGTGCATGTTATGGTGAAGTTATTTTGGAGTGAAACCAGGATATCGCAGCTCATAAATAAGCCCCCGTCGGTTCTGTTAAACACTGGAAACTGGGAGCTGGAGGGATGAGTGTTTGGGTGTCGTTGAGTTTTCTGGCTTGTGATTCCCACATCAGCAGGGGGGTGTGTGGGAGGAGGAAGTGAGTAACGCTCCCTGTCTGAGGAGGTGGCTGGGTGTTGCTGTGATATTAAACCCGGATTCATCTCGTCTTTGCAGAGAGAGAGAGAGAGAAAGTGTTCACTTGTAAAGTTCATGCAGTCTGGGTACATTTACCTTGGCAAATTTAGTACTAAAAATAATGGTGATGGAATTAATGGCACTTGACGTGCCAGTTTGATAACCGATGTTTGTAACCTGTAGAAATGAATACAATAATCTTGAACAATAGGAAGAATATGACAGAACCTTTTGTATATTCATTCATGATCATCACCACATGAGAGTAGTGTAGCTTTCTGCACTCTGCATGTCATTTAAGCCTCCATTATGTAAACATGAGCCTCCCCGGTCAGCTTCCAGAGAACTGATTCATGTAACGGGGCGAAAGCCGAGGGATCCCGCAGACCAGCGGCAGCAGCAGGCAGCTCCGGAGAGGGTCTAATCCGCCCCGTCCGAGGCCCGGAATAGCAGCTCTGAGCTGCTGGAAATCCCACCACTTAATCAGCTTGCCTTCTGCCCTCCTGAGCCGAGAGCGCTGATACCCGGCGAACACCCAGGCCTGGACCCGCGCTGCCAGAGGGCGAGGAGAGCGCGCACGAGATGGGACGGCACACCGAGGGATCAGGGTGAAGGTGAGGGCGCGTGTCGCTGAGGACGGGGACGTAAACTCAGCACAAAGTGCAGGTGGTGTCAGTGGCAGCGTTTTCAGGATTTAAAGAGATGAGGTTTCACTGAGCTAATGAAGCAGAGAGAGGACAGGGCACCGAGGTTAAGTGGTTTTAGGTTCAAGAGGAGGAGTTCATTCAAATTCATGCTAATATTTTCAGTCAAACCCAGTTTCTAATGGAAGTACAGGAGATAAAGTAGACTGGAGGCAGGAAACCATTCAAAGTAGTAAAATGACACTTGGGTTACACGCGGTGGAATGAATTCAAATTTACACTAATGTTTTCAGTTAAGAGGAGGTGGTTTGAAAACAGGGCACAAGAATTTGACTCAGAGTTTTCAGTATTAAAATAGTTGAGGTTTTGTAGGAAACTGAGTTGATGACTCAGAGAGAGGCGAGGGAACCGACGTTTGATGAGTCTATGGTGGAAAGAGGAAACATTGGCTCAGTTGTTTCATTTACTTCAGGTCTTCTAACATTTTATAATCTGCTTCTCTTTTTCTTGTCGTCTTTGGTCAAGTGACTTTCTCTGGGGTTTTTTGTCTGTATAATAAGCAGTTTTCCTGTTTTATTTTCTAATTGTTTAATGGTGATTAAATGGATTCTTTTTGAATAGTACATGATCAACAGAGGCCTGTACAATCCCAGATACGGTGGAGGTGGACAGAGTTGTTTGAGTTCGAACCCTCTCTCACATCTGCAGTTTTCTGTTAACCCTTTAATCCCGGCGGGACTAAGAAGAGAAGAGAGGAAAAAGCAGCGATGATGAGATTAGAGGCTGAAAAGGGACTTTGCAGAGTTGAGGCTGTGTTGGTGCTCGCTGGTTCCAATAAACCTCTTACACAAGTCTGTGTGTAAGAGGTGTTATAGAAGCAAAATCAATAATCAGTCGATGTATCAGTCAAATGAAGTGGCAAAAAAGTGAGTGTGAGGTATTTTTGTGTATTTTTGCCAGTGAACAGATTAATGAAGTGCAAGTGTGTCACTAAAATAGTAAGTAATGAAAAATCAATTTTACAAGTTTGATGTTTGATTTTAAAGCCCAACTAGTATGAAAGCAATTCATTTAGAAAGAGATAAAGTTGGACATTCTGAAGATTTGGTCCTTCTGGACATGGATGATACCAGTCCGACACAAATCGGTGCAGAGGTGCTGCTTCTTCACAGATGATTGCCTGCTCTTTGTTGAAGGGGTTTTGCTGCTCCAGCTTCCTTTTATTGGGCCTTATTTTGCGAGATGGTATCTTCCACTTCTTTATAAAAACTGTTGTGTGTGTTTAGGTTCATTGTCATGCTGTGAAATTCTTCACTCTCTCTCTCACTCTCCTTTAGACCGGGAGTCACCATACAAACGTCCGTTTACACTCATGCAGTCATTTCATGTCATTTGGGCAAATTTATTCCTGCTTTGTATGCTTTGTGAGCCTCGTTTTTCCTTCCTGGGACACCTCCGTCCATAGACTGCGTCCTTCACACAGTCTGATCAGTCACCGAGGCCTCGCTCTTTAAGGACGTCCTCCACTCAGTTTGTTATTGGTGGTCGGTGCCTTCCTGTTCCTCCTAACCTCTGCTGCAGCTGTGTTTCAGCTCATGTTCAGACACCTGCTGATGCTCTGCTCCCCTCTCCAACCTTTATGGAGTCTCACAGTCTGGTTTCTTCCATCTCACCACGTGGAGCCGTAACCCAGAGCAAAACCGAGGTTGCTATTTTCCAACTGTCCTCACCCCTAAAAGAGATTTATAAGATTTTGTAACCTTGTTCGTGCAATCAGCCTCAATTCAAAATCACGGCCTTTACTGACTTTTGTTGCCCTAAGGTTGCACTTTGGGGCCTCGTCATCTAACCTACTTCTTTTAACTGTGTATAAAATATTCAACACTTTGATGAGACAGTTTTGAGGTGAGGCCAAAAGCAGAAAGAAAGAGACTTTCTCTGCAGCGGATACTGACAGAAACATGCTCTTAATTTGTCTTCTTTGGGACACACCAGTGTCTGTGACCCAGTTCCTCACACAGGGACAAAAGTTTCCATCCTGCAGAGTATTAAAACCCACAGGCCTCTTCTCTGACCTAATTACTGTATGAAATATTGATGATAACCTGTCCCAGTCCTTTCCTAAATGAAGATTGATCAGTTACGGGATGGAAAGCTGATGCTGCCGTGTCCTGTCAGGGAAACACAAACAGATGCCAGTGTGAATGATATTATTAATGTTTGTTATGACATAACCCAAAAAGTATATTAGTTGGATGCATTCTTCCTTCTATTATTTGTTTTTTACAAAACATCTGTTTATTTTTATACAGCTAAAAGGAGAATTCCAATGATATTTGATTTTCTCTTCTTACTGTCAACAAAGAAATCAAAACTACAAATGCATGTTTCTAACTAACAAGTATTGTCCAACTTTGGACTAATCCGCTGCTGAAATAGTCCCAGAGAAAGGCACTGTGTCCTCCTGTTTGTTTGGTAAAAGTAGTGACCAGCTGCTAAAGCAAATCACTGAGTCATTTGAAAAAAATCAAACCAGACATGTTGTTGTTGGTTTTTTGTCTGCTTTTTAATTCGTTTCTAGCATGTCGCTGCTTGAGAAAACTCTTACATTTAAAAAGAAATATACATAACCAGCCTCCTTTCCCAGGCTCATAATAGTCCCCCAGTGTCCCCACAGCTGAGTGCCCACTGGGAGTCCTGCCAACCGGGTCTTTCATTATATGAAGATGAAGAGAACGGCCCCTGCTCTCTCTCCAAGCCACCACAGCGAAATGCTGATTAACCCTTTGTTGTTGTTCCACTTAGAGTGCGACCCCACACCTCGCTTGTTTAAAACTGCTGGCTGACATCCAAAGCTGGGTCACAGGAATGTTGGTGGAGGGTCCCGACGAGACAAGGGTGGCGTTCAGTTTTAATGAGGCTGGTTCCCAGGGTGTCTCAGTGTATCATTTAATTCCAATTTGAAATCAACAGTTGGTTGGTTATTAACATTATTTAACTATAAACCAAACTTAAATCTGGAGGTCATGCAGCTCCTTTGACCCCTAATGTGAGGAGAAAATACACTTTCACAAAATACCCTGAAGTGTATTTTCTCTGCAACCTTTGAAAACTGCATAAACAATAAGGCAATTAGTTGATTGGTTGATAGCCCAAAAATGATTTGTCTGTTTATGGTTTATCATCTGGGAATCACTGTAACGGACCAATTTAGGCTCGAACTCGGTCGTGCTGGTGACGCTTGAGGAAAAGTCAGGATTCTCACAGTGTTGGTACCATTCATCCTCACGGGACTGTGAACGCCTTCAGTCCATCCAGTAGTTGCTGAGATATATTAGTGTGGAGTAAATTGTTGGCCCAGCACACAGTCCTGTTGCTTTTGAATAACTATAAACCAGATTTATTGGTGTTTCTGAGAGACGGCAGGACAAGCCGTTTGTTTGAAAATGTCAGCCCTGACTCTGTGAAGCTGCAGTGGGCATTTATCACAGATTTCAGATGAAAGAATACGGCTTGTGTTATTTAGTATTTTTTCTTTTTGTTAGCAAATCCAGTCAGATGTCTTAGTGTGTCTCTTGGTATTGTGCTACACATGCATGAAGATTATGAAGTGTAAAATAAACCAGTATGAAATGAATGGTTTGAATGTTTTAAGGCAATGTGATAATTTCCTATAACAGCTTGACACTGTAATTTTCATCAAACAAACAGGAGGAAATGTATGTAAATGCATTTACTCAGGACTATTTTCATTGTTGGATTAATCCACATCTGGTGCTGAGTATTCAGGGCAGCAGAACAGTTTAGGTAGGATGGAGTCAAAATAAAATTGTGTGCGTGTTGGTGGTAATGAAAGAACATGTCTGGGCTAAGATACACAGACGTACTTGTTGCTAGGATACATTGATTGTTGGATTTGATCTTTTCATGAATTTGTTGACAGTCGGAAGAATGTAGAATATCACCAGGCTTGATCGCCAGGAGAGGAGACTACACGCTGTGTTGTTTACGTTGTAAATTAAACCAGCTAAAACGAGATTCCTGGTGGTTTGGAAGCTTCTGTGTGATGTGGAAGATGATGAGCCGACTCCTACATGGCGGAGATTTAGAGATAGACAAGTGCAGACGCAGTCTGTACTGTAAGTCTTTGTGTCTCTGACTGCCTTGTAGTCGACGTGTGTTATCGGCAGTGATTTCTCAGAGGTCAGAGGCGAGGCTTTGTTCTGCCTGGCTCTGACGTCACCGAGCCGTCAGCTGAGTCTTTGTTACACTTTGTGCGGCTCCTGAAAAATGGCTCCTGTGTTGTGCAGAAACTCTGCAGGGCATCGAACCACACAGAGCTCAGAGAGGATTTACAGAGGGCAAGAGATTACACCTTCGTAAACCTGATGATGAATGACCTCTGCTTCATAATGCAATACTTTTTATATAATAACACAGCCATAATAACACTCCCAGCCTGAGTCCCAAATATCTCTCTTCCATTGAGGGAATATAATTTAACATGCAGGCTGTTGATGGAGGTTCAGATTTTATTTCTTCTGCTCTCTGATTGCTTTTCAAAGACGTTTTTGGACTTGCAGGTCAAAACACGTTTGACGTTCAGACAGATCAGGGATCAGCTGTGAGAAAGTAAAAGTTATAACAGAGAAGATACAGGAAAATCAAGGAGCACAAAGTGTGACTTGATGCACTGGATGCCTCCACAGACACACAGCTGAAGGAATAAGGGGATAATAAAGAGAAAAAGAATGCAGGTTCTGTGAGCTCACAGTACTCAGTGCAGCATGTATATGTAGGGGCAGTAGGAAAAGTACTGCAGCCAGCAGTATCTTATCTGAGCCGAGTGTGCATGTGAAGCCTGTCCTGTGCCTGCAGACAGAGTACATATAAGAGCAGATACGCTGCAGGGGCGCAGGTTTGTTATCTTTCATTATTCAACACTGACGCTTTGCAGAGGTAATCGTGCTCCTGCAGAGGTGACTGAGTCGAAGGCCAGAACGGTGATTATAAAACGACGTCATGGTCTGAAGGAAACAACATGAAGTCATTTGTTTGATGCCTTTTTTTAGTGCTTAGTTTTAATCCCTTTTTATTGAAACATTTCCATTCTTGTATCAAGCTGAGTTATGTTAATCATCAATAGAGTGTCAGAATTTGTATTTTATGAGGACTAGAGTTTTCCCTCCTACTGTAGGGTTATACAGTTTATCAGATTAACTTGAAGTGAAGTAGCTGAGTACAGCTGTGAAATGATGGTGCTGAGGGCTAGTGTCTGTACCACTGAAATATATATATAAGTACACATTGTTACGGTTTGATTTACTGTACTGAAAAAATAAATGGGATAAAATACAGCATGATAGAGTCAGATTAAAAAAGAGTGGAATAAAAAAGAAGGCACATTTCAGTTCGCATTTCATTATCAGTATCTGTCTACCCTTGCTCACAGTTTATTACAACATGTACAATTTAAATAAACAGCTGCTTATCATGAAAATGTCAGAAAACCCCATGATAACACTGTTACAGTGTTTCTGATTGGCTGCAGGTGATGCCACATGTTTCTTTAAATGCTTGTCATTGAGGAAGTTAAAAGTCATAAACGAGCGATATGAGTCAAGGACCCATTGACCTACATGTTGGCTCAGCTCAGCGCTGGTCTCTGCCTCCTGGACTGTACATACACTTTACTGACAGTCACAGAGCCCAACCTTGTGATAACGAAACAGGACGACAATGCCATTTTAAAGGAGAACAGACTCACATACAGCTTATTATATAAGAAACTTTACGACTCGCACTGTGACCTCTTACATCTTTCAAATGAGCCAAGTGTAATACTTAAAAAGGACAAATCACAAGAGGACAAACTAATCTTAAAATGGCTTTAAAATTCCTTTCTAAACGTCTTGCCTTAGCACACATGCATTAATATAGAAATCAGAGAATTTCCTGCCTCAAGCTTCCTGTCCTCTGCAAATGTAATTGGTCAGGTTTCTTAAACAAACTTAATTAAGGTACTTTAACCTCAAACCCTTCATTTTCTGCCTCTTATCCACGACTGAGTCACAGTGGCAGTGGGTTAAGTTGTTATGTTGTATGTTCCCCTCCCCAGCAACATTTTCCAGCTCCTCCTGAGGTGTCCCAAAAACCAGATGACACACTGAGGCCTTCAAAATCTGATCAGAAAGACTTAGAAAAATACAAAACCAACACTATGCAGACAGTGGTTAGTGTGGACCCTAATTATTTACTGGACAGTGCAAATATGGGGAAACAGACCCTGACGTTGCCACAGAGATTTTAAATCCTGCGTTTTCTCTGCTCCCTGCTTTTAGGCCCTCACTAACCTCACCAAATCATGACTAAAGTGAAATCAGTAAGGGATAATGAGCTTTATATAAGTGTGTTAAACAGTTTAATCCGCTACGTACTGTCTTTTTGCTCTGTTTTTGTTCTGCACCAGCTCCAGGGGGGAATATCTCCCAGGTAGGAACTCGCCAGTGGATCCAGACAGACTCTCCTTATTAATCTGGCGAGACCTTTGACATTATGAAACTGGTCTATCGGGTGAAAGACAGAAAAATCTGATCCAAACTGAATGTGATTTGTGTTCATTCCAGCATCCAGGCTGTCGTGGCTGAGCAGCTGAGAGTTAAAATCAGATGTGTATTTTCCATGTCTCTGAGTCAGTGTCACAGGATGGGGGCAAGAGCTCTGACTGATGAACTGCATGCAGACACAGCTGACATCTGGCTAACAATAGAAACTATATTAGAAAAATCTCACTCCGACTGGAGATCTTTGCTCACTGGAAAAAAAAATGGTGCATGACTGCAGAAACAGGTGAACACTGGCACCCAGACAGCCACACATACACATCAGAAAAAAATCAGCTAGAATAATAGCAGGACAGGATAATGCGAAGATAAATCCCATTATTGTTGGTCAGCAGCAGTGCTGGAGTGCAGCCTTTCACTCTGTATGATTTGTGTTTGCAGAAGAAGGTGTGTCGCATTCCTGGTGGCAGTGCGAGGTGTGTTTGTCCTCCACTGGGTCAACGTGCGGCGAGGCAGGGCGGCGGCACCGCTCTACGTGCGGAGCTGCTGGCTGGACTTTGGCCAAAGAAGCCGCAGCCCTGCAGAGACAGCAGGAATCAGTTTACGCCATCAGCCCCTTACAGTTCTGTGATCGATCAGTGCTGAGCAAGTTGATAGCTAAAGCTTTATGGTGAATCTTTGTTAACAAAAAACAGTTAGTAAACTGGATCTCGTGCTGTTATTTTTCTTACTTTCATAGAATGTGCAGTGACTTGATGAGAAGCCTAGTGTGTGACAGACGTGCTGGGCAGCAAAAACTACCTCAGATATTATAAACTCTTATTCTGTGTGTAGTTTTAAAGGTCAGGGTTGCATTAGTTTCCTTTTGGTCAGTAGGGAACAGTGGAACACCACCAAACTGGCAGACAGACACAAAGCTGGGACACATTCACTTGTTATTGGACAGTTGCTTACGTTACCCGTTTAGCAGACACAGAGCAACATGTCAGTGGACACTCTCAAATTGCACGTCTCCTACAGCACTTTTCTCTTCTCACCATGGGCAAACCAAAGTTTGCAAGCTATAGCAAGTAGCTTCAAGAATTTATGTGACTTTGTGACAGTCCCTTTTTAGTGCAGCAACCTTTCAGCCAACCGGTTTCTATTCTTATTCCTGCCTCAGACCTGCCCTCTCCCTCTGGATTTTAGAACTATCGTTTCTTTGACTGTGGCCTCCATTAAAATTCTTTTATGTCAACCTGCTCTGCCAGTGTTTGCATTCAGGTGAGTTTCCCTTTTGCCTTAAACTCTAACCTGTTGCAAACCTGTTTTGAGCAGCTTCAGTATCCCATTTCAGTCATCAGACTTTCCAACTCTCCTGATGATAGACTCATTATTCCAGTGTAGAAAGTGCTCAGAGGTTTGTGGGGCCTTAAACATGGATTTCATTGGAGTCACAGATGATGAAAATTTCCCCTACATTCATTAGCCAGAAAGAGGAAGTATTTCATCATCATTCTGTCTTGTTTTTATGTCCTTATTGGTCAGTGCACACAGCACTGACCTGACTTGTAGTCTAAAGACATAGCACAACTTTTCCCACTTGTAGGATTCCCTGACTCCACACTGAGATGAACTAAATGTAACTACAGCACAAGTCCATCTACAAACACCGGGGGTGGAACAGTGTCCTCCTGTCCCAAAAACCCAAACACAGCACGTCTTGTTCAGGGTGAGGAGGACCGGCACCTGGCACGGTGATCGGCTGCCCCCTGCAGCTCAGACCGAGGCGCGCCAGCCTCGTGACATTCACCCAACACTGCGCACTGCTGAGACATGAGCTGTCAGAGGACTTCATGTTTTCACCCTGGTCTCTCGCAGTTAGTGGCACTTTACATCAGAGCTTTTGGATGTGAATAAAAAATGATGTTCAAGCTCTCACCCATGGGCATCAGCTAAAGTAGACATGCTATTCCTGTGGATCTGTACATACCAAAAGACATAAAAAATGCAGTACCACGCAAGAACTACTCTTATGCAGCAAACAATCCTCTGCACAGACAAAAAAGGAGATATATTTTGTTCAGAATGAGGGACAAACAGCCACATCTGTGTTCATTTCAAACGGCTGACTTTGATCGCCTCTCAGACTAGCTTTTATGACACAGATGCTCTCCCTCACTGCAGGTCACAGTCAACGTTAGGTAACTCCCTCACCGTTTCTGCCACCGCCGGTGCACTTTGCCTCTTCCTCAGATTGCATTGCAGATGTAATACGTGGGTGTGGAGATGCACACAGTATCCATGGGCCAAACAGAGGGGCAGCAACCAAGGAGGAGTGAGTAATTCCTGCTGTTGCTGTGGCAACCAGCCAAATACAGCACCATCCTCATCAGTTCCAGGTGCCATTATTCTTCAGATAGATAGATAGTGTTTTGAATTGTTTTGATCAGTAATAAATCCTTATCTGTGCATATTACCAACCTGCCATTGCACATCATCATTAAGATCTCAAAGAAACTATGATTTCATTCTTTATTCCTCTTTCTTTCTCCCAGGGATCAGCAGAAGTTAAACTTTCCTGCCTGCATTTCCCCTGTCTGAAATATGTCTGTTCACTAACTGACGTAGCTGCATAAATTCTGTGAGTTTCTCTCAGGGCGGACCCAGGGAAAAAATGAGTGCAGCTGTCAGTCGGCATGAGCTGGAGCTGAGTGTTTATCTACGGAGGTTTCCAGCTAAACTAGACACCATAAGCACACTTACAGCAGGCAGATGGGCCTCGGACTGGAGCCAATGTTTCCAGTTCAGTGAGAGACACTGGGACGCTTTGCTTTTCCCTGAAATCCTGCCCTGACCCCTTCAGTGGAGTACTGTTAAGTTAAAAACCAGCAAACCTGGACAGAAACAAGTTTTCAACTTGTACTTTTTAAAGAATATTATGATTTTTGAATATTTGTTCAGATATATAAAACAGTTTTAAATGACAAAGACAAAAGTCTGAGGTCAGCTATGTGCAAGCAAGTTAGAAAACAATAGAGAGAAAAGAGTAAGTTTATGCTCAAGCATTATATATTTTATTTTATAATTCAAGAGCCCCATTATTTTCCTCAATATTCAGGGATGCTCAATTCAAGTCAGTTTAATTCTGTTCCATTGATAACATGGTTGTGTTTGACAAGAGGTTAACAAAACCAATTTGAATCAGTGTGCCGGGTGCTGGTGGTCCTTGTATGTGCCACACAGGTCAAACTGATTATTAACCATTTCACTTTAGCCCCCTCAGCCCCTGCTGTCATGGCTACTTACACTAATCGATGCAGGCTTTTCTCACCCAGTAAAGAGGCTCGGGGAATGTTATATAACACTCCTCCTCTGTTTCTGCACCGCTGCACAGCTGACAGCGCCAGCGACCCCGCTGCATACTGCATGACATAACCCTCCACGCAACTGACTGCACGCTGTCCCCCCTTCATCTCTGTGTGTTTTCCTCTCCGTTTTCACCCCCTCCCTCCGCTCACCGCCTCCCTCCCTGTTCAAAACTAATTCTTTGTGTGGCTATTTTTACATGGAAAAAGCAGACATAGCACTCAGTTAGGTATTCATCCTTAGGCTCTGCACCACCTTCTGGAAAGCATGCACTTCTCAGTCTCAGGCGCTTCTTGTGAGTCATCCTTTGCTTGGTTTTATTCCCCTCTGGATGTTATGTTCCTCATGACACAAACTGCCCCTCCTCCATCTTTACTGTTTCTCCCTATGTTTCCTTTTCATGATGCTCTCCATCCTCAGTCAGGTCAAAAACAGTGTTGTGATAAGGCGACATACAACAGCTGCAATATGCCAGAAAGCATAAATAAAGGCCTGCATTGTTTTATTATTATCTTGAGACCATGTGTCTGATGTGACCTTGTCCCTGATTCACACTTGTCCTGGTGTAAGGGTATGTCACCTTGTTCCTCCCTTTGTATTAATAAAGAAAAGCTACCCACTTTTGTTGTTTGGTGTTTTTTTCTGTCCAAAACATTGAATGAATATATATATATTAATAATTGTCAGTAGCTTTCATTTCTTGTGTATTTGGATCTTCAGACCACAATTACGATAAACTGCATTTCGCAGGTGTTCTTGCATGACAAAACACAGTCATGCTCCATCTGAAATCTTGGATTTTTGATGCATGTGCTGGATTAACTGGAATGAATGCAAAATAAGTCTCAAAGGTTATGATCAATACATTGATATTAACAACTGACCAGTTTGTTTCCACTGTCTCTGGACCCACAATACTGTGTTGTTTAATTTCACTTGAACTGTTGGTACTCTTTAATGGAGTTACTGGCTCTATAGCTGGAATGTAACACTCCCTGAGGCTAACCAGTGTTAGCTTTTCTCAACACCAGTATGCAGTCCTATGAATGTCACATGTTCTATAATGGTGCTGCTTCTGGTGGATATGTGTCTTTAATATTGATCATCTCAGTGTAGAGCGGGACCAAAGAAAAACATATTTGTTTGGCTAAGTGTTTTATGTAGATAACAAACGGTGGCCTTTGCATCATGTGTAGCACTACATCAGACCACTTTACATGACAAACAAAATTATTACAGCCCTTGCTGTCTGTTTGCATTGACGTTGCTATGGTGACGCATGTCGTCGATGCACCTCCGTGCTGCGGCTCGTGCGACCCACACATCCTCACAGAGCTGCAGCACGCAGCTGTCTGCTGCCACCGACACTTTGAGTGAGGCTGGAGCCTCGCCCAGAGCAGCTCCGTGCCAGCGCCCCCACCCTGCTGCTGCCTGCAGAGCTGGGGATGTTGTGCCCTCTGGTGGCTGTATGACAGACAAAGAGGCCCCATGTAATGCTAATAAAACACTGCACATCCCAATGAGAAATTTTCTCTTATCTTTCACAAGCTGTGCACAGAGATCAACCCCAAAAGGAAAGGGAGGAGTCTGCGGCAGGAAGGTGTACATTTACTCAAGAACTGTAAAGTTTTGAGCTGAGGGAATCTTTTCCTCTCATATTGTTTGATTTGAATAATTTTAGTGGCCAGAAAAGATGATAGTATCCAGTCTTTCACTAGAAAAAAACAAAAACTACCACACCAAACAACATCTGTTTCTTCAGACTTGTCTTTAATGTTTAGACGTATCAGGTGACCCCTGAAATTTGTCATCTCAAGGAGTCTCAAAGAGTCCCAAACCCCCTAGTTTCAGAGCCACTGCTCAAGAGAACAAACTCAGCTTCTTCATGATCTTGTTAGTTTGCAGCTCTGATGCAGGAAAATTGCAGGTTTGCTCTCGCGAAGACACATAACACCCTCAAACGCGGACAAGCAGCCCAAAGCCCAAAATAAATCTCAGTGTGCCACCAGCAGCTGGATTGTGTTAAATAACAAAAGGTTTATATTGCATTTCATGTCACAAGTGTCATCTTTACAACACTAAAAATGGCTCTGACCTTTTTGAAGAAAAGATTGCATATTGAATATACAATATGTAATGATGGCATGTACATACGATGATATATAATATGAAGAATTAAAAAATATACCATGGATTTTTGTTTAAACGTTTTGGATGTTATACAAAAGTTTCCATTAGCTTCAGTTTGTTTCAGTGCTTACTTTCTGTGCATCCCACCAGCAATAATCTGGCACTGCATCAGAGAAAGAAATCCATCTGGCGACTGACAGACATTGTACACAAAAAAGCGGACATGAGGTTTCTGCTGGGAGTGACTCGGTCTCGCTCGGTCACAGAACGAAAGGTCGTCCACATGGTGAGTCTCTCTGTGGAGGTGGCCGGGCAGTCACAGACTGGAAAACGTGACCGTCGCCTCGTCCCGGTCCAGATTTTCCCCCTGGTGTTATCGTCACTGGGAAAACCCCCCACAAAACCCTGAGAATGGATCCCCTCGTCATCAGCCGGGACATTCCTGTGTATGTTTTCAGAGAGCTGGACACTTGTCATGAAATTTCTGACCCTTCCTCTTTGAGGAACTGATAAAAACCACAGTTGGCTCTCTGACTTTAACGTCCCTCCTGGACTTTGTGGTTGGAAGACGACCTGGACCGTTGGACCGTGTGATTCTTCCAGGAGAAGGCTTGGTCAGTTAAGCTGTCATTCACAAAAGAGATTAACAATAGTGGCTGACAAGGAAATGATGTTGTCAATCAGATCTCATTCAGTACTCCACTGTTAATCATTTGTCATTGCCTCCCTCTCTGTGTGGGTTTAACTTGTAATTTCATTGCAGCGTTTCCTCTGAATTGACTAATGGTAACTGGCAGTGCTTTTAAAGGTTAGCAATTGAGTAATAGTGAAGCTTTTGCATTGGAGACTCTTTATAGCAACTGTAATTGATCATTTTATAGTAGCAATGCATAAAAGGACAGTGTGACAGTGTGTGTTTGTGTGTGTGTGTGTGTGTGTGTGTGTGTCTGTGTATGTGGGTAGTAATAAACCCAGAGAGTATCATCGCCTGAGTCTGCAACTCTGCTCTGAATTAAATTTACCTGTACTTCTGTGTAAAATAAGGTCAGATCGTCATGTAAGTTACAAATATAGGAGGGAAATCTGTATTACCTAATAACAATCTGAGAATTTCCCATGTCCCAAAACATCTTTCAGACATTTACAGTGTGTGTGTGTGAACCAAGGAGTTGGTCAACCTGGAGTCCAGTCAGTAAAACCAAACTGGACAAGTGGATTAGAGCTACCTTCTTTACATTTGGAGTTTTGGTTTCACTGATGTGAACTATGCCTCGCAAAAAAACCAGAGATCTCAGAAGCCTTAGGGTCAAGAATTGTTGATTTGCACGTAGCTGGAAGAGGATTTAGAGTCATCTCAAAGCGTTTATCATAGTCCTCAGTCCAGCCATGCTGTCTATAAATGGAGACCATTTAGTGCTGTAGCCAGCAAGATGACTCATGCTCAGAGGTAATAAAAGAAAAAAAAAAAAAAAGAAAAAAGCCCATAGTAACAGCTAAAGGCTTAAAGGAATCCTCAGCCTCCTATTTGCTAAATTTACAGTAGATAATGAAAGGTTGTTTAACCGAGCTCTTGGACTAAAGTCTCAGAAGCACAGATTAGAATTTGAGGCTGACATTAATAAACTATTTTTAAGTGCAAGATTAAAGGTTTGATTCCTGCAGCAGTCTTGTGTCGTGTCAAGGAGCCCCGAAGTGAGACACTCGCCAACCCCCTTATACCTGCTCTGGATGAGAGCGGCAGTTAAAATTTTAATGTGCATCGACAGCGCGGGGAGAGAGTTTGCTGTGCATGAAGTCCCATGGCTGGAAACTGTATGTTTTCTCAAAATAGACCCCAGTAGGAAGTTTGTAGAGCTTGTGATCGCCTCGTAAAGAAACTTGTCAGGTCCTCATATTTCCTCTGGAAAGCTGCCAGACTCAGGAATAGGAATTTTTAAAAAAAAATGCATGAACATGTCACTGATCAAGACAGGCTGTCTTTATTTTTGCAGTGGGAATACAAATTCAAACACAACCATCCATAGAGCATTCACACAACTTTTTTTTTTTTTTTCCCAGTCTCAGTGTGCTTTTTGTACAAGCGCGTCTCAGAGGAGAAACAGCAAAAGCCTGTCACAATCAATGCAGTTAAAGGCGACTTAAGAAAGAACACATATTTGGAAAAGAAAAAAAAAGAAAAGAAATGCAATGCCTTGTCTGTCACAGAACAAATTCCCGTTATTTGCAGAAAGAAAGGCAGAGCAGTGATAACCAGCGGTGGCTAAGCAACATAAAAAAGTGAGCTTAAATAAATAGATGTTTTCATAAAAGCTAAACAAGGAGGGTCTCTTCTCCTCTGGTGAATTTCTGCTATTGTAAATTTTCAACTTCATTAATCATTTTTTCTACTTTCTCCTTTGTATCACCACATCTCAGCAATCAACCTCTGTCATGCTGGATCGAGCAGCCTGTTGCACCACCTACAGTTAAAGTTACAGTTCAGACGTAGCTTAGGTTAAAAGTAAGCGTAAAAGTTGATATAACTTGGGTTGCACCAGTTACACTGTGGAATTAAAACATAACTTGTAGGGATAGATTGATATTTTGTAAAAAAACCCCCAAAACACTATCATATTTGTACAGTGGGTGGCGTAGGTGTGCGTATGCGTAGGAAGTTCAACAGTGGAGAAAACATGGCTGACATTGTTTTAATTTAGTTTAATTTAATTTAATTTAGACACTGGGCAGCAGGTTTGATATTAAATAAATGAGTTAAAACATTGCACTAAGTGTTTGACTTGAAGGTCAAACTGCATTTAGTTGGTGCAGCTGGCTGCTGATTTTTTTTTTTTTTTAAATGAGGTGGTGTAACTCTAAATCTAGTTTTTGCCACCGTTTATCATTTAACTGTATAATCACCTTCATTAACACCTTTCTGCTGCCATCTCAGTTCTTGACAAACACTGTTGGTTTCCAGCTAATCTCACCTCACTGAAATAAACTTTGGTTCAATGAAATACAAAGACAAAACATTCCTCAGTGACTACATTCAACCTACGGGGCGGGAGAAATTTAATCCGTGAGCGTCTCGGCTGTTGCTCTGTGTGGATGCGTCGTCCAGTAAAGGGCTGATAGAAGTCAGCCGATTTTAAACACCCGCTGGATCGGCATCTTTTAAACTCTTTGACTAATGGACTCCAGTGCCACCAAGTTTCAGAATCTCCAGATGACCCTGAGCTGCTTTTAGCGGCCCAGCTGTGTGCTGGGGGGGGAATAAGATGACTGTGAATACACGCAGCAGGAGCAGCAACGCCAAAAATATTTGAGCTTTGAATACAGATTCAGGTAGATCAAACCCAGACGACCCATTAATGCATTTTACGATCATTCATGGGGATTTTTGTAGTGACCTCCACATCATCGTACTGATATTACGCAGGACTAAATGTTAAATGCATTTTTCCTCTCTAATGTAGACACGAGAAATGGTAAGTAAATACGACTAAATTCTCAGGTTTCAGCCTCTTGGATGTGAATTTTTTCTGACAGATTCATCGTTGTTGGTGGCAGCCCGACAGGGAGCTGGTTTTTGAAGTGCTACTCGCTTGCTGGCACTGGTTTTAACCGAAACCTTGACTTCAGCCAAGCATTTAGTAAATGGTGCTTTACCTCACTGTATCCTCCCTTTTAAGTTTCGTAGTCATGAATCACAGACAGAGCAGAAATTTGTAAGGTTGCCAGAACGCCCACTCACGGAGGTGCCACTAATACTGAATAAAAAAAACAAAACAAAAAACAGAGGCTTTGAGAAGAACCAAGTAACATTTCTTGATACGCTTTTGATAAACTATTGAAATGGATGTGTAAAAAGGAAGCGGTGTTCAGAAAGGACTAAATGTAAATTCTATACATGTATTTATTACTGCATACAAAAAGGAGCATGTGAAGTTAAGGTTGGTCTAAGAGAGCCCAGGGTTCGTCGTGAGATAAGACATCTGCTGCAGCAACAGGATGCCGACGCTGTTTAATCTAATCTTCTCCCGTATGAGTCAGCTCCAGGGGCTGCCGGTCCGGGAGGCCGGGCCGGCGGGCTCTCTGCCAGAAAAAAAAAAAAGCTTCCAATAGCAGCTCTGTGCAGATAAAAAAAGGGTTCACCCAACGTAAAGTGTGTAAAGCAGCGAAACACAGGCACTGTTCCCGGGCAGCTGGACAGGAGCAGCAAAGACCTAAAGGTGTTGCTTCACCTTTTGTTGTGTTTATCACTTGAAACTCTCGTGACATTTGACCCTTTAGTGTGCGTTCACGCTGCGAGAAAGAAAGGGCCTCGCCTGTACTTGTCATGATTTTGCTGTCAACTGCCAATCGGATAAGATTCATAGGTTTCCTCTTTCCCAGCTGAGGTTTTTTTTTTTTAAATCAGGAGCAAGCTGGTGAAATGAAGTCAATTAAGTACCATTCTCTAGACATCAGATGATCTCATGATCACATCATCCCCGTCAGAAGATAAAGTCTGCTTGCCTTGTTGTGGAAATGTAGATGTTCAAGCCTGACTGTGGCCGTGCCTCCCGTCCTTAAAGCTGCACTAACTGTTTTTAAGTTGAAATGCACACCCAGCAGACAGCGCGACAATTCATTTGTCCAATATTGCTGGCCTTTTAGCTCCGTGTTTTTGGTCTCCTCCAGCTCTTGAGGGAGATATAAACCTCTTGAGCTGCTAACAGCTCAACTATGTTCACAGGGCGCGACCCTCACTGTGTCTGTTTTGCCTGCTGCTGATGGAAATAATGCTGGATAGGGCAGAGAGACCGAACCAGAAACAGCAAAACTGCCACAAAACCAAAACAGTGAGCTGAAAGATGCTAAAAAGCGTTAGAGTAAAAGTACTGATCGTCTGTCAACATTTCCACGACAAAAGCTAAAGATCATGTCATACGGCTGATCTCCGGAGAGGCTCGGACATGAGGCGTGATTGTTTCTGCCTACTGCTGTTTTCAAGGGTTGAGATAAGCTTTTAAATTGTGAATCTTCTGCAGACACCAAAGTCTCTCTTCAGGGTGTCATTTTTGGGGCTCAGTGGGAAGCTGTTAAGATCAGCTGATAAGTCGTGTTTTGTTAGCTGATTTTTCAGTTACTGTTGCCTGATTTGTTTTTTCGGATGGAGGCTGCGTGCAGCGTGACTCATTTTATTTGCCTGCTGGGAGAGGCGTCGTCAGTCCGTGTTGCCACAAGTGATTGACCATAACAACAGCCCGTTTATCAGGGGATAAATACTGATTTGAAAAAGCCTCCATTTCTGACAAGTAGTGCAAAATTTTCTCATGGCGACAATGGCGAAGGTGCTCTCCACAAAACACATTCAGTGCTTTAGTTTCCTCATTCTTGTGCATGGATACGTTATCAAAGACGAGCCGCCGCCGCACTACAAGTCTGCTCTGACATGAGCCCGGTTCGAAGGGAAGGGTGAAAATAAAGGCACAGAGATTTGGGTTTCTCTTCCAGTCCTCTCCCTCCCTCCCTCCCTCCCTCCCCGCTGTCTCCAGCTGCAGCAGCAGCTCCGACGACTTTCGAGAAGGCTCCGTCGACTGCGATCACCGTCAACGCTCTCCACCGCGCAGGACCCCGACCGTCGGCCCCCGTGAGCATCAGCCTTGATGTGTCAATCCGATGGATGTCACCGTCCCAGCCCCCCCCCCCTCTCCTCGGGGACCTCGCGGCGCCCCGTCAGTACAAAAGCGGTGGGTAGGAACAAAAACCTCAAGCGGCGGCGGCAGCAAAAATCTCGCCTCCTCTCCTCCGTCTCTGATCCATTTATAGACCAGTGCGATCATACAGAGTCACATCAAACATTTGACACACACTACAGACTACACAAGCAGCGGATGGAAAGGTACTTTTTAAAAAAAAAAAAAAAAAAAAAAAAAAATCTTTTCAGACATCCTGTTCAGGGCTGGCAGGCTGCCTCGCGAGAAAACATCTGCACGGCCGTCAGCCCGCGGTGCAGTTGTGGTCTGCACGGTCGTGCGGGCCGGAGCGCTGCCGGAGACGCGAAACAAACGCTGAGGGGACGAGCAGAGTCGCGCGGGTACGTCTCTCCCTGATTACGTCTCTGTGTAAACACAGATTGCCCGGATCCACCTGGATCCTAAAACGCCATGAAACGTGTTTCTCGACGATTCTCGAAAGCGCATTTCACTGCAGATGTAATTAATTGGATCCATTTAACATCTGTTCACGCCGTCTGGCCGAGCGCAGAACAGAATCGGACCGGATTTGAATTTGAAAACAAACCGGAAGAGTAATGCTCCAGTAACGTGACTTCTTTGCGACCCCCAAATCAGCACAACAGTACCAACCATCTGGACCAGGCCCGGTTCTCGTGGCAACAGTGGTCGACCCTTCCTGATCAGGTCAGTGTATATAAAACATGCACTGGCTGTCTCCATTAGCAACCGACGCCCAATGGAATCGGGCCAGACGGGGAAGCCGCTGCGAACCAATCCGTCGCCACCAGGGATATGATGAGCGCTCCGAGGGTTCGGCCACCGGATCGGGCGGCGGGCCTCGACAACCACACACATCGAATACGACGACGATGACAACGACTCACTCGCACGCACACAGACACACACTCGCACGTATATCTGAGGTTTGAAAAAAAAAAAAAAAGAACAATCTTCAAAAAGCAAAAGTGTGTTTCACAAAAGGAGTTCCGTGTTGTCGACTTCCCGGCAGGGACAGCCACGACTACCACAAAGACACGAGAGAAAAAGCGCTGCTGCAGTGCATTCTGGGGATTTGAGTCAGTATTTACAGCCTGCGGAATGATTCGTTTGTTTTGACACACATTATGAGTTCTCAGTTCATTCCTGCAGCTATGTCCCATCCCGCATCTCCCACACTGCCATGTGTGGCTTTTTTGGACTCAGTACTCCCACTCGTCCGTCTTCATGTCCAGGTAGTTGAGAATGTTCTGGGCGAACTTCACCGCCTGCTTCCGCGCCACCTTGGTCATCTCGTCGCCCTGCGGGTCCACGGCGTCCAGCGCGAGCAGCTGCTTGGTCAGCAGCTCCTCCAGCATCATATAGCTCTTGTCGACCCGCTTGCCGTCGAAGCCCAGCACCTGGGCCTGGAGGTCTGAGAGGCTCCCCAGGACCAGCCAGACGGCCCGGTGCGACGGGTGCTCGCCGGGGCCGGGCTGGCGGCGGGCCAGGGCCTCGCGGAGGTCCAGGAAGGTGATGACGGCTTGAACCTCGACCACGGCGCGGCGGCGCGCCTCTCGGATGCACGGGTTCTTGGCCGTGTCCACCTGGTCCAGGTGCGTGAGGAGGCTCTGCAGCTCGGCTTTGGGTCTGAAGCTGAGATCGCCCACGGCGCAGTGTCGCAGGACGCCCTCCCGCAGGTGGGAGACGTGGGCTCGCACGGCCTCGATCTCCCGTATGGAGTTGTTCTGCGCCAAGTCATACCTGAAAAGGCGAAATAATAATAACGATAATAAAAAAATGCTTCAGTGTCATCATGTGCCATTCGGAAAGTGAATTAGTTTCCAACAAATGCTGGCAAGGTTGCATAATACAACTTGAAAAACTTCAAGTCCAAACAAGTAAAAACACAAAATGATAAAGACAGGATTAGCATATTAATCTCCAACTAATTAACTACTCCTAATACAGCCGATCCACTATGAGCTAACATCAGCTCTGAAACATTATGAAACACTGGCAAGTTGTGAACACAGAAAAACACCAGTGTGTCTGTCCGTCTCATCCTTTCTGCTTTTACCTTGTTGTGACATCACTTGTTAGGTTCATAGTTAACCTGTCCTCCGGCAGCCGTGCGACTGTGATCAGACAACAACTAACTTTTGGCTCCCAGCATTTTGATGGACCCTCCCCGAGATCAACTTGTTTCTATGGTTCAGACCAAAACTTTCATCCTGTCACTTTTTTATGACAGCACGGTCATAACCCCGAGTCATCGTAACTTCCTGATGTCTCACGTGTGCTGCACTTTGGCTGCAGTGAAAATGCTGTGACGCCAGCTGCGCTGAGCTGAGCGCGTCTGAAGGCTGCGCTGGGCGAAGCAGCGCCGACGCACCATCCAGAAAAATCCCAGCCGAGACGAGGAGGCGAGAGCGCCGCCGGAACGAAAGCCCCGGTCAAGTCGCGTGAGTGAGGATGTCACGTATATATGTATAGTCTTCTACATTTCATGCTGAACTCTATTTCTTCCCTCACAGTTGTAAGCCGACTCCAGCTCAAACAGTTGCTCGGCCGACAAAAGCGAAGTATTATTATCAAATTTAGAATTTGAAGATGTGGCCTTGGACGCTGGGAAATTCTGACATTCTACAAACCAAAAGTAGCCTGCAGATGAATCAGTCGTGTTAGTCTTTAGCTGCTGCGTCTTTTACGCCTACCTGCGCGTGTCTTCTCCCTCCCCCTCCAGGTCCAGGTGCTTCAGCAGCCCGTTTATCTCCTCCACGACCTGCTTCCTGTAATTTCTGATCGCCGCGTTCCCGGAAACATCCAGAGCGTCCAGCTCCACCTGCATCTCCGTCAGGATGCGCGACAGGTGGGCGCAGCTGTCCCTCCCGCTCAGGCCCATCAGCAGCGCCACCAGCTGGCTGCGGGCCACGCTCACCTTCACCATCACCTGGTTGATGCGGTGCACGGCCTCGTGGGTGTCCCCGGACAGCGGCAGGGAGAGGGTCTGCTGCTGCGTGCGCCCCTCGATCACGTCCTGCACCGCGCACAGGCGCGTCAGCGCCCGGTAGCGCGCCTTGCGGAGCGGCACCCTCCCCTCGGTCTTGACCTGGGTGAGCCGCAGCACCAGCTCCTGCAGCGCGTCCACCAGCTCGTCGTTTATCTCGGCCGCCCCGCCGGCGCGCTGTGGCGCCACCACGCGTTCGTCCACCAGCTGCCGCGCCTTGTTGCTCAGCTCCTCGATGGCCAGGCGGGACGGGTGAGTGGCGTTCTCCTCCAGGTAGCGCAGGAGACCCTCCACCTCCTGCGCCGCCCGCTTCCTCGCCCCCTGCAGCTCCGGCTTGCCCTCCGTGTCCACCTGGTCCACCTCCAGCAGCAGCCGGGTCAGCTCGCGCTCCAGCCGCTTGTAGTCGCGGTCGTTCTGCAGGCCGCTGAAGGTGCAGACCTGGGGCCCCAGAGACGCCACCTCCTTCTGGACCTCGTACAGCCGCATCATGGCGGGGTGCTGCGCACTGTACGGCTGCTGCTGCTGCTCCATTGGGTGTTGGTGCTGCTGCTGTGGGCCGCCATGGTCCATCCTTTTCCCTCCATCAAAGGGCTTCCCAAACAGGCTGGACAGAAAGAAGAACGAAAGGAAGTCAGCACAATGAGCAATGATCCAGAGCAGGGGGAAACAAACTAACATCGCTGTCTGCTGGCTGGATCGCTTTCTTCTCATATTTTCACAGCCCGCACTGGTTGAACAGGACCTCCAGCGAATGTCTGGATCCCCGTCAAAGCTGCTGACAATCTCAGTGATATCAGCCAAACATTCAAATCTCCACCAAGTCCAGAGGAATTTACAGCAGCGTGTTGGAGGTAAACGCTCTGAGCCCTGCGCTCACATGCTACTTCACGATGTGGCGTTTCTGAGCCGGGGTCAGGTGGAGACGTGACGCCACGTTATCGCAAATCTTTCTCCACATCCGTCTTGGGCAAGCACACAAGATGGGAACATATGACTTTCTCACATAGCCACAACAGCAGTAATGTTGCATTGGAGAAAAAAAAAAGAAGTCATTAAAATCAGGGACAAAAAAAGAGCCAAGGATAAAGCCTTGAATCTGCAGTTTGCAGGCAATTCTGTCCCTGCTCAACATGTCACAAATCCAGCCTGGGGGCTAAAGAGTCATTAAACAAGAAAATAATCCATCTTACGTCTGAGCAAACCCGATGCTCTGCTGCCGTGCCTTCACTTTCCAACTGGCTGCTGGTCTCCAGCACTGTTACCACATGTGGCGAGAGGAAAGGAAAAAAAAAAAAAAAAGCCTAATCTGTCTGAAAACTGAATCTGCCGTGTGCGACTTGTTGTGGGCTCAGTCTGCAACGAGGAGGTTTGCTCCTGATTCCTTTTCTTTTGACGAAAAATGAAAATAAATAAATAAATAAATAAATAAATCAGACGAACGTGTCAGTCCTGTGACACCTTTATCTAAATTATGCTCCCCCAATATTTGCTGGTGTTTCTGAACTGATATATTATCTGCAGCCACTTTATTAGGTACAGTTGTGCAACCTATTGCAATCATATACTTACAGTATATATATATATATATTCTTAGAGCTGTTATATGTATATGCATATATATATATAACAGCTCTAAAAATTTAGACTTTAGGAAGTTTATAATGTTTGTTGGAAATGTGTGAGTTATACATTGAATTGTATGCTTATGACTGAGGTCGTAGTTTAAAAGGTGGTGTTGAACATTATATTGAAAAAGGTTTCTATCTTTTTATTCTACATCTCTGAACACAGTGCAGTCCAGTGTGGCCTCAGTGCAGTGATCTGCAATAAGCTGATATCACCCGGTGATAACAGGCCAGTCGATCAATCATCTCAGCAACTAACAGAGACACAAGATCAGAAAATTCTGTCAGACCCATGAACCGCTTCTGGAGCACGGAGAGAGACGTCACATGTGAATTCAGATCGAACGTTCAGCGGACCTGCTTGGTGAGGTATTTAGGCACGTTTCTTCTTCCGTAACTCCTCTGCCTCATTATCTGTTTGAGAAATGGCAGTGGGAGGGTGCTGCTGCGGGGACGTGAGGATCGCCGAACTGACACCAGAATCCACGCACGAGAATTGCACACACCCCGAGCCATGGTAAATATAAGTTCCCCCGCACATGTCCCCATCCAATCCCATTACAGTCATGACAGCAGATAAACGTCTGGCACTGAGGGGAGTGTTTTAATGCTAATGTTTACAGGACATACAGCATTAACCTCTCCACACCCCAGGAAAACTGGATACAGGTCTTTTTTTAAATCTCTTTTTTAAACCATGGTAGAATCTGCCCTTACTTCTTATCAGACACAGCTTAAGGTCAGTCAAATGATGACTCAGATAAAGATGAAGACAGCTGCCCACATAACATATCCACACAGAATTCTCTCCTCATAATCGCGCAAAAAAATGAACAAGGTTAACCTACATTTCGTCTCGACAAGAAGAAACGCCCACGTGACAACCACTGGGAGGACTGCTGTGCGTTTCTATCAGGCTCTTTGGCTGACGCGACGGTGAGAGCGCTCTAATCCACATGAAAAAAAAAAAGAAAGATGCTGCCTGTCGATGAAGCTTTAAATACTGAAGGGAAAAGAAATGCGGAGCCTGACCAACCCCCAGAGATACGAAGCAGTTCTGTGCATCTTGCAGCCTCGCGTGGTGCATCACACAGGTGCCCGGAGCAGTGGAAATGGGTTCCCATCTCAACCCCACTTTGGAAAACGCCGACAGATACATGTTACCTCTTAGTCAGGTTAACAAGGGGGTTCCCTCGTTTTTGAGCCAGTTCCAGCTTCTCCAGTGTGGAAGTTTGATGCTTTTTTTTCCTGTTTTACGTCATTTTTAAATTACATCCGTTTGTGTTTTGAAACGCTGGTCAGATGAAAGAAGACGTCTTTGTGGGCTCTGGGACCTTGTGAATTCAGAACATTTAATAAACCCAATAATTAACTAATGAATTAAGAAACTAATCTGCATTACTCGTTAAGTGATGGACACTAAATTCATTATGCTTATTAAGCCTAGTATCACAGAGAAGGGAAATGTCAGCAGGACACCAATCATGTCTGTCTTTATAATTTCCTTCACAAATTTAATGTTAATAACAGTTAATTCACACTGGGGCTCTGGCCTTGGGGCCCCGTGACTCCTTGGGCCCCTGTCCCTGTCCCATGATGACCAAAGCAAATCTGAAAATGACCTCCAGCAGAAGGTCTATGGATTCAAAAAATGGAGAAAAAGAAAAGCGAGGGTAGGAAAACTCTTAATGGGGTCATTTCATCATTTCCACAAAATGCCCAGCCTCCATCAAACTGAACTTCCTGTACCTAGAGGGCAAAGGGTAAAACAGGATTACGATATGTGGGGGCTGCATCGTGAGACAGGCCGAGGTGCCTGCGAGCACGATGTGATTGTTGCACAAATGGATGCTGTGGCCCACGGTATGATGTTTCTGTTATCCACAGCATCAATAACACTTATCACAATAGACGGGATTATGTATCAGCATTCCCCCAAAGTACTTTTATGTAAGAGGGCGAGGGGCTGGGCCCTTCCACAGCGGTGGATGAGCATGTGCCGGGGCCAGAACTCACAAATCTGAGTATTTATTAGGATAATCTCAGGAAAATCCACTCCAGCCTGGCCAACACTTCAGCCCTCAGTTTGATCCGAGGACTGATAAGAATAGGTTTGGTAGTAGGAATCATCCTCCCCCTCCCACGAGCCACACAGCACGAACTGAGTCGGAGGTACCGTGCATCTCACCGAACACCCCCTGCTTAAATCCTCCCCAGACCGACCCCCCCCCCCCCTTCCGCGCTCTACCCCACCCCCAGCTCCAGGTCTGCCTGCACCGGTCCTGCACAGTTTTTGCGCATTATGTCTCGCACACATACGGAAAATCCTGCCCCGACTGTGCAGCACCACCACAGACATCTCACATCACACCTCGAAGCATCTCCACGAGCCGTCAGCTGCATCCACACACACACACACACACACACACACACACACACACACACACACACACACACACACACACACACACACACACACACACACGTCTTTACGCGTAACATCGTACAGCCGTCTCTCACCTCTTCAAAACTCCGAACACATTCGCGCACATTTTTACGGACGTCTGTTTCCATCAGCCACAGCAGGGCGGTTTGTGGAGGACGGTGGCATCCAAGTGGATAATCCCAAAATTCAGAAGACCTCAACCGAAGGTGGGGATGCTGCTACGGTCACAGCTTCAGCACCACCCGCCCGCCCGCCTGACTCACTCACTCACTGACTGACTGCGGTCGCTAGCTCGGTCGCTCGGGCTAGTGTCGCCCCTCCCACAGACGATCTGGTGGACTCCCTCCGCCGGTTCTTCGCCTTAAAACAACTCAGTCTACACATTCATACATTACTGATGAAAACGGCTGATATAAACGGACGTAAAGGGCCAAAAAGAGCCCCAGTTTCCACACGTACAATGCTCCGTGAATGCCATTGTCTTGTTTCAAGCTAGGCTACGGATGATCACCTGACTCTGCCCCACCTTGGCCGAATAACTTCAGTTTTTTTAGGAAGGGGGGGGTCTTAATACATCAGCATCACTTAGACACTCTAATAATTTAGCGCTTACCTGCATAGCCAGCGTACAGCCATCTGAACTGTTGCGGAAAAGAGCCCACCTCCTCTGTTTAAAGCTAAACATTAGCCTACCTAGCTACCTTTTAGTAGTACTTACTTTCCAGCTCGGGATTGTGAACTAACACGGAGTTTCTCTTCGCTTAGTAAACCGGAACTAAAGCTGTTTGTCGGCGTTTGCTTCACTCGACGCGCAAAAGGGATGATTTTATATTTAGTTGACCTACAACTGCGTCATGTCGACGTAGAAAGAAACACGGAAACATTTTATCTTGTGGGTGATAGACCTAACTGCTTTTTAACAAACTGTAAGTTTTGGTTGTCCAAGATTGAGTGCGCTCAATTTTTCTACCGCCGTACCGTTTATCACGTGCAACGAGGGCGGGGACACCAACGGTCAGGCAACCGTGACATAGTTTTGAGATACTTACTTGAGTATTTCTTATGTTTTTCTATATTTCTGAAGGAAATGGGCAAATATTGATCAAAATAGAATAAACATGAGTAATAGTGATTAGCTTTCTCAGTATGAAAAGATTCACATTTATAGGAAATAAATATAATTTTGAGGTTTAAAAAAGTAATATAGTACAATATGAACAAAGTATATATAACAAATTTAAAATATGTTTAATTAATAAAATACGATGCCTTTTCAGCCCTACATCTGCTTATTGAGTGACATATGCCCTAGAATTGTATTGTTGAATATTTCAGTCCTCTGGCATAAATGTTCCCGCTCGACCGGCTAAAGCCGGGGTAGTGCTGGTGAAGCTTTCGAACGCACCGAATATCTGCCGCTGAATCCACGTGACAGGACGCCCGGTTGTTTCTGTACCTTCAGAGGAAGGACATGACGGAAGCGTGTGGGCCGACATTACCAGCGGATTGAGCTGCATGAAGTCAATAACGCCGTTTAAGACGCGGGTTGGTTTCTGTTAACTAGAATGGCTTCCCGAAAAACAGCAGCAGCAGCAGCAGCATCGGCGGCGGGGAGCTGTTTGGCATGGAGGAGCTTCTGTCCTCTGCCCCCACACTGTTTATCAGCAGTCGGGGGTTCGGTTCTGCTGCTCCAAACAGGCGACCCAGCAGGACAGAGCCCCAAAGGTTTGTGCACCACTCACATTATGTTAAAACCTCTTTACATATTATCTATATGTTTGCATTTATGTACATACAAAGTCGCACACATTACGCTGCTACAAGAGATCTGTGTGCACTGACAAATTATAACGCATGTAGTGGGCTAGGTGCAGAAGTAGAGCATGTTCTCAAGTCTGGTTCAGTAGCTTCCTCATATAAAAGTGCTTCATTGCAAGCTAGTCTGTGATTCTCTTTTATAAATTAGTTACAGGGGGTTTATCAGGTGCACTTTTCGTTTTCCGCAATCTTCATGGTGTTTTAGATTTAGCTTTAATATAAGTCAAAGTGAAAGTCAGCTTTAATGTTAGTTATGCTACACATAAAGGACATACAACATCATCATCTGTCATTGAAATAACGGTCCTCTCGGACCCACAGTGCAGTAAAAATATAAAAGTATAAAATATAATATAATATCAAACTTTTTTTTTTTACAAAAAGACAATAAAATATATGTGCATAAAATATGCACAATAATCTACTCTCAACAAACCCCTAATATCGAATTCAGTGAACTAAAATAATATAAGCGTAAATGTGCTTTCACCACTTGTAACTTCTGCAATGTACATCTGCTTCCTCAATATATTGATGCTGTAATCAAGTAAGCTGTATATTTTCCCTCACATTCTTAACACCTAAGTTGTAAGCTAAGAACAGTGACCATTTCTATGTATTTCAATTATGTTTATTATTTTATATTATGAGATCTTTGCATCTAAATCAACCAGTGTTTAAACAGTGGTATCTACCTTTTTTCTGGGCTCTGAATTCTGGAATGAGTCCGGTACCTCGCAGTTCTTCTCATCGTGCAGTCTGGTCAGAACTGATAAGAGGTCTCCTGCAGGTCAGCTGCTTTATAAACCCACGTGACGTCCAACCTCTACTGTTTGCTCATGTCTCCAAACAGAACTTTTTATTTACTGACACAGAGTTTTACACTGTGGCACCCTGGCTTCAGGCATAAACTCCTAATCTCAAACCTGAACTTAACACTGCATTGTATATAAAGGGAGAAAAAGAAACATTAATATTTAAAGAAAGTATGCCAAGTAAAACAAACTGAGGAATCCGAAGGTGAGCAATGTTGTAGTAAAAGGTTTTCAAATAAGGATTTAAAACTACATCTGAGTACACTAAAAAGATCATGAAGTTAAAAAGTAAAATAAAACTTTTCCTTCGACCTCAAGTTAGTTAGTAAAATCAATTCTAATTTAATTATTTCACTCTTCTATATCTCCCACTATCATATTTTAATTTGTTTGTTTATTTCAAATAATCATTAGATTAGGGGATGATGAAAATATACTGTTCCTTCATTTTTGCTACTGAATTCTTCTTTGAGATCCTGCCAACACAAAACTGAAGGTATTGTACACATCTCACCCTAATACTCCCGAGTAATGAGAAGTCTCACTGCATTTTCTTCCTGTTCTGTTTCATACATAGAGATCTGTCCTGAGACCAGCACCCAACTCCACACACGACTGGATCGGTCCGCCAAACCCTCTGTCAAACCTGCGTCCAATCGTTTATCACATCCCCGAGAACGAGTCTGAGCTGGAGACACGGCTGAGACACCTCAGGCAGGAGACGGAGGACTGGAACCACGACTTCTGGGCCAAACAGAACATCACCTTCAACAAGGTTCAAATGTTCAAACCCTGCATCTGAACTTAAACCTCCGACCTCGCAGTGGGTGGTTGAGCTCCCCCTCATGAATTTATATCACATGATCATCATTATCATTATATAATAATATATAATTCTTATGATCGTATTACAATTGTATTAAGCCCCTACTGACAGTGTTAAGTTCTTATTTTCACCAGCAGAGGGCAGCATCACACAACGAGACTCTGCTTGTTGTTCAATCCCAGTGGGGATAATAATTTCCCTAAAATCATTCGTCTGATAGTGAATTAAATAAATTTGACAGATTTCAACGCAGCAGATAAATTTAAATTTAATACATTTGAACTTTGTGCTACATTTTAAAGGATTTGGGTTGATGTCTGCAACACAAAATTGATGTAATGAGAAAAATAGTTATATTGAGCCTGATGTATTTTCAATCAAACATGTTTGGCCTACGCTTCTTGAACACCAACACAGGAAATGATTTGTTGGCCTTGCTGTTTCCATTATGTTGATTTTCTGTGAAGCCATTTTAATACTGGTCTGATTTTAAAACAGCTAAACTCCAGTTTTTACATTAATATAGGCTCTCTGGATACTTTCAGTGCTGTAGAGTCAGTCTGCTTATTGTTGATTGTGTATTCTGTTGGCTTTCTGTTTAAGATATCATATTTTGATGCTCCCTGCAGGATAAAGAGACTTTTATCACCTCGCAGCTGAAGGCAAAGGGCTTGACTGTGCGCGATGAGCAAGGTGAGGACGTGCTGACTGTTCTACATATCGTCACCCTCTTAAAAGAATTGCCTAAGTCATTTAATTCTCTCATGTTCCATGTTTGACTGACCTTGTTGTTTGTATGTCAATAGGCATCAGTTGTTATAACTGTTTTGATTAAAATTATTAGTAAATATCATATATTCAACAAATGGTTCAGTTTTTTTGTGTTTCCTGAAAAATCTGAAAAAATGACTTAGGCGATTATTTTAAGAAGGCGTTGATATTTTATTTCATACTGTCTGCAGGATGAACACCAAACACTCTCCTGCTTTGCTTTTGGGCAACATGAAGAAAAGAGGATTGCTTTCTTGAATAGAATAAAACTCGTGCATAATGAGGTCCTGCCACGTGAATTTCTTAAGAATCTACGAGTCAGTTTTGTCTGTCAGACCGTGTGAGAAATGAAGCCTTAGAATTATTCACAACCACATTAAACAGGAATGTGTGTGTGTGTTTTTTTTTTAACATGACACCTGGTGTTTTAAAAGGAATCTTTTTCTAATGAGAGCATAATTATCGTCTCCTGTGTCTTCTCTCTCCCCCTCAGGACACCGTCGGTCCCTGAACAGTGAAGAAATGGCCGTGTTTTACAAAAGCTTCCTGGACAAAAACAGAATACGTCATGCAGATTACAACAAGTCAGTTGCTTTGGCAGCCGAGTGTCTCTCATGGTGCTGTGGGAGCTTTGGGCTTTACACTGATGCTGTTATACCCTGACCCAACTTGTGTGTGAAGAAACTTCAAACATCGCAGGCGCTGAGAGGCTCCTTGTGAATTAGCATTTCAAAGTATTGTTTGACTTGTTTGTAGGTTAGGGAGTCCTGCAGAAAGAAAGAGAAGAGTAAATCAAAGAAATAACAGCATTTCCCCCTTTTTCTTCCACCAGCTATTATTGCTTTCTTGGCGCAGCCTGTTTAAATGCTTTATAAATCTAGAAGAGGCCATTACATGATCCAACAAAATACCCAAACATTGTGCATTATGTTCTACAGTCAGTTCATACATCTTAAAAGTGATCCAGCCTCCTGAGTTATTATTTGAGTTGACATGCCTCATTTCAATTGTTGCTATTCTTTATTTTTGTGTCAGTTGAGTTTTTCCATTCATGTTTTAGGTGTTTTAAACTAGACTGGAGACACTGAGCCTAACTTATTTTGGAAATCTGTAACTGTTTCCAGTATTGAATGCCAGACATCACATGTTGTTGTATTACGGTGTAGTGTCCTGGATTTAAGTTTAATACCAGCTTTTTCTAACTCTCTTTATTGTCCTCCTTTTCCTATCCAGGGAATGGTACCGACGAAACTTCACCATCACCTTACTCATGGCCCGAGTCGCCCTAAACAACATGTGGAAGACTGTTACTGTAAGACACAACAGCAAGAAAAACATCACTCCTACCACCTGATAATAAATAAACCATTCATTTTCTATCCCATCCAGTTTGTTATTCCTTTATATCCTAATCACCAGGAATTCGGGAAGCCACTGCTTGTATCTGACTCGGTATCATTTTGTTCTGTTATTTCTGATGTGTAATCAATTCCATAAAATCCCCTCAGGTCCATAAATATGTTTTCACTGCTCACCTGGCGACAGACAGGCAGACGAAAAACCGAGCTCTTGAGTTGATTTATTAATTCTCTGCAGCTTTCTTGTAATTGCTCTGGAAAATACTCTTAATCTTCAGTGGGGCGTTCACCAGAGACATCAGTTGAATGAATGGATCTGTTCAGTCTGCTCACACCTGCGTGCACTTTAACTATGAAAACCAGTGATGGCTCAGACAAGAGATTTTGTGCATTTTTATGGCTGAGTCGTGACAGCACCTGGAAGTGCCTGAACCTGCCAGATCAAGAGAGTGAAACAAAGATGTAAATAAATACAGTCAGTCTACAGAAGAAATGAAAAAATAAATAAAACTAGTTGATGGTTTGCTTTGTTGAGCACAAATTTACTGCATGTGGAAACATGATAATCTGAAACAGAATGTTTAAATTCATTTCGTTATATGACTAGGTGTAATAATTCAGTTCTCATAAATATTTAACATTCATTGTATTGTTCTTTTCATCTGTGCTCTTTTAAGTTTTGCATGCATATCATTAGACAGTGAAATGTATGCATAAATGATGTGGGTATACCATAATAAAGTCTGCAGCAGTTTAAAAATGGTTGGTTGAGATGTCCTGCAGCCCCTTTCCAGAACATCATCAAAATATCCTCAGAACGAAAGAGCAAAAAAGACAGAGGGTGCTGGCAACCTGTGAGATGTTCTTATTAGTGGTTAATAACTGATCTATAACTATGTAAAAGGGAAGGCTAGATAAGGAATTTACAAAGGGTTTATGAGGTGTAATTTGGTGGCTTTATTAATAAATAATAAAACAATTTACATCTCATAAACCCTTTGTAAACACCTTATCAGAGAGAGTGTCCTTAATAAATTGGTGACTTAGTGTAGCGTCATTATTACAGATCGCATTGCAAGTGCTTGTGTTTGGGGTTCAAGGTTTGCGTTAAATAAATAGATAAATAAATCTGGCCGCTCGACTCGCGCCACAGCTTCCCCTTTAATCCGAGCAGGGGTGACATCATTACCGAGGAAGAGCCGGGGAGGAGGGTGGGGGCGCCGGGTAACGCCATTTTCACGCACCGCGCAGTCAGTCAGCCAGCCAGTCAGTCGGTCTGTCAGTCTCTCTGTCAGGCGGCGCACCAGCAGGCTGTCATCTTCATGGGCGACCAGTCAGCTGCTTCTCCAGCCCCGTGAAGCCGCCGTGGGGTCCATCTCGGGGTTCGTCTCGCGGAGCTCTTTTCCTGCCATGGAGCCGCGGGGACGCGGGCTTCTCTCGACTGGCTCAGACTAAAGCCCGTGTTTGACAGATAGGTGGCTAGCTATGTAGCTAGCTGGTCATTCGTAACGGCGGTTGATGCGGTGAAGCCCGTTCGGAGGAAACATAGCCTATCCGCAGACGGTGTGGAACATCTCGTTTGTAACTCGCGTGTATACATAGGTTTCAGTACTCATCGCCACAGACCTCTGTTCGAAAGAAGGTGTGATTTAAACAAGAGGAGAAGCAGCGTTACGGTCCAGCTACATTGGCAACGGATGTCCCAGAGAACGGTAAGAACGGCTCCGTGTATTTCTTGGAACGCGCTCGTGAGTTAATTGCCTCACTTTAGGAAATTTTCATGTCGCGTAAAGCGTGTCCTTAAGTGTCATCTTGTCAAACCGCAAGCATTTGATCTGTCGTGCAACGTAGGCACCCTTGTTGTGGAAATGACCCCCTCCGTCGCCACCACCACCTCTCCTACGTGATTGGTGTTTACGTTAATTGCAGGAATTAGACGCCACGGGCGCATAAACTGTCACTGGGAGTGCTAGCAAAGGGTTAGCCCCGTGCTCGGGCTGTGTGACGGGAAAGTGTCGGCCAACTGGTTCTTCAGGTTAATCCGTTTGTGAAGGAGATGGCAGCAGGAGCTCCGGCTGAGAACATGCCTGTCCCTGCGCTGAAGTGGTGATGTTGAATTTGTCATGTGATGGTTCCACAGCCCCGTCGGGACGCTCTTTCATTGATATTCACGGCGGGGAGAAGGGCTGTGAAAGCTGCCTGTGTTGAGGGAGACGGTTTGGGACAGTGGATCTTCTCAGTGTGGGTCTCACAGCTGGGTAACCCGGAAAAAAACCCGCTGAGAGTTGTTTATGGATATTTGTGCGATTTAGGACAAAATGCAAACACGCAATCAGTTTGAGTCATCCCTCTGAATCTCAGGAGTACACACATGTGTTGCTGAGAGCTTTGTTTGCCCTGGCCTGCAGTATTTAATGTTTAATCCATCCAAAGAAGTGCTCATGACAACCTGCAGCCCCCCCCCCCCCCAGGCTAACACCCCTCTGCTCCCCCAGGGACATGGACTTGTTGTTGCTTCAGAGATCCCAAAGGTCTTGTGTGTCAACCTTTATCCAGTTCTTAGTTCTGGTGGGAAATGGTATTTGTGTTTCGTGGCACGTCATCACGCTGCAGTTCGGGTTGAGGAGCGTCTGACCTGATGCAACTAACACCTGTTTCTGCCGTTGATCTGCTTAATGCCTTTTTGATCAGTTGTTTGTCCTGCTCATTCCGGTTTTTGTGTTTTGCCCGTCCAACGGTACAAAACACAAAATCGTCCGGCGTTCAGTCAAATAAGATCGGTTGATATATTAGCGTTTGCATGAGGAGAGACCACGGGCCAAACCCGCTGCATCCTGATATCATAAATATGAAAATCCCAAACTGTAAAATACACTCAGTTGACAGCTGTTGTGACTATCAAGTAAACATGGAAGCCATTTATCCAGCAAGTAGGATGAATGTTTGCTGGTTTCAGCTTCTGCTTCTGTAAAGCTGAGCAGCTTTGGGTTGTGGATGGCCGATGGGACCAAACCAGCACATTTAACTGATGTTTTTCTCTCTCTGTTTTCTGACGTCTCACAGACAAAAGAATTTATCAGGAAATGAGGATGAAAGTAGTCATTAGTTACAACACTTGCATCGTTTCATTGCCTCGTGCTGATACACACGGATGTCGCTAACAGGCCGGCCGACCCGCTCGCATCTTGGAGAGCGGGCTGAGCATTAGCACCCCCGCTCAGTGTGCAGTTCAAGCAGCACTGTAACCTCCATGAAGACAGGAATTTCTAATGAACTGGCGTGAGTGTAAATTCTTACAGGATTAGTAATGTGAATATATGCATGACTCAGACACAAGAGCTTTATGCTGTATTTATGGCCACGGACGGTAGATTCATCTTATCACCCAATATTTAATATGCCAGATATCACAGCATATTATTCATACACCATAATTAGTACACACAAAGTAACGATCCTGAATAAGACAAAATAAGGCTGGTAGGTGTCATTGGAATTAACTCTTCACATGGCAGTTTAATATGCCAGTCAGACAACCAGTTCTTTCTTATTGGGCTCTAACACTAATCTGGAGAGTGTGAGATCAGTGCATCACTGACAGGAGCTGTCTGGTGGAGAAGCACAGAAATGCTGAGGAGGGACTCGGGCAGTCTGCCGTCTTAAAGTTTGTTAAACCAGCTATTAGTATTAGTGCAGACTTAATGCTGCTGTCTCTGTAGATCCCAGCACCTTCAACAACTTCGGTGACGCAAAGGATAAATTTAATCTGTTGCCCCGAGGCTCGCACATGGAAAAAAAAAAAAAAAAAAAAAAAGAATAAATAAATAAAGCGCTTGTTGTCATGTGAGATCTTACCAGAAATGAGCCGGCGACACATTTAGATGAGGTGACACACAGAGAATGGATTTGTACAATGGCGGGCCCCTGTGCTGTGCTGTGTTGTGTTGGAATGAGGGGGTTTTCACTGTTGTGTGGCCCTCAGGTCCTGCTGTCCAACCAGCCTCAGAGGACCCAGTCTGCTCAACACTTCCTGTGTTTCAGCCAGGCAGCGTTTTGTCTCGTGACTGCCCGATTTGTTGCAGTAGTTGTGTAACAGCACAGCAGATAGTCTTAAAAAACACAATAGATGGCTAAAATACATTTTTTTATGTTAACAATGGAGCACAAGACTTCTCAAGGCGAGCAGCCCACAGTTCCCCTTATCTGTACGGGGCCTTGTAGCGTCTTTCAGCTCATTGTTTTTGTTCCTCCAGACCTGCAGCGGGCAGATGTTGTCAGCGAATAAGCTCCACTTTAAATCCATAAATCCACTTTACACGACCTGCACACAGAACCAAACAGCAGGCTAGGAAAAGTTAGAGAGCAGCTGGTGAGTGCAGTGAGCTTTTACCAGAGAAAAAGCCAAAACGCAGAAACTACTGGACCAACAAGCCACAGTGATAATAAGTCAGTGTTAAACTCAGATTATTTCCCAGGGACCACAAAAGTCAATTCTTGCAGGAATATTTGTTTGTTATGTATTAATTTCACACCTTTATTTGACAGGAAGAGTGCTCAGTGATCACCCGAAAAGAAAGAATTGTAAATGAGCTCCACCACTGCCAGTGTGAAGGGTGTAGTGTGTTAGATTTTCCAGCTGATTTATTCTCGTGTCTGTGTCTTGCGCTGATCAGCTTCCTGCGCTGCTCGTTCCAAACAAACCGGTTCTGACTGCGAGGTGAAGTCCTGTGGTTTTGTTCCTCTTTGTTTCCAGCCCTGTCAGACACATCGGCCGGTGCTGTTAGCTGCCCCGCTGGACAAACTGGCACCTCCCCTTTCGACGGGCCGAGCAACTGTTGCGTCGGTTGAGCCGTGCGTGGCGAGCGTGCGCGCGCCTGAGATCGCGTTGTAGATGACTTCAGATCAGTGGATCATCCAGGAAATGGAACCTGCAGGACTGACCCTGGCTGTAGGTGTGATTTTGGCTCCGGGGCTCTCGCTGTGTAACAACCATCATCGCGCACGTTGCTGACTAAGGTTGTTCTTTGCGACTCCATCCTCACGCATAAAGCCCAGAGCCAGCGCTCGCTGTTCCTCATTTTCATTGGTCCCCATCACAACCTACCCCCTCATCCATACCCTACCCGCCACCTCATTTGTCTTCCGCTGCAGCATCCCCCCACCCCAGGGCGCCCAGCTTCAAGCCAGCTATTTACATTTCAAAAGTTAACATCAAAAAATAGTTTTCCTCGCCTTTCCCCTGCGGCGTTTTGTGCTCTGAGACTCGTCTGATGCCAAAAAAAAAAAAAAAAAAGTTGGATCAGAGCAGGAAGAAAGGCTGTGCTGTCACTTTCACTTCTGTGTTACACTGCCTGCAGTGGTAGTTGCGGTCTGTCTCGTCCTTTGCTGCATGGGGTGTTTCCTCTGGTTGAAAATGGACCTTGCTGCGTGTTGCTGGGGTACTCAGGACTGGGTTCACTGCTTGGCTCTTTGAACGATCCATTTTGGAGAGGTGCTGCAGTGTAAGAAAGGCTTATTTTTCACATGTGAAGGATGTGTGTGTGTGTGTGTGTGTGTGTGTGTGTGTCAGTGTGTCTGCCTGTCACCAGTTCCACTCGGTTGTCTTCATTCATGGACATCCATAAGAAAGCCACTGCGTTCATTAAGATGTCATCTGGACCGCGCTCCACGGCTGCGTGCGCTTCCCGCTCCGCCGTCAGCTGATAGGCTGCAGGTCGGTTGCTGAGTCACATGGAGCGATCGGGGGCTGTAGCCCTTCCTCCGCCTGCCTCGTCCGCTCAAGGCGTTCTCCGCCTTATTGGTTCTTTCTTTCTTTTTTTTTTTCTTCCACATTTGAACTGAAATGTGAAATCTGAGGCACAGAGGACAAGTCTGCCGACCTCACCCGGCACCCAGAGCTGCTTTCGCAGCTAGGTCGGCACGGCGGCGTCGGGGATAAGGCTAACGTCTGGCCCAGCACACGCCGGAGTTTCACTTCTGTGTTCCTCACAGAGACGTGCAGTAAAAGCATAACTTCAGTCAGTGCTTCTGTAATTACTCAGCTGAGAGAGAGAGAGAGTGTTTGCAGTTGGAGTTTGGTGTGCTTGCAGAGATTTATTAGGCAGCTCGCTACAAGTGCTGCCCAAGCGCTCAGTCATAATCCTCTTAAGTGTGTGTGTGTGTGTGTGTGTGTGTGTAATGCATACAAAGCAAAGAAAGTCGGGATGGTGTGGAAAGGAGTGCGTGAGGATCGCGTTGACGGAAAGTGTCAAAAAACTAATTCTGTTTTGCTAACGTGCCCACGATCAGCTGCTTCATCTCCTGCACCTGATCATGCACTCCCTTAATCACCCAGATCTGATTATGTGCCATGACTGCATTATGGCAGCACTAAGAAGCTGATGATTATGGGCGATACTGTAATCATGAATATGAATGTGCAGGGCTGGTACAAGTAAAGGATTAAGACTAAGGACTAAAACTGTCCAGAGACGGGGAAAGTGAATAATTGTAGACTTGAACTCACGTTAAAGACGAAGCTTCAGCTCGTGATTATTTGCATCATTCATTATTTTGACTGAAACCTGCCTGGTTTAACGCCTGCTGTCGGTTTGCACTTCACGACTAATCCAAATTCCCCGTTTCCTTAAAGCGCCTCAAGTGACGAGTCGTCAGTTTCAGAAGGCCTCCAGCAGCTGCGTCTGACCCTGCGCTCATCCAGCCCTTTCTGCCGGCGCTCAGTTCAGTCGGCGCCTCCCTCAAAGGAACTTCCTGTTTTACAGCCAGTCGTTTTAATCCTGCCAACCCAAACCACCTGAACCAGGAAGCGTCCCGTCACAAACGCACGGGCGAAGCTTAAGCCACTGTTGTCGGCTGAGAGTGAACCGTAAAGGGAGATGAACCTGGTCGAATGGAGGAAATCTCAGATCGCAGCTTTGAATGAAACATCTGAAGGTTACTTGTTGGCCCGTTCACGATTTCTCCACACTGATGAGTATGTCACACGTGAGCCCCAATATGTCGCCCCCTGACAGGACTTCCCCTCTTCTCCTGGGTGGTCCCGTATCTGACCTTTTTATGGCTTTTACAGAACCAAACGTTGACCCCGATTAACCCTTTGTTGCATAAAAGGAGTAAACGACCATAAAAGTCATAAGATGAGTGGATGCCGGTGCCATAATGAGTTCACAGTCTGGACAACAAGCTGCTCTTAGTTTCCTCGTCTAAATTTAGAAAATGCTCTCCTCCCCTGGCTTTATTACACTTTTCTGAGGACATCCAAGTCAGAATAATTTTAGCCGGCCTTTTCACTGTGAATATTTTTAGTTTGAATTGTCTGATCTCCAGTGGCATATGATATAACTTTAGCCAGTGTAAAATGGATTAACGCCTTGTTACAACATCAAATTCTTCTCTTTCCCTGCTGCAAAATCTGCAGGATGCGTGAGGACATGTCCACCATGGTGTGCGTGAAGGAGGAGGAGGACCCCGGGGAGAAGCTGTCCCAGGATGAGATCATCTCCCGGACCAAGCAGGTGATCCAGGGGCTGGAGGCCCTGAAGCAGGAGCACCACTCCATCCTGGAGGGGCTGCTGGGCACGCTGCGCTGCCTGAAGCAGGACGAGGAGGGCGTCCTGGTGGAGGAGAAGTCCCACATGATCCGCAAGTCCCTGGAGATGCTGGAACTCGGGCTGAGCGAGGCACAGGTACGCGCCTCCGGTTATCAGTGAATCGTTGTCAAGCCGAGTATCAGGCTTCCGCTGCAGTTCTTATATCCATCTAAACCAAGCGCCTGCGGACAATACAGCCTGACTCTCCCTCCATACATTTTTGATGATCCATATTTTGTCTAGTTTTCAACAAAACAAAGTGAATTATTATTGAATATTATTGAATAAATGATGAACACACATTTAAAAACAGGCAAAAAAATGTGCAGGAGGTTGTTGGCTTTCCAGGTTCACCCTTTAAAAAGCCCAGCATACACACACTGGTGTACCATCTCCACATGTACAAAGATAAGGTAAACGACCACCGGTTTTTGTTGCTGGGGCTTTTTTTTTGGCATGGCACACTGATTTATCACCCACTCCTAGCTCATATTCATACCAGACATGAAACGTCACCATGCTGACTAATATCTGGCTCCAGTAGAGGAGTTACAGAGGAATGTCAGAGGTGTAATAGCATCAAATTGTGAAGAAAAAAAAACCTCCACATCCGAACTTCATGCATTCAAACCTCTCTTCGGGTTTGACCTGAAGCACAAGGAGTCAGAAGTACAGCATGACATTTGAGAGGCTGGAATCAGAGGGAGGTGCCATCGTTACCTTATTAGTTTTAACTGAGAAAAAGCTTCTTCTGTCAGCCCGCTCCACGTTTCAGCACTCCAGTCAGTTCCTGTCCTACAGGTGGGTGTTGGTCGAAACAGAAGCATTTTGCAGAATCCTCATGAAGAAAGCGATCAGGAAAGCAAAGTGTTTTACAGCTCAGACATACAGCATTTTAAAGGAAATAACAGATTGTGTATTATAAAAACTACCATTCACCTGCTGTGAGTCACAGATGAGTCACATACGATGATGCTTTCGCCTCTCGTCCCCACTTACCAGCAGGTTTCCTCTAATAAATCCACAACACACTGCAGCTCTCCTCCCTGTCTACCTGCAGCACATTGAAGTACAGTTTGATACGTGCAGTATTTTTCTGCATCTTTTTCCTGTTCAACCCTCAAACTCTGTGTCTAATTACACCCCTCCCAGCCCTTCACCTTACGCCCTATGCTATTAGCTGGGCGAGTTTACCCAGAATGCCTCACGATAACATCAGTGTACACATACTTAGTTCTGCAGTTTTATTACTGTGCTTTACTCATGATGCTGCCATTGAAACTGTCACTATGTTTTTTTTCTGTTTTAAATGAGTTGTATAAAACAGCTACACTTAATATCACAAGTTTTGAAAGCATTTGGTATCAATCCAAACACTCCTTCGTGTAAATATTCCTAAAACACTTGAACTCTTGATTTGTATTTATATGTTGCATCAAGTCAACACCTGAATTTAGCGATCCGTCGTCCACACTATGCGGCATGATTTGCGCTGTTGAACTGAGAAGGGGCTCTGGCGTTGCTCGCCCAGGTGATGATGGCGCTGTCGAGCCACCTGAGCTCGGTGGAGTCGGAGAAGCAGAAGCTGCGGGCCCAGGTGCGCCGGCTCTGCCAGGAGAACCAGTGGCTGCGGGACGAGCTGGCCGGGACGCAGCAGAAGCTGCAGAGGAGCGAGCAGAGCGTGGCCCAGCTGGAGGAGGAGAAGAAGCACCTGGAGTTCATGAACCAGCTGAAGAAGTACGACGAGGACCTGTCCCCGTCGGTGAGTCCTCGGCCCCCGTCTTCCCAACGTGTTGTCGTGGCCTCCAGTTTGATTGTGATCAAAACGCCGTTGGAGGCTGGGGATACTGTGGATGAGGACTTCTGAGGCACATAGGGTATCAGCCATGAAAAGACTAATCCTGTTTCTGTTTCAGCAGTATTTTTACATTATTATCTGTTTCATTGGTTTAGACACAGTCACAGCCACTGCCTCGATTTTGAGTAACCACAGTGACCCACAAGTTATATATAAATGCCTGTGGGTTCACTTTTGTCACGTACGCAGAATTAAAATCTGGGGAAATACCCTTTGTTTTTTTTTTTGCGAACTGAAGTTCCTCTCTCCCCTCATTTTCTTTTTTTCCATCTCTGGAACACGGTAGCAGCCTAATGGATTGTTTCAGCAGGGAGAGAGTGTATGTAGGGGCAGACCGACTGATCCGGCGAAGACAAAAAGCACGACTTTGAACCACAGTGGCTGACGCAGTATCCGTGCTGGAGGGGACATTAAAAAAAAAAAGTTCATCCGGCGCTAGCACGAACAGGAGCATGTGAAGTTTTAACTCGCACACACTGGATTCCTGCTGCATCAGCAGATACGTTGCCCATGTTCTTTTGTGGACTGAGAAAACACTGAGTCCCTTCACGTGTAATCTCACTTCCTTTCGCTTCTTGTCCTCCCCTCCCTCCCCTCTCAGGAGGAGAAAGACTCTGACTCCAGCAAAGAAACTCTGGATGATCTCTTCCCGGATGATCAGGATGACCAGGCCCCAGGCAGTAAGTGTTTGACCTCTGTGTGCCCCCCCCCAAGCATTTTCAAACCTGTCCCGATATGATAGTTCCTAGATTATTTGGATGGGACTGTAGATGTAATAGTCGGGGTGCTCTATACCTGAAGCAGGTTTTTGGCCCAGATTAAGTCCTGAATCATGTTTATGTGCCTATAGAAAAACCCCTGCTGTAATAAGAGGGGGATAAAGACAAACGTCCACAGGAATATTTCTAAAAACATACACGTACATAATGTATGACGTATACGCTGCAGTTTCCACAGCCTTGATACTTTGCACTTGAAGGCTGTGACAGATGACGTGCAGGTTTGGGTTTTTTTTGTGATGACAGCAGCAATTTGGAAAATGTCACTTCTGTAAAATTTATATCTTTGGAGCAGCAACACCCAGGTAATACACCAAAGTCTGGTCAGTGGACGTCCCCAGAGGCAGGACACATATCTCATATCTCCTTTCCATTCGTAGCTCTGCTGTTCTTTCTTAACCCTTGTCCAGCTTTATCTCCTCATCTCGCTGGACTTACCGTCTCACTTTACCAATCTCTGTAGACATGCACGGCCGGATTTTTCTTTCTGCCCCCACTCTCTTCATGTCCAGTGTTTGATGGGGTGGTCTTTCAGTCGCTCAGGGGACCAGACATTAAAGCTGTGCTGGCTGTAAAGGTCCATTAGTCAGGACCTAGTTCAGCCTGGAGGGAGGCCAAATGGAGAAGAGAACCCCTCCCAGCCAGTTTGGTGTTATATACTGTAGTTCCAGGATTTCTCCAGGGTGTTCTCTCTGTGTGGCTGTAGTCAGGAGGAAAAGACCACAGTGGTGCCTTTATGAAATTAGGATTTGACTTTGAATATTAAATGAAAGGTGTAAGATCTACATGTTCGCTATCACAAAACCATGTCATAAAAGAGCCGCACTTTCATTGTTTGAAAAACCTGAATTCAAAGATATGTCATTTGTTTGGGACGGCTGACAGAGCGACCAACAAGCTGCGAGCAGTTTGTCCTCAAACTGGACATAGATCGTGTTTATTTAAATCCTTTTTGCACCTAGGTGATTCCCATTTGGCTCCTGCCTCCAGTTTGCCAGCCTGTTTAAACTGCTGACAAACTGGACAGCAGCCTGGTTCACACTGTCTGAGCCAGACCCCAGTCCTCCTCCTCCATGTTTAAACTCACAACACGTCTTATGAGATAAGTAATAAACTTAATCTACTAATTCAGCCCTTGGAACCATAGTCATTTTATATTTATTTTGTTCAAAGAGTACAGCAGGAAGAGGATAACTTATGAAAGCGAAGCTGTTCAGTACGCACAAACATGAATTGGCATATTCTTAGCACACACATTCAAAAGGTTATTTTAGCATTTATCTATATTTTTCTTATCAACACATCCCATTAAAAGAACAAGCTACAAATGTATCTAACAAATACATTGTGTATATCTCATGCCTGATATCTTGTCTTATTCCTGTGTGCCACAGAGCTCTGTTGTTATGAAAAACTCACTACATACAGTCATCACCATGAACACACACACTAGTTTATTTTGAATCAATCTCTCGCTGCCCTAAATAACCACTGCTGCATCAAACATGGATTAATCCGCAGTTTAAAGTAGTCCCCAACACTAGGGTAGTGACATAGAGATCCGACAGACAAGCACATCGATAGGTCCAATATAAAATATGAGCAGCTCGGTCAACAATAAGCTACACTCTGTGGCTGTAATTTTAGGGGGTGATTGCAGTGCAGGTTGTAGAGCAAAGGAAGCGGAACAGCTTGATAAGACATTGTCATGATTTAGATGGAAAACCGGATTCATGATTCTGTTTTCCAGAGCAGTGGAGGTGGTGTCGTCGCTGTGAGGGAGCAGGAAATTGACAGTATAAATCTCAATAAGGAGCTGCCACTTCAGACGTCAAGGCTGCATATTGATTTAAAAAAAAAAAGATATGTTGTGTCTCTTGTGAGTTATTAAAATGGTAATGTCAGGGTGAAGGGTGTATATCAAATAACTATTTAATATGCAAAGAGAGGGGGTGGACAAACAACACAATTGTTCATCTATTTAGGTTTTATTTTTAAAAAAGGACAATTATGTGGAAAAATATACAAAATATACAGTATACTGTATGTGTCCATTCTAACAAGTAATTAGACATTTTAAATAATGGTCCTTAGCAACAGTCCATGGTTATCTAAATTTATATGACCAGCATTTAGGAAACAAAACATATTTTTTTTTTTTTAAAAGAAACGCAGTCGAGACTTGTTTACAGTTTGAAAAGTGGCTCTTGGTAATTGTAAGTGAGGTTTGGAAAATCCTGTTGTTTTTGTACAAGTACACAGGGCAGAGCAGGTAAGAGTAATGCAGTGATTACACACCCACGCCCATAAATACATCTCACTGTCAGTGCACACACACACACATTCACACCTACAGTGCATCAGTGCTTACAGTAAATACAGTCAAGTAGCTACATTGGAGGGCGGCATATACAAAAGTTGATGGACTGGAAAGGAGAAAAAGACGGGAGGTTGGAGAAGCGGCAGCTTTGGGGTTTTCACATTACCTCAGAAAAAGGAGTGGCCAACGATCACCCCTCATTCAAGGCATCAAATAAATAAAAACAACCTGAGGGGATGAACATGTATCGTAGCGCTTCAAGTACAGTGTGATTTGAATGAATGAAGTGTAGGGCTGGGTTCTCTCGACCCGAATCCACTTTTGATCCGGGTGTGATGTTTTATCGATCCTTGTATCTCCTGCAGATGATGTTAGCAGCTTCTCCTTCGTTGTTAGTGCAGTGTCTGACGTCACAGACAGTAGATTATATTATCTGGAGATAATTTATGTTAGTTTTAACAGCCCCGCTTTAGCCTGTTGCTTAATGTGACTCAGATCAATATTTAGAGCTCATAAGCCTCACAGCCGTGAATCAGGAGCTCCAGTATTTGCATCAAGTCAATTGTTACAGCTGTTTATCAATCAATAATCAATATTTGATATCTTCTGCTGATCCACTTATTATCAGATTGGTGGCACAGTGTTAATTGCACTAGCTCCATTAATGTTGCCATTGGCTGAGGTAGTAGCTGATCACAGATACAAACTGACTTCAGTTCAGCTGGGAAAGCTGACCTTAATGAGATCTGATGAGGGATTTGAAGGGTGTGGTGAACTGCTATCAAACCTCAGGCCTGATGACGAGGGCGGAGGGATGAGAGAGGATGGAAGGGCAGAGCAGGAGGAGGACTGAGAGAAAACTGCAGACAGAAAGAGAGAGACGCGATTAGGATGCATTCAGGATCTGCCGGTGCGTGGAGAAGGAACACATCATCGCAGGCCGTTTCCACTGGCGTTAATCCTCTCAGGGTGAAATAGAGCTGCCTGTGTGTGTGTGTGTGTGTGTGTGTGTGTGTGTGTGTGAGAACGCTGGAGGAAACGAAACGTCTTTTCTCCTCAAGCTTATTCAGGCTGCCTGAAAAGCTTCTGGGGTTTTGGTAAATTGCCGTCAGCAGGAAGAAGATAATGCTGATGACAGCTCTGCCTCTATTTAAATTGGCCTGAGGCTTACACACAGGCCAATTTCATTCTTATTACAGGTCGCTGTTTTCTACACCAGTATTTACTTTGAGTCTTTAAGGACTTGTTTCTCTCAATGAAGTGGACAAAGTGGCTGCAGCGTTTAGTCCAGTGATTTCGTACTGCATCTCTTTAAACTTGCAGATTTCAGTTGGACCAGTGAAGCGCCACAAATGCTGCAGCCTACATTTTTCATAGCACAGTTAAATGGTGTTTTGGTCCAACAAGTGCTCCTTAGGACTGGCAAACCGATGTAATACAGAGAACCGGTTTCACCAAAATACAAACATAAGGAGCGCCCGGTGCAGTTGGACCCGGCTGCACACACCTGTGCTGCAGCGGCGAACACCTGGGACCGCTCTGCGTCCGGACTCTGCACCGCGGTCAGGCTCATTACTGCAGCGGGCGGCTCCCGCTTTAAACGCCACCAGCCATCCTTCACAGTAAATACTGAGCTGCCTGCCTTTTTAATAAGAAACACAATCAGGTGGTTTCCTGACCGCAAGCTCACATCCACAGTCATACACACACACACTGAGAATGAGGCAGACGGCATGTCATGAGAGACATCCCAGTCATTTCCTCCTGACCCTGTTAAACGAAACGGGGAAACCAGCATCTGCTGTGCATCGTCGCAGAATGAGGACGTTGTTTGCGAGTGAATAATCCTGTTTGTAGGCCAAATGTTACCGACCAGCTACTGCATGTTTGTTATGGTTTTGGTTTTGACCCATTTGTAGGAACTCATATCTCTTGGTTTCAAATTCTGCGAGTCATCATATTAAGTTTTGCTCTTGAGCTGTAAGAAAGTTTTATATCCATTTTTGATGATTTTCTAACTTTCTTCTTTTATAAAAAAAAGCTTACTTCGGGAAATTTTAACAAGATTGATTAAAAATTGATTTTAAAAACGGTAGTCGCAGGCCACTATGCATAAATCTAACAAAACTATTTTAAAATCCACAGAGGTGTGCGTCTTGATGACTGATCTTTTCCGTCCTCCATTTTTTTTTTTCCTCCCTGCGTCTCCAGTCCAGCCGGCTCACGGCAGTGCGGCGGCGGCGGCTGCCCAGCAGGGAGGCTACGAGATCCCGGCCCGTCTGAGGACCCTCCACAACCTGGTGATCCAGTACGCCTCCCAGGGCAGGTACGAGGTGGCCGTGCCTCTCTGCAAACAGGCCCTGGAGGACCTGGAGAAGACCTCGGGACACGACCACCCGGACGTGGCCACCATGCTCAACATCCTCGCCCTGGTTTACAGGTTAGTCTGTCAAATCCAGTATGTCGGCTGGTCCTGAACCGCAGTAGTGGTGCTCCGTTAGGGAGTCGGAGCTGTCGGAGTAGGAGCTTCTAAGTGAATGCTGGGACAATGCTGGGAAGTATCATTGGTCGATATCAACAGGAAAGCAGGAATGTTGATGACCTCGTCGCTTCCACAGCGCCGTTTGAATGCCTGCTCTCTTCCAAAAAGGCTTCTCCCCAGAGAGAAATAAAAGCTACCAGGCACGGCATGTTGCCTCTTTCGTCGCTCCTCACAACACGGTGGCACGTCACCGTGAAGCGTTGCATGACTGGCCTCCGAACGAGAGCTGGGTGCCTTTCGGCGTCAGAAGTGGAACGCAACAAACACAGCCCGACACGACCCGGGATTTACAGTACAGTAACACAAGTAGGCCAGTGTTAATTTCCCAGCCCCAGAAAGAAAAGAACAAAAGAGTGACACACAAGGGCTGGACGAGTATTTAACAGGGCCGCTGCATTTCTTCTTTGCTTCCACAAATCGTACATTGAACGGTCCGCTCAGGCTTTGGTTGCCCTGAAGGAGCGGGGGACTGGGTCGACCTGTTGTCGGCACGCTGTCGCTCCGACTGTGGGAACTTCAGCGGAGCCGTTTCCGCCGCGTCACCTGAATATAATGTGCTGTTAGTGAAAATTGTCGACATAACTTCTCCGTGCATGCCTGCCCATCACTCTGTCCATCTGTATGTGCGTGTCCTTCTGTCCGGCAGGGATCAGAACAAATACAAGGAGGCCGCCAACCTGCTGAACGATGCTCTGGCCATCAGGGAGAAGACTCTCGGCAGGGACCATCCAGCTGTGAGTACATCTCTCTCTCTGAGTCGCAGGAAGCTGCACCATCATTCTTTGTGACATTGCTAGACGTTTCATTCTGCATCTCAGTCCACCATCATTTTTTTGAGGGTGCATTATCCTTGAAGAAAAATATGTTGAAACAGGTTCCTAAAAGCTGAAAAATATAGATTTAAACCAAGCGCAAGACACACAAGTCATATTTTAACTGCTTTATTTGTCTGAACGACAACATTAAACCAAGAGTTTGAACTTTGAAGATTAATATTGATGCAACTGTCATATGTCTGTGGGGTAAACGTGACGCTACCACACTCAGGCGGTTTGCTTAGCTTAGCATAATCCTTGGCTCTACATAAAGGCAACAACATCAATTAAAAATGGTAAGTGGTGCTGTTGTGAGGGGTGGTGCTGGTGTAGTAGGATGATTTTCTGGTAGCGTCTCATTCATTGTACACACATGAGCGTGGTATTGATCTTTCCCCCTCTGTCTCAGACAGGGTATTTCCCAAGATGTCCAACTAATCCTCTGATATAAAGAGCACCAGCCATGGGCTCGTGGCTTCGGTGTAATAAACCCTTTGACCTGAGCTATCTGGGAAAGAAAATCCAAGTTATTATTATTATTTACCTTGTTACTGGGCAGACTGAGCCATCAATTTATTTAACATTTTCTTCTACTGTCCTTGCCCTCTCTTTGTTCTACATCTACATCTATTTTTGGCTCTTGCATTTCCCTGCTCCCCCTCAGGGATCGATATAATCAATCTAAAACTGTATTTCCCTGCTCCCCTCACGAGTAACACCCAGACAGTCATAATAACAGTGCAGCCAAAGTGCTGTTTGAATTATACTTTTGTGACAAATATTGTTATTAAAGACCCAATTAAAGTAAGGTTGGAGTTGTTAAAATTGATTAAAAATGTAAAGCATCTATAGCAGCTCAGAATGTCCTGCGTTTTATTCGCTCATTCTTAATATCAGACCCTTTAGTACTGACATATCTACACATATTAATTCTTTTCCAGTACGAGTGTTAGTTATATTTTAAATTACATGCCTCCCAAACACTGCCAGTGTATTTGTCCAAGGCTGCGATGATCCGAGCGAACACAGTGGATTTCACAAATAACTGACCTCAGGCCTGTTCTCAGATCCATTAACGTGTCGTTTGTCGGTGCGGCTGCAAACATGCAGCAGGTCGACTAACTGTGTCAACCCCAGCAGGCTTGTGTCTCCACTGTGTGGACCGCCATCACTCTGCACTCTGTGAAGCTGAGGTTAGCCCCCCCCGCATTCCTCCCCTCCCACCTCTCATCCTCTCAGCCTGCCACCACAACCCTGATCCTTCTTTTCCACAAGGAAGTGATTTTTTTTTTTTTGGTTTGCAGTGATTTGTCAATCAGAAGAAATCATAGGTTTGGCACCAGCGTAGCATCACAACAATAATTCACTTATCTTTTTCTCTTTGAATGTGGTTCTTCCTCCTATTTCTAACCTTTTAATGCCTCATTCTCTTCTCCTTGCCTTGAGTGAGGAGAACCAGTTCTAAATGTGAACTGGTTGCAAATAAAAGAGAGCCAGATATTGAATTTGGTAAATGAATTCCTGAATCAAGTTTGAACCTGCTGGACTTGGTCTGTTATGTGCATATCAGCTTCATCAGGTGATCTGGTGATCTGGAGCTTTGCCAGTCAGACTGTAGGTGAAGATTTGCGGCTGGTTGTGATGAATGCTGGCTATGAAAACTGACAAAATTTGGCCAAATGTGAACAAACAAAATCTGAGGTAGAGTGGTTGACCTTCCTCTAAATTCACTATCGGCTCATCCGACCCAAATCCCGACCGGGCTGCAGTCTCTCCAGGGCTGGAGTGATCAGGCACATGTGGAAGAGTGACTCTGTGTCTGAGCTTTCCCCGGAGGACAAGAGGGTCAGAGACAAGAAGGGCTCAGACTGCGGTTTCTGCCTACGCATCAAACAGCCTCAAGTATCCGGCTCTTGAGTCTAACTAAGCAGATCAGATGGAGGCCCAGGACCAGGCTGGTCTTAACTCTTTGTGGGCTTCTGTGTTGATGAATGAACGCCGGGGGCACTTTGTAGTCGTATCATCTGATCTATGGTTGTATGCCTCGGATGCTTGAAACACGAGCTTGTCACGTTCTCTAAACTTCTTATGTTTAAGGTTGTAAAGGATTTCATTGATTTCTTTTTGACTGTGCAGGGAAAAGCAAGGGTGCACATAAAGCATACTGAACACTAAAAGAAATCAAGAATTTAAAGCTGGATTTTAAAAAAAGAAAAGAAAAATAATTTTGAAAGCGTAGGAGCTTTCCCTCCTCTCGGTTTCCTTGAATTTTATTCCATCCGCTTTTCCCTCTTCGTCTTTCACGGCTCTCCACCTCTTCATCTTCCTAAATGAAACCACCTGCCCCCCCACCCCTTCCCTTCCTCCTCCCACTCAGTCCACATGGCCACCAGACCCTGCTCTGAATCAGAGATCAGAGGTGACCTCCAGGCGCCTGCGGAGCCTCTTTGCTCCTGAGCGCACGTGTTGGAGATTCATCGTGCAGCCGATCTGGATCAAATTACCGCCCACCATAATCACCTACTGTTTCCGCACGTTCTTTTTTTTTTTTTTCCTTATCAATTACTCACTCACCAGATCAATGGCGCTGTGCTGCTGCTGTGGTGGAGACTTGCGGTTGCACACATGGGTGAAGATGGCAGAAGGTTGAAAAATACTTGAGACTAATGAATGTGTTTCGTGTACCCGTAAGGTCGCTGCCACCCTCAATAACCTGGCCGTCCTGTACGGGAAGAGAGGGAAGTACAAGGAAGCGGAGCCTCTGTGCAAGCGAGCACTTGAGATCAGAGAAAAGGTAGGTCAAAAGGTCATGGAACACAGCGTTGGAAAAGACTCGGCGGTGGTTAAGCATGAAATGAGAACGCGGGACTAAGCAGCTTGTTCCTCCATTGAGAAGCTGTTTCCTCTTGTGCTCCGTAGCCAACAGACGGTCATTGTTTTCAGACAAACTCAGTGTGCTACTGAGCAGTCAGACACAAACTGTACACTGGTTTAGAGCAGGCAGAATGAAGGACAAATGCTGAGATTGAAATGTTACGGGACGCTGCTGTTCGGCTGCTAGTAGGTGCTGTAACTGACCACTAACACAGATTTGTAATAACTTAGATCTGGAATAATTAAGACATAAAATAAATATTTAAAATTTTTTGGCCCACTGAAATACAAAACATTCAAGTTAAAAAAAAAAAAAAAATTATATCAAAGTTTTCAGATTTTGGTGGAGTGAGATGGGTCTAAGAACTCAGCGAGTAAAATCCCACACAATGGCTGAAAAAAGTCCAAAACACAAAGATATTCAAAGATAATCAGAAAATATTCACATTTTAGAGGCAGAAAGCAATGAATCTTTGCCTTTTTTCAATATTTGCAGATTTCATTATCTGTCATTCATTGGTTTATCTAACATACTTTGTTTAAAAAAAAAATTCACAAAGCGGAGACACAAAATTAGACGAACCTGAAATGTCCCAGCTGCAGATAAGAGAGAACATGCTAAAAGTACAGTAGATAAATCACATAAATAAACCTGACAAAGTGGAATCAAGCCAAGTCAACCTTAAATTGGAGGTGGAAATGGCTCCACGTCTACAAAGATACGGATAACTCGTTTTCCGTTTATCTCAGCAGCTTTGCACTTGTTAAAACGCGTGTCCGGGTGCAGACTTACATCCAGCCTCCTCTCGGGTGCGGTGCTGACGGAGGTGCCGCTCAGCAATCCTGAAACTTTGTGTTCACTGCTCCGTGTCTGTGCTCAGCTCTCGCCTTTGAACTAACCCTTCGTTGCATTGGCTCTCCCTCCTCTGAAAATGAGGCATCAGCTTTCGTTAAGCTGAACGTTTTAATTTTTTTTTTTTTTTTTTTTTTTGCTGCTTAAACTCTCCCTTAAAGCTGGAAAGCTTTCCTGCGCAGGGGGAAATGGGAAAGGTGGCCGTGGCAGAGCTGCTGAATCAGGAGGATTCGCTCTTTCCTGCAGTTCTGTCTTTTTATAGAAGCTCAGGAAACCTCCGCTTCTTACTGAGTGTGTTGGGCTTCAGTGACAGTACAGATAGGGGAATGAAGTCTTCTAAAAACATCTAGCATCAATTTGCTATGCAGCGCTTATCATCTGAGGGTCTTTGGGGAGCTGGAGCCAATCCCATCTGCCATCCTGTGAGGTTCTTGTGAAGTACAAAGTGGGCAGGTTTCTAGTCTATCACAGGGCTTATAAAAACATCACTGCACTCAATAAAAAGAAAGATGTGCGGCCTTAAGATTATGTGCTTTTTTGTAAAGCATCAAATCCATTAAATCCAGACCTTGTCAATTGGCCACATGGTGTCAATGACTGAAAGATACACTGAAGATTTTCAAATTGAAGCATGACTTTAAATGACACTGTGGTGAGCATCTTATTTTCTGTAGAGGCACCAACGTCAGAGCTTCTGTGTGTGAGAACTAATAGTCCTTCTGACACTTTAATTGATTCATCTCATCATTGTTTTCTATGCTAATTGAGTTATTGTTTTGTATATAAAATGTCAGAAAATGGTGAAAAATGCCGGTTAAATTCAAATTCAAAACTCCTTGTTTTGTCGGACCTTCAGTCCAAAACTCTGTCATATACGATGAAAAAAAGCTGCAAATCTTCATATCTGCAGAACCAAAAACAGAGAAGTTTTAGCATTCAATCATCAAAAATCAATTAATTGGCTAATTGTTCAATAATCAAATGATAAAATAACATATCAAATGTGATTAAAGGTGATTATTGATATATTGATCAGTGGTTCCCTTCAACTTATTAAAACAATATGGAATCTAAGTTATGTTAAATGGGGCAGAGTACATGTTGAATCCCTGAGCGACCCAGGACCTCGCCGCGGCGTGTGGCTCATGGCAATCCTTTCTCAGCGAACGATGTTTACGGGAAAACTATCAGATGTGTTATGGCTCTGCTGCACCATCCCAGGGATCACAGATACAGAGAGGCTGTCAGTCTCCAGCAGGGAGGCGGGCGATCCTGCGAGGCTCAGGCAGGGTTAGATCTCAGAAGCACGGTCTCATACTGCAGTAAACAGAAGAAGAAAAGAAAATCCCCCAGAGGACAAACGACAGGCTGCTTTACCTTACAGTATTCTCCCCAGTGTTCTTCTTGAAGCTCCACCCCGCAGAGTGCACCGGCTTTCTCTGCCTTTATCTCCTCTTTTTTTTTTTTTTTTTTTTACACCCCTTCCTCCAGCCTCTGAATCTCATTTTACTGTATGACTCTGCTTTTTTCCCTCATATTCTGCATTCTGTCTCTCTCCCTCTCTCTTTCCAACTCAGAAAACCCTCACTGCAGTTTTCTAGGTCTGGCGTCGCTTACACACTTGCTCCGCTCGACTCTGTTGTCTTTAAGCCTCTTTCAGTGCACACTGCTCTTATATCCACATTATCCACATACGCCTTCACTTTCAAGGATTTCTTTTCCCCCTGGTTCTGCTTCTTTTGGTGACAGGGATCAAGTTTGCTGTGATAAATGCTTTTTATCCGGTTACAGGTTTAATTTCCCTGAATCATGTCCATGCAGGTGACGCTGCTATGGAGGGAAATTTCTGAGTGTGGTCAGAAACAACAAGTGATGAGTAGTGAAAGGGTCAGAGAAACCTGGCAAGAGATGAAACCAACATTTCCAGCAGGGGCAACGTATCAGCAAACAGCTTTGTCTTCCTGGAAATCCCACATTACAACACCAGACACGAGGGTTGGAACTGGATTACACATTTAAATGAGAAACATGGTAATATGCAAGGTGTTGCACACATTGTGGGTTTTTTTTTAGAATTGAAAGCGTTTTCAGAACAGATTCCCCTCAGCACCAGGCTACAGTCTGGTGATCATTCCTCACCCTGGATAAGAGCTGTCGACCAAATGGCACACTGCCAGACGCAGGTTGTTGTCTAAAACTCATTTCATGTGATGGTACGAGGGTTGTTATAGCCCTCACACACACGACTGGTCTGCCTGTCTGCTTCCGTTGCAGGTGCTGGGCAAGGACCACCCAGATGTGGCCAAGCAGCTGAACAACCTGGCCCTGCTGTGCCAGAACCAGGGCAAGTACGAGGAGGTGGAGTACTACTACATGAGAGCGCTGGAGATCTACCAGACCAAGCTGGGGCCCGACGACCCCAACGTGGCCAAGACCAAGAATAACTTGGTGAGAGGGGTGGAGGCGGGGAGGGAGCAGCGTTTCATTGATGGAGGAGTTCATTGAAAACAGATTTGTACCTTTAACAGTCTGTCAACCTTTTTCTGTTTTATTTCTGCTAATTTATAGTTCCCTGAGGGTTAAATATGTAGGGTGACCTGTGACCTTGTCAAAACCTTTCTATTTCTAGTACCACACGGACTCTAAACATTTGGTTGTCTGTTTGTTTTTTTTAGGCGTCCTGTTACCTGAAGCAGGGCAAGTTCAAGCAGGCCGAGACTCTTTACAAAGAAATCCTCACTCGTGCTCATGAGAGGGAGTTCGGCTCCGTCGACGGTACGAGAACAAATGCACGCTTTCCAGTTTTCCCAAGTGATGTGAAATAACAACCAAATTCATAATCCCCGCTGTCGTCTTCCGCTCATGTAAAGGTTAATCGTTTCAGGCCGCTGCTATCGTTTTGACGGCCGCAAAACAAAAATGACCTTTCAGCTGAAAAACCGCACTCCGTCAGAAGACAGAGCGACGTCATCAGACTTGTCCTCCCTCCTGTAGTGTAGCCGAGCGCATATTTGTCACACCTTATTTGTGTTTGTGCAGATGAGAACAAACCGATCTGGATGCACGCTGAGGAGAGAGAGGAGCAAAGCAAGGTGGGTGCCTGCAGCGGTTCATACTTCCCAAAATGCTTTTTTAATGGTCTCTTTGTGTATCTGTTTCCATCACATACAGCTATAATCATTGCGTAATGTGATTTATCGCCATATTTTATTGGTTACGCCTTATAGTTGCCTAAAGAAGAAGTCGCCTCACTTACTAGTTCAATCATATAAAGTCTTAGCCACAGGCACAGATTACATAGCAGTTCTAACTAACGCTGACAGCATCATTAACCCACTCCGACAGCTTTGTGATCTTATTTAAGGAGGAATAGGAAGGCTTAACGTTACAAAGAGCTGGGTTAGCAGCTTGAGTGTGAGCCCCTGACTCTCCCAACTTGGAGTTTATTTTGTCACAGCTTCAAAGATTTAGTTGTTCAGGGAAAGGACTCCTGACCCAACTATAATCCTACTACTAAAAATCCCCTTCATGCTAACTTTGATGGTTTAGAAAAAAGCCTCCAGTTGTGAAAAAAGGTTCATTTTCCACCATTCATGGGTCTGCTCTTCTTGTCCGAACTTTATTGCTTTAATAATCCTTCATGTAAGAGCGTGTTGATTCCTTAAAGCAGGTTTTTCCTGAGCACTGACCCTGAGTTGTGTCTCACAGGGGAAGCAGAAGGACGGCTCACCATTTGGTGAATACGGAGGCTGGTACAAAGCCTGTAAAGTCGACAGGTATGAATTCAGTGTTTGGGTGAAGATGGGTGATAAAGTCAGCAGCAGGGCAGAAGAGGATGTTTCCTCTCTCTCCTCCCAGTGAGACGGCCTCAAATATTCTAAGCAGCAACACTAAGATCAGCCCTACTGGACTTTTCATAACATGAATTTAACTTTGGCATGTGTTGCACAATGTCTAGACAAACAGTTACCAACATTTTTGGGCTTGTGACCCTTTGAAAAGAAAAAAAGGATGGTGGTGGATACAGTGCGTGCACATATACCCTGTTCCACTCCTGGCCAGACCATTTGCTGCTTCTTCTCCCCTGCTCTCTTTCCCCACATTTCCTGTCCATCTCCATCTCTGTCTCTATGGAAATAAGTATAAAAATAATTTGAAAAGAAAAATACTCTGAACTGTTATGTAAATATAAAGAAATACAAGAAAAAAATATTCACAAAAAGTCTATCTTATATTTGTCCTGCATTTATCCTGCTGGTCCGGGATTTAAGCTCTGGCAGCCGAGACGCTTCACTCCGTCTGTCTTATCAGATTCATTCATGATTTATTACAAAGCAAGACAACAAAATAAGACAGAGTTTACTGAGAGGAAGAACACGTCTCTCAGGCTCATTATTGTACCGCTAAGATCGAAGTCACCTCATTTAAATGGTGTGTTTATATGTAGAGTGACTGCTCCAAATAAGTGAAAATCCTCCACTGATCCTCTGCGATGAGACATTTCTCTGCCTGGTTTTTCACAGCCCCACAGTGACCACCACCCTCAAGAACCTGGGTGCCCTCTACAGGCGGCAGGGCAAGTTCGAGGCGGCAGAGACGCTGGAGGAGGCAGCCATGCGTTCCAGAAAGCAGGTGTGGTCTCTGGATGGTGCAAATGAATAACGCAGGACCCCCGGGCTGGGGGCTGTGACGTGTTTAAAGGCAGATGGCTGCTGCCGGTTACGATGACTCAGATGAAACGGGTCCGGGTCTCGGCAGATGATGTTCTTTCCGGTGCACGGATCATGGCTGAGATGATGCGCTCTGGTGATGAGGAAGAGCTTGGCGGGCTGATTTTAAACTGCCTCTGATGGTTTGCTACTGATGAAACTTAATGACGTCTCCCGTGGTGATAAATGGGAAGCAGTGATGAACCCCTGCAGCTTCTTATCCTGAATTAGGATTTCTATGCAGATGTAATGTCAAGTATCTCAGTGACAGTTACACACTCACGCTAACAATTCAAACTGGATTCCTGTGGTACCATAGAGCTAGGGGAATATATTTTGGAGAAAATTCTTTTGTTTTAGTGCCGTTAATTACAGGAATTTTCTAAAATGCTGACTTCATTTCTGCATGATGCACACGTTGAACTTGAGGAGCAGACACAATATGTTCCTGGTGTAAAGGTCGAGGTAACTTTCACAAATGCCCATCCTCATCTTTGTAAGAGGAAGAGGCCTGAAAACTCGACGAACCTTTTTAAAGACATAAGAAATGTTTCAAGTCTGCATGACGTGAAGTGTTAAGAGTGTGACAACATAGTTCCACAGGTGGGTGTCCTGTGTTTTTCCCTTCTTGAATATTTCATTAACCAGTCAGGGTGACGGCGTCGGTCTGCGCTGTGGTGTAATTGTATCTTTGTCCAGCTTTAATTATGCCAGAGGCTGCTTGACTTTGCCAACTTGTTCCTAAAGACAAAGCCCGCTGAACTTACTTTCGAGCAGGCTTTTGTCATAAGAAAACTTAGGTCATATCATATTTACTGTATCCAGAAAAATGCAATCCTTAGATTGGTGATGATCTATGTCATCATGGCTTTTCTCTTTTTACCTTTTAGCTTTGTATGTTAAACCTGTTGTAAGGCTGCTCGTTCAACACTTTCAGGAAACCTGTTTACTTTCTTGCAGAGAGTTAGGTATTGATACAACTCCTATCAGTTAGCAGAGCTTATCATAAATACAGGAAACAGAGGGAAGTGGCGTGCCACCACCATAAACTCTTCGCCTGTTGTCTGTCCTGAAAAAAAGTGAAATCAGCATGTTTTCTTTCTCTGTCTTCCTGGACTAACTCCTAACTCTTAGGAACTGCTGAGCTACTCCTTTAACTCCTTTGAGAAAGGTTTTCATTCCGTCCTTTAACAGGAACATTCCTGATCTCTCTTGTCCAGTGTCCCGTCATCTCTCTTCCCTCATCTCTGTAATAAAAGCGTTAAATCTCCAGTAACACAGGGAGGAGCCTGGCATCAAAGAATCAACATCATACACGCTTGGTTCCTGCTGCTGGTGTCAAACGTATAGTGTGTGTGTGTGTGTGTGTGTGTGTGTGAGTGACAGCAGCTGGGTTCAGTGCAGCAGGTGGTAGAAGTCTATAGCTTTAATATTAATTGGATTGCACGAATCAGCACTTGTTGTCAGCTGCACAGCGTCCGTGTGTGTGACAGAGCACACGAGCTGCAGGAGGCAAAGGTGCTCAGCTTTAATTGGATTAGTTGAATGGACATTTATTGTTGCCTTGTTGTGTGTGTGTGTGTGTGTCTGTGTGTGTGTTTGTCAGGGTCTGGACAACGTGCACAAGCAGCGCGTGGCCGAGGTGCTGAGCGAGCCGGAGGCCCGCGAGAAGCAGCGGAGCCGCGAGAGCTTGACCTCCGACACGGTGAAGTACGAGAGCGGGCCGGACGGTGGCGAGGAAGTGAGTATGAGCGTGGAGTGGAACGGGGTAAGTACAGTACACAGCCCTCAACAACGCTGACACACACACACACACACACACACACACACACACACACCCAGCCTGTGTCTGTCTGCACAGAAGCCACATGAGAATCAATCTGATCTGTTGGATATGTGATTCATATACTGTTAGATAGAATGGAACAAAAACTGCACCTTCTCCAGCAGGAGTCACTCGTTTTAGAGATTATTTGCGTTTGTTCCAGGACCTGCAAACTCCTCCTGTTCAAATTAGACATGCTGCCTCTCTGACTTCCTGTAAACAACAGATTCTTCCTTCAGTGTACTGATGGCATGCAATAAATTGAATTCAACCGAGCAGTGATGACTCAACAGAGTAAATATTAGTATTTCTCTGCTTGTGTGTGTCGGCACACACATACTCTGTTATTACGTTATTCTTACTGATTTAACAGGATTCCTGCCTAAAGTCACTGTCGGCCTTTGTGTTTGGTACATCCTTGTTTTGGGATGGAAGATGTGCAGTGCGAGGAGGCATCATTATGAGCTGGATTTTAAATCTTGATCAGGCCTTTATCGGTGGCTTCTGTTCAGAAAGATACAAAGAGGTTGCTACTTCACCTGCCTATCAATTATTCTAACCAGGAATGTCTCCCACGGGGGCAGTTCCCAGCGTAAATCCTGTCCGAGCTGTAAAAATGATCGTAAAAGCACCACTTTGTACTGGTCTCCACTCATAACGCTGATTGACTGTCCCGGTCACTCTTCTCTCCTACAGTAGTTACTGCTGGTGTTTCACTGTCACTGACTTTGATTAATAAGACCAATCAAGAAGCTGCTGAGGCGGCTCACTTGGCTGGATCTTAAATCTTCGATGTAAAATTGAGGCGCTTGAGTCGTAGTGTTTTACATTGACATAGAGCTGTGGCGGTAACGAGCGCTCGTCTCCACTAAACTCTCCTTCTGTAGAGCTTTTCCAACTAACTCTTCATAAAAAACTGCCTTCGCAGCAGCTCAGCCCTCTGGCTCCACATGCTGTCGCCGCCCACCTAACTCCCTCCTGCTGCAGAGCCACATTTCTGACAGATCTGTGGTGTTTCGCCCCCCCTCTCGCTGACTGCAGTGGCACGACGTGTAGACGTAGGGTCGCTATAGGCTGCTCGCCATCACCGTCTCATCTCTAGGAGGGCTGCCGCTCAGATCGCTCACATAGCAACAGTAGTCCCAGCTCCCTGAACAACCAATCAGCAGTCTCCTCTCCGGTCGCGCCTTTGGGAGGTTTGGTGTGAGACACGTCGGCGTCAATATACACTGTCAGTCAGTTATTAGCACGCAGCCTCCTGCAGACACTCGCACATCACCAGCTGATCTCTGGGCCTATTTATATCAGGAAGGCAGCCTGTCTCATCTGGAAAGAGCTGCAGCTGGAAGCACTTTTTTATTTCCCCCTTAAGTCCTCTTTAATCCAGCAGTAAACGCATTTGTAGCTGAAATGTCACAAGAATAAAGATGAATTAATCTTTCATTGGACAGAGGGTCAGGTAAGATGACATCAGACGTTATTGATCCCAGGAGGGAGGTGTCTAGAGAGGGAGAGAGGAACAGGAAAATCTGCAATCGTAACATCTAATGTAACCGTGTTATTACCTCATTCTACTTCTATTAGACGGATAAAAACATGGTTTTAATTTTAGCAGATTTACCCTCCGCTGATTTCCTGGAGTTGTCAGACACATTTTGCCTTCCGACACCTGTCAAACAAATCATCACTTGGGCTTCAGCTCTCTCCTCAGGCAGGTGTGAAAACCCACGTCCTCCTCACATAAAGAAGTCCTCTGATCAGTCTGTTCATCTGACTCAACATGGGCTCTGTACTGTACTGCTTCTGTGTCCCCTGAACACTCTGTCCGTGTTTGTGATCTTTTGCCCGCTGTATGTATGTATGTACAGTACGTACCTCTCCTTTACACTGGTGTGATTTGTGATAGTGTGAAGTGATTTGTTTTCCCCCTGATCATTATTGCTTTCCTGTGCTTGGTTTGTCAGCATGTTAGCAGCCAGAGGAAACAGAGAAAAAGAAGTTACCACATAAATCAGGAATTTATTTCTATAAAGACCCTTTTTTCTTTTTGTTGAAGCCATGTGACAGATCAAAGTAGGCCTGACTGAGTAAGCATAGACACAAATATATTGATACAAAACAAGGCTAATTATGGACTTAGTGCAGACGTGGAGTCTTATACGTTGTTGGAGGACGTATTTGAATCGTGTGTGAGATGGCATGATAGATACACGTACGTGCACAGGGATGTATGAGTATAAAACAGAAAAAAGGAAAGCACCTGCGATCTGTAGTCACTTCACTGCTTCTAGAGGATGGGTTATGATCTCTGATGCGACTCTTTTATCCAGGCTAATTACAGGATAAAACGATAAAACGAGTTCAACTAAAAATAAATTATTAGTCTTTTTTTCCAGCTTCTCACATGTGCTCTTCTCAGTTTCTGTGATAATACATTGGACATTATTGGTCAAAACCACGTTTTAGTGTACGTTTGAGGACATTATGATGGACTTTTTTTTTTTTTTTTTACTCTTTTTCCGACATTTAATATCATTATTCAGTATTGGGGAACTGTCTGGCTGCTCTCATGTGTCCCTCTGTGTTTGTGTTGTGAATGTCTAACAAAGTTCTTCTCTTTGATACACGTGCATTATGAATGTTTCAGACACAGTGGCTCTCCATCACCTTCAACTGTGCACAAGCTCCACCTACTGGCCCACTCTGAGAATTACACTCACTCTGACCACAAAGATTTTCCTTTCTTCACAACATGACGAGGAGTCAGAAATACCATCAAATGAAAAGTTTGAATCTAAAATGCAGTGAAGGTTTCAGTTCAAATTCCTGTCAGAATCCAGTCAAAATGACTGGCTAGATGTGAAATATCTGAAAAGAATAGAATAGTGAATATATTTCACTGTTGTAGTAGCACAGGGGATAGATAAGTAATATGCACAAATAGATAACTTAAAAGAATAAAATAGCCATAGCAATACCAATAAGAAATAAATGATAAGATGCCAGATTAACGGTTTGTTTAAAAAAAAGAGAGAATTGAAATGAATGAGGAGTGCTTGGTGTAAACATACTGTACATAAAACAGCACAAACTGTTGGAGAACTACTGTGTCTGCTGGGTCACAGTCTCTCACTGTATCTTGTACTCTTCCCCTCTTACTTCCATCTCTCCTTTTCCTCCTCCCTCCCTAACCGTGTCACCTCGCTGTCTTCTCTTCTCTCCCTGCCTCCCGGCTGACCTGACAGGCGTAACTCCAGATGCCTTGTAACGGTTCTAAAAACTTGTCTTCTGCATGACGGACGCCTCGTCTCGCCTCCGCCCCCCCTTCCTTCAGCTTTGCAGTTTTCTTCAGCTCCGACCCCCGTCCCCCTCTATTTCTCGTCCACCACCTCCGTGTTCTGGTGGGATTCTCCACAGACGAGTCGAACCAGAGCGATAACTTCTTTTGCTTTTTTTTTAACACCCTCCTCTCTGCTGTGTTGGGGAACAAGGAGTTGGTTAAGGCGGGGGGCATCGAAGCTCCTGTACTCAACTGTGGGTGGGGGAGGATGGGGTGACGTCTCTTTCTGCTTATTACCTTGTTATTTCTGGCTGTCCTTTAACAGTAGCTGCTGCTTCTCTGCTTCCTGTCTTTCTGCCACTCTCCACTGTCTTTACATTGTAGTTCTTTTTGGCTGTAGACTCATGTAAAAGGTTGATGGGGGGGCAGGGGGTGTGGGGAGACCGCCCTTCAACCAAATCTCTCCTGTAACTCTCTCGACTTGGACCTGAACTCCGTACAAATCTGACCACACTCCCTTTGCGTTAAGATGATTGGCTTTCTTCGAGCTTAACTCTGTAGCTGCTAGACAAGTGTGTAAATTCAAGTGGCGTGTGCATGTGTAGAGCTGAAATGATTATTTAATCCGTGGATCAACAGAAAATGAAGCGCCAGCTGTGCCCAGCTTCACACAGGTGAAGATTTGAGGCTTTTCTTTGACTCATACCATGATGAACTGAACAACCAGATAAAACCAAGAACTTTTATGGACACAACAGTTCTGAAGCTAATCTTTAGTGGGTTAAGATAAAGTTCATAATGGCTTTATAAGCTTTGGCAGTACCTGCAAGACACAGTAACTGATCTGTATCATGGAAATGAAATCAAGACAAAAAAACTGAGTCCATGCAGAGAAAGTATAAAATTTACAGCCTGGTTATTTCCTGAAATATGGCTAAACAGTAGCTGTGTGCACATCTTAGCCCTCCCTGTTGATATTCTAGACAAAACTGAACATCTAACGCAACCTTTGTCAGACAGATTCCAGGTGTGTCAGTTAGAGCTTTCTCCCCCTTCCTTCCCTCTCCATCTTCCTCCCCCTCGCTCCACGGAGGTTCCAGGCTTCTCACCTGTCCTCCGTTCACTCAGCGTTGACATTAGTGGCGACTGGGGACATCTTCAGCTCGCAGTGGCTCCGCGCGCTGTAAATAACACCAGCGTAACTCGTCAGCATGATCGAGCAGCGCCTGTACCGCTCCTGGTAGAGTTTAGTCATTAGTGTGTCACTGCACTCTGTGTCATCCGTGAGACTAAAAACGCCAGCGGCCACGTGAAAAGGGAACAGGATTCATGCACGATGGGGACACGCTGTTGGACTGAGCGCGGGAGGGAAAGAAGTGAAGCTTTCGGCCAATACGAAGCCCAGACATCATGCATCCAGCCTGTTTACCTGCTGTATATCTCTGTATATAGATGTAATGGGAGGTGGGCGGGGGGCACTGTTGCATCTATGGAAATGTGGGAACTGAACAAGTCTCCTCCATCTCTTGTTGGTCTCTTCTTGGCTCCTGCTACTAATCTTCTGCGTGTCCTGTCCTGTTTGTGCATCTCACAGTTTTGTCTTTCTTAACTTCTAATAAAAACCTCAACTCTTTGCTCACCTGAACCTGGGCCTGTCGCCTCTTTGTGTGCTCCCTCTTCTTCTTCTTCTTCTTCGTCTTCTTCTTCTTCTTCTGTGTGGGGTGAGCTCCGAACCTTCAGAGCGCTCCTGGCATTTGGACTGATTGTCACATTAACTATCTGGACTCAAAGCAACTGTAGAAAATACATTAAACTGACTCCCTGCATCACCATCACCTAAATGCTTATCGAGTGCGGTCAGAAGTCCATATTTCAAAACATTACGCACCATTCATTGTTGGAACAGTAGCAGTAATCCTCCACAGAGTCGTTCCATGTCAGAAGTCATCATTCTTTACATGAACTAATCCTCATTATATTCTAGCTTCAGTGGAAATAAAAGTTCATTCTGGAGCTTCTAAAATAAAGTTTAATTTTACACATGTTATATATAGATATTCGGCCCAGATTTGAACTTTTGTCGTGAAAATAATATAGTAATTTCAGTTTGCCATGCCAACCTGGCAGTGTTTGATTCAGTAGCTACACATCTGATAAGGTTTGCAGCAATGATTCTTCTTTGTTGTTGACATGAATGATCAAAAAGTTGCTATTTATCCAGTTTAAATGGTACGACAATCAAAAATAATTCACGTGCAACTGTCCAATCTGAAAACAAGCTCAGCGTGAATGCATCCACTGAAAACGGTTTGAAATCCGCTTGGTCAAACTAATCTACGGCTGCCCTGAAGCTCTACAGTATGAATACATGTGATCAGACATCACACAAACATTCACAACACGTCTTCATCCACTTGACAGCACGTGTGCTGCAAGAACCACAGAGAAAAAAAGTGATGAACCCGGCTGGGACATGCTCGTCGTTTTAAAGTCGCTGCCACTCACACATTTACGGGTTTTTACGCGGTGGTCCTGTCGGTACTGATGAAGGTGTAACCCACACAAACAGCAGGTTTACTGGTCTGCAAGTGAGCGTGCGCCTGCATTACTGCATTGTGTAAGCACATGAAATACTGCATGAGGGATTGTGCACCTTTCTACATGCACTGTACATAGGTTTTGCGGGTGTGTGTGCATTGGATTTTTTGTTTTTACCAGTTTGCTGACTGCGGCCTGAATTTTGACACATTATCGTCCCCAAAGATTCGACAGTTAAGACTAAATGTACTTGTGTGAGCATCATTTTTGTGACATTTTATTATCTGCATCCAAAAGTAGCAAACCACTGGTCTGATGCTAATTTGCACACAGTGTATACATTCCTGTGTGTGTGTGTGTGTGTGTGAGTGAGCGAGTGTAACCCTGTGGCGTCTCCTGCCAGGACGGCTCCGGCTCCCTGAAGAGGAGCGGCTCCTTCAGTAAGCTGCGAGCGTCGATCCGTCGCAGCAGCGAGAAACTCGTCCGCAAGCTGAAAGGCGGCGGCTCGTCACGAGACAGCGAGCCCAAGAACCCCGGGTAACTATCCCCACCCCACCCGCGCACCCCCACCCCACCCAGACACCTGACTGACCCCGCCACAGGTGACCCTGACTTTACGCACTGGTGGACGGAGCCGGCCCTCGGCCTGGCGGCGGGCATACTAACCAAAGGCAGGAGAAGCGATTGGCTCTACTTTGCTGGTGGTGAAGCGGTTTAACTCTCGAGCTGTTTGCACATGGAAGGAGCTTTCACTTTCAATTACACCTTGGGCCTTTTTTCCCATTGCATGAGTTTACCTTTCTTCACTCACATTGTCACTGTACAGTGTTTATTTGAACGTTTTGCTTTTTCCCCCCCTCATAGTTTAGTTTAGTTGTCAGTGCACAGAAGCCCCAACAACCAGGGGTCTGTCCACTGCTCTGTGACCTGCTGCAGAGTATCAAGACATTTTTAGGAACAAAAATATAAGATATTTCCTTTAGAAAGTTGTGGTAATATGGAGGAAATGTCATAAGAGCTGAAATTTTATCAAGAAAAAGTTGTAGGTGCAATACTTTGGGTAAAAACTGGAATATTTTAAGAGAAATGGCAGAATATCTTGAAAATGAAAATAATAATTCAAGGACGTAGCTGTCATAGTTTAAAAGAAGGGCATAAGTGTAATATGCAATATTATGGCATATTTAAAATATTTCACAGAAATATCTTGACATTAGAGGACCAATCTTTCCAGGACACTTAAAAAAAAGTTTAAATATCTTTGGATATTTAATTATGGAATTAAGTGAATTGAATTGTTAGTCATAGAAAAAAGTTGACTGCCACAGTCCAGGAACTGAAAAGCTCAGAGAAGCTGCAGCAGCTTCACAACAGAAGAGACTTGAAGAATGGGAGCTTAATTATTGTTTGAGTAAATGATGTTGTCTGCTTAACGCCGTGGGACAAAGCACGGCGCCTTAAAGTCCAAACAGAGCTGCAGGAATCTGTCCGTGTCACTGTAAACAGCTATCGTGTCGTACCAGCAGAACAACGTTTGCTTCATTTTCTCTTGAAATATCTCAACTTTATCCGTGAAACCTTTTGATGTTATTTTTTTCCACACCGGCGGCTCTAATGCTCCACCGTTGTGGGCAGATCTGAGCAGAGTTAATCAGAAAACCAAAGGTAACTGGAGCTGTGCAGCAGACAGGGCAGGTGCAGACTGGTATTAATGACATGCGAAAATAACGAGTAACTTCTTCACTCACATGCTGTGACGGGGCGATGTGTAGAAAAGCATCTGCAATCAGACACAAACTAAACTAAAGTCTGCTTTTCAAATGCCTTCCTGCTCGTTATGCCTGTGGGACTTTTTTTTTTTAAACCACTAATAGTTAAATCTATTTATTGCATTTTGTGGCTTTGGACTATTTATTTCAACTAGTTTGAAATATAGTTCCCTTTAACTGAGCTTTGAATTTTTATTTTTCATTTTTTTCTTTGTGTATTTTACCCTGAAAACAAACCTGTCTGCATGGCCTTTATTTTGGTTTTGAATTTTTATGCTGTGTTGAATTTTTATTTATGAATAAATGTTTTCACTTGGACGTCTGCCTGCATGCCTCATCTGTGTGCTCACTGGTTTCCTTCTCCTTTTGGGGCGGCTCCTCTCTGTGGCTCATTTGAGTGATATGATATGATGATTTCACTCTCATCATCATCATCATATTTTGAATAGGGGTCTCATGTGTCTCACTTAATAACAACTGTATATTAAGAGTAACTTATCTGCAATAGTGAATGTTATGCAGCTGATATTGAATGGATTCTTTACCAGTTGTAAAGTAGCTGATGAATGAAAGCGCTAAGAAGACAGAATCTGTGATGCTGGAGGAGGATAAACACAACCTGGCAACCCACATTTCCTTTTCATGGCATCATACATAACAACTTATGCAGGTTATGGGGGGGGTCCATGCTAGAGTGTAAGATTTCACAAGTTGACATATCGAACGTTTTTTTGTGAAACTAACCTGTGTCTGAAAATATCGTGGATGTCATTAACCAACGCCTACGTACCACCACCTCCACTCAGCTAAACTCCTCACACCTGACTCTCCACCCTCACCCCTGACCCCTCATCCCCTCACCCCACCCTCCCTCCCTCCCTCCCTGCATGTGACTGACTGTTCTGGGTGCAGCATGAAGCGAGCCAGCTCTCTGGGGGTTCTTAACGTGGCGGACAAGGCTGCGAGTGACCACTACCAAGTAAGGAGCCCAGACCTGAGTGCCCACGCCCGGGTCTGGCTGTTTATTTTTAACCGGGGTGGGGGAGCTTGGGGGGGGGGGTATCCTGTTGGTCAAAGCTAAATAACTTTTTTTCTTCAGATACATCTTTACCTGCTCCTCTCTTTTAGAGTCCCCTCTCTGTAAACCCTCCCCTGTTGCTCCCGTCAATTACCTGTGTGTACAAGTAAAGCACCAGTGTGGCTCACACGCTAACTTCATTATATAACCATCATTACTCTGACTAATCAACACAAATTAGAAACATGTTGTGTTCACAGAAAACACTCATTTATAAAATACAGACTCTACGGTTTCACTGCTGTTTATAGGCCCTTGTTTTGGACCTTAAAGCTGCCAGTTGTCATAAAATTAGCCCAGTGGAAATCTTTAAACGTACGCTCACTCAGCACTTCGTTAGGATCACCAACACTTTCAAAACAGCCTCAGTTGTTTGTGCCGCTATTTCTAATAGATATTATAAACTCTGCCCTGAGATTCTGCTCCATGCTTACATCACCTCCACTGAAATGCCAGATCTTTATTGGAGTAGATGAGTGGTTTTTTTCACCTTCCTTGTGGGAAAATTGCCCCAGTTACCCAAACCCTGTTGAGAATCCAACCCATCTCAGGTCAGCCATGTCTGTATTTAGGGTTACTTAGTTCTGACTAACAGCAGATTACAGGTATCGGCCTTGATCTGAGAAAACCTGTTTGTAACCTCTCAGACGAAGTCCTACAGGTTGAGCTAAAGACAAAACAGCTTCTCAGTTCAGCAACAACTGGCTATTCCTGTTTTGTAAAGATTCCACCTGTCCGTTCTAATAACCTCACCTCTCTTCTCTACGTTTCCTTCCAGGAGCGAAATAATCGTCTGAAAAAAAGCCGGGACCTGAGCGCCAGCACCACCAACCTGGCGCGTTGAAGGCTTTCCACCCCCGGAGAAGGCGAGGACACGAGACTCGACCTCCTGTCCGAGCGCCAGGCCCTTCCTCTGTAAATATGTGTCTGTGAAGCTTCATGTCCCCTTCATGTTACGCTCCAGCATCACACCACCAAGTGCTCACTGTACAGCTTTGAATCTTTCGATGCACTTTTTAAAGGTTTGTCAGTACATATGGAAGAAGGGGAGGAACGTGAACATGTGTATGGTTTTGATTGGAGTGTGGAAACCTTTTCTGTCTAGTTGTTTGTGCGTAAATTGTATGCGAGTGTGTGCTGGTGTGAGTGATCCCTCCTTTTTGAAAATATTTGATGCTGTCGCTTGAATGAAGGCTGATATAGAGTAGAGTTTGAGTTTCACAAACATTTGTGATGTAGAGGCAAAACAACATGAAGTCGCTGGTGCAGTTAAATCGGTGTGGGTGAAGCCAAAGAACCACACTTTACTTATTTTACTTTTCTAATTCTTTCTTCCGCTAACTTTTATAGTTTAAGGTTGATTTATTCTTAAGTCTTAAGTAAATAGTGCCCAGCAGCCAGAATGATCTGAGGTACCTTCATTTATTACTGTGAGCTCACAAAAATGTACTTTACATTAAATAGTTGCATGAAAAGATGATATGATATACAAGAAGGCAGTAAAACCCTGTGTTCCTTGGAGTAAATGTACAAATACTACATTATATTTCAGATAGCATAAGGTCATTTCCTACCTTTCTTTTCTTTTTGTTGTACTGTACGTTCAAGAGAACTTTGTTGTCAACCCACCCATATACAAGCTGACAGGAGGAATCGAATGTAATTTCTCTCAGGCTGGTGGTGCAGCGTTTCCCATCAAAGCAAGACCGTCAGCAAGGTAGAGAGACGGGAACAGAAACAAGTCCGAAACAGGCCACACGTCAGGACAAAGACAGGAGACAACAGTGTAAAGAGTCACTGACATTGACCCCTAAATGAAATGAAGCGGTTGTGGTGGTGTCGCCACAAATATCTGCAAGTAGTGCAAAGCTGCAGTCTGGTCTCACACACCCTGTGTAGGTGTTGCATAATGTGTTATCACTTAAAGAAAATGTTGAGGATGGGGAAAACTGGGGAACTCGAATGATTTCTCTAAACCAAACTTGTTAAAATGACTGAATTTCAGTGTTAACTTGGGAGAAAGAAATGAAAGTGTCATTCATTTTACAAAGTGAACACGTTCTTGAAAAGCCTCTTATCTCTTCTTTAGCTTTAAAATAAGTAAAAGTTATCAAAACACCTCAGATCATCAACACATCAGTTATTAATAAATCAGTGAGGAAAAATCAATGACTCCAGTTGAAAGTGTTTGGCTTTACACACTGTAGTTAAACTGCACCAGTGAGAAACAGTTCTGCCTTGCAGAAAATGTTCTAATGACGAGACTCTATACGCAGAACTTGTCCAGCAATGACGTCTTTTTGTAGGCCGACCCGGACGTTAGCTCAGCTCTGCGTTCACTCTGCAGGTTTCACATGGAAGTTCCGATCTGGGTTTTATTATTTAGAATTTGTTTAGAAAATAAGGCTCTGGGTCAAACAGGACATTATTTGAACCAGCAAACCTGTGAGTCACAGAGTGTGTTTTCTGTGTGAATTAAAAACCCTTTTAGACGAGATGGTTGTGAAACCTGCAGAAGGAACCCACCTCTCAAACGCCTCTTGGTTTTAGGACTACAGACTGTTTTCCTAAGACGTTTCCGTCCTGTGTTGATTGAAGACTTTTGCTTCTGGTGTATGAAGTTCTATGTTTACATTTGGGGGTTTTGTAAATGATATTTTATTTGTTTCTTGTCCTTTCGCTGCTCTCAACATTTTTTTTCTTTTTATACCTGTCTATATATATATAAAAAAAGCCTGGAGAAAAACAGGGCCGTCTCTCTGAACTGCTCTAAAGAGGCGGGATCATTGGATATTATTGGCACATGAAGGCGGGCCGACGCCTTCTCACGCTCTCAGGATCAAGGCTGTAGTGTCACACACTGACTGCAAAGTTCACGTCACTCCACAATTTTACACAGAACATTTCCAGGTGTACTCATATACTCAAGACAACACTTTACCATGTGAGTAAAGTGGAACTAATCCAGCTCAAATAAAAGCAACTTATTAATTATTTAAGTAAAGTTATTGTCATGCAAGAGTTATTCCTGAGCATTTTCAGAAAAGATGTAAGTTGCAAATGTAAACTATATATATTTGCTGTTACCAAAATAAGAGGGGCTATTCCTCCTATTGTTAGTTATCGTTAGAACACATTAGATTTAGACCAATGATTATATACAATATGTATCACAGTTTAACAGCGATTCACATGGGACTCATTAGATCCAAGCTGTTATTTAAAACTGGAATTTAATGTAAAGATGAACATGCGCACCCACACTCCCCAAAATTAAAAAAATTGAAAATCCAGACACAAATTTTACATCTCATAAACATAATCCTGATCATGCTCGTTATTTTAAAGGGGACTAGGTAATATATATTTATCATCTTATACTGGTGACTAGCTTGAACTGCAGTAACATAGGTTACATTGAGAAAAAAACTTCATTTATAGCCCTATTAAATGTAGTGCTGAAAGCTAGACTGGGCTGAGTCTCTGCTGCTTCAGTGTCATTTTTTTGTATGTCTGAGATTTAAAATTTGTTGAACCGGGTTCAGAGCTGGGTATAGTTTCAGTTTTTATTTATCTTATAGGTGGAAAAGTTTGTTGAGCATCTAGTTTTCAGCAGGGCTGTGCAATAAGTTTTTTTGGGGTGACCCTTGTCTGTTTGAAAAAAACAAAACAAAACAAAATGCTTTACATCTAGAAGTTCGAATTCTAATTTGTAATTCTGGTGATACTAATATCTGAACCTAAGCAGAGTTTATTAGTATATGCCTCATTTGAAGTCATTATTATACTGTATATCCCTGTTTTTCTCTTCTTAAAATGACAAGATCTGTCACCAATTCCTAAATAATAATAAAAGAAAAACAAAGCCCTGAACTGTAAATATAAGTATATACTGTAAGTTTTTCCTCCTGTGCCTGCAATAATTTAGTCTTAGTGATTTTTTAAATTGTCAGATATCTCATTTTGGAATTCTTTTTCTTTATATTGACAATTTTGTTTTCTCAGCACTGTTTGACATTATAGGTCAGAGTCGTGTTGACTGTTGATCAGTCTGCTCATCAACCTGCTTTCTGTCTTTGTTGTCTTCATGTAGAAGCTCCACAAAAGTAACGAGGCACATAACTTAGTGTTGTCTAATGGTTTTAATGAAGCGGTCGGCAGTTATGTCGACGTAGACGGGCCCAGCGACAGGCAACAGCTGTGAATGTCATGTTCAGTAGCAATATAAACACATAAAGAGATTAATTTGAAGTCCTGAATGGAGGTTAAACAAATTGCAAGGCTGTATATGAAAGTGCGTCCTGAGGGACTGCAGCGATACTGATAAAACTTTACCCTATAATAAATATGTAATTTTCCTCCATTTATCAGATACCCTGTTGCCATGGCAATGTCATGGCTGCTGCTCCCTCTTCAAGTACCACTCCACAACTCAAGGCTCCTACTTAATTGTTTTTTTTATGAAACCTGAAATTATTTTAAGGATGCTGTATATCTACAAGAATGTAGTATTTTCCCCTCCATGTTAAATATGAATCAGCACCATCCCCTGTATACCTTTGTGTATACGGTAAATAAATACTCCTGGATGAGACTGGCATTTGTGATACTACTTTTCCTGTGTAACTGCTGCTCTCTGTGTGGTTTTCTCCTGTTTTGGGTAATCCCCATAAAATAACAGCACAATTCCTCTAATCATGGTGCCGTTAGAGAGTATGAAGTGGTAAAACAGAGCATCAAGATACAAACTGTGAGAAAAGTAGAGAAGATGGACACTGGTTGGAACAAATCTCACTTATAATATCTGGACCTGTAAAAAAGTGAGTTTTTAAAAATGTCTTTAATTGCACTGTGATTATAAGGAAGTTTGCTGCAAATTAATTCTCTACTACTTCTCCGCCAAACACTTTCTTTTCTTTTTACATGACCGGTAGTGGTGTTTGTCCTGCAAATCACTGTACAGCTTAACTGTATATGAAGAATAAAATGGTCAAGTGAATGAGTTTTCCTGAGTTTTAGTTTATTTTGATTTGAGCTGATACAGACTTTGTGTTAATACCACAGAGGGTAAAGTTTGGTAATTTAGTGCCCTCTGCTGTCCATTTTGTTAACACTGATTTGTTAGACAATGACTGTCAATCGGATGGTTCCTCATTTGGTCATAGCCTACAGTGCATGTCAGTGTGTCAGTTGTGTTTCTTTGCCTGGGAATAAACTGTTAGCTCGAATAATAACAATACTATGGGGCTATTCATTTTGGCATGTTGGTAGTTTTTCTATTGTAAAAAGCACTGTAGAAAAAACATCAGTAACAAGAAAAAAAGAAAGAAAATAAATGCTACCACATGACTAAAGAGTTTTACTCAAGTGCTGTACTTTGGTTTAGTATTTCTATTTTATGGTACTTGTACTCTACTACATTCAGGAGGGAAATATTCTGTATCCTACTTAAGTCTCTTCGATGTACATACAACCACTTTTTCTCCCATGCTCATCAATCTCGCTCTCGCGCCTTTAATTTATTTTTTAAGAGTTCATGACTTTATTGGAGCCGATATGAAATTGTAGAGCTAATGTGGCTTCTTTCACACTGTCAATATAGAAAATAATAAAACATAGATGCTGTTTTCTCCCAGCAACATTTATTCACGGGTGGGGTTTGTAAGAACCAAAACACTCCACCTCGCCCAGGGCACATGTGATCTAACATCTGCGCTCTGATTCGTTAATCGCCTCGTCAATCACTCTGGAAGTGGGGTATGTTCAGACAGGAGTTTATGAGTGGTTGGAGAAGAAAAAAGCCGTCAAAGCAAAATGTCCTCAGTGCCTGATGGAAAGAAGCTGGTCCGGAGCCCCAGCGGCCTCCGCATGGTGCCAGAAAACGGCGCCTTCAACAGCCCCTTCTCCCTGGACGAGCCGCAGTGGGTCCCGGACAAAGAGGTGAGGCACACGGGGTCGATTTGGTCGTCAGCGGAAAGCTGTCGGAGCCGTGTGGAAACCATCGAGAAGTTAGCTAAAATGTTAAACACACCGTTTCCGTTTTTGTATTTTCAAAATAAAACCAAGTGAAACGTCAGTCACAACACAAACAGTTATAAGCTACGACTCTAAGGAAGGGTAATCTTACTTAAGTGGGTTTGGTTGTTTTCTAAGGGTTTAATCTGTAAAACGCCAGATTTCCCCGTTTGTTTGCATAAAAATGATGATTTTGGATTTACCTGATAATCCAGCTGCGCTCAGAAATTTTAAAGAAGCCCATATATACAAGTATACTAACGCAAATAATACATCCAAATCATCCGTTTTTGCTTGTTAGTTTAAAAGAATAAATCACAGTTGACTAAGTCATCTAATTTTAAGTTCTATTGATTTTACTGTTACTTTGCCTTATTTGATTAAACTTGAAATTGCTTTGTCTCATCAAATAAATTCGTGTTTTTGTTACTTTACACATAGCAATTTGGAGGATTTTTATTTGTGAGGTGAAGTGTAAACATCCGGTATATTCCGTGCTAAATGCAGCGATGTCGACGCAGCTCTGGACATCGCACTTGGCCCCCGGACTGGGCGTTGCAGGCAGGCACGGCCAGCCTGGCAGCTAACGGAGCCCGTCACTCAACCAGCCGGTTGACGTCTAAAACGGGTTGTCAAATGCGAGTTATGGCGTTTATCTTCGCCAAGGGGAGATAACGCGATGAGCCAGCCGTTGTTTTGTGTGTTAGCTGACAAAACACACACACATAGCCCGTCACGTAGCCGGAGGAGCGGCTATGCTAGCTCTCAGTTTGGCTTCGGGCAGAGCAGCTCTCTGTGTTTGTTTGCCAGTAAAACGTGCAGGATGAGACTCGGAAAGACAAACACCGACCGTGCCATCAAATGTTTTATAACCGTGAGGCACTTTGACCAGACTGACGGTGAATTACAGCCAGCACAGTTAATCATTTATCATCTGCTGGATTCAGTCTGCGAATACTGTACAGGAGAAAAGCCATCATAATGGGGGCCATGGAAAAAGTCTTGAAGTCTTTAGAAAAAGCACTGAGGTCATTTTCCTCCAAGAAGGCGCCACTGTAAAAATGTTTATAAGATGTAATCAGTAAGCATTTACACTAATAAGAAGACATCTGCCAATGACAACACTTTTCTCTCTTTCTGGTGAACTGTTTAATCACTTCTGGAAAAGTGCTACAGGACATCTGGACCCAAATCCATTCACACCCTGCTTATCGATATTAACAGCTGCAGATTGTGATTTATTCATATTTATGGAAGCAGCTGACAAACTGTAGCAAATGGTCCTCTAGAAATTGAGAAACCCAAGGCCTCTTTACTAATGTCATGCTGACATTTATAACTTCAAGCCCGATATATTACTAAAAGGTGTGAAAACCTGAGTGCTTATTAATGGTTCACCAATAATAAAAAAGGGCATTATTATTAAATGGAAAACTACGGTCCTCGCTTTCCAGGAAGCTGACTCTCTAAAAAAGCAGGACTTTCCACAACCTGGCAACCCATAAGTTGGCATTATTAATTAAGTTATTATAAATGAGGTTTCATGTCTTTACTCTGGGGTCTTACCTCCTGCTGACAGTAAGGTTAGTTTAGTTTACAGTAAAGTTATTTCCCTTGTGTCACACACACATACACCTCCCCCTTTGTTCAGATAAGGAGATAGCGTCACAGATCTTTTTTTATTGTGCAGCAGTCAGACTGTGTTTTGAGTTGAAGGCATTGATGGTACTGAAGATGCTCTGCATCATGTTCTTAAATATTATCTGATCCCAGAGCAGTTACAGCTTTCAGACGCTCAGCCACACTTTACAGCGTTTCTCACGCTGATCCAAGCAGAGGAGGAAAATTAGTTTGACTCCTACTTAATCACATCTTGTTGAGTTCAGGTAATTTGACTCACCCTTTGTCACAGAAGCTGTAATTGTCTCCATCTAACATGACTAGAGGTTAGTTTTAATCTAATGGTGGACTTGGTGGCAGGGAAACTAAAAGGACATGCAGCGGGAGATATTTGTCAGAGTTTTTTTTTTTTCAGCTGCTGCTCAACTTGAATCTGCTTAGCTCAGCACGTTGTGTAACATCCTGTTTTTCCTGTCTTCTCGTCTTCCAGTGTCCGAGATGTATGCAGTGCGACACCAAGTTCGACTTCATCAGAAGAAAGGTCTGTTTTGCTTTTGTTGCTCGAGCGTGACGACACACGATGGCTTCATCTGAAAAAACAAACCCCAAAAAAAAAAAAAAAAGAGGCGAAACATGCCAAGTAGAAGAATATCAGGCTTTCATTTGGGCTGTGCTGTAAAACTGAGACGACTTTTTCACAACTTGGCTTCTGTGCATTCATTTTGGCATGAAAACTCACTTCCAGTGACTACCACTGACACAACACAACAACAGTGTAGCTCTGTGCCTCTGCTCATCTGTGTCCCACTTCCTCTCCAGATTCCCGCGGACAAACTCTGGTTATGTCAGTAAAACTCACTGCCACCTTAATTCTTGTGTAGAAGGAAAATAATAAATGATTAAAAACTGAAAATGTGAGAAGTGAATCAGAGAAGTCACTCACCCTCTGAATTGCACAATTAATTTATCACATTACCCCTCTGTCATCAGTTTGTTAAAGTTGGTCTCTTATGACTCATATTATTTCTGACAAACAGCTCAGACTGTCCAAGATTCCCCTGTGCTCATTAACACCAGACAATATGTGCAGTTTATTAAGTGGCACAGGATGCAGCTCATGTCTACTTTAATGTAAGCTGCACAACTGTACTGTGTTTTCACCCGCAGCACCACTGTCGGCGGTGCGGCCGGTGCTTCTGCGACAAATGCTGCAGTAAGAAGGTGGCGCTGCCCCGCATGTGCTTCGTGGATCCGGTGCGGCAGTGCGCCGAGTGCAGCCTGGTCTCGCAGAAGGAGATGGAGTTCTACGACAAGCAGCTCAGAGTGCTGCTGGGAGGTGAGGGGCTCAGCGTCGGCCCACCTGGTCCGCGTTCATACCCGTGCAACGCCTTCAGCCGGAGTTGGTGGAGCCGACTCTTTGGTTTTAAGGTGGTGCACATGTTAAGGTGGCGGTTGTTCCCCAATTCTTTCTTTCTTCTACATTTTCATTGACAATTTTTCCATTCTTTTAATATTTACTCTAGATTAAAATTAATTTCCACTAATCGGATAATCTGTAGATGATTTTTGAAGTAACTGGTTAATCAGATCACAACATTGTTCACTTGAGAAGCTAAAACCAGGAGATGTTTGGCATTTTAAAATGACACTGTCGTCAAAACACTTGCAAATTAAACTTTTAGCTCCAACCTGATTATCTGACTTATCATGTCATCTGTGTCAATGCACACAGTTTTAGCCCCAGCACACAGTTCAGTTCAAGTCCACACGGCAAACAGAAACTCCTGGTTGAATGAAGGTAATCGATTACTTCCGTTAGGAAGTCTGAGAGCTGGGTGGAAACATCCGCGTTGGTGATTTTATCAGAGAAGAGGTCGTGACTTCTGACCTGCTGTTTGTTATCTCAGTGCGTCACGACGCTGTTCCCTGCCACGTAAAAAGCATCTGTGAAATGATCTTTCACAGCGCCCCTCCTCCTGCCCCATGACAGTCCATTGTGTTGTTGCAGCTCAGTGTGGGTCAGTGTGTAGCTATAAATACGCTGCAGCTTTTAATGAAAAATCCATTAGCAGCCCAGAGCTGCAGGGGGGGGACTGGCTGAGCGCCTGAGATGCAAAGCCTGCAAAGCCGCCATTGATGATGGGGTTATCAGTAGCCGATGAAGAGAGAGAACAAAAATGTTAATGAAATTTAAAGCAAATGATCTGTGAAACTTTCAAAAAAATCGCCATCTTTGGAAAGTCAATTTCACAATTCTCACACTTTAGAAACATTGACCTTTATCTGTATGTTTTTGATTGAATATCCACTGCTGGTAATAGCGATGCAGGCGGTGGTGGTGGTTGAATGCAGGTCTGTCAGAATGCTCCAGGCATTTCGTTACTCTGGGAACATCACACATTTGTCCTGTGTCCAACCGGAATTTCTTAAATCTCGTTACTAAGGGAACATCCGAGAAGTTAAAGAAGAAACCATGACGTGTCGCTCTTTCTTTCCACTTCTGGTGACCTGTCATGCTATTATTTTCAGTTTTAGGTGATGGTGTGTGCACCACTACTTAAAAACTAGGTGGAAAAATGTCCTTTTTGTAATTTGGGTAACTTTGCACTTTAATGCAAGATATCAGATAATATAAAAATATAGCTAGATAGATAGATAGATAGATTACTTTATTCATCCCTGAAGGGAAACTATGTTATCACAGCAGCAATCTGGTACATTAAAATACAATAGAAATACAATGACATAAAACACTGAGGTAGAAAAATAGAATAAAACTGGACTAGAAGTAAAGATAAAAATACAGAATGGGACAAGGGCACTTGAGAAAACACAGGATAAATAGGTAAATAAAGTGCAGCAGCAAGATGATGTTAATAATACAGATGGTAAGAGGGTTATGTTACTTTTAGTAATAAAGTAATAATATAATATCTGATATACAGTAATAGTAACAGTAACATAGTAGCAATAGTTACTGTATAACGTATTAATAATAATACAGTTTTGATTGCACCAGTCTACAGTGTCAAATTATTTAATATTTTTTATTTTTCTGACCTCACCATCAGGTATCTGTTCCTCGACGGTGAAAGCCACTTTGAGGTGGAGCTGTCTCGGATGTCCAGCATGCAGATTCTGACAGACGGGTCGAGTCCGGGAGGTGAGACCGCCTGCGCAAGTTTGTATCCCCGTTCTTTGTCATGACAAAATTAGTAGAATAAAAATTCAATTAGCACAATGTTTAATGCACAGTCAAATAGTACAAATGTAAGTAAGAAAAAGTGAAAGGTGTTGTTTTTTTTTTTTAGATGAAAATTTCAGTGCATGTTGTTGATGGTTTTGTTCATATGTTGTGACACAGGGAAAAAAAAACATTTATTAATTCTTTGCACTGTCAAAATGATCAAACACATTCTCTACTCCTTTTGTCCTGGAAATTATGATGTTTGTCTCTTTTGTTTGTTCTTTAGATGGACCCACTAACCAACTGATACTGTTTCTTGATTAACACTGAAACTTGTGTGTTTTTTTTTTAGTTTTTTTAAAATCTAACACTAAAAACTCTTTCTCCTCTGCTGCTTTGACTCTGACGGCCCGGCTCTTCTTCCTCTTCTGGGCTCAGAGAATGACATTCACACTTACACCAGTCTGCTGGACAGTCACTGTATCTCTGAAGGTTAGCTTTGGTTCACTGCCCACAGCCTCTGTCTGTGTTTTTGTCCCCCCCCCCCGTCCATCCATCCATTTCTCCAGCTGTGGGCTCCTCTGGGTTTACATCTGTCTGCATGAGGCTGCCTGAAAACAAAAAAACCCACTGTCACCTCTCTTTATTTTTTGACACCTCACTGAGTCCCAAAGGCATCTTTGTGGAAAATAGCCCCCCCCCGTAGTATTCCCATGGTGAAGCACTTTCAAATGTGTGGTCTGGCTGCCCAGTGATCTTTAGTAATGCATGAATCCTCAACGCTACAGTGCCTGACTTCTCCAAATAGATTCCTTCTCTTCAGCTGAAGTTTGATTAATTAGAACTGAAGCAGAAACCAGCATTTATGTTTTGCCTTTTTGTAGAAACAATTCAGCAATCAACAGATGACTAAATATTAGCTGATTATTTTTCTGTCGATCAACCAATTGATTAATTGAAAAATTGTTGCACCTCTAAAATTACCATTGCGTGACATGGAGGTTTGCACAGTTTCTTCTCTTTCTTGAGTCTGTTTCCAGTTCATATTTTACTGACAGTGTGCACGCGTGTGCCTTTGTGTGCGCAGGCGGGACGTCACGGGCCAGCGGCATGCTGCTCCATTACAAGCCAATGGGCTCTCAGGACGCCCAGCAGCTGCGCATGGAGGCAGCGGATGACAAGAAGGCAGCCTCACTATGGCTGGCTGCGATGCACAAGGTACGATAAACAACATACAAAGACTCACACTGTTGCTGCGCTGCATGTAGTTAGTTATTTTGTTAGTGTGTCATTCACGCACAGGCGCCTAGTTTAGACAAAGTCGCATTTGTTTGACATTTATATAACTTCTCTCCTAACACTGCCAACAAAGAATTTTGCCTCCTGATCACTGTTTTGAAAACAGAATTAGCAACGCATCAATATAGAAAATCTGGATCTCCTCAGAAATTAAGGGCAGTTGCAGGAAAAAGACAAAACATGAATTGCAAATCGTCTTCATTCTCACCTGAGTCACACGTCTGACAGAGTACTGTGGAGCCAAGTCTCACAATGCAGAGTTGGAACAACATGGCCTACCCTCTTGCACCCCCATCAGGCCACAGATTGTGTTTTTCCCAAAGTAATGACCATCTAAGAATGGAAAAGTTGTTGTTGTTGGCATTTTGTTCCATTGTTCAGTTTTTGTTTTCTGATGTGTAACGACCTAATGTGAGTGGTAGTATCCAGAAATGCTGCAGAGAGATGAAGGCTTCCATCTGACTATACTGGAGCTGTTCTTGTTAGTTCACGTCAGACCATTAAGTAACATAAATGCAATTCATCGCAGTAGGATTATTTAAGATGTTAAAGTTTCTTCAGAATAAAATAAAAGGTGTGAAAATAAGGAGAAGAAAGATGAAGTGTGTGGGAGGGAACGCTTACAATGTGTTAGAATAGAGTGCTTATTGTACACAGAGTCAGTGAAAACTTCTGTAATCTCGCTTTACATTACATGATTTTTTTTTTTTTTTTTTTTTAATTCCCCGCAGGCAGCCAAACTGCTTTACGAAGCCCGGGACCAGTGACGTGCAGAACTCCTGCACGGCTGAACCTCCAGGCAGCACACACCCAAGTGTTTTGTACCCGTCTAACCAGGGTTTGGAATCTTTTAGATTTTTATTAACGCCAGCTCTGATTCTACTTATCCGTCTGATTCCACATCAGTTCTCGATACCAGTTCTTATCATGGTAATTTTTGCAGGAAAGAAAAAATGTTTATAGAAAAGAAAAAAAACACTTTATTACCTCTATAACCAGTACGTCATGTTTACCACAGGTAGGGTGATTGTTCTTTATTTTTTTGCATTTTGCTCTTTGATATAATGCATAAATCAGGGCGTGCTGTGTTGATGTTTGTACAGACTGAGCGGTGAGACAGCAGGAGAAGGGGCGCTGGTATCTGTTGACTCTGGGAGATTTCTGCTTTTAGTTCCCATTCTTTGACTCTGTCCAATTTGAGACCTGGACTTTGTGATGATCCTGTGACGCTCGGTTGGTTTCTCCACACACAAGCCGACTTTGACGTCACAACATCCACAAAAGTGACATTGCATCTTTTCGTAAACTATTTTTCATAACTTCAGAGGTGCCGTAAAATGTCTGAAAGAGTCAAAGTTGTTTCACGGCGACAGTAACTTTATATGCTGCTGTTAAAGGTTTGTGTGTGTGAATGAGGATTTTATTATTTCCTGGTAGAAGAGATGAGACACTTTATGGGTCCCTGTCGGGGACATTTTTTTTTTATTTTTCACTCTGCTGACCCTGCCGTCACAGAGGTCAGCTAAACAGCACCAAGTGGGGACCGAGTGATCTCGCTCGAGAACCCAGATCTTCCAGATAAAGCAGGTTAAAGGACAAATCCACCTCAAACACCCTTTAATGCACATAGGCAAGCAGCTGTGTGTGATCTGGTTTGCATTTCAGGGGCCCACTTCATTTGGTTTAAATTAGGGTCATCCCGAAGATGCTTCAGTGGAGGTGTCTGAGCGCTCTGAACAACTGCTCTTCACCTGATCCGTTAAACAGAAGCAGAGTCTGTTTCTCAGCAGCCACGTTTGAACAAAGCCGTTGTTGTAGAGTTGCGCGTTTTCTGTTTTCCAGGCATATTGATTGCACCTTTGCAGCTCAGTGTGGTAACAGATGCTGTCCGGCTGTTTTTTAAAATGATTTTCACTGTGATCACTTGCTTTAAACATCAATAGAACCGACCACATGCAAAGCTGCCGTCATGAACCCATATTTTTGTCTTACCTTAACTTAACTTAACTGTAAGTCCCCCTATTGTTGAATTGAGCAAGCAGTAAAAGGAATTCTGGGAAACGCAGGATTCTGGACCTGAAGCAGAAAGCAGAGAAGAGGCAGCTTTCTTGATAGAATCATTCCTGAAATGCAAAGAACATCACAGATTTCTCCACAGTTTTTAGAAAAAGTGGTGGATTTTTCCTTTAATTGACTGGCTGTCGTGACGGTTTTAGATTTAAATGAAAGTTCAGGTGACGCTTTGACCTTTTCTTGTCTGTAAATCGTGTCAATTACTGCTCCCTGAACCAAGTATTTACAGATTCTAAATCTTTCGGCGTCTGCGCCGAAGGAAGCTTCAGAGTATTCACTGATTGTAGTGAAGTATAAACAAACACACAGACATAATAAATGCTTTAAATATAGTTATTGGAAGTTTTGTATGCGCTATTTTGTTTAATATTCCCACTTAAAAACGTATGTACTTACATCATTTTTAAAGCTGAAGTATGGATATAGTTTTTGTAACACTTGTATACAGTTCTTCCTTTTCTCGTTACCCAAAGGCCTAAATGCTTTTTTTTGTTGTCATCATTGTGCAGAGCCACGACCAGGAAGTCAAACCACCCATGTTCCATCAACCAAACCCCATTCACTTTTCTGGCTGAGCCAGGTTGTTGGCTGCGCTGTGCTAATCTTTCAGTGAACAGAATATATTTTTCATCAAATGGTTAGAGGACTGTCTCAGCTGCATGTATTCCTTCACATCAACAAATAGTGAACTCTGAAGTCGGACGCAACGGTAATAACATGAGCGGCACAAACTGGGGCCTATCTGAAAGTCAGATCCCAACCTTTTTTAAAAAAAGTTTTTCCTGATGCAAAAATGTGTAATTCATTAGCTTAAAAATACATTACAGCTTAAACGTGAAGAAAATTTGTACGTTGAAGATGACGCAAGATGGTTACGTGTTGTGACACAAAAATGTCGGCTCGGATTCTGTTTGCTAGCTTTTCTCAGGAGCACAGTCTTCGTTAGCAGATGGCGTATGCTCAGCTGTCACCTCCAGACCTACCTGATGGCTTCATAACCTGCCGTCATAACTTCATGGGAAACACACGGCATGTGATGACGACTGAGCAAACTCCAGCTCCTCAGGAAGATCATTACATGCAGTTGAAAGCTGCTAATAAGGGGACTTTAAGTTGAAAAATCAAAACACTATTTTTTTAATTGGCAACCATGCATGACCTTCAATCTGATTTAATGACTAAACAGAGTAATTGTAAATGTACAGTGGTACTTCAGTTGCTAACCCTATGTCTTTGCTACCTGTATATTCAGATGAGATCACCAAGTGTCACTGGCTTCACAGTAATTTGCGTTTTTGAAAACTCTGGCTGGTGTCTTCCGCTTTTGTCCGAATTGGAGAGACAACTTTAAAAAGGTTTTATGCGGCACGGAGTGGGTTAAAATGTGGATTCGTTGGTCCTTGTCCCAGTCTTTGTGTCTCCGCCTGTCCTCCACCTTGTAACATAAAGTTTATTTTTATACGCTGCTCACCTAAGAACTGAAATCACAAATTGTCATTTGGTGTGAGGCTTTCAGAACAGAGATGTTCCAGTTATGTCCATTACCACATATTAAAATGCCAATTATTCATCTCTTTGTGACAAAGATAGATGTCAGGGCTGCACAGTTATCGAAATATAAATTTTAGTTATTTGTAGATATGGTGCATTATCCCTTTAGGTTAAATCTGATGTGGTGTTGGCAATTGTTTTCATTTATATTTGCATAACTGGAATTTTTGCCCCTTTTTCATCACAATAATACACTGCCAGTTATTCACCAGCCTTCCAGGTTTTGTGAAAAATGCACAAACATTCCTAAGAAAATGTTACATGATTGTATGGACATTGCTGTGCAGCCCCTTTAGACTGTCTTTGCTCAAAAGGTAATCATGAGTTTTTGTTGTACGTTTGCACTATCTGTAAATTCACCACGAATTACCGAGCCAGTGTTCGTACCCACGCTTTAGAGCCACCCACATTACTGCCCTTTTCATCCTCCTGCTTCATCTATGATGCTGAAAATGTCATACTACACCCTCTGTTGGATTATTCTGTTGAGAATAAAACCATGTGTTTATACGTTTGTGATGTTGTTGGTGTGATTTAAATGATATCGCTGATGTCAAGCTGATGAAGCTGATGTCATCCTGATGACTCTACCCTGCCCGGGCAGTCACATGGGGCTTTTCTTTGCCTTTCTGTCCAGAAGTTTTCTTGTTCTTCCACAGTTCCCCTGAACTGCTGTCACTTCTTAGTGACATGTCAGACTTGTCAAACTTTAATCTGGAAAAACTTTGATCGTTTTTATGTCTCTGATTTGCAGCAGGATTTACTTTCAAGGTTTGAAAAGTCAGAGAATTTACCATTATTTAATTTATTTATAATTTTAGCCTTATGTCCACTTCAATTGACTGTCCATTTAAAAGCAGTGACGTTGGGACGTGCCATTATGTAAGCGGGGGGGGGAGTCTTTTTGCTGGCGCTAACTTGTTAAATCCTGTGTCAACGTAAGATGATTTTTCATGTGTTTGTTTTACATTTTTCTAACACCAGCTGTTTAATGTAAAACACATTCCTACCTTTACGTTCTCTCAGGAAAAAAATTCACCGCTGCATAAACCTAATATAGAAAACGTTATCTCGACAGCCGTCGACCCCCCCGGTGCCGCGTTGGTCTTGTCCGTGTCTCCACTCTTAACATCAAACGCACATGTTGGGTGTGTTGTGAGGAGGATTGCACCGACATTAACGCTGAATTTAGCGGACCTCCGAGGGGCCGGTTCCGTCAAACAGAGCGCAGACACCATGAGATAAATCTTGCGGTCACATAGAAACTGTTTAATAAACCGGAGTTACAGGAGGAAACGCTCAGGTGTGCAGCGGGGAGGTGGAGGTGGAGGAGGAGGAGGGGGGGCTGACTGACACGCGTCCCAGCGTGGCTGCGGGCTGACACCGTCGACACTTCACTGGACTCAGAGGTACGTTCACCGGCCACACATGCTCACGCCGTGGGAGCGCTAAGCTAACCTGGAGCCTGTTAACCGGACACTCGTTACAGCCTGGAGCTGCATGTTAAAGCGGCGGCTAGTCAGTGTCTGCCGGTTAGCAGCGCCCCCGTTAGCTTACCCAAACAGCTGTCAAACAGCTCCATGTGAGACTCCGGGTGCTCGGCCGGCTAACAGCTCAATGGGAAAATAAAATAAAGTCAATGAAACCCGGCGGCGGGTGTGGGTGGGGGCAGTTCGGGGCTTTCATAGCCACTTTTAGCCGCGACAGTCAAGGTAGCGGTGAAGAAAACGCTGAGTTAGCCGCCGGGTGCTGAGCAGTGCCACGTCGCTAGCCGGTGAAGTTCTGCACAATCACTGCACACAGGCTGCAGCTCGTTCGTTATGGTGGTGATGAGGATGAAGAGAAAACCTCCAGCACTCAGAGCAGGAGGAGCGTGCCTTTAACCGCTAAAGTAAATGTACCCTCATACCAACCAGGTAGAAAAAGTTAAACAGCTCGGTATCATAGCCAGGTTAACCCTCCCTGGGGCCAAACATTTCTTGTTAGGGCCCCTGATCTCCCCTGGAACCCAGAAAGCAATCAGCATTCTGCTGCGTCATCTGACAGAAAAGTAACTGGCAACAGTTTTAATTAGTAATTGATTTAGAAGGAACATTTTCTTCTGCTGCCAACTCCTCAAATGTGAATATTTTCCTACTTTCTATGATGGTATACGCTAAACCTTTTTTGGACTGTTGGTCAGTTAAAATAAGTTTCACTGACATTTTAAACATTCAACAATCAGCCATTGAAGAAAATGATAAAGTGTTATTGATGAATCATCATAAAAATACACCCTGCTCCTTTTGCTGCTCACTGATTACACAACAGTTGCAGATGAAGTTTCTGCCACTCGACTAATCAGGTAGATGCAGTGTTCTTTTAACAATGTCTGGTTTGCTCAGATCGAAGAGCAGCTTAAAAGTCTGCAGTTTTATCACTTTACACATTTCTCTGTAGACCCCAACAATGCTCAGAGAAAATATGGCGGTTGGGTTTTCCACAGGAACCATCACATTCTAGGTGCATGGTAAAAAAGTAGTACTCCCCCATATTCTCTGTCTGAGCATCATCCCCGCCCTTCGTTTTTTTTCTCATCAGGCCCTGAGGCTCGCAGAGCGACACCATGAGCTCCAAGGTGTGCAGGAACTGCGGCTCCTCGGACATCGATGTGGACCAGGCGCGCGGCGATGCAGTCTGCATGGGCTGCGGCTCCGTGCTGGAGGACAACATCATCGTGTCTGAGGTGGAGTTTGTGGAAACGGGAGGTGGAGGGTCGCTGGCCTGTGGACAGTTTGTCTCGTCGGAAGGTGAGCGGGACAAACTGATTCACCTGGGAAAAGAAAACTGTGCCTGCTCACCTGAAAGGATAATGAGGATATCTTGGGTCAAAAGTTTCTGGTGACTCTAGCAAGTAGAGTTTATAATTTTTGTCAAATTATACCAGAAAGTGCTTGGTTTACTTGATGCCACAATAAGTGGTGAATGAACTTTTTCCACTTTCAATGAAAGGAAGGACTGTGTGTTAAACTTAGATCTGCATTCAGTAAATAAACCTGTAAACATGGCTACAACAGGCCATCAGGAGCCTACTTGGTACAACAGCTTCACTGTTCATTGTGCTTTGCTTCGTTGATGGTGGCCAGACAAAAAAAACTGACTGTATCACTTAGAAATCAGTTGTCGTCTGTCGTCTTTGTCGACTTTGTTGTTTGGTAGAGATGCGTTGTGAAAGATCACTGCTGCTCTGAAGTATTTCTGGGGCCTTCATATGAAAAAATATGTCACACAAGTATTCATGTATTCTATTTGGATCATGTGATAGTTGTGTGAGAATTCACCTGAGAGAAACTGTAGGAAATTCTTGACATATGCCATCTAAATTCACAACATAACTTCTGTGTGTGCTTTATTAGACCAAAGACCATTTTAAAACTCACTAACAACCAAAAAATTAGAAAATCACAACAAAAATAAAAAAATATTTCACCTGATCCTTGTGACTCATAGAGTCACTTAAACATAACGCGACACGTGTCACGTGGACATTGTAGTGTTGGAACAGTGCGGCTCTTATGTAATAATAATTTCTGTGTGTGTCGGTCAACAGCTGCTTATCTGTGTGTGTGCGTGTGTAACCTTTACCTCCAGATTATGCTTCACCTTCAGCCTGCAGGACCTTTTTTTTTTTTCTTTTTCTTTTGCTCCTGCTGGGTCTGCACAAGACAGTGAAATGTCTATGGTGTGTTTCCTCTGACTGGCCATTGGAGTGTGCTGTTGGATTACACTGCAGTGCCTCCTCCATTTACATGTTCACGTTGCTCAGTCTGAGATAAAACTGAATATTTGAGTTGCATTCTGGGAAAAAATGTAAATACTTATGTTGTACCACTAAGATAGAAGGACAGAAATATCTTTCCTGCTGCTGGAAAGTTGTCTTTATTGTCCTCATTTTTAATAATGTGAATGTGGAATCTGAAATAAAAAAATATATAATTTAACGCTTTTTGGACATTTAAAGACTAAACAGTTGATTCAAAAAGAAAATTACCATTAGCATTTAATTGGCAAATTGGCTGAAAATCATAAAACATGTTAGTTGCAGCTCTGCTTTTATTTCAGGAAAAAAGTCTTATTCTCCCAAGAACAAAGTTATTCTCCTTTTGTATTAGAAGTCAAACAATAAAATAGCATTTTGTAATAATATCTTTTGAGCTGTTCTAATACAAACCTCTCCCCTCTGTGTCTTTAGCCGGAGCCAAAATTCCCTCTTTTGGAGATGCACACCTCTCAGGAATGGGGCGGGAGTCCCGAGCGCAGACGCTGCAGAGAGGTGAGTGACCAGCTGAGGGCGCCGACGCTACTTGGTTAAAGTCCTGAAACATCCTCCTGGAACCTGCTGCCTGTTTCTTTACATGGAGACACACGTTGTAGCTGTAGAAGTTTTGTCACTTTCTCACTCAGATGAACCTGAATTTTCTTTTTTGAGGTTGAGGATGAGGATGAGCCTTCATACACATGTCGTGTACAGTTTTTTTTTTGGTTCAGACTTTTCAGCTTTCAGGCAGTGATGTGGATTTTACAGAAAAGACATCCCTGCCGTTTTGTTCACCTTCAGCGCTTGTTCAGCCTCAGTCCATTTAATATTCACTTGTTTCCACGTCGCGTGCTGAAAGCCACTATCGGCATTTTTCAAACCTCATCTGACTCAACAGTCGAGCAATTAAAGGCTTTTCAGCAGTTTCAGAGATTTACCTTGAATCTTTTTATCTAGTTTGTTCAAAGAGCTCCTCTCATATCTCATCTTAAATTCAAAGCAGTATGCTTTGGATGACTATAATATTGTACAATTGAATACACCTGTAAGAAAAAAACAGCTACTTTAAAGGTTTTCTCTCTGGTGAATGATCATTTGTTTGCAGCTTCACTAAAGTCTGCATCAGCCTTGATGAGCTCTCTTTTAAAGAGAATCAAATTAATGACATAATGTTGCCTGGTCCGACACAGCAGTGTAGGAAATCTCAGCGCAAGGTCCATTTAGCAGCTGTCCCAGAGCTTTTGATCCAATATAAATGCGGCAGGATCAAATTTTCCAGATTTTCTGGGTAAACAATTTGTTTGTGCCTCTGCTCGGTAAACGGGTACATCAGCGTGGTTCAGTTTGGGCCGCACGACATTTAAAATGTCGACTGTGGAAACGGAGTTATTAAAACAAGCACAAAAAGGTTATTTTAGGTTCAGACGTAATGTCGACGACTGCTGCTGCAGCGGGTCTCTTCAGATGTGATGTAAACTGTCGTCTTGTACAGACCTATTTATCAGAGGCATATACAGAACCGGGCTATCTGCTTTCATTATTGATTAGTTAATCATTTGCGTATAGAAAATGCAAAAAAAAGGCCCTCGCCGTTACACACGTTTGTTTGGACTAACCAACAGAATTTCAGTCCACTTTCACGTAAGAAAGGAAATGAGAAAGGAGCGATGCTCCCTTCTTCTCTCTCTCAATTTTCCTGTGTCTCTGATAAGCCGGTGTCAGCTGATAATGTTGGTCCTCTCTGTTCTGTCAGGCTCAGAAGTTTTGTTCTCACGCTGCCCCTGAAGGCCGCTGACAGTTTTATCTCAGCACTTCTCTAAAAGCACCATCGGCACCTCGGCTGAGGGTCGGCGGGCTGTCGGGGGGTTGCGGAGCTCGGGCGAGATGGCGAGCAGCTGGCTGCCGCCGCGGCGACCGTCTGCTTCAGCCGATGATGCTTCAGCAGCGGAGTCGCCGAGGTGTCAGACTGCAGCAGCCGCTGAGTCATGACGAGTGTGTGTGTGTGTGCGGAGAGGATTAGTTTAGTCACAGTGTGTGTGTTCCAGAGAAGATATGAGGATGAGGAAATGGGAATACTTCTGTTATATTCTGTGTGTGTGTGTGTGTGTGAGATACACTGGGGCTGTATCGCTGTCACCCTTTTAAAGGAACAGTCCGGGCGTTTGGGGCACTGGGTCCTAACTGAGAATGAGATTAGAGGATCAACACCACTCTTGTGTCTGTGCGGTGACATGATGCTGGAGCCAGGAGATGGCTAGCTTGGCATATAAGCGTACCCTAGCCTAGCTTAGCGTTAACATACCACACATCAAGCCAAACAGCTGGCCCGGCTCTGTCCTGAGGTTCCACCTGCCAGAGACACAGGTGTGATTAAAAACCTCCACGATGGCTGCGCTCGGTGGAGGTGAGCTCGCTTCATGATGGATGCTGCTGGAGCCGCACAGCGGTGTTGAGCCTCCTGCTGAACTATTGCTTTAAATCTGCACAGTCTTGTGTTTGTGTACGTGTGTGTTGGGCCTACAGGGAGATTTATGGCCACCGGTGGCTGTGCGAGTCTGCGGGCGTCTCTTCTTCTTCTTCTTCTTCTTCTGTCTGCGTGTCCTCCGCAAACCTTCCCCAGCAGCCGTCTGCACCTCCTCCGTCTCCCCCCGCCCACTGCTTCACGTCTGGGAGCGCGAACCGGGCCTCCTCCCATCTTGTTTGTGTATTTGAGTCGGGGCGATAATGCATCAGCGGTCCCCCGTGTGTCTGTCCACGGCGCGCCGCAGCGTGGGCGTGATGACTCGAATGTAAATGTAGCTTTAAACGCCGCTGCGGGCAAAGATTCATGTGTGAAAACACACTGCACAGTCTGAATCACAGAGCGGAGCTGCAGGGGGAAGGAAACCAGGACTGAGTTATCAAACACTGAGGAACTCCAGGATTTAGACAGCACCGGAGACCTCGTATCAATAACAACTCTGTTTAAGATGCTTTAATAATTGTTGTTGTTGTTGTTTTTAAATGATTATTTTAGAGTCCCTTTGCTTAGTGCAGTTGTAGTTGAAGCAACAACATGCATCTGGACTCAGTATGATTAGCTGTCGCTCGCACTGCTTTAGAGGGTATTTGCACAAAGTGGATCAACTTTCTCCTGTGGTTCAAAGCCTGTGTGTGTGTGTGTGTGTGTGTGTGTGTGTGTGTGTGTGTGCTCCTGCTTCAGGGTGCCCCACTTTCTGCTCACTTCAATGTGACGAGGTGTTTTTTTTTAAAATTTATCTAGAGGTGCCGATGAAGGAGTCAGTGGCTGTTTTTGAGGTCTGAGCTGAGGAGTCATGTAGAGGGCAGGAAACTCAGTTTGTATTTATTTATATATTTTAAAACCAGGGAAGAAGAGTGCTAATTACAGCTGCAGCACAGAGTCCCTCTGCCCCACTTATTATGATCTGTGACACAAACTTGGTAGGAATTAACTGTCGTGTTCAGTTTCAAAAAATGCACCAACCAAAGCATCTGTTGCTTTGGTTTTTTAATCCGAATGCACATCTTCTGTTGTGTTGGGCCTTACCCAGTCTTCTTCTGAAGAGACCAACAGTAACGTGAAATGATTTCCCATCAGGAGGCTCAGACTTCACTCAAAACGTTCAGCGTCAGAGCCGAAGAAACCATAAAACTTCCTCCGCCTTTTAATAATCAAGCTGATGCTCTCAGTCATTACCAGTCGTGGCTCAAATTCAAACAGAATATCAGTGCAGCAGATCCATGTCAGGCATGTTTAAGACCTGGCCCAAATTTTTACTGTTTAGTCCTGAATTGAGGTGCAGAAACTTTATAACTGCGGGTTTATTCATGCTTTTCCCTTACCTTTTTTTTAATCATTACTGTTATTACCAGGCAGGTTCACAGCAACTTACATGTCACAACCAATAATAACCCAGATTGATTGCTTTTAGCTGTTGTCTTGTTTTTTCTTTTAACCAGTCTTTTGTGGAGATTCTGTTTTTGTCACAGAACTGTGACAGAACTGTGAACAAGACAGAATTTTTAAAAAAAACACACTTTTTGGGTGCTGTCGTAATTTTCTCAAAATTGCTTGTGATTTCAAGTTCTCACCAACATGCTGGCTGACGTAAGACCGGGATGACGAAACACGCATTCATAGCAGAAAGCGCAGACACAGACGTGGAAGATTAGTGTGTGTGTGTGTGTGTGCCTGTGTGTGTCACACTGATCATGAGTTCTGCTGGTCTCAGATCTGAACGTGTGTTAAACCCGGCGGCGTGACGAGACTCGATGAGCTCAGAGCCGCTCGCATTCCCAGACACCGCACACACTTCTGCAGGTCGCGCACATCTGGTTGTGTGTGTGTGTGTGTGTGTGAGAGGATACTTAATATGTTGAGCTCATCAGAGGTTGTGAACTGCACACGGAACACACGTGCTTTTTGTGTGGTTGCGTGTTACGGCGTAGTTACAGTCACACACGTGCATAATAGAGCCCTTGTGCTTGTGCTTGTCTCCGGGCGTGTGTGTGTGTCCGGACACACTCGCAGAGCTTTGTTTGTGTATGGTAATTACACGCCCGCGAGTGTGTCTGTGTGTGTGTGTGTTCTGGTCCAGCCAGGTTTGCGCTGGGATCAGACTACACCGGGGTGTTGTCGATGTGAGTTGATCTTCACGCCTTTAAATTCCCGTGACTCGTCATCGCAGGCGAGACAGGTGAACACGCAGATGTGATCATCCGACGAGCAGCGACACAAACGGTGTCGTTAAATCTGAGTGAGTGACGCGGAGAAGGTGACTGCAGCGAGAAGGCGTCGGTCACGACTGGTCGTCAGTGACCCTGCTCTGCACGTCATCAGAAACACAAACTGTCAAAATGTGACGAGCAGGTTCTGGTTCTAAAATTCTCCGTCAGGAAATATGTCGGTGGAGCTATTATTTGACTGACGTGATGCTTTATCTATATATAGACAGTTATATAGGTGGAGCTGTTTGTCTTAATGAAAACGGTCTGTGTGTGTCTTCAGCCAAACAGCACATCAACACTCTGGGCCACCAGCTGCAGATGAACCAGCACTGCTTGGACACGGCCTTCAACTTCTACAGGATGGCGCTCACCAAGCACCTGACCCGCGGCCGCAAGGCGTCCCACGTCATCGCCGCCTGCCTCTACCTGGTCTGCCGCACCGAGGGAACGCCGCGTATCCTTCCCGCTCGCTTTCTGCTGCTGTCAGCGTTCTAAGGCCTTAATGAATCGGCGATTAGGGGTTGTAACCCGTAGAGCAAACCTGTTAATGGATTAACCGTTTTAACTGTGCGTGTTCCATGAGTTTGGAAGTAAACGGAGTGAAACCTGACGGCCACACAGACAATCCAAAGCTGTCGCTCTGTGTGGTGAAGGTTCAGTGTCAGCTGAGGCAACGTTCGGTTTGCAAACCTGCATCTCAAACTGACGGAGGGTGACGTTGGGTTCCTCTGATGTGAGCCAGACCGCCTCTCACCGCCTATCTTAATGTTTTAGAAATGGCAGCTCACTGAAGTTCAGAGTGACGCGTCACTGTCGGGCTGACTGGACTCTTCGTGCTCGTCCGTTTTCCATCAGCAGTTTTTGGTGCCCGTGCGTCCAGACTCACTTCGCCTCCGGAGGATGACTGTTATGTAACGGCGGCGCAGGACGGCCGGGATAGTTTTGCCTAATGAAAAAGGGACGGGGGGTGTAATGCCTTCCTGCTGCATTGTTTACCGGGCCGTTGTGTGCCTGTCTGTTTGTTCACGTTTGGAGGAGTGAGGCCGCGGTAAAAATAGCTCCCCTCGCTTCCTTTTTCCACAGCTGGGTGAGTCTGTAATGCCGTCGCAGGGGAGAGCCGGGACAAAGACGGAGGGAGAAGAAGGCGAGCAGGGCGAATAGGAAACATTAATCTGGACTTTAATTTCACAAGCCAGCCACACAGAAGAGGTCCAGACTATCTGGATCATACCATAGCATCCATCTTTTCCTCTCCGACCTGGCTGCCTGCGTTTGCCCTTCATCTCCCACTGATTTTGTGTCTGTATCCATGCATCAGTTAAAACAATCAAATCTGATCTGAATGCTGCGAGAAAACAATCAGACATTTATCTGTCGTACATCATATTTTGGTGCTAATCTCTCAAATTGAGGGAGCTTCCTGTAAACTGGTCGCCTCTTTCTTTCTTTTAGGTGAATGACTTAAAGAAGAGGGTTAAACTGTAGGAATTTTAAAGCACTGGAGGTGCAACTAGTTGAACTAGTTTGTTGGGCCTTTATGCCATTTCTGAATGGCCACACTCCAAGGCCTTGACACACACACACATCTCTCTCTCCAAGACCGTGTTTTTTAATGTTAATTTCCACTTTGCACATGAAAAACTCTGAGTGGAAAGGCAGAAAATGGAAGAAGAAATACTGCAGGAAAGGTTTTTGCACTTGGCCGAGGTGGAAAAGTTGGAGTAGTGATGAAAGCAAAGCTCATTTGAGTGCACCAGAAACGGACAAGGCAGATGAATCATGACCTACATGCAAAATGTGACTTAAAAGATTGAAATGCCACATTCGTTGTTTTTCACCGTCTATAGTTTTCACTTTGAATGACCTCATGGCTCTTCTTCTGCAGTGGGGTGAAGGCGTTCATTTGCATTTTCTTTCTCTCAGTGTTCTTGAAATTTAGCTCGAATCTGCGCTGCGTTTCATTACCATCCTCACAGGTGTTCAGAGTATGATTGATGTTGAAATGGGAAATATGTATATGAAACACAGCCCCAGACGAAAAGTCTGTCCTCCCCCCTCCTCCCCGCAGCACCAAACAAGATGTAGGGGGGGGTCGTCTTTTCCCTCCGTGGACCCAGATGTGTTGAAGGACCCGCTGTCGTTTATTTTCCCGATTAAGGCAGCCGTCTGTAATCTCCAGACGGCGCGCGCTGGGATTATCTCTTCCATTTCATCTGCACCGCTGCTAATTCCATTGTGAAGCCTTTTTAGACGGAGCCCCCCGCTAATCCGTCCTGGCTGCCTGGAGACAGGTGCACCTGTCACCACGGAGATGGACGGTTTCCAAATTGGGGCGGGGGCTGGTTAGTGGGAGGATGAGAAGTCCAGAGGCTGAAGCTGAGGAGGCAGTGAACATGTTTTACTTCACCATAGTTCAAGTTTCATGTGCTTTATGTTTTGTTTGACGTGTGATTGGACCAGTCTGATGTGAAGGCAGCTGTCATGTTTCTGTCCCCCGTGGTCCGCCTCTTCTATCTGATTGTTAACTGGGTAAAAACATAATCACAAGTTGTTGTTTGTTTTTAACTCTGGTTCTGGTTCTGTTGCCTTAACCCTGTTTCTCTCAGACATGCTGCTGGATCTCAGTGATCTCCTGCAGGTGAGATGTTTCAACATTTATTTTGATTAATCTGGCAGCTATTTCCTGCATTCACTGGCAAATTGTCTAGATATCCTCGAGCCCGATGTGACGTCTTCACAGATGTGCTCGATAGTCAAAACCTGTAAGTGTTCAGTGTAGCAGGGCTGGACATTATAACTGGCTCGCTGGCCAGGACGCACTATTTAAGGACTCTGGGTCAGTTGATTGCATGTTCTACTGGCCAGTTAAAACACTGATATAAAAAACAAAATAGAAGTGAATTTTACATTATTTTCCTGTAATATTATTTTTTTGTGACTATCTCCGTTATTTACCGCTGCACCATCAACATTTCATCAGCGCCTGCTGCCGCCTGTCGCGAGCGTGAACGGCACTCTGCTGTGTTCGGGTTTAACCGCCAAATTTTTTTTTTTCTTTACTGTCGCACATGTCAAAATGTTTTGAAAACCTTCGGTTCCCAGACAAACGCTGGGGAAAAACACACAGAAAGAAAAAAAAGTCAGCAGCGGAGTTGTGGGTTGGAGGTTCTTAAAAAGCAGATATAAGCGAAGCAGCGTACACTTAACAAGTTGCAACCATAAAATCGTCAACGTAAATGAATGAATTGATTTTGTGAAGAGTTTCACATAAAGATCCTGTCAGTCAAAATGACTCATTATTTAAGCACAGCTGATTGTTAATTACTTGGACCTTTATTTAATTCCAAAAAAATCCATGAGACTAATTAGACTAACTCAAATGAAGCTCTGCGGACTTTGAAAGCTTTTGTCGATGATGTGTGTCTCTCGATGCCCACCCTGCCGAAGCGCTCCCGCTCCCATGATGCACCTCTGCCTAACCGCTTGCTCCTGCAGTCATCTCGCTTGCAGACTTTCACCCGTGTAATTAAACCTGAGCCGTGCGGGTGTAAATTTAGAAACCCCTCCATTTGTCTGCATATTTAATGGCAGCCGAGTCACAGTGAGTCAGGGTGTGGTGGTGGTGGTGGTGGTGGTGGTGGGGGTGGGTGGGGTGGGGCATTTCTCAGAGTCACAGCTGGTCGGGGGCTTTCTATTTTTGTGCCCCCAGCTGTCCCTCCCCCGCCGTCCACACCCCGGCATGTTGAGGCAGGGCGTGGATTTGAAGTGGATATTGGGCGGGTGGGGTTGAGGGGGCGGGGGCGATTACTGCCCAGCATTTCGGCTGCTGTGGCCGTGGGTCGGTGATATTTCACCAATCGCATTTCTAATGGATCCACACCCAGGCCACTTGGTCTGTCCCACATTGTTGGCATGAATGGGGAACTCCTCGCCCTGCTTTCACAAAGCTGCTCAAGTGGAAGCACGAGGGCGATCGATCAGGCCGGCGCGAGCGTAATGATCAGCTGTTTTCCATGTTGGCCAGCTCCGAAGCGAGGGAAGTTTTAGCACGTGACGGGCGCGCTGGAGAGCGAACGCGAGGAGGACACTGCACCAATCTGTCAGGGGTCACCTCAGGCCAGGAGGAAGAGTCAAACATTTTCTGTCAGAAATCCACTTTGACAGTCAATTTTGCAAATGATCTTTTCATTAAAAGTATATTTCCACACCATAACACCATATTAATTATATATTATTAATGTTATAAAATATGATCAAATATTTAGGTTTTTTAATCTTTGAATCACTTATTTCATCTTTTATTTAGCAGTGCATTAAACAAAAAACAGATCTAAATGCATTTTTAGGACATTTTTCAAGTAGTTAGATTCAATAAGTGGATTTGATGCAGAGCTAAAAAAGTATTGAACCACGTTGCTGTTGGTGGAGCCGTTAACCCAGTGTGTTTACCCGGTTAATTTTGTCACTTTGTGTAGATGGCGGAACAGTGGGTCTGTGGAACATGTGTGTGTTGGCAGCAGTAGATGCAGACAGGTGGCTGCAGGGCGGTCAGACGGTTTCTGGAGCAGAGTTATTGACACTCGCCCCCCCCCCCCCTTTCCAAGCCTCAGTCCCACCTGTTGAGACTCGGCCGTGAAGTGTCAAGTGTTCGCTCCGTGTTTTCGTTGGTAGAGCGTTTCGAGTTGACCCCCCGACCCGGAAAGTTTCACTTAGCGCCGCAGACAGGGAGGGAATTATTTTCTCTCCTCGGGCTCTCCGTGTCATCTTACGAACACACCCGCTGCCAGCAGGTCAAACCTGAAAGTTTCATTTGGAGGTTTGAGCTCAGTGTTTTCCTGACTTTGATACACACAGTATGTTTAGTAATGAATGAATAATCATGGAATACTTGCAGTTCTGGAGCAAAAGAGTTGTAAAATCCTTTCAGTTTTTTTCAAACCAAATGAAGTTGTTCTCCCCGGAGTAAATGCTGAGAGGCTTTGGAGGTAAAACTGAAAGCGAGTGTCTGTGAACGTCAGTAGTAAAGCTTCACTGTACAGGAAAAAGACTGTACGTTCACAGAGCTACAGTAAAGACGGGTGGGTGGGTCAAAGTTGATGCAGGAAGTTGTTCTGTAAACTGTTGGATGTTTAGAACACACAGTTTGGGTCATGAATTTCCTGTTCCCCTTTGTCTGATTTGGACATTTGTGTTCTTGCATTTCAGTGAATCAAATGAACTAATCTGTAATTACAGGACTACAAGAAGGAGACACGAGTTGAAACATGTAGTTTTGTTAATCGATTGTTTGGAGCCAAACAACACCGACTAGTTCCCACACAGTTGCCTGCTCACACGTGACCTCATGTCTTCAGTCTCCACTAGTTCCTTGAGGAAATATCTGCCTGTAAAAACCAGAACCTGCTGACGGATGCTGAACACCTGCACAACTGATTGATAGATCTGCACATTGACTGGTGATATAAAAATATTGATAACTGCAGATGCTGAGCCTCCCTTGCGACCAATCATCATCCTGGGTTCAGCTGTAATCACACAGCCGGTGAAACTTGGAAAACGTAAAAGCGTGACTGCACTCGCTCCACTTCCTCCTCCTCCTCCTGTGTACAAATTCCTTGCTGGAATCCACTTCCCAGAATAGCGGAGGAGCATCTGCGCCCCTGCCCGACTCCAGGCGGGGTGTGGGGTTGCTGAGAGTGAGAGTCCGTCCGTCTGCCCCCCCCCCACCACCACCACCACCCCTCCCCTCCCCGGAGGTCTGGAGAGCTCGGTCTGAAGGAACGGAGATCTGAACCCGAGTTCACGACCCGCTCCCCTCCAGACGTCGGCTGCCTTCTGCTTCACGCTTGGGCCGGCAGCCCTGGGACGCTCGGCTCCGGGCTGCGTGGACGTTAAGCCGTGGAGGACGTGATCGATGTGCGGCCTCGCGGCTTTGTTACTCAGCGGTATTCGTCATCGCATCCTTTCACAGAGCGTGGGGGTGACAGAATTTACTGCCAAGCCTCCTGGAGGTGTTGTGGGTAAAGTACAATGAAACATCTGTGCTGGGAGGCGCCAGCGTGATAACCCCAGTGACACAGCGCCCCCCACCCCCACCCCACCCCACTCTCCTTTTCCATGAAACGTCCTCCAATAAAGCAGCTCGCCTCATCACACCCTGTTCCAGAAAGTCAAGTATCCCTGGGATTCTTGTCAAACTTATCGCGTGAAAAGTGATCTGAGCTTAACTCCGGTCAGATCTCCAGTGTCACAGAAATCCCTCCACCTTGACAAGGACAAAAATCAGGATTATTGTCCGTTCAATATGTCCACACACGTCCCTTTTGACAACTTCATTTTGAAGCCAGCGTGCCTTTTTAAGACTCTATTTGTCCCGGTTTTTTTTTTCAGCTGTTTCTGCTCAAATAGCCCTTCTCCCTTTCGGAGCTCAGTCGTTTATCAAAAGAACTCTCATCTCTGTGCCGACGTTGGAGAAACCTCTGCCCCGGCAGACGCCTGTAAAAGGTCGCCCATCGGGTGATAAAGAGAGAGCGCTCGTGTCTTCCTCCTCTCAGATACAGGGAGGTTATCAGGTCGCCTCACCCAGCCAAAGTTAAAAATAAATGTGCAGGCGCGCGGTGCTGTCCGTAAACACCTGCGTGTAATTTAGACCGGAAGGAAGAAATCCAGGAGGAGGGCGAGGAGCAGACGTTTTGATTACAAATGAATCGACGTAGCTGTGTGTTCCTACGCAGCCTGGACGAAAATCCCTTAAAATAGCATCAGAGCACAGTTTTTAATCACAAATCATTAAAATGTTCTGCAGCCTTCGGGTTGATTATGTAGCAGGAGCACTTAACCTGACGCGACGGTCTTATTTCATATCCTAATGGTGTCATCCTCCATCACATCCCCTCCTGTTAGAGGGAACGGTTGCAGCATCTTGTGAGGCAAACGCTCTTAATAACTTCAGACTGATGCTCCAGCTCCGCTGTAATTCCCTAAGTGGCTCTGAATGGGCTTAATGGCTGCCGGAGTCATCAAACTCACTTACGCACACAGAGGATCACGTAAGCGCCCGAATCCAGTTAGAAAACTCAACTAAACTGGCAGCACAGGGTTCTGTTTTTGTTCTGACGCATACTTCAACTTCAGCATCTCATCTTCTAGCTTTTTGTTTTTTTTAAATGATATTTTACTCTTCTCCACAGGTGAACGTCTACGTCTTGGGGAAAACGTTTCTGGTGCTGGCCAGAGAACTGTGCATCAACGCCCCGGCTATAGGTACCAACCTCAACTTCCTTTTTCACACGGTGACAGTGCAAGGCTTTGTTGAATCAGCTCTTTTTAGTTGCCGCTTCACAGATGTCTTTTACGTCGACACGTGGAACTGCTGGTTAATCTGCCAATTATTTATGCGATTAACTGAGCTTATCGCTCGGTCTATATATCAACAACAAATGGTGAAACTTGCCTCTCACATTTTCCCAGAGCCATGGAGAAATGTTCAAATGTCTTCACTGATGTAAAACAGACCAAAGCAGCAAATCTGCAGCTTTGCTAAGATGGAACCACAGCGTTTAGTCACAGTGGGCTGCAGACTCGCATTTTAGCGTCGCACAAATCCCAGGGCTCGTGTTAGCAAACAGAAAGATGACTGCAGCGAGTACTGTGCGGTGAACGCTGGTGCCGGATCAGTACCGGCGGGGCTGGAAAAAAAAAAACTGGACTGGTGCGTTTTAATTTTTACAGATTCAGGAGAAATCGGGAGATGTGGACTTTAACTGTTGGGCTTAAAATGTTCCCGCTGTGACAGACAGGCACCAAAATCAGAAAGTGTCTGAGAAACCTCAGATATGCACCTTTAGCCTTAATCTGGAAATTTAAGAGACTTTCTGTTAAACCCAAGGTGCAGTTCACTCTGATGAAAGCAGAGGGCGCTGCTGCCCCTCCGATCCCCACCCCCTTCACCCAGGCACCAGAATAACAACAATAATCTGACGATCTGTGGCTTGGATCACATTATAACCTTTATGTTTTATCATCAGGTGTATAGGCATTCTTATACAGAACACATCTGGTCTTTAACAGCATCAAGCCGTTAACAGTTAAATCGTATGTTACAAAAGACACAACATTTCTGAGGCCGTCCTCTGAAGTGCAAATCAACTTTTGTTTTTGACGAGATTTCTACTTGTTTTTGCATTTAGAATCAGAACACTACATGAAGTCTGCTCCTTGTGCACTATTGCTGCTCGGACTATAGTAACAACATTGTATATAGACTTGCAATTACACAAATTGAAGCAGTCCCTACTCGTTCCAGTCGCGGAGTTCAGCTTGATTACATAACCACAAATCACCGTATTAATGTTGTTCCTACAGCAGCCGCAGCCGTTTAACACAGGCATCAGAGCGAATAACGTTAACCCGGCATTTAAATAAAAAAATAACATTAAATTAAATAAGATAAAACCACAGCTCCTTTCGCTTTGAAAATAGTCTCTCAAAGAACTAACCAGGCCATTTAGTGTGACGTTACTCAAGTGTCTTTTAATGCTACATTACTGTAAAGGCTGGGAGGCGAGGATGAACCGCGTTTTTTTCCGTCAGCAGTCCAGAGCGCCCTACGCGTAGAACACGAGCTCGGGGATCTGTCCACCCTGTACCCCGGTGCCGTTGGTGCTGTCGGAGGAGCACTGGAATTGAAATGTCACCTTCCCGCACTGCACCTCCGTCATGCCCTCCTGGCCGAAATAGCTCAGCTCGTTCCCGTCCAGCACGGCGCTCACCGTGTAGAACGCGTCCTGCTCCACCTGAACGGGGTGCTCGAACCACACCGGAAACGTGCTGCTCGAGCCGTCCGACACGAACTTGGTCAGGTTCTGCGCCAGGATCACCCCCTGCCTCTTGAGTTCGATTTTGACGCTGTACTCGGCCTTGCCACCGCTCGACCCGTACAGCCCCAAGCCGGCGATAAAGATCCTCTTGTCCACCGCGAACTGGATGCTGTCGCACCGGCCGCGGTAACGCCACTGATTGCTCCGGTAGGCTGAAGACTGGAAGCGATGGCACCTCTGAGGCGCCAAGCCCTTCCTCGCGGTCAGGGGGAAGTCCAGTTTGGGCTTTTTAGCTGCAGTGTACCACAGGAACACGTTGTGCGTCTCCTCCAGTGTCAGGATATCAGATTGCGCCGCCCCGTTAGCAAACTCCTCCAGGCTCATGGTGGGGATGCGCACCAGAAACAGCGCCTTGCCGAGGACGTCTCGCTTGTTGCGGATCGTGGGCCCCAACCCCTGTCTCTTGCACTCCGCCGTGGCCCAGTTCATAACGGCCTCAAACACCACCACCTCCTTGGTGTTGAGGGTCTCCCTGCGCAGAATGATCTCCAGCGTCTGCAGGTCGATTTCGCAGAAGCCCTCGGAGCCGAGCGCGAGCTCGGCCTGAGCGTCGATCACCTCCCAGCAGCGCTGCGTCAGCTCGGGCTCCTCGAACAGGCGGCTCTGGGAGAGCAGCACGCAGGCGTTCTTGGCCTCCAGGCTCGTCTCCAGGAAGGTGACGCAGGCCTTGGCCAGCGCGGGGACAATGTACTTCTTGGCAGCATACAGGGTGGCCAGCACCGTGTCCGCCTCCAGGTCGATCTCGTCGCTGTACATGTACCTGGGAGAAAGCACAACTGCATTTAGATCACAGTAAACGTGTGAAAATCTACCTCAGCAGCACAGCAAAGTCCGTCTTTCACGTTATTCTGCATAATGAGACGTGATGCACCATGTTCCACCATGTGAGCTGACTTTGGATCCTTGAAAATCACTCTGGAGCACTAATCCCTTCTTGTTCTTGGTTGGATTTCATATTTCTGCATCAAGAGAGTCCCCAAAATGATAATGATTGCGTTTTTCTTCCCAAAGGGGATTGAGGGACATCCTGCTCTTCTCTCAAAAGGCATAAGGCACCATAGTCCGTGGTGCTGGTTTGGCCAGTGCTACTACATGAACGACAAAGGCAGGTTATTTATAACCACTAGTCTGCATACATCCCCCATCTAAGAAAACTGTCAGGCTGCGGATGAGGAAAAGGAAAAAAATATACATTTCTAGTTGAACAAAGAGCGCTGAGAAAACCTGCAATTACAGAGCAGCACGCTGCTGCCGCTGCTCTCTGGCGCTTCCAGCTTTCTGGCATTCGCCTCTGCTCAGCTTTGGATGAGTAATAATATGCTTTGAAGTGACACTGACTGCGCTTGTCATCTCTCCTTCTGGTCGGCCGCGCGAGGCATCGGCGAGCGGGGGCTTACTTCAGCAGAATTAGAAAAGCAGCAGGTTCCACATCTGGGATATGGATCTCAGACTCCTCCTCCGCCAGATCGCCGTAAAACATGGCACAGAAGACCGAGCTTCCCACGGCCAGCACATACTGGATGGGAGGGAGGGAGCAGACAGATGCGTCAGACACACAGCCAGAGTCGCTCGTCTTTGCCGAGTTCAGTGAAGGAGGCATAAACAACTCTCCTGCCCTTCTGACAGACATTTAAAATTAACAGCAGGGATCGCGGCTTCCTCGCAGGGAGGAAGTCGGCGCGGTGAGTCGTCTTACCTTGTGAGCCGGAACCCTCTGCGACAGCCCCAGGGGGCCCACAATGAAGTGGACGTCGGCCATCAGCTCATTGTTAAACATCAAGGCGTTCCTAAAAGCAGAGCGGCTTTCATGAACAACGGCTCTTTAACATCCCACACTCTTTTTTTTGCCCAGAGCCGTGGGGATCTTCACAGGTGTGGGGAGTTATTCTCATTACCCATAAATCTGCCAACTATTCTCGTATTAGTTAACTGTGGAAAAACGCCAGTCACACGTTCCCCCTGCACATCCCACACGAAGAAAAACAGCAAATATTTTTACTGGCGAGGCCACAAACGAGTATTGTGATCAGTTCTGAATGTTAGATGGTAAAGTGATTATCTGTATTGTAGCAGCCCATCACAGAAGCACATATAACTTGAATGTGGCGCTGCTATACAAGCTTATGATCGTGTTAGCAAATGACCTGCAGGAAAGTTTTTTTTTATTCCAAAATAAGAGGAGTCCCTGCACTTTACGGTGCATTTTATCTCCCCTCTCCACTACAGGCACATTGACACGGTGTGTTCCGGTGGCTGCAGTGTGCGTGTGTGTGTGTGTATGTGTGTCATTACTTGATAATAACACTAATGCACTTTCCGCTCATTCCCCCCCTCCCCTGACACGCCGTGCGGGCTGTAAAGGAGTTACCTCTCCCTCAGCGTGGGGTGGCTGCACTGCCAGCTGGGCGGGTCCACGTTGTTGTTGTTGATGTTCTGCTGGGTGGTCGGGGTGGTCGCCGCGCTGCCGCTGCCGCCGGCCTGGCTCACCTGCACCTCCTTGGGCTTCTCGGCGTCCGCCACCGTGGTGCCGTTGGCCAGGTTGCTGTTGTTGGCGTTGGCGGCGGGGTACAACTCCGCAGCCATCTTCTTCTCCTTCTGCTGCTTCTTGCTGGTCAGGGACAGCGTCAGGATCTCATAACATACCGGCAGCCTGCCCGGGAGCTTGCCGACCTTCTTGGACTTTTTCAGCGTTTCGGGAAGTAGGAGCAGATAAGTCAAACACCTCATGATCCGGCCATGATGGAGCAACCTGCAGTCTGCCGTTGGCATCGGCACGGGCAGAAGCGAATCTTTCTTCGTGTTAATAATCCGGCGAAGCGAATCACTCTCTGGGCTCCGGGTGAACTAAGTGTACGGAGGGGAGGGTTTGCTCGGCTTTTTTCCCTGCGGGGATTTCGGCTCCTACGGCGCCGCTTTAAAACGGCATCGACCGCGAAGTTTACACGACACCATCTAAAATATACGTCCGGGCCACTTGGAGTCCTCCTCCGCTTCCAACTTGGACCAGAAGCACTTGTCCTCGGTCTCCGCTGGCGGTCACCTCATCCTCTCTCCGGACGGAGAAACGTCCGCGCAGCGTCGCTCGTTTTCCCTTTTTTTACCCCCAGCGAGTGGGTAATCCGGAGACTCGCAGCTGGTAGTCAAGTCTATTTTTTCCCCACCGCTCCGCCTCTACGTTAATCCTCACACGTCCTCCTCCTTCTTCTTCCTTCTTTTACGAACCGGCCGACGACCGACACGAACCCAGCTCCGATATCCCGACGCGGCCGTACGCGTCCGCAGTAAGTCTTCATTTGTCGGGAGTTTTTAAGGTCTGCTCTATTTTTTCTGCTTTTTTTTTTTTTGGTCGTGATCTCCTCAGACGCCCAGGGCTGACCGCGGACCAATCGCATCGACGCTCTGCGCTTACGTCAGGAGGACCGAAGCGCCTCCCTCCGCAGCTCCGCAGAGTGCGTCATCGGACAAACGCTCCTCCTCCTCCGCCCCGACCGCTCGAGCCGGTGCTTAAAAAGACATAAAACTAGTAGGAATAAAAGGGAACAGGTTCTGTTGACTATGGACCCCCAGCCCAGGGCAGCAATGAACCCAGACAGACCTTAAACAGTGCTGTCACAGTGTTTTCAGTGACCACAAGTTAACTTTCAGGACTTTTTGTGTTTTAGTTCTTAAGTCATTTAATGTGGAACCTAATTAAGCAATGAGCAAGTTGAATTACTGCCATATAATATACAATCCAACTAGAAGTGATTTTCCTGTGATGTTGTTTTGTCAACATTTCATAATGTGCCTGTTGACTGGCTGCAAGCAGCCGCCGCCGCCTGTCGCGAGCGCGTTAACCGCACTCTGCTGCCTTTTCAGATTCTACCGCCTTTTACCGCATTTTCTTCCATGTCGTAGAAAAACACAGAGAAAGAAAAGGCGAGAAAGTCTCACCGGAGGAGTGGAGGGAGAGTGTCAGGGAGTTTGAGAAAACGAGGGAGAGAAAGTTCCAGCTACAGCAATTTGCTCTTTTGCCAAATGTGCCGGTTAATGCTGACATATTCTGACAAGTAGGTAACGTACAGAAACGATGGTGTCGTTTTGCTAGAGAGGTGACACAGCAACATGCTCACACAGTGTAGGAATGGCTTGTTATTTATGGCTTTATTGGTGTGTGCAATAATCAGGTGATTTGTTTTATAACTAATATTAGAATTATAACTATGCAAACACACACACAAACACATCGCATTGCAGGGCTGGCTAACGTTTTACCAACCAAGCTGTCTGCAGATGATGGTAGACAAGCTGAAAGCATGTAGTAATAATAATAATAATAATAATAATAATATGTAGAATGATAATAATTATGTAGCAGATTAAAAGTGACATTCCTGGGCCAGTGAGTGGCTGATCCCCTCATATTTCTCAGTGTAGTCTGTCTTTACAAGACAACCCCTTTTTTGTATTTAAAATCTTTATTTGCAAAATAAACAGTAGCTCGAGCTATCAAGATAAACGTAGTGGGATAAAACATACAAGATTTCACTGTGAAATGCTGTGGAGTAGAAGCAGAAAACAGCAGAACATTTGACTAAAGTAAATGTACTTACAGACTGTGGCCATTCCCAACCATGAGTCATGATCTTTGTAAAGACATCTGACCTTCTAAGGAAAAGAAAAAATCAACAAGTCTGGCTGCTTCCTGAATTCTTTCCCCATATATACATAACCATTTCTGGTAAAAGATAAATGAAGGAATCAAATAAAAGCTTAGTTGCAAAGATGAAACTGTTCGACAAGTCAATTTAAGCAGCGTCTTCTACCGTACGCATAAAGTCAAACCATCTTTTTTTTTTATATACCCCAAAACCACCAAGTTGCCTCAGAGGACTTTACAATCTGTTCATCGTATGACTCCCTCTGTGCTTAGACCAAAAGTCAAACATGCACTAATATAAACACAAACTTATCGTCCATCACATTCATGCTTTTAATTTGAAAATGGAAATACATTTATGTCATGAAGCTGTACAGCACCTTGAAAATTAAACTATGAGTGTTATTGGGTTTGTACTGCGTTACGTCCCCGTACATTAAAAAAAAAACATATTGTGATGGCACCTATGAGTCTTTAAGGACGTATGTTTTTTTTAATTTCTGTGCATAACTGACCTAACAAACAGTGCGACTTTGTATCCTAATATTTGTAAAGCCCTTCAGTGGACTCCGATATTGGAAAATGATTCGATGATGTGAAACATACTCGGCGTTCAGTCAGGTTTTGATGAGTGAAGGCGTCTTTCTTGAGCTGCCATTTTGCACTGCCATTCAACGGCAATACAGAGAGAAATCCATCAGAGAACAGGAAACTCAAGAGACCAATTTCTGCTGCCGCCGTAACAGAAAATAGACCTGAATGCATTGTGTGTGGCGCGGAGACAGTTTTGGGGCTTTTTGAAGGGGGGGGGGCACAGCTTCCTCGCAGCTTTTAATGTTATTCATTCAGCCCTGCACTTGATTGAAAGGAGCGAGTTCACGGCACTTCTCCGGAGGGGGGGGTGGCTGAGGTAATTTTGGGGAATGCGGGGGAACAGAAGTAGAAAGTAGAGTGAGGCAGGTCAAGGGGAAAGTGGGTACACAAGAGAAAAAAAAAAGGTAAAGCACAGCACTCCATCACAGAATGACTCCTCTTTGAGCGTCACAGATTGATTTTATATTCCACTGAAGGAGGATTGTTTTTTTTGTTTTTTTCTTAAACAGCCTCTTTTTCTATGGGGATCTTGCCTGGCCCAGCATTAACAGAGAAGAGCAGCGATGGCCAACTCTGCAGACGTATCATTACATGTTGTGTGTGTGTGTGTGTGTGTGGGTGCGTGGGGGGGGGTCAGCCTGGATCTTATTACCAGCTGGCTCTACCAGCTTTCCACTGGACTGCTCTTTAAACGCAGCCACAAACTTCAAAGATATTTGACTCCACTGTTACAGCCGTGGCACAGAACTCTGCCTTTTGTCTCCCAGCTCCAGTGGAAGGACGACTCCTCCTTACTTCAGCATTAAATTAGATTTTTTTTTTAACTTGCTAAAATCGTTTATAGGATAAAAAAAAGACTAAAGGCAAACTGCTGGGCTGTTTCATGACAAATGCAGGTGGTTCTGTTAAGCCCCCCCCCCCCTTTTTCCATAAAGTTTATGATCCGCCATGCTGTACAAGTTTCTCAGAGACATTCGAGAAGCAAAAAAAAAAAAAAGTTTGAGACGTGAGCTTGCGATTGGAAGGTTGCCCGTCTCGATCCATTTTTTCGCCAGCTGAGAAAATCTGGACAGAGACGCTGAATGAGAAACAGGCTGCTTTGTGTTGCACTCCAGCTAAATGCTAATCCTCCCGTTCTCTGGCGGAGCTGATTAGCAGTCAGTAGGAGGACACTGGTTTTACTGGTGAAGCTCACAGGTCACAGGAGTAAAACCAAATCCGTATGTATTCAAGGCAGGTTTTTGGTTCTGGATTTTTGAACTTTCTTCGATCTGAACCAGAGGGTGCGTGTGGTGGGAGGAGAAAAAAAAAAGACTTGCTTGCATTTTTGCTTCTTGGCTTGTTTACTGCTCCGACACTGATGAACCAGGCTTGTAAACAAAAGCCACACGGCCGCACAAGCAGCTGGTTCATCGGACAGAGTTCTAGCTGAAGTGTCTTCCTGTGAGATCTTTGGCAGCGGCATGTGAGAGTCAAACAGATCTGACATCAGTCAGTGGTGGCGGTTACTTGAACATGACGGACTTGGATGCTGTCTTAGCTATGATTTATTAATCACACATGAGACACTAGCTGAATATGATCATGACAAGATCCTTCAACCCATAAACTGCTTTCAGCCTCCACTCAGGGGGATCATATGACATGGTCATCGTCAGCAGATGAAGGTTGCTTGGTTTGTCACAGTAGCTGTTTCTGGGCAAAATTAGAACTTTGTGGTTCAACGTGAACTTGGCTCAAACGGTCCAGAAAACGTTTGGTAGTGGACCTTGAGCGGAAGTTTTTTGGTTTCCACTTTGGTGGCATTTCTTGTTCAGTTGCTACAGATACCATACACACATTTTCTCTTCAAGCAAATGTGCTCAGTCAGGAAATCAAAGTCAATATTTGATACAATGACACACTTGGAGAACGAATACTTCTATGTTGGCAATTTGAAAAGTTTCAGGATGAGAGGGTAAAACCGTTGTTGATTCTCAATTGCCTGGTTACAATGCAGTAACAATAAAGTTACTAATTCAATGAATACATTCATCAAGTTACAGTGTAAAGAAATCCTCTATCGACTACTCTCTTCTTGCACCGTCCATAACCTAACTTTCCATCAGACTTTTATTGAAGTGAGGTTTTAATATCCTGGTGATTAACTAAGAGACATTTAAGTCTGTCGTGCTCTTTAGTGTGAGTGACAGAATCTGTGGAGAAATATTCTGAACGTCCCTTTAAAATGTGACACAACAAACGCTTGATTAATCTCCCTTCTCGTCGCTGTCTCCGTCAGACCCGTGCCTGTACATTCCCCGCTTCGCCCAGCTGCTGGAGTTCGGAGAGAAGAACCACGACGTCTCCATGACGGCACTGAGACTGGTGCAGAGGATGAAGAGGGACTGGATGCACACGGGACGAAGGCCTTCGGGGCTCTGCGGAGCAGGTAACCGCGAGGCGAGGCGGCGGCGGGTATCTGCGGCCTGGAGGCTCGGAGCAGCGGGACGCGCCGGCTGAAGTTATGAGCGTGCCAACACTGTATCTGAGCATTAAAACAGGCGGAGGACATTTTCAAGAACCACTGAGCAACAGGAAAATCCTGTTCTGGATCCTAGTCGTTCGATATCCTGAAACGGTCGTAAAGTAAATTCGTTTTCAGATGAAAATCAGGTTTAGTTTTGATAGCTCAATAGTTTTTGAGGATTAAATAAGTTTCGTTATTGCCTTTTTAAAAACTCTTGAAACAGCCAAATAAGTTGTGTATCTAGCAACTGCGTTGTTTTCAGTTGACCATAGCAGATGCACAGCAGGTAAATTGGGAAAAAAAAGGCCTCTGTCTGAGCGGCTGATGTCACAGGAAGCCATGAAGGAGAGTCTCTTTATCCAGATCACGTGATAATGTAACACGTGCACCTTGACCCGAGTACGGTTTCTCACAGTGTGAACAGGAAGTGCCTGTCCAGTAGCAGGTGCAGCGGCTGGTGAAACCTGACAGTTTTCCAAATGAGTTTTTTTTTACCGCTCGTCGGTTATCAGCCGCTGAGGACTGAGGGTGAGACAGACCTGCCGGCACCTGCCAGTCTATCCTGGCGTTGTTTTCCCACCCTGCCCGTCACTCCCGTCGTCTCGCAGCTTTGCAGTGCAGTTTATGAGAAACGGCTGAGCTCAAAGCTCCTCTCTCTGCCCGCGTCAGCCCGAATGCGCTCGGCTTTGACGCATTACCGGCTAAGACGTCCTGAAATCGAATCGGCCGGCTTCCTCCGCTCGCTGCGTGTTTACACTCGCGGTGTCAGATTTTCTGCTCCCTCCGTCTCGCTGCTGCATTCGCCTTAATAATTAATTGCTCATCATAAATCATTGAGGAGGATGCACTCGCACGGAAGAGGGAAAAGTTTGTTCCCAAAACTGATGCAAATCGAACCGGAAACGTGCGTCTGCAAGAAGTTCTTTTAGGGCACAGAGGAGAGGGTTCCATCGCTGGTAACTTTCCGCGAGGACAAAAAGGTCGCAAATGTAAAGCGACACAACAACACCGGGAACCAGCAGCCTGGCAGTGGCGTGGCTTCAAGGTAATGGCACTGAAATGTCCTCGGCGCAGCTAAAAGCTGCCACTTCAGTCCTCCAGGCTGTTAGAAGTGTGCATGTAGAAGTGGAAGCGTGCATCTATCTTTTAACAGGCTCTCGAGCGAGGCAAACTCTAATGATGGTTATATAACTGTTCCCCTTCAAGCCTCGCGCTGTAATTCATTGCATAATACGAAGTGGCCGTCGTTAGTCCTTTTTAATAAAATTGTGTTTGTGTGTGGGGGGCGGACTGTCGGCTCTGTCCTCCGGTCTTCATGATGTTGGTGCAGATAACTGCCTGAACACCGCCATGACATCTGAGTTTCTGTCACGCCTCTGAGTCTCGATGACATCTGCGTACATACCTTTATATCAGTATATCAGACAGAAAGCTCAATATCAGACACGTTTTTTGTGGTTGATTTATAAATCACGTGCAGAGACAGAGCAGGGAGTCGCTCGCTTGTTCGTATGTTTCGGTTAAATCTCACCGCACCGTCTCTTGTCCGTTTCCAGCTCTTCTCGTTGCCGCCCGCATGCACGAGTTTCGCCGCACCATCAAAGAAATCGTCAGCATCGTGAAAGTGTGTGAAACCACGCTAAGGAAAAGGTGGGTGGTCAGGGCTTTTCATGCGTTTCACTTGGACGAGATGTTTCTGACCGCTGAAACTGCAGATCTGTCCGTGCAAACGGTTAAATGTGCGCAAGTGAAGAACAAGTTGTAGCACAGGCTGTGTGTTTGATGTGACGAACTTGCCTCTATACTAACTTTGTCCTCGTGTCAGACTGACAGAGTTTGAGGACACGCCCACGAGTCAGCTGACCATCGAGGAGTTCATGAAGGTGGACCTGGACCAGGAGTGTGACCCGCCTTGCTTCACAGCCGGCCTGAGGAAGAAAAAAACCCAACAGGTACGGGAGGTGGGGGGGGGGGGAGTACTTACAACAGGTGGGGTTCAAAAGGCTTTCACATCATCTGAGGAACAACACATGTTGTGATAAATGCCACTGGCCGGCTTCCACCAAATAGATGATTAAGCTTTTACCTTTTATTTCCATGATCATTATTTGCAGCCCTCAGGCCTTCTCCAATATTTAATGAAGGACATTAACTGTAAAAATAAAACTATAAGATCACAGAGAGGCAACAGGCGGGGCTTTTTTTTATTAACCAAGTATTAACCAGCAGCTGAGACTCCTGTACGTCATGCAGAAATGTTATTAAGTCTGTGGGCACAACGTTTTCTGGCATTTAGGATTTGTTCCTCCAGTGTGGATACGAATCGAGAAAGGAATCTCGAGATGCTGGAGTCACATCTGGAGGGGCTCCGTCTTGAGATGGGGTTTGGGTGGTGTCATTGGGTGTTTGTGTGACACAGCCGGATGTGTTGGTCACTGATGAACGGCCACCTGGCGGTTTAAGACCTCAGGAACAAGTTGAATCAAGCGTTAAAAATTTTTCTTGTTAAACTGAGGGGGGTGAAGACTCACAAGTCAAACTTTTACTTCCCTTTTTTTTTGAAAGATCCTCAGCTCAGTCATCAGCCAGTGTTTTTCTCACATCACAGTGGAAAAGAGCAGAAAACGAGACACAGAGGCAGACGAACAAAGCGTTTCTTCTTTCACAGCAAAGGAAAGAAAAGTACTGTCGCTCATTGAATCCCGTACTTCAGCTGCGTCTCACACCATCGGCCTCGAGTCACACTCATGCTCGGTGCTTTATTCTTGCTTCTGAAAGCAAAGGCGGCTGCCGTCAAACGACCCACGAGCCTCGTCTTATAACGTTCTTTATTATTATGAGGCGTTTAACTCCTGTCGCCGCCAGGTCACTGTTGAATTTCTCCTCCGCTTTCTCCTCCTCCCCTCTAGCTGGAGCTGGAGCTGAAGAAAAAGATGGATGACGTCGAAGGTATGAATGCGACATCCCTGTCCGTTTGCCGTCACATCGGAGCCATCTTTCCTTTTCATTTGGGTGAAATGAATTGTGTTAGCTTCTCTGGGTAATTTGGTTGTCTTGTTTTCCTCCATCTGGCTGCCGCTGGGCCGACCTTGACTGTGATAAAAACAAAAATGCTGCAGAGCGTGGAGAGGAAACAGCTCCCCGTTCTTTGAAAATGATTTATTTTCTGCACAACATGCAATTAACCATACATTATGTTTCTATACCAACATATTATATTGTAATTATGGAGCCAAGGGAAATGTAATTTAAAGGGTCAGTAAAGCTTCAGAAGAACAGCCTGTGACAAGCAGGAACATAAAAAGGCAGCAGAAGTGTAATTTCCTCTCCCTGCATGCATGGCACACATTCATTTCAGGGAGGTAAAAAAAAAGGACTGCATCTGATCTCCTTCTTTTCAGTTTTACACGCAGGTATAATGATGCTGATCCTGGCGTTGCTCCCGGTTTAACTCCGCCGTTGTTCTTTCCTTGTTCTTTTTGTAAATGTCGGAACAGATGAAATTTACGGCTACCAGGACGAGATCGACGCGGAGCTTGAGATCAGCAGACCCAAACTGAGAGGAGTGTACGCCGCGTACGTTAAAGGAGGTACGGGGCAGAGCAGAGGCCGTCCTGTAAACTGAAAGTGGCTTGTTTGACACACACACACACACACACACACACACACACACACACACACATTCAGCAGTGTCATCATTACCAGATGTCAAATTCTGTCAAACATCAGGAGGCGGCCCACGTGGTTAGCTGTGCGGTCGTCATGGCGATGGCAGGGATGAGAACCAGAGTCCAGAAAATTTGACAGCTTCATTTGTGGGTCGCAGTTGGTTTTCTGCAAACTCATTTTGTTGTTGTCGTTGAGTTGAACGACAACCTGCCGTAGGCACAGCAGCATTAACGTGGCCAGCCGTTGGCTCGCACGTGGCGTTTTTGTGCGGCGACGCTCCCGTTTGTCATCCTGTCAATCAGTCCGACAAGGTGAGAAGTCTGAGCTCCTGTTTGTGTTTCCCTGTCGTCATCTGAGACCCCCTCCCACGCACCCACGCATACACACCCAGTTGCCCACCCATGGAAAGTAACACACATCAGAACGCAGTCCTGCTCGCTCGACGTTTTATCTGTTTGTACCTTCAGCTCTTTATCTGTGTCTCTCTGTCTTAGTCACACACACACTCACACCACAGACCCGTCCCACCCCCTGTGTTCACACAGTGGGGGGTGGGGGGGTCCCAGGCTGTCTCTGATGCCGTGACGCTTTCAGATCCGGCGGCATTTCGTTTCTTCTCAGACCGATAACCAAGTTGCTTTGTCTGACCCTTGGGCTTAAATCTGTGCGAGGACATTTTAATTACATCCGATTAAAGGACACGTTTGAATTCGCCGCCTGCAGAGGACAGCCAAAATTATGAGCCCAATTATTTTGTCTGAATGTAATTTTAACAAACTATTTTTACTGCACTGCTGCAATTTTATTAACTAGTTTAAACTATAGTGGTCCTTCTGAATTGTGTTTTTTTTTTTTTTTCTTCGATTGTATTATTGTAATTAGAAAACCATAACTAGGATGTGCAATCATGCACAGCTAATTGCACCACCTGACTATAGTGTAAGTCCGCTGCCTCACTCAACCACGGGGGAATACTGAGGACTCATGGAATGCGTAATGAGATACAACACAGTGAAGGTGAGACAAAATGCGTTCATAGTCATTTATAATTTAATGGATGTATTCTCGTTTGGGCTGGGACATGGCGACTTAGTCACTCAGGGAATTAAACTTGTGACCTTCTAGTTACTGGAAATTTTTCACTCCGGTCTGACATTATTTATACTAAACAACTAGCTGATTAACTGCCTTTGTTTATTTATTATATGTTTATAGTCCATTTTTCTGCTCCTGTTCATCACTGGTTGGCTTTTTATTTATTCAATGACTAACTGTATTAACAGATAGTTTAGTGGCCTGGTGGGCTCCTGAGCTCCACTTCTGTTAGATTCCAAAAGGAATATGCATCATCACAATTTCTTCACAGTTATTGATGACTTTTGCATAAAAACATGTGGCTGTTTGCTCCATAAATAGTTTCTCCATTGATTTTCTCCAGAAAATTGACTCTAGCTTCAAATTGTTTGTGTTTCCTATTAGTGCACGGCTGTAAAGTTTCTACTTGAGCCTGCTTATGTTTTCAATGGTTCACTTCGAGTCATTTCTTTTAAACGGATCAATTTGAGCACCACATTAATTCAAACTCTTGTCTGTCCCTGTCCCAGACCGTGAGGTCGTCGACGATGACGTCTTCTCCGAGTCGTCCAGAACGGCAGAAGGCGAGGAAGCCGAGGAGGAGGAAGAGCTTCGGGCCGTGGCCAATCACTTTGGCAAAGAGCTCGGCGAGCTCACGCTGGAGGCCCTGATCAAGCTGGAACAGAAGAGACCAGAGGAGGAGCAGGAGGAGGAGAACTGCGAGCTGGAGGGCGGCGCTCCACAGCGAAAAGGCCCGACGCTGGCGTCCATCCTGGGCAAGATGCCCACCGCGGCCACTCTGGGCCTCTCCGAGTCCATCAACGCCTGCACCGGAGAAGAGAAGGAGAATGGTGAGTGCAGCCTGAATTGTATCATACTGGAAACTCACATCAGAACAATCTGGTATCACATTATCAGAAATTAGATTAACAAGACTGGAGCTTTTTCTTTCACTCTCTGGGGCAGAATACTACTCTCATTCGTTCAAGTTCCGTCTCCGTGCTTTGTGTTTTGGATCTGTTTTCTCGGACTTTACGTGTTTCGGCTTTGTAATGCTTTTACATTTTGCTGTTTTCTCGGTGTGATCCAAGCAGACGAAGAATGGCTGCATTTGACAAATCTTGTTAGAGTCAAGCCAATTTGAAGAACCGCTGCTTTGTGGGAAAGCTGTCAGACCTCATATCCTTGGATAGAGCAAACATCTTTTGTAAAAGCAGCATTTCCTTTGATAGCGTTCATCCTGGACTGTGTCTGGTACCTACTGTGCCACTATAATAACCCCCAATCAAGCTAAAGAATGCCCTCTCAGGTTTAATTGCCATAATTAACTTTCCTTCAGAATGTAATCGGCTGAGCCGCGTGTGAAAATTTGGCACCCATTATTACGTTTCACCCTACCCGCGCACTGCAGACGTGAACGGGGACGTGTGGGAGACGCTCAGGAGGACGCCACATTTCTTAAACTGCTGAGGCCTGTTGATGTGGATCGGTGCCAAAAAGTTGCTGCTGCTGTCGATGACTAATTTGAGCTCAGGCGCACCAGCTTTACTGCACCAAGACAAACGTAAGGGAAACGTAGCAAGCGTACACACAGAAATAAGTGCAAGTGTGGACTCTGGTGACCTGACTTGAACACTGATGGCTGTTACGCTCTGGAATGACTTTATCGTTGCAGTAAATCGGTTCTTTCTCCTGACGGCAGGTGCACTTGGTGTCGACCCCACTTGCAGATCAGCAGACAAACACTGCGAGCAAAACAACAATCAGGAGCCCGGGCCGATGCTCGTGCTCAGCTTCAAATTTTATCATCGCCACAGGGCCAAAAAAAAAAAAAGTATGGCAAGAATAACATGAAATGACAGATCAGCAGATTTATTTTGAATAGATGCTGAAATCCTTAACTGAAACTAACAGCGTCGGGGCAAAAATGTCATCAAATTCCATTAATAAAAACCCTAAACAATGCTAATGTCATTCTGTACTTCCTCACTGAAGTATTCTTTGGCCAACGTTTCTCAAACAGAAGTCGATAGCGCGGGACTATTTTAACGCTGTGGTGTTTGTGTGTGTGTGTTGTACTGACTCAAAATAACCTGCAGTGTCCAACATGAGGAGAGTAACATGTATGGATTAGCTCACTGTAGTTGTGTCGGCGTTGTGTTGCCCTGGACGTTGTTTCCGCCACAGCTCCGCTGAAACCATCAGGGTGATGGCCCCCTCCGTCAGAGCAACTTATCAACAGTTTCCAAAATAAAACAAGCACAGGGATCCATCATGCGTTGCCTATAATTACCTAATTACATGAGGAGGATGTTGTGCATGCGCCCCCGCCCTTATCTGGGTGTGCAGAGGCGTTGATGGATGTGAGGTAATGGTGCCACACAGCTACATCTGTCCCGATGAGGAAACCTGTGTTTTTTTTCTTTTTATGGTTCGGGAGTGGGAGGACGGGGAGTCGCAAGGGGCCAGGGGGTGGAGGAGGTGCCGAAGTGTGCTCTGATGGATGTTGTGAGGGAAGGGGGTGGAGCACATCCTGTAACTTAAGGGTCACCGGTTTCAATCCCAGCTGACCTCCCCCTTTTGTGTCCGCAAATACTGCCGTTTGGGCGTTGTTGTTGTTTTACAACTTAAGAGCGACTGCATGTGGATGTTGCCGGGCTTTGACTTCGCTTCACTTGAGCACAAATGAAACCAGCGACAGATCTGTCATCGTTTTCATTACTGCACATAACCACGTGCACACGAGCAGCATACATCTCATTTTACATATAAACAGCAGCGGTCAGGATGAAGTTGAGAGAAGTCTTGGGTTCCTCCTGCAGGTTAAGGAGCTTCTTAAGAGGCTTTCAGCGTCTCATCTTCCAGTGATTCTGGGAACTCACTAATCATATTTACATCAGGTTTATCAAGGTTATTTGGACAAATGCATTAACGCAAACCTGAAACGTTCCCGCTCCACATAAAGGACCGGGGGGGAAATAAACCCTGCCTCCATAGTCGAGGTCAAACTGCCCATTAACCCGCTGAAGATGTCCCCCAGTAAAGCCGCTGACCTCACGTCGTCACGAGCATGCACGGCGCAGGTCAGGAGTGACAAGAGTCTTCATCAGTGAACCGCAGTGAGTCACAGGCTCTGGTGTTAACTGTGAACATGTCTCCTTTTTTTTTCTATAAATGGGTTTTGTTATGGCCTGACGTTACTCTGAGTCATCCTCCGCGCTCATCGTATACATCGCATCGTAGCGTTAAAAATGAAAAGTGGCCGTGATTGAAGTGTTTGATTGTCGGCCGCCGGGACCGGAGGCTGATGTCACCGGGGGAGCTGTGTGATTTCTTTATTTTGTCTCCACTGTGTGGGTTGCTTTGTGTAACAGCGCCGCGTTGCCTGGACTTTTTGATGTCAAGCCTGTGCGTACAATAAACATTGAGTAAAAGCGGCTGCACGGCACTGTGTAAAGAAATCAGTGTGATTTGGATTAAACTGGGTGGATGCACAGAGATGCTCAGATTTGCTGCTGCTGTCGTATCGGGTGTGGGTTCACGTCGGTGTGTGCGGGGTTGTCAGCCCTCTTCTCTCCTTCCCCTGTGGGATTCAGATTTTAAAGAGAGAGCGAGCGGCGCCGCTGTCTGCCAGTCTCTGTGATCAGACCGACGAGAGGAAGTCTCGTGTTGCCGGGCTCCGGCGTTTTTGTCTTCATGAGTCGCGACTGTCGATGTGTGTTGACGAGTGTTCGCCCGTGCTCCCTGCTCTGTTCCGTGCCCACGGTGAGTGTTCTCCTGCCCCGCCCCCTCCCTTCTGGACGCAAATAGAGGTTCTGTGAATTCGGGCTGGCCCTGCTAATTGTGGTTGATATGGGAGGGGCTCGGTGGGGGCAGGGGTATCGTGCCCCCCCCTCCAGCTCAATCTTTGAAGTATTAAGTGGACAGGGCACCTTGTCATTAGGGCTGAGTCTTTCATGTGTGTGTGTGTAGTTTTTGTGGACCTTGTTAGCAGAGGGCAGGGCACTGAAGGAAGTGAAAAAGGGTGTAATTTTGGACTCTCTTGGGAAATGAGAACAAGAAAGAAAACAAAGTGGGGAAAAGAAAAGAGTGAGTTTGGAACCCCCCCTGCAACAGCACTTTGGTTCTGATTGTGTGTTTTGGAGTTCTGGGTACTTAAGCAGATACGAGCTGTTTTTTATGAAGCCTGGAGAGAGCCAGGAAATGAATATGGGGCAGAGTCCTCTCTGCTTCTGTGCTTTTTATTTGTTCTTAACGACTTTTTTACTCTCGTTAGCAGCCTCCTGGGTTCAGGGATGACAGCGCTGGTCTCAGCAGCTGTTTGCTGGATGGGACAGACACTTATGGTCGCTGATCCTGTACACCCCCCCCCTGTTATTTAGTGCTTTGCCTTACGATCAAACACTTGGACAGCTACTTACATTCCTGTCAGCCACAGCTGCAGGGACTGGGTCTGTTCAGTCAAATTTCTTCTGCTTTTGCATGAATCACATCCACCATGACCTTTTATGGACAAAGTACCTTTTACAGACATGATGCTATGAGATTGGAGGATAATTTACAATTTGCTAACTTAAACATTTCTCTTTTTCTATCCATTGGTCCAAAACGATGATCACTACCGCTAATTACCCTGTTGAGCAGTTCAATGAGAATGAAGGCAGTTAGTACTTCTCTGGCCTTATGCACAATCTGCCTGGCCTAATTGATTATTAATGCCACTGATAAGAATAATAAATAAGGTTAGCAGTGATGTATTATGAACTGTGCACAGCTCTCCTTGTGAAACTTATCTTTCTTTCACGCTGTTGTTTTTTTTATTTTCCTCCACTGCCTCATCGACGGCCTGTCTGAGTAATGGCATTTTCATTAACTTTGTGCTATCAGAGGAGAAAGTGAGAGCTGGGAGCAGAGGCAACGTGACTCCGCCACCTCAGGACGACTTTGTCACATCGGTCTATAGCCGAGGTCTTCGGGGAGCTGTGCCCCGCACCATTAGAGGCGGCATTGATTGAGGGGACACTGTTTTCAGCGGTGCACTTAGCTTCAATCAATGGCGTTTGCCCTGACCTTAACTACCTCGGTGAGCGCAGCTTCCCCGGCTCATGTCCAACCGCTCTGCTGTTTTTATTGCCTGGAAAGACGTCTGGGAACAGAGCGACTTTATGAAGCGTGCGAAACTCCAGATTTCACTTTTTGAAGAAGCCGGTTCACGTTGAAGATCCAGCTCGGGTTCCGCCGCCCGCGTCGTTGAAACCGTTTTACAGGTGTGAAGCAGTGTTTAAGGAAACTGACATCGCTCACCGGATGAGAAGGTGTTGTCCTGAAACATTTTCTGCCACCCATCGTCCTCACTAAGACAATTACGGCAGTAAATCGTAGCTCTCAGCACTTCAGGGCGTGGTAGAAGCTCTCCTGACAGATCTGCGCTCTGACAGCAGCTCTGCTGAGTCAATTATAGTCTTTCAAATGAGCAGCATCTGTCTCGTCTCTCTCTGCCTGTCCACAGAGGAGCCGCTCGGGGATGAAAGAAAATGCAAAGCCTTATCCTGTGTTTCATCAGCCCCACACTTTGCCTCCTCAGCAGTGCTGCTTTGTTTTGTCTTTTGTGGGTTACAGATGAGGAGAGGGGCAGCCCTTCAAACCAGGAGGTCACCGGTTGTTGCTGAGGACAGATCTCAGCTGTGAATATGTTTCTTCCTTCGGTTTAAGGGACATGACGTAATCTCTGACCACCGTCACACACTGGGCTGAAAATGCTGCTCCCAGGGTTTGACTTGCTGTCAGTCCGAGCAGCTCCAAACCCAACACACGAGTTAAACTGTGAAATAATCACTGTTTGCCGACTTTAAATCCAAAATATTAAGATTGAAGTTAATGTTGGGGACTGGGGAAGGCATTATGTCTGAACAAGTTAGGTCCAGAGGGACGAACTGCGACCAGCTGTCTCATCAGTAAAGTCCACTGGTGTGTTTGACCCACTGGAGGACTGTGGTTTGTTGTGTTAGACTAGATGAATCCACCGGGCCGAGTAGAAGCGGCTCGTGTTAAAAAGGAGCGCGTGCCGGTGCCCGGCACATGCTTCAAAATGTAAAGCTCAGGGAGATCCACGCTACCATGCAAACCCAGAGGCTGATTATTCTTCGAGCTGCATCTAATGGTCCTCATACAACACATCAAGACATTCCTTAAAAATGTCTGTTTAAATGATGACATTCAGAGTCTGCCTTCCTTACGTGTCTTGTTTTGTCCCACCAGGAGGTTCAGTCGGTTTATTGTTTAAATCCTGCTCTTTTTTTTCCTTGAGACACTGGAACTGGAATGTGTCAGTTTTTTCCATATTTTTTATTTGATATTTATTTAATTTTTAAATAATATCAAGCACATTGTGGCCATTGTCATGTAGCACACATCACATGTAAATACACAGTAAATTGCTCTTCTGCAATCCCAGTGAAGCTCCTCACAGGTTTACATGGTACAAATGTGCGTGCGTGCATGTGGGTGGGAGGGTGGGGCGAGACAAAGACATGAATCCAAGCACCTGTCAAATAAATATTTGATTGACTGTTGTCCAGTTTAAAAGCTGCGACCATCATCTGCAGTAAGGAAAAAAAAACATATTGTCCCTTTAATTAGTAATAGGTCATTACTAATTCATGCAGCTAATCCATTCACAAACTGATTCTTGTTCATTCCACTCATTTCCTATCTGCTGCTGGGACAGCTGGGTGGGTCTGTGTCTGTGTTTCCGGGGGGGGGGCGGGGGTTACAGTGCCTGGAGCAGTACAGTAGAGATTGATTGACATGACCTCTGAGGAGGAGGGCGATGGGATTGGACGGCAGACAGACAGACAGACGGAGGGAGGGAGGGAGGCGATGACAGCGCAGGGAGACGGGCGTCACTGATACACAGCAGCTTGTTTATTTCAGGCCGCTCTCCGTGGACCGACAGTCACGCGCCTCCAACGAGCGGAGAGAGAGAGTAGGAGCTCGGCTACCTCAGCAGCAGCGTGGCGTGGAATACCGGAGCAGGCTGTCGTCCGTGCGCGCGTGTTCGCGTGTTGCGCTCCGCAGTCAGCCGCTCCGGTCGCGGCCGTCTCACAGATCACGGCAGCCGGCTGTGATCGGAGATGATGTGCGTCTTCCGGCCGGGCGGGGAGAGGGAGAGGGAGAGGGAAGCCGTCTCGTCTGCCGCCGCCAGCCTGACGGGAGATGACAGCTACCGTTTAGCGGGCGGGCGAAGGCGGGAGACCGCTCGCCTCTGGCTGTTGCGTCACAGCAGATTTCACTGTCTCACCCCCACCCCCTCCACTTCCCCCGTCTTTTATCAGGGGGTCTCGCCCTGGTCAGGCAATGTTTTGTACTGCCTCGAAATATTCCAAAAAGCGTGTGTTTTTGTAAGGGAGATAAGTCATGAACCAGCTGCCATCTGACGACTGAGGCTGTGCAGCCAATCAGAGCTGCGGTCCTATTTCTGGTCAGCCTTGAATCAACTACACAGCGTGGACGTTCACCAGCAAAGCAGCACCGTGGACGTGTTAAAGTGGTAAGAATGTAAGAAGATGGCACAGCAATAGCAGTTACTCATGGACATGAACCCTGACTGTCACTTTTTAAAGGACCATTTTTGCACCACTGATACAGAGAGAAATCCAGGAGGGAAGAAGCACAGAGGTGGAGTTCTACGCCCAGATTTACTCAGATTATACCAGAATGCATTTCAGCCAGGCGGCACTTCCTGCTTTTAGTCTCTCATTTTTATCTGAAAGAACAATCAGGGAGAATCAATGGTAGATGTGGAAATACATGTAGGGACTTGAAGGAAAATGGGCCTTCTGGGAAAAAGCGCGCATCGTTACTTTTCTTGAATCATGAAAGGGCCGGTGATGGTAGATCAGAGGGCCGAGTTGAACATCGTCCATTGTTTTTGGCACGTATGAGACACAGAGCGCCGATTTGGCAAAGGCAACATTTGGCTGAAATGTTCCAGTGGCGGCAGTCTTGACGCTTGATTCTCGTGCACAACCACACGCACGTTAAATCAGTCCTTGTTCCCATGGCGGCATTCTCCAGCTACTTCGGCTGTGCCGCCGAGACCGCCGTGATGGACCAGAGCGTGTCCTCTTTACCCATCAAAGAGTCATTTCATGATAATTCTTCCTCTGCAGAGTCGCTCAGCGCCGATGATTAATTCATCCCGCTCTTCTGATGTGAAATTACAGACTGTTTTGGGAAAACAGGCCGCATACTGAAGCAGGACAAATTGACAGGACATGTCTTTAATCAAAGGCGTGTATTCAAAATATGGAGAGAAAATACAGACGTTAGTCCACTTTTGACAGGACTGTAGTGTCGAGAGATAAAAAACAGGTGGGCTACACTGTCTCCAGGACTCTCGCTGTAACTCCCTGCACTGTACTGCATCCTGGGGAGGAGGAGGAGGAGCAGGTGGGTGAGTGGGCGTACACTCGGCCCGGGCTCCTCCGAGGTCGCGGAGGTCGCCATTTAATGGGCTCGCCCGGACCGCCCGTGTCAGCGAGAATCTCTCACTCTATTTATTGCCTCGGCCGGCTGCTTATTTCTCCGGGGCAGAGCTGGCACCGAGCCTTATTACCTCACACTACTGCAGGGAAGGGCTATTTTTTAAAATGATTTTTGCATTTGAGGCGCTGCGCTGCCAAACTGATCAAGAGATGTCTTAGCTTGAGAGCAACAGAGTAAAACAGGGGGGAATTCCTGGATCAGGAGAGCGTGAGCAAACTCCAGCGCTCGCTCGATAAAAAGCCTCAAACACGAAACACGTCTTCGCTTCGCTCCCGGTGCGATCCTGTTGGTGGAAAGTGCGCGTTGTGGCGTAAGAGCCCGTCGCTAACGCTACGTGTGGAACAGCAGCACCAAACTCAGCTGTTGTTGTTGTTGTTGTGAACTGGGTCACGCAAACACAGGAGCCCGGCCCACGCGGACCTGTAAGACGCCAGAAACAATGCAGCAGTGGTGAAACAATCATCCACTTTGTCTCTTCTCAAGCTGCGCTAATAAAATCTGGCTCCCTTCTAAAACCTCAAGTTATTTGAATTTGTCCTCTCCGCAACTTTTTGCTGAAAAGCATCATGACAATTCTGCAATAAGACCACACACTGTATGTTGAAATCATCAGTGTTGCTTGTTATCGTTGAAAACCAAACGCACACACAGTGGACATAATCTTGATAACCAAGTAAAATCCTAAACATCTGCCCAGTACAACTTAAAAAAATGTAAATGCACCTTCTTTTTTGTCTTCAATGTGTGGCTGGCCTGTTTTTCAACTGGGGTCAGAGAGACGCTAACTGTTTTCCCCCGGTTCCTGTGTTCATGCCAAATTAAACTAATCCCTGGCCGTCCGCAGCTCCCCATGTGACCGCCAGACAGGAGAGTGGTGCGTGTTCCTTTAAGACAAAATGTACCCTCTTTTGGTCTCGTCATCAGATTTTAAAACGACGCGCGTCATTTTAGAATTTCCACCGGGTGTCGGCCATGGTGTTAAAAATCCAGAACCCTGACAAATTAAACCATCTACCTTCACATCAGGAACCCCACCCCCCACCCCCCACCCACCCGCAGCCCTGTGGCCGAGGTCGGCGCAGGTCGGGGGGGCTTGGGTGCGTAGGAGAGGATCAGGATTGTTGCTGACATCAAGAGCTGTGAGCCTGGATAATGTGGGTTTCTGTTTGAAGTGTGGATGATGGGTGATCCTGCTGCACCGTGTCTACACGGCCCCATTCATCCCCCACATCACACGCACTCTTTGTTTTTTTGGAGAGGGGGAGGAGGCGGACTGGAGGTGTGGAGGAGTCGGCAGGCTGACGCTTGTGTGACTTCTTTCATTTCTCATTGCCGCTCTCCCCTGGTCTCTCCTGTCACCCTCGCTCTCCTCAGATCAGGCCCAAAATGAAATACAGCTCCGGATTAGAAGGAGATCAGTGAACTCCTCTTAAGCCTCCCTTTCTCCCTCTCCCTCCTCCATCTGTCTCTTGTCTCCACTAGCTTCTCTCTCTCTCTCTCTGTGTCTTACCTTATTGTCTTCTCCATTTCCATCCTCGCAGTCTTTAACTTTCTTTGTCTTTCCTCTCCGCCTCCTTTGTCTCTGCTGCCGTCGCCTCCTGCTGCTTTTCTCCATCAGCCCGCGTCTCCCTGTCTCCTACCTACTACGTTCTCCCTCTCTCTTAATCTTTTCTGCTCAGTCTCTTTTTTTTTCTGTCCCTCCCTACTTTTCTCATTACCCTGTTGTCAGGTTAATGTGTCTTCTGAGTCTCTGCTCCAAAACGCTATTCTGCTACCGCGAGCGGCAACCCCTCTGACCCGTCTTCGAACGACAGAAACGTGTCTCATTCAGGGCGTAGCCGCACGTTACCAACAGGTTGTGGCTGCAGAAGGTTTTATGAATGTAGTTCCGCGTAAATGTTGAGAGCTGAAACCAGTCACCTTCCATAACAAGGCTTTCAAAACCCAAACCTAGACTGTTGTTCTCCAAGGGCAAAAGACGTGTGGATTATTGTGTTGTATTTTTTTTAGATGAAACTATATATTTGTGAGCTGTTTTTTAAAGATCTCCATCTTCAGTAGGAAGCTGTGGCTTTCGGGGCTGGGAGCCGCAGACAGAATAAGGAAGTAAGAAAGTGTTAAGAGTAACTAACAAGGGGAAAAATAGAGAGCAACACCAGCCTTTATCCTTTAATATCTTCGTATCTCTTACCGTCTGTGTTTGGCTTAATCCCTCACCCACCTAGCTCCCTCCCTCCCCCCCTCCCTCGTTCTCCCCCTCCCTTGTCGGCTTCAAAAGGCCGTCTTCTTCACCTGTTAGCGCTCGTTCCTGCAGGGCACAGTTTCTCAGTTTCTTTGTGTTCTTTTTCCTTTTTTTCTTCTTCTTCTTTGGTATTAGAGAGCATCTTCTTCTCTTGACCACATCAGACAGGGCTGGCCGCCACTCCCCCCGGGACACAGTGTAATGCGGGAGATGGAGGAAGGGTATTTTTTTTCGGGGTATTTCTGAGGACGCAGGGGGCGGGGGGGTGGAGGCGTCGGGTTACCTGAGTCCTGCGAGGACGGGGAGACATCAGGGCGATAGAGTTTACAGCTCGCGGGCACAGCGGCGGCGCGCTCAGTGCAGCGGAGGGATCAGACGGCTGCTCTGCCGTCTCTCTCCGTTTCTTACTCCATTTATCTTCAGGCTGGCAGCGTTCGCCAAAACAAATTGAGTCGGGCATCTTCCGAGAGCGCCGCCGAGCGAACACCGCTCTGAGCGAATGCGAGCGTCCTCACCTCGGTGCCAGACCAACGAGCTCACGAGACGTGACGAGCAAAGAAGACGCCGCTCGGAAAGAAGTACCGGCGCAAACGAGGCCACGACAAGTGTAACTCTGTGGCTGACCGACGTGAAATTCGTCGTCTTCATAGCCGTCATGTCAACACATGTTGCCGAAGCAGTTCACGTCAGGACCATTTTCACAGTTTTCGGGACACTTGAAATACTGTGTAAGCTTGTTTGACATTTCCGCGAATTAGAAGAGTTCAGGTTGGGTCCAAAGATGGATGAGTTATGGTGATTAACGGTGCAGATGTCAGTCAGAATGATCCTTTCTCAGATATCCGCCGTCCTGTAGGACACATCCTTCCTTCTCCCTGCTCTTCCCTCAGAGTCTGAGGATTTGTCCGGTGGGTGGGGGTGGGGTTGCTGTAGGAGAGCTGACGCTTGTTGGACAGAGAGAGGTGCCGAGGGAATCCTGTGTGGTTTTTTTCTGCTGCTGCCAGCAGACCTCAGGCTCCTGTCGACCTGGACAGGAAGAGGAAACTGGCTGTCCACAGTTTACAGGGTCACCAGGGAGGTTATTTCACTCCTCCTCGAGGATTTGGAAGCTTTGTCAGCGTGATGCAGATCTTGGCTACTTTCTGATGATGACGTAATCCAGTTCTTTTCATTCAGAGGGCTACTGAACAAGTTTGGCCTTCAACTGTTCCCGCTGATGGAGGCCAGATGGAGGCTGCGATCACGTGACAGCCGTGGCTGGAGACATGATGTTTTCAGGTTGTCTGTCCACAGTCCACACAAGCATTAACAGATTAGAGATCGGTGGTCAAAGGTCAAGGTCAGTGTCTCCTTCAAAAGAAGGATTTTGGCCATAACTTCTATCAGAATCAGCATCAGGAGCTAAACAAGGTTCTTTCTTTTTTGATCCTTTCAGTGAATTTGCATACTAAGACAGTAGAACAAGAACAACTTAACTGGCACTGCATGTATTAGATGTTATATATGAATGTGGACACACTGATGTAACCTGTAGCTCGACTGGTTATCATGCAGCTGTTCTAGTTATTTTCTTCCTCAGCTCTTCTTCTCGATCCTTTTTTCCTCAGGTTTTAGTGAAATAGAGTTTTTGCTGTTTTTTTTGTATTGTTCAGGTGTTTCACTGCAAAAGAACAAGAATGGCAGGTGGAAGTCAGTGTTTCAACACAAAGCCTGTGGCAGCCAACTGTAGATGCAGTTTTGGACTTGTGTCCAACATTTATTTAAATATTTATGCAAAATTTGTGAATACTGATGCCCTGAGATGTTTCAAGGTTTCATGACCAAAAGACAAAAGAGGCAAACATTATATTTTGATATTTGTACTGAATTCAGGTTTCATCTGAAAATGAATGAAGAGTACTCTGCCCTATATGGATCTTTGACAACCTGGGCTCAGGCCCAGAGCAGGACCTTAATCACATGACATTAACCTCCTCCTCCTCCTGGGAGTTCCACTCTCTGATTTGTCATTAAAGGGTCAAATCTCCTATTTAAGCCTCACCTTCCTCAGCCATCGTAAAACTCTGAACCTAAGGTCTGGAGATTCTTCTGTACGCTCCCCCAGAACCACGTTTTGGGTTTGATCAAATTAGCGAGGGCAGATATATCAAAGCCGCGGCTGAATAATAACTCGGTAATTGCTCCATCCTCCCCTGCACCCCCGCTCCCCCTGCCTCCTCCTCCCCTCTCTCCGGGGTTGGACCGGTGTTATCAGCTCTTAGTCTCGCTGTCTCTCTGCCTCCCGGCGCTGCCGATCTCTCCCAGGGCTTGTCTCCGTCTTATCTCGCCCCCACACTTCACGGAGAGGAAGTTCTTAGAGGGGCTGGGCCCGACAGATAGCGACTGACCTGTCTCTTCCCTCCAGAGCGGTTCCCTTTTTTTAAGGAAGCCGCAATCTGCTAAGTGAACTCAAATGGGTGACTAGATTACCCTCCCCCCTTTTTTCTCTCTGAGGATGAGCGCATTCCCTCTCCCTTGTCTGTTCCCTCCCTCCCCGTGCACCTGTCTCTCCTTAATGAAACAGGAAAGCTGCCTGTGGACTCAGGTGGCACTTCTTTGAAGTCGCCGCCCTGTTGGGAGTTTGAACTCGAGGAGGGAGGGGCCCCGGTGAACACGTCAAAGGCAGAGAGCCGACAGAAGTTAAACGACTCCTGCGAACCTGCTGCTCGCGGCCTCTTTAAAAACTCTCTTCCCTTCGTGGCTTTGATTGACTGTCTGATGTCTGGAGGCAGCCAGAGAGGAGCCGCACTCCAAAACAGCTAATCAAGGTTCGAGGATCTTTGGAGTGAAAGCTGCTGATGGTTTTCTTCTACTGTCAAAGGCAGAAAAATATCTTTTTGTTTCTCTTATCAAAGCCAGATGGATCTTCACTTGAACCTCCCTCCTCAAAAATGGAACCGTGCACACACCTGGGGATGGCAAGACGCTTCCTTCTTTTCACCAACACATTCAAATGTCTGTTGTTTCACACGTCTAATCAGCGCCATCGTGGAAAGAAAAAAAGCGGGCGAGGGAGCGTGTCTCAGGGCCTTGCGAGCGTCGCCACGGCGTGAAATATGCAAATCGCCGCTTCAGCATCTGCCCGGGCCTCAATCTAGAAAAGCATATCGTAATTCAAAAGAAAGTGCATTAAGGTAGATCGGATTAAACGCAAGTTAAGCCTATTAACGTCTTATCAGGAGACACAGCGCGTCTTATTGCTGATTAACCCTCTGATGGAAGATGTTCCACGAGGCAGAGATGCAGCAGGATGTGGGGGGTTTTTATTTATTTATTTTTTTGACCAGCTGCAGTTTCCTGTTTCACCCACTCTTGGGCTGAACTGGAAAAAAATGTGCACTTCAGCGAAATTTTGTGTGTCGGTTGTGATTTATATATATATATATTTTTTGGCTCTGTGACAGATGGTGCTGCTGAGAGCGGGGAGCTGGACCTGAGCGGGATAGATGACAGAGAGATAGAGCTGGTACGTACCCGCCGCTCAGTGCAGCACCCTCTGAAACGTGGCGGTTCCATGAAAGCTCATCAGAGAGGAACACCCTCGCCTCTCACCGCTATGTTTAAGACTGAAGAGCTCTTAAAAACCTCACACCTGCCTCTGGTTTTAGCTCTCAGAGGGTTTCTGTGCTGTTCTCCTCAACCACTGCACATATTGGATGAAAAAGTAGTAATAGCGCATTATACGCATCAAGTGATTCACACTGGGAAAACATTAAAGTAATAACAGGCGTTTCAGAGCAAAGGGTCATGGGACACACTGGCTTAGAAGATTTAGTTTCTTTTTTAGTTTTTTTATGAATTTATATTTAATATTTGCAATGATAAAATGACTAAAAAGTAAAGAGCTGTGTGATATGTGTAACTTGCAGTATTAATTACCATTGACGTGTCTAACATGCAGTGATTCTCACACTGCAGATTCATTCTTTTCAACACGTTGACCCCAGTACTCCGTGTTTACTGCACCTCAGTTTCAGCTCAGCGCCTCATAAGGCAGCTCTGAGTTGGCATTTGCTGCAGTCCTCTTATACTGCATTATATTGTGCAGCGTAACACCGCTAGCAGCTGCTGTGTGATGACTGTTTTTTCTTTTCCTTGAACTCCACTGTCGCTCCCTCCGCCCCTCTGCAGTATCTACTGAATGACAGAGAAGTCAAAATCAAGACGGCGCTCTGGATGGCAGAGAACTCAGACTACCTCAAAGAGCAGAAAGGTACTTTTAGGATGCTACACGCATTTGTGCGGCGGTCGCATTTTCAAGGCGGAACGTAACATTCATTTGTATGCAGCGGCTGGCTTTTCCCAGGATGTACCTTTTCAATGTTTTATCAGCCAAACAGAGTTAAAACCTCCAACTGAAACCTCGGCAGCGTTTAGCTTGTGGCCTGCTGTTACTTCCTGCAGCGTTGTATTGATATTGTTATCTCACTCAGAGTTTGAATTGTTCAAGCTGTCTCTTGTTTCTTTTTCTTTTTTTTCAGAAAAGGAGGCGAAGATAGCGAAGGAGAAGGAGCTCGGGATCTACAAAGAAAAGAAGGTAACAGCAGGGGCAGCCTTGGAAAAAAACAACCTTTGAGACGAGGGTGGGCGGGTCTGTTGGAGCTTGACAGGCACACAGAGGTTACGTTTAACTCAGTATCAGCCAGATAGACCCCAACAGGATTCAGCAGCAGAGGCACCAGTCAGACCTGGTGTCACATGAATCTGAAGATATTTTCAGTAAATTATCCATCCACCACCTGTCAACACAAAATGCGGTTTCAACAACCCACCTGTGCATCAGGCAAGATGATTTGTTGATCCAACTTCTGTCAGCAGGCAAAGCAGAGAATAGAAATGACCATTAATGTAATGTTTGGACGTATAACAGAAACAGCCACGTAAACTCTGTGAATGATCCCTGCCTGAACTCACCAAAGTGTGCTTCAGAGAGGAGTCTTTTCAGCCTTGACGCGTTTGATTTCACTCTTTGAAGCTGTATATTGAGCTGCTGACACATACCTCTTTTATAACCTGACCTTCCGGTGTGCTGCGGGCCTTGATCAATGACTTTACTGTTCAGTCAGGCTGTAAATTAATACCAAAAGAAAGTTACTGGAGCTGCAACTAATCATTTTTTTCATTATCGATTTATCTGGAGATTATTTTTTTGCTTCGTCTGCATGTTGGAATGATGCTTAACTGTGGAAAATGCTTAAAAATGTCAGAAAACTGTGAAAGTTTTCAAAATGATAAACAAAACAAACGATATCAAGCAGAGAAAATCAATACGTTCTCACAGTTGAGAAGCTGGAACCATTTTTGTTTTATGAACGATGAAACAGTGTATCACGTTGGTCAGATAACTGAATTATTAGTTAACTGTGTCAACACAAGGAAAAAAAGATAAAGGAAATCTCTTTGTGTTCACACAGAGAGACAGGAAAACAGTTGGCCGGTCGCAGTTCGGTGGACAGGTGGACACTTTAACGGTCAGGAGGACAGATGCAGAGATGGACTGTGAGACAACAGATTATCAGAGGCTGTATGTCCTGTGAAACCGGTTCCCTCTCATTTTCCATTACTGGGTTTTTGGCTCGACGCAGACCCTTTGTTAGGCCCAACATCTGCTCTCCGGTTTTAACTAGCTGGATTAACTGCAGTGAAACACAGATCTAATGAGACATGGAGGCTGCCTGACAGCACCGATCCGAGCAGCAGCAGCAGCAGCAGCCCGTCACATCGCTGACAAATGAGCGAATAAATAAATAACACGGAGGGCGTCCTCCCTCATGCATGACAGCGTGAGCGTCCCTTCTGCGGGACTGAAGCGGAATCTGTGGATGAGCTGCTGAGATTTTAGGACGTGTGAAACGTGTTAAAATGTTTTGGCGAAGACAAACTCTGCCGATCTGCAGCGGCAGCAGAGAGGTCAAGGTGGATGAAGAGTAACTGAAGCTGGGCGATAACCCCAATCTGTTCTCTTAATGAAGATAAAGTGTTGATTAGGGATTTGTGTTCTCCTCTAAGTTTGCCTGCAGAAATGTTCCTTTGGTGGCCTGAGTTTACTCAGAAATTGATTGGAAATCCCTCTCCCCTGGTACCCTAAAGGTCTAATAGGAAAACAACAATCTGTTGATTAGATCTGGAGTATATTTACTAGAGATAGATTGGCCACAAAGTCTTAATCATGACCTGTTTGGAGTTGAGTTGGTTTTAATCAAATTAAAGCCCCAAAAGCTTTAAAATGCACCCCCAGGAGGAGTAGTAACAACTAATGAGAACAAAATAGCAAACAAATCGTAAACTTTTCATTTTTGTACCAGCCAAGAGGTCCCACGAAGAAGCGGCCCCCGATCCGGGCCAGCACCGCTGACGAGGCCATCGAGAAGATGCTGGAGCAGAAGAAGATCTCGTCCAAGATCAACTACGACGTCCTGAAGGACCTCAACATCAAGCCCGGGGCCAGCCCCGTTCGCAAGGTGGAGTCCCCGAAGCGGGAGCCGTCCGCTGCCAAGCTGACCGGGCGCAACCGCAAGCCGGCACGGGCGCCCCTCAGCCTCAGCACCCCGCTCAGCACCCTGGGAAAGAGGTTGGTGGGAGGCATGCTTTTTAAACGTATTAGTATTTGAACTAATCAGGTTGGATCAGTGTAATTGACTTCAGGCTAAAATGGTTCAGTTTTAGCACCAATTATCCAATGCTACTGATAGCTCCAAATGAACATTATCGAGGGTATTTATCTGCTGGCTTTATGAGCGGCTGCAGTCATTCCTGAGAAGAAAGCCTGCCGTCTTCTGACTGACATTTTTGGAGTGTTAATATATCTTTTTAAAGAATAATGCGAGGTTGAAAACAATGAGATCAGCTAGATAAAGGACAAGAAAATGCATCACTCATCACCTTCATTGAGAAGAGCCATCCCACACACAACTTCCTGCCTATCATCCTCTGAAGTTGCTCTGATGATGGTCTCCTCCTCTCAGTAACACTACCTGTCGTGTCAGCCATGAGTAAACCCCTGGTGAACACCTCAAATACATAAATACATATTTCATTATGCTTGAGGCTCCCCCCCATCCCTCAAACCCTTTATAATCTTCAATGCAAACAACAGATGCTGGATTGGCCGTTACTCCTCTGCCACTGGGGTCAGATCCGCCCTCTTTTTTTATTTTTTTTTATTTTGGCGTGCTACGTTGGATTTACTCCATAATGATGATGCGGCACTTCTTCTGCCGCCCAGAATAATCACCTGTGACAGGAGGACAGACTCCTGTGGGATTTTCTCTGGGGTTTTTTTTTTTTTTTTGCCAAGATGCATCTTCTCTGCCAGGATTTGTCTCCGGCTGCCCCCCACCCACACCCGTCCTCCCTTTTTCCTTTCTCAACATGCATTCACAAGCCTGATCCTCACCGAGCCTTTCAGATGAACTTAATGGGTTTTCTGCAGTGCAGCGAGAAGCTGAGGGGCTTTTTCACTTTGTTTGGCGGTGGGGGGGGATTGGTTTCCTATGGCTCTGTTTTTAAACCTCTTTCAGTTCTTGTTGGTTTTAGGGACCGTCTTGAAGCCTTATAGGGGGCCTATAGCAGCAGCTGTTTAGTGATTAGGGGAGGCAAACCCCCCTCCTCCTCCCTCCCCGCCCTCGTGCTGCGGTTAGTTGAGCTCCAGTCGTCTGCTTGCAGTTTGCCTGGCCTCAGTAAATGCGCTGCGTTCAGTTTCCGACCCACTGAGGAGTTTGATAAGTCTGCTGCTTAGTCAAATAAAATGTATTTATAACTTTATAACTTCCATCACGAGGCTCTCCACAAAGTGACGGGGGATGTAAACAAAGAATAAAGACAAGACAACAAGCACATTACAGGGACTTCAGATTTGAGGCCACAGCCTGTGAGAGTGGAAAACAGGTCATGGAAACAAATATGAAAGGAGAATTTACTTTTATGAATCCCCCGGCTTTTTCTCCAAGTAAGCTGCTACCAACTGAATTGTGCTAATGATAATTTAAGCTGTATTTGGGCAGCTGTGGCTGCGAGGGTTGGGAATACAGCATCCATTAATCGGAGGGTTGGACGTTTAGTCTCTGGTTTCTTCTGTCAACGCGTTGAAGGACACGCGCGACGTCCAACCGCCGTTTCGGCGTCTCGTTTGGCAGCTCATCTGCTGCCTGTGTGCGACTTAGTGCGCGCGTGGAGCCCGTTTATTTTGTGATCGTGAGCTTCTGTGTCGCACGTGTTCAATATTTAACAAACAAACTGCCACCTAGCCACCGGAAGGTCATGATATTCCACAGAAGCACAACAAACAGAAGAGAAGTCCATATAATAAAAAGGAAGCTGAAAAATCACCATCTGGATCACAGCCGACGAGTGAGCAGCATCTGGAGGCAGAACACACCTCTTCCGACAGAATGATTGATGACACAAATTATGATACATTATAGCACTTCCCATTTAGACAATGCTAATGTGATGCTTTATTGATCTGCGCAGAGAAAACCGCCTTAATGCTCCCGCCCCTCCACAGGGAGGTCAGAGGTCAGCGCGGACACACTGAAGCTGGCAGTGATACAGTTTCTCGCTTGAAGACACTTCAGTAGAGGGTCCTGTCTGCCTCATGCGGCTTTACCCTGCATCCCCTGTCCAAGTGTCTCATTGTCCCTGTCTGTCACAGCCTGGCACACAGAGAGGGTCCTCTGTGTTCCCACAATTCCCTTTGTGATGACCATGAGCATCATGAACTTGAATGGGGAAAGTGGGCGGATCATCACCTGAGGAAGAGTAGCAATACACACCTGGAAAATACTCACAATTTGAGTACTCATTGTGCATAATGGTGCCTTTTGATGTTGTGTTGCTACATAACCGGATGATCATTACTGATGCACACTGATGCAAGTGTACTCTGATGTTGGAGTTGGTGAAAACTGAGCTCAGTAATCTGTGTTATGTACATCAGGGAAATTAATCTATAAATAGATAACATGAACTGATTCTTCTGTATCATTCTGATGTGTCAGAGTAGAAATATAAAGTAGCATCAAATGGGCATACAATTTTGATGTAAATGTACTTAGTTACCTCCCCTCACTGGTGTTTAGCTAACTGGTTAGCCTGGCTTCACATTTACTGTACACACACAAGAATGGTGCCAAAGCTCCAGTCACCAACTGAACTCTCTGTAACGCTCTCTTAAACCAGAACCAGATTAATGAGCCCAATGTTAGCTGGTCATTTTCCCACCTTTTTATACCTTTAACGATTAATCCATCAATGGAAAACACAGACTTGTATCTCAGGTAAGCAGACCACAGAGTAGGATGAGGGGCGGCTGGATTTGAGCTGCTCCAGTTGGCTAATGGCTGCTGCAGGAGCGACGACACACTTTCATGAATGAAAGGCCGTCTCCTGTCTCAGGTTTTGGCTCTGATCTCTTCAAAGACAGGTTTCATCGGACGATTTTTTTTTAAGAATGGACGCTCTTTCCTTAAAGTGTTTCAATTTTTAAAACCGCCTTCCTGTCTCGTCGATGAATCATTGATGGTCGTCTCTGTTCTGAATCATTCATGCCACTCTTGTTCATTTTTCTTTTCTTTTCCTGAATGAAAACTCCCTCTGTCCATTTATCCAGAAATCGCTGAACTCTGCACTTTGTCACGTTGAATGCACAACAGTGTTTTCAACCCCCTGCGTTTCTTTCCCCCCTGTTTTTTTCAGTTTTCTGTAGCTCTGCCCACAAGCCATTAGAAGCAAGATAATGCCCCACAGGCCCAGCAAGCAACAACGTGGAGATAATCTCCTGTTCTCTAACAGCATGTCAGTGGTGGTGGCATCGGAATGAAAGGGGAAAAAAAATCAGGAGAAAGACAACATCTCTCTGGACCAGCGACCGTTGAGCGCAGAATGGTCTCTTTCAGGGCCGCGGGTCGAGGAGCGGACCGTTGCTCCGGCCCCTGAAAAGGTTGTTGTGCTGCTTATTGAAAAAGGGGAGAGGCCTGGTGTCAGGGAGACCTATGAAAGTGCAGGAGCGGGCCGGCTGACAAGTGCGGCCATTGTGCCTTGTTTGGAGGCCTCGCTGAGGGGGCTACACTGAGGCATTGTGCTGCTCCGGCCTCCCCTCCCTCTCCCTGGTTCCTCCTGCGGGCTCCTGGCCGCTCCCGGTGCTGCTCCGCTCCAGAGCTCGCTCTCGTAGATTTGGGCTCTCGTTCTGCACCGGCGCAGAGTTGTTTTTTGTTGGGTTTTTTTTTTTTTCTTCTCCTGTTCTTCTCTCCTTCTGTTTCTGTTGGCTGCTTTCTTATTCCCCTCTCTTCTGGAGCTCTTTGTAGGAATGTCTGGTCGTTTCGGGGCCCTCGCTCGTACATCCACTGGCATGAGTCGTTGCCGCTCGTTACTCGTACCAGCAACGTAGGTCCAGAAAGCATGGTTCCTAACTTGCTCCTAAAAGTTTCTGCTGTGAGATTGATTTAGTATTTTGTAGCTGTGTTTGGCACTTCTGCTGTCAGGTTTTTTTTTGTCGTCCTCTGCCTAATGTTCATCTATCTCTTCAAAGTTACTGCATACACAAGGATATTTCTGTTTTTGGGCAGGAACACCCAAGAATCTATGTTCTTGCGGGATATTGGAAGGCGCCCACTGTTGCATCTCTAATCATAGTCTAAGCTGTCGTCGTGTATGCTATAATCAGCCCTGTGACATTTCCTCTTCTGTGCTTTTTAGTGGAAACGGTCATTATCTCATTGTGGCGTGTCATCTTCAGGTCTGTTTACAGCCTCAGGCAACCTTGCTCCTAAAAAGCAGTCCGTTTTTTTTTTTTTTTTTTTTCATCCGGCCTCCCATCATCTCTTCTCTCACCCTCTTTTCCCTTCATTTCCTCCCACTTTCTTTTCCATCAACCTCCTTCCTCCAAGTTTCTCCATCTACTTCATCCCACTTTTTAATGCCTGCTTTTTTTTCTCCCCTCTCCCTCGACCTCCTTCTCTCTCCTCCGCCTGTCCTCTATCCTCTCGCCTACTTTTCTCATCTTCACTGTGTCTCTGTGTTAAAGCCTTCAGCGAGCGGCAGCTACAGGCCTGTTGTGTAACTCTGTTGCCATCAGGTCTGCTCTAGCTTTGGGCTTCTGGAGCTCCCTAACGAGTTCTTTGTCTTTCTTGTGCTCCCTCTGTCATTTTTTCCCCCTCCCCGTTTTGCCTCTTTCATCTTCTTCCTCTTGATCTCTCAGCTGAAGTGTTTGCACTTTACGAAACATGGTGTTAATTTGCCCTCACTTCACTCAAGACAAGTTTGATCGCACAACCTGAAAACGAGCGGTGATTGGCGTGACGGCAGCAGGAGCGAGGTTGATGAGACCAGTCTGAGTAAACAGAAAGCAGCAAGGCTGAAAGTTGCAGCTATTACGACTCCACTGACATCTTGCTTAACTTGTTATTCCTTTTAAAGTTCAAATTTCTTTTCTTATCTTACAGTTGTTGTGGAACCAGTACAAATTATTAGTAAAATTTTCGGACTATACACTGTAGTAACGGTACACGTCTATAAAATACAGTATGTCGGACTTTGTCGTCAGTTAAGTTCTGGAAAACAGGCATTCAAATTGAATTTCAATCAAATTTTTCATCTAAACATTACCCACCACTGCAGCTGTTACAGAGCTGCGGTCATGTTCAGTTCCACATTAACACTGTGCGCAAAAACGCCCCACAGCCTCTCATTCAGTTCAATGAATGACTCTCATTTTGACCACAAATCAAAAGCCCTCAACAATTTTCAATACATATAATATGTATATACTGTATGTAGTTTTATATTCAACTCAACTTAATCATTAGTTGCCTTAAACCGCTAGTTTCCCCATGGGATTTCTGCATTCCAGCTTAAGCTAGCACAAACTAGCCCCAATAGGTGACACTAACCACTATGCTATAGCACTAACTATTTAGTAACTATTTAGTTTTGGTAGGAGTCTGCTGAAACACTCTTTTGGCATCTATTTCCTGATTCGTTGATAACCTCCCCTGCTGTTTAATGCAGCACTGCTTTAATTCTGAACAACCGCTTCACATTCAAACAGCTGCCTATTCACACGTTCAGTAACATTACTCTCTTTTAGGTTCTGGTTTAGTCCCTCCTAAACATCGATAAATACATTTGGCTCTTTAGCTACTCAATGTTCAGTTCACGCTGCAGGCTGCAAAACAAAACAGTGAGCTCAAAGAATCTAAAGCGCCCTGTTAAACTGAGAGGAGTTGGTGGGTTGATTTTTCACTTGCGCGTACAGTGACCCCCGAAGACGTAGCCGTTCAGTATTTTACCACCTGTAAAATAAACATTATTTTGTAATGCAGCAGAGCTGTGTTTTTCCTCAGCGTTCCTATTTTTACATTCACCTCGTGACCGCTCAGATTTCCTTTCGGGGATCCTACAGCGAGCTGCTCGTCTGTGTGTTTTGCACCCTCTTTATTTCCCTTTTTTGGACCTCATAGTTTTCTGTTGTAATTTATCTCCTGTTTAAACTAAGGGTCATTTGTAGTCGTTGTCCCCCTGCGTCATCCACTTGCATCAGTTTTATTTTGCTCAGAAATTAAACTGAAACTTTACTGATGCAGATGCTCACACAGACTTTGTGTCTCTGCAGTGTCAGGCCTCATGTGTGTTTTTGTTTTTACTCTTGGCCCTTCAGAAACAGCAGGGACCCTGCTATAGTCGCTGCAATGGACAGTTTTTTGGGTTTAGATGTCCCATGCACTCATTCACTCCTCCTTTCCCTTACCACCCCCACCCCACCCCCTCCACCTCCTCCAGCCAGCTGCCAAACAGACCCTCCCTGTTCCCTCCATCCCCACTGGAGGATGGAAAAGCAGTCTTCCAGAAATAGCCCAGATAATTGCCCTCCAGTGATATTTTTTCCTCCTCCTCGGTCACCCTTTGCGCTTCTCTGCTCCTTCATCTGTTCTTTTTTCGATTCAGAGCTCTTTTCCCCCACTTCTTCCCTTTTTAAAGAACTTTTCTGATTCCAGAGCTTTCTTTTTTGGAAAAAGAAAAGAGGAAAAAAAAGAAAAATTCCTGACTGCATTTTTCCCCCCACGGTGGGAGGGGAGCTGGGGCAACCATTTTGGTCTGTGTTGGTTTCCCAAAAATGTAAATCGGACCCGCAGACTTAGCCAGCGCTGAAGAGGAGAACTGGAGAACTCAGCAGTTTTCTGGCCAGATGTTGTCTCCTCCGCCACTTCTTAAAGGCGGTGAAAGAGGGTGGGAGGGGGGAGACAGGGGAAATACTTCCCCTTTTGGGGTTTTCAGCCTGTTGGAGCAGGTGCCACCATGAAGTCAAGAAATCACTTGTGAGTTTTTGTTTAAAGGAAAAAGCTTTACAGAACCAGGAAAAACTGATGGAGGTAGAGCAGCTCCGGTTAAATCTCCGCCGTCTGTGCAGGGGAAGAAGGGGGGAAGTTGGACTCTGCAGTTTGTATCACATTTTCCTGCCCGGCACACTCGATCGAAGAGGATGTTTTTCCTTGTTACGCGACCAGCTGTGTTAGGGGAGGGTGTATAATTTGTCTGTGGTTTTGCAGCCCCTCCCTGTAAGCCTCTGATCCTCCAGTGCTCCCCCTCCCCTCCCTCCCTCTGCAAACGGCAACCAATGAGCCGTTGGATGCTGGCGAAGGTTAGCAGACAGACTAACAAATGGATGGGGGGTGGGGTGTGTGTGTGTGTGTGTGTGTGTGGGGGGGGGTGTCATGGGTGCTACCAGGCCCCCCACACACACATACACTCACTGGGACCTCTGCACCAGCCACGTGATATGGGTGGCACATATTGAGATGAGATTAAGCTCCGCTCTGCAAAATTTCAGCTTTTCAGGAATTAAGGGCCCAACAATAGTTATTTTTTTCAAATCTGTTTGTGCCATTTTCAAACCAAATGAGCCTCTTGTCAGGGCCAACGTTATTTCTAAAGCCCAAGATCTCACATCTGCTCCCCTCAGCTCCCACGCAGCATATGTCCTTAATGCTGCTCTAATCAATATTTTGATATTAGCAGTGACTCGGCTGTGTCTGTGTGGTGTAGAACGGTTTGATCGAGTGACGAGGGCAGTTCCTCTCGGCTCCAGGAGTGTTTTTCAACCCACAGCTTTCCTGTTTTGTTTCAGACTCAGCGATTTCATGAGCCTCATCTCCAGAGGCGGACACAGTTAGAGACTATAGCTGGTGAATATAGGTGGCGGATTTAGCATTTAGCAGCTGACGAGCCAGATATTTACCTCAGGAGTTGGTGGAGACCAAATACGGAGCTGAAAATGGGAACATTTGATAGGTGGAGAGAAATGACACCCTTCTCTAACACATTTGTAACACCAGCTCTGTGAGATGATAATTCTAATTATATATATTATTATATAATTATTATATATTCTAATTATGTTGGTGTTGTGTTTACAGCATGTTAGTCCCCAAATGCAAGCTTTTTTCTCTGCAAGGGAGAAACTTGTAACATCAATGTGATGTAAATGAGTCAAATTTAGTCAAAAGGCTATTTTTCTTCTGCAGTCCTTGGGCAGGTTGATTTTAAAAAAGAGAAATGAGAAGAGCAGACAAAAACACCATCAGAGCACACGTGAGAGCATGCACCATGAATGTAAAATGTGATTTTGTCTTGACAGTAATATTTGCTAATTAATCAATCAGGTGTTGACTTAACAGCCCAAATCCTGAAGATAGAGAAAAGCAAATCCTCATGGTGGAGCAGCTCAAGTAATGAGGAAGATGCGCTAGTTTTTCGATAACTGATTAACTTTCTGTTGACTGACTGATTAATCCAGTAATTATTCCAGCACTGGAAACAGAACAGAATCGGTTTGTCTCTGAGTGGCTGTCACGCATGACGCTATGGGCCGATGAGGTATAACGAGAACCGAGCATGAGCCCCGCTTCACGTTGATTTGTGGACCTTGAGTATGTTTGGCGTGTGAAGCCATTACGTGCTTTCTCATGCATTAAAGAACATGCCAGGGGGTAACAGGCCTGTAGAAATGCCCCCACTGCTGGGCGCTTCTTGAATGAAGCACATTTCACACGCGTTTACATTTGGGTCTTAAGCTCCCACTCTCTTCCCGGGAGATGTTCAGATATTTAATCCCACCGCCACCCTCCACCCTCCTCAGACGAACTCATTTCTCATGAAGTGCTGAGAATCGAGAGCAATCTCTTTGATTCTGGACGTCCGGCTCCGCTCGCAGCAGCAGCGACAGCAGCTTTCTCTCTGCGCAGCCTCTTCCACCCAAACAGCCTTTCAACAGCCCAACCTTTGTTCTCCAGCGCGTCTCGCACTGTAACTAATGGGACAGCCAGGGCTGGACTTTTGAGGGGAACATCTAAAACTGGGCCGTTTGGAAAACATCCCAGTTTTCATCCACGGCTTAGCCACAGAAAAAAAAGCAAGAGAACAGAATAAAACAGCACAGCCAGCAACCAAAAATGTTGACACTGAAAGAGTTGATACTATTGTGGTAGCTGGTGGCCTCTCGGGGCCGTGGCGTAGCTCAGCAGTCGAAGACTTTCCCCCTGGAGCCACAAGAAGGGACGCCTCAGTGCTGAAATCCACCGAGATACTTCCTCTTTTGTCCTTCTTTATCTTCACTCTCAAGTCGGCCTCTTCTCTCTTAAAACGCGAGATGATGTATTAGTTTCATTTTTATATTTCATTCCCCTTCGCCTAAGTTTTATTGACACCCCAACCCCCCACCCCCCCGTCCAGCTATTGCCAGTTGTCAGCCACTGGCTAAACGGCCTCCCTCAATCGCCTTTTCAGCTCTAGCTTAGTCTCATTGGCAGTAAGCTGATTAGGAACGAGCCGCTAAGCCCGGCAGAGACTGATAGCCTAACAGAGAGAGTTGCGCCGGAGTGGATGAGTGAAGGAGGTGAAGGAGGGAGGGGGAGGAGGGTGAGACAGACGAGAGGGGGAGGGCGAGAGCTAGTCAGAAGAGAGACACACGGGAGGGAGGCCGAGATTAATAGATGGGAGGTGGGCGAAGTTTTTGTGCCGCGTCGTCTCCGTGAGGTCAGAGCAGCGGCGTACGTGTCGGTTCGACCTCGCGCAGGGGACCAAACGAAGTCCTGCAGGCGGGATGAATCGCCCAACAGGGAGTCGTGACGCGTCGCAGAGGCGAGCGCGACTGAAGGGCAGAGAGAGGTGAAAGAGAGATGGAGTGAAAGTGTGTTGCTTTTGTTGCCATTAAGTATGTCAAACGGATGAGCGGCTGGGTTCGGGAGAAAGATGAGAGAAGACGGCACCGAAGAGACGAAAGAGGGATGAGGCGTTTGCGTCTCTCTCCTCTCGTCTCATTGTGGAGGCTGAACAGAAGAAAGGCCCAGTTTGCACTCCAGATGTGATTTAATAATGATTAATTCAACTGTCTTTCACCCATACGGTAGATTTATTAGTTCTGTGTTTAGAGGGTAAGTGCAGAACGTACGCTCGCTGCTGCCACAGCTGAGGTAGGCCTCCTCAACGATGGAGCTACACCTCGTGGCTGTGACAACTGCATGGATACCTCCAAAACAAAGTTTCTCTTCGAGAACATTGATAGTGAAGACAGCATCAAACGAGTCCAAGGACGTCTCGGTTATCTGCCGCCTGTCAGTAACGCAGCTATCCACAGAGCGCCCAGTGTTTATCTTCACCAAGAAGCCTCGTGTCACTTTCACTCGTCAGCCGCCTCTACATTACCATGTGCAGTATCTACTCAACATTAACGACAACAGATCCATAAGTAAACAGGCATTTACACACAGTGTACTCGGAAGGAGACAGAGAGAGAGTGGCCTTCAGTTTGTCTTATAATGAAGGTGACTGAGGCTGCTGGAGTCTACACATCTGGTGGCTTTGCCAATGTTTCAGGCAGTCAGTATTTGGAATTTTCAGTTTTCAGCGAATCTGGACTTGAAGTAGAGATTGATGGAGGTTTGTGTGGAAACCAGCCTGGAAAATCTCAATATATATATAAACATTGCAGAAAAAAACTGTTACCAGTTTGCCTCTATCTGCTGCACATTGCTGCTTTAATGGTTTAAATAAAGCAGTTACCCCAGAGCTCAGTGAAAGTCCATTACAAATCAAATAATTTTAGTCCTGTAGCTGAAAATGTTAGAAGAGGTTAACAGCATTTGTAATTGAAGACAACAACGCAGACCTCATGGATCATTTAAATGAAGCACATTGAGAAATAAACTGTCTGGTGTGGTAAACATATTTTTGCAGAGCAGTTCACTCTAGTTCCATGTGTACTGGATTCCCAAAAAATTGAATTTCATATCCATATAAGAAAAAAAAAAAGTGTTTGCATAGGACAGCTTTAATCTGTTTTTCAGAAAACAAGATGCAGAGTTCTGGGCCGGGCTCTCATCATCACTCAAACGTGTCAAGATAAAACTGATCCCAGATTGTTATTGATCACAGCAGCGTTTGTCGGTCTCGTTCCTCAGAACTCGCAGAAAAAAGTTGTTTTTCTTTCCTGTCATATTTCCATGACAGGCGACAGAGAAGCAGCAGAAAGTTGGACACAAGCAGAATATACAATTTGTGTATTTATATAGAAAAGAACTATAGAGACAACATCTCCAGGTTAGTACAGGAGTACAAAGAAGAACACTGCATTAACTTATTAGTTATTAGTCAACACTTAATTGATGGTTTATAAAAGATTTTATTTTAATTAAATATGAAAACATGAAGTCTTGCAGTTTATTTTATATCAATACATATAATTAAAATGATAAATAATTTGGTTTGCCTGCACTTAGCCATCTGAACTGAAATAAAGGTAGCTGTTGCATGACTTTCGTCAGAAAAACAACCAACAGCAGCAGCAACAGCTCTGGTAGGACAAACCCTCGCTGGAATTAAATGATGATGTCTCAGGAAAGAGCTGAACTCAGCTATGAAGAGGTGAAGGAGGTAAAGGAGACAAACAGGGAGCTTTTTTATAATTTATTAGCAGGGCAACAACACACAGAGAGAAATGGTGTCGGAGGGGAAGAGAAAGCTGTGGCCTCCTCGAAGAGGTGAAGGACGCAGGACAAGAGGAGCAGTGAGACAGTCAGAGATAAACTGAAGGGCTGTGACCTCTAGCTGAGGTCAAGAAGTGAAGAGACGGAGAGGAAACCAGCCACAAATACAACCTGAAACACTTAAAGCCAGTTAATTATGATGACTTCCTGCACCAGACAAGAGTTTATATCTAACCTTATGTAGTGAAACAGTCAGTATAATGCCAATAAACTGATTTATATAGCACATTTCATTCATGAGATGGAGATTAAAGCACTTAACATAAAAACTGAACAAAAACTCTCCCAGGCAGGTTCAGTTAAGAAACATTTCATTAGAAATGAACAGATCCCAGATTAATGATGCTCTGAAACTGTATCTAGAAATAGAAGATGAGCAGACAGGGAAGAGAGCTGCATTAAAAAAAAAACATTTTTTTTATTTGCTTCAGGTATCAGGGAGGTGATGAAAAAACAAAACGCCCAGTTTGAGTAATAGATCCATGAGTTTGAAGACTTGTGAGGAGCCAAAACACTGCACGGTGATTATCCATGACACATAGGGATGATTAGAAGGCAGCAGTAGAAACATGGTGTCCACTTTACAAACTAATCTAGCGCGTGTTGCTGCTAAAATGTTAGGCCAGATTCAACTACTTTAATTCTCTCAGAGCTGTCGGCATCTCCGCGTTGAGAGTGCTGTGGTGTGTAAAAGAATGAGGGAGGGAAAAATGGAGCGGTACAGTCTTAGAAAGAAGTGTGTTCCTAAAGAGGCGAGGAGCTGAAGAGGACGTCTGTCGAGCAGATGGGAGTTGGTGTCAAAGCAGCTTCGGAGAAGAAAGATGGAGGAGAGGAGAGAGAGAGAGAGAGAGAGAGAGAGGAGGGTTTATTAGTTGTCCACTCCCTCATGTCAGTGTTTATGAGCAGCTGATAAAACAGAGGTCAGAGGTCACAGCTCCAGCAGTATGATGGAGATCATATGAAACTACAATCATCGTCTGACGGAGAGGAGCAGGAACAGGAGTTACAGAAGATTTTCACTCAGAGTTTTAGAGCGGATTAGAACAGATAGAGGAGGAGGAGGAGGAAAGATGAGCTTCTGCTCTTCACTGAAAACGAACCCTCGTCAAGTCGCTGCAGCTCAGCCTGAGAAAGTGTTACATTGTGCTTCCGCTGCTAATGAGCTCGCTTTGAGTGTTTTCTAAAATCAGTTTTGCTGATTCCAGCACTGGTCTTACATGGTACATGCGGGTACCATTATCATTATTCATGAAGTGATGTGCTCTGTGCGGGCTTTCTGACCACTGGTCGAGGAGGCAGTGAACGGCAGAGAAGAAGAAGAAAGAAAAAGAGTGAAGTAGGATTTAAGACAGTTTGAGAATTGGGTTTTGTGATTGTTTTTGGAGGATAGAAATGCGTTTAACATGTTTGTTAGGCCTTGAGGATGCACATAAAGCATTTTTGAATGGAAACCCAGCTTTCATTTGTTTACAAGAAAACAACTCCACAGGACACCTTCAAGCTCTTTGGCTCGTCGTATCATATCACGAGCCTGATGAAATGCGGTGCGAAACACGTTGCCAGCGTTCAGATCCTGGATTACATTCGCCTGGATTTATAGGGTTGAGTGAGCGTTTTATTTTTTTTTTATTTTTGTTTCTGAATCCAGACGCTCATTTCTAAGGAATAAAACATAAAACAAGTTGATTTCCATCGGGAGTAGTTGAAATATTCTCACAGCACTGCCAAATGTTTTTAATGGAGTCCTCGGGAGAGCTGAAAGATTAGTTTTCTCTCTCATTTATTCAGGACGGAGCAGAGCAGAGACAGAAAGAAACACGTCCGCGAGGGTTTGACATGCAGCATAGGTGACTGGCAGGATTAAGATAGCCGCTGGTTTACTGTATGTACAGTACTGTGTAAGTAGTATTCCTGCTCTAACTTCATACAAAGATTGCAGCACCAGTTGTCTTGTGTTTGTCAGTTTTTCAGGGTACTCGTGTGGTAGGCTGCTCTGTGCGTCTTGGAGAACCTGCCTCAGCTCTTCCGTGGATTTAGCATGTCTCAGTGTCTTCTGTCTTCATGCGATTCCATGATGTTGAGATCAGGACTCTCTCTTTATGACTCTGGCCGTTTGCTTGGATTCTATTTATATCAGGAGAAATGTGGGACTGATCAGATTCCTCCCCGACGGCTTTAAATGTTTGAATTTGTACTTTTTTTTTTTTTTTTTACATATTTTCATTTTGAGGGATGTGCAAATATCTACAGACTGAGATCAGACCTTGTTTTCTGCCGTTTGTCTCCAGCTGCAGATGATGGACACAATGACCAGTGTCCCTGTGCGTGTCTGCAGGGCTGGATCTTCTCTTTATGAGAACGCTACATGTGGCCCCCATTGTTCCCCCTTGGGGAGTGATTTATGTGTGCGCGGCCGCCGTGTAGCACGAATGGGGCCTGACTGGGGGTCAGGAGCCAATCCCTGCTGCTGTAAGCGGTCACCACGGAGACCGGGGTCTGCCGAGAAGTCTGCCGCCGCAGGTCCCCCGGCAGCGCTGTTTGACGGCCGTTTGACCCCCTGACCTCTGTAACTGACTCCATAGACTCTCCCGGTGAGCTCAAATTAATCGCCGCTGTCATACAGACAGCCTGTACCTCCAAAATGTAAAGTGTAGCCCCCCAACCCCTCCCAGAAAGCTCAAATCACACAGACTGAGAGGTCAGTGGGCCCACACGTGATAGGATTCATGATGTCTTTATCATCCTAAAAATATTTATTCAGTTTTTTGTGTGTGTGATCATAAACCCCCAGCACCACCAGAAACATGTGCAACAGTTTTGATAAGTGGTTACTCCTGGTTGAATGCACTAGAATAATCTTTTGAACAAACAATCTGGGAAATACTTTTGAATTTAATGAGGAAACTCGAACCTAAAGCGCAAAACAAATCATGTACACAGAGAAAACCCACCATTAGACTGCATTTAATGCACTGTGACCAAAATTAAAGTATTCATTGATCTCTATCAAAGTCAGTTGGAGCCAGAGTTACATTTTCACACAGTCACTGTGTCAGAGGCGGCAGTGAATAGAAGAACTCCATCTGCCTTTTTAGATAATCATTAACTCATCCCACAGCTCAACAAAAGACAACTCTCAATCAAATACTGTAAAAGAAACTGGAAGAGCGTCACAGAGGACAAAGGGCACAAACAAGGAGAAGAGCTCAACACATATGGGATCATGTATGTCAGTGGACACCTGACCGGAAACAACACAAATACAGTAGCGCGGGGAAGTCAAATAAAAGTGAGACAGAGCTGAGTAAAGTCTGGAGCATGGACTCGAATGCTGAACTGAAGTGATTTCCTGCCGGTGGCACGGAGCCCGTTCCCCGGAGAGGGATTACAACTTTTAAATGCTCGCTTCCCCTTGATAAAGTTGAAGAATTTTCTGCATACTAATTAATCGACCGAAATGTCAGTAAATCCCCAACCTCACGCAGCACACAGCCGTCGGCTCTGTTTAAAAAAAAAAAAAAAAAGATTATTGCCGGCAGCAAACCACACTTGTAGAAATGGAGCTTCAGCTTCCCCGAACGACAGTTTCGTTACCATGGTGCCTGAGAGAGATGGAGGTGTTCAGTCGGTTCCCACTCTGTACCCACCAGGCACCACCTTTTTTTTTTAACAGCAGCACTTAACAGATGCTTGTGGGAAGCGCGGCTCATGGTTCCTGCCGTTGCTATGCCGCTGTGGAGAACCTGTGTGGTTGACTGGCTCCGGTCCTCTCGCCCGGTTACGTGTGACGGTGGAGATGCAGGAATCCGGTCGTCTTCGCGTGTTTACTTTGGTGTTGCCTCACCTCAGTGTGGTCCAGCATTGGTGCTGGGTCTGCGTTTGTCCCTGAGGTGCTGAATGGCGTCCGTGTGAGGGATCTGTTTCTTTATGGGGCAGGAGAGGGAACTACTTTACATATATTATTTGATTATATTATTTGATTTTCTGATATTTGTCCTCCACTTTTAAAAAAACATTTTGTTTTCATTCCCAGTTTTTTATAGGCCTTTAATTTATTCCTTCAGTTTTTTATTCATGTTTATTATTCTCTTAATAATTAGTTAATTTTGTTTCTTTAAATTTTGTCCTTTGCGTCCATTCATCTTTTATTGTGTTGCTGCCTATGTCTGATTTCAACCCTGCTGTGAGCAAGTTTGAGCCTGTCCAGCTTCCAGGTGTTCACTTTAGCTGCATGATGCTCACTATGACATATATGAAGTATTGTATGTTCTTTAAACAGAAACTTGGAGATGTGTGGAGACAGCTTTGCTTCGTTAGTTCTAGTAGCTGCTACTTCTCTAGTAGTTTGTATTTACTGTTTGTTTTTCCCCATCCCTTTAACTTTATTTTTTCTTCTCTTAGTTCGTCTCACCTCATTCAGCTGTAATTGGGTTTGTGTCCATCTCGTTTCTTGTTTTGCTGTATTGCAGCGGGAGCTGAATGACAGTCGAGGGAAGCGCTGCTGATTAAGGTTGTAGGGCGATTTCGACTGCACCAGCTGCACGGGCGTGGCGTGGCAGAGCAGAGCTGGCAGTCGCACGTCAGAGATGTAGACGGAATTTAAGCATCATGTCAAATCCTGTCATTTAAGTACTCAAGCGAGTCTATATCGAATTTTTCTTGACTTTATCTTGGAAAATTTACTGTGACTCTTTCGCCGTGAGGTCTGGCTTTCTAGTACAAAGTGGGTACACTCCAGTGTGTCTGTAGGAGTGGATCACACTCCTGTAAACTCTTTGATCTCTCAGACTGTGTGACTCGTGTGTGTGTGTGTGTGTGTGTGTGTGTGTGTGTGCATGGATCTGTGTTCATAGCATGTGAACCTCCCCATTTGTGTGATTAGTGGTGTGTAACACTGTGATCCTTCCCTCTGGTCACGCCACCAGCTTCTGACGACACACAACTGTCAACATTGCCTTACAATGCACTATGATACTTTCCCTCCATCAGAAAGCTGCACTCCCATTAATATACAGTATGCTGTGTGTGTGTGTGTGTGTGTGTGTGTGTGTGTGTGTTTTGCCCACAGCCGTTAACAGCCACCCGTCTCAATGAGTCTCTGCTCACATGACCGGTCACACTCCCCAAAATATCCGCTGCGAACGAAGCCAGCGCAGCGGTGCGCAGCCCGGTGCTAACTGACCCAGAAATCCCATTCATCTGGTGAAATGTCATGGTGCTCATCAAACGGCCACGGATGGGTTAGTGGGTTATTAAATATGGCCCTGTGTGTGTGTGTGTGTGTTTGAAACACATCATCTCACAGCCATATAGAGAAAAGTGATGGAAATCCCCCATCGGGCTCTTTTCCTCACTATAGCGTGACATTATTACGGCAACAACCGATTTTCTTCATCAGTGTTGAACGCACTGTTAAGTTACGAGACTGGTTGTCTCCGAATTCAGTCAGTCATTAAAAAAAAAAATCAGTCGAGGGAAAAAAAATAACATTTCCTTTAGCAAAATAAAACATTTAAATGTTGAAATTGTACAGTAATAATGTAAAACAATAGTGTAACAGCGTCTGAAATACTAAATAAATCGAGGAATAAATAACAACTCTAACAACAGCTACCAGTGGCTGCACAGCACAACTTCCTATGTCAGCTACTGTTTTAGTTCAATGAAGAAGAATCTATTTCTGGGAAAAACTGCCGTTTTGTACTCAAGATACCCAATCCAATATCGGGGCAGCTCTACAGAGTATTTGTGGGTTTTTTCGCACACACACAGTGAGGCTGCGAAGCTGGGTCTCATTCACATTGAATAGCGGCTGTTGGTGTCGCAGCATTTTCAATCCGTATATGCGAATGGCCCATTAATGTTCCCCACATTGCTACTCATAAAAAGAGAGGAGAAGAGGGGGGTGTGATGGCCTCAGAGCTGAATGAATCTGGGTATTTGTCAACTTTGTCGGATCCGAAACAGAACCGCTCAACAAATATTTAACATAATAGGGAAATACTTCCACTAAAACCAATGTTTCAGAGGATTTGATACTTTTAAATCAGCCTCTTTATCCTGTATTGTGTCCACTGATGACAACACAGGTTCAGTTGTTAGAATTCTTTCTGCTTCAAAGAAGACAGGTGGACTTAATTAATAATCTATTAAAACAGTTGTGTTTGTGTCCGCTGTTAGTTAACCACTTTCATTGGTATGTTGAGTTTTGTGTCACATTAATATCTGCTTTAAATACACATAAATACATATTAAATACAGTTCCAGGTCAGATAGAAAACCCAGTACAAGTCTGAGGCTGCAGCAGGTGACACAGCGGGTCACGTGCTTCAGTCCCGCCTCCCACTGTGTTCGTGCCCAGCAGCCTGCCCGGCAACTGCGCCTGTTTCCAAGTTAAAGTTAGAGGTTAATTTACCTCTGCGGGTTGACACAGCTCAACATGTCACGATACGACATCGACTCCTGAATACGAGTGGGAGAGTGGGAGTGTGTGTAGGATCCTGTGTGTCTTGGACCTAGACATGTGACCCATCTGTATAATCCCATTCACTGTCTCGGCGGCACCAGGTATGCTGTGTGTGTGTGTGCGTACGTGCATGTACGCGTACGTGTACACACACACTGTGGTTGCGTGGACAAGTGTTGATTTGAAACCATCCTTGTGATGACATGATGGTGTTGTTGTCACAACTTCAGACGGCTGTTTGATGATTAAGACTTGGTCTTGAGGTTTGGGTCAGAACCAGGTTTAGGTCAGGGTTAAGGTAAGGGTCAGCCTTATGTGATGGTTAAGGTGAGGGGAAGCGGCTCGGGGGAGAGAGAGAGAGAGAGCGAGAGAGAGAGATGAGATATGAATGGGGTCAGTTCTGGCTGGACCGGCCAAAGGAGAAGAAAACACAATCAGTCCTTTTGGCTGAATCTGTGGGTCCTCCTGCCAAGCTGCACACCGGCCCACAATGCACTGCAGGAAGGTTGAATGGACACAGCTCTGCACAAATGAGAGACTGTGGGTGAGGCAGGGTTTGTGTATTGTGTGTTTGTGTGTGCATCCCTGTATACTTGATTGTATTTTTTGTAAGAGCGTGTACTTTCGTGTCTGGGAAAGTACAAGTGGGCACCGCAGTTGCGTGCGTGGGTTTATGCTTGATTTAATTCTGCTGAAGGGAGGGTCTTTTGTGTGTGTGTGTGTGTGTGTGTGTGTGTGTGCGTGTGCGTGTGTGTGTGTGCGCCTCCAAGGATCCAGTCCCCAGCTGGAAAATCGAGTTGGAAGCCTGAGATTATTATCATCATTTATTTACATCCAAGCCCATCGCAGAACTAATTTCATGCAACCCTCAGTTTGCGGATTATTCCTCCTCCTCCCCTTCCTCGTTCTTCCTCCTCGTTATGTTAGTGATTGAATTATTGTGCGATTTAATGAAATTATTTCCTTACACCGGTTTGTCTCAGTTGGTTTGTGCAGAGCTGCAATCACAGACGCAGGGACTGGAAGTGGAAGTTTATTTAAAAGCAAACGCGAGGAACCGATTCAATCGCCGCTGAGCGAGATTAAAAACAAAAAGCTTGTCGAAACATCTCGCCTCCATGCTAACGAGCAGAGCAGCAGCAAAATGTCAGACACACATACTGCAGATAATGCACATAAATGAGAGGGATGCAACATGCTGCTCAGCGATTATAATATATATTAAATGATGGGGGGGTTGCATTACATGGGCCTTAATGCAGGAAATGAGATTGTTGAGGGTGTGAATGTAGTAATGAGAGAGAGAGAGAGAGAGAGAGAGGCTGTGTGTTTTTAACTTTATACACAACAGTAGCTACTGGTTCCATTAGAAAATCTCTCTTTGTGTGAGAGACCTCTGAGACTCGCTGCGAGAAGTAGAAAGGAAAATATTTGCAGTGCTGTACGAGAGGGAAGATCAGTTTTGGTTTTGGATCACACATTTTTATTCAGCTCACATGTGGCTGTTGATTTGGATGATTTTAAACATTTTTTCTTGGGTTTTTTTGGCATCCTTACCTTCAGTTGAAAACATGTCCAGATAAAATCTTAAGGAAGAGCCTGAGAGAGTGAGAACAGAAGAGTTAGAAGGTAATGGTACAAACTCGAGGAACCTCCTGCAGAAAGATGGATTAATGAACTAAAAAGAACGTGAGCCCTGCTAATGGCTCCGCCTGACTGTTAAAGGCACACTGATGCTTTGAGCTAAATGCTAACAGCATGCTAACATGCTGCTGTGAAGCAGAAATGATTAACATCTTATTTCAGCGTGTTAGCATGCTAACATGAGGTCCAGCTGAGGCCGATGGGAATGTCACCGGTTTCACAGTATATCTCACTTGTGTTGCTGTTGTGTTACTTTATTTTTATACTGATTTGGACCTATGTGTCTGAAATGAAAGTGAAATGAAACTCCAAGCCAAAGATATCAAGTCACCAAATACTTCAGGCTTCGTCCTCTGGGGAACATGAGTGTGTACAAATTTTAGTGCCACTCCACTGAAACTTTGCAGACATTCTCTCACTCTTGCTGCTCTAACCTTTGACCCCTGGCCCAAAAGATGTCATTTTACTCGATAAATGATTGATAATGACGATCGATAGTGACTGTAACCCCCCCCCTCTGGTCCTGAGCAGAGGTGTTTATTTTTGAAAGTGCATCAGTCATGTTGTATTGATTATTGAACCACATGTGATCACAGTTACATGCTGGTCAATAGTCCTTTAATAGGATTTAATCTGATTCTCAGATATTCTTCCCTCAGCTCCTGCAGCGTTTCCCTCTTCCACTCTCCACCTCCCCACCTCCTCTCTCTCTCCATTCCCTTTCTTCTTCGCCCTTTTCCCTCCTCTCTTGATCTGTCGTCATCTCTTCTGACCACCATGTGTCCTCCCCCCTGTCTTTTTTTCCCCTCTTTTGCTCTCCTCTCTTGGTTTTTACCCTCGATCCCTTTGGCCTCCCTTTCTTCCTCAACCTGTGGGTAGCCTCACCGCCTGTTGTCCACCTCCCCCCCTCCATCCTCCCCACCCTCCACAGTGTCTGGGTCAGGGCTCAGGGGAGCGAGTCTAGTCTAGCACATGTACAGGGCCCTGCATAGTTCACTCAGCGGGGAGCGATTCGCCGGCCTGGCTGGGATTTTCTGATGAGCTTAGAGAAAGGAGGGGGGAGTGTTGAGGGGTGAAGATGCCACATTCACTGCAACCCCCCCACCCCCACCCCTCCTCCCCTGGTTAAAGCAGATTAATTAAAAGCTCACTCGCGCTCTCCCTCTCTTATCAGTGAGAGTTGAACACTTACTGTAAGCCTCCAGGGAGGGCTCAGCGCCAGGCCGGGTGGGCAGGGAAAAGGGGGCGGGGAGCCTCCGGGAACGATGCTAATTCCAGCCTGGGATGGTGGAACGGCTGCTTAGGAATTACTGCCGCTGGTACATTCATTGCTGATTATCTTGGCGACTGTCTAGGAAGACATCGTGCCCATCGACATTGTTAGTCACACTTTGGTCTCACTTTAGATTCACACCGTTTTCTTTTCCTCCGGTTCCCGTCAGCTGTGATTTGAGCCAGAAGAGACTCAAAGACCAGGAGCAGCGATCATAATGAATTGTTCAACCTATAACCCTCTACAACCCTCAAAAAAGAGAGTCATGAATATTTTTTGGGGATTACTGGGTATTTGTCTTTTCTCCATCCAGAGCCTGCTGTCTATCGACAATCTCTGTTCTTGTTGGTTTGTGTAGGGACTGTTTTGGGGGAGGCATTGTGTCGTCCAATCACTGACAAGACATTTCCCGTACCTGGTTTGTCCACTGAAGATAAAAGTATTGACAATATCAGTATCAGTGTTGTTGTACTTCACCTTTCTTTAACACTGCTTGTCGTTTCCATTGCATTAAAAATTCATTACATTCATTATTACGGGATTTTGTTGTTGACACAATGGAGGCCAAAGATTTCATTAAGATTCTGAGGCTCTGTGTTTCAGCGTCAGCCTCCGCAAGTCTTGTCGATCGTGTGCCGCACGCCTGGCTCTGGGCAACAAACTCACAGACAATGAAATGGAAATGAAGGACAAGGAACTGGTGTGAAAATGAGAAACAAAGCAGAGCAGGAACAGCCCAACACACTGTCCTCGCTGCCGAGGTGAACAATGAAATATAATGTGAGCTTTCCTCAGAGTGGGAAAGGTTTCTTTTTTTTATTTTCTTCTAACGTCTGGAAAAATAATAACTGGAAATGAACATCATCTCTCTGGGGCTTCGGGAGCTTCATAAAATCTGCACATTTAATTCTGTTGCAGACTCAATGGCATTTCAGAAATGTACTTGGACATGAATAATGATCTTCATTTTCTCCAACCACGTGACTTCAAGGTCATGAAGACCAGCCTCTGTTTAAAACGAAGGTTAATTTCACCAACTACGCATATGTGTTACTTTTCTCGTGTTTCATTTTCTTTTCATAGCGCTCTCACGGCTCATATTACAGATGCTTTCACACAGGTGGGTCTTGGTCCAGTTCCAGTCGAGCTCCGGTTCATTTGCGGCGTGCTATTCAGTTGCTGTCCGATAAGTTAACACAGCTAACAGAGAGGGGGAAAATTTATATGTACATGTTGGCCACGAAAACCCAACTGAGTCACATATCTAAAATAAATATGTCAAACTTATTAATTCACATGAAGCAGAGCAGAATTGTAATTTAATTCGTAAACATTAAAAAAAGAAAAAGGAATGTGGAAAATGAAGATGCAGAATATGAAACGTAGAGTTGAGGCCGGAGCTGACGGTGCGTTCTCTGTGTTGCAGGTTGCAGCCGTTCATCAGCGGACAGCCCAACAAGAAGCAGGCGGTGGAGCAGGTGAGCTCCATCTTCACCACGTCTGCTCTTCTTCTCCATCACTCGCTCGCTCGCTCACTTAGACCACCGCTCGCCCTTGTGCATGCAGAAACAAGAAACATGCACGGACGTTAGTTCACCCCGTCAATCACGCTGACAGATAACACCCCCCCCGCATGCATGCTTTTTTTTCTCCTAAAACACTCAATTCAGTCTTGACTGTTATTTAGCAGGAAATGTATTTTCAGAGTAGTTAAATTAACATTTCTAATTTTACAAACATTCATACAGCAGCCTTTACCATCTAAATAAAACGCGTGAAGGGCTTCAGGTCAGTAAACAAGACGGCTCATTTCTAAAACATCATAAAATACATTAACAGCATGGTTTATGTTGAGATTATACAGATTGCTAAACTTGATCTGATTTTTAAAATGTGACATTTTCTCCTTTTAATATCTTTGTGTTTATTAGCCCATTGTGAGCAGAGCTGCCTCACTTTGACTTCACTTAACTTTTACAACTTTCACTTGACATTAGTTAATGGACGGGACGAGCTAACAAAAGAAATTCCCATGTGGCTACTTAGCCGGAACAGTTTCTCAGTTGCATGTTATGATGGATGAATGTGTGTGTATGCAGTATTTGTGTAGTGTAAGACAGAGGAAGGTCAGGATTGTCCATCTCCTGGTCACCATCGCCTGAAAACATGCCACACATGAGCACATAATCCCTTAACGTCTTAAAGGATGACGCAGTGGTTAGTCTATATTTTTATTACAATCCACAAATCCCATAAAAAAAAAAAAGACATAAAGTATTTGTCTGACAGTGCCCTGTGATTCCCCAGCCCTGTCTGTGGCTCTTAGCTCAAAGCCCATCGGTTCCTACTAAAGATGTAAATATAAAAAAAACAGTTATTTTGCTTCGTTTAACAAAAGATTTGATAATTTCCTAGTATGATGCATGTGTGTGGGATTGAGTGAAAGTAAACTACAGTACACATTACAGAGAGCTACAGACAGACAAGTCTCATGCAGCATTTAATCTAGTTGCCTCACAAAGTATCTATCAAACCTATCAAAATCAAAACAGAATTTACCCGACACAGGTCTTGAATATTATCCCTCATCTGTTGGAGAAGATAACATCAGTTGTGTGCGTGACTGTCGGGAAAACGTTATATACCTTCAAACTGTAAGTGGTGCAGCGGTGAATCGTGCACACGGGAGACAGTTTAATGATTTTTTTGGTGGATTTATTATTCTGGCTACAGCGGCCAGGAAGCTCATCGACTCGTAATGGGGCAAGTGTCAGTATTAGCTAAGACCCAGTGGTTAATCCACCCATCAATTTTCTGCTCATCTGGGTCTCGGTCACAGTAATTGATTAATTACTGTATTTTACTAAGAATTCATGGATTATAGTCCTGGGAAGCACTGACAAAAAAGTCAATAAATTCATGTACTTGATAAGATAATGTAGGTGTTATTGTCCCCACTGGTTTTGTGTCTTTCTTTGACAGTGAAAAAGACATAAAATCGTGTTCTGTGCTATTAAAAAGGTCGTACCCGGTCGTAAACGATGGGCATTGCTCTGTTCATGCGATTTGTCGACAGGAAGAAACTCTGTTTTAAAACTACTTTAAAGGGCCCTGTCCAGACACAAACACAAACCCAGAGGCTTTCTGTCTCCACATAATAAAGCCGTGACAGTAAGAGACTGAACCCGGAGACAGATTTGTCCGTCTCTGCTGCTCGGCCATTAAAAGCTGATTGCTGATTGCCCAGCTCTCCTGCGGGGCGGACAGGGATAAATAAATCTCCACTCGGGCCGTGTGAGAGGTGAAGCTCGCTTCGTCTTTGTTTGCCCTTTCCCTTATTACTCCTCCTTCACACTCTTCCTCCCTCCAGGGCAGCTCCTAAAAAAAAAAACTGTCAGGGTCTTAAAATAAATACAGCCCTAAAACTTTAACATAAAATGTCTTTTTTTGTTACCACCCGGCAGTGATGGGCTTCTGCTGGCTGCTCGCCAGCTTTTAGATGAATCCAGAAAAGAACAGGGTTAGTGGTCCAATATGTCTCCTATCTGCTTTACTAAACCCAGTTCAACTTTGTGGCTTTGAACAGTTAATTTCCAGATGTCCTCATTCCACCCATTTATAGCTTCACAGCTTCCTCCAGCCATCTTCAGGGAGAAATGGGCCAGTTTCTCCAACTTTGTGTCTTAATTTGATTTTAAATTGGAGGCAAACTCAATCACAGGTAGCTTTACGGGATCTGAAACAGTCTTACATCTGGCTTTCTGGACTATATATATACACACTTTTTTCCCCACATTTCATTTTCCACTTCCCTGGCTGTCCTTTCTTCCCTTCCTGCTTCACACCACTGCTGATCTCTGAAGATTTATTTTTCTCTCTCTTCGCCACTTGTCCCTCACACCTCTGCATCGCTCCACACAGGAGTAAAAAGAGGCAGGAGTCACTGTATGTTTGGGAGTCCAGCCTTTGTGAAGTTAAGGCCCCCTTCATCAGGTTGACTGACAGCTGCCTTAGATGGAACATGAAGCTCTCCTATTTGAATCCTCCAGACAAAATATCCAGTATTCTTGGAGAAAAGCACTGAAACTGAAGGGAAGATGGCAAACACAACTCCAAAGAAACATCCAATCACAGAGCTTAAATTTCTGTTATGTGGAGGCGAGCTGACGCTGAAGATTTAAGGTTTAAAATTGGCACAACCTTCAACAGTTCGGATCAGTTCTGAATGAATGAAGAAACTTTCAAACGTTTTTGTTCCCAGCAGTAACAAATTGTAGATTTTGTAACACACCCCTCATTTGCACCAGCCTGCTTTCCATAGTGACAGCAGTTGAGGCTCATGGGTGTCGGAGTTTTTGGACCCATCTGCCAACCCCAACTGATGGGGGGGCACTGATGATCATAACAACATTGACCTGTAGGCTAGTGTACCGGCTGATTTAATGAACCGGCTGAATGTATTTTCACAGTTAGCGGTTTTAATGTTGTGGCTGATCGGTGCAGTCTCATTAAACTGTCCAGGATACAGGATGATTTAATGTTAAGTTGAGGAAATTAGACACAGAAAACTTCACAGAGGGGAAAGATATTTCCTTCTCCCACGTAACTCCCCCAGCTCCCTCCTGCCTTTCTCCTTTTTAGAAATGCCCCACTCATTTCTGTCTGTCTGCCTCCTGTCCTAGTCGTCCTCATCTCTCCCGGCTTTCTGGCCTCCTGTTGATGCTCCTCTCTCCTTTTCTGTTTCATCCTCTCCCTCCACATTCCTTCCCAACCCTTCATCTCTCCTCTTCCTCCTCCTCCCCCTCCCCTCCATCTTTGTGTCCTGCTCCATCATGTGCTGTTGGCAGCTCTGAATGGAATCGCTCAGGGAGCTCAGGCGCTGTCAACCAGGAAGAAAACATTGCCACGAGGGGGCTGGGTCAACAAGGCTTGTTACTTAGCAACCCCCCTCACCTCCCCCCTGGGAACCGGAGGCAGGCGGCCGTCCCCATTGGCTGAGGCTGCTCCTCGCTCGCAGCTCCCGTTATGTAATGTTGCCATTTCATTGGACTGACAGGGCCCAGATTGAAAAGAGATATGTGTGTCGCTCGCTTAACCAAAGCCTGATTCCTTCACCTTCGTCAGTGACCCAGCAATTAGTCTGTGTGCTTTTTCAAGCGAGCCCAGGGAGGAAATGATGAGTTTACAAGACGTATGAGGAGCAACAAGTCGATTTCTGCCAACTGAAACGGGTCCAGCTGTTCCCCGAAGCCCTTTCCCCTCCACCCCACTCCCTTAAAGTCTGAGACTGAGGCCGGAGGAGGCAGCAGACGGTGCAGTTACGAGATGTCGAGATTTAGAGAGAGGCTTCTGGAAGGGGGGATGAGGTCACAGGAGAGGGGCTTTGAACTGCAGACAGTTGCTGTGGTGTCGCAGCTGTAGTCTGCTTATGCAAGAAACAGTCCTGGCTGACTTGGGTTCTCAGAGAAGCTGTTTGGCCAGGCCGGGGCGGGCCGGGCCAGTAGTAAACCATATGACATGTTTTTCCAGCCCTTTTGTATGTTGTAATGTTACTGATATCTGACTAAACAAAGGAATGTAAGAATATCGACGTATAACTTGATGTGGAGACAGTAGATGGAAAATGTCTATCGATAATTGTTTATCATTTTTAATAAAGAACCAGGAGAAAAGAACGTGGGATTTAACCACTTAACAGCTGACCTATCTTTATAAACAGTTTCCTCACGTCTTCTTTCCCTACTTACATCCAACACTGATAAATGATTGGCTGTTTGTGAGCCAGGGAGGGAGGGACCACGCAAGGGTTTTGTTTGCTATCGTTTTATCGCCCGGGCCGATTATCTCGCCTGCTTTATGGTTTCTTGATGCCAGTAACTTTGGGACTGATAGCAGGTTCCCGTCTTGCTTTGGTTTATTTTGGCTGGTCACGTCAGAACGGGACATGGCCGGAACCCAACAACCGCTATCCAAAGAGCTGAGCTTGTGATTTATGTCTGGGGGAAAAAAAAGTCATCATTTCATATGACAGACATGCTCACCTGGACTCACAGTTTTCTGTGATTTATTCTGTGCGGTTGTTATATCATTTGAAAATACTTGACATGAAATGGCAGGATGTGAGCGGTTAGCTCTCAGTTCGTGTTGTTCCGTGCATGAGTAAGTGCCGGCTCTCAGATCGGTCGACATCCCCACCGCCGTTTCCCGCGGCTCGTCCTGGGCCCTTAAAGAACAGCTCTCTCATCAGAGGAGCCGGATGAAAGTGTAAATACACGGCCGTTTGAGCGTCTGCCTCCCACCGTCATATTTGTAGTTCAACGTTATCTGTGTATAATAAACACGAGCCACCACCGTCTCCCCTCGCAGGCCCTTCATCCTGACCCGTTTAATAGCCCTCACCTTCCTAATGAGTTTGGAGCAGCGTGTTTATGCTGTCATGCCTTCGTTCTAATTATTTTTTTTATTTTCTTCACATTGCCGCCTGGCGGTTAATGAGGCGTCTTGCTCCTGTGATGGAGGTTAAAGTCAGCAGGGATCCACTGAGAGGAAACTAAAGGACAACGTGAAGGAAAAAGGAGGAAGGTTTTCTCACTGTGTAATCGTTGGCTATGTATCAAAGTCTGAGGATGGAAGGAGTGCAAAAAGAAACTGAGGGAACACGGGACAGACAGAGCCATGTGTCAAGGAAGGAGAGTCAAGGAAGGAGAGAAGGATGCAGGGAGGAGGAAGGATGTGGGTAGAACATAGAGGAAACCTGAAATAAAAGAGAGGTGGGAGGAAACCGAGGCCAGAAGAAGAAATGAAAGGCAAATTGTAGGGAGAGAGACGGCAGCAACGAAGGGGCCCCAGCAGGGACTCCCAACAGGCTGCCGTTGCCGAGGAGAACAGAAATATCTCTCCGTCACACTGTGCGGACCCTCCACCTGCTTCTCCTCCAGCTTTATAATTAGCTCTGGCTGAAGTGAAAGTGATAAGGTGCAGGTTTCCTTTCAGTCGCTGTGGCAGAAAACTGAAGATGATGATGGGTTTCCTCCACAGAAAAATGTCCATTCTTCTTCCTCCACAGAAAAATGTCCATTCTTCTTCCTCCACAGCTGAAAAATCTCAATACAAAACAAAGTGAGATGTCTGCTTTTAGATGTTTTATTAGCTGCTCTAGTTGGTGACAGTGTGCCTCCTGATAAAGAAATAAATAGAAGCCAGATTGAAGTTGAGCAGTGGGTCTTCAGAATGGCATCACAATCAGATCTCTAGAGTGTTTTCTCTTAGAGAAGGACAGAATGGAAAACACAAAACAGCTCGATTCAGCTCAACAGGTCATGACTGACAGATTTGGTTTGGGTGTGGGGGGGGTCCTGTCTGTTAGGTGACAGAGGGTTCAACTGAACCAAACCAAGCTAGGTAGCGCAATCGGTGCGGGGAAAAAAGGTTTTTACACACGACTTTGTTGGAATAGTCGTCAGTCATCGTCATAAGCATAAAGTAATAGCAATTTAGGGTGCGACTGAAGCCACAGGAGGGTGGTGGCACAGTGTCAGTGTGTGACTGAGCGCCGGTGTGAGTAAAGCTTGCTCTGCAGCTCGTGTGCTGACGTGTTGTTAGCGGTGGCGTTTACCAGAACCCAGGTGAGGTTTGCAGGGACGGTACACGTTGTTCAGAGCGCTGCACTGGAGCCGCTAATTAGCTTGAAGCTTGCAAAGCGATGTCAGCGGAGGCCTTTCCCCCAGTGGTTTTTTTTGTTTGCTGGCAACGAGCTGAGGTGGAGGAGGGCGAGATGTGTGCGTTTAATGCTAGTGACTTAGATAAGAAGGAGACTCAAACAGGTAAACTAAAGGGGGTTGTTGTATTGTTTGGCGACTGCTACATGGACATAAGGTCTCAGAGAGGGTATTATCATTAAAATATAAATTTCTCCCTGGATTTTTCCCCCAGGGACACAGGAGCAGTGATTTACAGAGCATGGACAGTGTGCGTGCAGTGGAAGACAAATAAAGGGCGATTTAATTTCAGGTGCACTTAAAAAAAAGAAGTAGATGACAACTGGAACATAGATTTTGTTTCTGCCCTGAGTGCATGTGGCCATGGCAGTATGAAAGAAAAGAGTAGAAGGTCAGAGTGTAATAATTTATTTTATCTGTTTTTAGTTTTGCTTCCAGTGTCCATTTGGAAGAACTTTGACCCTTTTTGCGACCAAATATGAAATGGAACATTCACGCTGACGGGTCAACTCTGACATTTATTTTCACCATGGTTTTTCCACTGCTGGAAAACGCTCCCCTCTCCGTCCTCTCTGCAGCAGGGTCGACCTTTTTTTTATTGGACCAGCTGTTTATTTTTCTCTCGCTGCTGCCAACATTCGCTCCTGTTTGTCAGGCCGCTTGTTTTTCTGATCAGAAACAGCTCCCTTCTTTTTTTTTTTTTTTTTTGATCTGCCATCATGTAACCTGGAAATACTCTCCCTGAATACAGAATCACCTGCGGTTGCCCCCAGGGCGGGGTAGTGGGAGGCGTCGTCATTTTCATGCGTGCCAACATTTGACAGCTGAACTAAGACAATGTAAATGCTGACAAATGTTAAAAAAGGGGCGCTCTAATTACATTTTTGCCCCCACACTCACCCCTTCATTTTTAATTTCACAGGCTTCTTGTGAACCTTGAAGGGTGTTTTTGTCCCGAGGCTCCAGTTAACTTCTTCTACTTTGTACCTTACACAGTACTAGTACTGCAGACTGCAGATTTTTAAACAGCTGAATCTTAAATGAGATGATAAAGACTGATGATGTATATATGGAGCTGCTCTCTCCTCCCCACACTGCTCCACCCACCTCACACTACACTATGTTTATTATTATTTTTATCTCATTGTTAATGGAAGTGGAGCATATGAGATCGCATCTAACATAGATTTCCCATGGGGTGGGGCAGACACATCTTGTGTCACGCAGAGGAAAAATATTAAAAATACTGAGCCACGCACAACTGACAATATTTCCTGTTTGCGCAGGCCGCTGACCGCAACCCCCTGCCAGTGCCTGTGGGAGTCCTCGCCGGCGAAGCGGTGGTGGTGGAGAGCGGGCCGGTCCTCTACGATGACGCGGCTGGTGACGAGGAAGAGGAGGAGGAGGAGGAGACCTGTGTCAGCGCCATGGAGCTGATGGGCAGCAACGGTCAGTGGAACACGGTGTTTTTATACATCCCAGTGGGTTTCACCAGGTGGTTCTGGAGGTCTGGACCCCTCAGAGCTCTGCTCATCACTTCATTGTGAAAGTTAAGCCACAGACAGAAGACAGCTAACTCCAGTCTCTACTGATCAGAGAAGTTCAGGCTGAAGGTGACTGGAGTTAGTACTGTCTTCTGCAACACGTCACATTCACATTGGATCCCAGTTTCCACAGCAGTGACTTCACTTTGTCATAACTGTTGAAAAACAAGAATAGAATGAAAATAGAAAATCACAAAATTACAGGAGGAGCTGAAAGCTAAAAATGTTTAGCATGTTTCTCCAGAGCGTTCAGCTGCCTCATGTGTAATTTGTTTATCTACAGCGGACTTGAGTTGTGACGATCAGTTTTGGCCAAAACTGTCAAATTTCTAAAGGTGGAAACCATCCAGATTAATTTTTCCACTGAGTAACAAGTTATGGATCAACTAATCGTTTGATTTTAATGCCCCCCAGTGATTCTCTGAACCTTCAGCTCCCCATCACTTTATCTGAATGTTTGACTTTAGCGGTGGTCTTTTTTGTCACTCAGTCTAGACGCACACAGTGTCTAGACTGAGAAATAGTTAGAATCACTGTTTTTTAATGAATCTGCTGCTCTGGGTCACGGCTCTGCTTCTGGTAAAGTTTTAATGAGCCCTCAGTAAGATTAAATTTCTTTACTTTACGTCTCTGGCTGTTAAACTTTAAGGCCCCCGACTCTGCCACAATAAAAAGTCTTGAGCTACTTAATTGATTCCTGTAGGGGAGCTCTTTGTTTGTACCTCCCCCCCCGGAGAAGTCACAGGTCAGGGTCAGCTTCAGGGCAGCACCTTAGGGACCTTAGGGACTCAGGGACAGCTGAGCATGACAGACGCCTGCAGACACTGGAGATTAAACCAGAGTCCATCAGTTGATGGAAGTCATGGTTTTTTACGTTTTACTGTTCTGACCTGTAATTGCTTTTCATGAAGTCACACAACTCACACTTCAACCTTTTTACTTTTTCAACCTTTATTTAGTTACATCAAATCTGTGGAAACACACAAAAACAGACCGTTATTATTCACAAGTTAAACAGTTTGAAACGCAGTTTGAAAAACACAGAGAAAAACACATTGTTACTAGAAAAAATTAAAAACTGAAAAAATAATGAGCAAGAGAAAAAAGATAACCAAGCAACAGAAAAATTAATAAATATAACAATAATTGCCCCAAATGAAGTGCAGCAGAGAAAATGAATCAAAGGTGCATGAAAACTGGTGAGTTTGAAATGTCATTATTAAAATAAGGTTATGGAGCTACAAAACATGAAGCATAGAAGCTAAGTGCTTTATACAGTTGACCGGGCTGTGACGACGTCTGTAAACAACAACATGTTCAGGAATATGACAGACCTTTGTATGAAATGAGCAAAAATTACAATTTAATGTAAGAACTATAGATAAGCCCAAAAGTACTGGAGTCTGACACCAACAGACGCCTTTAAAAAAAAAATGAATGATCAGTCATTTCCACCTGTGAACATAGAAAGTGTGTCCACGTTCCGTCTCTGTCTGTCACCCTCCAGATTACGGCTGTGACGGAGATTACGACGATGGATTCTAGCAGTGGGCCCCCCTGGGTTATCACCCCCTCCGAGTACGGACGACTTTGAATCCCTAACTGCATCAAACGTTTACTACGAGGGACACAAAATGGCTGTGGTTACAAATCAGCACTGAGACGCCAGGACGACTGACGAATTTCCACGAGGAACAAATGGGACGGGCGCGCAAGAAAACAATCACACTCCTCTCTTGTCCCTGTTGGCGTCTCCATCTGGACTGAAGCGAGGACGCGCTGCTTGGATGCTAACGCGACGTGGTGGAGGGTCGCACGTGGTCGCAGTGAGACGACGGGTCTTTTCCACGGCAGACATTTTGACACGTCACAGTAGGAAAAAGCAAAAGTGCAAGTGAACGGTAACCGCGGCTCAGCTCAAGACCGGAACTCTGGGACGGAAGCAGCGAAATGGAACTCAGCCATCATTCACATCCTTATTTACACCTCTGATACCTGTCAAAACGTCGCCTCGGGAAACCCGTGTCCCGTAGTGACAACGCTGCAAAAGTCAAAAGAAGGACGTGCTGTGGTCAGCACAGGTTTGTTGAGTTGTGGGTCAGAAGACGTTGTGGTTAAAACCCAGTCATTAAAATGCTGCTGAAACTAACAAAACTAACATTTCGACATGTCTTCCAACCTGCAAACCACCAAATCAGTGTTCACTAAACAGGGGAAGTGCTGCAGATCTGTGTGTTTCATGTAGCCAAACCTGTATCACCCCTGAACTCGCACTTTGCATCGGTGGACGCTCGCGTCCTCCCCAGTATGCCACTCTTGAGGTACTTCCTGCTGCCTAATCCTGTCTCAGAACCGCGTTTCTGTACTGTTCTGCGTCTCAGCGGTAACCTGTACTGAAAACAAGCATCTATCAAATCAGGTAGCGAGAGATCAATCATCATTATCAGTATTTTCCTGGCATTTCTGGTTCAGATTGATATTTATTATTGCCTGAGGTGGACAGACACACGTTCTGACCCTGCTTCTGAAGCCAAAGTATTACAATGTTGTTGCCTTTGACCAGTTTAAAGTGATATTTATAGTTTGGATTATTTGAAGGGGAGTCGTATGAGTTTATTACCTGCGGTGGGTTTTGATTTCACTTTAAGCGTGCAGTATATTTTGATTTTATCCTTTTGGTACTGCATTTTCTCCACTGAAGTACCGTAAGCACACCTACCCCACACCGTATCAGCTGTTTGATTCACAGGTGAAGTCCTTACGGTGACCGGGACGGTAGTTCAGTGGGTCGACAGAATGTAACCGTTTAATACTCAAACGGATATTGTTTGAGCGACTCAAATCTAGAGCAGATTATAGAGTGACTATACATCGGTACCTCATACAGCCCTGCTTCAAACAATCCCAACTGGCCCTTTAAACACTCCCAGGTGGTGTGCCGGTGTTTGCAGACAGCTTTTTGAATTCAGTACGGTGATGTTTTATTTTTAGGACAACCTGTAAGGAACGCGATGAATGGATTGGGGTTTTTTATTTTGCCGTTCATTTCTGTTTGGGCTTTTCCTAATTGGTTTGTGATAGAAGTGACTGATTTAAAGAGGCTGTGCTGTTTGATTTCTGTTAATTCTACTTTATGATGTCACAACAGCACAGAGGGTGGAAATACGTTCTCTGCACTATTTTATTTTCCAAACAATTTCAGTCAGAGAATAGACCTAGTTTGTATTTAAAGTTTAAAGGGTTTTTTTGTGTGTTTGTGTGTTGGGGGTGAAAGAGATTGTGGCCTTTTCACTGTGTCCACAGTATTTAATGAGGTGTGTTGGACTGACTGCCTCAGTGCTACTGCTGCTATAAGTCATGATGTTACATCTGTATACTGTTGAGTGGATTTGCTGCTACAGTAAAGATTTCACTACACAAGAAAAGAAGTGTTGCCTCCTTCCTTCAAAGAACAAATGTTGCTGTATGAACCTTGCATGTTTTTTGGGGTTTAGGTAAAACTAGTATAAAAAAAAAATTTCAGACTTGCGCAAACAAAATGTTTATCACGTGTTTCTTTTCACTCGACGGATTCAGAGTCAACTTTCTGAGTTTTTCTTTTGGTGTTGCGTGTTTTTTTTTTTTAATCCCTTAAGGCTTTTTTGTTCTTTCTGGGTTTTTTGCCCTCACCCATGCACTCTGTAATTGCTTATTCAGCTTTGGTCTCCGTGCAGGACTGAACTCAGCCTGAGCTGTTCGTGACAGGACAACAGCGCCAGGCGTGTTCGTCACGAACCGCGCCTTTGATCGGGAGAGGCGGCGGTTCGCTGGCGCTGCCGGATCATTTAACGCCAGTACAGTATTACGCTTTTCTAAGGGTATTGTTTCCAAAGGTGTTGGGTGACTCTGGGTTGTGTGTGAAGTAATTCTATAGAAAGGTGAGTCACTGAAACAGATGCAGCATTTCACACGCAATCACTTTTCCTGTCAGGGCCAAAGCGCCCTGAAAAGTGTTTCCAGTGTTTTTGTTCCAACATCACCCAAGAGACAAAGTTGCATCTTTCTCTGAGATATTCTGGCACTTTCAAGCATCTTTACATCATACTAAGTTGTAGAAGTTTCTCTGGGCCTACAGGAGTTATATTATATTTCTATATTTGTTTCAAAGTATGATATTTTGCAAGGGTTGTAATTGAATGAATGAAATTCAATAACCTGATTGGAGACCTGAGGTAAATTTGGATTTCTTTGGTTTTTACAAGAAATCCAAGGAGTATGTGTGACCATTTGTTTTGATTCAGCTGCCACTTCCTGTTAAATGATGAAGACCATGCTCTAAATGAGGACCACTAATTTCCTGACCTTTAATTGTCCCCTGTCAGGCTCAGGAGTCCAACTATTTAAGGACCTTTTTTTAAAACGTAGAAAAACAAGAATTCCCAAGATTGGATGACCATGACCGCTCCATTTGGAGTGCGGCAGAATCAGTCCTATTAACAGATTATTAGACAGCGTGAAAATGTCACGAGTAAGCCTGCAGCCTTCTTGTGGGATTATTACACCCCCCCACCCCGTACCCACAGACATCTGAACCCGGCTTGAAGCAGAACGGCGCCTCGGGTCTTTTCAAACACAAAGATTTGAGAAAACTATTAAATTACACTCTGTGTGACCCTCTGACAGTGCCCCCTCCTTTTCAGGTCAACTTTTCTCCTAATGCGGCCCGGAAAATAATTTCATGGTTTATGATGCTGTATAATTGTGCTGTCAGGTCAGCTTTCTAAGCCCCCCTCTCTCTGGGCTTTCCACCTACCCCCTTCTTGCCTGCTTGCTCTTCTCTCCCTAAGGGCCCACTGTACCTACACCACAGCTTTATTGCCAGCCCCCCTCCAAATCCTCCTCCAACACCAAACTTTACAGCGCAGCTGAGGGAGGGGGGTAGAAGTTGGCCGTTTCGTTTTGCAGTGTTTGTGACCTTGCTGCCCTTCCACAGTGAGAGGGAGCGACAGGCCAGAGGAAAGGAAGGATTCCTTCTGCCTGGGAAAAATGCCCTGAATGCCACTTGATTTGTTTGTGTGTGTGTGTGTGTGTGGGGGGGGGCTGATCCGTTCTCTTCAAGCTGTTTTGTTTTTTTCTTGGCTTCAAGCATGACTCTAAGGGGAGGGCTCTCCTCTTCCTCCTTCCTTTTCACTTCCCCTCTTCTCCTCCTGTTCCCTGTTTCCATCACTACAAAGTAAGGCGTACATGCAGTTTTTTTCCCCTGAGGTGGTTTTTTCCTTGCTTGTCTCTTTCTCTTCCTTTACCCTCCTCTCCTCTCTTAGCCTTCAGCTCACCAAACTTCCAGCATCCCTCCCTGTTCCCTCCTCCTTCTTCCTTGTCTGAACCTCAGTTGATCTCTTTTATTTAAGGCCTGGTCATGTCAGAATGTGGCAAAGCAAAAATTAATCAGTGTGGTGTCGTGACTACTTGCTGGACTGGTCTGTGAAATGCTGCGGCGAAGCCAGCGTTTACTCAGCAGCACTAATAAGATCAGTTCTTCTTCACAGCTCTGGGATCAGTTATAAGGTGCTTTCACACAGGATGATTGAGCAAGGTTTTTAAATGTAAGATAGGTGTCTAAAAATTTGACCTTTAGGCTTTTTCAGTTGCAAATCACCAAAATCCTGAGGCTGTTAATGGATTACAATCACAGATCTATAAACTGAAGGTTTTATCTGTTGGATCTAGATCTTCATCCTCTGCTGCCAGCAGCACTTTGTCCCTGTCAGGTCACAGCTGAATAAATATGTTTAAACATTTAATCTAACAACAATCAGTAGGATTTCAGCTCCTTACCGTCCATTAAGGAAATTAAATTCTGCTAAATAATGTGGTCCATTGGAGCGTGCTGAATAAAATGTGTTAACTTACTGACTCTCTTCTGATGCACATTAATCTTTCTGCCTCTGCTGGACTGAAATGCAAGCCCTGCTCTTTATTTACCAATTGCCATGGTGAATTGTAGTATCAGAGCTCCATTGATGTGTTGTTTTTTTTTTAATCTGCTTAAGTCAGAGTTAACATATTCATCTCTGGGTTCATCAACCCCCCTTTCCTTTCCTCTCTCCGACAGCTGCAGTTAAACCACCATGCAAACTTCTTCCTGGAGACTGTTGATGAGTGTTTCTGTTTGTGTGTTTGTTTGTCAGGCCTCGCTGACATAATTCAGCCCTGGATCCCAACCCGTCATTATCCTAACAACGTGCCTGACCCCAAACCAAACCTCAGTTTGACCCTAATTCTAACTTAACCTCAAAAACCAAGGTCTCAACCCACAAATAGCTAAAGAAGCAAGGCCTGATGAAGTGCCCTCCCTTCCTAAAACTGTCCTCACTTTACTAAAATCTTCTCCTAAATCCTATATTGTCCTCACTTTAAAGAACTTTCCAGTTTGTGTTGCCCTAGTGTTTAAAAGGTGCCCCTACTTTTTAAAAATGTTGTTTTCTTCTCTCTTCCTGTGATGCAGTCATTGTTAGTTTTTAAGTCTTTGCAAAAATGTCCTCAATGTCCAAAAGTTTCCCCACTTTGCGAAATTGTTTTGTTTTTTTCCTTTTTAGAAGTGTCCTTGTTTGTTAGAAATGTCCTCTCTTTTCTAAAAATGTCAGCTCTCCCAGTGCGTAAAACTCAAACTGGTCCTCACAAAGACACAAGTACAGGAACACGCTCACACACTTTTCTTTTCCCAGGCCCTGGTTTGTTGCCAGAGCCATTTTCCTAATAATCCCACCCTGCCTGCCCTCAAACTCTCCTCACCCCCCTTCCTCCCTTCCTCCCCTCTTCCTTCTCCGCAGTGCGTTTTCCTGCATCAGCATATCCGACTCACCCCCATCCTGATCCCACCCCAAACACCACAGCCTCCTCTCGCAGTCGCTTTCCTCACCCCAATTATTTCCTATGACGGGACTTTACCTTAGAGCAAACCCCCCAGCCCCACTCCCACCCCTGCTCTCCTTTGTAGTCAGCCTCCTCACTAACCTTCCCTCCCATTGTGTCATAAATACATGGAGGTATTCATGTTGCCCTCAGTGCCTGTTTTCTCCGCCATCGTCAGGATGAATTGTTCCTGACAGTTATCTTCAGGGGGGGGGGGGTTGCAGAGTCTGTAATGATGGTCTGGTGGGAGCTTCTGAAGGACAGAACAGCCATCAGGTTTAAAAGTGGAAAAAGACTGTTTTCCAGCAAACCCTGTATGTTTGGATTTTCTTCAGAACAGACTTGGTTTTTGAGGGTTCAGGATGTTTGAAGTGAACCCGGCGTCACTACTGAAGGCTGAGGGAGGAACACGTGTCCACGCGTGAGGGCAGGGGCAAAAAAAACAACTGCCGTCACTGCTTTTAATCCCTGCCTACTATCCCACTTTCACTCACCTGAGGAAGCAGGTTTGACTGTCAAATGCTGCTGCACCCCCTCCTCCCCCCCACCCCCCACAATAGAAATGATGTCAGAGGAGGTGGTTTCAGAGTGACATAATGAGATCCCGACTGAGGACAGGGAAACAAATCACGTCAGCCTGGTGAGTTAAATAAATTAGTGAAATAAAATTAAAAAGTTAAATAAACGCAGGCTCTGTGCATCTGGTGCGACTAAAGGGCGAGGCTGAGCGTAGCCATCTTTCAGTCCCAGGGTTTGACTAACTGTCTTTTCTTTTTTAATCTAGTTTCTTTAGATTAAGGTCTGCCCCAACAGGCCAGATGTTTCTGGATTTACTGAGCTGCTGCTGCTGAGGGAAGCAGTTTGGAAAGTTACAGTTTGGCTCTCCTTTCCAGCCATCTAAGTTGCTAGTGAGAGACTCAAGCAAGAGTCGCAAATTTTGTGCAACATGTCAGTTTGGCAGTTGTATCAAAGTGAGAATAGGCCACTGCCACGACCACAGTGTTTAAAAAAAAAACATACATAATGTGGAACCGGCTCTAGCCGCTGCAGACGACGTTTGCATCTTCTCAGAAATGTAGCGAGGGAAAATGGCGTGGCGTGCCACTGAGAAAGCCTCTCATGCTCACCGCTGAGTGCTACAGAGAGAGAGTGCTGAACCCAATCAGTCTGAACGGTGGAGAAAATGAAGAAATTAGTCTTGGCTGTGGAGCCGTCCAGCCTCTTGGCTCCCTGGCCCAGCTGAATCAGCCGCGAAGCACCAAGGCCCCCCTCCAAACATAAATCCTTGTCGTTTTTTGGCTCGTGCACGAGTCTGCAGACACACAGAGGAGGAGGAGGAGGCGCCAAATTGTTTCTCTGTGGCCACAGAGGAGAGTGGTGCTCAGCTTCCAGCAATGTATGGTCCTATCTCTGTAATTTAATTCATTAAGGAATCACTGAATCCCTATCTGGGGAGACGACTCCCGTGACAGCCATCACGCACACACACACACACACTCAAATGAAGCAACACATGTACAGCGGGGTCCAAAGTCTGAGACCATCAGTCAGGATACTTCTATTTTGCATTTGTTTTGAATCATTTCTTCTTTAAAAATGAAAACTCAACAATTTGAGACAAAAGTTGGATCTTTGACAAATGTGCATGCATTTCAGAATATCCTCCTCCAGATTTGGTCTGTTCAACCTTTACTTTAAAGTAAACAGCATGCACTCCAGCATGCACTCCACATGTCCGTGGCTCATGTTATCCAAGCATAATTCGACGAGCGGTGGAGCGATGTTGGACGTCAGGTTGAGACTGGGCCTCTTGTCTAAATAACCAGAGTCTACACACCTTTTCAAACCCCAGCAGCACCCAGAACAGGAACCAAATCAAAGAGGCACAACCACCAGCACCAAAAGGTCTTAATGCATCCGTCTCTCACAGCCGCCCATTTCATTTTTACTCCTCTTAAGCAAAGCTCCATTGCATGCACTGTTTAAACAGTCAACTTGCTTGTAATTCATCCATGTTTGTGTCCACATTCTTTCTTATCCTTCTCTTCTTGTCCTAATTCTTCTCTTTCTTTTTGTCTTTTTGTCACCGGCTTTTCACAAACAGCTGGTTGAGAGTGTGTTTGGAATCAAAAGGGATAACAAACTTGTAGACACAGAAGAGTAAATCAAAGTGTGTACGCACTGAATCTGGATGCATGCGGACAAACTGAAGAAGATGATAGCTCACGTCTGAACAGCAGCAGGACACCGACAGACACACACACACAACAGCAGCAGATTTACAGTGATGGGAAACACAGAGCAGGATGATGTAAGTCCCCCGTCGTGTTCATTTATAACTGCTGCAAATGTGTGTGGGGTGGCCCTGTCGTGTTGCTTTGTCGCAGGTGTGTGTCTGCAGCTGTGCGAGTGTGCGCTCCCCCTTTTGTGGCGTGCGTGCACCTTCTCTGTTGTTTTGTTCCATCGTAGCCCTGTAATTACCTCGAGTCAGATCTGCTTCTGTAACACAGGTGGGAGACGCAGAATTTAATTACAGGGTGGGAGCCACGCTGCAGCCCACCTGCATGTGTGTGCATGTGTGTGCGTTTGTCCTTTTCGTGTCATTCTGTTTGTGTGTCTTTGTTTTCCAAAACTGTATGCTTAAGTCATAAATTTAGATTTTGCAATTATTTCTGTGTCTTCGGGTTTGACAGATGAATGTGCATGCAGGTGTGTGTTTGTGTGTGTGTGTGTGAGACAATTACAGGGGGTGGGCGAGCCAGCCTGAGTGAGATTGAAAAAGACAGAGCGAGACAAAGGGAGGGAGAGAGGGTCTGACTGCAGAGCAGGTTGAACACCTGGTGCCTGATCAGAAACAACATGATGGAGATTAAAAAGACCACAAGGGGAATTCTTCTTCTTCTCTTCTTCAGACGACAGCTTCCTGCTTCTGCTCCGAGACAAGTCTCAGCTGTGGGCATCAGCCGTTATAGAGCTTCGAGGCGTGCTTCATCTTGTTGCTAGGTGACTCAAAGTTTGACGACATCTCAGAAACTAATCTAATTGGTGGGACTGCTGCACAAGTCTTGTTCTGCAAGTCTGTTCTCGTTCTGTTTTTTGGGGGTTTTTTTGCATTTTTATGACATACATCAATGTCCATTGTGTCCATTGTGTATTGATGCTTCACCATACCATGATAGGTTCGTGATGTTTTTTACGTCTTGTTATACTCTCAAATACATTTAAACTCCTGTTGAACTGATAGCACTGGGGTTAGACCGCACATAACTCTTATTTAATCTATTAAATGCAGTCAGAGTCACATTTACAGTCTGTGAAACTTATTTTTTAATTTTCTCAACTAAGGGTTTAATGTCCTGATCCCATTTATCATCTGAATCTAATTTTGGACCATAAAATCTCTGTAATTCTGGAACAAACTCCTCATATTTTTCATGATGGCCTACTTTGTTTTACCTTTCAAAGCCCTCTCTGTCAGCCAAACTCATTTTGAGCTTCACTCACTCATCCGGTTCCCTCTGCCTGCTGCATCACTGCCAACCTCATGGCCTGGAAATGCTGCCAGTACACCACGGCCCATTATTTCTCCACTGGTCAGTGGCCTCCCCAATTCAGGGAGGATTCAGCCATATATGAACAGCCGCGATAAGCACTAAGCCCAGGTCCAGAGTACCAATAATGACATTTTTATAGCTGACAGAGACAGGGGCACAGAAATGTTGTACCTCATTTATTTTCCTCGCCTGGAGTTTATCAGCTGTGTGGGGATTGGAACCAGTAACTGCAACTCACTGCAAATGAAAGGGTTATGTAAGCTGGTTGCCTGAGAGAACCGTGAGAGGTTCTAATCAGACAACTTTTCATATCCAGAAGCAGATTTATGCTGCAGTTGTTTTTGGTGAAAAACTGATTTCCATGATTTTACACATTTTGGCATCGTGGTCGATGTAGTCACATTTTGTGGGATTAGTTTACTCTCATATCAGGCGACAGATCCACAGTTATCAGCTTGCACTCTTAATACGGCTGAAGCTCCTCAAAAATTATGTCCAGATCTGTGAACATTTACCAGTGACTATAACAAATCCTCAGCTGGTTTATTTGCATTGTATCAGAGCATAACACAGTATTTGAAACAGTTTCTTTTTATTTTGTATCTGCACTGCTTCATTGTACAAAATGTATTAAACAAGAAAAACTGAACCATCACATTGATTATTGATTAAAGTATTCAGACACATTGCTGTGACATTGGCATTTAACTGAGGTGCTTTCCATTTCTGTTAAATTTAACCTTTTTGATATTTCTCCACCTTTGAGTGGAGTTCACCTGTGGTAAATTGGAATCGACTGGAACCTCACTTTTCTATGTGAGGTCTCACAGCTGACAATGCATATGAGAGCCAGCAGTGAGGTTGATATATCCCGACCCAATCATCGTTAACTAAAATTATGAGCTCTGTTTGGTCAGTAACAGGCGTGGCTTGTTTTTTCAGACAGATTAGTTTTCAGGAGTCATCTTGGCCCAGAAAAATAAGTGGCTGCAACTTGAAAATTTAGGAGGGCGCTTGGAACAGGAGGGACAGAAGAAGAAATGAACTGTGGAAAGTAATGCCACTGTGAAGTGAAGTGAAAGTGGCCAGTTAACCCTTCCACTTCCTTTGTATTAGCATTAGCTCTGACATTAGCAATGACCATGGAGATGGATTTTTGAGGACTTAATGATGTGGTTTGCCAAGTAAAGGAGGAACGGACTCCTCTGGAGTAACATATATACTGATGTGTGGATTTCAAAAGATTTAGAAGCGCTAGCTATTTATTATTTCCAAGCACCTGCAGTCCAGTTGAAACCTTGTCTAGTTTGTGCAGATTTGTTCATCGCAGTCTTTGTGATAAGTAAATTTGCAGCGCTGGTGTTGATGATGTTTGCATCAGGAGAGGTTTGGATTGGAATGTGTTGGTGATCACAGAGCTGAGCTGTCCTGCAGGGCATCAACAGGCTGTTTGGTGTTTTTGTAGCCGTATTTCTCTCAGCTGTGTGTTTGTGTGTAGCAGTACTGTTGTTGGCACCCTGTGTCTGTGCTGTGTGTGTTTGTGGGGTGATGCTGAAGTTTCATAGAGGCATGTTGAGGTCCTCATGACCCCAAACATCCATCTCTGTCTCCACATCTTCTTGTCTCTTATATTTTGCATTGTCAAGTCTCAGAGAAAGGCTTAAGCACCTGCTTTAAAATTTTCTTAAAATCTTTTTTGATAATTCTTGAGTTCAGCAGAAACCAGAAAATGTAAACAAACTGAGTCTCCTCCCTGCAGGACTCAATTGAGCTCAGGTGTAAATGTGGGAGCCTTGTAGCTTGGTCGTGTCACTCCATTCTGCACTTGTTGAACTGTCAAAAACTTTCTTTCTTTGCATCACAGTTCCCTTGAATCCAATCGTGAAGGATTTTCACAGTCAGCTCTGGTAGCGTGTGTGTGTTTGCTGTGTTGTAGTAAGGGAAAGTCACCTACAGTCAGCAGCAAAGCTGCAGTAAATCTGCTAAGATAAAGGAACAGTATTACAGTATCATGGATTTTGTTTTGTTCTGTTGAGAAAGAGGGAGGGTACATCTGCCTTCACAGAGATGATCTTATCTTTTTGTTATAGTCCAAACACTGATTGGAAAACCTGCAGGAATTTGATGCTTCCCATCTCGTTGCCATCATCAGTGAAAATAACAGCTCTGATGCAGCGTCGCAGCGGGAGAAAAGGGAGCTGAGCAAGGGTGAGGCTGTCAGATGAGGAAAAACATCCCAGAGATTAGCACAGACCCGGGCGGGGCCTCATCTCCTAATCCCTGTCCTCTCTGGGATGTCTGCGAGACAATAACAGGGTTTTGGGAAGTAGCTCCACCTGGTGCGATGCAGATAATCGATGCAAATAATCATCACTTCCTAGCTGACAGGATGCTGGTCCCTGTCTTCAGGAAGTTCTCGGCTCAGTCGCAGTCAGAGCGTCTTTTTGTAGCGTGAAGTGTGCTGATGTTGCAGGAAGTTGTGACATCCTCAGGAAGTCTTGAGAAACAGTCAGTCCTCAGCTTTCCTGGCTGCATTAGCTTAGAGAAGGGAAAGGAAGATTGAATGAAGGGAAGTTTAAAACAAAAGGAAGTGAACGTTTCCCCTCTTAAATTGTTTATACTTTCTGGGTCGTTGTGCAGGCAGCATCAGAGGAATTGTTCTGGGGGTCTTCTTCACACCTGGTGCAGGATGTACTCACATACAAAATCAGCTAGAAACAAATGACATGATACAACGGGTCATTCAAAAGATTAAAAGAAGAAAAAATCCTCCTATTCACTTTAGTGAATCTACTATAGAAATTTGTCAGCAAACAAAAAGTTTTATAAAAATGTATTTAAACATAAGCTAAAATTAAAAGTAGAAGATGATTATAGCTGGAAAACAGTTTCACCTCATGGTCCACTGTAGTAGCTCCTCTGGACTTCTGATCATAATCACATGATCTTCATCAGATGTTCAGATTTCTAATTTTCTGGGCACTTTTGTGCTTGGAAACAGCAACTGTGCCAAAACAATCTTACCATGTGACTAATATCCTAGTACAGGAATCATATAGATTCTGTTAACCTCATTTAACTTTGTTTGAATTTAAACCATATTTTTGTTTGAGTGAAACCATCCTGAAAAGAGCTTCTGGGATCTGAATCTGGACAGGGTAATGCAGTCCCGTGCTTTAAAAGCTTGTCATTTTTTCTCCTGCATACCCAAACACACTCTCACACACACACACACACACACACACACAGATTTATCAGGACAGACTGACTGAGTGAGAAGTCTTTCTTCGAGGCGTGTGAGTGAGCAGGCCTGGTGACAAATGAAAATGTCAGGGATGTTGCTCTGAAGACGCCGCCTGCTCCAGACTGCTGACTGTAGCTGAGATGAGAGAAAGGGGAAGAAAAAAGAGAGGTAATTGTATCACCTGTAGCGGGAAAGGTGGCGTGTGGAGTCCACCTCCATCAAGGTATTATGGAGACCGTACACTGGGGAACGATTGTTTTTAAAAAAAAACCAAAAAAAACAATCTCTCCTTGCTCCTGCTGGTGAAAAAACTAGCAGGAGACAAACGTTGAATAAAGTCTGGGGTTTATCTACGACCAGTGGGGGGTCAGATGAGCTTTGTTTTTCCAGCCGTAATGACTGAGGATCGGTAACAGAGCCCGTTAAAGCTTTCCTTGCAAATATGCATGAGATGAATATTTCATGTTTCACCAGGAGGGAGGCAGAGGGCTTTAGGTACCTGCAAATGGCTAAATGAGCTTTTTTCTTTTTCTCTGATTCTTCCTGTGTAAACACATCCACACCTCCGCTCTCCCACTGAGGGACACAAGTTGTTAGCTGCGACTGGATGGAGCTTCACCAGCGTTTCCTGGTCCTCCTCTTGTCATGCCCTACTTAGCGTCACCGCTGGATAAAAACAGTCGGGAGAGGTCAAAAGTCATGGCCAGTCATCTCTGGCAAAGGACAGCACAGTTTAGCTTTGCTGTGTTGCATTATGTGCTATACTGTATAATATTAAAGAGCGAGAAGGTAAGAGTAATATGTCACGGTTTGGTGAAATGTTTTGCTCAGAGGTCATTAGTTGTGTTATTTGAAGAAGAAAAGGCTAAGTCATCTTTTTTTTGCAGACACAGACACACAAAGAAGGCGCTGGCGGTTTCATTGTCACTGATACAGTTGTCAACATCATTTGAAGTAGCGAGATGCAGGAGAATTCAAGGAGGACAGATCTCAGAGCTTGACAGTTTATACAAACCCAAAGGTTGATTTGGGTTTTTTGTGAGAAAAAGAAAAGTTTTTTAAATTTTAGATTAAAAAAGAAAAACACAGCAACAAATCCAGAGTCCACTCCTATGCTGCTGTGATAATCTGAGTTATATCCACCGCATCAGACTTAAATTTAAAAACCCATTGGGGAGGAGGATGGAAGATGCTCCAAGCATCAGAATAGACAGCCAACATGTGTCCTGAGTGACTTTGACCAAATACAAAAAAACACCTTAATCGTCAGCAAAAGGCTTGTGTGTGATCTACTTGTCAGAAATTGTGTATTATATATATATATATATATATATAAAATCTCCCTCTCGCCCACCTGGGCGGTGTTTCCTTCAGACTCGGGTCCTCTACCAGAGGCCTGGGAGTCTGAGGGTTCTGCGCAGGATCTTAGCTGTTCCCAGCATTGCGCTCTTTTGGACAGAGATCTCCGATGTTGTTCCTGGTATCTGTTGGAGCCATCCTTCCAGCTTGGGGGTCACCGCCCCTAGTGCCCCGATCACTAATGGTACCACTGTTGCCTTCACACCCCACATTTTCTCTATCTCCTCTTTCAGCCCTTGGTATTTCTCGAGCTTCTCGTGTTCTTTCTTTCTGATGTTGCTATCGCTGGGGATTGCTACATTGCTACATCTATCACTACCACTGTCTTCCGATGTTTATCCACCACCACTATGTCAGGCTGGTTGGCCATCACCATCTTGTCAGTCTGGATCTGGAAGTCCCACAGGATCTTGGCCTGTTTGTTCTCTGTCACCTTTGGGGGTGTCTCCCATCTGGACCCTGGGACCTCCAGTCCATACTCTGTACAGATGTTCCTGTATACTATGCCTGCTACCTGGTTATGCCCGCTCCATGTATGCCTTGCCTGCCAGCATCTTACACCCTGCTGTGATGTGTTGGACTGTCTCAGGGCCTTCTCTGCACATCCTGCACCTGGGATCTTGTCTGGTGTGGTAGATCCCGGCCTCTATTGCTCTGGTGTTTAGGGCCTGTTCCTGTGCTGCCATGATTAGTGCCTCTGTGCTGTCTTTCAGTCCAGCCTTTTCCAGCCACTCGTATGTTTTGTCCATATCAGCCACTTCTTCAATTTGTCGGTGGTACATGCCATGCAAGGGCTTGTCCTTCCATGATGGGCCAGGTGGTTCCTCATCCCTTCTGGGTTTTGTTGCCTGAGGCATTCACTTAGGAGTTGGTCCTTGGGGGCCATTTTCTCGATGTATTCCTGGAGGTTCGCTGTTTCCTCCTGGACAGTAGTTCTGACACTTGCTAGTCCTCGGCCCCCCTCCTTTCGCTTTGTGTACAGCCTCAGGACGCTGGACTTAGGGTGAAACCCACCATGCATGGTAAGGAGCTTCCTTGTCTTGATATCAGTGGCTTGTATCTCTTCCAGTGGCCAGGATATTATCCCAGCCGGGTATCTGATCACTGGCATGGCATAGGTGTTAATGGCTTGGATCTTATTTTTGCCGTTCAGCTGACTTTTCAGGACCTGCCTTACCCTCTGGAGGTATTTGGCTGTGGCTGACCTTCGAGCTGCCTCCTCATGATTACCATTTGCCTGTGGGATCCCCAGGTATTTGTAACTGTCCTGCACATCTGCAATGTTCCCTTCCGGTAGGTCAACCCCCTCAGTTGTGATCACCTTTCCTCTTCTAGATATCATCCGCCCACATTTATCTAGTCCGAATGACATCCCGATGTCTTTGCTGTAGATCCGAGTGAGGTGATATATGTATATATGTATAAGTTTTATTTTCCACATATAATGACTTTTCATTGAGCAAAATTTCAGTATGCTGCCACATCAGTGGTTATAGGCCTTGTTGCTATAACCCACCAATACTTTTAATACCTTGGCTGTAAATTAATTATAAAAACAATTGTGGGAATGCATTGAAAGGCTTTCTTTGAGCAAAAACCTTCCAAAAAAACTTTTGAAAAACTGACGCAAGGTGACACTTGGCCCAAGTCATAGAGGAATGAACTTGGCACAAGTCACCAGTCTGTCACAGGGCTGACACATAGAGACCAACATCCATTCACACTCACACCAATTTTGAGTCAAGAGTTTAAAGCCAATCAGCCTGCATGTGTTTAGTGGAGTAGGAGGAAGCCCACTCCACACAGAAAGGCCCTGCCTGAACCAGGGGTCTGAACCAAGAACCATCTTGCTGTGAGGTGACAGTGCAAACCCACTGCACTACTGTGCCACGCAGTTTGCGTGTCTTCTGTTTTTAATATGAGTTAATTGTCCTTTTTTTCACTAATTCGAAGGTCAGTTGTTTGATTCTTGGCTCCTCCAGTCAGCTTGTCCAAGATTAAAAAAGATGCTGAAGCCCTGATGTATCATCAGTGTGTGAATGTGTGTATATAAATTATTACTTATTCTATCTACTAAACATTTCATTCTGTCATTTTAATTTCATTTCACTAGAAATGAGCCTGAATGAAGTTGTGTGAACACCTCTCTGAAACAGTTTTACATATACTGTATATAGGGTGGGATTTATTGTGTGGATGTTGCAGTGGATTGCATTAGTTTTAGTAGACCACTGTGTGTATTTCTGCAGTGGGTAACCAGATTTAGCTGCATATGAGGGATGTGAGTTGATTTATTTTCATCAGACTGAAGCCTCTTTCTCCCTCGCTTCTCCTGCAAGAGAAATGAACCTGAAATTAACTGAAACGAAGCCAGCGCACACATGTATACACGCACACAAACAAGATTACCCATGATTCCACAGCACCAGGCGGGTGGCTGGTGTGCAGAGGAGGCAGGCTTGACCCAAAAGTCCCAAAGTGGCATTTACCAGCCGATGGCGCTGAGAGACGGCCCACATGCTACAGCTAATTCCAAGCCATTAGTCTCCCACACGTCCACGCTCGTTTGGCACCGAGCGCTGTTTTATTTACGGAGCATTGTAACCAGTAATTTGGCTTCCGAGCAGCACTTCCATCCTCCGAGCCGCCATCTGGGCAATCATCTCTTTACTACGAAAAAACATCCAGTTCATCTCCACTCTGCTTTCAGTCTCAGAGGCTACCCTTCCATTATCCCTATGTTCTAGTTTGCTTTATTTTGACAGAATCTTTTTATTACGTAAAATGACTCCGCTTCAAACGCCTCACCCCTTGTTTTATATTCTCATTTTTTAAGTGAAATACTTTTTAACCTCAACCTTAAGCAGTGGAACTCAACATGATGTTTAGGTCACTCACAGTCACTGGAGTCCCTATATTTTCAACTGGAGAAACTCAACTTCTGACTATTCTATAATTTCTAACTGAGTCATGATACACAAATCAAACGTTTTCCAACTCGTCAGACAGAAACTCTTGTGTGACATTGAAGCAGGCTTCCTCACTTCCCTCCCACCCAGGAGGTTATCGCCGTCGACCGGCTTAAAATAGAGCAAACTCAGACTTGGCACTGCAATGCTCTAGGGAAACCAGGCACTTCTTCAAAAATGCCGAATTTAAACCGCCGGCTCAAAACTGCCGGCATCCCTGACACAGTTTGGGTCTTTGAGATGTTGTCCAAACAAATGGGGGAAAAAAATCCAACTCCATGTGGGTTTCTATATTTAGACAGCGGTGTTGGAGCTGGGACTGGGGCTAAAGTTAAGACTTTAGTGGCTGCTGCCTGATAAAGAACAATCACACCTCATCAGGTTGTTGGAGCAGCAAAATCCGATTTCTTTTTGTGTGTATTTACACCATCCAACCCCCATCTCATCTTCCTAATCCCCACCCCACCCACAAATATGGATGTACACTTACATCGAGCCAGACACATATGACATAGTAATCTATATAGAGTATGTATGCACAGATATACACATCTAAATGCTTACAGATTCTATAGAGAGAACCTACCAACAGAGATTTGGGTTTTTTTAACCCAGATTTCTGCTGGGTTAAAGATACTGTCTGTGAGTGGGTGTGATCTTTCTGTACTGTGTCATGCACAGAGGAACAGATTCCATGCATCCAAGGACAACTCCAAAGTATATATCAGACCTATGTCTCCAGCATTTCTCGTTTTTCTTTACCATATCTCTGTTGGGCACATATCTTTTCTCTGTTTGTCCTTTTGGTGTCTGTGTTTATAATGAATCAATTTGTTTAAAGTGCATAATATGTTGTTATACTGGTTCAAAATCCAGTGAAAACAAAGCTAGATGGTGTCAGATTTTGGGAATTTTGCTGGATTCTTTGTGGAATGAAAAACTGTGTGTCACAAGATTTATAAACTTTGACCATGGCTCACCCCTCAAAAAAAAAAACAACAAAAAACGCGAGGACTGAGATTTTTGGATTTGGATCCTGCTGTGTAAATCCGCCTGCAGGGGCCCTCAGCCGTGGTGAGCCGCCGCGCTGTCAGAAATCGCCGATAATTACTGGCAAGGTAAATCCCCCTCCCGTAGAAACAGCTCAAATCAATTAGCCCGCACTCCGGACGGTTGGGCTCAATCCTCGCCGCCTTTCTCACGATCCTGCAGAACTGTGGGAAGCTGGTGTGATCGCCCGCTCTCCCCCCAAGGCTTCATTTCCCCCTCTCCTCCTCCTTTCCTCCTTCCTCCTCCCTCCTTCCATCCTCGCTCGCTCCAATTCAAATGCTAAACTAACAAGTCCAGCTACTGTTCAAGACCTATTGTGAATGGGAAAAAAATCATTTAACTGGTCACACATTTCAGGTGGAAATATATCCTCTCTTATTCAGTATCTCACCTAAGTACCCCCCCCCCACACACACACACTGCTTCAAACTTGGCAACCTTTAACTCAGGATTTAGTGACTTATCACACACCGCGGGAACTTAATTTCTCCAAAGCAAACAGTGATGAATAGGGGCAGACCATGATATTGGTTTGCTAATATATCAGGCAGATATTAGCCTGATGGCGCAAACTGAATTTCAGCCAAGTCACCCACAGCTGGTAATGATGGACTATCTTCCCTGAAAACAGCTACATAATGCAGCTCATCTTTACACATCTATCTTTTTAAAATTTATATGACTAAATATGTATTTTTGACTAGTGATTATTAAGTTATCTGTCCTGTGGATCTGAAAATCTGAGGCTGGGATCAGTACAACACATGTTGTTTGCTTGAAGATGATTAAATCAAAATATATAAAATATTGTCCACAACACTGTGCATTAGTATTGCTGGTGTGGAAACACCAGTATCCAGGTCATAGGTCAAATTCCAGCAACAAATCAAGCTGCTTTGGCGGTGATTTGGCCGCCACTGCTTGTATGCCTCAGGACTGAACAGAGATTCTGTGATATCACTTAACGCAATTTAATCTAGCCACTTGCATTATGATGATTTAATTATGTTGCACCAGGTTTTCATAAATGTTGTGTTCAGATTAAATTTCGCTGATTCCCATGGAGGAGAGAGTTGGGTACAGCAGCACAATAACAAGTCAGCAGCTGAAAAATAAAATAAATAGATAAATAATATTTTTTTAAAAACAAAATGTAAATAAGCAGGAAAACAGAATACAAACCAATGGAGGGTTATGTAAACACATTTTGCGGAGACTTTCAATATGTTAAGCAGGCCTGCCAGAGTGGGAAAAGAATATGGACTGCTAATATTTCTGGATTTAATTACAGATGTTCCCACTCAGCTCTACCTGTCCGGAACAAACGAGCTGCGATGGGAGGAAGAATAATGCTCAAGGGCATGTTGGCAGGGAGCTTTGTGTTTTTGGTTATTAGTCGACCCCTCTTGTCTCCGGTCCAGAGTAAATCCTGAAACCGCTGGAATGGCACTGCCCTTGTTAGCACAGATTTTAAAGCATAAGCCCTTGTTAACCATCAGCTGTGGGAGGGGAAAAATAAAAGTGAAATGCAGCCATTGCCCCCCCCCACACACACACACACACACACCATCACCACCCCAAATTAATTTAAATAAGTGAGCAGCAAGGTGTATTGAGCATCACTGCTGCACGTGTGTTTTTGAGAAATTTTATTTGCTGTCATTCTGCATATGTTGAATGTGTACTGCTGAAAAATAACTAGATCTTTATCATACTTCAAATTGAAATGTAATGAAGTAAGAATCATTTCAGTTGTCACCAGCTGCAAGTCAGACTCTGGAAAGGCGGTGGGATGTTGGTGATGGTGGGGTCTTTAAGTTCAACCCAAAGTATAATTTTATAATTCTTTAAAATTAAGATTATAGCAGCTACTGAAACTTTTCAGGGCATCTATGTAAATCTAGTCTGGTACAGTAGCAAAACTTTCTCTTCAGATATCCTAATTATGGTTTGTAAATCACTTGGTGACATGCCACCATTTAACATGCCAGTGTAATAAACATGTTATTTTTCATTATGTTCCAAATAAACCTCAGCTCATTTCAGATGCTGATTTTTTTTTGACTGTTTGTGGACTTGTAGTGGAGCTATGTTAGCACCAATTATGTCATTTTATAGTACTTTTAGGTTGCATTTTTACAGATGATAATTGGCCTTCTAACCAAAATGACAGTTTTTTCCTCTTTTCTACTGATTATAGTGAGTGTTTTCTCTGATGGGGAAAAAACAGATGAAACTAACAGACTAAACTAACATCCCAAGTACTGATGCAGTCTAATACAATACTGTAGGCTGTAGTTGGTGCTGCTGTTGAACTGTATTGTGATTATACTGAGGTGTGTTTCTAATATTCGTTCTGCTCTCACTGATATTAGTGTGACTGTAGACTGAGTGTGAAACAGATGTGAGCACATGAATATGAAGTTCCTGCCATGTGAGTGTAGCCAGAATATTATTTGGGAAAACACCGCTGGGATCGGTCCTGCCTGGAAGGAGCAACTCTCCCCGTGAACTCTCCTGCACCGCGGCTACTCGCTCAAATGCTAGACGCACTTGGCACAAAGGATGTTTACAGACATCCTGGCTGGAAGCTCATTTTCGTCCCTTGTTGAAAATAAAAATGCAGACATGTTCTCTGCTATTCCGGTATTTGACTACGCATCTCGCCAGTGTATGTTTTCACCCCTGGGGGCAGAAACGCTGTAGATTTCCCCTTCGTCCAGACAGGCAGACAAACATACAGCGTGGGAGAGGGAGCGAGGGGAGCATTGGACGTGGGCGTTGGGTTTACCGTTTGGGGGGTCCCGTCTGCAGGGAGATGAATTGTTAGCTATCTATCCAGTGCAGCCCCTGGCATGTTCTATCTGTGGCAACACAACAGATACTTCAGAAATCCAGGTTGATCCTTTCTCCTCGCCTCAGAAGGATGCTGCCGTGGGAGGTGGAGGAAGAGGGGCAGCCCTGCATCCCAGTTCTCCAAACCGCCATAAATACCAAATATGTGGGCAGCTCAGAGGGGCTGATCCAACCTCCAAATAGGAAAATAATATCTGTTTCTTAGGCTTTCTGTCTCCATCTGTCCTCTCAGCTGGCTGGTCACTCTATTGTTCTCCACCCCCTATTTTTGCATCAGGCTGAAACTCAAACTTTCTCTTTATGTTAATGACAGTATCTGTTTGTGTACCTATTGTTACACGTCTTCTTTTCGGATATATTGTTAACCGAGTTATGGAAATGCCCTTTCTGGGGCTCCAAGTGTTTTTTGTTGGTTTATTGAGACAATATATGGGGATCCTTGAGACAGTAGCAAACTCCCTGCCTCTGTGCTCCCAGTCTCCCCTCCACCCTGTCCAGCACTCAGCAGCTGTGCACACAGAGAATAACATTCATCCGGCCAAAGCCACTCTGCTCTAATTAATGAGGGAATCAGACAGAGTACCTGAGCGTTGGCAGGGACGGCCTGCAAACAGCTGCCGGTCCCCCTCAGCCCGTTGGCAACATATTCAGCATAATATACATGGTGCAAAGTTGAGAATTCAGCCAGGAGCTGTTCCTGCAAATGACTTTCTAAAGTTATAGTAGCAACTTTCTATTGAAATTCAGTGTTGACAGTTGGCTTTGTCTTTCATGCTGTATATGGACCGATATGCATTGTCAGTGGTGTGTATTGTACCGTCTCAGCTCATGTGAATTCATGTTGTCCAGTCAAGGTGTCAACATGCGTCCTGCACTAAGTTTCTCTGTGTTCATGGTACATAGTGAAAGGTGATAGTGATTGTGACAGGCAGAAGGACAGAATAAGGTCAGGGCAGACAGAGCGAGCATCATACAGATCACAGCAGCAGCTCACAGGATAAAGAGGCGAGCAGGTACGCAGACAGCTCGCAGGGATTGGTTAAGACGACCCATACAAGAAATGGAGTGGTGTACTGAGGTGAAGGAGTTGAGAAAGATGACGGCCGTTTTGTCCTGTCAAAGTCAGATAAAGTATGTACATTAAGTGTGTCCCTGAAGTACATGTACAACCTTAATGCAAAAACGCAATGCATGTAAAATGGCCAGGAAGACACACAACTAATCTCTTAAACTCGTGTTTCTTATGGTCCACTGAGATGTTTCTATGGTGCGTGAGTGTTGTTGTTGTTTGAGTACAACATGGAATGTGGCCATTCACATCCAGTCATCTTCACACTGGTATAAATAACTAGAACTTCATAAATATCAGTGTTGATTACAAATGAAATTATTAATCACTTAATTGATTGAATCAGCCATCATCTATTGAATCAGTCATCTATCAAGCAGAAAAATTGAAACATGATAGGGAAAAAGTTCTTTCCTGTAATTTAATTGAAGAAGGTAAACTTTCATATATTCTGTATTCATTAGTTATAATTTAAACTGTTTTAGTTTTGATTATTTTGGCTTATAACTCATGCAAATCAGAAACACTATAACTCAAATTATTAGATTTTTTCCTAAGATTAATCAGTACTTGTGTGGCTCCTTTACCATGAATTATTAAATCAACAATTCTTAAATTCCTGATAGTAAATATTGAACCATATTCTCATATTTGAGATGCTCTAGTCCTGAGGCTGTCCATGTGTCTCACCTTTAATGCTGGATTCCTTTCTTTTCATCCCACCTTGTATGTCAGAGGTCTCCCATCAGTGAAAATGCAGCTCAGATAAATCTTGACAAATACAGATTGTGGTGATGGTATCAACATCATTTTGCATTCAGTTACACTGAAACATGCTGGACCACGGATCTAAGCTCTTGTTATGTTTGTTGGAAACACACAAACATTAATGTTTCCTATTTTCCAGCCTGTTAACGGTGAAGACAGGTAATTATGTCAGCGTCAGCCTGGATTGTGCCGGGCTGCAGCAGATGTTTCGATTTGATTGAGTGATTATCTAAAAAGCACAGGTTTGGATGGAAAGGGGCGCAAACCTCATCAACATGTTTGTTTATTTGTTTTAATACCCCCCTCCCCCCTTGTTCTGTGTATCTGAGAGCTTGATAAACTCCCATCATAAAGACAAGCAGCTGGAGACACATTGAAACACACAGACTGGGATTTTTAATCATTTTCTCCTCTATTCTCAGTCTTCTTCCTTTTGAACCACACTCATCAGGAGCTGAATTCAAACATCCCTATTAAGCCCTGCAGATAAGCAGTTTTGTTATGTTGAGTTAGTGTTAGGGTCCACATTTATTTGCAGTCTGCTTGATGTGGGGCGTGGCCTGGGTTTTGCCATACCTTTTATATTTTGTGTTGAACATTAAATAAGAAATCAAGGTTGGAGAGGGTGAAATTGATCACATAGTGTCCTGTGTTTTTAATCTTTACCAGAAAAGAAACCACGACCTCCTCCTCCCCTCTTTTCTCCATGTTTGCAGTTTCCTTTCATTGCTTTTCCTCTCCTCCTTCCCTCCTCTCTGTCTCCCTCCCTCTCTCTCTGTCTCTTCCAGCCAAGTCTGCCAGCTCTCATGCAGATCTGAGCTTGGACAGATGGTCGTGAGCAAAAAGTGTTTACTTACACTCAGTTCCTAACAAAACGAGCAGATGCCTGCAGAGCCGCCGCTCCCCTCCAATCAACGTGATGCTCAGACAGGCCTGACAGGAGGAGGAGGAGGAGTTTTACACTCTCCTTCAGAATTACACCCATACTTCATTATACACTCGCAGTCAGCACCCAACTTGACTTCTTTTGGTTTCTTTTCACCTGAGTCTGTATAATCTGTCTGTCTGGGTGTGTGGGTTTTTTTTTCCAGGATTGAGATGTTTTTTAAGCCTCCAGGGGTTTCTGTGTTTCTCGGAACAATAGTTTCCTTCTCCTCTTCTTAGTATTTTTTTCTTTACCATTTTTTGTATATGTAGATATGCTGGACTTAAATCCAGAGTTTGCTTTCTCAGTGAAAGAGCTTGTGTTGACCCTCGGCTCTCCTTGAAGTTAGTACTCACCTGCCTCTCTCACTTTATCCACTTTTTTTATTTTTACAAGCACACACCCTCACATACAACCACGTGCCCAATTCCCAGCATCCTTTGCTGCGCTGATCCTCACCAGTTCCTTTCTGTAATCATCCTGATTGGCACCCACGGCAGTGCCTTTTGATTAATGCTACAAATCCTCATTAGCAATGCAAGAGTTGCAAGTTGGAAAAAAAGAAGAAGCAACATTTAAATTCAATCGCGGGTGGAACATGACCCACCCATCCCTATTACACACACACGCACACACTAATTACTCCAGTCTGAATGTTGGTCTGGGACGAAACGTAGAAGTGGCTTTAATGAACCGCTAAAAATAGATTTCATTTTTGGTTGGCGTGGAGGGATTAATTTGCTCCTGAGAGCGGTGAGAAGGAGCCCAGATCAGAACGTCCTTGAGAAAATGTCCACATCTACAAGTTTATGAAAATGCTTGTGCTGGAGAATCCAACTTCTTATAGATTATTGTGTGTGCTCTGCTCTGTTATCAATACTTTTACTAAGAAGCTTCATCACCAACAAGAAATCTGTTTTGCAACTTTTCATTGATTGGACTACAATTTTAAAAGCATCCACCACATGTTTTATTGTGACATGATCCAGTTTTTCTTTTGAAGCATGTTCCTCTGTATAATATCTGGGACTTTATGCATATATGGTACACCATGATAATAATAATGAAATCAAATTAGCCTTTCAAAAGCAGAGTTAGTTGATTTTCCTCTTGTGTTGTTGCCTTGAGAGAGGCACCTAGTGGCTATCCCAATTCCCACTGCTTGCCTAATTTACAAAGCGCACGGTGCAGAATATTCATTAGCAGCCATAAATATCATCTCTCTGAATATTCATGACTGCAGGGAAAACATGAGAGGAAAAAAAAGACAAAACATGGCCGACCAAGGTAATTGTTTAAGTCTGTTTTCCAACGGAGCAAGAGAGCATGAGCCCTCCTCTGCATACAAGGCATGTGAAAGACACACCATGATGCTGATTGTGCAAAGGGGGTATGAGCCACTCATATTTTGTAAAGACAGGGTCAACACATGTCTACTTTGCTACTCCATATGTCTTCTTGATACTCTCATACTTGATGATGCACAGCAGTAATAGTGAGAACTGTAGACTAGAGACTTGATCTGGACTTGGCTGCTGTGAGCCTATGACCTCCTCGAGACTCTGCTCCCTGAAGTTCAATTTTGACTTTTTGAGACATTAAAGCAAAAACTGTCAGGTCTCCAGTTTTGAACAGGAATCTAGTTCATTGGCAACCTGAAGCTTTTTTTTTTTTACCAGGCGACGCTGAATGCAGCATCAATAACTTCTCTCCCTCCAAATCTCCAACTGCTTTGATGGCCAAGAAAGTAGCTCAGAGCCTCGGCCAAGCAAACTGATATTGCTTTATAATCTGAGGTATTGGGGCCTGAGGAAATGTCAGATATTACTAACCACGAAAAGTGTTTATAGTGTTAAGCAACTCTTCAAAAACAGCTGTGATTCAGGAAGCAGGGATTGTAGTTTGTATTATTTGGTGCATATTCTGAAGCAAAATTTTCTTTTCCAAATGTGTTGCATCAGAAAAAGTATTACTTTTTGTGGTATGTGGCGGCAGTGTGATCCTCCAGGTTAAAATTTTGTTTGGTAACACTTGTTTTTACATATGGAGCTGTTTATAATATTTCTGCCTTGTTATGGCTGAATTTAGACTTTACTGACTAAGCAGAGGTGACAGTCTGCTGGTATAATCTGTCAATGTGCAGTAAGCGACAGACTGTTTGTTAACAGGCTGAGCAGGTCTCGTATCATTACTCTGCGAGCTGCTGTTGTCAATTAACTGAGAGGCAAGTGCTGAGCGCAGGTCTGGAGCGGGGAGGATATAAAAAACAACAGCCTGTAATGAGAACCCTTTCCCCAGGACTGCCAGCCAATCAGAAGGCTCCCTGGGTACATATCACAATAATGTCGACCGGACCTGGTCTCTGCTGAGGGGCTGAGCTATGGTTTGATAACTTACTTGTGCTTCCCTCTGCATCAGGCCTGTCAGAAACTGCACTATAAGAATTAGTGGCAGCAACTGACAAGTAACTTACTGTGGAAGAAATAACAGTATATTTTTCTTTGTTTTTATTTAGAGTGACAATAAGGCAGCTGGAAAGTATTATCATGAAGAAACAGTATTATCATGTACTGTATTTTAATATCTGCTGTTACAGTACTACACAGTATAATTCCTGTCATTTTCACATTGACTTGGAGTTTTATCTTGTAACACTTGTGTTTTCTGCTGCAAGAAAACCCCATTCACTGCATTTTAAAATAAGCAGGGTAGTATGGACAGAACAGCTCAGGTAAAAGCATGTGCTAACAGAAAGTTGATTGATCAAGCATTTGATTGTTAATTGCTGACTTTACTTTTTACCTTCTTTTTTTATTTAGGTGTTGCTAATGGATGCAAATTTTCAATGGGAGCTCAGAGCAGTCGCAGAAAAACTTAAATATTGCTCCACCAGTCAGTGAGTTACATTTTAACAAAATAAATAAATACAAAATAAATCCAGTAAATTTTTTAAGCTTTACCTATTCATTTATTTCAGCCAGTGAAAAACTAAAAGGTATTACGTAATTAGAAGTAATAAATAACCTCCATCAGATGTGACTGGGACACTTGTGCATTCCAGTTTTCAGATTTAGACAAATTTGTTTAATACAAGAAATTAAAAAAAAGCAATTGTCTTTTTGACTCTCAGCTTTTTATGACTATATTGTCCCATCTACCGTCAGCTGCTGAGGGTTTGTGCTATAAATGGAAAGTGTGTTTACTTTGTCGTTGAATAAATGAGCAGTTTTTGGGGAATTCTGTGTGTGTGTGCGTGGAGCTCGCTCTAAGTGAGGAGGGAGTAGATCTGTCGCTTTATACAATCATATTCCACTTAAAGCTTGTGCTTCGCCACTAATTGCTCAGTAAATAATGTGAACCCAAACAGAGGCAGCTGGGAGTCTAGTGTGCTCATTAGTGCTGAGCGGCGTCGCTGAACGGGGCGAACAAACACGACCTGGTGATTACCCAAATCAAGGCACCGGTGCTCCAGTCAGAACAAAACCAGACCTTGTTTACATTTCAACGTTTACTCCCTCTTCCAGCAGCAGAGATTCAGGACAGCAGTGATGAAACATGAAAGGCCCCATGACGTCTCTTCCCTCTAAACGTGATCCTGGGCAGGATGTACCAAGATAACAGAAATAAATAGTTGTAAACCACTGTCATGGATACTAACACAATGCTGTGATGGCCTTGTATCTTGTCACTCAGGCCTCGGTAACATTTGTTTGTATTGCTCTAATCACTGATAACTCAACACTTGAAAAAGTAGACAGCAGAATCACAGAAATAATGTTGTTGTGTAAAAATCAAAAGAGCTTCAACACACTGAGCTCAGTTTTATTGGTAATAAGAAATAATAACACTTGTGTCCGGAGGATCAACTGTGTTTCAGTTCCTTCAAATCTATTGTTAAACCAAACTCCCAAACTTTTCCTCCAGTGCCAACATTGAGGTTGATATTTGTGGTTTCATGTGTCACAAAAACAGATTGGGATCAGTGAAGTTTGGTACAGACAGAATTTCTCTCTGATGAATTCTCCAAGCTCCCACACATGGTTGCTTGTAACCTAATATGTAGCTCCTGTATGTATTTGTTGGCTTTCAGGAGCCTATCAGTCCTCCTCCTTCAGCACTGCTGTGTCTCCCACACTTCTTCCTCCAACGTCAAATCAACTCCTGCTCTCCTCCAGGTGCTCTCCTCTCTCTCCTCTTGCGTCGCAGCAGTTTTTAGCATCAGACGCCTGAATGCCAAGTCTCTCATCTGCTGAACCCGGCGGGGTGGCTGTATAACAAACCCATATTCTATCACAGAGGGAACCACACAAACACTGTGAATCAGTTCTCACCAAGGGCAGAAAGAAATCTGTGTAAAGGTAGGGGGTAACAATAAGGAGGGTTTGAAATAGTGTGTGGGGGGGTTATCTTATGGTGTGATGCTCCTCTGTCAACACAATATGTTTTGTTTCATTTCAGCGGGGCTTTTTTTAAATGCAAATCTGTTGTTCACAGTCAAATCAATGGCAGATGGGAGTGATTTATGTGCGAAATGCTCTCCTTTTACATTATTTATCAATGGGCCAGTTTTTAGCATTATGAGGATGTTGACATGGTAGAGATCACGTTTTTTTGTTTGGAGCTGCATTTGTGTCCACCTGATGATTGTGTGGCCAGTACTCAATCTCATTTTAGCTCTTTCACCTCCTTAGAAATACATCAACTGGCTGCAGATGTTCCACTCTCTTTACCATCAAGTCTCTTACTGTGTCTGTGAAATGGGGTTGATGAGAGAACATCTGAAACAATGACTCAACAGAGATTAAATAGAAAATATTTTGATAATCACTTGATAGTTTACCGTAGAAACCTTACTAACATTCTCCAATGTGCTGATTTATATCATAACATATAAAGACATCCCCTGGGATGTGGGAAACTCTGACAGGCATTTTTCATAGTGCAGTGACAGTGACACCACAGTGATGGGGTAATTGACAGTTGAGAAAATAACTGTCAGATTAATAGATAACCAAAATAATGATCTATTAAAACCCTAAAAAAAAACAATGACTGAAACATTGTTTAAAAGCAGTCCCTGGTATTACACTGTAGAATGTGATTTATAATGAAAAAATTGATTAATGCAAGTGACACGACCTTCACTGTTCTTAAACCCTCAGCACGAGCTGAACCAATCCCAGCGGCAGTACCATAATAAAGACATTCAGCTCCACTAATGGGCCAGTCAGAACCGGCCCTCAGGCTTTATCTCTCCCAGATGTCGGGGTGTCATCTCTGTCTCTGAGCCCCACGGTGGCCCCCCCACAGGCTGACGGGATCAATGGGATTCAGCAGCAGGGAGCCTCACCGCTGGTGGTGAGGAGCTGCGGGAGGATACTAATTTATTTTTTTCTTTTTTAAATCTCAGGTGCATATGAAACTTCAATGAGAATTATGTCCAACTGAGGACAGCTTCATAGGAAACTACTGTATGTATATATTTTTTACCACAGTATGATTTGGGCTAATTATTTTCAGCATAATTACAATAAAAACGTGAATGTAAAATGTAAAAAAAATATCTGTCAATACAGATTATTAAAAGTCACACCCAGCAAGATTTTCCCAACCAGTCTGAGGATTCAAACTAGCAACCTAACGAATGCCATCACAGTGTTTAACTGTACCTGTGTTCTAAAAAGTAATGAAAAGACAGAATTCAATCTTCTCAGGTTAAACGTCCTCCACACACTGGTTCTGTGGGTCCCTTATGTCATCCTGCTGTCAACAGAGATGAATTCTCACCTTGACTCTCCAGTGAACTGCTTACACGTTTGTGTGGTAAACAATTGGATATGCTTGCACCCTGAAAAGCCCTATGTCCTTGCCCTGCGGTGAGTGTCTGACACCCCCCACCCCACTCCTGAACCCAGTGCCTGTGGTAGCAGCAGCTCGCTCCAGACACTCAGGTAGAAGAGCCCTGGTAATTAATTGATGACACAGCGGCCCACTCCAGAGCCTCTCGTGGTCATTGTCTAGAAAACAAAACCATGCACAGAGTTGGACGGTGGAGTGATCGGGCTCGCTGTCAAAACAAGGTCATGTGGCAGATAATGCAGTGTTTCTGCGTAAATGGAGAATCTGCAGTGGCATACAACACTGCGAAGCGGCCGCCCTCCCACATGGGAATGAGTGATTTATCCGCTGTGAGGGAAACAGGCAGCTAACAGAGCTGGATGCACAGCTGCAGAGGATGGAGGCAGGAGGAGGGGAGGAAAGACAGCCTGACAGAAACAGGAAGCTGAAACAGAGACAGACTCCCACTTCTTCCTCCAGACGGCTGACATGTATGCTTCTGTGTTGTGTGGCTACTTGGACAAACGGACCTGTGATGAGCATTTGTGTCTGCTTTTGTGCACAAACACAAATCAGTTTGTGTGTACATGTGTATTTGACTGTGCAAAACCACCAAACCAGCCTGAACTAGACACAGATGATTTGCACATCTGTATCAAAGTTATAATCAGTGTAGAGGTAAAGCGGCTAATCTATAAATCAATTGGTTGAAAGTCAAAATAAAGTTGATTAATGTTTTGATAATCAGTTGATGTGTTTTTGAGCTAGAGCTTCTATCTTCTCCAGTATTTATTCCTTGGTTTTCTATCTACATCGACTGAAAAGGGTTTTGATTCAAGTTGTTGTCAAACTTTTTTAAAACTATCTTCTCACATCTTATCAACCGAACGATTAATCCAGGAAATTATCAGAACATTGCTCAATTGTCAGTTGCAGCCCGAAGACAGTGTGAGAATCTGAAACTGAAAGACTCGTGGTGCAGATTTCTTCCTGTGGGGTAAAGCATGCAAATACCTCCCTCCCTACCCAAACACAGCTACAGTGCAGATTCTAATGAGAGCTGTGTTAACTTTTAACCAAGATAGCTGTGTCAAGTGTTTGTGGATCTCATGTGAAATCTGGTGTGGATATTTATGGTCCCCTGAGGTTGAATCCTAAAGGCATTGGTGATCCTCCGGCATTTCTTCTTACAGTACAGATTGTCCACTTACAGCTGACAAATGACCAGTTGCATAATGCATATTACGACTCTTGTAAGAGTGTGCTTCAAATAAACCTGTCAATCACTGCCAGTCATCTTTAAAACTGTATGGAAAATATAACCTTGATGCAGTGATGTTGCCTTACTAGAACACAGTATGAAGTCAGTACGAGTTCAGTAGATTTTACTGGTCACGTGACCATGATAAATATATGTTCCCCCGGTGTCTCCTCAGCAGGAACAAAGGGGTCGATTAAGTGAAAAAAAGAGAAAGCTTTGGCAGTGGCAGTTACAGCAACAGTCAAAACACATTGCATATGTTTAAACCACACTGCTTGACTCAATGTGATTTCATGGAAATGCAGGGCAGAGGCAGCAGTTAGCACTTAGCAACAAAGATGTTGATATAAATAACGAAACAATACAGTACTTGTGGATAACCAGTGAGTGACTGCAGACACACGCAGCTGTGTGGCGCTGAGGTTTTCTAACCTTTTGTCCTTAAGGGCGCCGCTGACAGCATCGGCCATGAGTGATGGAGGAGAGAGCAGGGCGGCGGGGAAGGGGGGGGGCTGAACGGGCGGATGGAGGGAGTCATCAGGCCAGACTGTGCTACTCTGGGCAGTCACACTGCCGCTCGATGAGCCAAAGCTTTCTTGGATGAACTTCCATGTGCTGAACACTCTGTCACCTCCGATCAAAAAATTAACTGCAGAAGATGAAACAGACTTAAATATAGTCTGTGTTGATACTGTACATGCAGAAGAAGTATGAGGACAGCTTTGAACTGTAGCTTTGACTATAGTTGTAAAAAGAAAAGATGAGGGAGGAAAGTACAAACTGTATGGTCTATTTGCATTGAGAATGAGATATCAGTATTGGTCATGAGTATTAGTATTTTTGAGTTACAGAAATCTGATATCAGTATCACATTATTTTTCATGTAGAGATGTCAGAAACAACAGTAGTCTCTAAACAAAGGACCCCTCTGTTTGATGCTGGGCCCCTGGCTGAGCACCTACTATGTCCTGATGCTAGATCTGTGCTCGCATGTACATGCACCTCTTAAACAATGATACAAAACTGACATAACTTTGTCTTTAACTGTGATTGTTTTTGTTTTAATTGTGGCTCCTGGGCTCCTGGAAAAGTTCCTGAAGTAAGAAACACTAACGACAAACCACTCATCACCTCTTACTGTAATGCTAGCTTCTTTCTTCATATGAACTATTTTTTTACCTGGGCCTCAGGGTGTCATCACTTTAACATACTCTTATTATGGCAGAGGCCTTGCTGCATTTTGGGGCCATCAACAGCAAAATCCAGAGGTAAGAGCTAGAGCAGTGAAATAGGGACTGGTTGATTATCTGCCACAGTCACTCAGAGAATTTACTGGCATTCAACTTGTGGCTGGAAATAATTTTGTGCTCTTGAATGTCTGTCAAACCCAAATCTAGTTGCATCTTGTTATTCTGATGCTTGGAGTAGATCTGGACATGTAGATAAAACTTGAATATTGAACTATACACACTGGACCTGAGTCTGTGTCTGACAGCAACAGTCAAGCTCACTCTGCTTTTCAGTGTAAATACCACATGTACAAATTCACATGTAATACACACACATACACACACACAGGAAGTATATCCAGTAGGAAGTGTGGAGGAGCTGTGGGGTCGCCAGAGGTCACCAGCACCTGGGAGGTGGCCATTGTGGGTGATTGATGTTTCCCTGCAAAACAGAAGCTGTTTGCGTCCCCACGGCTGTCATCTCAACTCTTATCATGGAAATGTGCACTGAACCTGCTGCTGGATCTCCCTCATGGGAGCAGAGAGTTTGTGCATGTGTGTATATGTGTGTGTGTGTGTGTGTGTGGGGGGGGGGGTGCAGCAGGGGATTTATTTGAAGCAGCAGAATAACATCTCCCTGTTGTCAAATAAACAAAAACACAACTCTTTTTTTCCCTTTCTTACTTTCCATCCACCAAAAGTTTACATAGTCAGTTTATGTGTTATGAGTTATTTCATTGCCCCTAGGTACTTATAACCTGTTAAATTCCTGCTGTTTCATTATTTATAATATATGCTGTTATGAGGGGGAAAATGTTGTTTTCCTCAACAAAAAAACAACCTCTCACTGGAAAGTGGGTTTTGTCTCACATGGAGAATATGCAAAAGAAACTCAGAGATGAGTACAGACACTGCATGCTCCGAAGACTAAAATAGGAAACAAATATATGACTATTATAGTTGAAGGTAGGTAACTTAAATGTTGGTAGCTTATAGTTTATATTAGGCACACAGCCTTGGTTTATTTAAATAAGAGTGACTGTTCCTATGTTTAAATATCGAGTATTTCCCCACTCATTTAGTTGTGTTCTGGGATCAGAGGCCAAAATGTAAGCACGTTCTATTCCATACAGTACATACAGCATTCTGGGGTTGTGGACTGCATGCAGTTTTAATCACGATGCATTCAGGGTTCTGGAAAGGTGTGCTAGACTGAGGCAACTGTTTTGGCCAAGGCATCTTAGCTACTTAACTTTATATAACCTTGAACCTTGAACCTTCATTCCTGGATTGATTAGATTCATTTGCTCAGATTTCATTGGTCATTATTTCCAAGATATAGATGAGTATGTCCAAAAAGCAATAAGCTACATACACACAGGTGTTATAGCTTACCCTTCCTGATCAGACCTCTTCTCACCACATGCACTTCTTTGTCAGCTCCTCTGCCACTCTGTTGGTTTTGTTTGGTGAGCATCTGTTGGTTTTGCATCAGTGTGTTGCACCATCATCATATTAGGAATTATTCAGTGACATGCTTGGCCTTTCATAGCACCACCAACCAGAGCTCCAAACTCAAAGTCTAGAGATTTGAAAGTGAATGTATGAAAATTTTAACCTGGTATTTTCAATAACTGTTTCGTCACTCACAAACTCAGTGACAAAAAATTATTCTAGTTCACTGAGAATACTGTTCCGTGTTCTGCAAGAGGATGCCCCCCTTCCCTGTCAGCCCACACTAAAGATATATTCAGCAGACAGTAACATTTTCTTGCAGCCTTTGTGTAGCATATACAGTAACAGTCACAATAGTGACAAACAGATAGTTTACCTCAACAGTAAATGTAAAATATGTCCGCACACTGGAGTAACTGGCTGGCTTTATTGTGCTGCAGTGTTGCCAGGTTTGTGGGGCAGCATTCAGTCTTTGTCAAACTCTGCTGATCCCAGTTGGGGTTGTTACTAGGTAGGAAATGTGAGACTGAAGCCTGCTGCTCTTTACCAGGCTATAAGACACACCATAAAGTGGTGTCACCGGTTGAACACACTGTACTTGTATCCATCTGTTTTGTCAGGGTTTAGCTTGTCTTGACTCTTGCAGATCCCATATGAGCCTTTGATGGAATTACTGTATCCTCTTTTTTCTCAGGGTCAAAGCCATACATCACCGGCCAAAGGAGAGGAAGGGACCCACGACTCATCCTCCCCCAAGCCTCAACCCACCTGCCCATTGTATAGAACCAAGAACGATCAGACACATCTCACGTGGTGTTGAAACAATATTTTATCTGTCTTGTCTTATGTCTTGTTTATTTCTGTAGCAGTCTGGCAATCTACAATAGAAATCAAAGCCATGGTTATACTCAGTCTCCACATTTTACATCATGAAAATAAAAACACATGTAATATCACTCCCACTGGTCATTTCTTTTACTGGTTGAAGATCAGGCTAAATAGTGCCCAACCAGGCAAGAATCAAGCTCAAACACTGTGCTGCTGATGTTGCAATAGACCAATTTAGATCCAGGAACAAAGTCAACAGCAGTACTGCACACGCCCAGTATATATTTATTGAAATGTTGGATTCAAGTAGACATGATGTCAAAATAGAAGTGTAGTTTTACATTTTGATTCAACAAAAAAAAAATCACATTTACTCTCATGTCTGACAGCAGATATCCCCCTCATTCATTTTTACAAAGGGGAGATTAAGGGCATTTGGTGCAGTAGTGTTAATCAAGAAAGTCAGTCAGTTTTATGAAATAACATGTAAAGTTTTCCAAGTGTAGGAGTCAGTGAGATGGCTTCAGTACCAGAAAGCCCAATGAACATCACAAAATATTGGAAAATGGCTAAAAATTTGATTTAGACTATTATACTAAATTATTCTTTCAACTCTTTTCAACTCTACTATTTTTTTTGAGAAGCGTTGACTTGCTAATATCCTATTGAGCGTATGCAAATCTCCCCGCAATGACGGCTGTTGCAAAGTCTTGCACACTGTAAGCCAGGTAAAGCAATGTGCTGGAGCCCAGAGCAGCGCTCCCTTCAGGTTTCATGGTGCTGTAGCTGCACGGGTAGCCTGACACCAGGGAGGCAGAATGAATAATAGATGTGCGTGTTACTTCACCCAAACGGATGAATAATTCAGCAGGGGGCAGGGAGGTTTGTGGAGAGAACAGAGATGCAGGATGACCGGGTTCGATGCACCAGTGCATGCTGGATGGGTTTCATCTAAAAATACAGACTTGCATTTACTTTGAGAACACATAGGGTCACAGCCACAAAACATCTGCACTGTGGGGAAACCATGCTAAGATGCACAAAGACATACAGAGACACTCAACCGTCTTGTGTAGCTGGTAATACCGTGCACCCAACCCCTTGGTGAGGCCCCGATTAAAAAAGTTGAATAGGAAGCTTGGAGAAAGGTAGAACACAGTGGTGGTGCAGGAGTGTTTCTGCATTGACACTCCAAATGCGACTGTACATGTAATCGGGCAGCCAAACCGCTCAGACAGTGCATGTCTAGGCCAAAAGAGGTTTTTAAGGTTTTAGGGTTTTTAGACTTTGGCAATGTCACTGCTAACTTCCTGCACTGCAGCGATCTTGCCGCATTTAAACAGAGACACGTGAGAGGAACATTCCCTTCTTCCTTTCAGCACACTCTCCCGTTCACTGTTACTCCTCTCATGGTCATGCTGAGAGGCTGCATCACAAATCAAAAGGTCTGTGGTCATGGCCATGGTTGTGCAACTCTTCAAAGGTATACAGCTTATATTTTAATGAATGCATTCTACTGCATGATTGTCTGATGCACATATGTATAATAGATTGTGGGCCTAGCAGGTTAAATGATGCCCAGCTGATAATGTTCTTCAACTGAATGCCAAGGGTTACATCCCACAATTGTTAACTCAGGAATTAATCACATACAATGGATTAACTCAGATATTAAGTCATTGGTAATGTGTTGGTTGGCATGATTATCATGACTTCTTCCTCTATTTTAAGCAATGCTATAGCAGCAAAGCTAGCAGCCTACATGCAGCTGTAGTAATGAGGGAAGATCTCATTAACTCCCAGGTTGTCATGACATTTTCTACGCTAAAAGTCACATGTCTTAACTGTTGGTCTTGAAAAACTCTCATTGCTTGCTAATGTGAGTATTTAAAGCTTCCCTCTGACAGTTGTGATATAATTTGTTTGGAGGAATGCCAGTGCCGAGCTGTTAACCTTGGGTGTTTTCTGCCGGTGGAGTTGTTGTGATTCGCTCGGCTGGCTGTTTTCTTGGCAGAGGTGCTGTTGTGACTCATCTGTCTCCTGTCAGCGGTGATGGGGAGAGGAATTTCATCTCCGTAAGAAAAACCCATCCTTCAAACCTGTCTGCAGAAACACTCATCAGCACATCCTCCAATTTCCCCCTGTCCTTTTCGTCTCCCCTACCTTCCTTTCCTTTCAAAACTACGCGTACAGATAGCTTTTATAGTCAGTGGAGAACAGTCACTATTTCCAAGTAGAGTTAATGTTATTTTTTTCAGATTTATTTTTTTTTGTTTCCAGTTGTATGGGGGAAACTTATAGGTATATAATACACCTTTGACCTTACTAATAGCTTCTTTTTTTGCAGAAATATTAGTGTAACATTCATCTTCTTTCTGATGGTGGAAAAGTGACAAGTAAAGAAAGGAGGAGGGATGACATTTATGAAAGGTCACAGGAAGGATCTGAACCCAAGATATCTTAGCCCGAGATATCTTAGCCACCAAAGCTAAAATGAATTCTCCTCTTCCTCTTCCTCCTCTCTGACTGACTGACTAGTCCTCTGAAGGTCACCTGAAGATTAATGAGCCGATCACTGATGGAGGAAATGTCCGACACCGCGGCCTTCCTGTCTCCCTCCTCCTGTAATGATCATCATTTTCTCTTATCTACACAGTCGCCGCCTCTCTCGCAGCGGGTTATTCTGAATCAGTCTGGAGGACATACCTGCCTTTCACCCCCCCATTTTTCTCCCTCTGCCCCTGCTGTCTCTTTATCCCTGTCGTAAGGTGAAAGCCGTCTTCCAAATTCTGCATGCCGCGGGGGATTTGGGGGATGAACAGCACAGTCTCCTGTGAGGTTAGAAGATGTGGGCTCCATTGTGTTCACGCAGGAGTGGTTTTCAGTCTAAAAATCACTGGAACCTGAAACTCATGTAACCAAATCCTTAAACCACGTCTGTGCAGAACTGCAAGCACCATTTCGACTTCACACCCACTTTTCAATTCTAAAAACACCCCACACAGTGCTCTACATCAGGCACAGCATTCAAAATGAAAATTTCCTGTGTTCCTTTTGGAACACAATTACAGTGCCAAGCTTTACTTACTGAGCAACCAACACCTGCTCCCCACCAGTGTATACACAAGTCATGCAAGTGTTGTGTAATTGTGTGCACCCTTGGCCTCTGTTTTGATGTCTTTTATGTGACCACAGTGTGTGAAATGTCCCTTCGCAGCTACTGTAGTTCTCTCAAAGGCAGCTGTAGTCTTTTGAGGAGGAGGTTGTTTGTACTTCCTGTACAAATAACAGTGTTTGTAAACCTAATGTGATATTTATTGTTAAACAGTGAGACAAATGTAATTATACATGACACTGAGCTAAATTATGACTGACTGACTTCTGTCCTTCATATATTACCTGAGAGAATCCACTGTCACTGTGTTTGCAGTCATTTTGACTTGTTTCATGATTTAAAGACTATTTTACATCTCTCACTGTCAGACATGTCCAAACATTTATTAACATACAAATGTAACCAACTATCAGAGTAATGACACAAGTGACATGTTTATTTTGCCTGTCACCGTGTTGTTAATGCCATTTAACATACATCTGCACATCGTAGAAACAAACAGGAACCACAAATTAAAACTTCATGTTCCTGATGTGCCGACGGCTGGATGTGGCAGCAGAGAAATTAGCTCTCATCCTCCTCTTCCTCTTCCCTCTCCTCTTCCTTTCACTATTCTCCCGTCGCCTCAGGTTTCTCCTCGCTGGCTTGTTAATTAGCTGCACATCTCCTCTGGATTATGCTTAAAAAAAGGAGTCGGGGCTGTGGGTGCGGGTCAGGGCCTCTCTGAGCTAATTACCACTTGGCTCCGAGTGCCACTGTGTGTGGTGCTTGGCTGGATTGGTGGGGGTAAGTGAGTTTGTGTGTGAAGGAGAAAGTGTGTGAACTGTGTGAGTGTGTGAACCGACTCTCTGAAGGGTTTTTTTCATATCCATTTTCTTATCTTAGTTCTTCAAATGTGTCAAACACAAAGGCTCACAATCACACAGAGAGACGCACCAGTCTTGCCATTGGCCAGATGGAGGAAAGTCTGTGTGTGTGTGTGTGTGTGTGTGTGTGATGGTTGGATTGCTGAGAGGGTTCGGAAGCCTGTTAACACTTAAATCTTGGAAAGTCAATCAAAAGACTAAAGAGAGATGTGAGAAAGAAATTCACATCATTAAATAGATGCAAAACAACACAGAACCACCATGAAGAGCCACAAAAATTGACCACGAAATGGCAGACACACAAAATGCCAAACAGCAACAGAGATGCAAATCAACCACTATAAGAAACAAGAAAGACAAAGCAACTACAAAGAGAAGCAAAATAACTACAAAGACACAATAAAACAGCCACAATCAGATGCACAATGATTACAAAAGACACAAAATCAAGAGACACAGAACTGCAAAGAGTACAATGAGACATGAAGTGACTACAGAGAAATAAAATACAGCCACAATGAACCGCAAAACAACCTCAAAGAGAAACAAACTGTCAGAGTGACACAAAAAGACACAAAATCCAGAGGCGCAAAAAACCACAAAGAGACATCTTGAGACACAAAACATCAATGAAGAGGTGTAATGACTGTGTTAATGACAAACGTTTGAAGCTGTGTCGAATAGTTGGAGGCCTTTGCATGTCTTTGCACCAGGGGCTCACTGTCTCATAATCTGTCCAGGGTGTGTGTGTGTGTGTGTGTGTGTGTGTGTGTGTGTGTTTGGCGTGGGTGAAGAGAGAGTGCGTTGGTGTAGTCAGAGAAGTGTCAGCTCACTATGAAGTTTTCTTCTAGTGGTTTTCTTACTTCTGTTCTCCAGATGTCACACTTGCCTATATAAGTGAGGAACACACTAACGCACACACACTGACTCACACTCACTGAGGCACGCGTCACACTGTCTTACAGTAAGCCATTAGTGAGTTTGCATCAGACGCAGTTGCGAGAATCCTCCCATCTGCTCACACTCCTGCCCGGCCTCATTACCGGGGGCTCCCGTTGATAACAGACTGCCGCTTCTATTTTTTAAAGGCTCCATTAATTATTCAGTAATTAAGAGGTTTGTGCTGCTGGGTTTGTTCTGGAAATCTGCCTGGCTACCACCTCAACCTCTTGTACAGACTGCTGACAGCTCTGCAGGAGGAGACATGACAAATGAAATGGGGAAACTCCTCATAGAGTAGGAGTGAAACTTCACTACTGTTCTGTCTGGGTCTCAGCAGAGAGCGGCTCCACTGACCTTTTCATTTGCAGAATTCGTGTTTTCCTGCAAGTGGGAAATCTGCTGGTGTAATATTAATATTGTCATGTGAAAACAGATGGGTCTGGGGATTATTGTCCATATAATATGTTTATTTCTGCTGAGGTAATTGTGCTTTCTGTCCTGTGAGTTGATTACTCAGCAGAATATCTCTCATCGACACATGCAAATGAAATTTCCTACAAGTTGGGACAAAGAGCAAGTGTGTAATTTCCCTCGTGCATTAAAAAGTTCAAATTGACTTAATAACATTTTATCTATTTTCTAAATAAATAGTGCAAAAATACCAAAAAATGCTCTTAAGAAAAAGAGATTTTTGCACACTTAGGTCCAAAGGAGGTATTTTATCCAACAAAAGAATATTTTACACTTCATACATCCTATCAGAAAAGATGCTCATTGCTCATTTTGCATAGTTTTGCTTATCATATTGTCACACAAATATAATCCAGGAAGCATATGTAAACACATTGAGCTTGTTCACTTTCCGTACGTTTCCCTTACTCTTCCGTCTTACCTCTTACCCCCACTTTCTCTCTTTCTCCTTTTTTTTGCCTGAGTCACAACCAGAAAGCAGCACAGCAAAAAACCATTCGAGCTTCTTTGGTGAAAACAGTTGGTGCTGGGAGGGGATAAGGGTGTATTGTGAGTGTGTGGGTCCTGTGACACGCTGTTATGGAAACTTCCTGCATCCCCTCACAGATCAATACTTCTCAGATGGTCTTTGGTTGGACAACATTTAATTAGTGCTTCAAAATTCACAAAATGTCAAAAAGTTCCAGTCAGCCGACTGCTAGTGTGATTTGGACCCTTTCCTTCACCTTCCAGCTGATCACTGGTATCATAGTCATGTTTTGATCTGCAGCAGAGGCCATCTGCTTCCTCATGCAGACCATCCTCTCCTCTCCCCTCCCCTCTCCTAGGGGCCTGGTTATGTAACAGCTTAGCGTGCTGATGTGATGCAAAGGGAAGTGTTTAGGTGGCCGAGCTGCTCAGACCCCCACCACCAAACACACGCACGTACACACACACACAAGGCTGGCATGTTAGCATGAGCATGATCTGTGTGAGCAGAACATCAGAGTAGTGACAGTGAATACACACACATTAATCTAAGTACACTGTATAGTCAAACGTTTGGGGACCCTGTGACCTCATACCCATATGGGATTGTTTAATATTATTGGGCATTTATCTGCTGCCACAACAGCCCCCGCTCTTCTGGTTTTCAGGCAGCAGGGATTTGCTCCCACTCAGCCACAAGCACATCAGCGAGGTCCCAACACGGATGTTTGGCGATAAGGCCTGGCTCACAGTTGGCGTTCCGGTCCATCTCAAAGGTGTTGGTTTAGGGTTGTGGTCAAGGCTCTGTACAGTGCCAGTTGAGTTTTCCACCACAAACTAGGAAAAATCACTTCTTTGTGGACTTAGTTTTGTGTAAGGGGGCACCATGACACTCAAACAGGAAGACGTCTTCAGTAAACCAGGAATGAAATGTATTACTTTAAATTATTGTTATTGTTATTGTTATTGTTATTGTACTTCAATACAGTTCAGAAAGTTTTGCTTGTGTTAACCTGTCTCTGCACTGGGGTCATCTGTGTCTCATAGCCAAAGATTAATTTTTGAAAGTCTTTAATGGGCAGTAAATTCCCACATTGGTTGGGGTCCATGGGTCCACTGCAGCAGTTAAACCCAGAGACCTGGCACTGCCAGTGTCACGCTCTGCCTACTGAGCTGCACATTCCCTTTTAAAATCACACAGGCATGTGTGGAGGGAAGGACGGAAGGAAGGAAGTGAATACTGGTAACCACGGCTGAGGCTGCCCGGCAACCACATGGCCTCCATCCCACTCTAACAGGCCTATTAGTCACAGAAACAGACTGTGAGTGATTATGAGCAATCAGGCTGCACAGAGAAAGACCACTAAGGGAAAAAGGGGGTAGCAAGGGCATGGGGGTGGGGGTTGAAGGCTGGGGAGAGAGGAGATAGAACCAGAGGGACCAGTGAAAGAGAGAAATCAGATAAGCAGCATGTAAAAAAGAAGGCAGGAACAAGGAAGGAATATGGAAGAAGAGAGAGAGCTGGGGTGGGGTGGGGTGGGTTGGTGGGGGGGTGGGGGCATGGAGGTCCCTGAGCTGCTATTATCACGCTGCACAAAAAAGGTTAATTAAGTCATTGAAAGAGAGAAAGACAAAAAAAACCCATCGACTGGCGCTGGACATACTCCAGCCCCCCACCATACAGCAGACAAATCAAATGAAAGCGGCTGCTCACTCGTATTCAGAGGCAGACAATGCTAATAGGCTAATGGGCCATGCTGCTAAAGACACTCATTTGTCAACATCAGCATGGCAGGGCAACACAGATCCATCTTTGACATGTGTGTGCGAGTGTGTGTGGTGAAACCCGAACTTGCCATTGCCGCCGCAGATGCAGTATAGCTGTGGTTGCCATGGGGACGGTGAACGCAGCTCGCGGGGATTCGTTCTCATTAAGGAATTAATTACCTGCTGTGCAAATGTTTTTCACCTTTTGCTGACGAGGTCATTGTAAGCAGACTGATGAGAGGGCAGAGCTGCCATTTGAATGACAAAACAAAACTTTATTTATTTAATAACAATATTAAAATAAAGTAATTGTTGTCAATGGCAATGTTTATTACTAAAGAATATCATTTTTATTAGCGTAAAATGTGAAAAAAGCTTTGGGTAGCATTGTTCTGTCAAATGAAGGTGTACTTTATACTTTACTTTATGCACATACACTTTCTATTGTGTATTTACTTCATTAAAGAGACAGCCGCATAGAGATCAAGAACTGTTCATTTCATTTTTCCAGACAAGAAAACAGAACCTTGATAAGTATAGAATTTGCAGATGAACAGGTCTCAGTGTTACAACAGCCAATTCTGACCTGATAAAAGAGAAAATGCTGCACAGGATTTCACTTTGTGCTTCATAAGGCTGACAATATATTATATTACTCTTGTCATGATGAGAAGACTGAAACCTGATATGAATTATTCCTCTAGAAAGAATGAAAAACTCATTGATGCGTCATCAGTGTCACTGGGTAATATGCTCCTTTACCACTATGAAAACACATGCTATAGTTTATAGTGATTGACACCATACCGCTGTCACAAATACGCATGTCCATTTGTGACCTATATATTATAGAGTTATGTCCAGGTAGAGGCCAGAATTTAACCAAACAAAATCAAATGTCATGGCAATTGAATTGCCACTATCTATAAATCATAAATCATCAGGTGTTGCACCCTCCAACTTTATACATAGTGACTAACAAAACAGGCAGAAGAAAGTTACTGGCTTTATTGGACACCCACTGAGATTAGAATTTGTTCATCTAATTTTGCTGCTTAGGAGAACAACATGGTGCCAAGTAAAACAGTTGCAGAAAAACAATTGCAACAGAATACAACAATCAAATTCGCATTCAAATTAACCTGATCACACTGAAATCACTCATTAATCACTGATTCTCTCCCCATCCAACTCTCTGACAGGCTGAGGTGTTTACAGTGCGAAATGTCCAGCCTCAGCTCCTTTGAGTGGATCTCTGACAGTAGCCCTGAATTCACAGCACGTTGCCTCTGTCATCACTTGTGCTGTATCACGGAGAGGCAGTAAGTAGGCGGCAAATAATGACTGTAAACATGATCACAATAATAATGACGGTAATTGCCTCCATCTAATGCTGCCAGCAGCTCTCTAAAGCCCTGTTTGTTTTCTGATCCCTCTTCACAGGAGTCATTTTGGTCTAATGGTCCGTTTAATCTCCCTCTTTTTCTCTTTCTCCTCCCTCTCTCCCTCCATCTCCATTCCCTCCATCTCTTTGTCTGAAATGGAGCGTGTGACACACTAAATGTAGATAATAGAGGCTCCATTTTAGCATCTAAGGGGGTAATTTGTGCTAACTCTTTGAAAACATAATTCTCATAACAGCGTAACTGAGATTGTTCCATTGTTACCCTAGTCGTCTAATTCAATAGGCTTTTGATGCATATTTTAACTCTTTTTTAAAAAGGTCATTTTGTAGTTTTAAAAAGTTTCTAAATGTGACCTTCAGAATCTGAAAATAGCATCAATGACTGACCCAGCAAAGGCAAAAATAATAATAATAATGTCTTTTAAAGTCACAAGACGTCTGTTTTTTCACAAGTGGTTAAACAAACTTTTACAGATGAGATCCTCCAGCTGATATACTGAAGGACGAACATGATGTATTGGCAAAGAAACAAAATTATGGGTAAATACAGGCTCTTATTTTGTAAAAGTGCACAGAAAAACCTTAGAAACCCACAGTAACTGCACCAACCTATTAACTGATCTGAATATAAGAAATTTCCACCCTCTGCTTCAGTGTATGGAGTAGTCTCTGCTAGGGACATCCTGGTGAAAGCTTTAAACTCATTCATTATCCGTGTGCTCTTGTTAAATGCACTTTCCTAATAAAGAACAGGTGAGGTGATGGAGAAAAAGCCAAGACCATCCATCCACTCTGATGAATTTAAATTAAGTTTGTAGTGACTCTTAATCAGCTGCAAAGAGCAATAATGTTTGTTTTTACCAAATCAAACACTGGTTTCATGCAGCTGCATTTATGCTCATTTGTACTATTTATGTAGGGCTTAATTTAATTGAATCCTCATATTAACTGCGAACATAAGTCATGACTAGAATTAATGAGCCAATGAGGGTTGATAGAAACTGTTCCCTGGTGGGTTTCAACAGTTTTGACAAACTGGTATTAAATAATGAAGAGATTTACCATGCAATCTGTTATTTTGAGTTGAGAAAACTGGCATCGCATTCACTGGGGCATGCTAAACAAGACTAAGAAGTGGATATCTGCACAGCTGGTTTGTGCAGCACTAGACCTAATGCGCTTTGCATAACAGAAAACAAACTGGTGCATGGGATGAAAATGGATAGTAAAAGCCTAATTGTGTAACCTAATGTTTAGTCACGCTAACTTTGCATTCATCACCTCCATTGTTGAGACGCTGGAAAAATAGAGCAAGCAGAAAGAGCATCCTAACATACACCACAATTTTACATGAATCATTTCAAGTTCTTTTTAGAGTCAGGCTGAAACTAATTTCAGAAGTTAGCCCTCTGGATTAGCAACCGAGGCTAACTGCATTAGGTTGTACTTTTATGCGAATTTAGAAAGATAGATAGATTACTTTATTCATCCCTGAGGGGAAATTATGTTGTCATAGCAGCAATTCGGTACATTAAAATACAATAGAAATACAATGACATAAAACACTGAGGTAGAAAAATAGAATAAAAATGGTCTAGAAGTAAAAATAGAATACAGAATGGGACAAGGGCACTTGAGAAAACACAGGATAAATAGGTAAATAAAGTGCAGCAGCAAGATGATGTTAATAATACAGATGGTAAGAGGGTATGTTACTTTTAGTAATATAGAATTAATATATCTGATATACAGTAATAGTAACAGTAGTATCAATAATATAATAATAATATAATATATAAACAAATAATGTATAATATATAATATAATAATAATAACTTGCTAGCTAACCGAAGTAAGCGAGCTAAGACAATTTTGTTTTGTCTAGACCTGTCTATCCATATCTATTTTACAACTTATATTTTATTCTTTTATGAAAGTATATGCTGTTATGTGTTGTGTTGCACGAGTACACCTTTTGCTTGCAAGTTAACATGACACATTGTCAAACTGGTCACAATAATGAGACTAAGACCAAGTGACTCTTTCTACAATGTCACCAAACTCTTTGTTTTCCTTCTCTCTTTTTGCTCCCATCATAAATACTTAGGCACTTAGTGGTGGACAACAATAAACGGTAATGGTTTGTAATAATATATGGGGTTCATTTTTAGGAGACTGTCCTGTTGCCTGCAATAATTTGTGGTGTAAAGTATTCATCATGGGAAACTAAAACTCTTTGTTGAACCTCAGTGTGCAAAACATGGGTGATTTATATTTTTGGGGTTGGGTTAGAAACTTTTAAACGCAGGGTGACCCAAGCTGCCTGAGTAATTAAGCATTTACACTTAATTACAGACTACATTACTTAAGAGCTGAAGAAATAGAAAGAGCACTGTAATGTGCAAGATTTACTTGTTGGTTTTTTAAATGTCTTGATGTTTGGTTGGCTCGATTTTAAATCGGTACATTGGTCCAAATCCACTTGATGAAACTGAGATATGAACTTTAAGGTACCAGCCCAGTTTTTTCACAAATGCTACCGACTGGCATGATGGTTTCTGTTTTTTTTCCCCCAGGAGGAAACGTGACCCTAAGTCAAATTAGATCCACTGACATCTCGTCAGCTCTCCAGGCTATATCATTGGCTGAGTCTGTAGTATGTCCGAGGCCTCAGAAGACAAGTCATGGGAATGGCAAAGCCGGGGAAAATGTGCTGCGCTCTGTCACAGATGGCACCGCCAAACGCATCTGAGAACATCATGCTCTACTGAGGAAGCGTCACATTGAATTTGTCGCAGGAAAACAGGTGTGCTGAGTTAGGTGCTGTCATTTTAATGTGGCTTTCTATCTCTCTCTCTCTCTCGCACACACACACACACACACACACACTCCCATGACACACGCTCATGAGCAAACACACACCTATGTGGCAGAGTTAATTCTGCATTCTGCATTTTTTAAGGAAGTATGCTAAAACACTTGCCATCTGTTTATTGAACCCAAGTTCTCTGCATTTTATTATTTACCACCAAAACCTAAAATGCCAGTCAGTATATTGGCTACATTTTTGAGGAGAAATTGTATTAATGTATGCCAACTAATACAGTATATGTGTTTGAATTACTTGAATTTGGTCATTATGATAAAGCATGATTGGTCATTATTAGTCACCAGACACTTCTAGGTCTCCTGATGAGTTTGTGCAAGGATAAGTACCTTTTCTAGTGGAAGCAGAGGAAGAAGAAGCGACAGTCCTGCTGCACAGTTGGCCAACTATACGTGAAGACTTGTCATTCATCTTGACAAAGCTGTCATGTAGCACAAAGCTGAGCTAATCAGTGCAAAGCTGCAACACTAAAGAACAGATGGTGAATGACACCATGCTGCATGAAACCCTGCTACTCTGACCTACCCCTGCTTTCACTCCACACCACTCACAAATATTGGGGTTAGAACCACTCTTTACATGAGTAAAACAGACACACAATCATGCTAAATGATACTACTGATGTTTACATCACATCATGAACATTTAATTAACTACTAACATAGCTAATGCATACCTTGAGTGGATTCATTATTAATTCATTCCTTTTATTGTTATATTACTCTATTTTCTCAAAATGTCTGAGCTAATGTTTCACAATGTCATTCCCATGATCCAGCGTCTCAGCAATGTGTGCAACAATTTACACAACCCAAGTCAAATCAGCCAGAATAACTCAAAACACCTGCATCAGTGTGCAGAACCCTTCAATAGGGCTCTTAGTCTGAGCAAAAATGAAGTAAAAGTCAAGTGAAAGAACAAATCTCAAGTCAGAAAAACAAGGTTATGTCAGCACCTGAGGAGCTGCAATGAAGACATGTTTAGTATTTTGACATGTGTATGTGGCATCACAGACTATGTTTCTATGCTAACATTTGCTTTTAGCTAAAAGCACAGCTCATATTAAGTTGATAAACATAACATGTTAATGTTGACAAAAAAGATATTAGTGACCATTGGCTGCTTACATTCTACACATAACACCTGATACTTTAGCATGTTAGCATGTTAAAGCCAACTGGGCACAGAGACCAACCGATGAACATAGCCTTTCCATAATGTGGCTAAAAATGTGTTAACTCAGAGATGACAATATTATTACATACATATTAGTTTTAGGAGCCAGGAGATTATTAACCTAGCTTTGACTTGATGCATTTGACAGCACAGAATGAAAACAATAGGTGAACATTTAGATTTTTTGTTAAGTAATTTGTTTAGATGATCTGAGAGACATGGAAGGATTTGCTGAAACCTGAAGCTTGTATTTGTACTTGGAGGCTCCACCTCCATTTGTAGCTGGAAACAGCAAGATATGACTAAAAGCACTGCAGTAAGTAAGAGGTCCTTGAGTTGCAATTGCTTTGTCAAAGTTCTGTTCTATTTGTAAGGTAATAATTAAATGATCACACTCAATAAGAAATGAGTTGACATTTAGAAAACGATTACTAGTGGCATTTGTGTTTTTTTGCCGTGTACTCATTAAACTATGTTAGAAGAGAACAAGAGGGGGAAGCCACAGATGCATCTTTTTATAATAACCCAAATTAATTTAATTATCAAAACCAAATCATGTAGGTGTAAAACAGAAATGTAGTCTCTCCAACCCTCCTCCCTCTACCTCACGTCTTGTTGTTATTCAGAGAATTTACTAGTCGGTTCAATATGTGTCAAGATTAGCACGCTCCCGTGAGTCGGCCAATCACGGTTCACAGTACATGGCTTTCCAAAGTGAATCACCCGATCCTGAGTGAGAGATGGGTCTGAGCAACGAGCACAGCAGTTGGAGTCTGGTGTTTGTGTATTGTTGTCCCTCTGTGTGTGTTTTGTATTGTGTTAAAATCTGCACGAATGCACATTTTCTTTATTTCTATTGTGTGTGTGTATGAGTTGGAATATTTTGTGTGTGTTCTTGTGTGTATTTCTTGGCTTGTGCTGTGTTTCTTAAACATTGGTTAATGCATGAAATGCAGGCTCATCTTACATGTCCTGTGTGTGTGTGTGTGGCTTATCTTCTGTATGAGTCTTTGCTTGCCGCTGCCTGGCTACAGATGGGATGTGTCACATGCTGAGCGGACAGGCGTAGTGACGCGAGGGAGGGGGTATGGATGGGCGGATTGATGGAGGGGGGTGTGATGGTGGGGTGGTGGTGGTGTGTGTGTGTGTGTCGGGGGGGGTGTCGGTGTTGGTCACTTTTACATGAGTCAGCTTTCCTCTGACCTTCACCATACGACTGATGTCTGAAGTAGCCGGAGGAGGTCTGCTTCAAACGGCATTATGAATATTCAGCGTTTCCTCTCTCCTTCCTCAACCAGGCAATCCATCTTTCATAAACATGCCTTCACAGCCAGATGGAAGTATGTGTGCATCTGTTCGTGTGTTTCCTATTTTTGTCAAATATGCTCATGGTAAGTCGGTGTAAAATATTCCCTGGCAGGGATATTGAAGTATTCATGTCTTTTATTTATGTGAAGTATGCGGTATAAAAATACCCATTAGAAACAGTCCTACTTGGAAAACTGAACAAACATGATCAGGAAATGAAGCAGAAAATGAAATTGAGTGGAATGATTTATTATTGATGGGTTTTATTTGAGATCAAGAGAGATCAAAAGCTTGCAGTGGGCAAAATAATATCGTCTGTCTTTGAGTTAACTCCCCCACAGACCCTCATTTATCCACCATAATGTGAACGTGGCTTCAGCATTTAGTCGAGCTGCATCCTCTGTGCCATGCCATGCTAAATGTAGTAAAACAATCTGGAAAACAATACTGAAATACAATTTGCAAAGTATCTGTTGACATCAGATGAATGAAGTGCAATGAAAAAATGTAATATTTCCTTTATTTTCTCAAAATGACAACACTTAAAAGTACAGAATCAAAACCAAATTCATCACCCAACGGACACAAAGTTTTTTTGTGTATATACTACTATATACTGTATAAAACATTACTAGTACTTAACACAGTACGTGTATATTTATTGAAAGACACTGATTGTTTTTATCATTAGTAGATGATGCACTTATCTTTATGAGCACAAATCGATCCTCTGCTTCTTTATTTATAATCACAGATCCCTCCGTGGATCCTGACTTCAGGATCACTTCACTTTTAAAGTTTAGATTATGATGCCTTAATCTAACTCTGTGCTGAAATATCCCAACAGGAGAACTAAAGCAAGTAAACAGGAAGTGCATTTTCACAGGCTTGTATGGTCCATTTGTCAGCAGCATCTCTGCAGCATAAGTGTGTGCTTACAAATGTAGCAGTGCACACGTTTGTGTGCGTGTGTTTGTGTGTTAGCACAGGGCTGTATTTGCATCCTCTCATCACAGTACTGAGCACCACGGCGGCTGAAATATTAGCTCGGTAAATCTCTGTACACAAACAGAGTAAAAGGTAAATCTGTGCTCTCGTCGGGGTAAACAGATGGGGAGGAGGTGAAAATGCAGCAGCTGCTGCCAGTGCTATCTTTGCTGTTCAAGACAAAATAATAACACCAATTCAACCAAAATAACACCATTCTGTACTTTGTGATAAAAAAGCTACTGCACTCTGGTGCTGTGTGCCTCCTTTTCTTTCCAGCTGCACTTGACACAGTAATTTCAGGTTGAAATTTTTTTTTTTTTGGTGGGCCACTTTTACCAATTTTCAACCAATATTTAGATAAGGTCCGGGTAGCTGTTCATGTTTGCCATTGCTACCGAAGGGGGTAACTCAACAAATCACAGTGTTTTCGCCTCATACAATAAAAACCAGGAATGCACCTTCAAAAATCTGTCTCTCCTTGGAAAAGAAAAAGGAGACTGTCGTGCCTCATGTGTCTTTTTGTTCTGGAGGTAGGTGTGTTTTTGCAGGTGCATGTGGTGTGAAACAGCCTGTGCTGTGTTTATAAATATGTGTGGAGGGACATGGGTGTGTTTTTGTTCTGTTTAAATATGCGACATGGAAATGAGTCTGTCTCTGTCTTTTTTATTACATGCCTCTGTATTTGTTTTTGTAGTGTTAGTTGGGTTTTTTAATTCTCTCTCTCTCTCTCTCTCTCTCTCTCTCTCGCTCTCTCTCTCTCTCTGAGACGCAGATAGGTCCTGACAGCATGCAGAGAGCTGGCACACGGCTGTCCTCTCCTCCACCCACAGTCCTGTCTGACACGGTAAGCACATCCTCACTTTATGCCTGTGTTCTCCAATGAGATTTGTGATGACTGCATACGCAAACGCACATGCGCACGCACACACACACACACACATATTCAGATGGTGCCAAGCCAAACAGAAATCCTGGGATGAAGTGACAAAGCGTGGACCGTATACTGTCCTGTTCAATCCCGACATCACCGTCACAGTGGGGGAATTGCTTTAATGGAGACAGGCATTTCTATTGAAAAAAAAATCCTAAAGTCTACCGAAAAAAGTTGAACTTGGAAAAGTAGCTTGAGGAAACATTGGATCATTTTTTCAGCTGACACCTAAGTAGAGAGATGCACAGCTGTGAGGAGGCAGCGGCAACATGCCAACAAGACAGGTTACATCTGTTATTTTTATCAAGAAATGAAAACTTTCTTAACCCAACACATGAAAATATATACACACAAACATGTGCACAGTTTATTATATACTATCTGTAACTCTTGCCAGTTATAAAGTGGTTTGGAACAGTCTCAGTTTTCAGTGTTTTTGGAAATGAAGAAGTAATCCCATACAATCATTGTTGTAGGTTCCCAAAAACTGAATAATGGCAGGACACAGACAAACAACCAGAAGGAAAAGAAGACAAGTCAAAAACAGTCAATCATTCCCAGAGTATTTTTTTATTCAGTGGTGTATTACAAAAATCCAAAATTTGATCAAATTGAACTTGTGGCATGTAGACAAAAAAACATGTGGGTGCTTCAACTATGTCCACACTCAGCATTCTCATTTTGAAAGCACAGTTTTTTGTATGGCAAGCCTCACTAGCTCTTTCAGGTCATTTTCATAAATTCTTGCAGTTATTCCCAAATTGCTTTGGTACTGATTCTGACAAAAGAATACCATATTGCATCATATTGCAAAAGCTCTCTTTTTCCCATCTATACTAAAAACAAGCTTGTGCTGTTGATTCAAATTATGAGTTCTGGTGTCAGGGACAAGGTGAACAACAGTGAGCTAGTTTACTGTCCATAACACATCTGCTCCACACCAGTAAAGACCTGAACCTACGTAATGAGTTGTGGGTTATACACTCTGACCTTTGAGCTGCTCTGTTGCTATAATATAATAAAATGTTTTAGCGACCTTTTCCGACAAGGCAGAACTAATTCCAATTTAAAGCTGCAGTCATGGAAATGGGAACATCTCCTGTTGTGAAACCAGAGACGCTGTGACTTAATTAACTTGAAAATCTCATACGCAGAGCCTAGTTCTGTACTTTATTATGTCCCATCTAGTTTGAACTGCACATCTTCACTTTTTCACCCCCTCACAGACATGCTGTTTCAGTCATGAAAACTGAAGGCCATGGTAGAAGCCATTAAAGCCACCTGAGTGAATTTTTCAGGAGAAACCTCACCACTTGTTTTTGCATAACCAGAAATGTTGAAATGTTCAACTGCTTCAATGAATTTTAACATGAAGTGATATATTATATATTCTGTAAATATGCTTCCATTTATTGTTAGATTTGCGCTGCATGTGAGCTGCATATGCTCCCATGGTATTTCTAATTCAGTAGATTACTAATATTCTTCATCACGTTTTATCTGCACCACCAGAAAGTACTCAACTCTGTCCTGCACTGTCAGGTCCATGTTGGGTAAGTATCTTGTAATGTGTCAGCAGTAATTAAGCTCCTCTGCTTCTGTGTTCAGCCTTTGTACTTGGTGATTAAAGCAATCGTGCCACTGATCAAAGAGGAGAGTGATCTGGGAGGACGAGGCAGGCCAACGCGTTAACAGTGCTTCCTTTTATCGTTTCCTGAACTTCCACTCTTCAAACTTTATGTGACATCTGTAGATGAAGACTATTCTGAAAGATAAAAAAAAAACTCTGCTGTGTTCAACCACAACTCAAATCAACACTGTTAGAGATGTTCTGATGAAATAGCATTGGAATAAAACATTGTTAAGCAATTCCACCCGCAACGCTAAAATGCCAGATCTCATTAGTGGCAAGTGTGACTGAAAGATGAAATGTTCCACATGGGTATAATTCATGACTAAACAAATTTCATAAAGTTTTTCCTCAAAATTATGACAGCAAAATGTCGTAACCATGACCATGCATCTTGTAACTGTAAAAGAGCTTTGTCTTCTTATCCCTTCTTATTCTCTTCTTCATTATTCAGTCTGGTATCACTAAGTGGTGAATGAATAACATGCCAATATGCTGATGCACTTTCGTTGTTACCACTAGGTACAATTTGCTTTTTTGCATGCTATTTGCATGTTACCTCAAACCCTAATGACATAGAATGGGTAAAATGACATGGGAAAAGCTCAAAATGTGTGGACATGACACGGGAAAATGTCCTGCAAGTGGCAAGCTGTTTATACACAGTCAAATTCTTTGATTGCATCATTAGTTCTTAAATCGCCACCATCTTCTAAAAATTATGTTTATGTCCTAAAATATTTCAACAACAGCTATGAAGTGAGAGAAACATCCTGCCCGGGTATCACCTACTGTAAGAGCATGATTGAGAAGTTACATCCACACAATAGGACATTATTTTTTGCCAAATCAGACACTTTTTGACCAGAACCTCCTCCCACTCTGGATGTTTGTGGCTCTATAACAGAATCACTGAATTTCTAACAGAAGTCCAAAATTATTACAGCTGTTACATGGTATTATTATTTCAATGTAAACCTGTGCTTCTTATGAAGAAAGGTCCCCAAATTTTTTATGTCATTTAAATTTTTAAATTGTATTCTGCTAATGGCCAAACTCAACATGGAAAACAGCCAAAGTGGAAAAAACAACAGCAAACTTTAACTATTGCTCACGGAGATAAAGATGTGAAAAATGTAGTTATTTATTGTTTATTTTCCATAATGTAAATCATCCCATCCTTTTCTTCTTCACCTTGTAAAGTTTCTCTTGTGAGGAAGATTCCCACAGTGAAGAAGAAAAACTAAGACATGTCAGTGCAGCAGGAGGAGGAATGATAAGTTAGATGAAAAGTTTCCTTAGGACGTGTGCGTTCAAACATCACTTGTGTGGTTTCAGCTCACATCAGATCTGCTGACTGAACGTTCTGATAGGGTTGCCTTCAAACATCCGCAGAGTGAGACGGAGCAGAAATGGTTTTCTTTGCTCTGTTATTTCTGACTTAAGATGTGGTTACGCACACTGTCCTTTTTTCTACACAGCTGCTTATTAGCTGCTGGGACATATTTGCCTGCCGGGGCTCTGGCGGAGTGTAATTCCTCTCGATTAAAACCGATCACTCATCTTATGAAAACCTGGCTGAATGATCGCCTCTAATTTGCCATCGGGGGGGTACACACACACACACAGACACACACACACACACACACACATGCTCCAACCTGCTCATCCCTGGAGAAGAACCAGACTTGCCTGGGCCTGATGGTAAGTAGACCATGACTGACTCTGTAAAACAAATCTGGGTATGGAGCAGGGGATGGGGGTGGGGGTGGGGTGGGGTGGGGTGGGGGATGGGGTGGGGTGGGGTGGGGGGATGATCAACATAGACACAGAACATATCCAGTGTTGAAAATATACTATATCCAGTCCATTAAAAGTCTGTTTGGGGAAAAAACCCTCTTTCATCCTTTGAGAAATTCCAGGCCTGTGCTGGTTTATTTTTGAAATTGGTGTCTTTGCTATGTCAGCAACTAGCAACAAGGTTGTAGGAATAGCAGTGTTGAACCTGTTCAGTCCACCATATCCAACAACTATTGGATAGATTGCCAGGAAATTTCATCCAGATATTCATGGTGCCATGAGGATAAATCACACTGACTTTGACTCCTGAGTCTCCTGCTACAGCAGCACTATCATGTCAAAATTTCCAGTTTTCCTAAGTACCTCATAGCATCTCACTGAGTGAAAAATATCATGAGTTTTAAAGACTTTTGTGATTGCTTGATTTCTAGCCTGAGATTTATTTATCTCTCTCTTTTTTTTTTTACTAAAAAATCTCCTCAATTGAGGAATTTGATTAATGAGCAAATACCTGCAAAACAAAGAGACAATTAGAAAATGTTAGAATCCTAACATCCTGAACTAACATTGTGAGCTTGCAAAGTATTATACCTATATATATGTATAAGTATTTACCTGAAAGTACCAGTAAGTAGAGATTGACAGTGTCACTGTAGTGTACTGTAACTGTAGAGTTTAAAACTTGCTTTAAATGATGAGCAAAAAATGAAATATTAGGCAGAACAGATAAAAATGAAATTATAATATTAATTATTGATCAAAAAGCTTGGTAAACAAATGGCATTAACAGACAAGATAATAAAGGATCAACATGATAAAGAGCAGATACATCAAAGGAAAAAAAAATAAATCCATAAAGAAAACCCAAGAAAGACTGTGAGATTAAACGTGATGTTTAAAGAGATTTAAACAAAGAGATTTTAAAGGGATTTAAAGGATACACTGTGCAGACATTACAGATGACAGAATCCTGGTAGGTTGACTTAGCATGTTTAATTTGATCCAACCAACAACATGGTCCATTTATATCAAACCAGAAAACCTCGGATCCCCGGCCTGCCTCTTCAGCTTTAGGATTTCAGCTGTCTTCAGTGAGAGAAAAGTAGATAATATTATATTTAGTACCTAATTTGGGAAACTCTCTGCAAATTAGATTTGTAGTGGGGCACCATGTGCTCTTACATTCGATTCACGTGCACCATCGCATTCAGTTGAGCAATCTGATTGCTTCATTAGCTGCAGCAGTTATGATGTGTGGGTGGCTGCAGAGGCAGGGTGGTCTGCTGAGAGGAGAGGCCGACCTGACAATTGCAAGGTCAAAAGTTTAGTAACAGCAACAGGAAAGTGAACGCTAAGTGTGTTTCTGTGCTGGATTACTATCTGAAATCTGCTAACAATTATAACCCAATAAATAAAAATAATAGAATAATAAAAAAGACACTATAATGATGTTTTTTCCAATAATGCATGACATCTTTCATAAAGGGTGATTATAATAATGTAATATAATATAATATAATATAATATAATATAATATAATATAATATAATTACTCAAATTCCAACAATATTGGTCTCAAGGTGCAGTTTATTACAAGACCAGGCTTCATTTCAGTTCAGCAGAGTTCAGCTCTGTTTTTTTACAACATGTCTGTTTTAGTATTACACTGTTAATATCAGTGTTTGCATTCTTCTTTGGAAATGTCTCAGTTTGAAAGAGCAATAGGGTGTTGGTGAGAAAACAAAGAAGATTGCAGCATTGCAAGAATTTCAGAATATAGCAGCAGCAGTCAGCGGATATGCAGTGAGTAAATTATGAAGGAGGAGGTTGTGTTTACTTGTTGTTTACTGATGTTTGTAGATGAGGAAACTCAGAACTCAGAAAGCCACTTAGAGAACAGCTGATGGTGATTTAATTAAAGAGGGATGGTTATCTGAGGATGCAGATGGCGTCACAAATTAGACTTTGTCACGTGTGAAAACATGAGCAATGTGTCTGTAGGGTCCCCAGGAGGCCATGATGTGCTGATGTACCACACTCAATATAATCTTAAGTGTTTTACCAAGGTGAAATTTTTTGTCTCAAACAAGTGGTTCAGGTGCCTAACTTCCAAACATCCTGTCCTTTTATGAACTTAACATTTCATTAACCTAAGCCAAGTGATTAGAGTTGCATGAAAACTAAGATTAAATTTAAGAGGAAAGAAACAGTGCCATTTATCATTGTCCAAGATTTAACTGTGGCATAAAGAGTAGAGACAAAGACAGATATGAATAGATATTCATATCCTGTTTTGTATTGAATAAATAATGTGACTACATTTAAAGAGCTTCAGCTAAATGCTTAGTGCAAATTGCACACTAGAGCTGCAGACATTCACACTGTACAGTAAATTGGACTTGTCTTTAAGGACTTGAGACTTCACTTGAGACTTGTGTTTGTGCTTGACACTGATCATTTGACACTTGACTTTCTCTGAAAGACACTCCTGGGTCTTGTCTTAAATTACTTGTAACATGACCTGGACTTCCCCTGCATGACTTGGCTATTGACTTGAACATCATTTGTTTTGACTGGAGATGTGTCTCAGTCTACTGTTCAACTAAGACACATCATGACTTCATCATTGATTATTGACTTAGAACATAACTTAGAACAAAACTTGTCTCAAATGAACTGTGATTGGATTGAATACTGTTTTGCTTTTACTGTCGATCTAACTTGAACTCCAGACTCCAAATAACTTGAACCACTTTGTCTTGAGACATTGGCTCTTACTTTCATGGACTGTAGACATGACTTGAGTCTGCTGATGAAAGACTCACTTGACTTGAACATGGACTCATATTTGACCTTGACTTGTTTTAAATGACTTGAGTCTTAGCTTGGACTTGACTCAAATGGCTTAGTCTTTAGAATAAATTTGGATTTTTTTTTTCAAATTACCTTAACTTGAGAGCTGACTGGACTTTTGACTTGTGGTTTAACTTGTCGATTAACTTGTTGATCGGACTTGTCTTAACTGAATTTGAGTTCATTTAAAAGATTCTGCATTATGCCCTATTATTCCCTTCAAGTTATCGGACATCCTTAACTTTGGGGCTGTGTGTGTGTGTGTGTGTGTGTGTGTGAGAGAGAGAGAGAGAGAGAAAAAGGCTGATGGGGAGTTACAGTGTGTAAGTCACTTCTGGTTTATTTTCTCTTAAACGTGTGTTTGTAGGTGTGTGGGCTGTCTAACTGAGAAGGACTCACAGAGCGTGAGAGTCAGTCTATGTTTATTTTCCTGTCGAAGTGACGACTCTGTCTAAGACGTCTTCGCCTTATCTCATGTTGACTCACTGTGCAGCCAGACCATAAGGTGTTCCCACCTGGGTTACACACACACGTGTTGTCGACAACCATCAGACATGACACAATCGCCTCAGCAGCTGCCTCTTTGAGGGAGGGAGAGGGGGAAATGAGAAATAGTAAAAGAAGAAAGACATTTGAGGACACAGTCAATGGAAAGGAATGAATGTAATATATATTGTTTGTGTGTGAGTTGGAGGGGGGGGTCTGACTTGTGTTACATTTTTAGACAAAATTCGGACATAAGGTCGGTTAACTGGGCATGACCTGTCCCACTGTGGACAAAATCCTTGTCCCCAACTGAAAAAGGATATTTTTTGGGTGTATGGTTTGTGTTACAGTAACTCTTCAGAAAATAAAAAGCTGACTAAAGTAAATGTGTGTGTTTGTTTGTGTGGCTGGTCTTTGTCCCTGGTTACAGGCTAGATAATAATTACCCAAGCTGCTCTGTGATTAGGGCAGAGCGCCATGACAGCAGCGAGTGGCGGGTGACTGGGACTTGTAAAAGCACTAATTCATGCAGGTGCACAGACTGCAACACACAGAAACAGCACACAAAGGACCTGTCAGCAAAGAATAAGCAGAGCTTTTACTCGACCAGATACACCAGAAAGTGACAAAGCAAAAATTCCTTCAACAGTCATCTGCAATTATGTAACATGCTGGCTTGCTTGCCAACTAAAATGATAGCAGATTAAAATGTCACATAATTGCACCTCCTTTTCAAAACTACATCACAACTGAGAGCAAACCATCCCACAATGTTCTGGTTTTGCAGTTTTTGCTTGACAATACAGTCAATAAAATGACAGCTTCCTTCATGTTGGTCACTTCAGAGGCAGATCAGGAAGTTTACAGTTAATTTATAGAAGACATTATGCAGAATGAAGTTGATGAGAGTGGGTTGCAGTGAGCAGCAATAGTAAAATTCAGTAAAATGTTGGAAAATGCTATAAAAATGTTAAAGAACTGAAGGGAACTGCAGAGTCAAAGAGTCCAGTGGCTTTAGTGTAATAAGGTCTATTAACAAATGACAGGATTTTGACATCATATATTGTCTTGGATTGCCAAGGTGTGCACAGGCTGGCTGGGTAACATGCCTCTACTAGCTGACCCACGTCTGTGATGTGAAGAGTTGTGGTTATAAATCACGTTGTCAATGGTCATCTCCACCTTTGACTGTGCCATTATTTGTACATGGACTGATCTGATGGTATTTGCATTAATTCAAATAACCCAATCAAGTGTGTACGCAACGTCTATATTGGTTTGGTGACAAGATGTTCTGCCACATTTTTAGTGGTACGTGCAGAGTTATGGATTATGGAAGCCACTTTCAAAAATTGAACAAAAAATGTTTTTGCAACAAATGTACGCAGAGGCTGGTCCACACAAGGACAGAAGTACAAGTCACACACACACACATGCATGCACATAGAGCAGAGCTGTTGATGTCTGCAGTGTAATTGAAGGGGTTGTCCTCAGTGTCCTATTGTGCCTCTGCTCAGTGAAGTTAAACAGAACAACCCACAACAGAGTCAAAGCCCACAGCATCTGTCTCCTGTTTTTACAGTAAACAAAGGTTACAGTGAGCACACTATGAGTCCCACACACAGTCATGCATGCACAATGTCACATACACAGCAGCACATGTAATTAGACTACACACACACACACACACACACACACACACACACACACACACACACACACACACACACACACAGGTTCCTCTCCCACCTACAAACAGATGTGCTCAGGATGAGTCACACACACTGAAAGCTAATTTTCTCCTACATTTACCAGAAGTGGTGTGTTGTATTTTTAAAACACATATTACATTACAATGATGGTGGTGCTGTGTGTTTATGGGCAATCCAATCAATTCATCCTCTTCTGTACCTTTTATTAAGGGGCAGTGGCAAAATTAAATTTCCTCTTAAACAATTGATGAAATTATTTGCAAAACATTTACTCGTAGTATTGCTCAGTTCGAGATTTGAATCTATGCATTGCAGTTAAGTGTTTGAGATGAGGAATTGATGGCCTTGTTTAAATATTAAAAAATGTCAACACTGACTACTGCTATGAGATATGAATATGGGCCACCAGTGGTGCTAATTTCCCCATTTGTAATGGGCAATTCATTAATTAATGTAAAATACATTATTAGTGTACTTTGTATTAGGTATGTGCAAGGGTATGTTGTTAGGATTAATATTTAAAGATTAATGGGGCCCTCATTTCAAACCATTTTAACAGGGATAAGTTCAAAATTAAAAAGTCATTGATTTGGCCACGGTGCTGTCTTATTGGAATGAAGTTCCAGTTCCGTGTTTTATTTTGCAGTTTACTTTAGTTGGAAAGTTAGCAAACATCCTGGTGATAAAGCTAACCTTTTTAGCTTGTTAGCTTGCCTCAGAGCTAGCAGTCTGGTGTTACAGACAAAAAGGATGCAAAAGTAGATATGTTGTGTTTGTGACTGCCAGAGAAAAAGATGGAGCAGATAAATAAAGCAGAAACACACATTTAACTAAAGTATATATCAACTTGTTATATTTTTATACTGCTTATATATATATATATACTTTTGTTATTATTTTGCACCTGCTTGTCATTGTCAGAGTAACAGGCTAAACATGTGTCTGTCTTTCCTGACAGGAGATTTTAAAACATATAGATGTGATATCTTTGTAATGCAAACAAGCATCTGGAGACCACTCGCTTGTTAGTTGTAGGCCTGTAGTACCCACTGGGCCCCCTCATGTGTGAGATGAAATAAGATGAGATGAACGTTATTGATCCCAAAAGGAAAATTCAGTCAATGGAAGCAGCAGACAATACACAAGCAGATTAGGCAACTGACACCGGAAAGGTAATAAGTAGGGAAATATAAAACATTATAAACCCTGAAAATAATATCCATAATGAGATTGTCTCTGGGATGCTAATAATATGTTTCTCCCCATGGGCTAAAATGAGATTCATTCTAGCCTTGCAATCAACTGAATGGCATATGCCAAGTCAGAATGTACTGGCATCACACCCACTTAGAATAAATAAGGCAACAGTTAACATTCCATCCCCCACAAACGACTCACCAAATAAACCTTGGACAGAAAAAAACATTTTCAAAATAAAAATCCCAAAACACAAGATAATGACTGGTATGAACTGCAAATACTGTTCTAATGCCAACTTTTCTAAAAGTAAGGATAGCGGGATATATGTGCCAAAAGTCAAGTTATTTTTCCAAAACAAATCTGTTGCTTCTGAAATTTCAGTCTCATAAAAAAATACCTTGAAGTCTGCTAATGCCAGGCTGAGAGGAATGGCTTAGAAAAAAACAACATGGACCATAGTTGTTCTGACAGAATGAGAACTTTATGGTGTAATCTCTAGAAATTGGGGGGGGTTTGGCCTGCATGCAAAACAACACGTTTGTAAAACTGATCCACCACTGGGATGGGAAAGTATCAATTAAAGTTAATTAACCCAAATGGAAAATACCTAAAACATGAATGCAGTCCAAGCCACTTTGGATATGGTCACATTATACCTTTTGCATCTTAAATAAATCTTGATTGGCAGTTTGACCTTCGAAAGGTGAACCTCATTCCCTCTGCTTTATCTGCAGCAGCTCTCTGATTGGCTGATTAAAAAAGTGTGTTTCTATTGTCTCCATTCAGCCCAGTATTGCAGATCCCTGCCTACATACGAAGCGTGTATATCTACAGCTGAGGTCAAAGGTCAGAAAAGCCTGGTCATCCAGTCACTTTGCCTTCTCCCGCCTCCTTTTGTCTCCTCTGGGGGCCTCCGGTGTTAAACTGACACATCTGTCGGGGCCCCCTGCCGGGCCTCCTCTATTGGAGCAGAAGGCAGGAGAGGAGGAGGAGGAGGAGGAAGAGGAAGAATGGAGCTCGTGCCATCACACAAGACTCCTCACACACACTCCATCTGGCCCGTGCCTCAACAGATGCTCCTGACAGCGACCTCCTACGCACACACGCATACACACAAAAACACACACACACTCACACACACACACACACACTCCTGACAGAGACTTCCTACGCACACGAACATGCAAAAATACAGGTACACACAAGTGCAATACATAATGTAAATACAAACAGACACAAACTGATTGACACACAGTGTTAAACACACACAAGCATTTGCAGGTGCACACATATACACCCTTGTGGCAGCAGGTCTGTTCTTTTCATACCTCATAAGTCAATCAGTTCCTCCCACTCAGCCAAGAAAAGCAATTAAAGCAATTCACAGTCACCCCCCCCCACCTTTCACCAACCAACCACCCCACCCCCCACCGCCCATAATGTTGCCTCCCACAGATTGCAGGCATTATTAAGAACCAACAAAAGGCCACTATGCAAAGCCAGGACCCCTTAGACACATCTGGTTATTGTGGCTACACAAACACACTCTCTTCATTCTGCCTTGTGTGCACACACTCCGACAGTCACTGCTCAAACACTGGCATTTTAAAATCATATGTATTGAGTTAAAATCTGCAAAGCTGAGTGTAAATACTGTTGTACACACAAAATACATTTTTCAGTGCCTACAAGTGTGTCAACGTGATTAAAGTGAAGTGAAAATGGACACTTGTTGTCACCACTGTGACTGTACTTTTGTGGAATGTGTGTGTGTGTCAGTGTCCATCTTGGATAACTGGCCTCTTGAGGTAATGCTGCACTTTACTCCTCCCCAAAGATGATTTAAAACCAGGGAGTGCACAAACAAGCAGCAGTGAAATTATACATGTTGCCAGGATAAGGAAAAAAAAGCGACTGTTCTACTTGAGCTTGGAGAAGTCAATGAAGTTTGGAGTCTTTCTTTAAATGGCAGGATGCAGGTATATGATGTCCTCTTGGGGGAGAACAGAGCACTGAGGCATTTATCATCCCATCCCGCAGACATTTATCATCTCGTCAAAGGCTCTGCCCAGATATAGAAGGCACTCTGAGGTCTATTTTTATCTGATATAGTGAAGCAGTTCAGCTTGTGAAAGCTGGAGGCCGGTGACAATGATTTAACGTGCAGCGTGGTTTAAGATGGAGTGCAAACAGGCCCCTGAAAAAAGTCTAAAATGTGAGGGAAATTCATCCACCATATCCAGAAGATTTTAAAATCATCTAAAAGAGCAAAGTGCTGCGTGGTTGTCATGCTAAATTCCCTGGGTGGCCTTCAGTTTGGCGGTAATGCTGTGAGGATTCATGTCCCTCCCATGCTGAAAATACATGCACTGATAGTGCTATAAAGAGGCTCAAAAGAAGTAAGAGCATGTTGGCGAGAAGTAATTCTACATCTGTGCAGGAGAGAAATGTAGGAACAAAGAAGAGTGAATATCACAACCGTGCTTCAATTAGTATGCTGCGGCAGGGTGAGCGCCAGGCCGTTACACGCTGAGCATCTAAATGTAGGAAATGGAAGCTTTGGAACTTTTAATGAAGTGAGTGTGTTTGTGTGTGAGAGGGAGCTCAGCGAGGTGGGGAGATGAGAGATAGTGCTGAGTCATATTGTACCGAGTCGTCCTGACCCAGTTCTCACTCACATCCTATTTGCCATCACGATTTATTCATTCGACACGGCGCTGGTACTTTCTCAGAGATGCGGCTCTTAATAATGCATGTCGACCTAAAGTGGTGGGATTGGGAAAGCTGGGTCCAAAAAGGCTGAGAGATGTAGGAGGAACATCCGCTTCTGTGTTCCTCCATGCTCATCTCACACTTTTAATGAAATGGCAGAACATGTTGTCGACGTGGTGAAACCTTTTTATTTTCCGTATCATAAAACTGGTAAAGGTCAGAGTCGCACATTTGTGCTGGTACAACAACAAGTCCTCACATACAGCATGACATACACACTGATCAGCCACAACATTAACAGGTAACTGGTGTATACTGTATACTGCTATAACTATGTATACAGTGCAGGAGTAACCATCTTGGAATAATCTATCAGTGCTCCCCAGTGAAATTAAATCTAGTTCATTCATTCATCTAATGTCTACAGATGGTGTGTTAAGCTGAAAACAACTGGTCAGGCATTGCAACAGTGTGTCATGATGCGCATCAAGTGCTGCCTGTAGCACCGACAGGAAGTGTGGCACTGCAGCGCATTACATCCAGAAGGGCAAATAACCTTTTACTACCCAATGCAGGTACACATCTACATTAGCAAGTGGTGCAATTTATACTCTGGGGATGTTGAATATTTCTATTGAATTTCATGGCAATCCATTTCAAAGCTGTGAACCTCACGGTGGCACTAAAAGTCAGAGGATCAGTAATCGAGTCGGTGATGAAAATAAAAATTTCGTGGAAACCCCTCCAGCAGTAGCTAAGATAGTTTACTTTTGTATTTAACAGCCAACATTTAATCCCAAGAGCTCTAGATCTGCTAGCTCTAAAAAAAGAGCCACCAATGTGTTTTTCTTTAAGCAAACTTCATCATTATTCTCTCTTCATACCGCCCCAGCTCCCAGAGTAACTGCTGATATCCAGCCTGCTTTACAGTGAAAGTCAGTCTCAGAGCATCACGAGCATCAGATGGGCGGACCACTGTCTGTGGAGCTTCTGAGGTCCAGGTCAGAGTTCTCTCACAGTTCCCTTTTAAAAATGTAGTTGCGTTTCATATCCTGTCCACATTTAAATCAGTTAACCTGAGTTTAAGAGCCTGGTCAGTCTGTAGAGTCATCTGTACAGGTCATGGGATGGTGACATTGGCTCTAATGTGAAATGCCAAAAGAAGTTATCAACCTGGTCGCATTTGCGTCTTTGAATCCTGCAATGCAATTGTTCCCCATCATTTACTCAGAACACCGCAATTACACTGTGTGGAAATTTGAGCAGTATATTCATCAGCAGTATAAGCTGGCACTAATGATGGGTTTTAGGGTCAAAGCTACCAAAGAGTGAAAATACATGTTCTTATCAGAGTAGCATCAGGAATAAGGGGATGAAAGGCACAGAGAAAAAGATGATTTTTAGGTAAAACGTTATGATTTTCAAAGGATTATTGAATTCTGTCCTTGTCATTGTTGGTATCACTGATGGTGTTTTGTATGCTCATCAGTTTGAACTTGAACGTCAGTCACCTGTTCGCTCATATGCTGAATGTACATTTACAAAGACTGTTCCCATAACACAAACTATGCATTTACTTACCATGTTAGATTACTGTGGGTAGCTTGAAATATTGAATTGTTATTATTTCAGCTCTTTCTGGGACACCACTTCAGTACTTTCTCTAAGTTTGCAAAGTTTACTTTCTGTAAGTTGTTGAAGAAATAAATCACCTACAACACGTACACCCTGACATTTTCTGGAGCTGTCCTCAGAATCCTGGGTGGAAACCTGGGCTCGTCACAGCCTGTAACTTGTGACGGGCCTGATCATGCAAAGTGCTCATTTGTGTCCATCAGCAGCTCGCTTTACCTTCATAAAGACCCTGGAGCAACACTCTGAGTCCCTTACCTGCTTAGCTTGGATAACGGCGTCAGCCAAAGTGCTTAAAATGTAAATGTGGCTGTAAAGTGTTTTTTTCTGCTCCCACCGGTGTGTACTTTTTATTCATCACCTCCCGGCTGTCTCCTCTGGGCTGCTGGGATGCCTCCAAGGAATTCTGGCCAGGCACCTCACAGTTTTAGGCAACAGGAGATGTGCTGATTTTCGGAGGCTTTCAGGAGATATATTGTTCAATATTTACTTGGTATCATAGAAGTCATGCTGGCTACCCACACGAGTGCACTTTAGACCTCATTGAAACTGTGCGGAGGCTGGTTCTGACGGTTGTCAGTAGATCCAGAAATGCCGCTTTTATAATATTTTGAAGTCTTATTTGTATCATTTTCTTCATGTCCTGGCTTCACCCACATTGGAGACTGGTCAGAACTTTTGATTGTGTTTTACTTATAGCTTACAACCGTGTCTAGAGTAGGATGAGATCAGTGTACCTGCTGGTAAAACTCTTCACCAGACAACTCCTGCCAACTCCAAACCAGAAAATTATCATGGGCAGCCACAGTTTAAACACATACGCTAAAGCTTGCAAATGAAGCTGTACAGTCAGGGTACAGGAAACACCAGATTAGTCCTGAACCTCCGTCCTCCTAATACAGCTCCTTAGCCTCTGTGTCCACCAAAGGCTGCACCAAACAAGCACAATTTCGCCCCAGCTATGATTTTTTCTCCAAAACATTATACTACAATAGCATACAAATGGGCTGTGAATATTTCTCATTTGCCTAGGTCATGGTTATCTCAAGGAACTTTTAATCAAAATCAAATGGACTTGGTTATAGTTCTTTGAAGACGTTTCAGATCCAAAAGGCGAAACGTCTTCTAAGACCTATAACCAAGTCCAGTTGATTTCGATTAAAAGTTCCTTGAGATAGCATACAAATGGTTTCTCAAAAAGCAAAGGCAGCATTCAGGTTAAAAATATCTGCAAGATCTCAGCAGGACTCCCTTGTGTATAGGAGGAGAATTGTTTATTTCTAAACAGACTGGTGGTGGAGCAGAGACAAGGACTGAATTGTTAAGAATCTTTAACCAGTGTAAAAAATAGAAACTTCCTCTTATTTTTCTTTCAGGTTACCAGGCTTTCAGAAACGTCTCTCACTACATTATAACATTAGTTTTTTTTACTATATTGAGTCTCCTGAGACCCTCAACTGGTCTGTCTGCCTTCTGCCAGTCATTGTTTTCTGCCCTCTGACAAAGTGCAGAGACACCAACATTTTTAAAGGTTAAAAAGTTAGAATGAAAAACAAGTCTGTGTGGTTCAGTGTGATCACAGTTCCTCTGGATCTGAACTAAAACGTGTTAGATGAGATTCTTTTGCTGTTTGCTCTTGGAACAAGTTCAGCTGTGGTGTGAAAACAAAACACCCCAACATCAACATCTCCTGATGCTCTTTTTTTCAATCTCATATGAGAATATATATCTGCCTCATGATGGCCTGATCCATAAAGTATGATAGTTTATCGTTTTAAACCATGATGGGTGTCTCTGTGGGGAGTCTATGTGTAGGCTGCCTCAGAACCGGGACGACCTCAGTCTGCTTGTACAATATTGTTCAAGTTTTTATGTGGGTATCCAATATTAAAAAAGGAATTAATTGCAGAAATGTCTAATACCGACGTTGTTGTCTGCAGTTAGGTGAGCCCAGTCACATTTTCACATCCTGCAGGATCTAGAAGGACACAAACACTTTGTAGTCTGATCCCTGGATTTGATGGAGCTGAGTCAGGAGTAAAGAGGATTTTTTTAAAAACCCTTTTCTATCTCCTCTCTTGTTTTCCTTTCAGCACCTGCTTTAAGCTCCTGTGTTCTTGTGTCATGCAGCTCACATCTTTGGTGACCTTTGCTCGAGGATTTAACCTCAGACATCAGTCAGCCTTCGTTGGGGTTCCCCTGGTCAGCGCGTTTCATGAGAGGAGCAGGTGTGTCTTTATGTTTGGTGTTCAGCTTTAATGCCCAATGAACTGGGATCATTTCTGTCTAAAGTGTCTCGGGGGTGTATGTGTGTGCATGAAATGTTTGACTGAAGGCAGTGACAGGCAGCCCCCCGTCAGGTTCAGCCCTGGATCTGACCTGTCAGCACACGCTCGGTTTGATCTGCCGCCATAGCAACTGAAGGTTCTGGGATGCTCCTTTGTGTGTGTGTGTATTTGTGTGCATGTTTTTTTGTGTGTGTGTGTGTGTGTGGGAACTGGGTGTAAGTGCACTGCTTTGCTCCTCACAGTAGGTCATAAATCAACCCCCTCAGGCCTAATTCATGCCAGCACACTTATATATATATATACACACACACACACACACACACACACACACTCGCATGCACTCTGACAGTGTGTTGTACATGTGCAATATATTTGTATATATATGTGTGTGTTTCTGTGTGTGTGTGTGTGTGTAAGGGGGTTTCCTCTGATCCCATCACACATCCTACAAATACACACTTTCACCTCCTGTAACCCTGACTAGCCCCACTCATACTCACACAAAGTGTCTTTGTTTTTCCCTGTTCCAGGTCAAGAGGTTCGAACAGAACTCTTTTTGAAGGTTCACCTCTCTGCTCTTAATTGTTTGAGCCATTTCATACACATTCATTCATTCATTCATTCATTCATACATTCCTTTTTTTTGCTGTTTCATTTTGATAATTTTAGTTAATCTTAGTTTGATAATCTCAAACTAAGGCTGTCAGGATGAGATCCATCCATTAACATTGGTTTAAAAAAATGTGGCAGCCTTCCTGTTGTAACCTTCAAACTGAACAACCTGTTGAATGTAAATTGACAGTATATTATAGTTAAACAGGTCATCTTTTCCTTTTGATTTGGTCTTTCATCTTATTAATGTCGTCCAGAGATCCTGAACTACAGGATCTGTGATTCTGTCCTGTTCATGTCATCAGGTCAAACTCTAAGAGCTCTGTCAAGAAATACATAACAGAAAATACATAATGTTTAATTAGTTGTTTTATAAACATGAACATTTGTTAAGGTAGATTTCTTTTTCTCAGATGAACATACAAATGTATGGAGAGATTCTCGTCTTCTTTATTTACACCTACATGTAGATAGATAAATTGCAGTATACTGTGCATATGCATGCATAATGTTCATTCTCTCTCGCCCCCTCTCTCGCTTTTGCACATACACGCATGTTTGAAGAGGTACTCATCTCACACAGAGGAATACTCATAAATACTACATCACAGGAAAAAAAACGTACACGTGTTGCTATGAATATGCAGAGCATTGCTGAAGGGAACATGCAGGGTCATAGTGTGGGCGATGGCGTGAGATAGATAGGAGTGTGTACGTGTGTGTGTGTGTGTGTGTGTGTGTGTATGAACATTCATCTTGTGGGATCGCCGCAAACAGCCCAACGCCACTGAAACTTCTTGAGAAGACTATGATGCACCATGCTGATCAGATTCACATGAGATAAACTGAATTAGAATGAGTCACTGATTTGCAAGAGTCAGCTGAAGAGCTACTGGCTCACAGATAAGATTTTACATGTGTATTTTAGACCTCTCACCTAATAAAGAATCTGCTTATTTATGTGGAGCGTGTCAAATGCAAACATACTGGGTGCATTTGCTTCTTTTGATTCCTCATTGTCCCACAGTTAACCTTTGTTCCTTTTTTGTCTTCAAGGTTCAAGGTTCAAGGTTCAAGGTTCTTCATTGTCATGTGCACAACAATTACAGGAGCAGTCATTGGCAATGAAATTCTTGGGTCTCAGGCTCCAACAGCATTGCAATAAAAAAGAAATGAAGATTAAAAGAAAGGAAAGAGCAAAATGCTAAATAAACACAGTAGTGCAAAATAAATGCAAGTAGTGCAAATAAACATAAGTAGCAGAAAATGTAATAAATAATGTAATAAATAATAAAATTGACAACTCAAGAGTTCAACAGTCTTATGGCCTGTGGAATGAAACTGTCCCTGAGTCTGGTGGTGTGAGACCCTTGCGAGATCTTGCTGACCTTTAAAACATTTGATTTGATTAGTATTTGATTGATCACAAAACAGCATTAATTCAAACGTTTTGATTTTTTACATTTTACCCATTATATCGTACAGTAGAATTAGTAGCTGAACAGCAGTTCTTTTAATCACACCTGCCTGGTGCCTTCGTCAGGTCAGGTCCATGTCACAAAAGGTCCTGTCGTATTGTCTCGGGTCTTTTCTATTCCTCATACCTCTGTGGTTTTGTGCCAGTTGTCATGTAACTGTAATGAGGTCTGATCACACCTTCAGTCTGATTGTCCTGAAGTCCCATTTGGGTGGATCTTTTTAATCGAGTGCTATATTGTGGTTGGTCGGTTCAGATCAGATCCAAACGTTTGGAGGATTTTGAGGACCTCTGTTTCAACATTGAACTTTGGCAGTTAATAGATTTGTGTGAGAATATATCTGGGAAATATGTGGATTCCGCACCACTATACAATATATTCTACACTCAAGGCTCCCCTGCAAACTTTTTATTGGTTGTTTAAAAAGAAGAAAATGAAGGAGGCCAATCACATGACAAGCCAAATATCCTCGAACAGAGACAGCTTACCATCACCTCACCATGTGCAGCTGTGATGTCATGTGACCAGAGTTCCATATTTAAGCTATATGATGACGTTGAAGATTGCTGTGAGCTATGATTAATCATATTTTTTAATATATTGTTAAGGAAAAAAAGAAAAAAACAACCCTGCAGAACTATTGAATACTGACATCCCTCGGCATCGGCCCTGTCCTCAACTGTTGCGGGTGATTACGTGGCCGTGTTCTGAACCTGCAGAAGGTTTGTCTTTGTTGGGGGGGGGGGCGACCTAGAATTCTTCATTGCCTAATCCTCGTGGAGATGAAAAGAGACATTGTTTACATACATCTGCCTTCAAAGGGGAAGGCGCCCAAATTAGAAGCAGCAAGTCAAACAGTATGCAGATGAGGCAGCAGAACGGGGTGAATAGACAGCTCCCAACTGGAGGCACGCACGCCTTCGCCCTCCTCCTCCTCGCCGCCGCTCGCCTTCATCTCTAAGTCATGTCCTGTGGGTGACGATGGAAGGAGAGAAGCAGAGGCAGGTGCTGCCCCTCCCCCCACTCTCCTCCCCCCCTGCAAAGTTCCTCCATTGTGGTTCCTCTCCAAAAGGACAGCTGTTGTGTCTGGCAACCCAACCTCCCAGCGTTTGGCTGTCATGTGTGTGTTGGCATGTGCGTGTCTGGATGTTCATCAGTGTGTGCGTGGGTGTGTTTTATAGAGTTCATGTTTATATTCAACAGGCTGTTTTAATAACAGAGCCGCTGTCGTTCTCAGCCCTCAGCTGTTTGGTTCTGTTCTGCTTCTCTAATTGCTCATTTTCTCTTACTTCTCACATCCCCCTTCACTGCCTCTTCACTCCATACTTTCATCTGTCTTCACTCATTCCTTTTCTTGACCTCCATGAATATTTGCCATTCTTCAGCTGTTTTCACATTGTAAATTTACTTTGTATGAAACTTTTTTTTCTCTGAAGCAGAGACAGTGAGTGTTCTCACTGCAGGAGAAAAGCCTGTTTTTTCCAAAACAATGTAAGGTGTGTCTCAACAAAGACAAATGAGCTGCACTTTCACATGACCAACTAAATTCAAATTCCAATCAAGTTCACAAATAGACAGTATTCATTTTTGCTTCTTATTTAAAGCCATGTTTCATTGCTCCATGTTTGATCCAAGTATAAGATTATCAGCACTACCATCACAAACAGTGAATTTATGCCATGTCATCTACTCACTGGAAACTTAAGTGTACATAAAACAGTCATTTTTACGTCAGTAGCCCAAAACATGGTCTAATTAATTATTCATCATTCTGTCTCTTTTATCCCGTCTCTTTCTCTTTTCCTTCTCTCATGTCCTCTTCAGAGATCTTTGGGGGTAACAAGCGTATCCGCAGCTCAGATGAGCCCCCGGTGGGCCGACAATCTGCCCTTTTGTTCCCCCTCCCACCCACAGCCCAGATTCACCCCTCCACTTCATTGGAATGACCACATCGGCATCAGAGGAATGTTACAAGGAATTTCTTTTGTGTTTTGCCCCCCCCCCTCCAAATTCTGGCAGCCACCAGCCTCACCCCTCCACCCTGCTAATTTAATCAGCTCAGGGTAGCCTCAATAAGAACTCCATTGTCTCTCAAAATCTGAATGGGCAGCTGATGATGTCATAGTCACAGGTCTGTGGGAATGATTGTGGTGTCAGTTTTATAAGTCTCTGGGTGCTGCTCAGTGTGACCCCCCTTGACTAACAAACGTTTAGGCAGTTTTGTATCAGATGTGATCAGAGTTACACTTTGTATTTACAGTTATACTAGATGAAAAGTGTCAAATTACCAATCTGCTTAAGGTGGTATTAGATGCCATTTGTCATCAGCTTCAGGGTTCATGACATTATTCTGACTTTATCACATTAAGAGATTTTCATAATCAAATAAAAAAAAAGTTATGTGTGAGCTAAAAGGCTGCAATGTAAAAAAAATGCAGCAGGCAATGTTTGTGTTTTGATAAAGAAAACAAATTCAAAATCAAATTCATCACTTAATTACAACATTAAACTCCCTGGCAGAGCAGTGTCATTGTGTTGAGCGCTTGTCAAAACACCACCCGCCTTCCAGCAACACAACCACGCCAGCCCTCATCTGCCACCATCCCTCCTGATCGTCTCTGACAGCCTGACGGTTGACATGTAAGTGAGCTTTAAGCCCAACAATAGCTTTAAACGCAGCCTCTCAGGCAGCTACACACAACAGCACCCAGCTATAAACTAACATCTGTGTGAATCAGAGCTGAATGGTCTTTTTTTTCTCCTTTTCTATTTTTTGATTAATTGAGTTTCACCAGATGCCAGCCTTTCACCGTGTGAAGTGATGAATGGGTGATTAACGTGGCAAATAAGTTTTCTGGTGACCCAGAAGGCAGGGCGAGTGGGAGTATGCAATGAGGGGGTGTCAGGGAAGCATGGGGGGGCACCACCTGCCTCATAGTATGATTTACACTTTAAATGTTTTCTATCGATTGAACAGGGGGAGGAGCATGGTCAGGCTTTGTTTTAGTCACATAAACACCCCTCTTCATACATAATCCAATATACAAAATGAACTCAAGTGTAAACCTTTCTCATTTTCTCCCTCCCACGCTCTCATTGGATCAATTCTGAATCAACGTTGTCCACTGCACCTAAACCACTGTGTGTGCATGATCCTTTGCTTCCTTTCCAGAAAAATTAACAGCACTGGTCAATTGTTCAGATGCTGCTAATGACCTACAGGTTTAAGCTGAACTGCCCTTTCCAAAGGCTGAAGCATCTTGATGTCACGTCACTGACTCGCTGCCATACTTGCTCTTAGGGAGGAGGTTGCAGCGATTTGTCACTGTCATTTGTCTGTCTTTGAGTCAAAGTTTCTCTTTCTACCATAAAGCCAATCTTTTCTCTCCCTTTAACAGGTACAGGTGAGATCATAAAATATTAACCAAGGATAATCAGGCACAGCTGCAATATGTAAATAATGCTCAAATAAAACAGTAATGTTTCAAGCTATAGAGTATATCTGTGCTTGCATTTATTTGATTAGCACTACCAGAAGACAATGCACTGGGCTGTGGTAAAAAAAAAATTTAGCTGGACAAATCTGAGTTTACTAATTCATTTATTCACCTTTTGTATCCACAGCCTGACTGCACCAGAGCTCCCTTACAAGGTCTGCTGTATTCTTCATGTCCCATTCCCTCCCTCTATCTCTGGTTTCATCTATTCTCCTTGTTGTTCATGTTAATATGACTTTTCTGCACTGCTTCGTTTCATTAGAACGAGGTCAGAGAATGATATTTGCTGTTCTTTTACTTTATTTTTATAGCCTTAAAATGGCTGCAAAACAAATTCAGCTTTGAGAGATAGGGCTTTAACTGGTCTGTTAGCTCTCTGAATATATGCTCTCAGACTCCAGCAAACCATCCCCATCCCATTAACTACATTGAAGGTGCCCTTGAGCAAGGTGCTTAACCCCCCACTGCTGAAGTGCATCTGCTCGGTGGTCAGCAGTACATGACTCTGTCTGCACCGCACAGATTTGAGATGTAGTTGTTTGTGTATACGAACGTCTCTAATGAGAAGCAATATTTACAGAAATCTCTTACAGCTGCAGGGCTGTGGACGAGCTCATCATGTGCACTGTAAAACAAAAATAAAAAAGCAGTCTCTGAGGCCAGTTTTGTTGATGCTTACAGCCATTTTACTCTCAGTTTGACTCATGGGAAGTTATGTATTAGTTCATACTAGAGTCAATCATGCAATAATCAGCTACTGCTAACAGACCAGGGACCCACCAGCCAGCAACTCACATTGATCTTTTTATTTATCTGATTCTGTTTTTTATTTTAGTTTTTTTCCTTCCTTTTTTTAAACCTTGTCTCTCATCTCTCGCATATTGTAACAATAACACTTACAAACTAAACCAACACAACCAAATTAATTGCCTATTAGTTTCATTAAAGGACTTGCCAGGGAGTTGGGGAAATACATTTTTTTAATATCTTGTCTTTCCAATATTTAGATTTCATGTCTGTGCATTAAGCACGGAGCTACAGTCGGGATGTGGTTGTCTTCGCTTAGCACAAAGAGTGGAAGCAGAGGGAAACAGCTAAAATTAAACCCACCGGCAACCCAATCCATGTCCTGTTTTGTAAGCACTGTAGTTCTACCACTGTTTGTTCTGATTTTAAAAGAAGTTAAAGCTGGACACCTTGTTTTCAAAAATGCAGATTGATATTGATTTTAAGATATTGATTAAAAAGATGGACATTTGCATTTTATTTCAGCAGGAATCATACCTATCTCTCTTTCTACACTCTCCTTCCTTCCTTCCCCCTCTTCCTCTCTCACACTCATGTCTTGATTAAATATCTTTTTTTCTTGCCCTCCCCCCCACCTGCTGTCCTCCATCATAAATTCAGGAAGATTAATATTTCATCTGCCACTTCACAGTGCTCTCTGGGAAGAGGAGGATGAGGAGGGGGCACCTCGCCGGTCACGCGGTGCCGTGTGCAGACCCAGTTGTTGCTCACGTGTTTTATTATGCTAACAAGGTAAGAGAATACATTCCGCTTTCTCATCACGCTCATGATGATTTCAGAGAGCACATACACATACTCCCTAAAGATTCTGATTGGGTTTTTCATTTCCTTTTTCCAATTCTTTTTTCCACAATGGAAGATGTAGTTAATTCTCACCTTGTGTATTTTTGTACCCAAAGCTCATTAATGAAGTGGCAGAATTGGTGATAAATATTTGCTGAGCCCTTTCATGTTACATGTGGTCATTTGATTCAGTGTTGAAATAAAGTCATGATAAATGGAGCTTTACAGAACATTTGAACCTTCAGCTGAAATAAAACAAGTTACAAATTATGATTTCCAGTATCATTTTCTTTTTTTTTTTAATCTAATGGCAGTGATTATAGAAAAAGGCCTGGGCTGCTCACGTGTGTGACGCCAGGGAGGAGTAGCAGGTTATCTGTGCAATTGAGTTAACATTTGAGTAACAACTGGAACATGAGAGCGAGGTGTTAGGTTGAGGATGGAGAGTTGAGGAGGAGGAGGAGGAGGGGGAGGAGAGAGTGTGAGTCTACATTAAGGGGTTTTTTTGTATTCCAGAGAATGGAGTAAGAATCAATCTCTCCAACAATGGAAGACAGAGTCACTTATTTCATCGTTAAGGAGCCGGGGAATTCCTGACCAAGGTGCCCTCTGATGGGCCCAGAGTCAATTCTACACTGATATTATTTAACCATAATGTAGAACTGTAATTAAAATTTCAGCCCAGTCCAAATATTAGCACATTATTTTTTGTTACTTTGGAAACATAGAGTCCAGGAGGCATTGTAGGTGGCTTATCTTCAGTCAGTATTTACTGTATATATTTCTATTTTAATGATTAATTAGCTCACTGCACAGAGTACATTATATTTTTATCTTTTTATTATCAAATTATGCCCCATTCAGATATAAATATTAAGCCCAGCAATAGTGTGGAGAGTGTGACATACTGTATATCTTTAATAACTTTTATTAAAGACATCTTTAACACATTTTTATGGTATCAGGTGATATTGGATCTTTATTTATCTCTTGGCATCATTCATCAGTGATGAGACAACTTGATTTGATCTCTGATGCTGTTTCCATGATGACATCCTAAACACTGCGTGATGAACATCCAGGGATTATTTATACTGTGTCTTAAAAGGTACAGCAGATTATGATTCCTTTTTCTTGAAGAGGTAGTTTGACATTTTTGGGAAAATACACTCTTCATATTCAACAGACTTACTGCATATGAGAGTATGGTACCCAGAGCTTTGTTAAATTGCTTTTTTCTTAGATAAACCAATAAACCAGTGAACTGCAGCAGATTTCACTACATGTTTTCATCACCAGTGATATCTTGCTCATTATTTCTGTGAGGAGAAGCCTGGAGATGTTGACCTGGATGACCCTGCGGTTACAGAACATAGATGGTCAGTCGGCGCCACTCAGTGGTAAAACGACAACACTGCATCTTATGTCAATAGAAAATAATCCTCTTCTTTTCAAACAGACTTTTAGACTAGCTTTGTCATTTAATATTTAACTTGAACTGAAGTTCAGTTTAAAATATAATTAATGACACATGAAGTGATGACAGCCACTGCTGCAAAGGTAGCTATATAAATACTGAAAAATCATTTTCGAGTGACTTCCAGTCGTAGTTTTCTTTCTTTTTCTTTTTCTTCAACCTTACTTCCTCCTTTGACATTGTCTCTCTTTCTCTCCCACCTTGACCTTCACAGCCTCTTAGATGTATTCCTCTTCCCCTTCCTCCTCCTCTCTCTCTCTCTCTCTCTCAATATGCCAGGAGCACTCAAGCACCTACTCAAGCTGCAGAATTAACTAATTAATTAAAAACACTAATAACCCTTTCTCTGCTTGGAGACAGAACATTTTCCTCATCATTAATGTGGCTTGGCATGACCATCTTAAGTCTCTCTCTCGTTCTCTCTCTCTCCCTCTTTCTCTCTCTCTATTTGTGTGTGTGTGTGTGTGTGTGTGTGCCATTCTTATTTGTTAAGTGTGATTTTAACTCAGGACTGCTTATTTGGAGCTGACCAGCTGAGAGTGAGTGAGATGGTATACTTTAGTGTGTGATCAATGGTTTATGTACTTTTTATATAAACTGTTATATTTATGCTTATAACATACTGCAGATATATAGGTACATATTCAAAATATGTAAATAAAAAAATGGAAAACAGAGATACAGTTCAGTCTCCAGCCAGCAGTACCAATGAGAGCCAATAGGAGGAGGGCCTGGAGTGTCTGCAGTCAAACATGGCGGTGCACGGAAACCAAGGGGAAACAGAAGAAAACTCAGGCGACTTAAGGGAATAAAAAACACGTGAATGCGGCCACTCCTAAGCTGCTGCTGTATTGTTGAAATTACTGTGAAAGTGCAGTTGGTCAAACTCACAACAAGCGAGAGAAAGTTCAGAAAACCCTTAATTTAAAAATTACACAAGGTAGCTGTTGCTACCGCAAAGACTTGTCGCCTAGCAGCTGACGGAGAGAGGGGAGAAAACAGCACCTTTCAACACCAAAACAACGAAATAACCATCACAGCAGCTTGGTTTAAATCTGCAAGACCAATGCATAATGTATCACTGAATTCTAATCACCTTGCGTAATTGCATAAAGCTGTAACAGCAGCTAATTCTGCAAAAGAGTACATGTAGTTCACTATGGCATAGTGGGTTTTTTTGCATTTATCAGTATTTTAAAAGAATTACTTGTTATTATCTTTATGGAAGTGGTGATACTGTAAAATGAATCATTTTGGTTGTAATACAGTAGGGCCCTGTACCTGTGTATGAGATGAACATAGGTTTATAGTATAATCTGTTTCCTCCAAAAGAAGGTCCGTGGTTTAAATGGGCAAAAGTCAGGGCCCACGTCAGTGAAACCCTCCACACATCCTTCCCCTGATCAAACCTGAATTTCTACATCATGACAATTAATAATATGATTAAACACATCTTTGTTAAGGGCGTCCTTTTGACTGGAATAGGTGTTAAAAGTTGGAAAATGAGTTTGTGGTTTTCTATAAGCATGGCTGAAAATGCAGGAGCCACCAGAAGCTTTTGTTGTGTGTTTGTCGTGCCTGTTTCCGAACAAATTTGTGATTAATCATATTACCATAAAGTGAATTGCAACACAGAGGGTCTGGGGCTCTGAGGGCAGTTTCCCCGATTTGACCCACTGCCAGAACTGCCATGTTAGTGTAGATTTTGTACTGTTTTGTGTTTGTGATTAATTATCATGCAGATTTCTTTCTGGAAGAGAGGCATACTCTATATCTCTATAACAATAATAATGTCAAGTATTCGCTAAATGGAATAAATATATGGCTTATGCTGCACCGTTTCCTTTCTGTGAAACCGTTACCGTTTCCCATCTGTGTTTGCTTCATTTCTCTTAGAAAACACAGAAAGTGGTCGATTAATCTTGAATGTCCCACCGATGACGCTGCCAGTGTTCAAACTGTGATTTAAGAAGGACATTGAGGAGTCCCCGAGGAGGCCTAACTCATGTCCTCTCCCCTTCAGTCAGACTAATCCAATATGACTGCTAATTAGATCATTTGAGTGTCTACAGCCCTGTCTGTAGCCCACTAATGCATTACCAGTACCTGCCTCAGCTGCTGGGATGAAGGAGAGCCTCTGAGACAAGACAGGAAATGGGAGAGATGATGGTTGTTGTCTTTGAGGCAAGTCAGGAGGTGCAGAGGAGGGTGGGGGGTAGTCTTTCCTGGAATTAGATGAAGATCAGTGTCACATGATGGCTGAGAGCTTTAAGGCAAAGATGGGGGTCTGTGGTGGTTTAGTCAGGTTGTCAGAAAGTAAGCTCTGAGGGGTTTGTGATATAGAGGCCTCGTGTGCATCGGTGGCTGGGAGAAGTTTTAAGGTTTCATGGTCTAACCTTGTGCTTGTGGTCTGTCGTCTCATTTTTCTCTGTTTTTCTTTTATAATCAAGGAAGGGTTTTTGCAGTGTGCATGCTCTTTCTCACACGTAGTTGAAGGCTTACTGAAAAGGTGATTTTAACCCCTGAACATAAGTCAATAAGTTTTTCCTTTTTTATCTTTACAGAGAATTAATATATATAATTATACAGACAGCATACACTATACAGAATTAAAAAAAAAAAAGTACAAACATTCTTCTGTCTGTAGTCTGCCATATTTGCTTTGTGTGAAGTAAGCTATGAAATCATAGAAAACAGATTTAGGTTAATTTTGTGGGTTTGAACAATGTTTTACTTAACAGGGTTAATGGCTATTACAGTTAGCTTTTTAACCAGATTTCACAAACTTTATCTGTGTAGCACTTTCTATACATGTCAGTGCATTTTAATGTAACTTTATGCATGACTGAAAAACTGGTAATAAGAATGCAACTACAAACAGATTACAGATTACTTTATTTATACAGCACCTTGCACAACAACTGTAGCAAAGTGCTTCAAAAAGAAAGATAATAATAAATAAATAAATAAAGGAAAACAATAAAACCATCAAAATCAAAGACAACAAATAAAAGGGATAACATTTGATAGAATCAATATTGTTTAAACATTTAGTATAAGAGAAAGACCAAAACAACTGCATTCAGATAATACAGTTGTACTACCAGAATGTTATTGTTATCTTTTAAAATTAAACTACTGTAATTGAAGTGTTAAGTGCGATGGGATGGTACAGTAGTACTGTAGGGATACTGCGTGTGGCGCTGCCAGCAGGTGCCACTGTTGTCTGGGCCATCAGGTTGTCAGGCTCACGTGCAGCTGATTATAGTGTCGTAGTGACTTTATTCAGCCTCGGGGCACACACTGCTCGAATGTTGTCAGGTATCGTGTGTCAAACAACCACACACACATTTGCTGGAGTGTCGCCACAACACCTGAGAAGCTGAGAACCCCCCCCCCCAAAAAAAAAAAAAAAAAGCTGGGAGAGGTGAACGAGACTGATATCGCTGTGCTGACATAAATAAATTTTACCTGCAGAGACATTTTTAAAACACCATCCTAATAACAATAACAACAACAATAATTAGGATGATAAGGGATTTTGTAATTGTATCAGAGAGGAACGGAACAAAAAAAAAAAAACAAAAAATAGAGCTTATTTTTCCCCAGGGCATTTTGAAGCGTCCTTCTTACGTGTGATTTAGCTCTGCTTCTACATGAACTGTTTGCATGCATTTTTCATGCATATGAGTGCAGGATTTAAATTTGTTTTATAATATATAATAATCTTGTAATCTAAAATTTTGTTTTACGGAAGTTGTGGTAACTCAGCTGTCAATGTATAGAATCAGAAAAAAGTTGGATTGGTCATCAAAGAATTGGTCGATAAAATGTCTGGAAATAGTGAAGATGCCCATTAAAATTTTGTTGACATATAAGGATATGCAGTTTATTATTATTACAGGAAACCAGCAATTATTTGCGTTCAACAAATAAGGAAATAATTGCCCATCCATGTCCTGTTAATCGACTAATTGATTAATCCTTTCTGCACTAGTGTTGAGTATCAGGATCACATTAAACTTTGGGCCTCTACTCCTGCTAACTGGGGCTATACATTTTTGAAAGTTTAGCACGCTAGAACTGACTGACTGACTAAGGCGTAAATTAGTTTCATTGATTGAATGGTGGGTGTGGCTTCCAGCTGTTATTAAGCTGTGTGTGTCTGCGTGTAGAAGTATTAGGAGTTGTTATTTACCTCACTTCGTTACCCACCACGTGAAAAGCTAAATGTCCGTTACTGTTTGAAGAAAGGAGAACAGAGCTGATCTCATCGGACTCAGGCTTACCTGCTGTTGCCGGGCGAACACTCCAGCGCACGTACTGATTGGCTATCGACCTCCATTGTCGCGGCCGCGCGTCTGTTGTCTCATACCTCAACAGCTGTAACGGGAGAGGGGAGGCGGGGTGGGGGAGCCCTTTCTTCCCTCCTGTAGGGAAGCTGTTGAGCTTAATGTTTAATAAGCCACTGGACATAGAAGGAAACCCGATCCTCTCCAGAGAGGGTGGCGTGTGTGTGTGTTTTTCTGTTTGTGTTTGTGTATTTGTGTGTGCGCCCTCAGCGTACATTTGTTTATGTGAGTCTCCAAGCATGGGGCATTATTCTCTGGTCAGTGTGTAAATCTTGTAATCGATCTTTATTCACCCGAAGGCCGGCTAGTGTTTCTCCTCAGAGCCCAGCTCTGCCTGTCACCTTGATTTTTTTGGTTTGGCTTTAAAAGTCCTCTTGTTTAATGTTTTATTTATTATGTTTTGTTTTAATGAGCCCATAGTATCACATAGTAACACTTCTCTACACAACCAATCCACTGAACTGTGTAGACACCTTTAGCTTGGTGTATTGGTTTTACTTCATATAGAATCCTTGTACACCTGGTCATTTCGATGCAATCTCTGTTAACACATGTTAATACAATGCAATGACTGTTTATAATATACAGTATATAGTTATTTATAAGATGGGCATGACCAGCTCTCCAAAAGTTTTCCCAAAGCATTTCCAAGCCTCCTAATGATTGGCTGCAGTACAGGTCATAAATCCCACCCCTTTGACAGGAATCTGCCATGTCCTTTATGACTAATTTCATGTGTAGTGGCCCTTCCATTACTGTAGCTTCTTTAAGTTAAAAGTAATCAAAGAAATACAGAGCAAATGTTATTCTGTCTAACTTGTTAACAGGATACAGCTAAGAGACCACAGGCTGTATCCTGTTGGGATAAAGGTGAAAATGAATCTTCATTCCCGCATCTGTGGGTTGACTCACTGTGCTTGTTAAAGTTCCGCTGCTCGTTTTACTTCATGTCTCACTGTACCCTCTTTTATTGTTTCACTCCTTACGGAACAACCCTCTCACTCCAGATGAAAGATGTTTGCTTCCTCTCTCCTGTTTTAGGATAAAAATGTAATCGCTGTCCTTCTCCAGTGAGTCATGTCCGCTTTTCTGCATCCTTCTCTGCTGTCCTTGTGTGCTCACATTAAAATGGCTCCTTAAGGACCACTTCACTCTCCTTTAGCTTCATGTTGCTGGTCATTAAATACAGTATCTTAAGTATCTTGATAAACTTCCTTCCGTCCTCCTGGTGCTAATTCAAAACAAGACACAGGTCTACACTATGCATATGACTCAATCAATTCTGCCAAATGAAATGAAGCATACCATGTAACATGAGTCAAAAATCTTAAGTTACAAGGATCCTTCAAAGGGTACCTCGCTGTACAAACACTACAGTACCAACAGATTCACATCCCACATATATATATAGTGCCTTAAGTAATACAGGAGAGTGTTTTTAAATTAAATTTTTGGTTAAAAAAGGAGAGAAACCCAAAGCAATGTTTTTGTTGGTCTACTTTGTGAGAGTGGAACCTTTTATAATTTGGGACAATTTTACTACATTTCCTTAGTTTAGAATTAGTCTTTTCATTTGGATTTATTTGAATGAATTCTGAAGTTCTCACTCATTCAAACTGACAGCCCTATTTGATAATAAAGTCACCATCCTGCTAGCAGATACTTGGTTCCATAACCCATAAAGAGACAGAGACTTGCCTCAGGGACATTTGTCCAGACACAGAGGGCAGTGTAAAGTCACAGAACCAGGTTGAAACAGCAGGACCTCACATACAGTTCAAGACTGTGAACAGTTTGTAGATCACACACAGCATCACTCTCCTCCTACACAGCTGTGTGCAGCAGAGCAGCTGGATGCACACACACTGAGGCCACAGTTGTAGGCATTGGCCCGTTAAGAGTTCATATCAACCATATGCTGTTCCACCGGCGGTAATAATAATACAGCTTTTTACTCATCAGCGGTCACACTGAATGGCTATTCTGATGTGGTCACATGTCCCCTGTTGGCTTAAGCCGCTGGCCTGCCTCCTGTCCTGGGACTTGGGTCGAGTTACAGGGCAGCTTAGAGCCTCTGATCTATTATTCATCTACTCATGTCAGATATTACAGGGGTACAGGTTGATGTAGGGGAGCGGGGGTGGGAATGCACTGCTGCACCACGGGTCAGGAAGTGTACGCGAGCAGGCTGGTGAGCAGGGACTGCAGGGCTCTGTCCCCTGCAAAACACTGTCGTCCCTCCTCTAAAATGTCCCACCTGCATCCACACTGGTGCTTCCAGGCTTTCTTCAAGAGTCACAGGAAGTTGATGCAAAATCAGCTTATTCAGAATGATTCAATGAACTTGTATGGTTTCTCTGTGCTGGAGGTTTGATGGGTTGACTCAACCAAGGCCAGATCCACCTTAGAATCCCAGAAGGTCTCAGGTCTGTGTGTAAGCACGTTTCATACCCACATTGATGGGCTGATGACTCCAAATCAGCTCCAATCATGTGTTGTGTTCGTCATCTTTAAAAGGAAAGGCACTGTCCTTTATGTCTTTTTGACTGTGGCTGTAACAGTATTTGAAATGGTGATGGCCTTCAATCTGTAAACCTTAAAATCAAGCTTAACACCATTTCATTTGATTTATCCTTATATGTTGCACATGTTTTTGTTTTTTGTTTTTTTACAAATGTGGGTTTAAAGGTAAATTTAAAGGTAAAGGTATTAAAGGTAAAATGCTGTGCTTTTTTGCTTTTTTGTTTGTTTTTTTGGGGGGGGCTCTTAATAGTGGGGACCCATAGGTCAGGTTCATTAGGACTTCGAGCTACTGTCTGTCTGACTATCTGTGCACTGTGCCTGAATGAAACTGGATTTTTGAGGCTGCAAATAAAACAGAAATGTGAGTTTTATTTAAGCAAAAAAAATGTTTGCAGTCCAATCAAGACCTCAGGTTTTTAGTCCAATAACGGGCCAGGCCATTCAGCCAAGCAGACGCCCCCTTCTGTTTCCCAGCGAGACCTGAAATTAGCAGAGCACCCGCTGACTGGTGTGATCCGTTATTCTGTACAGCACAACATGTGGAGCAGAGGGAGAAAAAGACAGGTCTGAAAAAAAGTTAAAACCTGACCCTGTCCCTGCGCACAAAGCCTAGGGGTATGTGAGGGGGTATGGGAGCAATAATAGCCCTGCCTAAAAATAAAAGGGGCAAAATGACAGTGGAGGATACCGTTACAAAGAGCTCCAGTGGACAAATAGGAGGGCCAGCGCTTTGAAGAGTTTCTCACAAAAGACAGACCATGCACCCCACCCCCCACCCCACCCCTCCACCGCCCGCTCCGCTCCGCTCTCCCTCCGATCAGGTTCCCATTATCGGCGAGGCCACACGATGGAGAGGGCAGGAGGGGTTTGAAATGCCTGTCAGAAGCCGCTCGTCTGTGTCTGGCCTCCATGGCTCATGTGAGGCACGCCGGCAACACACACACACAAACAAACCCATGCATGCCTGCCCAGTAGTACTTCATGGACCTGTGACTTTCATTGCCAATATTCATTCCCCGATCCAGTCCAAACCTGAACCTGATTGTGACCTTTAAAAAAATCAATATTGATTCCTATGTTTCACATATTCTTGTTCAGGATCGCAGTGGGACCAGAGTAGGGTTGATTATTTTCCTTATCATTGTATTACTTTAATTAACAGTTTTAGCAGCATGACTCAAGGGATGGCAAGCTTAGTCAATAGTGTTGTTTGCTCCACCTCTTTGGTTGGGACTGAAATAGCTCAAAAACATTTCATCAGATTGCTGTGAAATTTGAACAAATGTCCTTGGAGAACAATTCCTTCCAACTTTGGTGATTTCCTGACTTCTCCTCTCACGTCCCTGTGGGTACATTTAAGTGTTGCAAGTACACCCTGTCACCTTATGGGTTCTGAGGAGGCTCACACACGGAAAGGATAAAACCCTCTCGTGCCCCATTAAGAGTTCTGTCGAGCTGAATTAACGGCAAGCGACCCGGCTCTGCGAGCAGCTGCAGGTAATTCTCACTGTTTGCCTCAGCGTGGAGTCCAGAACCAGATGGGTGGGAGTTTACAGTGTTTAAGGCCAGTTGTCATTCACAGGAAGGTAAACTGAACAAGCCGAAACAGTATTTTCCTGTGATTGAACACTGGACTGCTCATTGTATTCTCTAATGTGGTAAACCACACCCGTGTGATTCAAAAGGTTCACATAAAGCAGAGTGGCTGATGGGGTGGTGGACCGACTGCAGTGACCATGGCCCAGTTACAGGTGTGTGTACGCATGCACTTGTGTGTCGGTCGGGGTCCTTAAGTGTCGGACCAGCTCCACATGTCTGGGCATGCCCCCCCCTTCTCTGTGGGTCTCACAGTTGGCCTCTGTAATTAGGATCTGAGAGGGTAATGGCCCTGTCGCTCGGCCGTCCCACACTCCCGCCACCACCTTTGACACGAGGAGGATAAAGTTGCCTCCAGATGCTGACGGAGTCCAGTTCTAATAAGTGGCAGTGAGCACATCAGGATTAGCGAGTGGTGGTCTTCATCTTTCATGCTGTGTTTAGTTTTGGTGACATGAGTAGAAGCTGGTGAGGGGACAGATGTGCACAACGGCTGCAGATGTTACTAATGGTCTGTTTGACTGAGGCTCTATTTATTGTGTTTACTGTAACAGTCCATTAGAATGACTGCTTCAGTGCATTTCACTGGTAGCATGACGACCTTGGTGCTTTAGCAACGTTGGAGTATAATACTGAGTTGGTATTTAATTTGGCTTTGATTACCTTAAATGTTGACTGATCCATTGGGTAACATGTTAACATGGAAAACACTCATTTCCAACCAAGATGAAGACAAAGAAAAGTACAAGTAAAGTTGAATTCACTATAAAGCTCTGCAAAGAGAAACATCAAGAATCAAAAATCCTGTTTTCACATGCCATTTGATACTCCTTCACTTCTTATCTGCTCCCAGGTCTCTCCATTACTCATCCTCAGGTGAACCGTAGTAGCTGCTCACTTTCAAGCACCACACCTTTAAATGAGTCACCTCTTTTTTCTTTTTTTTACCCTAGGTAGATCTATTAGGACTTCATTGGTAAGTGACATCATGCGGGGTTATACAGGGTGTTGATCAGAACAAGCTCCCTTCCTCTCCTCACAGCTTTCGTGGCAGGTGCTTATCGGACTCGCCAGCCGGCCACCACTCCTTCGGCTCGGAACCGGGCTGGCCGCGGGGGGGTGGTAACGTGGCCCACTCCCATTTTCAACACTGGCATTGTTGTGCCTGGCACCGCGCTCTCCGCTCAGATTGAGATCTTGCGGGAGAAAGTGTCGTTTCCTCAAGCTAAACCCGCCCGAGTGCGGCCCCTCCGCCACCTCCTTAAGAAAGCCGGGAACGTACATTTCCAACCCGTCTGTCACTCAGTGCAGCACAGAATGACCTGCGTGTTAACAATGCTGCTGACGCTCCTGAGATCCTGGCCAGCGATTAACACACATGCACACACCCAAGACCACATGTAGTCAGACACAGCTTTGACCTTTTGACCTTCAGCTCCCTTACAGTCTCTCTTTAAAGCTGACTGTTGTATCTGTGCTATGTTGTAGTTTCAAGAGAAAACTACTATCACTTTACTACGTGGAACTAAACGAGGAGGCAGAGAGTACAAATGCCATTTACAGGAGGAAGCACTAAGGCAATTTGTGCTGTACATAAGCTCAAGTCAGCAGGCTAACTTTGGAGCAGTGTTGGCAACGGGAATCCAACAAGTGCACTTGATGACTGGTGTCATTCATCATCTGCCATCGTGCATTTGTTGTACAACATTTTTTGCATTGCTGTTGACGTGCAGTCGTGTGCAGCTTGATGTGCAGTTTTGTTGTTCCTGTAACTGCCCTGAATCCTTTTTTTTGGTTGGTTTGTCTATATTTTCCCCTTCCTTTCATTACAAGGGTTTTCCCAGCAATGAAACTCAGCAGTCATACGTTGTAATGGAAAATACAAACTACACATCCTTAGGGTTTGGCTTAGTTAAAGCAGGATTTTTGCTTCTAGAACCAGGAAAACAAATTTAAAAAACAAACTACATCATTGAATAATCAAATTGAAGGCCCTCTCTAGCTTTTTTTCTTTTTTCACTTCACATAGCCATGCCCAGACAGGGAGCAAGCCTGCTGTCTGTATCACCACCTAATAGGGATTCAGAGAGAGTCACAATGGGTCGGTATAGACCTTCATGTGGCAGCTCTCCTCCCTCTGAAGAGCCATATTAACAGGCCTCTGTGACTAATGGATGTAGTGGGATCTAATTTAAAGGAGGGAGGGTATCAAATCCGCGTGCGCACAAAGACATTAAAGGAAGTCCTCAGGGAGGCAGCAGAGTTTTGATCCCCGTCGTCTCTCGCGGGACGCAAAGCTGTTCATTATGTCGGATAAAAAACAGGACACAATAAAAAGAAAATACAGTATTCAGTGCCTCTAATGTCCCTGTAATTTATCGACTCGTACACAATGTTTGGAGTCCAAATCGTCATCAAGTGTTGTATCGCAGACAGGAAGTGTAGTGGGTGTGTGTGTCTGCGTGTTGTACTTGATTTTTGATGTGTAGTTGCTGTAGATTATGGTCTTCAAGGAGACAAGAGCTTAGGAGAAACCACTAAGGAAAATAACATACATAATAATAAACAGTTCTATTTTGAGCTTGTTTTCATCCCTTTTACAGCGGCAGTAATTCACACTTCTGCAATGCAAACAGTTTAAGAATTAGTTCAGCTCCAACATGCAAGACTAATTATTATTAGCTGCTTTTGATCTTCACAGGATTTCCAGGATGTCTACAGTGGAGTTTCATCAAAATAACTGTATAGAAGTGTTTGAAAGGTGGAATGCTTAGTCTCTTTATTGTACCTTCATTTCAAAAGGTATTCAGATAAAAGTTTTTTTTTTTTTTATAGCAAAGTGGTTAATTATCTTAAATAACCAGAGTTCTTCACCAGAGAGCATGTCAAAGTCAAATTAAGGTTCCTGGGTCTTCCAACTTGAAAGTTGAATCTAAAGTCCTGAGAACAGGAGGATGCAGTATGTTTAACTAGTACCAGTTGGGTACCACTGCCTTAAAATTATGTTTTAACAGCTGTACACTAACCCTGTATGAATATTATATGACCACTATCATTGTTGTTATGGTAAGGCTCTCCTTTAAAAAAAACTTAAAGTGCAGCCACAGTTTTATAAAAAAAATAAAATAAAATGTCTAAATAGTACAATAACAGTATCAGACACTAGTGCAACAGCAACTTTAAAAACAGAAAAAACAAAACAAAACAAAAAAACTTCCTGAAATCAATTACTCTTCTGTAAGAAAAACAGCATAGGAAGAGGAAGAGGAAAACCAACATTTTATCTTGGTTTGAGCTTATAAAGTATATTCACAAAATTACATTGTATCAAATCTGTGCACGTACTCACACACTCCCCAATATCAGATCCAGTATTCTAGGCTGCATTGAAGGCATTTCTGATACTGGTATCAGAATGACTCTAAATACAGTTGTTGCCATGCCATGACTGATGAAGGCCACCTGAACAAGTAGAGAACAGAGTGGGGAAAAGCCTCCGGACATTGTTTCTGGAGAGACATGACTCTTTTATGCCCTATGCTTTGTGCACCAAAGAGGAAATTCCATGTATCTTTTATGGTTATTGTTGTGATAGCAGAAGCCTCCGCAGTGTAATAGCTCAAAACCTGAGAGTAAATGAAACCAAAGTCACGTACAGTACATAGGTGGTTATCACCACAGAACAAAGTGGTAAAATATGTATTTTTGTGATTTTTGTGAACTGATTACTGAGGGTGACTGCCATCGTAAACAGAGTATAATACCTGGTGGCTGTCATCATCATCAGACTGCCCTACAGTTACAGTATCTCACAATTTGAAACACCTGCATTCAGCTAATTTGACAAGACTGTAAATCAGAGAGCAAATGCAGGCCAAAGCACGCCGCTGACAACAACTTGTACCTATTTATCCATATAATGTTTTCGTGTCCAAGGGACATTGAACTGGCCGAGGATTGCCATTGACACGTGAATAGTCCAACTCTGTTAGAGTTTAATGTAAAGATGTCAGGCAGTGATACTAAGTGTCAAAACAGTGACGTTTCCAGCATAGAAACACACAAAGAGCAACTTGACTTTCTTATGTTAGAAAAGGTTATTCTCTCTATGTACTATATTACACAAAGGCGTGATCAGCTGTAAGATAACATGATTAAATTCGCATTTTTAATATACATTGTTATAAATTATTCCTTTGCCACAGTGTTGGCTGACATCTGAAGATGTTTTTTTCTTTATTACATAAATTACATCGATCACTCAGAGGACTTTACTGTACGTCTCATTCACACCATTCGCCTCTTTCTTGTCCAGGGATGAGGAGCACCCCCCCTGGGGAAAACTGTGGTTGATTAATATTTGGGTTCAATTGTAATGTCCTCACTTTACTCAATTGGACTGAGATCTTGCAATGCAGCAGCATCACTACAAACAGGTCAACAGACATGGTAATTATCTGTAATGTAATATAAACTCAAATCACCTACTGCGTATGAAAGGTTTACACAGACACAGTGGCTGGAAAGTACAGTGTCTGCACTGTGAACTGTGATGAACAGTTTAGTAATATGAGTAATGAACAGATAGTAATGATGATGAATATGTTTTCTTTATGTGGAGCTTTGATTACAACCTGCATGATCATCTGATCTGTGCATGGCCATGTATTGTGGTAAAACCCATACAACACAACACAGTCCTTTTAAAATTCACTTGGCTTTTACTCTGGTCAGCTTTCCTTCACTGTATTACACATAGTACTGTATTGATCCTGGATTAGGGCTACAGATGTAGTTCTCTACATAAAAACTATGCATACAGTCTCACTGCTAATATATTTTGACCCCAAAAAAAAATAAAAAAAAAATCTGTATGCAGCAATTTGTAACAAATAGGACTATTTTCCACTGTGGCAATCCAACCTTTAGTATGGCAACATTTTACTTTTGCCACCACCATACACATGACAGTAAGTACCCCAGAGGGGCAGAATTTGCATATAGCAAAGAACTCCTGTAAAGTGCGTTATCGTGTTTGAGTTTGTGTTTCTTGGCATGTGAGTCACTGTGTTTTGTTATACATGGCACGGCATTCACTGCAGTGATTTGTGGAACACTACAATTATGACTTTATGATTTCATTGCTCCTCTGCCCTGCTGCCGCCGCCGACTCTGCTGTCGACAGCGACAAGCCCGGCCCTTTCCCTCTGCACTTCGCAGTAGGATATTTTCACAGGAGGTGGGCACCTGCCTCAGCTTCCTCGCTGATTGTTTTCCAGGACCGGGGGGCCTCTATAGTCTTGACATTTTTTGCACTGAGGTAACGTTTCCTTGCATTATGGTCGCAGAATAGCTCCCCTTGTCCATTGTGCTGAACGTTAAAAACTCCTTATGGAATCGTGAACAGTGATGGGAGGAAAGTGGAAGGAGGGACGAGGGGAGGGAGATTCCGGGGAATTCCAGCGGCATTCCTATCAGATTGCCTTCCTCGCTCTTTTCTTCTCTTGGCATAATCAGTGCAGCTCTGTGGTGTCAAGGCCGTGTCAGAGCTCTGTGCTCGACATGTCGTATTAATAAGAAGTTGCATCTAAAATACACAGTGATTGTTAAGTTTTCTGTTAATTAGTTTCTTTTTTAAAGATGCTGGAAATGTTTACTTGATTTGAAATGAATTAACTCAGTTAAAGTGCTCCTCTAGGCATGGGTGCAGTATAAGTACTGAGAAAAGAAAAGCACACAGTTTTGAGAGTAGCTGCTGCACTTAGTTTCAGAGCGATGAGCTAGAGTCCTCGCCACAAAGTGCTGCTTCTCTACTGGAGATCCTATTAGCCAAAAGAGAAATAAGCAGCAGCCCAGTTTGAAAAGGCTCCTTATCTGTGTTGACAGAAAACTGAGAAGAGAGAGCATGCAGTGAGCGAGGAGCAGCAATGGAAGGGTCAACCTCAGTGCTGCCGGTTGGGTTGATGCATTTGACCCGGTGACGCTCGGTTTGACTCGAAAGCCCCAAAGCCGTATCGAGCAGCCTATGGCCGTTCTCTGATCATTCAACCATCTACACGATCCATCAGTACTGGGCGTAGTCCCCAACACTCTTATTTACCCAGGTAAGTGAATATTAATGGGCAAATTGTAACATTTAAGGATCATAAGTAAAATGACTCATTATGCAGAATCAACATTGAAGGAAAACACACAGAATTGTGGGGAGAGCATGCACATACACACAACTCAAGCCAGGGTCAACATAGTTTGCTCTCAGACCTCATCTTCCCTCAAACAGATGTCTGTTTCACTGGTAGGATCATACAAATGGTAATGGAGGGGTTTTCACGCTTTTATCCATAACTATTATGTGAGGTAGTTTATTTTAATAATATTTTAAGAATATGGCCATGAATGTATAAAGACTGGAAATAAGTAAGGTGACCTGGCTCAATTTCTTGCCAGCTGCAGGCACTTCAGTGAAACTTTAGCTTTGGGGAAACGTTCAGCTTTGGCGGAGGTCTTTACCCAGTGCTTTCTATTTTTTAAATATAGTTTTATATTGTTCAATGATAATTTTACTCTGTAATATTATATTTAAGTCCAGCAGATCTGGCAATCTTCCAAATTAAACCAACCATTAGATAACTGTCCTGCAGCCATAACTAGATCTAATCCGATCCAATTTTATTTGTACTCATTTATTTATGTTCACAACATACATTATCTCAAGGCACTTTACAGAAAAACCCACCAGCAATCAGCAAGCATTTGATGACAGTGCAAAGGAGAAACTTCCTCTCCATCTGCCTCAACTGATTGGGTTGAAAGAGAGATGGAGGAGAGAGGAGAAAGAAGGGAGCGGAGGGGTAGAGAGAAGAGGGGAGTGTGTAGGGGGGTGAAAAAGAGAGCGCAAGAGACCAGGAACAGTTCTATGTGCTGGTTTCAGTGAACACTTTCAGACTGCTTGTTATAAAATAATGATACCTGTAAGTGTAAGTTATAGTACTGTTGCTATACTAATGATGATAATTAAAAATGTTATTCCAAATAACTTCTAGTAAGCAGCACTTCTCCCAGACTGCCACCTAATTCCTGTGTCCTTCATTAAGAATGGAAAAAGCTCTACGAAGACATTAAAAAACAGCAGGAAAATATACGACAGAGCCTGATCAGGTTCAGGTTCAGGAGGAAAAGCTCGACAGAGGTGAACATCAAGTGGCCCCCAGCTTGGATCAACTCCAAAGCTTCAGGTCTTTGGTTTTCCTCCATGATGTTTATCACTGGTGTCTGACTGTCTTTAATCAGTTGTACCAGTTACGTGTCAGAAATGAAACTGTGTGTGAAGTATGAAGTTTAATGTGAGGCAATTTTTGTCTGCATTGTGCATGTTTGTGTATTTGTGTGTGCACTGGGGGTGCTCCAGAGAGCGAGCGGGAACATTTTCCCACTGCTCCGTGGAGCCGGCGCTGTGTTGTCACGAACCCGCAGCCGCGCTGCTCATTGTATTTGTGTCCTGTGTATCACTTCCTGTGTCAGATTGTGGATTGTTAGGAAAACAATGGTGTGTTTCGCCTTGAAAGGACACCTCAATCATTTACCACTGGGCTGTAAATGCATACAGCTCTGGCGCTCAGACACAATATGCGCCCCCCTCATGCCGTCATTTGAAAGCAGCCTGAGCCGACAGCAGACGTAATGAATCGTAATTTAGATATGAGCATGCCCTGATTTTTTTAATATAACATCTATATACAGTACAGTGAAGTGCAATTTGTGTTTCCCCATCATGCAACATGGCGCCAAGTTTCTAAGTCCCTCCCACTTCTATTTCCAGAAGACAGAAAAAAAGATCTTCTCAAAGATAATGCAGGGAAAACTTTATATTCCCAATGAGAAGAGGTGATTTATGCCTTCAGTGTTGCAAAAGAGAATGTCATATTCTCATATTCTTGTCATATTTCCTGTGAATTCAGCCTAAGTACGGGGGTGTCACCTTGTGAACTTAACCAGCGCCGTTCATGTGAGCAACGCAAACATGCCCACCTCCACAAATATGCAGTCAAGCACACACTTGTCGCTCCAGGTTGTGCCTGTGGTGATGGTGGTTAGAGCAAAACCTCTCCCGCATCCCCTCCCAGCTCGCCTCCCACCGAGGATGTTGTGCTTAGTAAAAAAAAGAAAAAGAAAAAAAGAAAGAAATCAAAGCAAAATATAGACCAGTGGAAGCCAAACATGTTCGGACCGAATGGCATTCTTCAGGTCAGGAAAGTCTGCCGCTATTAGGCACCGACATGTTGGTGCCTCTGCTGCTGCACGACAGCAGGCAGTTCCGAGACAGAAAGTAAAGTACCTCAAATATTGTGCACTGAGGTCTCTGTTATTCATTTCTTTTCTTTTTTGTCTTTCATTCAATGTGGTGTTGGTCCTAAAAAGTTGACAGTTAAAAGTCTCACTTCATCTTTATGACAAAATAATTCATTGACACTGAAATTTTTAAAATCAAAACAAAAACAAATGAAGGTCCAATCTTTACAAATGAATAACGTAGAAATTCTGGTAATAATCTAAATCCAAAATTGCCACCTGTAGCACAAAGGCCAACTGAAAACATGAGACCAACATTTTCCATGCATTTTTTTTCCTTTATATTCAATGACAGACTTATTTTTGCACATCTTGGGACATAAAATTCCCAAAATATCCTGAACCTGATGACCCATAAATTTCGACTGATTCCAAAATCAATGTCAGTCAGATAGTCGATCGACTGACAGCACTGCATCAAAGAACATAACATGCTCATCCACGCTCCCATCCAGCAGCAGTGAGTGGGTAACACACAGAGAAAGTTGTGCTTTATTCTGCCACTATCTGCTGCCACAGCAGTGAGCCATCAGATGAACAACACAAAGGCCAAGTGGAGATGAAGTGAAAGAGATAAGCGGATGATACGTGCTGAGGCTTTTAAAGCTCCACAGTTGGTGGAAAGGAGATGTTTTAGTTTATTCTCACTGGTTACCTTTCGGCCTCACAGAGTCTTCATATGTTGAGTCCCTTATCCATGAAGTTGTCATTTCATTGTTCCAAATCAATCCTGGACCTAATCTCCTGAACTTTAGTCTCGTGGCATCACACGTTCTACATGTACAGAAGAACTAACAAAATGAAATGGGCAGATGGCCATGACAGCTGACTCAATGGGATTTTACCACGTTATATTTTCTATTATTTCTATAGGTGTTGCAGTTTGTTGCAGTGTAGATGTTGCAGATATTTGTGTAGGATGTTGTCATGACAAATTTGTTCCCTTTCGTATGAAGTGCATGTTTTATGTTTGTTCTGGAGTCCTCGGTATACTTGTGGTGTTTTTGCAGTATATATATATATATATATATAAGTTCATGCATACATCTGTTAATTAGAGGGGAGGGTAGTCAAGGCGTGGGCAGCAGGGCTCAGGTAGAGGGGAGCGAGGATTTCATTCAGGTGGGATAGGTGATGATTTGACACCTTCAGACTCCAGACTCCCTCTCCCAAACCTCCAGACCTTTGTGTTCAGTGTTGTGTGTCCTCAGAGAGACACTCAACAGGTCCTGACCTGTCCTCCCACACTGTTGACCCTTTGACCCATGATGAAACCCATCTCTGCTTTGAAACAGGTCAAGGGGTGTATGTTTTTTGTCTCAGTTAGCGAGTCTGAGTCTCTTTGTCTTCGGTGTCTTCATTATAAATTGATGTGATGAGACGGATTGATTGATCCACATCCAGATCCTCAGTGATCTGACTTCTCAGGTAAGCAGGATGCAGCCTCATCCATCCCTGTTTTAAAAGCTTTTCTCTCCTTCAGACTTCACAGAGAGCCCCTTGAGCTTGTGCAGGTATTAATTTGCAGTGATTACCTGTGGCTTCACAGGACTTGCAGCACCTCCAGCCAGCAATCTCAGACAGGGGCCTAATTGACACTGTCTGTGGGAGGTGTGTGAGTGTATGGGGGGGTGTTCTGCTGTTTTGTTCCTTCCTTTTATGGCTGAGGGCTCCCCCACCCTGCACAGCTTAATGAGACGTTTACGTGGAGCTGGGTGTGGGAACCGGGGCCCATATGCTGCCGTGTAAGATGACAGGGACCTGCTTTGTGTTTTTGGCCTGGTTAAGAGGTTTTTAGCGCTGAAATCAGAGCCTGTGGCTTCCACCGACCAGCGGCACGGCCAGAGATGCTCCGCAGCAGCATAATGGAAGAAAGAAATCTGTCCACCTGAGCACCATGTGAAGGATGTCAGTCTGGCTTTCCTCAAGAAGGCTGACCCAGTAGGTTTCCCCAGTGTGACAGAAACAAACTGTCTTCTTTGTATTGGGTTTCCCACTGATTCTTGAGATACTGATTGTGGGTATCATCATTTTTTAAAAATTGAATAAATTTCCCCCCGTTTCTTCTACAAAGTTTGAAAATGATGAGGAGAGGATTGGTCAGAGGCGCAGAGGGCCAAAGTATGGTCTTAATCACTTGAGGTCAGCTTGCTTACTAGATACTGTGGGAATATTTGAAATGAGACTCAATAAGTATAAACCCTTATGGCCTCCTGAAATTTACTTCCCTCTGGACACCTTTATGGCAAAAATGTACACACATAAAAAAACTGTGATTAAATCATCATCATCAATCGTTAAGTGATGTTTGGTAGTTTTGAGCAAGGCTGAGGTTGTTTAAGTAATTTATGAAAAAAAAGCAAAAAAATAAAAGTAAAATGCATCAATACAATATAAAAGACACGTAACAGTAAAAGACACTGGATTTCAAAAATTTGACTAGAAAGAAAAGTTCTTGCAAAAATTCATGCCACAGGCTGCAACACAGCCAAAATGATCGCCAAATCCCCCCCCAAAATTGACAATGCCTGATACACCTCTATTGCCTCCCCACCACATAAAAATCAAATCACTTACAAAGTGAATCCAAGTGCCACACATGAGTGCATGAGCTTGGCACCCACAATTAGCTGAATGAGATTCAGCTGCTTAGTTTCTCACCTCTGCACGCTTAGCCAGTCACTGCATGTTGTGGGTGTGAATGTCTGACAGTCAGTTCCGGAAAATTGTTGGTCACAGCCCCCCCCCCCCCAGTACTGACGTCAGAAAGATTTTGGGAGAGAAGGCACAAGCAGTTATGACAGAGTTAACTGACTCCTACCAAGGAGCAGCGGATGAGCCCACTATCTTTCAAAGGAAACTAATTTTCCGCTGCTCATATCTGCGGCGTCAGTCTTTAAGTCATTACTGAAAACACAACAGTGTGAACGCAGGTATGATGTCATAGAAGAGCTTTCTTTGATTTTTCCTCCTCCACTGGCCCCGGCTGTTCATTACCACGACGGCTTGTCATTAATGTCCCTGTTAAATACTATGTTGCATTGACAAACTGATAGACATAGGGACAGCCAGACAGATGGGTGTAAATGTCTCCTGCTTGCTGCTGCCAGTGATAAAGGCAGTAAACTGTCATGGCTCCAGTGTTATCAGACACACAACTTTTGGATTAGAGCGGCTGCACCTGCCGCACGCACGAGACCTCAGTTCAGAGGAACCGAGTGCGCCCGGCAGCAGACACCTGCCAGCTGCCCTGCATGGGAGTCTGTGTGTGTGTTTGTGTGTGGGTGGGTGGGTGGGTGTGTGTAGGGGTGTAAAGTGGCGCTGGTGGGAGTGGTGGCGTCAGATTTATGTGTTTTTCATCTTTGTGTGAAGATATGTTGGAGGGTGTGTAGACGAGGTTTTTTTCGTTCGTGCCTTTGAGTTTGATTTGAAGTTAAATATTTGTGTTATCCAGGAAAGCTATCAGCTATAAAGCTATAAGGCCCCATACTATGCAGAGATACCTATACTCATTCGCACCTACAGTTGAGACTTTTGCTCTCTGATTCAAAATATCTAAACCACAGCAGCAATGAGTGTAAGGTCATAAACCCTGCAGTCTGGAACAATCGCTGCCATCTATACAATACAAAACCATGTGGATGAGCCCACAATGATTTGTGTAAGAAATCATATTTATTGCAAAATGGTAAATGCTTCCAGAGAAATGCGTGTTGGGGGAGGACAAGAGGAAATTTTAAATGGCTCCATTAGATATGCCTGTTCCAACAGTTCACTTCTAAGGTGCAGATAAGTGTGCCGGTATGTGCGGAGGTGGAGAGTGTGCTTTGCCCTGTCAGCTGGCTGTCAGGTGATAAAACAGCCGTTTAATCCCTGTAGGTGTGATCCTTTAAAACTCAGACTGGGGAGTAGACTGAGGTCAAACGGGGCTCCTGCTTCCTTGACCTCCTCTTCTTGCAGTTCACTTTGCTCAAAATGCATGATGATGAAGCTGGCTGCTTCAGCTGGAGGACACTTATTAACGTGGTGGCTCCAACTCCCGTCCTCTCAGCGCATTTTCACTGCTGCTAGCATAATCCGTTTGTAACATTCCAGTTGGCATTAAATATTGCCTCCAGGATGTGACCGTGGAAAAAACAGAAAACATAGCCCTCCTCAGCTTGCCAGCAGTGGCACTGAGTTGTACATCTGCAACTCGCTGAGCTTTAAAGGACCAGTGTGTAGGATTTATAAAATATTTTTATATAGTTTTCATTAGTGTTTGATCACCTGAATGTTTTCAGTATCTTAGAATCTCCTACATTTCAAAAATGATACCCAAAAAACCCAAATGCACTTTTTACAGATCTTAAACAAAGAGAAAACATGTCTTGACGGCTTTAAGGACAGCGCACACCAGTGTAAAAACCTCTGTGTCCATTTTTAGCATCCACCTGTCTCCATGCACATTATCAATGTAGACATAACATGAGTGGAAATGTGGGACTTTGGTGAAAAACTGAATCACTGAAATAATATTTTAAAAAGCGGGCTTGGTGACTGGAGCTCTTTTGCTTTCATGCTCTTCTTCACTTTCTTATCAGCACCCATCTGGTGACTGTTAATTTTCTTTTGACAGTTCTCCAAAGATGAAGTTAAAACTTGGTGCTACATGTGGATGGAAACCTGTGTGCATGTGAACGCTCAAGGAAAGCAGTTCACTTCCCGACTGCTGTACCTCCACTAATTCCTCTGGAGGGTCTGGAATGTGCAACATCAGTAGTTCCCAAACCTCATAAATCCAGGGCACTCCATCATGGGGAGTTTATTTTTAATGGCACCCCCAGATTTCTTGATGTGGGCAGAGACTGAGGAGAGAGCAAAACTATAGCAGTGACAGGTAGTTTCTTGTCTTGTTTCTCGTACATAACCAAGCATGAGCAAGTTGTACAGACAGACACATGGACACAGAGCAGACAGTGCTCCCTTGTTTTTATATTCCTCCATATCCGACAACATTCACGAGCACTGGAGCTTTGCATTTGGGCATCCATCCACATCTGAGCCCTGACTGATAACCGGCATTGCACACAGCCACGGACTCCTGGATATGGTGACCCCCCCCCCCGCACTTGCTTCTCCCAAACAGCTCAGAGCGACTGCACGACCCGGACGATCACCCCACCCTGTGATGAGCAACGGTGATCTGTCACGGGATGGTCGCTTCTCTGGGAATCAAACATCACAAGGTCTCTGCCGGGAACCTGAGCGTGATTGAGCAACTCTCTCCGCTCTTCAAAGAGCATCAGCAGCAGCTTCACGCGCCTCTGAGCAAGGCACTGACTGTGTGAATGTGTGCTGTCTCCAGAAATTACGCCCGCCTGAGCTACTCCTGCAACCTCCGGCAACTGCAAGTCGTCAGGCGAAACGAGGATCGACCCTTGATGATGATCCTCCAGTGTGCCACATTGTAGTTGAAAGACCACACAGGCAAGCCGCAACAAGACTGTCTAAAGTTTACTCTTTTGTCAGATAAGAGCTGCACTCAGTCCTGTTTGCATTCCTCAGGACGGGACTTGTAAATGTTTCTATGGCAGCTCTCCCTCTCCCTCTCTCTCTCTCTCTCTCTCTCTCTCTCTCTGGCCTGTGTGCAGAAGCTGTGGGTGAAGGTGAAAGTAGTTGTCTTTGTGGATATATTTCTTTATGAAAACACATTAGTCTCATTTTTCAACACAATCCTTGGAAGAAAAAAAGCAGCTCCTGAGTCATTTAGACAGAGGAAGAAAGAAATAGAAGAAAATGTGACGACTGACAGAGGATCTGAATGTTAGACAGTGATATCAGTTATTCACGGGCAGAGCTTTGCTTTAACAGTTTGCATCGTATGTCAGTTGAGTTTATTGGAATATCAGCCGATGATTTGAGGAAGTGTAGTTAAGTTTGTTCCTTCCCAATAACAGTTCCTGACAGGTGTATTGGCCGACACTGAGGACCTGACTGATACCACTGCATCAACAACATGCTTTTAACACCTGTATACCACTAACCACTTACTGCTAAATGGATGTAAAATATAAGTCTTTCTTTTATTATCTAATATCTCTGCTGCAAATTAGTAATATACAAATACAGTTTTGAGAAGGTGTTGTGAAGTGGTCAGATGAACAAAATGGAGCAGTGAAAAGTAAAAGCGATTCAAAAACTCAGCGACTCTTCCTGTGCAGGTAGGCACATGCTGAGGCTGCTGAGCTGACTCAGGACTTCCACCCCTGACAGAGGGCCACTTCTGAATAATTCATGTCCACTCACATTGTAAAAAATACAGTCATTGAGAAGCACAATTACTTTAATCACCAGGTGTGATTAATGTGCAGGAATTTGCATCGGTGCAGAGACAGACCTGAGCCTGTGAAGTCATGCTGTACATACATGTGTGTTATAACAGACAGTACAGTAAAGAAATCATCAGTGTATATAACTGTAAAGGCAGAATCAATGGAAAACATTTTCAGATAAGGGTGCATGTATAGTCTGAATGTTCTATTCTCTTAAATCTTAATAATATATAAATCAAACAAGATTTGATTCCCTCTGAAGAAACGCTTGTGGACTCTTGTGTACTGAGGCGCTGGTAAACAGCAGCATCATATCTGCACTGCAGGACATTATCAGATCGGCGTGTGCAGACTTCAGCTGGGCTCTTGTTTAGTCTCTGCTCTGCATTAGAGGCCCCAGCAATGTGAGATGGCACTTTTATCTCCTGCTGAATTTGTTAATCCTTCAAACATTCACCTCCTCCATTTTCCAAACCAAGAGTCGACATGCTCAGGACTGCACACAACCTGTACACAACACGGGGCGATAATTCTTTTTTCAAACCATCAGGTATACTATTTCTTCTGCTCGAACTTCTCGTTTTTATGTGAGACTGGTTTTGCGTCCGCTTAAAACTGCATTGTTTCTGTGAAGCAACAGTAACTGGTTTAATTGGTAAAGACAGCTATCCTGCATGTGTATGCCTGTTCTTTACAAACTTCCTTGTTTTAGGTTTTAGCCACTGCAACCAGCACAGATATAGGGCTTGGTCCACCACTGTGGTCCAGACTACAATATCATAACACCTATCAGATGGGTGGCCATGAAAGTTTGTACAGACTTTTTTTGAGCCATGCTAGAGTTGTAGCTCCAGGGATGTAGATGTTGACGTCAGCTGATCAATTGCTTTCAGCTACTGGAGCCGTATAAGTTCCTGGGAAATGATTGTACCTCCTGTGTGGCAGAGAGAAGCCAACTTTCTGTCGATTACAAAAATTGACTGAATCGACTGGCTGAATCTATTTATTAATCTATTAATAAACGAATGAAAAGAAAGAGTGGTGGAATCATAGTTATTTTATGAGCTCATCTCATGTTAAATAAAATATTATTCTGTCAAGTCAGTACTTGTTTTGAAAATTCACTACAGATGTCAGTTAATTCTTCCCTTGGAAAAACAGACTCCTACAATGGGAATGCTCATGGAAAGTAAAGGTACCTCAAAATTATACAGTACTCATACACAAAGCATGTCCAAGTCAGGCTGAGCTGTTTCATCGTGAAATGTCTCACAACTGGCTTCACAGTAAAAGCCATCATAAAGGAATGAATTTGAGTCGTTTGTGTCTGTGTGCAGGCATGCAAATGAGTCACACGTACACAATTATGTACACAAGTGACAAAATGTGAGCGTGTGTGCGCCTGCACCTGCTTCCCCGGGAGGAAACATCTGCTGCAGGGTGTCAGAGGCCACCTGTCGGACTCTGTCCTGTCCTGCACCCTGCAGATACTGATGCACTGTCCGCACGAGCCCGAGCCACGGCAGGAAGATCTGCACGAGGAGAAGCAGCTGTCTCATTAGACCGCCGTACGGCCTGTCATCTGAGACGGCGTGGCTTCGCCCCCTTTGCCCAAACGTGTCAAATATGAAAGCGACAGGAAATCGTCTCTGCGTGCTGGAAGTAACAGATTGACAGGGTTAGGGTTAGCACTGTGTTTGCTGCAGTTTCTTCTGAGCAAGGTTTGAAACATAATTAACAAGTACTTTCTGAACATTCAGCTCCATTTAAGTCCGTATCCAGAGTGAAATATCTCGACATCTACCAGATGTATTGGCACCATTCATGGTCCTCAGAGGACGAATCCTTCTGTCCTTGATTACTTTTCCTCTCGTGCCAGCACGAGGTTCACATTTGTGGCTTTTAGTGAAATGTTTCAACGGCTACGAAATTCAGTTCAGACATTCATGTGCCCCCCTCAGGGTAAAGTGTAATTATTTTGGTGATCCCTGTCTCCTCTCGTGTAATACCATCATCAAGTCAAAATTCTAAGTTGTCCAATACCTTGGTTCTTGACCTAATACCTGCACATCAAATGATATTCCTATTTTCCTGTTCCTCCTTTTTCTCCCAATTTTAAGCTTCTAACTACTGCTGTTTTAGCCATGCTAGCTCTGTAGCTGAAATTACAGTAATTACAGATGGATGGTTGATCAGTCCAACACTTTGGTTTGTGTAATCGATACAGTCCACTAACGTTACGCCTGTCCAGCAAAAGCATGTCATCATTGAGAGCATGATAGCATGCTAACATTAGCATTTAAACTTTGGACTTGTAGCTTTGTTTGAAATGGCGCAGAATCTCCACAGTGGACTAGTGGTCTATGATTTGACTATCACACTGTCATCCTTTGTAGGGTTAGACAAGGCTTTTGTAGTTTGCTCCTTCATGGAGGACGACAGCTGTGATCAGCTTTGAATCACAGCAGTTTCACTGTCTTCATTTTGGTCTCTGGATCAAGACAAAGCACCATTTGGCTTCTGCCAGCATCAGAGCTGTTCTCCTTCCTTGCCCATTCCCTTGTGCATTCACCACCCTGGTTGACCTTGTATGTAAATAATGTTTTGTGGCAAAGTGCTACATGAACATTGTTAATCAGAAAAAGAAAAAAGACTGGGATTGTAACATTGGAATGAAAAGTTTGGGGCCGTTTTACCACATTACCTTATTAAGTGTAAATAAAAAGTGAAAGCTCTGGGCTCTGGGCACACAGTGCAGCATTGTGCTGAGCAGCTTGCAGGTGTTGTGCTTGTTGTCCAACATAATTACAAAATGAACAAGTTAAACCAAGTTATATCCCCAGTGATTGAAATGTTTGCCAAGATTGTTAAAAAAAAATGAGATGAAGGTCTTCAATAGCCTTGTCTCGTGTTATCATGCAAACTGTTCTTTGCTGACATTTTATTTGTGTTTTATAACCTGGACCAATCATAACAGAAACTTTTTAAAAACATTTTTATTTGAATGTTTTGTCAGTTTTGTCTTTCAGGTTGTGACTGACAGGGAGTAAGGACTGTACCTGCAGGTACTGGTTCACCTCCACTGTTTTATGTTCTTTGTTTTCCATGATGCACACTGACAGCTGTAAAGATGGCAGCTAGTTTATTCGACTTTGTTGTGTCCATTTCATTTTTGATGAGCAGTTCTTACATCTAAAACCAAAGAGCTCATCTCTGGTTTTAGAAATCAAAAGTATTTCCCTTTTGCTATCCAATCTACTTAGTGTTTAATGGCATTTTTAAATCAGCTCCATAGTCCACAGTCAGGTTCACGTGTTTGCAGATTTTACATTATGTTTATTTTTTATGTTATTCCTTGGTAATTACTTTTCTTTTATTTAATTTTAATCTGCAAAAATCAAGATCAGATCAAATTATATTAATTATAAAAAGTCACTGAACATTCACATGATTTAAGGCTTAAAGGCTCTCAGTTCCAGTGTATGAGGAGTTTGCTTTGCATCAAAATAGATAGATTCATTTATTATATTGGAAATCACATCTTCATGTCTTCATTGTTTGAGATTATTTAAAGAGGACGTAAGGAAATACGGGAAAATAAAAGAAATGTAAAAGTACACGTTCTTCTTAAAATGGAAATGCACAGGTATATCTCAAAATGTACAGCGTTTGATTTAGTGTTATCGTCATATCACGTCACTGTTCTGTGTCTGGTCAGTAGAGGGCGCTAAGAGCCGCGTTTCCTCTGCTTGCAGGTCAGTGAGGAGCGGCACACACATCGTTCACTACACAACATGTACTACCACACTCGGAATTCACTTGGCGTTCATTTATGGGTCGGATATATGCAACATAAACCTTCTATAGTATTCTCCTAGTATGAGTTATCTGCATTATAAACCGACATGAAACTTAGAACAAATCTGATGTGGGATTTTTTAAACTCTTACTTCATTGTAGAAAGACACATTTTTAATAAGACTTATTTGATGATGTGAGCACATACAAAAGATACAAATTCAAGCTCCTGGACCAAACTTCAATAATAACTCCATCAGCCGCCCTGCTCCCGCCCCCTTTTTTAATTGGCGCTCTGCTATGAAGCGCTCCACCTAAGATGCCTCTGATTGGTCCGCTATGGCTGTCCATCATTGGGGAGCTGCCCGACCCTAGCTTTGGGCAGCAGAGACGCGCCGCTGCTCTCCCTGTCTGCCGTTTAGTGCGTCGAGCGGCGGAGGAAAGTGGAGTCTGCGCGTCTCGCTGTGCGTCCGTGGACCAAACAGTAGCAGCGGTGCGCTTTTTTTCCCTCCTCCAAAGCCGCAGGCATCCCGGGGAGCAGCAGCCACGCCGTGCATGCATCGGAAACCGGGACGAGGAGAGGATACTGTTCTTCTTCTTCTTTAGCATTTTGAGTGACTGAGACATACATGTTTTTTGCAGTTCCCTGATGGTAACCAACACCGAGCGGCCGGAGACATGTGGAATAATCTGTGGAAACTGCACCGCGTCTCACTAGTGTGTCTCCTCCTGACGCTGTGGGCTGAGGTGAGAAGTTTATTTGACTGGCCTCAGAGAGACTTTATATTTTTGTTGGTGGTCTCACTTATCAATTGACTGGAAGTTCTCTCTCTTTTGGAGCGGGTTAAATTCCAGTCTTAATTGAATTGTCTGCTGAAGCATGTGATGTTACTGAATGCGCGCTTGCTCGGGGAGTTAAAATAAGTTTTCTAGTTTAGTCTGGCAGATTTTTGAGAAATCATCTGTTGTGTCGTCATGAGCTGCATATTTGTGTGATGATGCACAAATCACCTGCTTTCTACTGATAATGCCTAAACCTGGCAAATATGACCTGGTGAAAGTTTTGTGTATTTCCGCAAAGTTGAATCACCAAAGCATGCTGTGCCAGTGTTCTTTATTGTTTTACCCTGATTCTTAAAAGCTTGGCAACAGAAAATTTTTGGATGAAATAGCTTCACCTGCTTGGAAAAAAAAATCATCCGAAACAAGTCGCAGAAGTCAGATCCAGACCAAAACTACAATATTTGTCTGAATCGTGTTGATTTTTTTTTCAACAAGACCTTCGGTCAGAGTAAAAGGTCCGGGTTAAAGTGGATTATTTTTTCTAGTGTACAGCCGCAGCCTGATATGCAGAGTGAGCTGAATTGGAGTACTAGGTCGTGTTATCCAGGTCTGAAGCTCAACTGTGCCAAAATGTGTAGTAGTGTGGGCTGCAGACTGACCGTACACTGCAAAAAGAGTCTCGTAAAATCTCCTCACAGGGTGAGAGAAATGCGTCGTTTTCAGAGTTTGAACACTCAAGCCGTATTTTCTTTATGCGGCTGTGATTATTATTTGCCACTTGACCGTAAAGCATTCAAATTTTTGCAGCGTCACCAGCTCCTTCAAGTCTTTCCAGGCCTTCTTACGGTCCCTTCTGTCCTCCTCAGGTGTCTCAGTCCACCGGTTACTTCGAGCTGCAGCTGATTTCGGTGGATAACCCCAGAGGTCAACTCCTGAACGGCGACTGCTGCGACTCGGATAAGAGCGCGGCGGAGGGCCACTGCGGCGCGGACGAGTGTGACACCTACTTCAGGGTGTGCTTAAAGGAATACCAAACGGAGGTCACGCCCAAAGGGTCGTGCACCTATGGTTCGGAAACTACTAAGGTTATCGGTGGGAATACTTTTAAGTTCAAGGGCGGCCAGAAAACCGGACAGAACCGGAACGGCGACTCCGGGAAGGTCATCATTCCATTCCAGTTCGCGTGGCCGGTAAGTGGATCTCCGCGTCACTTTGCGGGGATTGAACCCGTTTCATGTGAAAGATGGTTTAGAACTTAGTGGTTAATTCTTTTCCAAAGTTGGATGTTGGAGGATGTTTACGCAAAACACTGCTTAAAAGTAGCAGCAGTATTCACGTCTCTGAGGGTGTGAGGATTGCCAGCGGGGTTCTCATTCCACTACATGATAAAACACGATTTCATGAAAATTTAGAAAGGGCGTTTGGATGTCTTGGTGGTGAATCACGCTGCCGCCTTAAATCAGGCTTTCTGGCACAGTTTGTCGCATATTGTTCTCTAACAAGTCTCGTTGATTTCTGAGTCTCTGCGTGCCGCTCGGTCTTGCCTCCGCGTGCCCACTTGGCAACCTTTGGCTTCTACGTCATGAAAACATCTCGTGAAGGCCACCACGCACACCTCGTGAAGCTTTTGAGTAAATGTCTGCGCGGTTCTGATCGGGGCGAAGCCCTGAGCGCGCATGACGCACGAGCGGTGGTGCAGTTGTGTCTGGGTTTGATGAGTTACCAAACAAGCTGCTGTTTGTGTGGCTACAGTTACAAGTCAGAGGAGAGGGAGGGGTGTGTGTTGCCAGTGCTGGGGTGGGGGGGGTATATGGATTTTCAAGGGAGTGTTGATTAAGAAGTGGCAGGTAACTTATTATCTAATCTAAACAGAACACCAGAGCCAATCAAAGCTGCTCCATCTCCTTATTCAGAGAGCCAGACGTGGGAAACAGGAACAGAGCTGGCAATCAGTGCTTTTTATTAAAAAAAAAAAAAGTGTTGTCAGGCCCAGGGAGTTGCTGTTACTGTTACACCCAGAGATGTGTATCAGGGAGGTCTGAGCAACGTCCTGTGGGGTTAAACGTCACAGGTTTGATTCCCACATCAGCTGAGTGAGCTGTCAAAGTAAGACTCACTGTGAGTCAAAGTGGAAAACACTAAGGGGCCACAACCATAGTCGCCAATCACAGAACATTAGCTTTGGCTGGAGGGATCAGTCCTTTAACCAATGGGTCAATCAAGAGAAAAGTAATTTATGACTCTTTAGCTAATTAATGATTAACTTTACTGCAAAAATATCCATCTTATCAAGTAATTATAGTTATTACTTGCTGTAAAAGTCAAACTCACTTATTGCAAGTGAGATTTTACCATTTTTCAGTTTAATCAGAACTTGTCTCAAGAATGTTCTACAATTAAATGTCATTTTACCCTGATTCCATGAATTAGGTGATGTTTCAGATGCAGATTTTTTATTGGAGACAAGTTGAAATAATGTGATTGCACTTAGATTCTATCACTTCTTTTAAGAAATTGACAAAATTTCTTGGCGACATGAAGCTTTGATGGACAATTGTTTACAGACTGAAGTAATGCACCGATTAAGCAATAGAAAAAAAATACAAAAAATAATCAGGAGCTGCAGCATCAGTTTCTGCAGACATGGCAGCAGACTATGCCACTGCTTTCAGAAGACGCTGGACCCGAAAACAGAGAAGAGAGAAGAGAACAATCACTCGACCATCAATATTCTGGCCATGAGAGAGCTGAAACACTGTCCGTGTGCTCATGTCATATCGTACATATCGGGCACTTTGTGTGAGCGGCTGGCTACGTGACCTCTCCATTCATCACTCGCCATGGTCAGCTGTCAGCAGAGGGAAGATGGAAGTAGTAAGTTGGGGCCCTGCGGGCGGATACGGTTACCACTAAGTTGTGTGTGCGACGCAGGCGGTGGGTATCAGTGTCAGCAACCACTCAGAACAAGTGAAGATCCCTGGTCAATCTGTGCCGGGGGATGCCTTTACCTCGCCGCCTCTCAGGTTCACGCTCTGCCCGTTACTGGGTCATTGTCTCACTCGGCATGTGTGGGGGGTCAGTATTTTCCACTATCTGCCTGGGAGGGGGTAGACAAGCGTGTGAGGGGGGTTATAAATGAAGTATCAGTGTTCAGCAGCTTCTTCTGATGAGGCTGTCAAGGTCGAAGCAGTCGAAGGCTTTTTAAAAATGTCACTTCACTTTTTTTAATATGACTCGTAAAGTTTTACTGCATGTTTCAACTGGCTGTTTAATGTCTGTGGTGGTAAACCACTCTTTGCATTGAACAGTTCGTACATAATTCCTTCTGTGAGTTACAAACTGGTCACCTGTTGATTTCCTGTTGATTTCCTTTGGATTAATACATATATTAACAGAAAACAAAGATCAATGTCCATCACAACCTACAAGATGATAATCTTGAAAAGAGAGCGATTTTCATTTGATAATCAGATAAAATCCTCACATTTTAGGAAGATGGAAACAAGTAGGTTTTTTACTTTATTAAATGAATTATTACATGTTAAATAACTATAATTAATTATTTTTTTTCAACAGAGATTGTTTAACATTTTATCTGTGGCATATCTCCTGCTCCCAATAGAGTGCGCTAATTCAGGAGACTGACAACTTTTATGGTCATTCAGGCCTTGTAGCTTTTTTGGATGGAGATTGTCGCTATCTGGGCACTGATGGTAATAACTTCTCAGTTAGTCTTTGTGCTCAGCTGTAGAAGGAATAACTTGGCTCTGCTTTTTTAAGTTTTGCATTTTGCCTTGAATAGGACTTAAGAGCACTTTCCGTTTTTTGATTTTGACTTTTTGTTTCACTCGGGCAATTTAAGTGACGGAAATGTCTCCATCTGTGACTGGAACAAACGTTGAGAGGTCCAGTGTTTTCTTTCTGAAGCTGTTCGGCTCTTTTCATCAGTGAAGGCGCATTCTCTGTTTTTTCCTCCTCTGTTTATGCGGTGGTGAAAACAGTGTTTCTAAAACAAAGGAAGGATGGTTTACTGACGCTTTAACTGCAACTCATTGCCCTCCTCAGTTTTCTCAATCTCAATGGCTCTCAATTGAGCAGATTGACAGCTGAGTGTGGTTGAGATTTTTATTATTATCACATGCTCTTTTAACCCAGATTTGTGTAATTATTGGCTGATGTTCCAGATGTACTGTACAATGACAGATGTCTGGCTCACTTCATGAATTAAAAGCCCCGACCTTGCTGTCCCCTCCCGCTCACACGTTGTTGGTTTGTTGACCAGCGAGCAGCACTAACAGAGTGCGTTTTGTGCGAGGCCGTGGCCTGTAGCCTCTGGTGGTGCTATAGTGGACTCCTTCAGTCGGGCCCCAGTATCTGGGCCACTGGTCCTGACATGAATTAACTGCTGAAAAAAATAAAAAGTAAAAAAAAGGACATTGTTCGGCCCTCTCCTTTGCTGATCATTTCCCCTTCATGCTAATTCCCCTCTGGCTGTTTGGGTCTTCTGTGACATCTTTTTCATGAAAGGGGAGGGGGGGTGTTAACCGATGGAGCGAGGGAAGGAGGGATGATGGGGAATACAGGAAAGAGGGAGGAACTCAGCTTCCTTGTGAGTTTTGTGTCACGAGGGAGGTATATTTTTAGGCCACAGATACTTAAGATGCCTTTTTTCACTGTAGTGACTGGAGCAAAAACAAGCATTTACTTCTTCTTCTCTTCCTCCTCTATTGCCCCTCCTCCTCACCCAAACCCTCTCCTGTCCCCTCATCTCTCTCTCCATCTCTCCTTATGGGGTATTTTTAGAGCTGATGTCCTCCCCTCACCCCTCTGGGAGTAAGTCAAGGATCAAGAGTGCGTACTCCTTCAGTTTCATAGCCTTCTTCTTTTTTTTTTTTTTTTTAGCAGGCCCCCACTCTTGCCAGAATTTCCTCCTGAGCCTGGCGGAGTGGAGCGGACAGAGGTGGAACAGCTGTTGTTTAGAGACCTCCTCCACCTCCTGCTCCCAGAATAAATGTTTTAGTCAAATAGCATTAGGAAAAGAGGCAATGATTACAGTGCTCCGAGTGGAGGATCACCTCACCAGGAGAAGTATCAGTGAGCAATCGCAAGAGTGCAGTATGGTGAACCGCCGTCATCTTCGGTGGTTTTCTTGATGCCGTCACAGCCGCCGGCGATGGGCGGCTCGTTTGGCTCATTTGCAGAGTGCATCTTTGGCGCGCTCACCTTTTCTTCCATCAGGAGCTCCTCTCAGTTTGGTGATGCCTTTGTGGTTGATTAGTGTTGGGGGGAAAAAGAGGAGGAGGGAGCGATGTTCATGTGGATGCCGGGGTTTGGTGTTTTTGGGATGATCCTGCCACATGAAGAAAGACTGTGTCAGCTGTGCAGTGCAGCCTGCACCTTGCTGTCATTTTTATGGAGTATTGGTATTGTCAGGCAGCTGGTTAGTCAACATTGTGAGATCGGCAATGAGGCTGCCCATCTCGTGAAACTTGCAGCATTTGATGTCACAGTGTCCGTTCTGACCCAAGGAGATCCACTGCAGTTGGCCATCATCTTTTTTTTTATCCTGAACTGTCTTGTTGAAGACAGCAATAACTGAGTTTCTGAAAGGTCACGAAGATCAGGAAAACTTTTCAGTAGAACAGATTAACCCTCATGTGATGGTTATGTAAACACGCAAGAGCCACAAAGGAGTCGATGAAGACGAAGAAGCCTCCAGATCTCATGTTGCTGTCGTGTGTAAACTGCTGCATGAAAAATGTCAACCGTTGTAAATTGGTTATTTATCGGTGTTACATAACTTTGTGTGCAGCAGCTCTGGTTTCAATATCAGAACTTTGTTGGCCAGACAAGTAACAAGTCACCAACCGGAGCAGCACTCAAAGTCCACCTGCTTTATGGACCATCAAAACTCCAAAATTCTTGAAAAAATCTCATGAAGGGATAACCTGACACGTTATTTAGTACCAAAACATGCCCGAACCCCACCCCGCTCTGCGTCTTTAATAAGCCTAAAAGCCTGCAGGATGACCACAGCAAGGCTCTGTTACGTTGTGTGTGTGCGCTGGCCAGCCAAGGCAGTCGAAACCTCCCTGCTCAGTTAACTGTGGTCAGGGACGGGCCTGCTCGTCTTTCCCACGCTGCCGCTGCTTTTCCATGTCAGCTGACCCGGGTTGTGGTCAGGCAGTGTGGAAATGTCTGATTAGATGCTCCGTCTTACCGGCTGATCGATTGTCAATGCTGCTGGTGGGTTTGGTTTTTTTGTGTGACTGCTGTGTCTATACAGCTGGCCCTTTCTGTACTTGTATTAGTACTCCCTGGTACCCCTGGTTACCCCATGAAGGTAAACCACATGTTCACCTGACGACTTGGTCTTCACTTTAATTTAAGCTAAATCTCCAGGGAGGAAATGTAAGTCAATGCAAAGCCACAACAAACTAATAAGAGGGAGACTTACAAACTGTTTGGACAAACATGTTAAAATTCTACAGTCTGGAGACTGCTGAAGTAACAGAGAAGATGGACACCACACCGTCTTCATCATGTCTGTCCATTAAATCTGTTGCACACTCTAATTGTGCGTGTGCGTCTGTTTTGTTTGTCAATCAGCAGGAAATTATTGGGAAGCTATTATGACGTACAGTAAATCTCGGAAGTCTTTCTTCCTCCCAAAAAATTGGTTTCCTCAGGTTTCTATTAAATCTAACTTAATCTATGATTAAACTGAACATGGTTTTGAAATTGCCTGATTAATTGATAAAACATTTAAAAGGGAAAATAAATAAATTGCATTTGTTTAATGACGGCGGCGGTTGTAGTTGAACTCCCAACCCGGGTTCATCACCGGGGTGGGGGTTCAGTTCCTGCCTCGTCTTGTCCACATGTCACAGTGTCTTTGAGTAAGATGCTGAACCATTAGCCTGCTCCTGTGCTCTGTCCTGATTAGGTGGAAAAATGCTATGTCATATTTTCACATACAGGTGATATACACATACTCATCGGTGTGCAGCACTGATGGTTGTGTTTCAGTACAGTGAATGTGTGTGCATATTCATAGTGTAAGCAGAGGTAATGAAATGCTTGCATTTTGAGCACTGAGGTGAGCAGTGGTGATTAAAGCTTGTTATTACACACACAGAGCAGTTTAATCTCCCAGTTGACTTCCAGTGAGTTGTTCACAGGGCTAATGGAGGTCAGATGGACCTCACCAAGAGACCTATTTAAAAAAACGAATGAAAGAAGAGGTGGTGGAGGGAAGGATAGGGAAATAAAAAAGGGAGGTGAAGGTTGTAGATGACCAAACCCTTCATTGTTCCCCATATTTGTTTATCTCCTCATATCTCATCTGCCTCATGTTTATCTTGTCCATCTCTCCCCGTCCGTCTCGGGGTACCCACCAGGAGAAAACCCTGTAGCTACATACTTGGTGCGTTAGAAATCTTCTGGCTCCTGTGTTCCAGTTTGGTTAGCTTGCTTTTGCTAGTTTTGAGGGTGCGATCACAACTCAGGTTTGCTTTCTTTGGTCTGAAATGCAGCGGGGAAAGATCATTGTGTTGTGCTTTAGTCTTTGGCTCATTCGGGCTCCTGCTGTGAAGCAGCTTATAAACCAAAGTGGCAGAACATGGAGCTCTCCTTTCCCATCATGCACAAAGCTCTGTGTCCAGTTTACTTTCAGCTAAGCATGACAAAACTCGCTGTCATTTTTCTTCTCTGGTGTTTACTTGGATAAAGAGCACGTGAAGTGTTAGATGCAAATGAAGAACTTCCTAACATGACTGTCATTCTTTGCGTGGACAAATAAACCGACTTGAAGGAGCTGAGTGCTCCAGAGTTCAAGCTGCAAACACGCTCGGCACGAGCACGCCCCCGTCTTAACGTTTTGGCTCTCCACAAGTATGCTGAAGAAGTGGGACGGGGCAAATACTGACAAGTTCTTACTGCAAGTTTTCCTCTTTTTTTCTGTACATTGCTGCAACGTGAATGTGATGCAGCCTGATGTAACCATACTCTCCAGAGGGATTGAGAGAAGGTTCAGCAGGGTTTCTCAACACGTCTGGGGTCAGAATTTCAGTTTCCCAACCTTCCACTGCATGTAGAAACCCCCAAAACACTCCTCTAAATCCATAACCTGTCTAAACTGACATCCACCCTGCACACTGGATGTTCAGGGTTCATACGTGGCATAATTCTGGTTTAAGGCAGCTTGGGTCCTATTTTGTTGTTTTTTTCAGTTACAGTAACGTAATCCCCTGTACACCTGAGAAAACTGCAGCATCCGTACAGCAAAATCCAAAATACAAGCAGATGATCACACTGAGTGGAAACAAACTTCGATGTCAGACAAACTTATTTGGAAGAAATGATGAAGATAAACAGCAATAAGAAAATCACCCAAACAATAAATCCATTATCTTTCAAGAACCAACCTCCCGCTTCAACTCTGACCTTCTGCACTCACCGTGTTTGTTCTGGGTTCAAAGAGGGACTATTAGCATCGTTTCAGGTGCGCTCACATCCAGCTGGTTTACAGTCTGTCTGCTTGTGTTTCATGCTCTGTCTCACTTCTGTCTTCACTGATGCTGCCATGTTCACAAATTTCATCTGTTGTTTTGATTACAGATTGAATTTTTAGCATTTCAACTGACACCCCCCTCCCAATTCCCCAAACCAAATGACAAAACTATGACACTAGGACAACTGTTGCACTGAACCAGGTTCATCCTGGGACTTGAGGAAGCGTGATGTTTTCCAGCCTTGTGTTCGCACTAAGAATTAAATTAAAACTCAGTTCTGCAGTTCTGTCTCCAAACTGATCCCAGGCCACTTGACATTTCTCCTCCCACTGAAGGGTTTAGGTTAAAAAATTTAATCTGTGCTTGCGAAACTTGTCTTGACAGCAAATAGTTAATCTGTTTATATGTCACATTCATGAAGGTTGGTCAGCGATGTAAGAGCTGTTAGGGTTTTTTTTACCCACATGGCATGAATATCGCTTTCCCAGCAGCACTATGGAAATGAGGGCTGCCTTAACTTCTTTGTTAGTGCACCTTACAACGGGAACAATGACTTTCTACCTCAGCTTTTGTGTCCACATATTGAGTTATCAAGACAAGTGTTGGGGGGGGGGGTAGAGAGAGAGAGAGATTGAAACAGAGAAGCAGAGATGGGGGGGGCAGCTGCTTTGGGCAAAATGTCAGGAGTGGATTTAAGGGTGTTTACATAAAGCGCCTCTTGTGCTGCTCTGTGTAGTGCAACATGCTGAATTTGGTCTTCATGCCTGCTTCAGGTGTTGGCGTTCTGCTCGACGCAGTGCTCTGAATTTCCAGCTGCTGCCAGTTGTTTCCTCCAGATAGAGAGGTGGAAGAGAGCATCATCTCTTCAGAATCACAGAGCTCCATAATTTGTTGTAGTCCTCTTGCATCCTCTGCTGGGCTCTGAGAGTCTCTCATCCACAAGATTTATGGGAAGTTTTCTGAACCCAGAGTAAACTGTTGGTTGGTACCCCCATTTCTTTCTCGTGAAATACTTCAAACTTTCACCTCTTTCGGCATCTAAAACAGTCCAAGCAGGAAAAGTCACCCTTTCCTTGTCAGTTCGTGTGTAGGATACACACGCATCCAGTAAAACTTTTTCCTGCTGTGGATTTGTTGCCATGTTGCATCTTTCCAGTTGTGATGCTAGTTTCCATTCATAATCTGTGGCCTCCTGCTGCACAGTGGCTCAGTCTCGAAATCAGCGCTGACCAGGTTGTGAAAACCCAGTGGATTTCCTCAGTGACTCCACTGTGGACTTTTACGGTCATGGCTAGTCTGATTTTGGCTCTCCCTCTTCTTCCCTCTCTCGCTGGTCTCCCACTTCACACTGTTTACAGTCTGTTATCAAATCGGTAGCCTCTTGCCAAGCATTTTGAACTGGTGACACATGTTGCGAGCATTACACACACAACACACGCCAGTTTTGTAGAAACCTCGTCACAGGCCACATTTTGGCATTCTGTTGGAAGACGTGTAGGGATTTCACTGTTACTTAAGACTAAGACCTATATACAATTCATCCTTGCTGCACAAGTAAAGACAGTACCACTGGTCTTTTTTTAGGATCAGTGCTGTAATGACGTGATAGTCTCTTCAGTACTTTTATTTTTCCATCTTTTCTGTTGTCCTCTATCTTTATTGTTCTGTTTCCAAACTGAACAATCTGAAAATCTTGCATTTTCCCTTTGTGAGCTCTCTGTGCAGAACAGGACTGCAATCAGATGTATGAACGCACATCACCCTCTGTATTGTATGTAACTTCTTCAAGGAGACAAAACATTCAGAGGACAAAGAGCTGCCTCCTTCTCCTCCCAATCGTCTGTGAGTCTAAGATTCCAAGTAAGTAGATGCAGTGATAAGCCGCTGTGGTTGTGCTGCAAGGTAAAGTAGCAAAGGATGAGACAACACCTTGCGGTCGTGATGCACAGTTATGCACACTATGAGTGGTGGCTGCTGTATGAGTGGCAACCGCTCAGTTAACAACCAGGAGATTTTTCGCTGCACTGGCTGTGATTTACTCAGATGAATACTGGGATTTGTTTAAAATCTTCAGCAGCTTAGTTTTTGATAAACAAAGAGATATTGTCCAATATGCAACAAAAACTCCCTGCATAAGACAAAAACAAACGTAGACACATTTATATTCAGCTTAAAATGTTCCTGGTAGATATCTCACTTTATATTTTGAGACAGACCTGTGCATGTCAGTGAATGAGCAGACTGACTGATAGATTTAAGGTGGCATTTTCTTCTCTCCTCTCCCTTTACAGAACTCTCACACCACTGGTTTTCTATAAAAGCCTAATTCGCAGATTTCCTCTCCGCTGCTGGAAGAGTAACCTGGAGCGACAGAAATAGACTCTCACGCATTTGGTGTGGGAAAAGTGAACTGGGTCATATCACCGTTCTGCCGCTCGGTATAAAAACCTGATTAGATTAGCTTTGATTAGATTTGCTGTCTGAACGAGGCCTCCTTAGAGAGAAGAGAGGAGCCGGTGGTGGAGGAGGAGGAGGAGGAGGAGGCGGTGGGCTCGTTCTGTTAATAACGTGCTAAATTAACCATCCCAGCTCCCCTCTCGCTTGGAGCGACATGTTTTATTCATGTCAATAGATGAACAGGTGTGACGTGACAGGTGTTGCTGTGGCTTTTTTTCTTCCTCTGATCACAACTTCAGGAAAGTTGTTAATTGGGTCTCAGGCTTTTTTCTTTTCTTTTGTCACCATTAACAATACCCTGCTGCTGTGAATTCATTAATTAAAGGCACATTCCTCTTGATTCTAGTCCACCTTTGCACCTAAACAGTCAATACGTCTAAAGTGTTGATGGGGTTTTATTTATTTTTTACTTACTTACTGCACCACTGCATTCAGTTAGGTTTAAGGCATGGCAAAATGGTTAGCATCCACCAGTTCCAGCTTTTCAAATGAGCATTTTCTGGTCTTCTTAGATGTGAGGACGTCACATGAAGTGCTGCAAACTCGTGACAAACTATATTAATTCATTGATCATAGTAGTAATCAATAGATCAATCAGTTTGAAGTAACATAAACAACACCTCATCAATGTCTGCTGTATGGTCTGACTATATGGAGGCTGATAGTTTATTGCATCAAGCCCTGGACAGCAAAGTCTAAAATCTGGACTTTTGTGAATGAATGTGAAAGTGACTTTAGCAGTGGTACTCGAGAACAAAGTGTAGCAGCTCCTGTCTGCACATTAAATTGGCAGCAGTTGTGTGTGTGTGTGTCGCTGGTGGCTGTTCCCACCGCAGTGAGGCACTAATTTATTCATTGAACAGGTGAAGGAGGAGAGGAGTGGGCTGGTTCCTCCTCGCCTAATGAAAACTCAAATCCCTCTGACTCCAATAAATTGGTTAGGAGGTGTCAAGTGTCTCCCCCCTCCCACACACACACACACACACACACACACACATACACAGGTGGTATCACTGCAGACAGAAGGGATGTGACACTTTGATCCTCGACCTCTTGTCCTTCAAGGACAAACATACTGCACACTAACATGCTCACTCAGATTTACAGTACACACACACACACACACACACACACACACACACACTCATGTCAGGCCCACCTCAGGCGCCAGTGGCTGTGACATTTAAAATTGATTGGAAAGGGGAAGATTGATTATGATGAGTCCATCTCTTTTCACTCATTACAGAGCTACAGCTCCTCACCAGGCTCATAAATCATGGCGGTGTCACGTGCTGACTGAGCAGAGCCTCGGTCTGATGACGAGGCCGTCAGCAACATAATGTCTGGATCAAGGACGAGTGTAGTTTGTCACTGTACAATGACACATATTGTGTGTTTTTTTTCCTCCAAAGCCAAGAGGAAACTAACTGATAGCTCCCTCAGCCTCTCAGGCCTAAACCCCGCCCTTTACCAGCAGTGTTCCAATCACAGCTGAGGAAAAAACTCTTTAACTGCTTTGACAAGATGAGTGGTTACCTTGGAGATAGCTCAGATATTTTCTAGTAAGTTTGTGTTCATTCGAGGAATATTCTGCAAATAGCTTGTGTGAAGCAATGAAACTGAACCTTGGTGGTAAAAATGTTATCCAAGTAGTAGATTGAATTATTTGTCACTTAAAGATGATCCCTGTTGCTGTAGTGGAAAGGAGACACACGGTGAGTTATCTGTGTACTTTGCAGTGCTGTGTCTCACACCATGTCCCGACCAGCTTTTTATTTATTGATTTATTTATTACAACTACCCCGGCTGTTTACTACTCTGTAGTGGAACAACAGCAGAGCAGTGTGGAAAAAGGCTCCCCCCCCATTAGACTAGTGAATCATCTACTCAACAGTGGAGGCTGTTGAGTAGATGACCACAAACACCGCTGTGACTCTCCCTCATCTTAACTTCTGCTCAGCTGTGGTTGGAGATGGCGTGGAAGTTACGTGACACCTTCAGGCTCACAAAACTTGTCTGAAATTTTTTTTTACTGATTCACTTTTCCCATGTTTGATTTCAGCGCCGTATTTAAAAATAAAAAAAATGGGCAAACGCGGTCATTGGGTTGAGAGGTGCAGAGAGATGTGAGACACAAGTCTTGACAGTTTGCCCAGGCTCTGATCCTGACAAACAAGCGGCAGGAACATGAGCGGCATCTTTTTTTCATCCTCAGAAGAAATGTTCATCTGAAGATGTTTGTGTGCACTGAACAACACTGCCCGGGTGATCTCTGCACTGATTCAGTCAACCTTAGATCGTGATGGACATTTTCTGGATTATACACTTAAGTGAATATGCAAAAAAACATCAACTGCAGTTTCCCTAATCTAGGAAACCGCTTTGGTGCTTCTCACCTAAATGCATAAACAGCTCCAGACCTGCTCAAGGTGAATGCAGCATGTACTTGGAGCAAAATGGTCTCATCTCTTTCCTGCAAATTTTCTCTCTTTTCACCCCCCCACCTGAAAAATAAAGTACTATAAAATTAGCTGTTTCATGTCTGTCTGTCTGTCTTCTCTCTGCCTCTAATCTCTCCCAGCACCACGTCTCTAACCTCCCCTGTAATCTTCCCTCCAGCCCTCTCCCTCTGAGTCAGACCCGGGTCATGGGAACTCGCAGCTGCTCGTCCGGCCCCATGCAGTTGACAGACAGCAAGCTCCATCTCGGTTTGTTTGCTGATGCCCGTGACAAAAAAAAACACTCTGCACCTGAAACAATCCAGAGTTTGAGTTTGTTGCTGCGGGATGGATGTGAGTCCGTCTGCTCAGGGGAAAGTAGGGCATAGTGTGCAGACATGCTGCGCTTTTACATGCACATTATCCACATAATACTGCATCACAGCAGTAATGAGTGTATAAGAATGAATGTGGTGGTGTCATTTGCCATAGTAATCTGGACTCTCTGAGAATCACCTGTGATAAACTAAATAAAATGACAGCAGCTCTAACTTTGATTGAAACTGCCCGAGCGAGACCATCGAGTGTCCCGATAGTCAACCTGAAGCTCACTTCAGCTGGAGGCTTCATTTTGACTGACAGTTCTTTTTCACTAAATCAGCTGAGGTTATAAAAGTCAAGAAACTGAAAACAAATCAAAACAATTGTGTAGTAACAAGTAACTTGTGTGGGCGTTTCAGAGGTAACCAGCTTTCGGTGTGGTGAGATTTTCCTCACACATCTCTGTGACTGGGCTGTTTCATTTCCTCTGCCTGTCTCAACTTTTAAATACTCAAAAACATCTTTTAAAAAGTCTTTCCACTACAATACAATGTGATAGATCTTCTGACACAGACAGAAACAATCACTGTATGAAACAAGCTGTAATGTGGTGGCCCAGCTTCTACACTACCTACAGCCCTTTTCTTGTGTGATGTACAACAGCAAGCACATTTGTAACAGTGCACATGCAAAGGGGCCGACCCCTTAAATCCTACTTTGAGAACTTTGGACACGTAAACATAGCTTCAGGATGTGTAAAACTCCTAGTTACAAACAAGTATGTAACTGTTCTTTGAAGCTGGTTTTAGATTTCATTCATGTGTGAGCAGTCTTTATTTCAGGTATGGTACGATGCCAGAAAACCTGAGCAGTATCCAATCCATCATCCCAAGTGTCTCCTTTGCCACTCATCTTAAAAAGGTTCCCCTACTCAGATCCCTGGGGAGAAGGAAGGGAAAAATGAATTTGCCCCATTGGAAATCAATTCATTACCACACAAAGTGCCCTTGAGTGAGCAATCGAATCTCTGACCTCCCTGTGGAGCTGAGGAAAATGTAAAGTACGATGGTTCACCCTCTGAGATTCATCCAGGGTCACAGAAAAGGTGATGGGGGGGAGAACAAATCCCCACCTGAGCCAGATATGACAAAGAAAAGCTGCTGGGTTTTCATTTTTGGCTTAGTAAACCAGATCATCATGATGAGGCAGATCTGTTTGGTGAAAAATGAAAAAAACCAAACATGTGTAGGTGGCTTCCAAGTAAAATACTCTTTGACACAACGGTGGCTGCACCTGTTAACTAGCCTCAGGTGAAGGGAAGCTAATCAGTGACAGCAGTGTGGGAACAGGACTTATTTTCCCACCGTCGCTCACCTTTTATGCCAAATAGGTGTGTGTGTGTTCCAAAGTGCTGCCGTGTCTGTTTATGAGTGACGGCGGCACATATCTGAGTTTCTGTGGAAACTCCACATCGTGAGCATGCCTACGTCTTGGCGCGGGCCTATCTGAGTTTCAGCAGGAGTGTGTGTGTGAGCTGCATTACTTTATGAGCGTGCACTGTGATAACCCCCGCCCCTTCTTTCTCTCTCTCTCTCTCTTTCAGCGAGCCTACACTGTGATAGTGGAGGCACGGGACAGGGACAACGGCACACACAGCAACGGTAAGGCTTGCCCCCCACATACTTCAAACAGCATCAGAGAAAAATAAAAACTTTTGTTTCTGCCCCAGATCACAGTTTTCCCCCTCTGTGTTTACACTGAAATGCTCTGTGGGACTCCATAATAAAATAGTCATATCTTTACATTTGGTAATGATGCTCAGGTTACAAAATGCTCATTTTTTCACATTTTGACTCCTTACTGTGACTTTGACTTGTGCACTTCACCAAGTCCTGACTGGTTGTTTTGCAGTCCAGTGGATGTGGAGCCCAGTTCAGTCCATATCTGGCTGTTCAAACTTTGATTGTAATCGTGCCTCTTTGTTCATGTGAATATTTTTGCAGTGGAAGGCTGTTTCAGTGTTAATAAGGTGACATTGTTAACAGAACTAGTTAGCCAGTGCTAAGTTGTTTGTTTTGTATATCAAGATGACTGGTGGACTAAAAGCCTTGTTCGAGGCTGTGCAGTGAAAGTGATTGGTAGATTGAACAAGGGACAGTGCTGCTGGTCGGCCAGTTGTTTAGAGACTTACCACGGTGGTGGTAAAGGAAAGGTCATGATGTCATTATAATCAGAAGGGCTCATCATCGCCAATCTGCTGACTTGAATTTATAGCATGAACGTGAAGTTGCTTGCCATGGACAAGCAGAGACTTAGAACTCATGCATATGGAAAAATCAAAAGGTCACTAAATTTATAAGGAGTCGTCTTCTGGCTACCCCAAATGTTTGTACTGAATTATTAATAGATGCACAAAGCAACTATCATCATCCTGAACCCTGGAGTGAGCGTAATTAATAAAATGACCTCAAATCAACCATCAACCAAAGCAAGTTTTGTGCCGAGTCACTGATGCTGACCATGAGAGTTGCTGTTTGAGATCACACTATGAGGTCAATGTGTTTGTTTCTCACCCGCCTAATGCCTGCACACTGATTTCTCTGGTATCCAGCTGTATCCTGTTTATAGATGTTCTTGATCTCAGAACTATTTGGCTTCATTCTTCAACACCGCTGGGAGGAAGAAGCGTTAAATTAAGGATTTAATCTATTTGCTTCACTAGGTGTCAGCTCACTTTCCAGATGTAGGGCTCGGATCATTTAGTGACTTCAGTGACTTCTGTCCTTCCACCAACTGTTGTTGGGTTACTTTAACTCCCGATGAAGAAATGCACGCTTCTAATCGTGACACTTTTATAGTCTATGTAATTTTTTGTTCAAATTGGATAACACTCAGACACAGGTTGATAATGGGTACAGACACATCTGCAGGTGAGAAAGATGGCGGGGTTCAAACCATTTCTGTCACCACTACTGCACACAAGTGCGAGCATCTTCACAGAAAGTTTGTCCAAAAGTGTGCACTGTTCAACTTCAGCTTAAACTTTAATTTCCCTTTGGGTAAATTTGTCCCACAGCCAGGTAATACACACAAACACATTATCCCCCTTTAATTATTTTCATCACGTCTTGCACGTCCCTGTATAGCGGCAGGCTTTTCATTCCACCTTTAGGTGAAGCCATTTGGAACAGCTATAATCACTTTGGCTTTCAGGCATCATACACGCTAATTGGTTTCAAGTGCACCGACAGCCACAGATATTTGGTGAGCAGGCACTGTCTTGATGAACAATAAAAGAAAAGAAAAAAAACCCACAGTGGAAAGAAAGAAGTCATGGTATGAACTGCCTGACTTGAATCAAAGGAATGGGCCATGTGTTCTCTTGTGATTGCTGCCCTGTGCAAGTCGTTTTCATACTGATAGCATAAAAGATAAGCAGCACCTCAGACTTTCCTGTGCAGAGCTCGGGCTTGTGATTGACAGGCACCTTATTTGTGCTCCGCCGCCGCCGTCTCCCGTTTTCCCCTCACCCTCTTCAGGGTCGCTCAGGCTGTTTTCAGTCCTCTATATTAAGCCTGTGAGCACATTGCCTCGTTAAGCCATTAATTGCACACCACAGCTCTCACACACACAGACACACACGCACACATGGATGTCTCTCTCCTAATTAGCATCCCGGCAGCTGTCTGGCTACCGCACGCCACTTCATTATCCTGAGACGCTGTGACAGGCTGGCACCCGGCCTCAGCCTGGATTGCAGCAGCACTGGCGGTGGGACACTTTGGTCTGGGCTTTTCTCGGACCACCTGTAGATCTGGCGATGTCAGAGAATGCATGGATGTTTTATTAATCATCAGTGCTGACGTCTCACCCGCATGTGTCCCGTCCGACTGCGGGCGAATACTTTCCCATCTCATGATCACAAGTTTGATCCCTGTGTCTGTCAGTGGCCAAGTGTCCCATCAAAGTGGAACCTTACATGTTTGCTCAATCATCAGTTGCATTAGACAAGTTAAAAATGTGAATGTAACATGTTTGTAGTTTAGTTAACAGAGTCTTTAACAGAGGTGATGAGTGTATTTCAGGAGTTGTGCATCAGTGTTTGTTATTTACCCTTCTGCATATCTGCATTTAACTGGTCTGTCATCAGTCTTGGGATTTCCTGCATTTTCAGGAATTACTTTTGCTATACATTAGAAAGCAGTCACAAACCTGCTGTGTATCCAGCTGTGGGTGTTGCATGTAGGTGAAGCGAGCATCAGTGATGCTGTAGCATTGTCAGAGATAGAAAGTGCGAGAGCAAGATTTCTCAGCCTGTGCTGGACCAGGTTTGCACAGGAATAAGCTGTCCCAGTCAAGTTTTGTTTTGCCCGAGATACCCAGTCTGGGTCCTGTTGATTGTTTGCCAACACAAATCCTGGTTACACAGTACTGTATTTTCAACGTAACACAGCTGCACAGTGCGCATTTAATCTAAAGCAGGTCTAAAGTAAGTTAAAGTTAGTAAACGTCAAGTTGCTGCGCAGTTACTGGGTACTTTATATTTTAAGTATTTTATACGTCACCAAATAATTATTTTGTTTGGTAAATTCACCTGCAGCTGAGGGACATATTGAAATATGTTTATGCTTGTCTTGTTTAACTAACACTCCAGAACTCATGTATAACAAACAACATATATTCAATTTAGTAGCATAAAAAGAAAACAACAGATATTCCCATTTGACATGCAGGAATCTGAAAATCATGAAACTTAGATGCAAACTTAACACAGAAACGTGAGAGTCTCTCTGCAAGAAAGGGTATGAGAAAATTTCCCAAAACATCAGTCTATACAATGACCAATCGTCAGTCGGTCACCAAATAGCAAAACAGTATGAACATAGAAGATGGCCCAAGGTGTGTATTTTTCCTCAGAGCGGCTGGTGAATTTTCTGATGGGACGTGAAGTGAGTTTCCTGCCCTGCATCGCAGGGTGTGCTGCTGGAGCCCTGTGTGAACAGGTCTGGGCAGCAAGTTGTTGGAGGCCTCAGGAAAGAGAAGGCTTTGTGAAGGCTGTTTATACCTCAGGAAACCCCCGCCCGTCTAAAAACAAAACAGAAATGGCAAGAGAACAGAGCGCTGAGCTGTTGTTGACTCCGTGTGCTGTTAGATTGTTGGCTGGTGTGGAGCTTTACTGGAGGGCACTGCAGAGAAATACAGATACTGTGCCAGTAGCGAGGTACCATCTGTGCTGAAGAATGTACCCATCAGAAACCAGGAGTTAAAGGATGAGGCTGTCTGTTTTATTGCAGTCAAGAAACCCCATTACCAAGAATCAATGTACAGTATCCTGTTAACAAGTATTGTGTCAGTGTCAAAGCCCTATATAAATGTTCCTTCATCACCATGAACACGAGCCCCCAGCATTGTTTATTTAGATGGATTAATGTGGATTAATCTGCTGCTGAAAATAGTCCCCAACAGCAAACCTCTTCCAGTTTGCGTAACACTCCAGTGTCCAGCTCTTTAAGGAAATTACTGAGCTGATCTCTTATATTTTGTGAAGTGACTCAAGCTAAGGTATCAGAAAAACTAATTGTTGAAACTGTAGTAATGCATTGGCAAAAAAATGCAGCCCTGTGTCAAATACTGATTTATGTCCTGTTACCACAGACCAACAATATAAATCGCTACAGTATTGGAAAATTAAAGTGGTACTCCTGCCCATATAAAGATCAAAGTTGATGTCAGTGTTGAAAAAGTTTTGGCAAACCCAGAACATACCTGGAAAGTTTATTAAGTGCAATTTTGTGTGCCATGTAATTTTCATGAAGTTCCTTGACCTGGAGGAAGACGCCTCCCAAAACAAAGGAGTACCTTGACAACCAACTTATCATCACTGAATCACTGTTATCATGAGTCTGATGTTCCAGCACCCTTTCTCTTTCCAGGTGTGCTTCCATGGGTCTTTCTAAATCCATTTTCTATCCCCTTCAGAAGTTCACAAAATGATTGAACCGACATGAAAAGATCTTCTTGGGCCTATAAATGTTTAACAACATGTGAACACAAAAATCACACTCTGGTTTACCTGCTCATAGGTCATGCTCACAACATCACACATATATTTAAGAATAAGGTATAGCAAAAAATATAATGTTGGTATTGATACCTAAACTCAGTTACTGTATTGACACTGGAATTGTGATGCCACAGTGATGTGATACAGACTTTGTGTGTAATATCCGTGGGGTCTACAAAATGTGAGAAAACACCAAAGAACACATATCTTAACTGCTGGTGTGAACGCAGGCATGACTTCAGTTCAAAGATCATCGCTGTTACAAAGGGACAAGCTGTAAAGAGGTCAGAAGTCAAAATGCCACAGTCCCCTAACAAAACACTCCCAGTAACATGCAACTTGTTGCATGTTGGCCTCAGACTGGAAAACCCTGTGGTTGGACAAACCAGTCGCTCTTTTGTTTTTAAAGTGGAGGCACAGACAATCATGGCGCTCTTGACATGATCAGCTGCTCAGATCCGAAGGCCCTTGTTGTTTATACAAGCAGTTTTATATGGCCCTCTCCCTGCTGCTCTCCCTAGTAACAACGGCCTCTCTTAATGGGTCTCCTCCAGCACAGAGAGAGCTCATGATTGGTCTATATTTTTATATCTAATTGTTGGAGATGAACAGCAGTGAGTGAGTGAGTGCCTGGGTGTTTCAGGTGGTCGGCGAGGGACTGAAATCTGTGGCGCTGTGTTAACTCGCAGTGAGACTCAGTAAATCAGGACAGCATAAAAAATTCATTCTTTGCTGCTTTTCACTCTTTTTCTACTGTGTCAGACTTCAGCAGATATAATAATGCTTTTAAGATACACAAAGGAATGTGTGATAAATATCACCGTTGATGTACTGAAGACAAAAAAACCAATGAAAAGTTCAATCTAGTTATTTTCAGTGGATTCAAACCATTAACTGTGACTGTGTTGGTGTTTTCCCCACCCACTGAAGATGGAAAAACCATGAACAGTGAAGATGAGTCCTTCCTTCCAGCTCTGTCTCGTCGGGGTCGTCCTCGTCCAGCAGCAGCAAAGTCTGCTGGGTCACGGTGCTTCTATTCCTTGAGAACAAGCTAAAGGGTCTTTCCTATGTTGCCCTTCCTCGTCTGTTCCCCGTCTCTTATTATTTCCGGCCTGGCTCCGATGGAGTCGGGGCTGGATATCCTGCGAGGGGGAGTGGGGGGACAGAAAAGCATTTCGCCAAGCAGGAAAACTGAAAAAGCATTTCGGTTATCAAGGCCTTGCAGACCTCGTTCCTTCACCCTCTGTTTGTGCTTGCTTAATTTTCCTATCCTTTCCTTTCCCCCCTTTTTCCTCTCCTTTTTTTCCTTCCACATTCTTGGTGGAGCAGAGGGATGTTTGACCGGAGGTTACACCTTCTCTCTGATCTGTGTTGACAACAGGCTTTCTTCGATGCCTCGTGGATCTCCTAATCGCACTGAACAGCGAGTTGTTGGGTCAAATCCCTAACCGGAATCAGCCCTGCTCCATGGAATGTCATTCAGAATTTTTGTTGTTTTGACTTTCCTATCTAACTGACCCAAATACTTGACCTGATGAATGTTATTTTTTTCTGTAGTAGTGAAAAAGTGGTTGACTACTCATTTGATGGTATGCTCATCCAAAGACTGATTGTGTGTATTAAGGAATCTATTAAATCATTTTTTGTTTGCACTCACACAACCTGCAGAGATTAGCATATCTGCTAACTAGCTTAGAACCAACAGTCATAACATCAGTGTAGTTTTATTTCTAAGGCTAATGACATATCATCAGCTAACTACCTTCTTTTTTCCTTTCACATAAGCTGCATACATTAGCATAACTAGCTCAGCACATACATTTGCAGAGATAATTGATCTATGTGTGGTTGCACAAAAATTGATTTGAAGATATTTTGTTGAGCTCTGAAAGTGATTAATCAGGAAAATAATCCACTGTGCTATTGGTGAAAATAAAGAATTTAGGAGTGTCCCTGCCCTGTTATATTTATTTTCTAACATGTTTGTATTGACATGTTTATGTTTGGTCCAGATGACGAGCTGCTGATCGAGCGCAGCATCCACAAAGGAGTGATTGACCCCGGACAGGAAAAGCAGATAGTGGAGCACAAGAGCTTGATCGCCAGTCTTGAGTATACCATCCGCGTGCGCTGCGATGAACACTACTACGGCAGCAAGTGCAACCAAGTTTGCCGTCCCCGCGATGACTACTTTGGCCACTATGTGTGTGATCAGTTTGGAAACCGAGGCTGCATGGAGGGCTGGACAGGGCCCGACTGTAAAACAGGTGAGGAAAGATGGCAGTCGTGCTGTAAACACATGCAGTCATATGTAGGCCAACATGACAGAGTATTAATGAGACTCATTTTAAATTTTAAACAGTTCTAGTTTAAAAGTCTAAATACAGATTCCAGTAAACTGACAAAAATAGTGAAAGGTAATCAGATTAGCCAAAAATATAGCTGATAACATTGATACAAATTATGATAACTAAATTATATACAGGAATTATATACTTCCAAATACTTGGTAAAATCCCACATCACAGGGAGAAAGATTATACTTGGCATTTGTTTACTGCACTTTTGGGAAAATTCATTAAGGTTCATGTCAAGTGTCACTTGGCCAGAATTCAAGGAATGTTTGACTACATCAACTCTCTGACAATGACTATGACAGCCATTAACCACAGCAAAGGTCCTTTGTGTTTCACAAACAAAGAAACACAGGAAATGAAAATCGAGAGGCCCTTTTACTGTATGTCACAGTGTTTTTTTATTATGCTTCTGAAATGAACAAACACAAAACCTCTCACTTTCTCTGTCTTTTCCTTCCCAAAAGCCATCTGCAAACAAGGATGCAGTGTCCTGCATGGAACGTGCACTGTGCCAGGGGAATGCAAGTAAGACGTCTCCAGTTTTTGTTTTGCTTGTTTGTTCCACTTTGTTCACGTTTATAGTGCAGCTGCCAAGTGATGTAAAATATGATCTTGTTTGGATGGAAACAAGCCACCCTGCACCCACCCACCCTGTAAGAGCTTAATGAGGATAACAGTGGTGACAAAACAGAGTGATGAGAGGATGGGGGTGGGTGAGCTGGGGGTGTTGATAACATACCAGGCACCCCAAACCTACACCACTCTACCTCCCCCATCCTCTTTTCTGCAAAATGCCCCCCATCCCTCCATCTCCATCCCTCAGTTCCACTCTGATCCACAAGCCATTGTTCTGCTTCCTGTCCTAAAGCTGGCCTGCTCCTGCCCGCACAAACACACACACACAGAGGCCTGTTTTTGCTATGTTTCCTCCCTCGCCCTCTCTCCAGCACCATGCCTGCAGCCCACATCATCTCCTCCTGTCTTGGGCCTTGTTATGGCTGCTACTCACCAGTTGGGAAGTGTGGACCTCTGGGTTCATCACCCGGGGTTGAGGCTTATTATTTTTGTTCATTTAATGCACAAGGCAGTTCAAAGTTTTTACATCATGCAATATCAATCTTTTAGTTATATGGACTGACAGATAATTCATTTATAGGACCGTTGTGGTGACTGCCATCAGTGATACATTGATCTGTGTGGGGAAATTAAAACCAAGTTTAGTCTGACAGTGACGAATGTGACACTTCATTGTGCTGTGGATGTGCAGTGTACAGCTTCTGTGGCGTCACAAAGAGTTATCAAGGAAATATCTGATCATCCATCATCATATGAATAACGACAATCAGGTCCTAATAGGAGGAAAATGAGGAACTTCATCTGTCTATGCTCCCATGTATCCTGAGTTAAAGAGGAACAGTTTCAGGACACAAGCACAGCACAACTCTGTTTTCATATCAGTTTTTCAAATTTCACTCAGTTCTGGCACTGCGGGTTGTCCATATTTCATTAGACTGGCCACCAAGTTGTGCACAACCCAAACGTACTCGCTGTGCTTACTGCATACACTTGTTACATATAGAACTGAAGTATGGCTGAACAGAGGACTGCGAGCAAAAAAAGGCTGAGCAGGCGTGTGTTGTGGCAGCCATGTGAACAGGAGGGGAGGCAGCGGACAGAAATACAGATTTGATTACATGTGGAACCGAGCTGTGCATTTAGACCCAGTGGAGCAGGAGTGCTTTAAAAAGCCGAACTGAGCAGAGGTGGCACAGGGAAGTGAGGGTTTCATACTGAGGCGGGTTTGATTTAGTCAAAAAAAAAAAAAAAAAGAATAAATAAATAAATCAAGCCGACATCTTCTCATTGGAAATGGCTGGAGGATTGGAAGACAGAGGAACACCCAGGAATGTGCCTCAACATGTGATTTTGAGCTTTGTTGAAATCAGGAACACACACACACAAACCTACTACACACACACTGCTGAGAGAGAGGAACACCGACTGAGATGTGGTTGATTTATTGGAGACATTAATCAAAACCGGCACATTAAAATCCTCAGTGTTAATGGGTCGTTTGATTAGATGCTTTTTTGCAGCACCTATTGTACCAACACAGCCAAAGCAGATATACTTGATAAAAAAGAAACATTAACATGAAGAAAAAGAACATTGTAAAAACAAACTGTAACAAAATAAAATTACATCAGGAATGATGTGGTGGGGCCACTTTGTGATGTAATGTTCAGGTGGTGCACTCTCTTTTGTTTTTGCCTCCAAATGAATTGGAATGGGTAACAGACACAAAACTGTAACCTAAGTTGCAATAATGTAGAATTTTCCTTTAACAGTAGCAAATGGAGAGCTTTAAATTGATTAAATGTAGGGTATGGAATTTTACTCAAAGTGCAACTTAATGGCTTTTTTTATTGGACATTTGAGTTGCATTTCATAGATCATGTGATGGTGATTGGTGTAAATAAGTGTTAACAATCTTCAGCCAACTGAGGAGAGTTAGGGCAGCAAGGGTAACACCTGGGCTAAGTCGGGGTGTCTGAAATAAATTAGGTGAAAGCTCCAGAAAAAGATCATTTTGGCTTTTTTTGTATCTGCATTAAATATAAAAAAGTGGCAGAGCTGATAGAGATGGCAGCCACAATGTTGTAAAAATCCTGAGTAGACGATACCATTGAACAAATTCGGATGAATTTGATGCTGAGAAACAGTGACAGAGAGAAACAGACAGAGAAAAGCAGAGAAGGAGAAACAGAGACGGAGGGGTTAAAGAAAGAGCGACGTACTGAGAGACAGAAAGAGGGAGAAACGGGAAAAAAAGCATCTCCGCCTGGCACAGGAAAACTAAAAATGTGTGTTTGGTATCTTGTTTCTTACACACAGCGCATTCACAACCTACGCTCCCACATGTGACACTACTACATGTAGCTAGGCAACAGCGGGCTAAGTCTGTCCACTGGATTTGGGCGCGAGGCTGGCCTGTAAATAATTCAGAGGTCCTACACACACACACAGCCCCCTCTACCTCTACCCCTGCCCACCGTCCCGTCTTCTGGGTGTGGTTTGTCTGAGGGGGCCGCGGCGGGGCGGGGGTTGTGGGCAAGGCGGGATATTTTCAGCTCTGGCCGGCCCCCGCGGCCCCCCCTTCCATTGATGGGAACAGCAGCAGCCCGGCGACGGGGGTTTGTGGGTAATGCCACCCTTGGCCTGCGGCTGCCCGAAACCATTTCCCTGCTCTCCCACACTGCAGCCAGACAGACTGTCCACGCCGCCACCGCCACTGCGCGGCTGACAGTGTGCAGGGCACCACCGCTGACCGCAGCGCCGCACAACACCACGTACTGTAGTAAACAATAGAGTACACAGCACCGTCAGACACACACACACACACATGTACAGTAACTGGGCTTCATGATATCAGCCTTAAGTTGTTGTGTGTGCATTCAATCTTATACAAATTGTGCATGAAATAATAATTTGATGTGCATGCTTTAACACAACCAGAACTTGGTGCTGGAGTCTTTGATAATGACTGTGTGGTTAGAACTCCACCCGTGTCAACACAATAGAAGTTTTGAAGGAGCCAAATCACAAGGAAAATTAAAAATAAATTGCAGACTCTCTTGCCATTAGACACACAAATGTATTCCTCTGCCTCTGATATGTGTAAAAAAAAATAAGGGGTCAGTTTCTGTAGATTATCCAAACATACACAGATTTTAATGCAATTTTGAATAAGGAAAACAATACAGAGACAACTCAGACATAAATACCTCAAAACCTGGAATAATAAAACCAAAACTTACCACACAGAAAGCATTAGGATATTTAATGAGCCTGAAGAATAAATGTAAAAAGGACTTCAGTGGTCCTCAGACTTTTGAACCTGTCTGAATTTAAAAGGCAAAACATCAGCATCATCACCGGACATGTCAGAATAATGTTTAGCACAGCAGTGGACTCCAACTCCTGTTTCTGATATTGCAGACACAAATATTTTCCTTTGAGAAACATAGATTTTTCTATTAAAACTCTCAAATGTTGTCTTATACTCAAGCACCTGTAAAAAAAAAGTCTAAAATAAGTTTAATCTTGATTAAGTAATGCAGACAAAAAGTGTGATCAGACACTTTGCGGCAGGTTTAGGTATTTGACTGTTTGACTCTGAGCCACAGACACATATCAGTCGATTCCAAAAAAGGACTGAGGTTCGGTGCCCAGCCCCACCAGCATGTTGCCTCCAGTCTGTCACTGTCCAGAGCCGCCCAATGTACGAGAACACATCACAGCTCACGACAGAACAGTATATCACTGCTGGGAAGAGAAGTGTTTGGTCGGCATCCATTTTGAAGTGTTTGTGAGCCGGAGATGGGGGGAGGGTGGCGGTGGGTCGCTCCCTAAAATAGCTCCCTGACGGAGAAATGACAGGACAGGTGGGGCAAGGTTACCGCTGGCCTTGGAATAACAGAGTGCTGCCATAAACCAACAGATTAGCTAACCCTTCGCTGGCCTCCCCCTTCGAGACGACTAACCCTCGTTCCACAAAACCCGCTGCTCATTCCAAGTTTGACCTCGACCGAGCTCACGACACAGGAAGAGGGCTGAGAGGAGACATGACACGAGAAGAAATCTGACTGCTAAAAGAATTTTAAAAAAACAGCTTCTTTTCCGTTCTGTGTCTGGGTCTTATTTTAAAATGTTCATAATTAAACGTAAATCCCAAATGTGAGAACTGATCAAGGGATTCATCAGTAATGAAAACATTCGCTAACTACAGCCCAATCTCATAAACAAAATTGTTAGTTCATGAAAAACAAAGCTCATAAGACTCCAGAAATGATTTCATTAACAGATTTTTTTGCCAAGCTGCAGCCTATAAAGTGTGGTTAAAGATCATGGATACTGTATGACCAGTAAGCAACATGATAGGACACACAAACACACACACACTGCATGGGAATGTCCTGCATCAGTAAATGTGTCATTGGCCTTAATGAAGATGTCCTGTTCAGCAGGTTATTGTCTTGGCATTCAGATGAATCTCAGTTTCCGCTCTCCTCTGTCTTCTGGATGTGTCTGCTCATCACGTGCAAGTGTTTCCACCATCATCATTCTTCATCTTTACCAGGGGACGTTTAGCTGGCACGTTGCCCGACATGAAGCACCCTTCTGCGTTTTCACACACTGTAAAAGTATTAAATTACTTGTTTGTCATCACTTGTTAACTATCGCTTGTTTTTGATGCCCCCACCCCATGTTATTAAGTGCATCTGGGTGCCTGATATTTCCCTCAGGCTGGAGCTGTAAATAAGAACGTATTCTTGGTGTGCTTGTGAAATAAGAGGCATTTATTTTGCCATAAAATCCGCTCAGCCACTGTTGCACCCGCTGAACCCTTCTCTCCCTTTTTTGATTAGCAGTGGTGATACAAGCATCTGAATCCTGATGCAGAACTAACAATAAAACTTTAAGAAGAAAACCGAGGACATCTTCTTGTTCTTTCTAGGAAGAAGAAAGGAGAGGACAAAGGTAAAGAAATGAATGACAGAAAGAAAGAAACCATCACTCCTCTGCTGTGTGTTGTAGGTGTAACTACGGCTGGCAGGGTCCGTTCTGTGATGAGTGTCTGCCTTACCCCGGCTGTGTTCACGGGACCTGCAAAGAGCCCTGGCAGTGCACCTGTGAGAAGAACTGGGGGGGCCTGCTCTGTGACAAAGGTCAGACCCAGAATATGACTTTATCCCATCATTCTACTGTGAAATATGAGTTTGAGCTACATCATCCCTCACAGCAAATGTCAAGTGTGATGATGTGCATATTTTGTTTTGCCTTTTGTTAATGGCTTAATGGCTAGAAAATGAACAAGGCCAACTTTGTCCCCAATGAATGTGGGCTTTAAGCTCCTTGTGATCGAGACAGGGTTGAAGAGCCTACCACTAGATTTCACACAAACACAGGACAGATTTCGGACTGAGTTGAAACAAGGAGGTGCCAAGAACCAAAGTACACTTGAAAATCTGTATGATTTTCAAAACAGTCACCAGCTACCGGAAATACTTGTGACTTTCAGCAAATGGGCTAAAACATGAAAAATGACTGGTATGGTCCTTTAAAGCTTGATATGCCTCGCGCTACATACAGTAAGTCACATGAGGACACAGTGCGATTGGTCAAGATGCAGGGACCTAAGGTAGAAATTACATTTGCCCTTAAATATATTCTTACATTGTGTTCCTTGTAAACCCACAATCAGATGTTTTTGGAAGAAAAGAACAACAATGAAGTCAAGGCCAGAACAACAAGTCATTGTGTGTGTCTGTTGTGTTTTAGGGGTCAAACAGTACAGAGCTGCAGACAAAGAAAAGCTAATGCAAGTTGGGTAATATTTGTTTGCCCTGTGTGTTTATTGACAAACAGTGTAGTAGGATGAGTCAGTGTCTTGTTGCTGTGCAGATCTGAACTACTGCGGGACCAACCGGCCCTGTAAGAATGGAGGGACATGCATGAACACGGAGCCAGACGAATACAACTGCGCCTGTCCAGACGGTTATTCTGGCAAGAACTGCGAGATCGGTGAGTCTGTAAATCAAAGGTCTTTGTGCCACCGCAGGTATTGGGCAAAGTTCTGAGGAGCTGGATGAATCAAATGGAAGATTTTTGAAAATTCCCTCTTTTCTCTCCACTTTTCTGTCCAGCGGAGCACGCCTGTGTGTCCAACCCCTGTGCCAACGGAGGGACATGCCATGAAGTCCCATCAGGCTTTGAGTGTCACTGTCCAGCAGGCTGGTCCGGGCCGACCTGTGCTAAAGGTGAGAGGCTTTAAATCATTTTAAGATAAGTCAATTAGGCATACAACTGATCACAGGATGAAAGTGTTTATGTTTGATTTGCAACATCTGTTATTTTCAGCTGTCTGTATTTTTATAGTAATAAAATACTGTAAAGCCCTGTGATAAACTGGTGACCCATCCAGGGTGTACCTCACCCTCACCCAGTGTCAGATGACACTGACATTTTGCGTTTCAAGCAGGAAGTGTCAGAATAGTTAGCACTCATGGTACAATGGTACTAACAACTGTTAGTTTCCTATGAATGAGCCTATTACCAGAAATCAAAGGTAAGTTGAATTAAATTTAAAGAAACTCTGCTAATTTAGCTGCCGCTTTCTCCACAACATAGTAGTCTTGAAGAGGCCATCTTCCAAAGTGGCTGACAGATTAGAAAAACTCAGCATGACATTACTAGTTTTCCTGGTGGCAAGTATGAATTTCTCACTGTTGGACATATAAAAAGGAAACATGTAGTAAACTACAGACAGAAAGATTTAATTAGGCTTTCCTCTATGTGACTACAGTGCTGGTTTCAACATCAGTCTTGTTTATATTTCAGACACGGATGAATGTGCCTCCAACCCCTGTGCTAAGGGCGGGACCTGTATCGACATGGAGAATGGCTTCAAATGCCTCTGTCCTCCACAGTGGACGGGAAAGACCTGCCAAATAGGTAGGTCTCAAAAGTCTAAGTAGTCACTCAACTGTTAATAAATGGGATGTAATTTATTTTTAATAGACTTGTTTGTATATCTGCAGCTTTTCTGGCTGATAAACATCACAAAATGTTGTTTTTCCAAATTAAACATTGTGGATTTTTTAAGGGAAACTGGGAAATATACATATATATATATATATACACACATATATATATCTCGGATTTCTGAACTATAACTGTTGCATGTTGGATGATATTGGCTGTGATGAAGCCGGTGCCTTTCCGTGTGTTGCGCTTACAGCGAATGCCATGCATCCGAATTCATTCAAAGAATCCATTTGCTTGTGGAGTTACAGCATATCTGGCTGTTTGTTTATCCTGCCGTATCGTTTAACCAGTAGTAATGCTGCAGAAGGGTCACTAATTCCAAAAGAGTCTGTGTGTGTGTGTGTGTGTGTGTGTTTGTGTATACGCATGCCCATCAGAGATACTCGGCGGGTATCATCTGCAACTCAAGCCAGGTGACTTGAGTAAAGCTAAAAATAACCTCCCGCCTGGCAACTGCGAACCGTGGGACCAAATATACTCCACTGGGGGGTTATCTTTGGCTCCAGACTGGGCGTGACAGGGCAGTATGTACACTACGTTGAGGCGGCACTGCAGCATAGCCGAGCCCTCGTCCTCTTCAGCTTCAGCCAGGAAACACTTTATAACCTGTAAACATGCGTGTGGAGCTACCGAAAGGCAGCGGCTTGTGTTACGGATTCTCTTATTCTCAGAGTGCTTCCCCTCTCAGGGAGTCAGGGTGGTACCTGGGAGAGAGCGGGACGAGAAGGAGGAGGAGGGGCGGTGATAGTGGAGGGCTTTGGGAAAGGGTTCAGGGTGTTTAATTTCAGCAGGCCAACAGGTGCCGCTTACCTCCTGGGAGTAGTATTAATGCACTGTGTCGGTTTATAGTGTGCAAGGCAGCGCAGCGGGCGCGACAAGCGCTGCCTCTGAAACTGACCACTTGGAATGCCACAGGTTGGCCTTCAGGGAATGCAATAGAGAGACATTAACCCTGAGGGAGGGGGGCAGGGGTGGAAAGCTGTGGAAGAAATAAAACCCTTTCAGAACTTCACCCTGTAAATGTTCTGGCAATTTTACATGTTTGAAAAAGACGCTGAGTCGTTTACTCATAAAAGTGATTAAAGCCGTCTGACTGGATGATACCTAGTAATGTAATTGGATCCAGTCACATTAACAGGCACGCACATTAGACACATTAATGCTTCACACTGTAATATATTTCTCATTTAATTTGGATTTATATGCAGAAGAAAATAAGATTTAAAAAATTAAGAAAAATTAAGAAAATCACCCAGAATGAGCAAATTTAAATTTGCAGAAATGCTTTCAAATGTGTCTTTGTTAAGAATTGTTTTCCTAATAAAGAAGAGAAGAAAGGGGGGTGTAATGGGGACAAATATAGGATTTAAGTGAAAACCAGTTTCCTAATTTGGCTGTTTTAAATATGCTTGGGTGCAACTTCAGATGTCACTGAAATCTACTTCTGACATCTCCTGAAATAATTTTCAGAGAAGGCCATCAATCTCTGGCCATAATGTCAGCGTGATGTTTGACACAAAGCTTGGTGATGGGGCTTGTTAGCAGGTTCTCAGCTCTCTCGCTCATCCTCTGTCTTGTTTCTGTCTCGTCTCCATTTTGCAGACGTTTATGAGTGTGCAGGGATCAAGCCTTGCCTCCATGCTCACTCTTGCAAAAACTTGATTGGTGGATATCTTTGTAGCTGCTTTCCTGGATGGGTGGGCAAGAACTGTGACATCAGTTAGTATCAAATGAAATCGTTAGTCTCCAGCCTCTTTCCACTGTAGCAGTGTTGGAGCCTACGCCCTGTCCTTTCTGCTGGCTTGCATCTGCTCCACTAGCTTCTGTAGCTCCTTGTATTTTCTTACAGTAGCTTTCTAACTTTGGTCTTTTCTGTAAAGCTGCAACATATTCATGGAGATGTCTGTTCAAATTCCAAGCTAATGGAGTTAAACTAATATACCTAACCAAAAAATGACAATTTCTTGCTCAAAATGGCAATGACAATGACAATTTAGCTTTGTAGTAAGGCAGTAAACAGTCATTTAGCATGCGACTCCCACGGAGCTTTTAATAGCATGCTAATATAGTCAAATGTTAGCAAAACAGTCTCAACCTTTACCTGTTCAAATATTATTTCTTGCCACAATTGTAAGTGCATGTCAGTCTTGAAATACAGAAGAAAAACCAGAAACACATTACTTCTGCTAATGGTTTCAACTGGTGGAATTTGATCATTTACTTTATTTAAATAGGCTATTGATTTGTTTATTGAAGTATTATTATTATTATTGTTGTTGTTTTTGTTGTGGTTATTATTATCATTATTATTATTACATAACTCACATACTCATACATAAAACACAAGAAACATGTTTTGAAAAATACATTTGCTAGCTTCCGGCTAACAGCTAAGAAGAAAAGCTAATTTGTCAAGGGCACTGAGCATCAGATCTCCATTCATTCTCCTCTTTCATACCTCTCTGATGGCTGTTCATTCCTGCCATACCCTCACTAAGTCTTCCAGGTTCTCTTTTTGTTTTGTTTTTTACTTGTGCTTAAAACACTTAGGATTATTTTTTTGGTTTCATTGCACGTTCTCACAGCACCTCTGAATCTGCTTCTGGCATATCTTCTGGGCAGGGATCCTTTTTGGTTTTATCACCCACTCTTGTGCAGTAGCTGCATGTTACAGCACAGAATTTCCCACCTCCTGATTTGTCCTGCTAAAATGTGACATTTTCATTGTGATTCATTCCTCCTCAGATGTGAACAGCTGCCACGGACAGTGCCAGAATGGGGGGACCTGCAAGGTGAGGTTCTGAAATCATCAAATCTGAATCTTGACAGTTTTATAGTCTTAAAAAACACAGAGGTCTTTGTTTAGTTTATATATTTATTTTACGTAACATGGTGCACTAATGAATTATTGGAATAAGATTATTGCTATTCATGAAAGTACCTGTCAGAACATAAAGGAACATGCTCAAGGGTATAATTATACTGCCTGAAAAATATAACCAAAAATACAACAGAAATACCAACTTGGTTTACAGAGCTTTTTCTTTTGAAATATATACAGTTTGTTTTATCTGTGTGTAAAATATAAACAGCTGTGTGTAAAACAAGCGAAGATAATGTCAGTGCACGTGCATACCTATACAACTACCTGAATCAGTGTTAAAACAACATAGGTAGTCATGAAGTTTTTTTTTTTACCCATATGTCTAAAATATAAAAACCTATTTAAATTTAAAAAAAAATCTAGTTATATTATCATGTTGGGAAAAATGTAACAAATTTAAACACTTATTTTTATCTGATGAAGTGAAATCATGATTTTCTATAGTTACCAACATTACCCTTGCTGTTGCTGCAATTGGCAGTTATTTTCACTGACATTAAATAAGATGTAGTAGTCCATAAAAAGCCAGAAACTTGTTCCACTTACACTGACAGAAACTTGATTGTCGATCGAGTAATCGTTTCCTTTCTCCATCAGAAACTCCACATAATCCATTAAAAGCCTACAGCAGCTAGCAAATACAAATCTGAATGACTTCTGGCGGATTCTCACTTACTTTGACACTTACTTAGCGCTGACTCTTTGATCAGTGTTTTTAGTTGATTGTTTTCTTTGTGCCTCAAGATGGCCAAAGGCTACCATTGCATCTGCCAGCCAGGCTTTGTGGGCCGCCACTGTGAGCTTCAGAGAAACCGCTGCGCCAGTAGTCCGTGTAGGAACGGGGGCCACTGCCACACCCTGGTGGATGGATTCATATGCGAGTGCCCCCAAGGCTTCTCTGGTACAACCTGTGAGGTGAGGATTAGATTCAGCTAGTGAAGTGCACTGTAAAATGACAGCATGGTGCTTATATTGCAGTTTGGTGAAAGCATGCCTGTTCCTTCTGCTTTCCGTCTGAAGGTGCAGAACGACCCGTGCAGCCCGAACCCGTGTCACAACAAAGCCCAGTGCCACAGCCTGATGGGAGACTTCTACTGCAGCTGCCCAGATGACTATGAGGGCAAAACCTGTTCAGGGCTTAAGGACCACTGCAAGACCAATCAGTGTCAAGGTAATAAAACACCTGGAGAACCCTCCGATCTGTAACAAGATGTTTTTAATTAACCAGCTTATTACCCCTGCTGATCATCTCCCTTTTCACCTGTCCCTTTTTTTTTCCAAAAAGTGATTGACAGTTGCACAGTTGCCGTGGCAACCAACGACACCCAAAAGCGGGTGTGGCACATCTCATCCAACGTGTGTGGACCCCACGGTCGCTGCATCAGTTTGCCCGCTGGGAACTTCAGCTGCTCCTGTGAGCCGGGATTCACTGGCACCTACTGCCATGAGAGTGAGTCATTATTCGCTCAACACGCACACACACACAGACTATATTTATCATCAGTTACCATCAGTGGGAACCACATGATTTTTACGGTAATTCAGTCTCCTGTTTCACTAATCATCACTGTCCTAGTTTAGTTTACAGCAGATGGGAAAAAGCACAATAAGGAAATCCCAAATAAAACATCAGCAGAGAGATTATTGCCTGATGTTCACATCCATTAGTTGTTATGCTTTTCAGAAATTTTTCGAAAGCTGACAAGTGCAACAAAAATTGTCTGACATCTAAAGTATGGGGGAGGACAAACATTGTGTGTTATTCGACATAGTCAGATTTTAGCTACAAAACTGACACTCCCACAGGACAGCAGAATTAATGTTGCACCATAACAACATTTGTGTATTCAAGAACAAAACAAAAAATGCAAAAATCAGAAAAGAAAAGTTAGTTTTTTGGTTAATATTTGGGATTCTTTTCTCCAGAACTTCATTCATTACTCAGCACATCTCCTCATATCTCACCTCATTTTGTCTGCAGACATTAATGACTGTGCATCATCCCCCTGTAAGAATGGAGGCACTTGCATCGATGGGATCAACTCCTTCCAGTGTTTCTGCCCGGATGGCTGGGAGGGCAGTCTCTGTGATGTCGGTGAGTTTGTGGGGGTGTAGGAGTGCAGTGGGTTTTTCTGATCCACAGCAGAGGTATACAAGTTTTTCAAGAAGAGGCTTGTTATGTAATAAGTCACATATCCTGAGAGGGTCCATCCTCCAGCTGACAGGAGCACCACGGGAGTGATCAGCAGTCTGAGGATCTTATGGAAGACAAAACAATGGAGGCTTTCTTTGGGGAGAAATAATCAGCTTCACCAAGGGACAGATACTAAATCTGTTATGGAACTAGCATATGCCTACAGTTATACATGGGTCAGTGTGCACATTTGCAGATGACATTGTCACTTATATTATACTACATATAAATAGAAGCGTACTGATGGATTAAGATATATTTAGGGAGATAATTTGAGAGCGTGCTGCTAATACTGATCAACAATCATCAACCTTTCGAGTCCAAATGGAAAACTTTAGCAAAAACTCTGGCTGCGTGCTTTAAAGTTAATACTAGTGTGAGCTATCTCTCTGATTCCAGACCTTTGGGTAACATTGCCCTATGTTACAAGGTAATAAACCCAATGTAGAATGAATATCCAGAATAACTGTTGCTGATGCATTGTTTGACTTTGTTCCAGATGTAAATGAGTGCAAGAAGAACCCCTGTCAGAACGGAGGCCAGTGTGTCGACCTGTTCAACGACTTCTACTGCAACTGCGTGGACAACTGGAAAGGAAAGACTTGTAGCTCACGTAAGTTAATCAATGCCAGATCTTGTAAACTGTATGTTTATATTTGTATGTAGATGACTGTGTGAAAGTAGTGCTTTCTTAAACTTCTGAGAACTGATCCTTTTTTTGCAATGTGTCTTTAATCTGTATCTGAGTCCCAAACAGGAGGAACAGAAGATGAATTATTTTGACTTGTATGAATAAGTGAATAAGTCAAAGCAAACAAAAGTGAGGCAGAGTCCATGAAGCTTTCTTGAGTGACATCTTTGTCTTCATGTTCCATGATCTCGAACATGTCAGGTCTTATTTTTTTTAACTGCCTCAGCCTCTTAATCTTCTCTCTGAGGCATGATGCCCTTACTGGCTGCTGTGCGGGCTTGCCCCCGCCCCCAAGAAAAAAAGCATCTCTGAACTGTGGTTTGGAGCTGAAGTAATCGCTACTTAAAGCTGGCACTGAGTCAAACGTTTGAAATCTTTTTTTCTTCCCATGCTGCCTCGGTCCAGGTGAGAGTCAGTGTGACTCCACTACCTGCAGCAACGGAGGGACGTGTTACGACCATGGAGACTCCTTCCTGTGCAGCTGCCCCTCGGGCTGGGGTGGTAGCACCTGCAACACAGGTCAGGCACACACACACTGCACTCTAATTTCACTGTCATGGTGCTGGTAATAACAGATCATTAATAGGATATGATATTACCCTGTTATGACCTGTCAGACTCCTGTGATCGAGAGCCAGAGAGCAAACGCACACACACACACACACACTAGTCAGAGGAAAAACATTTTCATGAAAGTGGGATTATTTGTGTTTTCATAGCCAAGAACAGCACATGTGACTCTGGTCCGTGTGAGAACGGAGGGACGTGTGTTGGCGGAGGAGACACCTTCACCTGCATCTGCAAGGACGGCTGGGAGGGACCCACCTGCGCACAGAGTACGTCACTGTGAGACATTGTGCCCTGTTCACATCACATGTGAAGCGATGGGAGACATGGGAAAGATACAGATATTTACAACGTGGGAAGGTTCATGTCAATGAACAAGTCAAGGCAGTTGTATGACTATATAGTTGGATTTTGGGCATTAATAAATACTGTTGGCAGTTTAGCACTATATCCATTAAATATGAGTTTAATCACCTTGAATGACGGACTTTGGCTGACTTTATCTCCTTGTTATTTTGTGCTGAGGTAGATCTTACTTTACGATCATATTTATTATCTAGTTCACAGTTTGGAAACTCATCGAAACAGTAACTTCAGTTTGACATGAGTGCAGCATTAGTCATATAAATGTACTTTTTGACAGTAATTGTTCATGTTGGACGGCAATCCTTCAGCTGCAACAGACAATTAAAAAAGTGTCAAGGTTGATTGTAACAGGAGAGAGCAAGATGATGAATTTCATCGTCAAGTCAGATAAAAGAAAAAAGAAACCAGACTTAAAGAGTCGGTTATTTTGCCAGAGCTTCAGTACCTCTTGAAGAACTGCTCCAGCATATAAATAAATCCTCTCTTGCTTGTGGTGCAGCAGGAATAATTTAGCATTTTCCTTAAAAATGAACTTGCAGTGGATTAAAAGTCATTCATCCTTGCATGTGGGTGAAAATGATCTGATACTGATAATCATTCAGTCTTCCTTCTTTCTCTCGCAGATGTCGATGACTGCAATCCACACCCCTGGTAAGGCAGATTTTCTTTCATTGTCCTACTGAAACCTTTTAGCAGAAGTACTGTACAGTGTTTTCACAATTTGAATGATGTTCGCAAACAAACGTGGCCAGTAGATGTGTGGAAGTGTGTCACATGCAGTTTTCTGGCATGGTCTCTTAACACAAAGGGGCTGTTATTACCTCTGTATCATGCCTTAGCAGTAGATTATGTTGCCAATCTTCTGTTTATTGATCAGTTGAATGTTTAGGTGTTCAATAAAGAAGTCCAGCAGGCAACAGTTTATCGCATGTTTTGCCATGACATCCTTCATCATCCTGTAGTAAATCAAACTTGACTTTACTTGATCCCAGGAATTGATTCAACTCTGGTGGTCTGGACTGCCGCCCCAAATTCTACCGACTGCTACTGGGTGTGGCACCTTTGATCCTCACCTTCATTGGTATTAATTTAGAGGAGTTGACATTTGCATCTCTCCTGAGTTACTCTGGATAAACAGAGCATTGGAGCAGCTGCAGGGTTTCCCAGAGACCCCCACACTGTTGCTTTCCTTCTGCTAATCTGATTTTATGCTGATTTTTTTCAACACTACTGATTGTACATGTTGAGCTTGAATTCTTATGTTATGTTTTGTACACCTGGAGATGTGTTGGTGCATATCTGCTGCAGTCTGAAACTGTGACTTTGTCTGATATCAAGTTGAGGTTTGGGAAATTGTGAGGGGTTTTTTTGAGGGGGGGTTGACAAAATTAGCACAATACCCCACAAGTGGGAAAAAATCAGGGCGGTGGTGCACCTCCTGGACAAAAGCCTCCCCCCATTCTGATCTCCTCACCCTCCCACAATGACTGACAGGTGGATTAGTAGGGGTTTTGGGAGGAGGAGGAGGGGGAATGCGGGAGAGTGTGAAGAGACGTCCCACTCTCCATTCACCGGGCTCGACCTGGGGGTAGCTGTAGCTGTGAAGAGTTGAGGTGTTGGGGTGGGGGTTGGAGGGCAGCTCAGTATGTGGTCAGGAGGGATTTACATATGAAGTCTGGACATTGATCAGGGATCAGCTTCAGCCCGCTGCCGCTCAGAGACTTTGCAAACTCAGCAGGAAAAAAGTGAGACACGAAGTTTGTCTGGAGCTCACACATGAACAGTTCACCTCACTTGGTTCATACAGATCCTATTATGCTTTGCAGACACTTCTGTGTAGCAGATAATTAGACAACTTTTATCACATTTCTATGAAAATGTCCTCTTTTTGAAAATAAACTCAACAATGAAAAAAGGGGCCAGACATGCATTAATAAAGAATTCGTATACAGGGGACGTGATACATTTGAAAGGTTGACATAACATTTATGTGCCGTAAGCTGCTACAGTCAACAACCAAATTACAAATGTGTCAGATGCAGCTCACCTGAAGACCTTTCTTGTATTATCAGTTTTGTAAATGCTCGCCTGCAGTGAGAAATACAATCTGAAGAATTAGTTCTTTAGTTTCTCTGTGAACCCTTTTTAGCTCTGCAGAATCACCCACGTGTTGCTCTCTTGTGCTTCCTCTGCAGCTACAATGGTGGCATCTGCGTGGATGGCGTGAACTGGTTTCGCTGCGAATGCGCTCCGGGATTCGCCGGACCGGACTGTCGCATCAGTGAGTCCCTGGGAACCCCGTGGGGGGGAGGGGTCAGAGGTGAAAGGTCGCGGCTGGGGGGAACGGGAGGCCGATTGTTTCAGGGCGACAGATTAGGAAGACGGTCTTAACCTCTCGCCTCTGCACTGAGCCGAGGTCAGAGCTGAGGTTCGTCAGCTGGGTCGGCGTGCTCTCTCTCCCGCGGCGTTCTTTAGAAAAGCCTTTTCAGAACCAGAGTGTTATCCATCCAAATTGTTTCACACAGACCCAGTATAACCCCATTGTGCAAAAAGTGAAGATATTTAAATATAACATTCAAATCACTCAAGGCTCAAGCTTTTTTCTCAACTAAAGTTAAGCTTTGGAGAGAGAAATAAGAGTGCATGCAAGGCTGTAAAATGTACAGTAAAGGAAGAAGACAGATTCCTGTGTGACTGAGAAGCTTTTCCAGAGAGGTCTCTTTTTGTAACTCAAGATTTCAGCTTTGATACATGAGAATTTTGATGTTTTGCATGGAACATAAGATTTTTCTCAGTTGTCTTGATTGCTGGGTACTTTCCAACCAAATCAGAAAGAGATCATCAATGTTAAAGAATTGGGCCTGAGCATGAGTTGATGTTGATGTGCATGTATGTACGTCTTTGAATGTGTTTGAAAATAACAGCTCTGTGGTTTTCTTTTTCAGACATAGACGAGTGTCAGTCATCTCCTTGTGCTGAAGGTTCAACCTGCGTGGACGAAATCAACGGCTACAGCTGTGTTTGTCCTCCAGGACACGCCGGACCTCGCTGTCAAGAGTGTAAGGACAGTCAAGCGACTTGGTTGCATTTTAGTATTAGAGCTCGGGCACTTACTGTAGGTTCTCCAGCAGTACACATGGAGGAATGACAGCTGCACCGTTTCCTTTTTGTTCTCAACCTGCTCTTTTATTCTCCAGTCATTGGCCTTGGGAAGTCGTGTCGTCACGCCGGCCTTCAGTTTCCTCATGGCAGCCGGTGGGAGGAGGAGTGCAACACCTGCCAGTGTGTGAACGGACATGTTCACTGTTCTAAGGTCAGCCTTACAAACCGTTATGTCTGGTGATAATCTGACACCTGTCTTCTGTTATATAGTCTGTTTCATATGCCCTGTAACATGCACACGGTCAAGAAGAGAAAGTGAAAGCAGTAAAATCACTGAATTCTCGCGCGTCCTTCCAGGTGAGGTGCGGCCGTCGGCCCTGTCTCCTCTCCAAGGCTCTTCCTCCTCCTCCTCCCTCTGTGGAGACAAACCCTCCGCCCTGTCCCGGAGGTCACGAGTGTGTGGAGCACCAGTTCCTCACCTGCTTCTCACCACCCTGCCATCAGTGGGGCGTGTGTTCGACCCCAGACCCCCCCACACCTCTGCACACCCAGTGCGAGCCCAACAGTGGTTACCTTGACTACAGCTGTGCTCGCATCACGCTCATCTTCAAGAAGGACAAAGTGCCACAGGTGAGGGGCTTTGCTGTTTGTAGCTGAGGTTATAGACAAATCAGTTAACTGAAAAATTAAGCAAGTGGGCTCAATCATTGCCATCTGACTCAGGTGAGTAAACTTCAACAACTGCCTCAACTTTGAGCAAGGCGCATCAACCTGAAATATTGTGCGTGAACTTCTGATGTCCCAGCAGTGAGCAGTCTGTGTGAGAAAAGATTGAAATGAGGCGGTAGAGACAGTCTGAAAATCACCGAACAACTTCTCTTTTACCTCCGTCATTTTTTATCCCTGTTGACGTGTCATGTCATAACAAAGCATTCAAAATCACCGTATTCCCACCCTGCACTGTTAACGTTCGATAATTGCTTGAATTATCGAATGTTAACAATGCAGGGTGGGAGGAAAGTGATTTCAGATGTCTCGTTGCCTGAATCTTCAACCACAAACACACCAACACACACACACCACAGACACACACATCATGCTTACACACTGTACACAAACGAGAGTCCGTTTTTGCTTGCGGCATCTTTTTCCTCCTCTGACAGTCTGGCAGCTGACAATGCATGATATATCATCATTTAGCCCAACCCTGACCATGTAATGTCTTTAAAAAAGGATTTTTTTCTCTTCTTGCAGACAGCAAAAAGAAATCATTGAAGGAAAAACACAGGGATTTTTGTCAGATGAAAACCTGTGTGTGATTGAGGAAAATTTAAAATAAAAAGTTACTTGTGCCCAAAACTGAAAGAAGGGCCAAGATACTGTGACTTAATTTTAGAAGTCGATAAATGTCCAGTCAGAGTGGCAGACGGGCCAGTTAGTCCAGTTGGCTTTACGCTGCTCAGTATTATACATTGGCATCATGGTGCAGGTCTGAATAAAGTTTGGTGAATGGAAATTAATCTGCTCCTCTGACAAGATACAGATCTGAGATCCCCCCCCATTCTCTGATTGAAAGCAATTGTTCCTCATCAACAGTGCAGATATTAATCTGTGTGTGTTGTGTGTGTGTGTGTCTCTCACAGGGCACCACTGTAGAGAACATCTGCTCGGAGCTCAGGTACCTGCCCGTGACTCAGACGCTGGCCGAGGAGCGAGCGCTGCTCATCCTCTGTGACCTGTCCTACTCCAACGGTGACGCAGTGGAGGTTGCCATGGTAATTATCACGCTGTCAAACACACACCTGCCCACACACAATGCTAACTGGTGCTGGCCCAAATGTGGGACTGTCTTCTTAGGACGTATCTAGATTCGGTCTCCACAATCTGATGCCATGACACTACGCGTTGCTCTGTAATGGCACCATTCCGTTACATTGTTTCCCAGAAGACCTGCCATTTGGGTATTACAGCCATGATTACAATGGTTCCTCAGACAATATCATCCATCTTGCTTTGTTTTTTTTCATCAGCTTTTCATCAGCTGCAAATACAACCCAAACCAGCATTTCATGGAGCAGCTTGTCTGAAGCTGAAATTCACTTTGGAATGTTTTCACATCCTTATATTCATTGACAGTTCACTTGAAATTAATGTTAAATAAATGCATTTCATTTATTACTGACTGTCTTTAAGAACATACAGCGACACTATCCAGCATGATGAGAAATACGAGTGATAGCCGATACAGAAGGCTCAGCAGAATCATCTAAAACCACTTTATTTGGAGGTAAAAGTGAAAACTGACATACACCAGGAGAGAGAGCACAACACTTGACACAGGTATATGAAGCGGCACACACAATCACATAGCTACAGATTTAGGAGCTGCTATCCTTCTCTCCCTTTCTCCACCCCGCTTTCCCTCTTCCTCCTCTCCTACTTTTATTAAATTGCACTTAATTCATCACTGCAAATGGTTTCCAGAGGAGTCCAGTAAAATCTGAACCTTTCTCTGGTTCTATTTTCTGTTTCTTCCCTCTTTCTCTTTACAAAAAGAAACAAGGAGGAGAAAGGGAGAAAGATAGAGGAGGGCGTTTGAAGCTTTTAACAACATCTGGATGAGATTTAGCTTTTCTGTTGGAACACCTTGTTGATCTCTGTCTCCTCTCTCTTCTTCTTGTTTCTCCTTTTCTTCCTCCTTTACTTCTTACCCTCGACCTCCCGTATCTTCTTCTGTCTAGTCTTCTCTTCTCTCTCCCTTTCCAGCTTGCTTTCTTTTTCCTTTCCTCTCTCAACCTTCCATGTGTGTCTTTCCGACACCCTCTCCCTCATCTCTCACTATTCCCTGTCTTCCTATCTCTCTTCCCTCCTTCTCTCACATTTGGCCACCCAGACTCGGGGGAAATCAGTCACTTCTGGGCTTTAAGCTCTTAATGGAGGGGATTAGTACTGGTCCCTCTGATGTTTGCAGGCTTGTTTTGAGCGGCAGATACAGGAAGAGGAGTGGTGAGCCTGACATCCACCCAAAACCCCACAACAAGGCTTTCATAAGAAACCTCACTCCTACTTGCTGCCGACTCGTGTTGCAGGGAAATGTCAGTGAGCGTTTCCAAGTGTGGGTGAAATCTATAATCTCAGCGAGCTCAGCGGAGCACAGTCGGTCCTCAGCCCCCGGAGTATTGTCGATTCATTCCCGTCCAAAAGCTCCTGGTGTGTTTGTAAACCCCTCCACTGATCGTGGGGCCGCTCCTCTGTGAGGCCTCCAACCTGAGCGAGAACCAAGTTGTTCAATATGTTTGAGGGAGAGTGTGGGAAAGATCGATGAGCTGCTTGGTTTATCTGCGCTTGGAGAGCGAGTCGCCTCTTCTTCAACTTCACATGTTGACGCAGCGTCAAGTGTGCCAGAAAGAAACTGAAGAGACACTCAAGTAGTTTCAGCAAATAATTAAAGGCGACATTCAGACGTGCTGTTAGTAAAGCCAGGAGAGCCAAGTTAAATTTTCTTCCTGTAAATGGGACAAGTCTCGGTACAGATTTATTTAAAGTAATAGCTCATAAATCTTCATCTGTAAATTCAAAATGCAAGAAACCAAAGTCTGAGGATAATTCTGACAACATTCTAGATTTTCTTACAGGGAAAGAATCCCCCAAACACACAAACCAACAATGAACTGAATCTGAATGCTCACATCTATCCTACTGGATCACACAAACAAGTATTGAGTTCTTCCAAAACCTGATGTATCATCAGTGTCACTCTGTCACCATTAACACACACTGCAGTTTGTTTCACTCTATTGTACTCAATCCCACACACACGCCCTGCTGCCAGAAATACTCAGTAGAACATCAGATTAATCCGCCGGTGAAAATACTCCCAGACAAATGCACCATTTTTCTGTTTAAGAGAAAAGGATATTATTACTGTATTCCTGCCAGTATGATAGTTGTGTTTAAGAACAATAGTTTATTCACTACTTAGTAAAAGTAGTAAAGTTTTTTGGTTTTGTTTTTTAAAATATGTTCTTATTTAATGAAAATGAGGCAAATCTCAAAGGTGGGGAGAAAAGCCTGCTGTCTCAGAGGAGGACCAGATGTGAGAGAGATGAGATGCATTCACATCCTGCTACTTTCTCACCTCAGACCACAGCCAATCATTAGCTGTGGTCCACTTATCACAATCCACTTTGTTTGACGCACACCAATGCTTTATAGAGCGTATCACGAAACTGCAGCATCCCTGATTCTATTCTGGTTGAGGATCTTTGGTGCGTGTCACTCCCCGCTCACTCTCCTCACTCTTCCCATGTTTCCTGTCTGTCTCTCCACTGCCAAGCATCAAACTAGCATTGAGAAAATGCCAAAAAGTAATCTTAGAAAAAAGAAAACAAAGCCAACAAACTAGCCATCTATGTAGGCCAACTTTCATACAATGATCGTCTTGGATGGTCGCTGTTACACTCAGTACTCAGGGCACTACCTACATTATACACTCAGCCCTGTATGTCTCTGATCTGTCCATCACCATGGGGGGTGGGGGTTGGGGGTTGGGGGTTGGGTTCAGAGTTGTGTGTGAATGAGCTGCTGATTTCTTCAGGAGAAAAAGAGGAGTGTTTGTCCCCAGCCGAGCAGTGAGCACAGCTGGGCTGTTCACTATTGTTTGTCCTAATTGAACTGCACAGCACACAGCTAATCCCCCTATGCCCCCCCCCACCACCACCACCACCAGCACCTCCCTGCTCTCACTCTGAGCACCTTATTAGGCAATTAACTCCACCCTCTGTTATCTCAGAAGGGGGGTGTCTACAGCCTGCCAGATGTTAGGATGAGAATCTCTTTTATTCTGACAGATGAATGTGTGTGTTTTCTTTTCACGTAGCCTCAAGCCAGACTCTGACCATTTGGCAAATGGGACTGTACTGAGTTACTGAGTCTGCGTTGTCAGTTTCTTCACAGAACCCAGCGCTTTTGCACGTTTCAACCATTACCCACAAATTGCCTTTTCTTTGCATTATTGCAGTCCATTATTCAAAATGTACCACAGGGTCTTCAGCTGGGGTTCCCTGAAGTAAAAATCAACTCTCAGCTGCTCAAAAATTCTTAAAGAGAATACTACAGGTGACAATGAGGGCTGACCTTTTAGTATGTTCATGACCCCTCTGACATCAAGGTCAGACTTGTGTTTCATTCTTGTATTTTTGTTTGTCCTCCAGGGTTGTGTTTGGGACAGTCAAAGCTTGTGAAAATTGTGAAAAAGAGTTTATGGAAGCAGAAGCTCTGGCCTGATCTGAGCTTTTTGAACCCAACGTAAAAGCGAGTTTTCAGAAGTCTTCTCCCAGCTACGTTAAAACACAGTGACAGGGTGAATGAAGGCATTGAGACGTTCTCTGTAGTGTATTACACACTACATGAATAAATGAAATGGTTGCATGAAATGAATTGGGAAGTAATGAAGTAAATGGGCTAAAACACCACATTTGCAACTATGCAAACAAATTGCTGTGTAATGCAAAACTGATGAATTCCTGCCCCCCCCCATCTCTGCAGTCTTTTGAGCAGGACGGGCGTTCAAAGGACGGCGACGGCGGACAGATCCAGACGGCAGCCAGTGCCATCATCAGTGCTCTGTCCAAACGCCACAACAGCACCGTCATGCTTGCCGTGGTGGAAGTCAAAGTGGAGACGCTTGTGAAATCCCCTCCTTCAGGTGAGTCTTGACTTAGTGGCTAGTAGCTTGTTTCCTCTCAGTAATGAGCACATTTACAGTCGGTAGGTTCTTTGTTGTGTTGTGTTGTATGCATGATGGGTTTTCTTTGACATTTGAAAGTAATTCACATATTTATTGTTTTGCTGAGGATAAAATGAAAAATATCATTGAAAGTGGAAACTATTAGCCTAGTTCCTCACAGTTCCCAAGCTAGCGTAGCTACACCCTGTGTGTTTATTCAATATGTGAAAGGAAAAAAGGACATTATGTTTAACTGACCAACAGTATCCTGATTTACCTCAAGCTAAGTTCTCTCTCTGATCTCCTAATTTCGCCTCTGACTTCCTCCTTCAGGTTACCTGGTTCCAGTGCTGTGTGTCGTCTTCAGCGTCCTGTGGATCTTCTGCATCGTGATTTGCGTGTGGTGGACCCGCAAGAGGAAGAAAGAGCGTGAGAGAGCAGCCCGGTCCGAGGACAGGACGGTCAACAACAAGCTGGAGCCTCTGCGGAGCAACGCCCTCAAGGACAACCGCGACAAAGACATTCAGTACGAATGCAAGAAACTGATGGGCCCCTCTGACAGGTCGTGCGACGGGGCCGAGGGCGAGGAGGAAGGTGGGCAGGAGGGGGAGCAGGAAGAGGATGAGGAGAAGGCGCTGGGCTTAGGGGACAAGTGTCCACCTCAGAAGTGCTCCATAGCAGGGGCGCAGGACAGGGGGATGAAGGGTAAGGGAGGGATCATCTGTACAATGCGCAGCGGTCCAGTGAAGGCACCACACCGGACAGCTTACAGCCCCAAGGACAACCGGTGTAAAAACCTGAACGCCGCCAAGCTCAGCGAGGACATGAAAGACCATTATGTGTGAACACATGAGGGGAGGAGGGACCTTCCTGAATCACAGGAAAAAACTGCGATGTCTTCAATGTCACTGACTTTTCAACTCTTAAGAGCACCCAAAGTGAAGATAACAGATGCTTTAATTTGTATTTTTGTTTGTCACACCTTATTTAACTTCTTCATTGTCTGCAGCATGGGGGCTTATCTTATTAAAAAACATCAAAACAAAAATACAGAAAACAAAAAAAAGGAAAATAAACATCATAGCTTCTAGATTTCAGTTTAATAATCACACTGTTGGAATCAAAAAGAAATTTCTTTTCACTGTTCTTGATTTTTTTAAAAATTCTTTTGAACCATGGAGACTTAACATAACAACATTGGCTAACACTGTTATTGTTGTTACCACTATTCAGTGCATCCGGTTCCTGTCTGCCTTTGCCCATACCTGCGGGCCTTTTCTACACTGTCTCCGTATCATTTTTTAAATTAAAAAAACAAGACAAAACTAACAAAAAAGGGTTTATATATCTTAACATTCTTTCAAAGCTGGCACAGAGAGTCACCTGTATCATACCTGGCATGTGAAGTTTTTGTTTACATTAATAAACATCTTTTCCATTTTGTGTTAAGGCTTAAAGGGTCCTACATATACCCTTTCAAAATAATTGTCACTGCTTACTGCGAATCCACATGGTGATTTTTCAGTATTTGCTTTGGTAGAAAAGTGCCTTCAGCCCTTATTTTTTCTCCTCTATCTCTCCTCCTCTACTTTATGCAGAGTTTAAATCCATATAAAGGGAAAGATGTCCTAGTAACAACTCTTCATACCACAGTAAAGTTTATTTTCTTTGTGATGTACATATGTATATATGAACAAATGGCTGTGTATATTTGAGTTTAGTAACTTAAGTGATGCTTTGTATCATAGTTATTCTAAAGAATAAGATTTTGTGGTTGTTTTTTTTTAATGATGTCATTCCGTTTATTAGTGTCTATTGACGCTATGGCAGGTTTTATACAGATCGGACTGTGTCCAGGTTCTCACAGCTATTTAAATTCTAGGTATCTGAGATTTCAAATTACTTTAAGAAGCCCTTCGACACCTACAAAGAAGCCATCCCACTTGGAATGATCTTCCTTCTAAAAACTGTTTGATTTTTTAAAATTCTCTTAATTCTGACAAGACTTTGGGAAATACTGGAGATCTTTTCCACTTTTTCTGTGCTTCATGTTTGTCTACACACCCCACAGGCTGTACGTATGTATGTTTGTATATTTTCAAAAAAACCCTGTTAGCATCCTGTTCATAAGCAGCAGACCTTTCAGCACACAGGCTGGTGTCACTGGGCCTCCTGCTGACGTTTTTTGGTTCTCCTTTGTGCAACATATTTGTAAATGGAGGAGGCAACATGCCAAGTCTTCATCTTAAAATTCTAGGGAAGTGAGGCAGTGGTTCTTTATTTTAGCTCATGCCTGAACTGTTTTTAATCAATGATCTCTCCTCATCAGTCCACAATTTTGAAAATTTGCCACTGGTTCCAGGTCCATTTTTTTCTGTCTTCAGTTTTCATGTTACTTGAATTTTTGCATGTGGCCAAAGTGTATTTCAAACTCAAAATACACTCAAGGACACACAAATGGTGGGATATGAAAATGGTGCATTTTATGTCATTACATAGCATTTTTTAAATTCGTTCCCATCTTTGTAAAATTTCATTTTAGAAAGGAAGCCCAGTGGGTTAAAATTAACTAAAATGCTATTTTGGGACTCCAAATGGCACAAAGGAAATTTACTGTGTGCTGTGGTGGAGAGGCAGGTCTTGAATCAGCACTGATGCATCTGATTGCTACTTCCAGTACACACTTACAGGTCACAGGGTCCAAACAACTTAGAAGCACTACTGCCAGTCTCTTTTCAGCCTCCTCGTACTTCTGTTGTAAATCCATCATTATGTTTTCATTATGGCAATCAGCCACCCTTGCCGAAGTGTCCTTTAGCAAGACACAGAAACCCTATCATAGATAAAGGCTGTGTGGTTTGAATGGGAATCTGCTCGCACTGGATGAGTTTGTATCCTAATTTTTTTTTTTAACCTCGCTTTAGCCCCGCTTATCCTTGTGTATCTATTCTGGTCTAATGAAGGGAACAAGTTGCATTGCTGTTGTTGTTGTTGCTGACTGTTGTGATTGTTGTCCAGTGTTTGTAAAGAGTCTGTTTCTGCACTAAGAACACACAGGAAGAGAGAAATATTTAGCATTACCTCCACAGCGGTAGTGAAAATAAAAAAAAGTTGAATATTGTCACTATCTGTGGATGAACATTATGTTTTCAATATTTTATGTTTTTGTTAACAATGCTGATGCAAATCATGGAAAATCCAAACTCATATTCTGTCAGCAAATTTTACATTGTATTAGCCTGAGAGAAGGGGCTGAATGTGCAGAACATTGTAATTATTTTGTACAAAAATTTGGTAAAAGTCTTGGTTTGTTAGTGGATTTTTTTTGTTTGTTCTTAGAACAATCCTATTATTTATTAAAGTATTTTATACCAAAGTTTATTTTGTTTAGTTTTTAATTTGTTCATGTTAAGGTATTTTAGTGAAATGTTTCTTCTTGGCGGTTGCTATTGTCCTCATAACTCATCTTCCACTAATCCATTTCAGAATAATGAAATTAACATAAGGAATTGCATATGAGATGTTTTACATCATAGATATTTTAATATATATGACAAATTATATGTATGCTTGATCTGTAGAGTCCCTAGCCAATCTGCTATCTCTCTGCCTCCCGCCTCATTTAGCGCCAGGCCAATAAATTGCGTCCTTCACGTGCCTCCATCTGCTGCTTTAATAACAGTGTGGGAAATGATTAACATTAGCCCGATCTGCATGAAAGCCTTCCAGCAGCTGTGGTGGATATCCATAATGCTTGATGGGACGTTATGTGCCGCGCTGTGTGGTTCATTAACCCGGCAGTTGTTTTGGGAAGAATGGGAAACGTGTCTGGAATCCTGGATGGCGCGGCGTTCAGGTCACATGCGTTTACAGGGCACACTTTGCTGACCTACTTGGAGAGGAGTACAATGAAGGAGAAGGAGAGATGGTGGTGCTGTAAGAGGAGGAATGGCCTGTGGTGACATTAGGCTCGAGCGTCATTCCATAATACAGCATGTAATCTAATCCAGATTCCTACAGGAGCTGGCTACATTGTGAAAATACTGGTCCAAAACACACAGGTGACTTTTTACATGCTGTATGTTAGACATCATGTTTCAGTGCCAGTGTGTGAAACTAGTATTAGTAATGAGTATTACAATGAAACAGACCCTTGCAAAGAAGTTGCAAATCATTAAAGCATTTGATCTAAAAAGTTCATACTTGATCTTTGAAATAGCAGCTGGCAAAATAATGCAAACACAATACACACGATACAATACACAATACAAATTTAGTGGGTGTTCAGGGGTCGTAGAATTGTAGGTCTTTCTGGAATGATTGTTTGAAGGACTTCTTGACATTTGTCGGGGCATCTGCAGTTTCATGACATCTGGGCACCTCCATCTGATCGTGGAGATAATGTGATATGATGGAAGTCCAGGACAGCTACTCAAGGGACTAGTTTGCAATTTGGCATTTGTATTGAAATACCAGACAAATGGTTAATGGCCTTTAGAAAATTTTGATCCTGGACTATATTTCAAACCACAGATAATATAGGACTGCACAAACCCCATGTTGGAAGTACAGCAGTGTGAAGGCAAGACTATCCATGTTCAGCTAAATCTCAATGTAAACAATGAAAATAACTTACGTAACATTATATGGAAAACCAAAAATACTACATGCAATTCCACACATATCCAGTGGAGTATATGCTCACGATATGTGATTAATTAGAACATCATCAATACAAAATTAAGTTTGATAAAACTTCTTGTGTGCTATATCGACATGCTATCAGTCACAAATGATGCTGTTCTGGTTCTTTCAGCTGGTGTCTTATTTATTGGGTTTCATTGAAGAGCCCACCTGAATAACCCACTAACATGGCATACATGATCTGATAAGGGAAAAGTTCCTTTTTTATATAAATGTGTTAACTACTTCCTAAATCTAAAAATAAGATGCAGATGAGTACTGTTTTCAAAAGGGGGAACTAATAGTAGTATCATGTTGTGTTGTCTGTTATTGACAAGCAATTTTCTCACAATATCACAAAATACACTTGAAAGCAGCATTTGGCTCACGATTGTGATGTAAGACAGTCATTCATTGATAAAACTTCTTGCGTGCTATATCGACATGCTATCAGTCACAAATGGTGCTCTTCTGGTTCTTTCAGCTGGTGTCTTATTTATTGGGTTTCATTGAAGAGCCCACATGAATAACCCACTAAAATGGCATACATGATCTGATAAGGAGAAAGTTCCTTTTTTATATAAATGTGTTAACTACTTCCTAAATCTAAAAATAAGATTCAGATGAGTACCGTTTTCAAAAGGGGGAACTAGTAGTAGTATCATGTCGTGTTTTCTGTTATCAACCAGCAATTTTCTCACAATATCACAAAATACACTTGAAAGCAGCATTTGCCTCGTGATTGTGATGTAAGACAGTCATTCATTGGGTGTCCTGCTGGGTGGTCATGCATTCGCTATCATTTGGTCATCTGACATCAGTTTAGCCAATAAGCAGAACTCTTATTCCAATAAATAAAACAGCATAGTTGGCAATATTTTTTTACGATATAAATATGCACTTTGAAGCTCAGTGAAGAAAATGAAGAAGAATTAATGAAATAGTGGCAGGCATGAAAAGCTTCACTTCAGCACGGTTCACATCATAATGTTTTAACAAGTGTTATTGGAGGGTTGTTGTAGGTCGTAGGGATAGATTGTTTTTTTGTGGCGACATGGCGGCCATCTTTGGAAGCTTCTGGTTCCTGAGAGATGTAAATCCTGTAAGTTTTCTCATGCATTTTTGTTGTTGTTGTTGTTGTTGTTGTTTTAGAAGATTAATGGTAAATTGATTTATCTTATGATTATGATTTTGGAGTGACATATTCCTTTCATCCACACTGTTTTCCTACTAAATGAGCATAAGACTCTTGGCTTAAATCAAATATTTTCATTCTGGCCAACAGGTCACAGAGTCACTGAAGGACGTCTTACTATATTTCCTTCATAATTTTCATCAAAGTAGACCTTTGAGTTAAGAGTTTTTGGTCACTAAACAATGAAAATGTCCAGCTATAGTTTTGAAGAGTGTTCTTCGAGCTTAGCTCTACATTATCACACCTGCAATGGGTAATTGAAAACGATCTTTTTCCAACACACATACACAGTTAAATAATCCATTTAAAGCAGCATTGCAATTATTAGTGCTTTATTCAAGCTGTTCCAATGGATGGATTATTGTATAGAGCCCCTGTGTCTTCCTGGTTAAAAGCAGACATGTGCTCAGAGTAAAAACATTATAATTCCTTGAGAAAATAAATGTGTTGATGACAAATGATAACCTGACTGAAAGTTTGGTTAATCCTTTTAAATATAGCTCATAGCAACATAGTAGAATCATACAAGAAATGCATTAAGTCAGATAAAATGCGTATAGATATTGTCCTTCCTATTTAGAAAGGACCCGTTTTCAAGACAGTGCAGAAAGAGAGACAGATGGAGTTTGTTGCTGCCTGGGTGACCGACCAATCCATCCTACATCCAGCTTCCTGCCAGGACACCACTAACTGATGTAAAATGTTTCAGGAGAGAACAGTGTCGTTTCACACTCCATTAGATGCTCGTCCCCTTGGATCAGTTTAAACAACCAACACAAACCAGTCACCACAGTGACAAGACGGAGGCATCGCTTGATGTTTAACTGAAAGTCTCACATCTTCCAGACAGAAATAATCTGCCGGGAAGTTGGACGGCAGCCATACCACAGTCACCGCGCCTTCAGTAATGGTGGATCATCTGTTTACAGGTGAGTCAGCAGGTTCACCAGAGGAGCAACACTGTTTTCTCTGAGTGGCTTTCCAAAATAATCCACTCAACATGAATTCTGCTTTCTGCATATAAAACCTGAAGATATCATTGAACCATTGTCATGGTTCATAGACACAGAATTATTTATTAACTACACGAACCAGGTGTAGGTGAAACTCAAACTAGGGCTGAAAGCTCATTGAGATGAATTAATATGGCTGAACATTAAGTTCATTAAGTCATTTATGACCACACATGCAGCAAATCAGTCATTTTTATCTAAAATGCAAAAATCTATAAATTATTTTTTTCAATTTGTTCAATCAATTTGTTGCCAGTTAATTTTGTGGCAATTGACTAATCAATTAATCAGTGATTGTGGCTTTAGGAATCATGACTTTGCTGTTCATGTCAATCTTAAGGTTGCATAAAGCTGAGCTTGGGTCAAACAGAGGCGTGAGGACCATTTATTCAAAACTGAAGCATGGAAGTTTCTTTTTCTCATTAAGCCATGTCCACTTATGATCATATCTTACTTTGATGTTCTTGGTGTTTAATTTTACAATCCACCTTCAGTATTGCAATTTGATTACCTTCAAGCCAACAACAACAGAAGTTACTTTAGTATTTCCTGACCAGAACCTACTGAAAAGATCATCTGGTGATCTTCGTATTTCTAAATTCCTGGTTATGACAGTGCTTATGCAGATTCAGGCATGGGACCACTTTCAGCTGCAGAGTGAACATAACCTGAATGCAATCACGTTGGCTCATGTGGCTGGTGAGGCTGTGAACGTTCCCCTATCAGTGTCGGGGTATCACAGTAAAACCCAAGATATTCCCTGACCTGCTGGTTCAAAGCACAGTGACCCTGCTGGTATTAGAAGATAATGAGGCTCAGTGACTGTCCCCAGCCTCTTCCTCCTCAAGACAAACCTCTAAGCTCCTGTACTGTAGCACTCAACATGATTTTAGTTCTTTGTTGAAGCTTGAACGCATTGATTTGTGTGTTATTTGTATCCATGCTGAAGTTTGACTAGTTTTGGTTAGTTTTTAGCAGCAGGTTAGCAGCTACGCAAATGGCTGAAATCACATTAATATTGTTTCATTCCACTTATCACTCCTCAGTGTTTGCCCTCTGGTAGCTGCTCCTCTGGTCAAATGTCTTGCGTAACACGTCATTTTGGATGGGTGCAGCCTGAGAGATAAAAATTTATGCAAAAACAGACAATTTCAGTTCTGTTACATTCTCCATGCATCAAGGTTTTTTTAATTACTACTTTTACATATTATCAAGTGATTTTGTCCTGGTGAGCTCCATAAGCCTTCATATATCTAATAATAATAATAATTATGATTTCAAGGAAGTCACGATGAGTCAGCATGCCGTAAGGCGCTGCAAACCTTAAAAGAATTCAATCTGTTGAGGTTTGAATTTAGGAGATGATTTATGACTCTGACAGGAATGAAAATTCTGGGTGTGCCACTAAACATCAGTGTTGGTCTCCAGGCTTAAAAAAACCCATATCAGTTGAACCCTAATGCACCGGTCCACAGATAGAGGCTGAGGGCTGGACAGTATGTCAGGAGGAGATGAGGGAAGCTCGCACACAGATAAAGGAGGCAAGGGAGGGAGGCAGGAATGAGGACAGCGGGAGAGCCGGATTCCTCCTCAGAGCAGCCACGCCTCGGCCTCTCTGCTGGCGGCGAGCCCTCCCGACTCCTCCCAGGGTTGAGTCCACATGTTCAAACGGAGATGAAAGGCCCCCGGTAGGAAGGTCCTCTGTGCCAACACCAACCGCCCTGCCAAGTGAGCCCCTTCTTAGCGTACTCTCCCAGATGTTCCCCGACACTCTGGATATTCTGATCTTCTCTGCCTCTCCCCAGGGGACGAGGAGGGAGCCTCTGCTTGACCCCATCACATCAAAGTGCGGAGGAGGACTCAAAAACAATGAACGCTTCCAAAGAGAAAGAGTGAAAGTTTTGTGTGTGTGTCAATGATTTAGGAGGGAGGGAAGTGGGTTGGGCCCCTTGTCAGAATAACTGACATTAATGCCTATGTCCTGTGGGTATGTATTCAGAGAATGGGCCAACACATAACTGTAAGGCCACGCCTGCATCCATCAGCTCATAATCTCATCCATGCTGTACCATACATACATGCAGAGGAGTTTGAGTTCCTGTCCATGGCGACAACATCTGCTTCACAGTATGACGCTGGTGTTAGACATGTTCAGATCTTCAAGCAAATGTCACAGCAACAGAAAGTAAAACACTTGAAATGAAAAAGTCAGGGATATCAATTTTACTCAGGATTGTTAATAAAATATACTTACTGAAATATACTTTAAATGCTATACACATTATTATCACAAATGCATTATGTGCAGAAAAAATAGAAGAAAATACTCTCAACTCAAGTTCTTCTTCCCATCTTTCCCCCCAAGCTTTCAACCACATCACATAGTCACATAGAGTGTGCTCCTGGGCTTCTTGTCCATATTGGCTACTACTTGGCATGAATGTTCTTTCCATATGGAAACAGCACTTAGGTTAGGGCCACCATTTTTCAAAATAGAAAATTAAAATTGTTGTATTCACATACTTTACCAAGAAAACTATGAAAGTATTGGCATTGGTATTTTCAGAGATTTATGTAATGATAGTATTGTATTATATTATTTGATTTTTTTTTTTATGAATTTTCAGCTACAATAGTTTTGTGTGAAAATCTGTTACTACTGTAACTATCTGTAACTACAGCTGTTAAATAAAGTTGTGTAAAGTGACATAAAATAGAAAACTCAAAGTGCAAGTATGTAAGAATTGTACTTGAGTACAGTAATTATGTAAATGTAATCACTGTCGATGCTTTCCACTGCTAACTTGATATTCTGTTTACTATTGGCTTTCATGCTCAGGGTTTTGCCAGCCTGGTTGAGAAGGTGCTATTGATGAGCTGTGATCAGCAGCAGCTGCTGAGCTTTGTATGGCAACAGATTCATCAATCCACTGATGAAGCCTGTGTGATGAGGCTGAAAGCATAAAAAACAGTACAAAGTGGATTTTGACGACCCCTGCACTTGTTCAAAATGATGACAAATGCAGGGACCGGCATTGATAACCATCTTCTGTATTTCAGCAACATTTTAACATCCAGCTCAAAACAAATCCAAACGAAACTCCAGAGAAAAACCAGTGAAGTCAAATGCACAAGGTGTTGAGTCAGGATACAGTGGACGAGATGGAGTCGTCTCATTCCCCTTTGATGCGGCATGGCTGGCTTTACATGCACACCACCCAAGGCTACACATTTTTTATCGACAAGCCTGAACACAGAGAGGAACGCCATGACTCCCAACCTATTCCACCTACTTATTACAACAAATGGACTGGATCTGTTTCGTGTTGGCGTGACACCGTGCACACAAAAATGGAAGGAGAGGAGATGCTCTGACAGGAAGGGGAAAGCGAATCTTACCGTGTTACTGTAAAAGCGCATTATCTTGATATGCTTTCCATAGTTGCGCGTGATGCAGGGCGATAATTTGTCAAATGACGTGGGGTCGTTAAGTTTTATAATGCAACAAAATGGCCTGAAGGTGAAAGGAGAGTTCAGGTGTGTTTGGTTGTCATAAAACAAAGTGGTTTGTCTACACTCACATATACAGAAGCCAATGTTAAGAGCAGGTATTCTGAAGAAATACAGATAAATAATACATTTAAAACATGTATTTGCATATTTTGACTACAAAATCAAAACAAATGAACAGGAATGTTAAATAACAATTAGATATATTAAATGAAATATAACATATTTAAATAACATTAAAATTGAATATATTTTAAACCTCTAAAGCTAGAATTTTATAAACTAGAGTATGTATGTACAATATATTCAGTATATTTATAAAAATGTAAGAAGAAAATATACACAAGCACTGAGGATATTAATGAAAACAGACATAATGCTGCCTGAAAAGAGCATGGACTGGTTGGACAAGCTGACCCTCTGACCTCTCACTACCCTCTCTTTTAGACTAGACAACTCACTTTCAGCAACACACATACACAGACATGACACAGGGCGAGCCGGACCTTACGTCATGCCATTTGTACGCTGCTGTGAGGTCGAGCCCCGGGGGCGGGGGCGTTTGGGTTGATACAGCGTGATGGACGGACCACTGTGTCATCAGTTGGCCCGGAGGTGCAACAATAAGGACTTAATGCATGATTAAGTCCCGAATCAGCTCTCATTATGGGTGAGCACGTCAACTGTGAGTGCAGTGTGGCTCCCTTTCACAAAAACTGATCGCTGCATCCAGATTTGCCCTGAAACATCCCCCCACCCCCGCTGAACTCGCACTGCAGTTCACGAGTTCCTGCTGGATGTCAGTTGATGACTGTTTTGCTGCTTCTCGACTTAAGTCTAAAATTTCTGAACTCTTTGTGTAGATCTTTGTGATTGTGTTGTAGGTGGCTGTGGAAGTTAGTCATGTTTCCTCTGGTGGTCAGCAGGACATAGAATAGAGTAGGAGTAGTAGAGCATTGAGTCTCTGCCTCCTCATCCTCTTTCCTATCTCTGACATTCAACATGGCCAAACTTCCGTCAAGTGAAGCATTGCACTTTTCCTGTGTCTTGCTGCGTTGCACGATGAGTCTTAACACTAGCTGCTCTCCGCACTCTCGTCTTGCCTCGCTCGGGCTTTTGTCAGACTCCAACCTTCCGCTGCACGTGGTTTGTGCCAGCCAGTACCTCTGTAACATGAAATCTTTTCCCTCCTTTACTTCACATTGCCCCATCACCAAAGAAGGAGAGCATTGTTTGAGACTGTACATCTGTGCCCTCACCCTCCCTGGGCAAATTTCACCCTCACCACTTCATGTCAACCAAGGCTGCACCACAGGCCCTAGTTTCAGTGCCATAGTACGATATAATCAAAGGCGGATGGAACGATAAAGAGTCTCCTCCACTACCCTCAGGATTTTGGAGGAGCTGAATTGGCATTTTAAATTGAACATGTTGAGATCTGCCTGTTTCTGCACACAGAGAAAAGGTTTACTTGAGAGAAGAGTTCCCTTATAGCTGCAGTCAGATGAGAACACTAACTGCAGTTGTGGCTATTTTTCTAGCATGTGACTGCTTGTGTGAATTGAAGGATTAATTGTTTGCCTTTGGATTGACGACGTTTCAGGTCCCTTGGGCTGATGCAGTGCTTTGAATGCTATGTGGTGAATTTTACAGATTTATGGCTGCCAATCAAAAAGGGCTGCAAAAGTCTGCAAGGCCAGAGCGAGGGCTTTCCACCCATCAGCAGGGCAACACTCATCCCTAAGTTTAAACTGCAGCATATGGGATTGCAGATATGGACATTGTCCATTCCCCCACCAGCAGGACACAGTTAAACAGACATGAGTCGTTTCGAGAAGCCGTGTCTGATTACCAGCACATGTTGATTTCTATTTGGATTTATTTCCTGATCCTGTTGCATCCAAGCCCTGGAGCATGGTAACAGAGGCCAAAACCATATCCACGCATGATGCGACTTTTCTGCACACATACGACAAAACACACAAACACTCAAGGGTTACCATAAACATGAGGTTTCTGATGATTAACATGTGAGACGCATCTGCATCCCTCTGGTGTCCATCTGTGACACACCACAAACATGCAAACAGTACAAGTACAAACTGTACTAAACAAGTACGTGCAGTACTTCTCCAGTAAAATAATGTAGAGGAGGTACTGAAGGCAAGAAGGTCCAGGAAAGCTGGTGAAATTAACATCAAGATGTGTCCCATATCATACGTGAATGTTGCTTCAGTGACCTGGCAAAGCCCATGGATCATTTTTATTCAGAAAGTGTTTTATTTCACAGTTAAAGAAAAATCATTTTTACGATTCACTTGCGCTAGATGATCAGTTAAATTCTCTCCTCTGGTTCGGTGGCAGCCCCTTTCCCTGACATGGTTCAGTGCCTCCACAATCAAATGTCCTTGGTGCATATTTCTTTGACGTAGTGGGGAAATAATGCAGATGTTTAGCCGCCGGCCGCTTTTGGGACTGTGCCAGCACTGAAACCAGCAGGCCCTACAGCAATCCTGAGGCAACTTGAACCCTATTGAAAATCATAACTGCAGTAAGCTATTATGATAAGGTAAAACTTGACAAAACATATTAGTTTTGGTCCCAGATCAAAACCTGGGGCTTTGGTTGATGCAGCAGATAAAGAAACTTTTAAAGTCTGAGGAAGCGTAAAAATCCAAATTGATTTGTAAAGAAACCTTGTGCCTTACAGAATTTCAAATGAATTGAATTATGAGTGTCATGGAATATACAGTAATGTCTTCACTCTGTCTTTTACACTGTTTGCTTTGGTCCAAGCCACTTACTTTTGGACAGTCTTTCCACACCCTGCTGCAACTTTCCGTTTCAAAAGGAAATCACATCAAATTACAGGAGTGGGACGCCATTTAGGATGCAAAATGTTTGGGAGTCCAGAGCATCCAGCAGTGTGTGTGTGTTGGCAGCTCAGGATGACAGTTAGGCAGCAAATGTTTGGGAAAATATTACCTCAGAATTAACGTAGTGTACTGTCTGCTGTTATTATGGTGACAAGTTTGTATTTGACCAGTCCTTAAGGCACGTTATTAACCAGAACTGACGTCAGGTCTTAATATAGCTGATTAGTGTGAATCTAAGCTGGATCTTTTCCTTTGCACCTTCACTTTGTGTAAGTGCAGCTTTAAAACCATGTAGTGCAGCACCGTGAATATGAATCGTTAGTTGTGTTCAATTCTTTGCTGAATCACACTCTGATGATTTGCAGATTGGTGATCTCTCATCACTCAGCTTTGGTGTGAACACGTCACTGCTTGCGGCTGAGTTTGCCAAACCTGTACACAAGTACCAAGCGTGATCAGGAGTCTTGTATTCCAGTGACTCACTGCATGTTTTTGCTACCAGTATGACATGGTTACCACTACGTGGGGTGTGACACTTTTTTGTGATTCTTTTTTTTGCATCACGAACACAACAATTTGAGTGATAACCCTCACCACAGCAGCCGTGAAAGTAGAGAAAGAGCCGTGCGTGAAGCTGATGGGGGAACACGGCCGGTGGATAAATCCTCTCCTCTCAGAGCCTTCAGCTTTGATGTAAACAACAAGGACTGACCTGTGTTTTTCCACCCTGCAAGTGTAACCAAAGACCTCAGCGGATTTTTTTGGGGCGATAGTGGAGGACTCTTTTTTTCTGCTGATGTCTCAGCTTAGAAAAAGCCTTTGAAGTAAACACCTCTTCACAGGCTGGCTGTCCTCTGGACTAAGACTGGTGCTGGATGGATGGATGGATGGAAGAAGGGGAGGATGGATGACTTCTCTTGAAAGGAGAGGTTCTCTGCTCTCCAGAGGCAGCTGAGGCTGAGACAACAGCAGCAACGACATTAAGTGGCTCCTGTGAAGAGGCCTTCAGATGTCTGGATGGAGGTTAATGGCCCACTTCACCCCCTGAGTTTCCAGGTCAGATCACAAGATAGACATCAGCCCTGTGACACAGATGAACCACGGCCCATCCGACCACCCTCAGGGGGGTTAGAAGAAGTTAAACCTCTTAATATGATAACGCTTCATTTTTCCAAAAGTCATTTCACTGCTTTTTTTTACACGGTAATTAGAAAGCATTGCTCGCAGCTAAATCCAGGATCAGAACACTTGTAGATTTATGTCAGAGAAAACCTGACTTCTTTCCCAATCTGATGTGTAACCAGGTTCCTGAAGGGGTTTCTTTCCGAGCATGTGAGCAAAATGACTTCAGTTAGTGTCAGGATAATTTCTTCACTGTCTTACACATATTATAACACATATTTTTGCTGTAAAGCAGGGCGAATCAAATCATGATTATTTCAGTACAGTTCTATTATTGAGCCTCAAAATTATAACCTCAAGAATGAAATAACAAAATATCAAAATCCTCATCACAATATACATTTATCGAATTTTTTAATCCATATAAAAAATAAATTTTTTTTATAGTAGTTTTATAGTTTTTTTTTGGTCACAATAAATAAAATCCTGGGATCTCTATCTTTACCCTCCATCAGTTTTAATGCTCCAGTTATTGTACTGTTGTATTGTTTAGTAGTCACCTTGTGTCCATGCTTAAATTCTCAAAATACAGTGTCCATAAAGAATAAGGCCATTCATGCAGAGGTGAGGATTTCCACTCCAACACATTTGGGTTAAGGTTTCTGTGTGTGTGTGTGTGTGTGACAGGAGAAACATTCACGTTTGGATCTTTTATGTGTATTTACATCAGTGTTTCAACACGCTTCACTGGTGCTTCTTCATATAAATAACTCCATGATGTTGCGTCTTCTAACTGCAGTGGAATTTTAATGCCTCCTGTAAATGGATCCATGTGACCTGAAGCATCGTACCTCCTTGCAGCCTCGACATGGAAACATGTGGAACCTGGGCATCAGTTTTCACAGACCTTAAGTCTGTGTCAGAGAACATGGGCGGGGGAAAAAAAAGCACAGCGGGGCATGTAAATCAGAACATATTTCTGTACTTCCTCTGTAATCTCCACCCCCCCATCCCTGCAGCCATCCTACACCTCAGCCTGGCCGGTGCAGGCAGGTCGGTGCGTTGGCCTCGCTTCAAAGACTCGACTTTTCTTTTAACCAAAGTCTGACAGAGAGCCAGAGACAGTCCCAGATGCTTTTTGTGGAAGTCCATTCGAGCGCCAGGGGATGGTTCTGAATACCCGACCTGCTGGAAATAGAGGGATATACAGTTCACGGATCCTGGTTGTCACTCGGGTGTCTCATAGGTGCGAGACACTCTTCTCACCACAGTGAAACTCAACGCTCTATTTTAACGCCACCGATCGACATGTGGAGCTCGCAACATGAGAAGACAAACACTCACTGCGGAGGCATGCTGCAGATGGGAAATTTGGCCTCCGCACTCAACATGTTATCACTGTTTCCAAATCCAAATATATTAAGTTTCACTTTGTCGAGTCAAGTTTATCAGTTGAATCAAAAATTAAGTTTATTTGTGCAGCCAAAACCCCCCCCAGCTTTTAGTTTCAGATTACAGTTGAATAACTATTCAGGAGACAGGACCTTAATATTAGGGCTGCATGAAACATGCTATATGTGATAATGATGAAGCTTGTGATGATGATATGACTTGCGGTTAATAAACAAATGTCGAGTGTTAATGTCTTTCAGTTCAGTTGATTCCCCCAGCCATTTAAACACTTACTGATGGCCAAGTCTGAAGTTTGACCCAGTTGTTGACTTTGGTGGCCTTCATGACGACGACTCCTTTCCGTGGGGAAACACACATGCTGGTCTTCATGCAAATCCCAGCTGGTTAACACCTTGTAATCCAAGAGCTATATTTTCACTGGTGTGTGATTCTGGGAAATACGCAGTCTCTCGACGTTGTGTCAGTGAAATTCATGTAGGGTTCTGTCATGCAACACGACTGCAGGTCCATAGTACTTGCGTAGTGCTCAACTCGACTTTGTTCAGACTTAACTGTCTTCTGACGTGTCGTACATTTTTGGAATGGTGACTTGGAAATGGAAAATAATTCTGTGATGTTATCTGGTATCTGACTCACAGCCGTCGTGATGCTCACTATGCTTCACCACCTCGGCCACCAGCATCTGCATGTCCACCTGACTGGCCAAATCTATTGACATGCAGAATGTGAATGGATCGCACATGGAAACATACCATTTATGGCAGTTCGGGATGTATTGTGATGAGGGGGAATATTCGATATGTTGTGTAGCCATACTTAATATTAAATAGCAGGTAACAGGTAGCATCAATACTTACCATTCATTCATTAGTGCCCTTTTGTATTAGTGATTAGTCATCTCAGTGAGCGCTGATTTAGTGAAACTAAATCATCCATCATAATTCTGATGTTAAATGATGATTAAGATTCAGTAGATACAGTTATACATAGTCTATATGTTGCTTGTAATGAAAGCAGGTCTAACTGTTTTACTTCTTTGTCATCACTGAAAGGTCCAAAGACTGGTTGAGCAGTCTCATTCCTATGCGCAGCTTTTTGAATCTGATTTATCCACTCGGCCTCTGGACAGGGAGACATCTTTAGACCTGCAGATTGCAAATCCCTGCTTTCATTTTTGTTCTTTTTCTCTACAGTGGTACATTGTCATTGCCATGGTAATACCATATTCAAACTGACAACAAGTGCTGCTGTGCCCTCATGCCCTCACTCATTAAAACAAGGCCACCAGTGCAGACTGGTCAGACCATAAAAAGCAAGGTCATTGGGGCAACACAGCTGAACCTGGCTCAGCACACATCCTTTAGAGATTACTTTTTAATATGACTGCTGTACTTCTACCTCGTGGAAGTTTTAGCAGAGGGTAACGTGGTTGCCAATACCCTTCCAGAGCACTTCTTCTTCCACTTCTTCTTCGTTGTATTATACAGTTGTATTTCACAATTTCAGCAGCACCTGAAACAGTCCCCTCCAACACAGCCCCTTTGCTCTTTTCAGGGTGTTTGCGATCTGGATGCTCACTCATGTATTTTTTACATAATGCCCCAACTTAAATCTTACTTCAGTGTGTTTTAAATGCAGGTCCAGGGCAAACCCTTGAGTCTCATATACAACTGTGTGCCTGTAAGTAATAATGAGGTGATAAGTTAAACTTCTGCCTTGACCCGGAAACCCAACACACACAGTCTGTAACAGCTACATACTCTGTATGATCTGTCTTTTTCAACTAGAAGCATCATTGCAGATCATTAGCTACCACTGTAGCTAATGATAAACATGGTTAACAAAAAACAGCTTCGATTTCACGGCCATTATAAACAGCTGCTTCCATTTCTTGGTCGAAAAGATCGTCATCAATACTCTGGGTGATTAGCACCATTTAGAAAGCTGCCTACCCTAGTTTCACTCACATCTCTGGCAACCGAGAAAACCTGTTGAGAGTGATCTGATACGAGCTCATTGTTGAGCTGCAGCTCCGGTTTCCACGCCTTCACCTTCCAGATACAGCCGGACGCAAGCCTGTATTTTTTTTTACCAGGCTAACACACACACACACACACACACACACACACCTGCTTCTGATTCTCATACACATCTGTGGTGATGATCACTGACGGGTCGTTTTTGCTCATCCTTCCCGAGAATAACGTCCTCAGCAGAAGGAAGGCTGGATCCACTCATGAGGGCTTTTATTTCAAAGCCCAATCCGTTGTCAGAAATTCCTCGGTCAGTACTTCATAGATGCGCATGACCGAATGCTCCAAAAATGTTAGTATTTCATTGGCAAATGGCAAATTCACATGATTTTAATGTTGGAAAATGGACGGGATTCTCATGCTGCAGCTCAGGAGGTTGTTGTGTTGATCGAGGCTTCACTCCTTGCTCAACAGTGTTTGTGGTTCTTATTAATCTCTTCCTGGTCCAGATGACAACTGCAGTGCATGATTGTCACCAATGAGCATTGGTACCTAAAAGCTTAAAGAAACCAGATCAGTCACTGCAGTCTCGCAACAGTCACAAAAATGCATCTGTTAATTTCATGCACTTGGCTATGAATAAGCCTTTTTTTCAAATTTAAGTTTGATAACATATAGTTTGCCAGTGGAGTCAGGAGGTAGGTTAGGGTGGATGCTGAGTGTAGAAAGAGCACGGCTGTAACATCAGAGCCCTGGGTTCACACCAAGAGTCCTGTCTGTGGTTTAGACCAAAAAAAACATGGTTGAGGTTAGTGAAAGTTGGTGGTTTTGGTTAAATGTAAATAAACGCCTTGTGTCTGAAGACCCTGGATTAAACCAGACCATGATCCATCTCTAACCTTCACCCAGTGCTGTGGGAGAAGAAACAGAACACTAAAACTGTTAAAAATGCTGTGGTCACTTCATTTTACTGTCATGAAAATAAAAAAGAAAATCTGGGGGCATGTACACAGATCAATACTTTAAATAGCACGACTATTTGCCAAAGTGAATTCAAATTAAAATACAATGAAATGAAAGTTGTGCTGACAAATTTGTTAATTTTCACGAATATGTGTGATTTTGGATTGTATAAGCAGTAGTGCTCAATAAGTTTGTCTTCCACTGCTTTCTGACTTCTTCACTAACCTACCAATGTACAATAAATCTGTAAAAAGAGCTCACAAATCCATAGTTCCATAACTTCCTTGATGCATTGTCTGGGACTATTTTCAGCTGCAGATTAATCCACAGTTGGTGCACTCATGAGTGTTCAGGGCAGCACGTCTGTAGCTCACTGATGTGTTTTTAATAGTAGCTGGACAACAGTGGAGCACCATGGCTCAGAGGAGTAAGACATATCAGGCAAAGCACCATAAAGATGTCAGGATTTATTCTTCATTTCTCAGAAGAAATCAAAATGCTGGAAATGTTTTTTTAGACCTCAACATTTGTGACAGGGGTGATGCTGTATGAGATCAAGACCAAATCTTAATAAGCTTTATTTTTGGCTTGGATCTGGTTTTAAACACAAACTTTACAAGAAGCGAGAGCGCTCTGATCTGCATGACATGCACACTTAAACTTGGAGTCTTTTATTGTTCCATGTGTGAATCCCGTCAGACAGGAAATAGCTACCAGATCCACACGGTGAGGAGTGAAAACATTACAAGCCGCGATGGCTGCATACCTCCTCTGATGCCGACTGCCGCAACAGCTGGAGGCCGAGGGTCAGCGTCAAGTGTCATCATCTGTCTTTTTTACTTTTACGTCATTTAATGCATTGAACTTCAACCTCTGAGCTTTCTGAGACAAATTTTCAGCTCCGCTTAGATCCCTCCTGGCGTTAAAAAAAAAATGAATGAATGACATAGCATATTTAGAGTATAACATTAAAGATGTTGCCATCGATTTTTACATGATGCTTATCTTAGTTCTTTACCGTCAGTCCAGTGTAAAAAACATTGTTGCAAGTAATAATCCTGCATTCAAAATTTTACTCAAGGAAAAGCAGGTTACATTTCATCAACAAAATGTTATGTATCCAAAGCAAAAGTATTGAAGTGCAAAAAATTGTCTTTATTTTATAAATACGTTATTTGTTATTTATCACTGATAAACTGATCATTTAAAAGCAATTTAATCCTGCAACAATGCATCAAATTAAATTACTGAAGCTGACAGTATGTTTTTGCTATTACCAATGTTGTGTAGTATAATTTTAATGTAGCATGAAATGGTGCTAGTAAAGCAGAGGCAGTGGAGGTTGGGTTTATTCTCGGTAATTCTCGGACTGTATCAGACTGTGTTAGAGTCTGGCTAAGTCTGGCTCTCTGCTCTGGTCCACTGCAGTGGCTGCAACCAGCTGTGAAATAGTCAGAAACCACTTGTATAATCAATGGCTTGTTTTTTACACACGATTAAACAAACAAGATATAAGGCGTTAAGCTGTTTTCCCATTCCCAGCCTTAACTCTGAACTAACCAGCTCCTGCCTGTGGCTTCATACTTTCCATACAGATATGAGAGTGGTTTTGCTTTTGTCATCTAAGTCTCTGCAAGAGAGCTGAGTCCCAAAATGTCACACGATTCCCATAAAGAATCCACAAAATCTGCTAGCAACAGTTGTCACTTCAGCTGGGAAGAAAATTTGAGAAGCTGCTTTGGTCTACTTCTGTCTGAAATCAGGGGGTAGGCTCAGGTCCTGCTAGAACTCGGCCATGACAGGATTAGGTGGTATAGAAAATGGATGATGACGGGATGGATAGAAACTGAACCACCAAAACAGGACCAGACTCAGTTTCTGTCCACCACTGTTTCTGTTTGAACTTTCTTGGCCACTTGTACGTGTGAGAATTTCAGAAATGCAAAGCCGAGAGCCCGACGCTCAACATGAATACCAGCCTCGCACAAAGAAGAGACAGTAAGTGTGTGCGTGTGTTGAAGACATACCATGCCTGATTATTCATGCTGTTAAGACAGTGGCTGGGCTTGAGGTCTGCAGCAGCTGTTCTTTTTGTCTGCGTGTGTGCATGTGTGTGTGTGTCAGAGCAAAGTAATGATGACAATATGGCTGTGTTACCGTGTTGAACGTCTGACCTGACTCACACACAGTGACTCGACAACTCATGATCATCACACACGTCTCCTGAAAGATGAAAAGAAACGGACACTGTTTAGTGTGAGCTCCATGTACTAATGTACATACAGTGTGCTGGGATGTAGAAATTCACTTGCAAGAAGTCGAGTAAACACTCATGGTGACATTTATATATTCTTTGTTAATGTTAGTCCATTACCCGATGGTGCATTCAAGGACAACCAAATGTTAGGAGCTTAACAACCAGCTGCTGAATAGCATGTGCATGACCAAAATACAACCCAGAAGCCAAACATAAGCAGAAACATATTTATCATTTAAAAGCATTTTTGGAGTTTGGTTGGTTCTTACAGAAAAAGACTGCAGTCACATGACTGACTAATCAAATTTCCATGGATACAAAAAGCCCAAAAAGCCAAAATCAGTTGTTTAATCCAGTGTTACCTTGGTGTTATGACCTTTGCACACAAAAACAGTAAACCAATGCATCCCTTCTAATCCCAGCTCACATCAGGCTTCCCAGAGAACCGGATTAATCGGGACTGTTTGGACCCGTAACCTGGAAACGTGACTGCGCTGATTTCCACTGACTCTTTCAGTCTGCCGGTCGTTTAACTGAGACGTTAAGTGAAGCAGGTACACTCACATATGACTGACACTGTGATCAACGTTACTCCTGTTGTTTAATGAGCAACAATTCCAAAACAGTCCCGATGTAACAATGATGGTAATATATGTAAAAAAAAAGCCATTACAAAACCAAAAGACAACGTGACATCATGAGTACGCACAAAAACAATAACAAGATTTCCAGCCATTATGTGTGGCTTTCTGTGAACATGTTTTTGTTAGCATGCACTGCTTTTTACCCCAGTGTCTTTTTCATACTTAACACAGGGGCCACCATTAATCTACTCATGGTGTAAGTAAATACAATATCAAAGGATTAATTAAACAAGAAGAATAGGATTTAATAGGAATATCATAGCTATTTTTTTATTGGTTATTAATATTGTATTTTTCTTTTATTTTGTCAGTGTATTTCTCAGGTTAAGGTGTACATGATCCTCAACCAGGATGTCAGGAACTGCCACAGGAGTCATAAAATGAAACTGGGGATGATAACATAATATCTTGCTGCAAAATATTATGTTTATTAATTTTTTCCTACTTCCGTATTTTGTTTTCAAGATAATGATAGACATAGATTACGTGTGTGGTGACACATAGACTCACAGATAAAATTTGATCTCTTGATTAAATAAAGTAGTAATTTAAAAAAAAACCTTGTTATGCATTTGTATATGACTTACTTCTAATTATGCACTTTTCTCAAGACGTATTAGACAAATCTCATACCTTTAAGTCAAGTCGCTCATCAGACTACAACCTCTCACAACTTGCAGGAACATGCAGCTTGTTATAAGGAGTCCCTAGTGGACGCTGATTCACGTTGAGTGTTCCCAAGCCAGAAAGTTTGGGATTCACCGTTTACAAAAGGCCTAGATATCATCATCATTTGTGTTGGGAAATTATAATTTATCATGGGAAATATGTTTCTCTTGTAGCTAATCGAGTTGTTGCACTGACAAGTCCTCATTTACAAATCTACTAATCACTGATCAGTCTGGTCTTAACAAATCTGCATCAAGCAACAGTGACACAAGTTCAGTTTGGCAATGTGCTTTGTGGGAACCAGCTTTTTTTCTTTGCTCAGTAAACACACAACAGCAATTTGATGTTTGCTGTGGTGAACCTGGTGAAACCAAGACAAACTTTCTCAAGAAATTCACCAAAACCAAATACTGTGTAATCACCTTTCTTGATTGTTGATGAGACAGAACTACTATTTATCTTTTAATCTTTAGACAAGAGAATAAGAGCTTGGTAACTCCAAAATGGCTCCTCATGTCTACCAATTATTCTTTCTTCACAAATGTCCTCAGACCGGAACATCAACAACCCGAATACACAGAGATGATCCAGTGCGTGGGAGAAGTATTTTTGTATTTTATCTTGGATAACTCGTTCTTGATCTAATGATTATCCTTTCACAGGCTGGTGGACTGCCAAACACAATCCATCACTGATCCTTGTGAGCAACCCGAGAAAAACATCCTGTTGTAAGAGACAGAAACTTTTGTTTGCCAGTTTGTCAGCAGGCGACAGCACTGCTGGTCTTGACCTAGTTCTCCCCACTACAAAGTCGATCCTCATAACTGTTTGTTAAAATAAAGTCCGGTCTCAATGGCTAATTTTTTTGTGGGTAGTCAGTACTGGTATGGAAATGAAAAGGATGAAACACTCTGGTGTCAGCCATCTGCTGTAAAAGTCCTGCATTTTCTATCCACCATCCACCCTGCACTGGATTCCTCCAACTTGCTGAGCAAGAATGTAGCACCACCTTTGCCAGAAAAAATGTTGCATGTGAACATAATCCAGGTAGCAATTATGGTTTCCACCAAAACATTATTGTTTGTCTCTCAAGAAATGCGTCATTGGATTCACGAAAGAGCCGGAGAGAACCCTCTATTCTCCATATCAGCTCAAACTGAAGTTAATTTGAGTAAGTCCAAGTCTTTTTGGCATTGTTTAAAATTCAGTTCGGTATGCCTAAATCCTTAAAATAGCAATATGAATTAAGCTCCTCAAACGTAACAGTGACAGTAAACATAACAACGTGGAATCTCTGCTGATATTCAACGCATTTTTTGTGTTTGAATGGTTTTAAACTCCCGAGGCTTTCATGTCTGGAAAAGAGAATCCAAGTACATTAAGTTAACTGTTATACTCTGCAATTTCAAGCAAACAAAATGAACAAGTCATAGCCATCAGAGGGAAAAAAGGCAGCCATAAGATATTTAAAAATCTTAAAATATCAACCGAAGCACGTGTGGGGGATGCAGCATATTTTTATATATCTATGGAGTCTTGTGATTACCCACATGAAAACCTGCCAACACAAACCATCGCATCCAATGAGCTCTAACGCTGGCTCAAATCAAAACCACTTTTTCTCTCGGTTGTTGATCCCTGCTGAAAGAGAGGGACGACTCTGTGTGACAGAGCCTTACCAGTGATTAATACTCTGAGGTGTGCTGCTTTGTTCCTCTTTTGAACATTACTGTCAGTGAGTTAAACCCTCTCCCCTGCCTAAACACGCCGCCCTCGCCATGCCTACCTGTGCTTGTCTGGGCAAACAACAGGCGAGTTTATTCAGACCGAGAGCGTTTCATCGATGGGTGAAATACCTTGGCACAGAATAAACATCTTTTACACATAGCCGCAGGGGCCAATGCACCTTTCGGAGTGACTCAACAGAAGAACCTGCATGAGTGGGCGATTTGGCTTTTTCTCCCTGCTTTCAATGGAGAGTAGAGAGGCTCCTGGTGGCACGCCCCTATAGCTGAAGGCTTCACTGCTGACTTCATGCAAAGTTCCTGCAAGAATAGAAATGGCATGGAAGAGAAGAAAAGAACAGTGCTTTAAATGCTCTGACCTTTCATTCGCCTTGACACATGTTTTAGCCCTACAAAAAGCATTTCAGGTCACATAATCCTGTAATTCATACTGAAGATGTTATCTTTCTAAACGATGAAGGGCGTCAAAGAATCCTACAGGTGCATATAGCATCTCAGCATGTTTAAGGGAAGCCAGTGGCATTTTCCCTCTGTTAAGTCACAAGATGAAATGATGGTGAAGATAATGGAGATTAGTTCTCTATTGGGAACAGGGTTAACAAGTCATGCTGAGATCTGCACAAAAGACACACAATGAAGACACACAATGAAGATTTCGTATTCACCTGTCTTTTTGGTTCCTGTTGTTCTTTTGCTGGTTGCCATTTTTGCATAAAGGTCATAACACCTAGGTAACTACGAAGGCTTAACTGAACACTGATTTGCAGTCATGTCAATTTTTGGGCTAAATTTTCATGGATAAAAAATGCGATTCATTTTTATCCATGAAAATTTAATTATCCAGTAATTTCACTGCAGTCTTTCTGTCCCCATATAACAATGTCTCCATGGTTGAAAGGAGGGTTAGGATTATTTGAAGCGGGGTTGTATGAGGTACTGATGTTGGGTCTGACGCAGACACTGAGCTTCTGAAATAGTCTGTCACTCCGAGAAACATGTACAAAGCCACTAAAACAATACGTACTTACTAAAAAATCCAGAATCAGTTTATGTGTAGGGTATATTTAGAATATTTTCACCACTTTATTTTGTCTACCCTTTCTTTCAGCATGACATTTTCTAATTATGTTACCCTGGTGTAATTATCACAAATAAATAAATACATGGTTGAGATGGTTAGTAACCTGTTGTATCGAAATGAAGAACACATTCCTTACAAACCCTGTTGATACTTGCTCATCATTTTTTTCTCTCATTCGTTTTACTGGAGCAAAGTGGAGATTGAGTAATTGGATTTAAACAGCAGCCATTTGCCTTTAGCAATACTGCCAGTTTTTATCATTCGTTCATACTAAGAAAACAGCGCCCTCTTTCTTCTTTGCTTTTTTTTTGCCATTAACCAGTCGAGAAGATTTCCCACAAGATCCAGTGCAGAACCATTGTGTTTAAACTGTGGTATAGAGGCCAGAAAGGGTTTTGTTAGTTTAATTATACTTTTACTGTAAATTTGGTCATGATACTTAGCTGTTGAAATGCTAAATCTTACACTTTCAGTACCACTATTGTCTCAGTGTCCTTGTCATTCAGTCCAAAGCTGAAGTTCCCATCATAAGAGGATTGTTTCTGAGGATAAAGTCAGTCGGCTGTGCGGTTCAGAGGAACAAGTTTCCCACCTTTGTGCTGTCGGGATTCACAGCCCTCGCTCTGGCTTGGCCGCTCTGTAATGGCCTCCTCCGCTCTTGTTCTCACATGTTAACTTTTGGTTTGGCCCAGAAAATGAATGGGCACTTCCTTCGAACATAAAGTGGAGAGCGGCGTGTCTGCTTTTTCCGGTGGTTTGGTCGGTAATCATCACCTCTCAGTTTCCGATGATTTGCTAAGCGTCGCGTTTGAAAACCGCTTACTGTATCATTCAGCTCGAACTCTGTCAGTTTGAAATCTAGTCAAGATGGGGAGCGGGCTCAGAGCCAGGGGGAGTGTAGGCGAGGGAGTTTGTGTGTTTGTGGGTCTGTGTGTGTCATAACATGTCAATGACACCGTGTGCTCTGTTATCCATACGACCAGTGTGTTTCAGCATCTCTGAGTCTGTGTGTTAACATGTTTGTGCATGCTACATATCTGTGTGTGTGTGTGTGTGTGTGTGTGTGTGTGTGTGTGTCAGTGAAGAGGCTGGTCTTGTGTCATCAAGATTATTATACAGCAGTTCTGCTTGGAAAGGCCCTAAATGACTTTGTGTGCATTTGTGTGTGTGTCCGTTTTTGCATACAGTGTAAGTGTTATGAGGACATTTCAGAAAGTGAGGACATTTTTGGAGTGCTTTGTCCTCCCTTCCTCAAGGGGCTGTCTGAGGGGGTTAGACTGGACCAGATAAAGTTGGAATTAGGTGCAGATTAAGGTTAAGGTTGGGGGATGGCTTGGTGTGTGCTTGTGTGTGAGCCTAATCTCACAAGGTGAACTGGAGAAATTCACACAAACAGTTATGATAAGTGTATGTGTTAAGTAGCAAGTGTAAATAGTCACTGTACTTAAAGTTATTCTCAGCCAAAGAGTAAACTGGTTGAGAGCAAATATTATTTTTACACCATAGCCAAGGATTGGTTCTTTTTCCTTTTTATCATTTACTGGGTATCTGTGAACTACATATATATAAATAGAAAACGCAATGTTCCCTTTGTCAGCTCATTGTAAAAGCATGTTCAGTTAAAAAATAAAGAGGTCAGTGCACCTTCATGGGGGGTGTCCCTTCCCAAATGAATATGATATTTTAAGGAGTCTTTGAAATGAGACACAACTATTTGGAATAGAAATGTGGATTGTGGTCCCCACCAGCCTTAAGTCACTTGATTAGAGTGTAGATGACAAAGAACTGACTATCAGAGAACGAAGTGATGACAGTGAGGTTATGTCTTGTGATGCTGGTTGCTTGCCAGTAGCATCAAAACTCTTTCGTGATAGGCTGTTAGATTTTATTCCGAAACAAAGTCATTAGTATTTGAAAACAACCATGCTATTTCCTGCAGATAAACTGTGGGTCAAAGAAACTAGCAGAAAACCATTCACCCATTGTGAGACCTTTTCTTTTAGTGTCTGAGAGTCAAACAGCTCCAGACTATCTGTGGGAGTGGCAGACTGAAGACTGGCTCCTAATGCTAGACACTGAAATTCACATCCCTCACACACAAACCTAATGTATACACAGGTGCACATGTACACGTGAACCCTAACACATGTATCAACCTCACTAGTCTGCACCAAACGCCTCGCATGCAAACAAACACACATGTATTTCACATCTCACTGTCATTAGAGCGCCCACTCGCACACAGCCTTTTCCTCCCTCTCATTATCAATGCTCTCTGGCACCAAGCTCCACGTAAGAGAAGACCAAAGCAAAGCACCCTCATTACTATCTGAAGCTAATACAATAACTACCACGTATGTCCGCTTTGTCTGTCCCGAACTCAGCAGAGTCTAACCCCCATACTGACTCCACCCTGCCAGTTGTTATGAGAAGAATGGCTGCAGTGATTCTGCTTTTTGGTACATTAAAGTTTCCTATTTGTTCTCATAAAATGTTACCTGCTTTAACAATGCTGCAACAAACACAAGCAGGAGATGCAACATGAGTGGCCGGACAATAAATTTTTTATGAACAGAAAAACCCTATTCCTACCTGTTTCTCCAAATCCAATTATTTTAAAGAGAAAGTACTCACAACATTTAGACCGTATTATTGTCTCCGCCCTGCCAGGAAAATAATTTTGATTTAAGTAGTGCACTTACAGTAAATAATGTTTAAGGCTCATGTACTTGAATTTCAGTTCAGAGAATGAACTTTCCTTTCTCAAATAAGGACACTACACCCGAAGTGATAATTTGCAATTCATTATTTTGGTCGGAACTTTCTTCATCAGAGTCAGTGAAAATAAAGTGAAAGCATCAAGAGTGCTAACGGTCGCTGTACTGCAAAACCAAACATTGTTTTATGCTGTTGTCTTTGATTCAGCACTTAAATGCTGACATGTCACAGATGTTTTAACTTAAGAGATGCTGGCTAACAGGATGTAGCTAACAAAATACAATTGAGACTTGGTGCTTCTTGTCATTTTCAAAGCTATGAAATGAGAGCTTTCTTGTTCTGAATATATGGTTTCAATGCCTTTTGTGCTACTGGTTAAATTCGAACTATGTACACCCCTTTATATCATAAGACTCATTGGAATTATAAGATATAAATTTACAGTTTTTTTGTACATACATGATACACTAAGACAAATTGGCTCAGGATCTAATAATTAATAATAATTTACTTTAATAACTAATAACTTTACGATGAGTGCATATTCTGCTGAAGTTAGACTAAAACATTGGTTTTGCTTTATCAACAGACTTATAATTGACTGGAGTCATAATTTATGCGAAAACGTTTGATTTATGGCATAACTGTCCTCATTGTGCTTGAAATCAAAGGGTTGTTGTTTACATAAAACGATTTAAGGTGTGTCCAAATCACTAATTATTAAACATCAGTTTCCCCCAGAGGTTTTTTATTGAATTTCCATTGGCATTGACAAAACATTTTAATTGATTTTGTGGTGGGAGAAGAAGCAGGGAACCAAACCATCCATTTCAAAAATTCACCCTGAGGGCTCATTTTCTGGCATACTCTGTCAGGAGGTGTGTTGTGCTCAGACACATAATGAAACTACTAACTTAGAGTCCTCTGCATGCTGGAGCACATGCATGCAAGACATGATGGGTGGCACAGGTAAGCTAACTACACAGTGCCAGCTCATTTACTTTACACTTTACACTACTTTACACAAAAATCTCTGCAATTAAGAACAACTTGATGCAAGTGCATCGCAAATATTAGATTATTAGAACTGCTGCATACAGAAAAAAAAAACTTAACAGCCTGCATTTCTTGCAAAATGACAAACAAAAATATGATTTCTGAGAAACTAAGATGGCATAATTGAACCCTGGTGTCATAACATGAATATACTGGGCTGTTACCTTCCTGTGTTTCTGTGTTAATTAACATAAAAGGCCATTTTTTAGGAATAGATTGATATTGGAACACAAAATGGGGAAAACCATTTTGCAGTTACTGCATGCATTTAACATGCTAACGTTTGCATTCACTTGCTTGTTTCATGCTGGTAGTAGCATCACAAAGTATTATTAATAAATATATTATAAATTAACAAGAACATTCAGCAGCTACAGCAGCTTGTTTTAGAAGATAACAGCCATGAATGTCTGTACTAAGCTTTGAAAAGGTTTTTCAATGCTAATAGTGGAACCATAGTAGTGAAAAGTAAAAGTTCACTGTGGTCTAATGAGTTGGACTGACTGGTGCTGCTTTCTCTGGAGCTGCTAACCTAGCTAACCTTAAAGTTACAGCCTTTTGCTAACTAACTAGGTTAGCTAAGTTCTGACAGCATGGCCATTATTGTTATTGTTAGCTAAGCTAAATTTGATGCTATTTATCTTTACATTTAATCCCTATATTAACCTGTAAGACTATAAATTCTGTATGAGTGTCTGTGACCTGCACTGACTCCTGTGTCCCTGTGAGAGATTTGACTCAACAGACCTGACAGAGGTTTAATGTTCAGTGTGTGTGACTTACTTAAGCGTGAGAACACAAGTTATCATTTACAAAACTGCTGCTTTGTAGTTGTTGTTTTGTGCATGGCTCCCTTCTATAGTCTGACATTTGCTAACAGCTCAGTGGAGGTCAAACAGTGTAAACGCCAGCAGTGATATACTGTTGTTCGTGTATCTGATTTAATGTGTGTGAGAACGTGGAGCCTGTCATTTCACAAAACCACATGACAAGCGTTAAAAAGGGGAGGGGGGTGTGTGTGTGTGCAGAAAGTGTGTGTGTGTGTTGGGGGGGGGGTTAAAACTACTGCATTTGGATATGTTAAGAAGTCCTTGAAGGGTGGTTATAATTGTCAGATATACCAGTCTGACTCATTGTTTACAGCTCGCGACAAGGGCCTGTGTGCACTGTAGCCTTCCATTCATCAAGCAACCATTACTGATTAGGCCTGTGCTGAGTTATGGTGGGAACCAGTAACATTTCCTCCCTCATGTAGACCTGGGTTCCTGCTGATAACAAACAACCGCACAAAGCCCTCGTGTGTGTACGTGCTGTGTTGTGTTGCATCGTGGGGAGAAGGGTGCATTTGAAGGCCCTGCTGCATTCAGATTGGTAGCGGGGTATTAATAGATTTATGAGACATGGAGGACCCTTATATAAACCAGGAAATACACATCAGAAGGAGGTTCCCTCCCAGTGCCACTTATTCTATTTTCTATTGAATCACAGTTCCATGTCAACACGTGGGTGAACTCTGAGTGTGTATTTGTTAACTCCAGTTGTGGGTTTTGCATACACTATTGTTAAACACAGTGTTTCATTCTGTACATGATTTCCCTGTACATGATTTCCCTTGTATCTTCACATTATGATATGTTTCCCACATGTCTTTTGAAGATGTAATTTTAAAGAACATTTCCAATGAAAGACAAAGTTTATGTTTTTGAAGTTTCACTGAAGACATACGGTTATTCTTTGAATGACACCAGAAAACGGACTAAATGTCAAAGACATTCATGATTGACAGTCCCCCAGAAAAGATCTATACACTTTGACTTGTCCTTTGTCCTTTCATCTCATAGCTGCTGCCAGAAAAGAGATGAATGATGTGCACAAATACAACCAAGGCCTTTGGACCAACTTCAACCAGGAGGCTTGTGACTGCAAGGTTGGTGACTCAAACCCTTTCCAATGATGTAGCTGTATTGATGGCAATGTTAGCTGAAATATCACACATGCCTTGTCCCACTGACCATGAATGATGAGTCCCGCTAACAGTGGTTTTCTGACTTTTCCTGTAGCTTTACCTTCAACTTTGATACCTTCTGTAAGTAAAACACTATTTCTAATCCACACTCTTATTCATTATACTTTGCACAGTGCATTGTGTATATCTGTGCTGGAGGCTTTCACTGTGTTTGGAGAACATCTACATTTGCCCTTGTGTTATGGCCTTTAATATTTGATTAGTGTTTATATTGTCGTTATATTTCATCTCTCTTTATTGCTGACTGTTATCTGTCCTTAATTGTTTTGGTTTCTGCATTGCATTGACCTGCTTTTCCTCCGCAGGGAGCAATGACGTTCTTTCTCCTGTCTCCCCGGCTGCCGCTGCTACGGGCCATTTCAGTAAGTGAGAACATGTCTTTTTTGTCTTGTCCTGCCAAGTTGGATAACCTTTAAAACTGTATAATGCATTAATGAAGATGAATGAATCTCTCTGTGTGTAAGCTCCTCTCCATGTTTGGTTTGGTCTCCAAGCACCAAGATCATGTTTTTGACGGCAGCTTAGGACGAAACAAAAAAACAAAAAAAAAAACTTCTTTGCACTTAAGGTGCTCTGGAGAGGTTGAGCCTTGTTTGTTCACCTGTGTTGTGTTGTGGTGTTTGGGTGCAACAATAGCTGCAGTGTCTGCGTGGAACATTAGCTTAGATCTTTTTTAAGCCAGACTAATTGCCATGAAAGTCCTCCAAGTGGAAGAGCTGATCTGCGCTCCACTGTATCTGCGGTGGTCCATGTTTTCATAGACAAACAAGAGCTTCTGCAAAATGATCTGGTAAATATTTGATATGTAATAGGTATAAAAGAAAGTAGGATGTGAAACGGAAGAAAGGTCGTGAAACCATTTTTCTTGCTTTCCATGAAAATTCGTTTTGTGACCTTTCAAATGAAGCAGCGGCTAATTGTGACCCCTTGTGACAGGTTATATGTAAATGGGCTGTAAAATAATTTAAAAAAAAATTGAATTTGTGTTTTTTTAAAAAGGTCGAAAATGTCTGCATTAAAAAATGCCTTACTACATTGTGAAAACATTTATGTTCATGCAAAAACTACTGTTATGGCTGGCCACTTAGCTACAGTAACTCCAGTTATCTTTCTGTGAATCTAGTGGTCACATCTGATGCTGACTCTTACTTGTGTGTCGTGATGAGCTGCAGTCAGCCAGGAGAGTGGACTGAACAGTCTGTGGACTCTGGTTTGCTTAGAGTGCTGTCAAGAAGTAGTGAGTTCGTGAGAAAGCCTTCAGTTTCGGCCATGTCTGGGCTCGTAGCTGCTACTGACAGTCCTTATTTGTATGGGATATGGGATAACCCATACTTGATAATGACAGTCTTGCAGGTATTTTATGATTCTTACTGAACTGTTTTGTTCCTGCATGTCTGCAGCATCTTATAGTTTAATCAGGCATTAGTCTTTCTACACTTTGCAGGAAATCTATTGAAATCTTGAATCATCCCATTAACATCAACAGAAATTGTACCTTTTCATGCGTGTTTCTTGGGCAGCAGATAAACCTTTTTCACTTGTGCCCAAAAAATGGCCATTTCTGTTTCCACTCTGCAGCTGTGTAAGAAAAAGAAGCCACTAACAACAGGACAGGCCTGATTAGCGAGACACAGAGGAGCGCTGGCTCTGCATTCCCAGCTGCCTCTGTCCTGAACACACTGTCAGCAGCACATCAGCAAACCCCCTTAAACCCCACCCTCCAGAGAGGTGACACACATCCACTGTCCTCCAGACCTGGGTGGTAGCAAGCAGCATGATAGTGTTGGGGACAGCATGTTCCCGCTCATCTTTAGCTTGGGTAATTCCCATGCTTTTTTTGTCTTAAATAATATCTTTGAATTCTTCCTAAGTCTGTCAATAAGATATGGGCTCCTTCATGAAACTGATTTCAGGTGATTCAAACCCCCAGTCACTGAAAGCTGTAGGCTAATTGTGTTTATGTTATACAGTCACACTTACAGTTTTGACCAGGATTAGATGAGGCAGCGGTGGAATGCGGGTGAAGGTTTGATGTGTTTTAGGCGCAGATCAAGAGTTGTTGTTGATGTAAAGCTGTCACTGTGTACAACTCTGTTTCTGGAGTGTTTCCACAGTGAACAAGCATAACTTAAAAATCATAATCAGGATGATGGAATCTGATAATGAAATTTGTTGCCCACTGTTGCTAGGAAGATGCAGCTGTCAGTCCGATTTTACCAGACCAAACCCACACTCTGCACGTTGGTCTATAAGTTTTTAAAGTGGTTCCTCTTAATCGCTGCCAATATCTTGGCCGTAGGCATGATTTAGTAGCAGGATGTAATCATAATACCTCCATAGCTTACTACCACAGCTTTAGTGCTAAAGACTAAAAACAACATTACAGACTTTACAGGAACTTGAAGTTAATTTGTGCTTGTTTAAATGCTCTCACCTGTGTATCTAAGTCTGTCACCAATCCAGCTTTCTGACATTCACTCTTCCATCCTGCAAATTTGACAACATTATTGTCCATTGTGCTGACAACATGGGGAACTCTGTCTCATGAGCAACAACATGGCTGTTAAGAATAGATTTTAAAAGCAGGGGCTGACAGATTTACAGCACACGACATGAATAACATTAGACCCTTATAACCCAGACACCATATGAACAAACAGGTGTCCTCTGTACTGTTCAGCTCGTGTCACATTGTCTGCCACTAGCTTTTCCATGTTCAAGAGCTCAGTATATGTACAGTACCTGAACAAATGGATTTTTTTTCAAAAGTCTAGTAAATATTGGCCAAGAAATTTAGATTTACTTTACAATTGTTTCAGTTAGAACAATGTCAGTCTTAAAAATAAGTATGAAACAATACCAAACATTCAACTCTTGGCATTGCCCGGTCTGCTTGGCAACAATAAGGAGTAAAACTTGCAGCTCTGTGTGTTTCTGTCCATCAGTTACCATCATGATATGCAGGCTGCTTTTATCTGAGGAACCAAATCAGTGTTATTCTTAGGAAGTCAGTTGTATCGGATGCGATATTCGTCTTCATGCTTTCATTGCGCCTGTCAGTCTCATAATCTGCGAGAAAATGAAACCTCGGCTTGGGTCATCTCCATTTCCTGTCCTTTGAACTGCTATGGGTTTAGTTTCTGATTGCTGTTGCTGTTGGAGTTATGGTCTGGGAGGATATGAATATTGTCAGAAACTTGCAGATATGTTTGTTTTTACTTGAGAATGTACTTATTTTTGTGAAGTTATGGTGGCAGAAGATCAAAATATAGGCCGCAGGATGGGGTTTGGAGGAAGCAAAGATGAAGTGAGAAATCAACAATCAGTACAATTGAGTAGTAATAATAATGCTCATAATGAACTTATTTAACATTAGGTATTAAATAGCATCACAAACATAAAAGGAAATACCAGATGGTATAATAGCCTGGCAGCAGCTTTTTTCTGCTTGAATTAGAACCGAGTGTGTCATGATCGATGAGTCTGGAGGAGATAAAATGTGTGTGGATGAACCTTCAATAGATCCCCTCAGTCCAAAATGTGACCTTTCTTTAACATTATGAGATGAGGCAGCCATGCTGAAGAGGCCGGTATTATTATTTTATTATTATTTCTTAGCTACTTCTGGGGTAGCATGTAGATGGGAAATAAAAGGGGCACCCGGAAGAGACCCCTGGTTACCCCAGAAAAGAGAAGAGGGTCAGAGGAGGATTTGAAAGTATCCTCCACTACCCTCCACTCAGATGCTCTGATGCATGTTTGTCACTGAGTTTGCAGGTTCCACCTCTGTGTACCTGGTTTGGACAATTATACAATATGACCAGCTAAACTTGGTTGGACTCTTCATACTTATTGCTTAATGGAAAGCAGCAATCCTCATCTGGTCTAACCTTTATCAAAACAAATGTTGAAAACAATTGATTTTGTATCAGTCAACATGGGAGCAATAAATAAGCAGATAATCTAGGTGCTGGGCACTCTGCTGCAGCATGTCAATATCTATCTCTTTGCACACATCCCTGTGTTTTGAGGTCACTTCCTATAATTGCTCTGGATTATGTTCTCAATGCTAATGGATTGCACCGCAGGTTTGGCCAGGCGAACTAGACCCAGACGATCTCGAGATGTTGTGGTTCGGTTGTTTTGGTGTTGTCCCATGCACTTTTGATTTCATCATCCTTCCCTGTAGAGCTGAATAAAAGGAGTTAACACCCCAGATTTCAAACACACACGTACTGCCACAAACATGTTTGGTATGAGCACGCCATTACGCCCACTCACACCTGGCAGCTGCCGACAGCCTCTAAAAGGTTCAGTGCTCCTCAGTATTTGTTTGGAGCTGTTTAGAGCTGTTCCTTTAGATTAAAGGAATACTGCAACTAAAATATGAGTATCACATATTTGCCTCATTATGGAGGAATGCAGCTGCTGTCAGTTGAAGCGGATTCCAGTGGCAACCCACCAACATTTGGCCCCGTCCTCGGACACAACCCTTTGGAGCGCAGCAGCAGCAGGTGTACCAGGTCTTCATGGTCATAGTTACAATAAACATGTGGTTAAGGTTGCAGAACCATTATGGTTTGGTAGGTTTAGGCACAAAATATGTGGTTAGGTTTAGAAACATATTGTGGTTTGGGGTTAAAATGAATACTTCATTACGGGTACAAGACCTGGAGAACAAACATGGATCTCCTGTATGTTGTCCACCCATCCGTCACCCCCGACCTACGACTGATAGACGTGACCTAACAATAAATGTGCTGTAACTATGGGTCATGATGAGCTGTTTGCACAGACAGTACATCTTCAGCCCAGAGTCACAGCTCAAAGAACGTCAACATGTCCACATAAAACCTCTGAAAACATGTCTGCAGCATCATCCAAGTCTCTGCCATTGATCCAGGATGTTGGGGAAACCAGGAGGTTTTTTATACTCATCTCTTTGTAGACATAGTATATACTGTATATATATATTTTAAGGAATAAAAATGATAATAAGAACAGCACCTGAAGTATTGTAATGACTTAAATGACTTGATTAATTTTGGGCTGTTGGCTGTAGTTATTATATATTACTATGAAACAAAACACTGTGCATAAAGGTGCATCTGTGCTCCAGAATGGAAAATGAGATGTCACACTGTTGCTGCTTCTTCATAGGTCAGAAGATCTTCCAGCAGCAGTATATTTAGCGGTTTATTGGCAAAGCGACAGTTGTTTGGAACATGCTGAACATACTGTTTGTAACAGTGGCTGAGAAGTGGATTATGTTGTTAGGGGTAATTTGACGACGTTTCTGTGGATGTTTTTTGACTGTTGCACTGCTGTGAATCCAAACTAACGGAAGCAGCGGAACTTCCTCAAATGTTTTCAGATTTGACTCTCAAAAGATCTTTTTTTTTTACAGTGGTTTATTCCATTTAACTGTTTAAGAAGTTTGCAACAGCAGCAACAGTGGCTGTGGCTGACAGACTAATCAAACAAGCAGGCCACGCCAGGCAAAAAGTCAGGAGGAGTGAGGGAGTGTAATCTAATCTGCGGCTGGGCGGAAAGGATGTTCTGCCAGTCAGCCCGTCTCTTATTAGGACATGTGGGACCAGCTGTTTATGTATGTTTGTTCCCTCACCTCATCGAATGCACAAAGACAGCGATTCAGTGCTTGTTTGGCTGCAAACGGTGCTTAACATTGGGTAATGCACCAATACACAAAGGTACATGCATGCACGCATGCAATTCCCAGCACGCCCAGTGAAACCTTTAAACAGCACCTGGACCCAACCATGTACGCAGGTGGAAATACACCCACAGAGGCAGATCGTCACGTAAACACACCTTTCATAGCCCGTTTGGCAGCGTCATGGTAACCATCTCTGTTTCTCTTGGTCGCGGCTCATGGAGCCCGGTGTCTCAGTACTGGTTGTCAGGACCTCAGGCTGCTGTTGATGATACAGCAGGACAGGTTCCACAGTCGGGTTGCCGTTTGGGCTCGCACCACTCGGCTGTCCTTTCTGATGAGTGGCTGGTTAGCCGCTACGCTGAGCATGTTAGCACTTGCTGACCTGACTTCACATGTCAGCTATTCATCCAGACTCTGTACTACTGAATAAATTACATTTTTTTCCCCCCGTCCTTCCTGATAAAGCTTTCAATCACATAGGGGAGGTTAACAGACAGAACTCTTAATGATATAAATAACTTACAGAATCAGCAGTCACAGCTACTATGTTATTTTATGACAGCAGAGATATGGGTACAACAATGGAGCAGGAACAAGTCAAACCTGGAAACGGTACAGGAATGACTTTTTTAAAAATTTGTTTCACATATTTTTCCAACGGTGTTTTGTTTCACATCCAAGTCTTTTAAAACCCAGAGAGAAATTATAATACAATAGTTCCCAATGTTGGGGCCAAATAAATTTGACGTGCCAAGTTGATTAAATGGATAAGAAATCTATAGAGTTTGTTTCTCTTAGACGTGAAGAAAGGGATTTTTCTTTTCCCCTTCATTGCCCTAATCACCAGTCAGTGCTGAAAACTTTAGTGAACGTTTTTTGAATGTATTTAAACCTTTTCCAAAGCCCATAGTAACATGCCAGTGGCATCATGTGTTTTAACACATTAAGTTTGAAAGCTTTGCATTCTTCTTCAGTTTCTTCAGCATTCAGTCTTTTCCTGTGGTATTCCATAGGTTTATTTTGAAGTTTACAGGCCACTTTTGATTTAAATGTAACTGACATTCAAAGCCTTGTAATGTGCATGGGAGAGGTGATCCGTGACATTTTGTCATACTTTCGTTTAGCAAAGTCATCAGTTGTTACTGTGATGTAGGGCAAGCTCGGCCATTTTCAGATTTCTCCGTGGAGGTGGCTCAAAGGCCCACCAACAAATGACAACTGAAAAAGTAAGTGAGGGAAAAAAGGATTTAAACTTAACTATAAAACAGTTGCTGTTTGGATGCCTTAATCAATCACAGTGGTCTTTGAATGCACTGCGAAGGATCATTTACATGCAAATTATAATAATGTAACCTTCAACAAAACTAGAGGTGACAATATTTTCATATCTGTGGATTGCCTGTTTCAATTTGTAGTTATCTGCAAGTTGAAGTGTAGTGGGGTGAGTGGGAAACAATGGCTGCCTGAAAGGCAGGAAGTCAATATAACAATTTCCAGAAACATCCAGAAACTTTTTGTACAGTGCTTATAAAGTCATGTCTCTGACTCCAAATATGAAATAGTGAATAGTGTTTATGTGTTGCTAAATCCTGCACACACAACCATTTCCACATTTATACATGCAAACATACTGTCTGTACACACACATGCCACAGACTGTACTCTCTCTCAGACACAAACACACACACACACACACACACACACACACACACACTATACACATTTTCCAGAGAGCTCCCCTCTGACGCCGGCTGAAAATAGCTCCATTTCGTCAGTGTGTGAAGTGTCCAGGGCTCTCACAGCTGATTGTGTGGCCCTGGAGAGACACGGCGCGAGGCTGTGGGATGTGACAAGAGCGCCGCCGTGGGTGGAAGCTTGTCTTTAAAGGAAAATTCCACCCACTAATCCTCTCAGATATCGAGTGTTGATGCTCGCTCACATGGCTCACACAGCTGTAGGGATACAAGTTGTTGTTGACTGTAGATGTAGACATTTTATTCAAACCAAAATATCTTTTCTTGAATCTATATATGTTTTAAAAAGCTATTAGAGGAACTGCTACTTTAAGAACTTTATTATTTTTGCCTGTTGCATTTGACATCAAAACCAACAAAATGTTCATTGTGACTTTGTGTTATCATTTTCTGGCATCAGCTGACTCTACTGCAGATGCTGAGAACATAGTCTGACACAGGATGACTGTGATTGGCTGAATTATCTCCAGCAAAACACACCAAATTCAAACATCCACATTTTTTTTAACTAGCAAAATGATTTAGAGTGGATTTCTCCTTTAAGAAGCAACACCTGTACACACACATTGTTGAATGCATTAAACATATGCATGCAAATTCGCACATGCACACAGATGCTTATGTGCAAATCCCCAAGTCAAGGTGTGAACTTCTTAACTATCCTTTTTTTATCAACTTCAGTTCTGTGTGTGTGTTGTGTGTGTGTGTGTGTGTGTGTGTGTGATCATGTGTGAGCTTGTGATTGTGAGCGTCTTTTGTTATTTTCAGCATGCATCTATTTTGAAACCTTGCGGGGGTGTAAAGCGTCTTTACACAACACAGAACACCACAGCGCATCATCATCATCATCTCTCTGAGTTAAACAACTAAGTAAGTTTGCAGCAGTGTGATTAGCATTGTCGCTAACGCGTGAGAACGTCCAGTTGTGTGTGCATGTGTGTTTGTGTCATCGTTCATGTTCCAAACTCCCCACCCCTCCAGCCTTTCATCTTCCAGTTCTCACGCCTGTCAGGACTTCCTGCTAACGCCCAGCCGGCCCCGCCCTCTGCATTTGCCGACAGCCCACCCGCCCGCTCACTGTCACTGCAATGTACACTTCCTTCCTCCTCTTTAATCGTACCCGTCCCTTTTAATTGGACTGCACCTTTAAGAAGTTTGTTTAACATTATCCACTCTGAGGCGTGTTTTATGTACTGTGTGGTGGCTTTTATTGTCAAAGGCAGTGCATGTGTTTGTATACAGTGCGGTGAGTTTGACATCTGTGGGTAACCAGGACATTGTAAGTAAGTGTAGCAGGTATAATTAACTACAGACGTGAGTGTGAGTGCAGACGCTGGTTTGCAGTCAGTCAGTCAGTTAGTTATGATGTTCAGTTTGGTATGCGTTACATAATCCTGCAAATTACTTTGATTGATTCATTAAAACAGACAGATACTATAAATGTGCTATATAAATGCAGGCCGATTACAGATATGCATTTGTCATGTTTTGACTGTAAAACAAATACACAAGTTGATTCAGGTACTTGTGGAGACCATATATCATGATTCCTATTTCCAGAAACAATGCACATCACACACCAGTCAGTCTGTTTAGAATTTGATTTATTTCAGCTGCATAGAAAAGTGGCTCCTAACATGTACAACAGAATATCTTGCAGTTAACGGGAACATTTAGCCGGCCCTGCTCCTTAAACTAGTACCATAAGAAAGAAATCTGAAATCTGAAACAATCAGGCCAAAATACCAGAGAGTGTCTGAAATCTCCACACAGCAGACATGAGGCCCTTTTAAATGACATACAAACTTATAATAAGTGCTAACTGTTCCTCTATAACTGTATCACATACCACAGCCCCAAATTATAAACCATGTTCTGAAATCCCATATTGTCACATGCAGCTTTCAGCAGGTCCAGTCAGCACTGACGCCATACACTGACTGTGGTTAGTTCTGTTTCGTTTCTTTATAACAGCTTTTTCAGTTCCTGCATCTCCCTCTCTGCGCCGCTCTCTCTCAGGCGATCTCATGATCAAACTGAAAGTACCATGAAACGATCACCGCGTGCAGCATTGCGCAACTTCACTCCATGATTTTTTTCCCCTAGTCCTACCATTTAGAGTCTTTCCGACCACTAAAAGTGCTATACACTGCAAACCACATTCACCCTTTCACACGCCGATGACAATTTAGGATTCAGTGTCTTGCCCATGGACACTTCAACATGCAGACTGGAGGAGCCAATTAGGAGGGAATTAAACCATCGATCTTCCAATTAGTGGTTCGACTAGTTTTTTTTTTACTAATCTACTTAAATAATAAAATGTGAATGTGAATCAATAATCTTGTGAGACAGGTTGAACTTTTGTAAAACCTGATAATTTCTTATTCTTTGCATATTTAAGCCATTGAGCTTAAACATGTCATGACTCAATTCTTTAGCCATGTGTTTTCTTGACCTTCCACTATTGTCAGTACAGTGTGAACTCGTAACATCTCAGCTGTGTTTGAGATTGGCGATCAATCATCATGTCACAAATGCTTATTTCATCATCGAAGTTCAAACATAATTACACAAACATGCTGTATCCCAGCATGCTCACAATGACTATGCTAGCATGCAGATGGCGAGCAAGTAACGTTTACCATGGTCGCCATCCACATTTAGCAAGTTAGCATACTAACATTTGCTTCACAAATAGAAAGGATAAAAAGAACAAATTTGACTTCTTGACTGATTGTCCCAAGTCGTCCTCTGTGGGCCTCAGATGTCTGTCCCACAGTAATCGAATCAGCCCTCAGCCGTGCCACTCAGATGAGTCATCTGTGACATTTTGTTGTCAAGGACTTGATAATAGTCATTTATGTTTCATTAGACCTTCACTACCACACGTTTATTTTTTTTTCATTCCAGCACTAACAGTATCCCATAATCCTGCACTGCACAGCACTTTGCTGCGGTTCTCATTGTTTTTATCACCTCTTTCTCTGCTGTGAGAAACTGACTGTGTGACTCACACAGTTGTGTTGTGAAAGTGTGTGAGAGATGACTGTGAGGCCTGCAGCAACCGCATGATTTTCAGTGCATTTGACACTAACGTCTTCATGGCAGGCAGGCTCTGCTTTATTGCCCCTCTGTGTGACCCCGGTGTAGTCTGGAGAGGCCCGAGGCTATCATTAGCGGGACCTTTGGCCCTCCCCTTCGCTCTCCAGTCGGGCCAGCCAGCTGGTCCCGCACTCCCTCATTAGCCTGAGTCCACCTCGGCTCCGCTCTACCTGCTGGTCATGTTACTGCCCTTCTCTTATCGCAAACGCCATGTTAAGCGGCTCTCTTTAACCTTGCCCCCCTGGTCTCTCCCCCGCCATCTTAATCTGTCTAATGTGTGTGTAAATAACGCTTTGCGTGGTCCAGATAGCTTTTTGTTTTACCATCAAACAAGCCCCGACCATGGGAACCTGGTCATTAATTACTATGTGATTCATGGTTATGGCTCTGTGTCTCGTCTCACCACCAGTCTGTCATTAAGACTTTCCCAGACTTCCCATCCCGGCCTCTCCCAGCTAACAGCTCACCCACACCAGCACTCAGCTCTGCTAAATCATCACCACTGCTCACACACAATATCAGCACCTTTTCCACAACCAGGAAATTTATACTACTCATCATGTGTATTGCAATTAAAACAATTCTCTCAACATTAACCCTTTTGTGGTGTTCATATTTTTGTTATTCAGCCAGTGTTCATGGGTCTGGTGGAACCGCAGAATTTTGATGTTTTCAAATCAACATAATCAAACAATTTTATGTTAATATAGTCAACAGATGCTTACTTCATCCCAATTACAAGCCATATGAACAGCATATATAGTTAATATTTGCTCTGTACCTTTGTTAGGTCACATTTCTGAATTAATATTCTACTCGCTTTTTGTATGTTTTTAATGAAATGTAATAAAAAAGAAAATTAGTTATAATCAAGATATGAGTGGGAAATGTTTTCTTTTCATTTTTCTTTTGATAAAAAATGAAAATGGGTCCCATAGACCCAAAGTAGTGTAAATTGTCTCATTATGGCCTCAAAATATGAGGATATAAATATAAAGAACAAGAGTCCTGCAATAAACCTTATCTTCATGAAGGTCAGGATGTTTGTTTTTTTGTTGAAACTGAATTTTATGGACAAAATGATCCACAAACTGCAGCCTCCAAACTCATCATACATTAAAATCAGCACTGAAACAGTTTAATCAAATGTGAATCCCATAGTGATGACAGAACTACTCTATTAGACTGCATCAGTTCTAGGTAGGTGTACCTAAGAAACTGGTAACCAAATAACCTACATGTATGACACGCATCAAAAGCTGTTTTCAACCAACGTCTACTATTAAATTGTGAGTGAATGAAACTCCCGCAGGTTCAGGCTGCAGACTGGGCTTTTCTGGTTTCTGCTGCCAAAACATGTAAGTGGGAGTTGTTGGCTCTGAGGACAGGACTGAAGGCTGAGGCTGCCACTGCGGCTGCAGGGCAACAGAGGGGCTTCTGTCACTCTGACTTATGGCTCCAGTTGCTACATTCAGCTTGAGGTTCGGTAACAGCTACAAACTGGACAGGGATAAGGCCAACAGGCTGGCAGGGGTAATCTTAACTGCTCCCCCACCCACCACCTCCACTGACACTCACGCTGCTGACAGTGTGTGTGTGTGTGTTCCTGTCTACAGTATGAGTGTTATGGAAGCTCATAAATGACAAAAACAGTCGAGGGTAGAAGGAATGAAGTGCATGACTCAAGTGTTGGGCTTGAATACAGACCAGAAAAAAGAGATTATTCTAGTTTTTTAGTTGGTGTTTTATGCAGAACTACAAAACTGCAAAACATAAACAAACATAAAGACTTCCTCCAGTAATGTATAAGGTATATATTGGAATATTTGATTTGTTGTTGTTTTATAATGTTATGTGATATGTACTGCAGTTGTTTGGACTGTTGGTTGGACAAACATTTCAAAGACATCTCTTGACCTGTTATGCTCCAAATGTTGAATTGGAAAATTAAAAGCAGAGTAGTTGATAATGAATATAACTGTAGTTGCTGCTCTAGTATTGAGTATTGACTATACTAAGTATGCAGCAAAAACCAGCACAAAAAACCTTTGTGTTGGGACAGACAGGACATTAACAAACCTCCATAGAATACTTGTCTCCATGTCTCCGTGTGTGTTTGTATACTGTATGGCTGCGAGTGCTTGCTGTGTTTTTTTGTGTGCATGTTGCTCCAGCTGCCGCAGACTGTAACTTACTCTACCCCCCCACCACCACACACACACACACACACACACCCTACTTGACCCCCTCAGCCCAAACAGTTGCTCACGTCACTTCACTGAAGGCGAAGAGCAGCCAGACTCTTGACTGTAAGCACTCAGCCCGCTGATCAAATGATATTAGCAAATAAATCCAGGTATCGAGTGTCGCGACGTCTCGTCCTGCAGACTGTCCTTGGAGGACCTATGGTGTGTAACAGCATGGACACTGAGACTGCGCATGACTCCAACCCCTGACATTATCACACTGTTTTTCACTCACACTTGGTGATTTTAACTTCTGCTGTTTAAATACTGGAGGTTTCAGTCAACATCCGACATGTCTTTGACCATTTGTGTCATTTTCCTAAACTGTCAGCTTCACACAGGTACAGTATGTGTAGGTGTGAAAGAAAACTGGGTTTGAACGTATTCCTCACTAGCCCTCTTAAATATCGTCACTACATTCATGTAGACTTTGTCCAAAATGATACCTATCCCTTACGCCCATTGGTGCACTTCATCGTGTGAAGACTGCAAAGACACACAGAGGACACAGAGTTGTTGGGAGGAGATCAGGGAGGCAGAAAGAGGCTGCGCTGGCTTTTTTTCCCCTGACCTTCAAGTGTTTGTGAAGGTCTTTTGCTGTTGAACCTGGTGCAGCTCTGTCCTGCAAAAGTAACTACAACCTTAACACAATGAGTGCTTATAAATATTATCAGTTGTGCCAAAGCTTTCAGTCAATTAAGCAGCCAGCAGAAAGTTTAAATTTATTAAATATCTGTCAATTATAAAAAAAAACTCCAAATGTTCCAGCTCAACAGATAGATACTTTATTTATCCTGTCAGGGAAATTCTTAAAAGATTTTGCTGCAACCACTTTTCTCTGTTTAGTGTAACTGTGAATGAAATATCGGAGTTTTACTAAAAACAGGAAATGTAATGAATTTGTCTTCAGCTCTGACAACCTGTGATTGGCATTTTTTCTATATTTAATAGAATGTATTCTATATTTTTTCTTCTATTTTTTGCCATGTTTTTTAGTGAAAAACTGATTTAATAGAAGAATCAGTGACATTAATTTGCATTATTATGTGCCAACATGCAAAAAAAAGAAAAGGATGTACAGTGCAGGAATATACAGGAGAAATTGGAGTAGTTTTTCATCCTTTCTCGTCTCAACACTTACAGTTACACACTCAGGAAGCACACACATGTAAGCACGCTCTCGCAGATGTAACAGACGAGTGTTTAGCCACACATGAGCGAGGATGTTGTGAATTCATGCTCACACACATGGTCGGGAGTGTGAAGTTCTGGTTCCAGCAGGTTTCCTCTGATCCTTTATGTGCTTCCTCTATTTTTAGCCACCTCATTAAACCCGTGCTAATGACTCTTAGCCGTGTAAATGGTCTGATAGGCTAATTATTGGAGGATGAAAAACCTATTTCCATCCCACCCACATATAAAAGCCCCTCTGCCTGCGTGATTAATAGCAGTGGTTTGGCGTGTGCTGTGTGTTTTTATTATTGCTGGAGAGCTTTTCCCCCGTGTCCAGTGAAAGTGGAAACAATTACACAGTGAAACATGGGAGGCAGGTTTAAACTGATCTAATGATTACATTTTAGCCTCATATTGGAGTGTTGGGAGGGCTGGGGATAGCTCAAACTGTTCACGCTTCACTGATGCATCCCTCCTTTCAGTCACTCAAACACCTGCTGTTGTTCTCTGCATCTTTTCCTTACGTTTGTCTCATTCCTGAACTTTCTGGCACAAATACATTTGCTGCAGTGCTCTACTCCCAGTGCAGTTTTGAGCTTTACTTCTTGTGTGCGTTCTAGGAAAGAAAAAAAACCAAAACATATTTGACTTGTTTAGTTGGTCATCATTTAAAAATACTGATACTGACATTGTGTCATTAGTCATTTTGGTTTTTTTATTGCAAAACTAACAGTATCCCATTGTCCCGTACTCCGGAGTGTGACAGAACTGGGTGTACTGAGAACTGAGAACTGGCTGTAAGTTGACAAGCCTGCACGTGGTGACTGTGTGAAGTCAGAGGATGGTCAGTTATCATTCATCCTGAGGCCAGGATGAATGATTCTGTGCCACTCCATCCTTACCAAGTGTTGAGATACTGTGTCACCTGCTGGTAGCACTACAGGAGAATTCATGTGGAGTCATCCTCTGGGTATCATGGGCTGCACCAAGTTTCATGGCAATCCATCAAAAGGTTGTTGTCTCGACAGAAATGGTGGACTGACTAAGAGACTGACAGCCAACACAGGTGAAACTGCAGCTTTGTCACTTTCTCAATGAAAACTCAATCACAATCACATTAAGCTCAAAATAGTATATTTACAGAGAAATACAAAAATGTTGAACATGAGCGCAAAAACCATCAAAAGAAACGAGTCGATGTTAAATTAATGTCACGCAGTAAGTTCCGTGCCACGCGGGCGACAACACAACAAAGCCTGTGAGCTGCGTCCTGGCAACGGCAGGTCCGTGCCGCGCTCGCCACCGTGCAGGCCGCAGCCAGGGGACGTGCCCCGACATGTGAGCACATCTCAGCATGCGGAGGAATGTGAGCGCCGTGCGTGTGTTGAGGAGCGGGGTCGGGCTGTGTAACTGTCGCCGGGTCAGCGCGCAGGTTAAGCAGGGGGGGCGGACAAGGGGAGGGGCAGAGGTGGGCTTCAGTTACACCGCTTTAAATCATGTTAACATGTTTTGCGTTCACGTGGATGCTTTTGTGACATCTCTCTCTCTCACAAACACGCACCCTGGTGTGTTACAGTACAACACAACTCATCGGGGAGTTAGAAGCTAAATACTGGCTTTTTTGGTTGTTTTTTTTTTTGGCATGGGAGACTCAAATATGAGCCGCTGTGGCCAAAACACTGCTGCCAATTTTTTGGTGGAGGATTTTTCCTTTGGCCAGCGTCGGCACCTGGGAGCAGACGGCTGTACCTGGGCCACATCTAGCTCATCACTCACGGCTGTAGTCTGGCAGGACTCAGTCTGTTACTTTATGCTCCTGCTGAGAAATTTGGGCTCAAGCATGGCTACTTTTTCATTTTATTAATCTAAGATAGTGTTGATTCATTAGAATTAGTGAGCATTTCTGAAAAGATACATATTTTCACAACAAAAATGCAGAGTTTCCCAGAACGGACATGAACGTGGCCGTGTGGACACCATGACAAACTGACTCCCATGTTGCTCTTGACCAGGTGCTCCACTGAAGCATTTTCTCCCACGCACCACTGCCACCACAGCTCCTCAGGGTAACTGATGACATCCTGAATGTGCACTGTGTACACAACTACTTTGGAAGGAGCACTTTCTAAACTGGATTCTGATATTGGAATGACGACACACATTGTGGGGATGGTCATCACTTGAAGTCATTTTAGAAACGCTCACTTTTTTTGCAGTTCATCAGCTCTCATCCTCATAGTTAGACTTGTTTTCATGAAATCCTGCCATTTCTTCCACTCCAACCTTGACTTGGAGCTTCTGTGTCACATCCACTTTTTCCCAGAATTCTTTTTATATCATATCTCACCAGTCATCATTAATCCCTTGTCCCCTGAAGCTGTCAGTCATAGGATGATTTGGCTTCGCTCCACTCCAGTGATGAGACTGTGCTGGATCCTGTCCTCTCAAGTATGAAAATACAAAGCCTTAATAAAGCCACAAAGACTTTGCTCTCAATATTTCATAATTCTCATTTAATAAACTCAGCAATGCATGGAGGTCAGGTTGGAAAAAAGGTTCTTTCTAGTCCAGCCTAGCCAGTCTAGCCCTGTGGAAGTTCTCCACATGTGGCAGTATGACCCTCCCCATTGGGCTCCACAGGACATGAAACAAGTTGGATCGATACTTTACAGAGTGACAGAAACCCCTGAAGGAGCGCAGCGCTGAGACTGAGATGTGGCTTCGTTAAGTGCGAGGCTGCAGAGGTGTGTCACGCAGCTGAAGTGGCCCCCACGGGCAGCTCGGGCTTACCGACTGGCACCGCCTGTGCCTGCCTGCCTGCCTGCGCACACTCAGCACTGTGATGCAGCCTCTCCTATCCGCCTGCTTTCACTCTCTCGGGTTACAAGTGTTGCAAACAAAACGCTCGATTAACTGAGGATTACCAGAAATGCTTAATCTTGGTGTTCCTCAGGAGAAAATGTCACACGCCGGGAACAAACAGAAGCGAAGCGGCACGCTGCAATTGCTGCTAGACTGATTTCAAGGTGGGGTGACCGCTGTTAATACCAATAACAGTAATTTAAAGGTGTATCCATCCATTTCGGGGCGCTTGTGCTATGATTAAATGGTTTAATAAGCTGTCTCTGTCCTCCCTTTGTGGAAAACAGCTTGGGTCCAGCAAAAACAATTTGTTTAAACGGGTCAGTGAAAAGAACGATGACTGTGATCAGCAGCCTCGGGGCTCAGCTCTTTTGATAGAGCTGGACATCAGGTTGCTTGCTACATCTCCCACACTTTGTGTTTTCGGTCACCCCACTTCGCCGCCTGTCTGCACCTGCTGACTGCGTTTCCCTCCGTGACGCCACTGTCGCCGGTAATCATAACCTCTCACGAACAAGCATAAACAGACATTAGGGCCTGCTGCTCCTCCAGCCTGCACTTATGAGATCGAGCCTGGACGCAGATTTGCCCCCATATAGCCCCCCTCCCAACCAGGTGTACAGTAATTAGAGAGATCAGCTCACCACAGTTGAAGTTCAGCAGGCTTGAAGCGCCATTCAACTTGCTGTCTGTAGCGCCCCCAGGTGGAAATAATAATCACATGAAAAGCTTTCTGTTTTCAGTTTTCTTGAAGGAATATGTCCCCAAACCTCCGTCAGCAGGCTGCAAAGGCTGAGTGGGCAGCTGTCAGTGTGGTCTCCCGCGGAGGTTACGGGCCAGGAGGTCGACGACCTTTGACTGAGACGTCGAGCGGCAGACAGCCGGTCTCACCTCTCAGGTCACGTTCTTAATGTTCCCAGCTGATTTACAAGGCGTGAAATGGGAGGAAAACGCCGGAGTGTGGAGGTCAGAGGGAAATGGGGAGGAGAGATCCACGACACGATACATATTTAATAACACATTTAAAAAGCATTAACTTGCCTGCTGTACGCTGTAGTGGTGATTTCTGTTTTCGCTTACTAGCACAGTTGTTAGACATGGTGCTGCACATGGGGCATCAGTAGCTGAATATACTGTATATCTCCAGCTTTTAGAATAATGCATCTTGTAACATGAAGACTTCATGCCTGTTCCTCAGCTGGGAATCTGTCATCTGTCTGCATTCCTTTTACACATGAAACTGGGTGTCCCTGCAGCTCCAGCACGCCACTCACGCCTCACATTTTGTTGTGTCTCTGATCCACACTGACAGAATCCTCCCTCTGTTTTTCATATTAGCAAATGCATACAAAAGGATTTGTGGCTGTGTGCATGAATACAAATATTATAAGAGTACTGATGAATATTCAATATGTTAGAATAACCATAAGTGATCATATGCCCTTATGTGAACTGAAACACGTAATAATGCGTCGGGAAAACATATTGGTTATTTAATTGTCACCTGCTGACTGTGCAGACCTGTTTGCTCAGCAGCACAGCGGCCCTGTTTGATCTGTCCGGCCCACTTCACCCCTCCCTGCCGCGTCGCCTGTGATTGAAGATGTGTGTGTGCGTCTCCTTTGAACCTTAACCTAACGGGGGTGGGGGGGTCTTGCATCGTGCATCGGCCCAGCTTCAAAAACCCAGTTGTGTGGCCCCCGAGTGGCCCGACCTGAGGGCCCGAGTTTGTTTAGCTGCCGTTCAAGTGCTCTTAAATGTCTGCTTGCAGCGTGTGTGTGTGTGTGTGTGTGTGTGTGTGTGTGTGTGTGTATGTGTGTGTGGTGGGTGGGGGTGGCAGACCCTGGGGTGATGAATGGCTTGTCTCCCTCCCCCTTCTACTCTTCCTCCATCGTTCCTCACTTGGCCCATTTGCAGCTGATCACCTGTTCTTTGGTCACAGGGAGGGGGGCCTGTGGGTTGGAAAGGGTGTGTGTGTGTGTGTGTGTGTGTGTGCGTGTTCCAGGTATTACTCATGTAGTGGAGACCTAAATGTGTTTACATAGTCACAATATGGGGACAGAAAGCAAGTCCCCATATTGTTAAACCAATAAATGTCAATGTGACGACGTGTGGAGATTAGCTTTACGTCGGGGTTAGTGTCTTAAAATGAATGTAAGTCAACGTAATGTCCTCAAGTAATGAAGACAGAACTGTGTGTGCTGGGGAGCTTTCAGGGTTAAGATGACACCGGAGTTTAAGGTTAGATGTAAGTCTCAGAGTCAATCAGGGTCCTCACAAGTGTAGCATCTCAAGTGTGTGTGTGAGAGAGAGCTAGAGCAAAAATAGAGGTGTGAGTATGTGTGTTAGAGTGAAAATGAGTGTGTGTGTGCGTGTGTGTGAAAGAGTGTGAGATTGGAGGACACACTTACACCCCCTTCAGAGGGACACAGACGCAGGTCAGACCTCCGTCAGGGGTTTATCTGAGTGGGTCGCCTGCCGCCACCACCACACACGTGTGTGTGTGTGTGTGTTGTCCCGGCTGGGGACTACACATTTGTGCGTGTTTTTTTTTTTCTTGGCTGCAGACAAAGTCAAAAACAAGCCTCATGGTTTAAAGCTGCACTGACATTACCTCCTCACATTAACGATCGTCAACAACCAAAAATCGCGTAAAATTTGAAAGGAAGAAATGGAATGCGAGGCGAATAATCCTCGCTAAGCTGAAGAACCGACCTGCTCCACAGTTAAGGGAGTTCAAACGCGAAGCCGTGCGCTCACCGCGAGGACCGTCGGGTGTTTGTCTTCAGTGGAGCAGCTGCAGGATTTGTCTTTGAATGACATCACCTCAGACAGTCCCGCGCCTACAGTTTGCCTCCGCTTTTTTGAAGAAGGTTGTTCACATTGTAAACTTCCCAGATCACAGGCTGGCAGAGCCGCCATGACGGTTCTAGATCACAGGAGGGAATGTAGGTGACTCGTGTTTTAAGTTGGATTTTCCCTTTAAGCCTCTCTAAGGCCTGCACTTCACAAACAGCTGTAACTCTATGATCCCGAGCACCTTTCTGTTATTCATCCTCCCAGCTCCCAGCAGAAAGAAGGGGGAGCTGCTTTTTGTTCCGCGTCTTTGTTGTTTGGGGGGGGTTCACGAGAAATCAAATCTTGTGTGGTGGTAGATCACCTCTTCACAGAGAACTAAAAAAGAAGAACAGATAATACTGACATGCGATACTGTATCATCGCAGCCCTCCATTGTCCCAGCCAGAGTAAGGCGATTCTGCTTGTCATCTTTGGCAACAATAGTCAAACCAGCTGCCTTTGTGCCGCCAACAAGTGCCGTTACCCCCCCCCCATACACACACACACACACACCCACACACACACACCCACAAGCGCATCTGTCAGCTCAGACAGCAGTGGGTTGAGAAATCCCTTTACGTTGAGTGAAGACGATGTTCTGGTGCAGTAGCTGCGGAGGCCCGGGAGGCAGGTTTCCTGGCAGGAGGCGCGGGGGTTGTCGTACACGTCTATATCACAGGAATGAGGAGTGTTCGGGCCTCTGTTTTTCACCCTCGCATTCCTGTCCGCTGGTTGCTTGTATTGTTGGAAACCAAGAAATTGAATCAAACGAGACTGTTGTAATTGCTTGAAGTCTCTCTGGTGGCTCCAAAGCACTAACGTGGAGCGTCCCATGGAAAGCTGAGCTCAGATAGCGCGACCTTTGCTTCGCCCAGCTTACGGAGGTTTCGAGAACACGGAGGCATCCCCTGGGTTTGGTTCCCGGGAGCAGGACCCCTGGCTTGGTGGTGTGTTACAAAAAAAACGAACATTTGGCTGTGTTACTGGGTGGAAAGTCAGGCTGCTGGACAGGGGTTCTTGAGTTCTACGTGTAGTTTTTCTTCTGTCGTTTCTTTAATTGACGGACAAACGGTGAAGGAAATATCTGGCTCTTCAGCTGCCGAATGCTGCGCTGCGTTCACCAGCTGGTGTCTCTTTGTCGTTTTCTTCTGAGCAGGTCATGGACGTTGGCTTTTCATGGCTTTATCTCCAAACCCGTGCTATGAGAGGGGTTTCAGTTTTGCTTCAGACATAAACAAGAACTGAAAGCTGCAGATTCAGGTAATAACTCTCTGCAGCTTCAGTGCTTGCTACTTTTAAAGATGATAGTTTTCTGTAAATAAATATATTACAATAAATAATACATTAGCATTGGCACTAACCCCCCTCCCTCTTTTTTTGTTTACCAGCCCTAAATAATGTCTGCAGGTTGTCCTTTCATGCTTCACTCACAGGGCAGGGCAGTGTGTTTTAACCACGCACTCACGCAGACACCTGGCTGCATCGTCGACTGTTCACACGCCTGCCTGTGCACCGCACGTGTCACTGGAGGAAACCTCCAGAGGGCAGAGCAGAGCGCCGACGCTGCAGAGGTCCGCCAGCGGATTTTCACGATGTGACGCTTGAAGAGGTTACTACTGCGTTAGCTCCGAGATCAAATGCAGCAGCGTCGCCATCGTGCGAAAATCCACCTTCTTGGTATATTGGCCGTGCGCTCAAAGCTGCCCGATTTGTCCACCCTGTCACAACTCAGTACTGCCCCTGCTGTTTGCGTGCATATTGCGCCTTGCAGACGTTAACGTCTGAGCATGCGCACAGCTTATGCAGGATACGTGACGCAGCCATCACGCGAACACATGGTCAAAAGCAAGTCCATCTGCAGCCTGAGAGGTGAAACCCAGGGAGAAATCCATGAAGCTGCCCCACCTGCTGCTGCAGGTTAGGCAACAAGAACTGATGAGAATATTAACACTCAGGTCTTGTGTTTCTGGGCCTAGTTTGAACACACACACACACACACACACACACACACACTGGGTGTTTGGAAGTTATCTTGTGATCTGCACAGCAACACCGGGGCGGCTTTGTGGTGAACAGGAAGTGGTGTGTAAAGATATCCTGACACTTCCCTGTATCCTGGGGGCTGTAAACCACATAAAGGAGAGAAAACAACACCACCAGTGCCGGAAATCCTGCCATCACAGACAGGTGGGGTGACAATGGCTGCCCCCCCCGTCCCGTCCCGTCCCGATTTTCCTACTTGAGTCTCTCCCTCATCCATCACCACTTTTTCTCTTTCGCCCCCTTTATCTCTCTTCCATCGCACTCTCTCCTCCTTTATTTTTTGTTATTTTGTCTCTCCGCATTCTTTCTCTTTATTTCTGACTTTCTCCATGCCTCACCTCCTCCTCGCTCCTCCCTTGTCTCTCCCATCTCCCTCTTTCACTCCCCCCCACCATTTTATTTTTCATTCCTCTGTGCTTCCGCTCTCTCCTCTTGACACCAGTAACATCAGGCAGAGGTTCATTGTTTCATCGGCGTGTCTATAATCACAGGCGCCTTGTGTTTTTTTTTAGTTTTTGCCATTAGTTTCACGTGGACACCTGATCCAGGTTTCTGATCCGTCTGCCACGTGTTCTGGTCCCCAGCCTGAGTCATATGGTGGTCAAAGAAACTAATGAAAAAAGTATGATGCAATGCATGATGCAATACATAGTGAAGTAGAAGTGCATGTTAAAAAAATGAATACAGAGAATAAATTATGCAGACTATGCAGTTTCTGTTACTGGGTGTATCCTCGGCACCTGAGTAATGCACAATAAATCATAATGATGCTATAGATTATAATTATAAGTTAAAATAATAAATAAAATAATACTTCCTTTCCCTACCCATTCCCCCCGTCCTTCTCTCTTCCATTTTCTCTCCCGCTCTCTGTCATCCTTGTATGTTTCACTTTTGCTTCTGTTTCCTCTTTCTCTGCTTTCCTCTTCCCTTTTCCTCTGTCCTAGAACTGCTCTTTCCTTCTCTCCTTCCTTCCTTCCTCCTTCTTTTACATTAATCTATCTTGAGCTCTTTTTCCCTTCTCTCCTCCACGTCACTCTTACCTCCTTTCTCTTCCCACTTTCACCTACCTGTCCTCGTTTTCTCTTTCTCTCTGCCTTTTATCACCTCAATCTCCCTCTCTTTCTTTCTCCTCTCGCCTCCTTACTCGCATGTCACCTCCTCGCTTCTAATCTCCTTATCTGTCCCCCTATCCATGTCTCATCCCTCCTTCCTTGGCCTCCTCCTCTCCCTCTCTTCCTGCCTATCCGTTACAGCATCTTCAATGTCATTTTGGCCCCGTTCCCTTATTCTTTTTGTTGCGTAATCGCCATCGCCCCTGGCTCTGCCACCGACCGATGGCTCCGGTCAGCCAATTGACGGTGGGAAGAAAAGAGGGTGTTTATTTTGATTCCTCATCTCTCTTATCTGATGAGTCGTGTAATTATCTCCACAGAGGGAAAAAAAGGAGGTTTGTGGAAGGAAATGGCTTCTGCAGAGTTTGAAGTGACAGCACAGGAGATGTGTGTGTGCTTCTGCTCAGACATAATGTGTAATCATGTTTTAGGGTGTGTGTGTAAACAGATTTCTCACACTGACAGTCTTCATATCCTGCTGCCACAACAAGATTGTTTCATATAGATATAAAGAGCAGCGTCAGGTGACATAAACAGCCTGTGGCTCTGGGCTGCTGCTCTAACATCAGACTGCTTTGTGCCGGCTTTTGTTGTTGCAAAACTCATCATTTTCACCACTGATACTTGTAATTAGTTTGTAATTATTGCATGAGAGCACATTAGCGCCACTTCCCTCAGCTGGGCCTGAGGGAGGTCTGGGTGGATTGTTGGACATTAGAGTGGAGACTGCAGTTCTGACCGGGTTTATCCATAAAGGCAAAACCCTAACCCAACAGCTGACAGATCAAAACGATCACGTGAGATGTCTTTGAAATGGGTTGCTTCTGGTAGTCGTCCCATTTTTTCACTGTGTGGTGAGGTGTGTGTGTGTGTGTGAGGAAGTTCAACGGGTGACGCTGAACCATCGCGACAGACTGGGGGATGAAGACAGAGTGTGTGTCTCTCTGTGGTATGTGGTTTTTATTTGACTTTTGTGTATGTACAGTATGTATATCTGATTGTGTGCGCACGGGGTCGGGGTTTCAGCTTGACTGATGACTTGACACCTGTCTGACTGACAGGCAGCAGCACAGACTCCTGGGAGCGGGCGGGTAGATGCCTCTGAAAGTCGATCCCATTGTCTCATCTACGGTCTCCTTGACTGCATTTTCAGTTGGGGTGGGGGGTTGAGGGCAGGTGGGTTGTACAGTTTAATAAGACTGTTTTCACAGTTGTTCCTCTTCTTGTTCTGGAGACCGTCTGCTAACACTGACCTCGCGGTCATCCTGGGGCTTCAGGTCATGCCATCCAGGAAACTGAATGAGGAGCAAAGCTTCTGAACCAAAGTTACAGAGACACAGGAGACAAATGAGGAATATAAGTTATTCTGCCTTGCCCAGCTGGAAGCTTTACTGTATGTAGAAAACACTGGAGCCATGGCAACAAGACTGAACCCAATTCTGGGTCAGCAGCCTCGGTGATATGAGGATCCTTTGCATATATAGAACCAGGCCACTGTGATCTCTCACACAACCTGTGTGGAGACTGAGTCCAGTATGGACCAGAACTCATCTGAATAGAGCTGAAAAAGTCACATGGCACCCAAAGACGTCAAATGCTGTATGTCAGGCTGGACTTTGGTGCCATTTGTAAAACATGAAAAACAAGCTGTTTGGATATTTCTCTCAGCATAAACATCACACAGTGCTTCAGTGAGCCCCAACGCACAGCACTGTTTTGACCTAAGAAAAGCTCTCATTTTGACAACCTTAAAGCTGCTGGAGTTGAAACAAAAAGGGGGGGCAGTGTCTGTTGAGGGAGAAATGCAAGTTTTCCATTTCATGACAAACTAGTCCCTCCTGCCCATGAGGGGAAAAAGACCCCTCACTCATTGTTTTGATGTTGAAATCGCACATGAATCCATCCTGGGTTTGACTGTCTGTCCTTTCCCTCTCTTCACTGCTTAAACACTGATGCATGTAAAATCTCACTGCTTTGATACCAACACCATGACTGAGTGTGTTTGAAATGCGGCGCGCCACACACACACTTCACCATCCCTCCGTTTTTACTGCATCAAATTGCCTTTTATTAAATTCATTTTCACAAATAGCTTCACCACATCTAGAGTCTTTAAAAGTCCTCGCTCGTTCCAGTTTGATTTATTGATCGTGGGCAGCTTTTTTGGAAGCGGCTGTCATTTTTTTTTGCTCTAATGCAGTAATTACCCTCATGTGGTTATCATTCCATGTCCAAACAAACCTCCAGAGGTTTTTTTTTTTTTTTAAATCTGCGTGCCAAGATATGATGTAGGGAGTCAGGCAGGGACGACAGGCCAGAGAGGAGACACAAGACAATGTGGAGACGCTGTCAAATCTGCTTTTTCCATCCACCACTACTGTTAATAAAACTCAAATGTTGGGGATTTTTTTATTGACTTTGGTGTAAATCAGAGCTCTCCTGCATCAGTCAGCTTTCACTGCCTGGCAGCTATAGAGCTGTAAGAGTGATGCTTTTGAAATTCCCCCACCAGTGTGTGTGTGTGTGTGTGTGGGGGGGGGTGTTACAGCCATGCATATGTTGACACACATATGCTTTCTACAAATAGAAGGACTCAGAGTAGTTTACAGTCACTCCAGTTGAATAAATCAGTGTGTGACACTTGACTTGGCTTCAGTGGCTGTTGTGACATAATTGCTGTTTTTAAATGAATGCACTGCACAAGCGTCTTCAAATGTCTGGCGTCCCGCGTCGGCAGTGGTGCAAGACTTTTGAATTTCTAACACACAGGAATGTGCAAATGTGCAAGACTTGCCTTTTTTTCTCGGTGGCCAGGCGGGATGGTGATGGTTTTGGGCAAAATGTTTGGCTGTCATTTGTTACTTGAGCTTTTCTTTTTTTTTTCTTTTTCAAAGCGATTCTTCCTGTGTACAATTCTCCAAAGATAAGCACCACGAGCAGAGATGTAAAGATGACCGGACAAGAATATGAAATCATTTTACACAATTCTGCAACATTTGCAGTGACTGTTGCATTCAGTCCAATGCCAAAAATCCCTTGCAGGGTGACTACTGTGGTTGTTTTCAAGCTTTCCATCGTCGTGCTTGATTTCATCAGCAAATGAATTTTGTCCGGTATTAAAAAGTCTGTCTTGGCCACTATAAGCCAACATGGGTAACGAGTCGTTCAACAAGAATGGAGATAATAAATGTCATCGGCTCCGAGAGCTGGACGAAAAGCTGATGGAAAGCTCCGCTCTGTGAGATGGCGCCTGTTTTTGTCAACTGCAGTTTCCAACGATCAAACAAAAATCTAAAAAATCTATCTGCATCAAACACAACTCTCCAGATGTTACAATACGCCTTTGAAAAAAGAGGCAGTATCTTTATGTCGTGTGTCTAAACTTTAAAAAAATACATTACGCTCATAAAGACTTAAAACCACTTAAGTGATGCCTACATTTTAGATTTTTTTAGATTAGACCTTGTGTGATTGTGAGGTTTCGCAGACACTGAATGAGGCGGCAGGAAAAGTAGAGCGCTGCTGGTTTTAAATAGCTGCTGTTTTGTTTTCATTTGTGCAGTTGTACTCCATTTGCTTCCAGTTAAACCGGAGAATTTGTTTTAGGAAATCCACGAAGCCGGCGCCGTGGGCCAAATGTGACCGACGACCTCATGCGGCTCTGCTGTTTCACAATTTTATGGACACGCAACTGAAGCCACCGGTCCACACACACACACACACACACACACACACACACACACACACACACACACACACACGCAGACACCAGGCAGTCCCCTCCCTCCCTCCTTCTGTGTTTCCATGAAGCCAGAAATGACCACAGATTAGATAGTTGTCATTAATGGCCATAAACAGCTGCTCCTCTCTCGGCCTCACAGTAAAACATGATGTGAGCGAGGTAACCGAAATCTTATATTACACACTCACACCCTCACACATGCACACACTCACGCACTCTTCCCTGTGCCCTGCGACTTCAGCAGTTGCTGACACAACGCCCCGGTGATCCAGCGTGAGCCCAGTCTGACCTGCTTCTCAACTCGCAGGCCTCGGTTCCGCTCCGTTTCCGCTACAGCGACGGCGACAGGAGCAGAGGGAGGAGCCCCGCCCAGCTGACTCTCAGGCACATGGGGGCAGCGACCGTGATGACGCCCCGCGGCTCAGCGAGGTCACGGGCGCGTGCGCGTAGCCCTCAGCGGGCCTTGGCAGCTCCGGACCACATAATAGGCTAATCAGTGTAAAACAAACAGGCTGACGTACGCGCAGACCCCCGCCCCCCTCCTCCCTGCTGCATGATTTAGGAGATTGTGGTGAATGGTGGAGGCAAACTGTAGCCCTCATTTTCACCACGGCATTAAATTTGAAGAGGATCCGTGGTCTCCCAGCAGTAAAAACAGTATTTATACCTCTCTGCACACACATGTTCCTGCAGCTCAGACGCTGAGTGCCAGCAGACTGAGGAGGTGGCTCCTGTTGGTTAGATGCTGTCTGGGTATCACAATAAAAACCAGCTAACTGATGGTTTGAGTGATTTGAGGTGATCTCATGAAGTCTGAATACTCCTCTGTGACTTTCTGACGCCATTTGCTGCACAATAACGTCATTTTTGTTTGATTTATTTTTGTAGTACAACAATATTCATGTAGTATGATGATATTGTGAGCTTGGACCTGCATATGCTTGTTGTTGAAGAGGACTCCTAGCTGGACGGATCTGACAGAGAAGGCATCCACTTTATGGATGTGGAGTTCAGTACAGTCATGAAGGATTTCCAGGACATAAACAGGTGCTTTGTTGGTCTGCCCTGGTGAAATAGTGCCTCACTTCATATGCAGTTGCTGCATTAAATTGTGGGACGACAGTAGTGCTTTCCTTTCATTTCTTCTGCCTGGTCTATCCTATTCTTGAGGAGATAAGATAGGAAGCGCTGAAGCTCCTTTCTTTAGCTTCTCGAGAATCTAAGCAGCTCTTATCATGGCTGCCACATAGATACTTCCAGGTCACTTCACTCAGTTAGGAACCTTCCGAAGCAAAAATCGCTGTTTGACCGCAGCCTGGGTCTGTTCCTGAGAGTGTTCCAGGCAAAACAAATCACCCAGCATGTTTTTAATATAGCTCTGTGAGCTCTCTATGACATTTTCAGACGTTGTGGATGAAACCAGTTTACTTGATTTGAGACCAAACTGAATGAGGATGAACGTCCCACTGCGACATCAGATAGTTTGGAGGAAAGACGTGCTGCGTTCGGCCTCATCATGTTAATAGAAAATGTAACCCAGTGTATTTTCCGTTGCCGTTTACTCGTATAGAGACGTAAATCAGACGTCATCGCAAAGAGCAATCTAATTTGCCGTTACAGTTTCATGCTGTTCACGCTGGGAAGTTTGGCAGAAGGCGTGCGCACTGAGCCCAAACCAAACCGTAGACTCAGTAAAAATACCAACATCAGTGTCCATTCTGGTATTAAAAACGCTTTAAAAAAGCTTTGCAGCAACAGCAGTTGGCATAATTAACCTTTATTGCAGCACTTGGATGTGTAGATTTGTGCCCCCATGAATATTGGCCACGGTTTCACCATGCAAAGTACTTTCCTAACTCTTGACCGGCCAGCCAAGTGTTTCCAAACAGTTGCGAATGTTGACAGTGTTCATTTTCTATTCGGGTCAGTTGTAGCAGTGTGCACTGGCACGCTGCATGGTAGTTGTGTAGCATGTTATTATGGCTGTTTGGAAGCAAATGGAAGAGCCCATGACACCAACAAATAACATAGCAGAGAAGAGGGAGTGTTTTTCCTGCCTTTGGGTACATTTGGACACCCCCGACCCCCCCCGGCCCCCACCCCACCCGTTGTGTAATCCTGCCACTGTCACATGCGTGTCCCTCTGTGTAATTGAAGTGGTTGAAAAGAGAGGAGGGAGGGGAGGGCGATGAGGATAAGAAGTGTGGTTACGTTTCAGCCGGGCTGGTGCCAAGCTCCTATTGAAAATATATGGGCCCGGGCCTAACCCCCACGTTTCCATGCCTCCCCTGCCATGGCAACAAAAACATGGAAATGTGCAAACAATGTGAGCGTGAGCGGCCTCAGCCGTCCCCGCCGCCACAATGAGGTGTGCAATTAGCCGTTTCAACCAAGGAGGGGCCACTTATTGGATTCGAGAGGGCTGAAATGTGGATGGGGGGGGCACTTGAGGGACGTTGGTTGAGAACGCCAACGCCTGATCTGGCCCAGGATCTGGTGTTCGGTGCGGGTAGAGTGCCGCTACCTCCTGGTTGCAAAGGCAATTAGCCTAATGGAGCTCTCAGCTGGCTGCACATTACTGGTTTGGACTCTGCTTGATTTATTTTCTCCCCCCTCGTCCTGTGATGTTCTGAGTCCATTGACCCAGAACTGTGGCTGCCAGTTGAGGAGGGCAGCTTGTCAGCGATATACAGGACTATACAAGTGTTTAATGTGTCCCACCAGGCTGTTGCCCACGCAGTATATCAATCAGTCTGTCATTTCTCTGGTGAGGACGGTCCCAGTTTTGTGTCATTGGAGCACTGAGCACACAGCGCTCTGTTTAAAGGGACCAAATTCATGTCCTGTCCTACATATTGTTCATTTGTGTGCGTATGTATCTGTCACATGCTTTTTTGTGTACAAAGTCCTGAAATGTCCCTGTTTGTGCTTAAAAAAACATAAACTTTGTTTTGTGGATTTGGAAATTTGTTTTCTTGGATGCAAGACAAGATAAGCGCTTCTCTGCAGAACGTGGCTGTGGCAATAGGTTATCAATCCACCTCTAAAATCTAACCTTAAAACTGACTGAGGAAAATATCAGAGAGAAAAAATATTATAATAGTCATCAGTAAGTTAATGATCGTCCGACAGACTGTCGCCATCAGGACTGTGATAACAGAGAGATCATGGACAGAGTCAGCAGGTGTCTGTCTGTGTTTACGCTCAGAGGATCAGGACATGTGTGAGGACACACTGCCCTCTAGTGTTGATGTCAGGTCAGTACACTGTGCTGCCACAGACTGTGCTGCAGATATCCCCACCTGTTCTTTTCAGTGTGGAATGACTGCGAGTCACATTGTGTGTGTCCTCCATCATTTCACACAGTTTAGTCTGAACCCAACCCACGCTGTTTCCTGTCTTTTTTACCAGGTGGAGTTCGGTCTCACCTCATCAGAAAAGGTAGTGCTAATCAGCCTGTCCAAACTGTAGCAGCAGACACTGATGACACTACACGCTTTTAACAGAAAGCTTGAGGACTTCAAGCAGGTTCAGAGATGTGGGATTATATTAGGGGAGATGTAGCATCCAGTGGCTTTGGGGCCTTGACCCATTTTAAGGACTGAAAATTACAGTCTTCGCTTTCAGTGAATAATATTTAGTTTACTGTAATGGGTCTGTAATTCTAACTGGATGTTTTTTGTCAAATGAAGCTTTCTCTTGTTGAACCCCAGATTTTGAATTAGATTTAGAATAAATCTCATGTATAGCACAAAAACATACCTGATGTTGTTTTTTATAAACAATGTCAAACTCCTTCGGCCCACCTGTTGATCCACACCCTCAGTTAAGACGTTGCCAGTACTCAGTAGTGTGTTGTTAATAGTGTTACATGAATTGTATGCGTTGCTTTCAAAGTGAAGAGTTGCCACATTACCTGCTTCACACACGATTTAGCAGACACACACACACACACACACACACAGTCATTAATTTTCTATGTTTGACCTGAGACAGAAGCTGCAGTTATGGAAACCGGAGCTTGATGAGAGAAAGTCTAATAAGTTTTTGGGTTTTTTTACTCTGCTGAAGGTCTGGCAGCTTAAATAAAGTTTCCATTCACTTGCAACATTATTAAAAAAGGTTTATTAAAAAAACTCAAAGTTGAAATGAAGGAGTGGATTTCTGTTTGGTTTGATTTTCAGTGACAGTGGAATAATTAAAAGAGAGTTTGGATGAATTCCAGATTTAATATATTCTAATGTAAAATGAAGTGGGATGGTAATTGGACTGCTTGGTTTGGTTCAGTTATAGCTGCAATTTAACTGGATCACATTTTGACACATCATCAGATAATCGTTGATGTATTTATAGGGTATATTTCTATCATTTTAGAAGAACTTATTGTTTTACAAACAGGAACATGAACAAGCATTAGTGGGCAGTTAATAATTTGTACAACTTTATTAAGAACCTTAAGTAACGTGGTCTTTTGTGGGGGTTCGCCACAGCTCGTGATTCAAAACTAAACCTGATGCTGTTTTTTTCTTTTTGTTTTGCTTCATACAGGAGAGCCTCAGATACGGCCAGATGAAAATGATATATTATAAGTCTGCCATTATTCTATATTTGTCTTATAACAAATCACAATCAGATGGTGTTTTTATGACAGACAGTCTGTTCACCCTTTGACAACCTGCTTGCAACTGTAAATAATTCAGAGGAAGGCAGCGCAGATCGGCCACGTGAATATTTATAGAAACCAGCAAAGCTCTGGTCTAATTCTGGGAAGCTCCCTGAGCAGATTCCTAGAAAGCAGCCTGTTGTGGTACATCCAGTCCTCTGCACCTCTGCACCCACCAATGACAAAGTGACGGGCAAGTCCATTAGAGGTTTCAAAGAGGGTGCTGTGGGCATGTGCACGGCTCCATAATCTTCTTTTTTTCTTTTTTTCTTTTTAACCCAAAGAAGCTCATGAAGTCTTTCAAAAATGCTGTATGCCAATTTACAGTGGAGGAAATTATGCTACTTGACGTTCGTCATTTTTCTGTCTCGGAAAAACAGAGTATCTCAGTCTGGTAGCGTTATCAAGATTTCAAGCTTTGAGTTGTTACCCTCCATCCACCACAATTTGTTTCAATTTAATGTCATCAGTCATGTTTCAAGTGCGGTTGTCACTTTAAACGGAATGGACTTTCATTTTTCAGTCTTTTCGTGTGGGGGAAAAAAAACCTTAAAAAACTTTCAAATAAGATGAAAATAAAGGGAACATGTTTCAGTAGCTGAGTCAGACAGAAGAGATTATAGCTCTAGCTCAGGATACTGCAGGAGGATTATCACAATTACTGTAAAAACAATGTTGAAACAAATAATCAAGTTCGAGTCTAGAATTCCATTGTTTTATAAATGCTTATCAGTCTGAACTATTACCAAATTTGTTCTCAAACTCAAATGTGAACTATGGAATTTTTCTTTTCAAAAATGGCAACTACAAAATAACCAGTAACAAATATAAAGATATGTGTTCATGTATAACACAAAATTTAAAAGGAAAAAAAATGGGTAGCTGAAAATCTGAATCATTATTACAGTTTTTCTGATCATATATGTTTCTCTTGTAAAAAATAGTAACTAAAGGTGTGAAATACATTACGGTAATGAAGAGTTTAGTAGCTGACATTTTTCTATCCAGCAGATGGCGCCATTGAGCCTCTCTGGTGTGCTGGTTAATATACACACACACAGATAGGCTACATTGAGTACTGTGAAATGGAACGTAAACTGAATGTAAACACATGTTGTGTAACACTCTCTGAACCAATGAACAATGCATTTGTTTTTTTCTGAAAGAGGACCAACAGTGATGGATTTCTCACCATGAGCATCAACTGCAGCACATACAGTATACACAGTCATATTACAGTACATGATGCAGGAGTTCGTGTGAACCTGGCAACCCACAGATCCTCATGCCTGGTGTTCTCTCATCCCCGTCTTAAGCAGAAAAGAGAGCCGCAGACTTTACCCTGATTGAATGGCCTCCTCCTTTGTGACAGCACGCTATTCCATGATTTTACTCTGGATTTTTCAATTTCCATCGCATCCGAACACTGAAAGAGCCCCTTTGTGCTATGACAGAACAATGAAGATAGTGAAAAAAGATAGCAAGCGTAGAGAAGAGAGGAGCTCGAACCTTTCCGAATATACTTTTCCCACCGCCAAACTTTTATTAACCTCCTCCTGTTCCATTGTCACAGATAGTGCAGTGTCGGGGGGTGGGGTGGGGGTGGGGGTGTCATTGCATCCGTGAGGCTGGGAGAAGCCTGCTCGGTGCATTAAAGAGTCTGTCAGTTCAGACTGAAGACGGTTATTTGGGAAGGGAAAGGAAAAGGGAAAAAAGATTTATCTAATAAAAAAGCTGATAGAATTTTTTTTAAAGGAAACACTACCTTTTTGACAGTGGCTTCACAGATAAAGCCACAGTCAAACGAATGGTATTAGACTCACTGGGAGGAGACGTGTGATTTGCTTGCATGAATATTCAACCCTCACCTCTCTCTGTTTCTCCTGTAAAGCCCTCAGGATTTTTAAGAGAGCGTTTATTAAAAGTGAGCAAACACTCCTCTCCGGTTACGGCTCTGTGCTGTAATAAAACTGTGTTTACTGTATCAGCCCCAGAATTAATGAGACTAAATGGTTAGCTGAGTTTATCTGTGGAGATGAGGCAGATAAGCTTGTTCTGAAAATCTCCAAAGTTCATGACTCAACTACTGTAGATCACTGAAATAAGAAAAGTTACAGCATTGACAGCAAATTTAATGATGACTTTTTGAAGTGTTTGTGAGAAAAGACAAAAACACAGCAGAAGAGATTGCACTTGTCTGAGAACTCTGTAAAAAGATCTTTGCTATTGCACATCCAAACAGTTTGACAGGTCTGTTTAAAGTTGAATCCCTGTATGAAGTTAAACTGTCAGTTTGCACATTGTAAGCACTGGGAGTAGTTGAAAAGGACGTGCTGAAAAAAAAGGTCAATGGAAATCTGAAGAGCAAGAGATGAAAGCAGGTGAGATGTCAGTCGATGCCTAAGCAGCAACAGTTGTTGAAACGCGGTTTAAAGAGCAAGTGAAAATGCACTCAAGCTGAAGTGTAAATGATAAAAGCACCTGAAGTTTCATTCAAAGCTGAAGGGCCAGATATAGTGCAAGTATCGACAACTAAAACTGCACATGGTAAACACGTTCAAACATCTTAAAACCCTAATCATTTGAATGTGAGCTGTTGTATAGGAGTTGCAGTGATGTCAGTGTCGTGTTGAAGATGAAGTGTCCATTGAATTGCCGCAGGAAGTTGAATTTATAGTTTGTATGTGAGTGGTGAAAGTAAAGAGTAAGAGCTGACTGTCAGCAAAATGGAAAGATGACATCGATGAAAGCAATCCAAAGGTGAGTTTGAGTTGAAGCTGAAGTGTCAGTTGGTGCTGCATGTGGTCATTGTTTGTATGAATTCAGTATATACCTAAGTCTTTGCAGCGTCATTTGAAGAGTAATATGTGTGGAGGCTAAAACAGCTGAAGTGTAAATGTGATCCATGTGTTGGAGGATGAACAAAGCAGAGATGTTGTTTGTGTGTTCTGTAAGACGAGATAGACCCAGTGTCGACGCCACTCAGGCTTTGTACTGTATGTGCAGTAAATCTGGATGCTTTTACGAGCCCTGCACCTGTAACTGATCGCCAGAGGCACAGAACAGGATTCAGCTGTGGACAAACTGTTGTTTCCCAAAGTGTATTCCCATGCAGCTGCAGATAACGTATCAGACCCTCCATCTGTGGGTCTACTCTGCTGAGTTCTCTGTGACTGATAAAACACAGCCATCCGTCCGTTTGCTATGGCACGCATGCATTCAGGGGTCGCGGGGAGGCTGGAGCCGGACACCCTGGACCGGTGTATCACAGGGCTGACACATCGGCTCCCATTCTACCTTAACCTGCATGTGTTTGATGGAGTTGGACGGAGTACCTGGAGAAACCCCACGTAGACACAGGGAGAACCTGTAAACTCCACACAGAAGGGACCTGAAGCCCTAACAGCCTCAATAAGCCTTAATTTTTCTCAGTGGTCTACGGCTCTATACCCAGTGACAACACAAACATCATGTGACTTCCACATGAAGGATTTGTGTAATCTGGCTCAACTCCTAATTTGTTTACAACTTGTTTGATTGGGTGTCTTGTCCTGTTTTAGTCTGGACTTTGGAAACAGCGCTGGGCTTTTCATTAAAAAGCACTTGGCTCAAAGTTCTGCTTTGGCTTATGACTTATCAGATAGGAGTTACAGTGCTGAAAGCTTTTCTTGGAGGTGGAGCTACAGCCAGAGGCAGAAAATCATCTGATCTGATCTGATAGATCAACATTAGTGTCTTAGAGCCAGGTAGCACTTTTTTTTCAAAAAATCGAGATCCACCACAGTGTATATCTCCAAAATTAATATGCCGTTTCAAAGGCCTTTCCACATACAGCCACCTTTTGTCCAGATTTGCAGGAGAAAGCTCTTTCCTCATCATCAGGTCGTAGAAGTCATCCTACCACCAGTAGATGGCATCAAACATTTTAAGCAGTAAAGACGTGACCTGGCAGATGTTTAAAGACAGTACTCGAGAGTACTGAACAGAAAACAGAACTGTTCATTTTACAAAATGAGCACGTCCTCCAAACATCTGTGCTTCTTCGGCTCACTTGTATCTTCAGAATCCTGCTCTTTGACACAATTCAATGCCATTTGGATATGAATTAATTCATCAGAGGGGGGCATGACTTGAAAGTCCTCCCAAGGTTCTAATGAGAATATATGGACTTTGAGACAGTCACTGTACTCTGTGTTACTCCATGTTCTTGTTCTTGATGATGTGAACACTCAGAGAGCAATAAATGACCAATTGAAGGTTATTGTAGGAAGGAACGACATCTAAAAACCCACAAAAAGTGACCAACCTCAGGCTTGTTACACATAGTGACTCAGCAGATGGCAAAGAGCAATGGCTCTTAGTGTTGCTTGACTGAATTCAGATGTTCCAAGATATTCTGCAGTAGTGTCCCTCTGGCCTCTCTGATTCCTTTAACCTACCATTGGGTCTCCGTTCTCTTGAAATAAAACATCATAAACTTCTGCACTCCACAAAACACCAGCAACCAGGAGTAGAGATTGCACTGCCTTCACTGTGGAAGCTGGTGAATGAGCACTTCCTGTTGCACCAATAAGGACTCTCAGTTTGATTGGGATGACTGTTGGAGGCGGTGTGAAGGTTCACCTAAATCACCCACCTGTATCTTGATAAATGATTGGCTGATTCCAAATGACTGGGCTACGTCTGTCTTGTAATTGGATTGATTTTCTTTGGTAATCTAATCTCCAGTCTGTAATTGGCTAAGGCCATCACAGTAACCTGATAGACTTCTCATGGAGAGCGCTGATTTCTTGGTTACAACAGTTGTCAGCTTTTTACCTTTTTACCTAAAAATAATTGTCCAACTGAGATGAAATGAATGCATTTCATTCTTGAGGAGCACACTGAATCACGCGCTACACGAGGGCGGAGGTTGTCCTTTAAACTGGCGCTGGTAAGGCAGGGTCCTCTCTGGTGGGACGTCATGTTCCCTCGTCCTCCCTCTCACAATGAGCTTCACATCATTTTCCTCAGCGCCATGCTGGAGAATCCCCGCCACCAGCTTCCCCCGCGTCTGTTATTTTCAATATCATTATCCTTATTTACTACCACAAATTAAGTGACAAGTGCTAATTTGTGGCTTCCACGCGTTTTTTGAAATTTATGTTGCACAGCAACAGGGATGGTAATGATCGCTGACCTCATGCTTTCTCTGTTCTTGCAACACTCGGAACAGAGCTTTGTGTCTGAGAGTGATAAAAATGTTCCCCATCGGATCAGAGCTTTACACAGGAGAAAAATACAACTTAAATTTATGCCACAGCTGGCAGCTGAAAATGAAATCATTTACGTCTGTGTATCTGCAAACTTTGATCAGATGGAGTCGTCACCCACTTGCAGTGTTAAACTGCTGCTGTTGCTAACATTGGCTTCACAGTGCTGACATTCATTAGACATCTCAAGTCCTCTGCAGAGTGACTGTTAACTGTTAATGACACATTTTCTCTGCTTGGTGCTAAGTAGAATTTTATTTTTTATATATGGCGCAAATGTACTTGTGTCTTCAGCCTGTAGCCTACCTCTCACTGTTGAATGCTTTCTTATATCTGCTCATGGTTCTTGCTTGATTTACCTACATTTTACCAGAGCTTTATTACAACACACAATCAACAGTCTTAAATTTTCATCATGAAATTTGTTGTAAATGTAAGCCTTAGTTTTGAAAATATAGTCTGCCTTCTTTTAGCAGTTTGGTTCTTTTGAATAGCCCCGTGGACACCACTTCACAGAGAAAGACAATCAAATCCCTGATTACATTTAAAGTGAAACTTTTTGAGACAACTTATTTGTTGTTGTATTTGTTGTTGTTGTTGCACTCATGGTGACTCCTGATGTTATCTTGTATTGGACCTCTTGCTTTTCCCACAAATAAGTAGCAGTATGGGGGGGCAGTTCATGGCATGCTCAGTGATGAGGTTTCTTGTCAAGGTTATCCTGAAGTTAGGCAGTGATTCTGCTGTCAGGGAGCTGCGCAGGAAATGAAGAGTTTTCGCTGAACAGAATTACAGAAAACATACTGTTTTAATGCAGGAAGCACTTTCATGCAGTGGAAAAAGAGTTGAATCGGTTTACCCAGCCCAGAGGCCCGGGCTGGGTAAACGCCATCCACGTCTCCATGGCAGCAAAGTGCTGAGAGCAGTGCGGCATTGATGCAAAATACACCCACAGCTCTGAGCCCTGGGAATCTACTTCTGTCTGTTCTGTGGGGACAGTTCCTAGAAGACCCACCAGCTTCACCAGCATGACGGGACAGATCTAATAATCATGAATTAATCTGTTTTATGATTATGTAAGACGGCCTTTATGTGGTTTCTGGGGCCAGATTGGTTCAGGGCCAGCAGCTGGCTGCTTCAGCGGACCTTGATAATGATCTTGTTGTCTGATCAGAGGAATTCCAGTCAAAGGTGGCTCATTGGTTCGGTTGAGGGGGGTCGATGAAGTCCCACAAATCCTGGATTATTCAGTTATCAGTTGCCAAGTCGCCCTCTGCCACTGAGGGTTTCAGTCTGTTTAATAATCTCAAGACAGTTAGAGTAACTCCATGAGCCGGTCTCTTACCACAACCCTCTGACGAGTTCTAGTGGCAGGTCCAGATCCTGTATCATCATGTTGCTGCACCTATACTCCAGATTTTTCTAAATTTGCAGGGTTTTGGTGTAATTTTCACACTTGAGTTGTACAGAGTGAACAAATGCTCTCATAACACATTCACTACAACAGCATTACAGGTGTTGGTAGGTGGATTTTTTTCCCCCTCGGGACAAAGCCAGGCTGCCTGATTCCCCCAGTTTCCAGTCTTTCTGCTAAGCCAAGATCGCAAGCTGAGTGCAGACATGAGAGTGATATCTATCTGTTCCTCTACCTCTCAGCTACTCTGTTTCTTTGGATAAAAGAGTATTTACTGAGAAAGAATACAGGCATTTTAGAAGTCTTTATGAACAGTGTCAACCACAGCTGCTCCTCTGATTTTTTTGATTTTTTTTGTTTTCAAGTCAAACCTGCAAACTGGTTGGTTTTTAATTGAAGTGATCTTATCTGGCTGGATAGGTTTCAGTCATTCAGGACTGAGTCAGGCTGTGTGCCCGAGTTTGTCATAACTCAACATCAAAATCGTCTTCTCAAAATTCGATTGTATTTTTTCTTTTTACCCCAGAAAGAGTTGAATGTAGCATATTCAACCAAAAGTGCAGTGAGATTACTAATTAAAAGTGGATTAAAAACTGATTACTAACGTTCTGCCATTCTTTAGCACACACACACACACACACACACACACACACACACTATTTTATTTTTTCTTTCTGCGGGTATGGGCCTGTGATGGCAAGCCTATAAACGCTGCTGACTGTTCTCCCTTAACCTTATTTGTGTTCTCCTGTGCTGTCCTGTGTGTGTTTTTGTTTGTGCCCGGTTTGGTTAGGAGAACCAGTGTGGTGGTGTGAAGCCCATAGCAACAAGGATGTTACACACAGATCCGGTAAACAACATCAGTGGAAGGTAAAGTGGAACGACCAGTCTCTGTTTGTGCTGCGTCTGAATCACCATTTGCTGCACATGTGCTCTGAACGCACCTGTTGCTCTCTGTGCATCTGCTTTCTTACAACCCAGGGCTTTCTGGGCCATCAGTTATGGCAACATAGCTGTTTGGAAACCAAGTCTGTAGAAATAATTTTTACAGTATATACTATTAAATAATAGCAAATAGGAAATCACAGGGATGGATATTTTGGGCGGAGGGCAAAATGTAATGCACAGGATGCCAGAGAGTGTGTGGTCTGCAGGATGTGATTAGTGTTGTACATGGTGAATGTTTGTTGCAGCAGAGCGGTGTGTGTTCATGGTAATGAAGGAACGTGTTGTCCAGCACAATAGCGTGGCACGCTGATGCAGTTTTGGACACACAGCGCGTGTTGGTAGGATGCACTCGTTTTGGTTTTGGTTTTGGTTTTTGGGGTGAGACAGAATGCAGCCTGTTGCCAGCCTCGTGTTTTCAGGCAGGGCTGTGTGCGGCCTTGACACTTGTGTCTCTTAACAAAGCCAGTTTCATGTGCAGCAATGTAGGAATTTAATCAGATCGCAGTGTTTCTCTTCCTCCCTGAAACAGAGTTTTGGCTAACTGCCTACAGAGTAAAACGTCATTTCTGTCACACAGCCCATATCCCCGTTGAACAGGGAGTTTCTCATGAAAAATTGCCGTCAGGGGTTCAAGGGCCGAGAGTAGCCCGTGTCCTGCCAGAGAATTTTGAAAAAGCCCTAAATTTCCCAGACAAGGGAAGGATTTCCACGGGACTGAAGGTAGGAGAGTTCAAGGTAACCTCTCCTGCCGCTCCTCCTCACTCCCACGCCGCTCTGCTCCGTGGCTCCAAATCACAATTAAAGGCTCAAATATAACTTTGTTAGGAAACAGTTCTGGGGGAAGGAGGTGATGCAATTCAGGATTACAACTCAGGATTTTATATCACTGCGTCTTTAATTCTGTTGTGAGTGATGAATGTTTTGTTATTTTTTCCATTGAGGGCCATTTCAGCACAGAGATTAGTTAGAGGAGTTTTAGTTTTATGTTTAGTTATGTGTTTTGCATGTGCTACACCAGTAAGCTTTGGTAGGAGAGCAGTCCCACTGACCCTTCCACCTCTTTCATCATCGTAAAATTCCAAATATGCACAATCTAAAGGTTCATGAACCAAATCTCACTGACTCAAGTCAGTCACAGTGTGAGTCTGCAGCAGTCCAGTCTCTCTCATGCAAACACAGCAAAGCTCCAGCTGAGGTTTTTTTTTTTAATCATTCTTGAGGAAAGTTTTAAAGCTTCATTCATTCAGTTCAGCCACTTTGGGGCAGAGCAAGTGCTCAGTGCGCAAAAAGAACACACCTCCACATATCGCTGCCTTATATACTAGATATTATCACTAATATTTGGTCTATTTTCATATCCAGCAGAGACAGAGCACCATTAACATTCATTTGAAGTCATCTCCAAGAGAATGTGTCTGCGTGCTAGATGTGTGTTTACTTTCCTGCTCATGTTCATTTAGCAGATGCTTTTGTCATAAAGGACCCACACAAGTGCACTCAACCTTGATAGGCTCAGGTGACACATGCTGTCAAAAACTGGATGCACCTCCCTAGGATACATGACATACTTGAAACTTGACCCCAAACCTGATTAATCTTGCTTTAATTGCACCAGGCTGCAGAGATGCCTCTCCACTGTGTCCTGACAGTAGGTGATAGCTGTGGTACAGTAGCAGGGTCATGTTTTTATCACAGCGTCAGCACAACTTCACCAGCAGGGCTGTTCCTCGGTAACATATGGGTGAAGTGTGGGTGTTGTCGGCAGTAGCTGGGTTTCCAGTGAGTGGACTTCATTCCGCTGTTATGAGGCCGGGACAGAGACAAGGACTGACCGAGCTGAGCGATCGAGGGGACTTTGAAGGGTCAGGGCAGCCAGGCGTCCAGAGGCAGAGTGTTGATATGATGGTGTACAAATCACATCATAGCCAAATCTCTCTTGTAGCATTGCTGTTTTGGGCTTGTTTACTGGATCAATTTCTCCTGCTTTTTTTTTTTAACTTTGTTAGTGAAGCCCCCCCCCCGACAGCTCCACAGAGACGATATGGCGATATGGCACGCTTGGTTTTCTTCATACCTGAGCTCTTCTCAACTCCTCTCATTCAGGAGATACAGTAGAGCTGTACTGATGCTAATAATCCATCAACCCTCCTGACCTAACCTGTGCCTCACCTCAGAGAGCCTGCAGCTGAATATTCAGTCAATTACTGGAGTAATAGGCAGCGGGCGGATGAAAGCGCCAGGAATCCAGCTCCTTCTCCCCCGTCTGTCCCTACTGCCCGAGCAGCCGGGGCGCAGAGGGGCCAATGAAACGCATTCAGACATGATTAAGGAAAAAATAAATAGGCAACGGATGAATCAGCTTGCATTTGCAAAGAATTTGGGACTCTTGAGAAGCGGAGCGACTCCACGTCATTGCAGAAACCCTGTCAGCACACGTGACACACGCACGCGCTAAAATGCACAGCCCTCTCTCCCTGCCACACACACACACACACACACTCTCTCTCTCTCTCTCTCTCTCTCTCTCTCTCTCTCTCTCTCTCTCTGGCTGGTCTCTGTGCTACTGGAGTAAAGGCTAAAGGAGACGAGAGGACACAAGAGGGAACACAGAGTTCCTCCCTTCACTCAGGAGTTTTTGGAAAGGAAATAGTCCTGCCTCGCATCATATAACATCCTGCAGCAGCGTCAGCGTGTGTGTGTGTGTCAGCCACTAATATGGCAAATAGAATTATCAGAAGATAATTAAAGTAGAGAGCGAAAGAATCCATGAATCAAAACAGGCATTCTGTATTTCAAAAGGGACTAAAAGCAGAACATCTGAGGCAGATACACAGAGGGGAGAAAACAAAGCTGAATTCTATCAAAAGTCTTTCACTCCGTCTTTGCTGCATTCGGCTGTGGATTATGTACAGTCGCCTCACATGTTAATGTATTCCAATGCTCCTCAGAACACACTCATAGCGACTGCAAAATGAGAATTTCTTCCAGTGAGATTTTATTGTTTATTTTATTTTATATAGATCCCCGCTTCCATTTTTAACTATGCACACTGATACACACAGACTCAAATACATGACTTTTAAGAGAGTTTATTTAAGGTTGAAGCTGGTGGCTGACATTATGTACTGCTTGTTTTAGAAATGAATCAAATTGTGTAGAACATAGGTTAGATCAGCATTTACTGTTGAATATTAACCTTTAAGGTCTCACGATCGTGTTGATGATGTTGCTGCATTTAGGAGAACGGAGTTTGTTTTGGTCTCGATCTAGACTGAGGTGGAGGGATTCAAACCAGGGTACATACGTGTTCCTCCCAGCCATTGTCTTGTTACTCACTGACTGATAGCTAATTCCTGAGGTAGAAATTTCAGAGCAAAATCTGAATGGAATTCCCATGAACTTTGGTGATTTGTACAGAGCTTTCATGTGGAGTTAAGAGATAAGAGTTTGGTGCACTCTGAGCACCAGACAAGAATGTAGAGATTGGGTGACTCTTGCAAAACCCCTTATTTCATTCAGTTCTGACTTTTTTATGCCTCGTGCCAGCCATATAGAAAATTTTGCACAAGACAATATGACAGGTATGTGTTAACACATGTTTAATGTTCGAGGAGGATCCTTGTTGATTGCAGGTCTGTGCCGTCATGCTCTATACGACTACCACATTTACAACTGCTCTCTGGAGGCATTGGTAGTGAAAGTTGGTTTTGGACAGCGCTCCACAGATGAGACTGAATTTCATTGCGCCGCGTTCTTCTCTGACCTGAGCACCAAAAGCAGTAAAGACTGGATTAATTTCCAAATATTATGCAGCTCCATCATAATGTTACTGGGCAGCATTGACTGCTAACTTTCAGCCAAAGGCCAAATCAGTCTGACTTACCTTTTTGTCCCTTTCTAGTGGCCTTAAAAACTCTTTTTCAAATGTCAAATAAATTTTGAAATAAAATATGCAACTGTGAACACCCCAACTGCATCTGGATTATGGAGAGAATAAAGGAAAAGAAAAAAAAATCCACAAAATCTGAAAATGGTGCTGAGGGTCACTGAAGGAGACGGCTGAAATAAGGCGGGGTGACCTTATAGCGCTGAGATGAGATGAAGATCTAAATCAAAGTTGGAAATCAAATTGGAAGGGAGAGCTAGGAGCTGTAACACCTGCCCAGACAAAGCTGTTAGAGCCATATCATTACTGTAAAAAAATGACACTGCATCAACTTGAAAAGCTTTATTCAGCTCATATTTCCACTGTTTAATAAACAGCGCTTACACCTACACACACACTAATGGCATTCAATGAAAATAATGATGGCTCTTTGAAGTGATTAAATGGTAAATTAAAGCACTTGATTTGCAAATGAACACGTTTCCCAACTATGTAATTATCACCTCCCCCATCAATATAATAACCTATATGATCAGACAGAGCATTAATACTGATAGTATTGAAGGGTGGGATGCTCTGTCAGTTAGAGTTACCCGATGGCACTATGTAACGTTCTCACTCTCATAACAGTCAGCAGAGATCTGCTATGTCTTAAAACCTTTCAAACTCCAGTCGGCACGTTCATGTTTGTTGATTCAACCAGTCCAGATCAACCAGAGGTTGAAAATTCAACTTGAACTACTTTCATTTAGGGGTGGTACAGTGGTTAGCACTGTCCCTTATCTTAACTACAGATTTGTTTAATGAAACATTTAATGAACGCCCTTTAATGCTGAGGTTCTGAACCCTGTGTGCAGTCATCAGTCCCATGGCCCATGTCATGTTTGACCCTGAAGTCTCTTCCAAGGCTGTTTGGATTTCATGCAGATGTTTTGTTTTTGTTTTTGTTTACACTTTGCAAGATGTGCAGAGATTATAGGTTAGTCCCTGTAACACATGTCTGCCACTTCGGATGAAAAGCATCAGATCTGAATGAAACCGTCAGATATGGTACAAGGACACTTACCCGAGTAAAAGTATACAGATGGACATTTCAAAAATAAGCAGACAATAAAAGGCAAATATTAAATAAATAATATAAATCATACTACTTTAATGCTGAACCACCCTTCTGCAATCTCTTAAATCTGAAAGCTTATGTTGTCCAAGTAAGGATTATGGTAGTGTAACTGGTTGTCTTCCACAAAACAGAAGAAGTAAGACTTCATGCAAGGTCAAAAAATAATAATATATAAGTGTATATGTGGCTGCAGCCGTTACTGTTTCCTTTACCAGACTGGCAAAGCTGCTCTGGAGCCACAAACCCTCTGGGACTCCCTGAGGCTTCAGCTTCACAGTATATCAGTCAGTTTGTGGTAATACTACATGCGCCACTACAGTGCAGTACAAACTGAAATGATAGGGTGCCTTAAAGACCAGGAAGGCCCTATGTATTAAGGCTATTCTTTAAGGCCTTTATTGTATTTTATGCTTAAATGGTGGACACTACTGTACTAAAACATTGTACTAATCCACACAAATACATCAAGAGAGGAAGAAATGGGCGATCAGCAGGGCCCAAAACTCCAGGTTGATCTACGTCCTGATCAGAGTGTGGCTCCAGATCATATAGTAGGATCATAGTTTTATTTTTGTCACTGACCACTTCATATGAATTTTACAGCAGCAGCAGCAGTGTCTGAGTCACTGTAATAAACTGCAGCTCAGGAACAAGAAAACTGGCTCAAATGAATCATTTGCAAAACAGAGATGCCGCAGGGGGCGAGATATGGAAGTTTTTATTATTTTTTTTATTAATCTGTCATGTCAGTTTGGTTTCTCAAATCTATTTTTGTATTAAATGTACTGTGGTTTTATGAGCATATAAATAATTCTGATTGTGCTCTGCGGGCCCTTTCAGGCGTCATGTTTTTTTTATTTTCTTTTATTGTGTTCCATCTCTTTTAATCATTGACGGTGACCAGATGAACAACGCGGAAAAAATGACACAGAGAGAAAGTTTGACGATTTAAGGTTCGCTTGATTATGTGACAAGCGTCTAATGAAGCCAAAACGAACATTCCTCACTTTATACTTGGATATCTTTCTTTTTTTTTTTTTTAACATGTGTCAGTGAAGTGCGTGAGCCCCCTCCTCCTCCGGGCAGCGTTCCGAAAAGGCGTGGTCAAGTGACGTCTCCAAAACCGACCAAACCTTAAACCTGACACTTTCTGAGGGCTGGAGACGGGAATGAAGTGGGATCGTTAATGACACGCCGGGAACGAGGAGATTTGTGGAGGAATACCGCGGAGGAATAATCGGCGGGTGCGTGTGCGGTGTCCGCTTATAGTTTCACTTTTACGCGCGTCCTCTCTCCCTGCCTTCATTGACGGCTTGAAGCAGCAGCAGCAGCTGATCTTCCCCTCCGGTCATCGCCTGAAACCAGTGACAGGTTTGAGTCTTTTCCACGTCTAACTTTTCCATCAGTCCCCCCCCCCCGCGGTGCATGTTGGAGAGGCGAGGAGTCGTGTCCGGTCTGACAGGTGCAGCTCCGCTCTGTTCCCGAGAGCAAATGTCTTAGAAGGCAGTTTTATTCCCCAGACGAGCATCGTTGTCGGGCTTTACAAGGTTTCTCAGACAACTTCACCCAGTGCACTACGGCTTCAACAGCTGACCACTAACTGAAGGTGGTTAACGATTTTCATTTGTTGCCAGGATGCAACTTAGTAATCAGCTGTGTGCTGCACAATGTGCAAAAAGGGCAAATGCTTATAGATGAAGGTACATAGCAATCGATTCCTTATTTAACAGCAGGGGAGGTGTGTGATTCTGGTAAGATGCTGGATTTACAAGGAGAATTGTTAGTGTAGAGCTTTCACATTTGCCAAAAATAAAGAAAGAAAAGAAGAAAGTTGTCTCTTGTACACTTGAAACTCTTATCTACCGCCAGCTCAGTTTTGTTCCTCTGACAGAGACAGAAGAGACATCAGATATTAGACTAACCCCCCTCCTTCCTATCTGGCTGCAACTTCTTACTTCACCCTCGTAGAGAAGACAAAAGTCTCGACCGATGAGTGGAGCAGGGATAATGCTAAGTGTACACCAGCAACATGGAAAATATTTGAATTTCAGTTTTTAAGACACTCGAGAGAAACAACATGCAAATATGTGAAGACCAGTCTGAATTTTGTGTTGCACTGGAGCTGTAAAGAGGAAGAAGTTGTCATGTCTTATGCAATAAACTGCGCTTCATTTCCGTCATATTTAAAATAAAGTTTGCAGTAAAAGGTGGTGTGATTCAGCCCTAATAAGGATAACCGTGTTGTCCGAAATCTCTGCTGCCTCTGCTCGGCCTCTCTGCAACTGGTGTGTGCAGTAAACCACATCTTTTTCTGCAGCTGATTTTCATCCAAGATATTAAAAAAGTTTGCAAACTGCATAACTGCAGGTATTAGATCAGTCAGTTGAGGTTTCCCCACAAGAAATGTTGATAACGGTCCTGTCAGATTCATGCAGGGACTTAAAGAGAGTGAATACAAAGGGTTTTTATTTGATGTTCCTCCATACTTTTCCCTCAGGGGCTTTTCGTTTCTCTTCCACAGGTTATTACAATGTTGATGAAGTTTGACGTTTGGTTCATGCTCTAATCTCTTTGACGCCACTGGTGATTATTTTATGACATCAACAAAACCGACCCTATCTGCCGCCGTTCTTTTGGTCACTGCGGTGGAAATCGGGGAGGATATAAGCCTCCTCTTCACAGCCTTGAGACTGTTCACACTGTAATAATAATCTGGCTGTTACTGTAAATACCAGATTCCTTTTCCACTCGTGAATAACTGAGCTGCGGGGGAGTTGGTGTGTGTGTGTGTGTGTGTGTGTGTGTGGAGGGAAAGATGCAGGGAAGTCCTGCCATGAGCAGAAATAAGAAGTTGGACTTTTAAGCACATCCCCTTCCGTTCCTCAGGTTTTCGCCCACATTGAAAAGCATTCCACCGGCCGGCGCCGAAAACTCGCCAAGGTCACAATGCTCAGCACTTCCTGATACTCCTGCCCACAGGTTGTCCATCACCGGAGATACCAGAGTACAGGGTGTAACTAAAACACAGCTGTAGCGATGCCAAGAAGCGGCCCCACATTATTTGTTGCCTCGCTCCAGCTCAGGCTGATCAGGTGTTGGTCAGGAGGTGGGGCGGTGGCGAGAGGAGGCTGTCATGCCTCGGTTGCAGTGCAGTCACTTTGCATGGTATCAGGGTATCATCACAGTCAAAATGGTGGAAGCGGTGTGTTGTGTGAGCGGTGTGAGCCCTGGAGCGTTCAGCGGCAGTCAGTGCCGCTCAGTTCTCTGAGAATCCTGAAAAGGTGAACCAGTCCAGGCTGTTCACGAAGCTGAGCTGGATAACGTGGACTTGGACTGATGCTTCCAGCGGCTTCCTGCTGATCTGATCTTAAACGACCAATCCAGTTGTTTTGCACGTGTTACCCTCATTTCTTAACGTGTAATGCTGTCCAGTAGTGAGCTGGAACCAAATTCTCGGAGTTCTGTGATAGTTGACTGAAAGTTGACTGAGTAACTAAACACCGCCTGACAAATCTGACCTCCAGCGGTTTAACGCCAAACCCGGCTGCAGTGTCGTGTGGGAGAACTCCAGGACCTTCTGGCATCACTAAATGTACATATGGACAAGTGAGTCCTGTAATGAAATAGGCGTCTATCTCCTGATGCTCAAAAGGGCATCAAGTTAAATTTTTAATCAGTTGACTGTTGTTTACCGTTGGAACACATTATGGATGTCACTTTGTGTTTGTTGAAATTCTAAATTTACAGTCAATAAGCACAACAAATCGTTTGAAGGAGTTTGCCATGTGATCCAGCAGAGGGCGATCTGAAGCTTCCCTGCCAGCTGTGGCATGACCTATGACCTATTAAGCTATTAAAGTTATGTTGTGTTTATGGAAATAAACAGTAGTGACCTCTGTTAACTCCTAAAGCTTAACTAATGGTTCCATGCATTCAAATTTGAACAAACTTGATTTTTGAAAAAAGTAGGCACATGGTGTTTTGTTGAGGTGCCGCGTAGTAGTGCGTTCCATTTCAAACTGAAATGGAGTGGGACCCGAACGAGCTGCAACGTGATTCACAATTCTTCACACTCATCCTGTTCTGAAGCCCTTAAAGATGCACACGTTCTGTCTTAATAAGAATGCAAATGAATGAAAACTCCACAGGATAGAGAGCGCACAACACTGTTGGAAGCGTGTGGCCGATAATCTGCAGATAACAGAAAAAATACTTTCTCTTGTCATCTTCATTCCTCTATCATGTGCCTAGGACGACCTTTTCCTCTTCCTCCTTCTACCGACACAGACAAAAATACACCAGATTAGTCAAAAACTCTGTTTCCTATTGCTGTTGGGAACCTTCACCCTATACTGGGCAGAGGTCAAAGGTCAAGATACAAAGCATCAGGTCTGGAGATTTAGAGATTCGGTGTCTTGCTCTGTAATATTTCAGGTGCTTTTCTTCTTTTCTGCAGAACAATCACTGTTTGTGCTGTGATAACCTGCTGATATTGATATTTAACAGTTTACAAGTCTGATTTTTACATCCACTCATCAAAGCCTTTTAATAAGGTTCTCTTAATATTTTAAATATATGTATATAATTTCTGTAATTTTTTTCAGGGCTTATCTCATTATATTTCTGTGTTATAAGTTACAGACCTGCCCATGCTGACATGCTGCTGATAAGCTAATCACAGAATTGGTAATAATAAACTAATAGAATAATAATAAATAGAGAATAATAATAAAACTGTTAACAGTGAACATGCTGGTGATTTGCATATTATTAGTTAGCCCGTGGTAGCTCACGGCCATCTGTGGGGAAACAGACTGTGCAGAAAAACCCCAAACACCTGCAGCACCTCCGGTAGCAGCTTTTGTGTTGAGATATGCCATTTTTGCTTCTAAATGATAATCAACCAGTGGTTTCAGCACCACCTCCACCTTGGCCACCATTTTTCCTTTATTAGAAAATTAGTGAGGAATCAGTTAGTTTGAGTCGAATGTCCTAATGTGTACCTGTCACCTTGTAATGAAGGTGATGTTTTTCAGCTTGTAGTATCATCGTTTTACTTCCCAGTGTTTTCCACCACTCTGAAGAACAGTAAGACTCAAAAGAAGAAGAAGATGAAATGACTTTTTTTTTTTTTGAAGGGATAGATAGTGTCTGGCAGGTAGACAGCGCTGCAGCAGTGTGACAGGTGACAGGTGAAATTACCCCCAAATCCTGTCGCTGTAATCGGCTCGCCCGTTCTGCTGAAGCCTCTGCAGTCCGGCGTCTGTGTGAGCTCCTCCCACTCCCATGTAACCTGTCGACCTCGTCGATTCAGCGCCGTTCTTCTCCTCCGGCAGCTCCTTGTCGCCTTTTGTGAGGCCCAGAGAATGGAGGAGGAGAGGCCCGCTAATGGTTTTGCTAGGGGGTCTTAGTGTTTTGGTATGTGCTGCTGGCTGGGAGCCTTTTGGTCTGAGGGGAGGAGGAGGGTCCGCACCCGCCTTTATACACGAGGAGTAAACACCTTTTAAATAGTCCCTCTCTGTCTTTCTCTTTAAAAGTGCAGTTCCAAAAAAGATATATCTGTTTGTGAAGACATACAGACTTTGACCTTATTTTCTATTGTCCAGAGGTGCAGACCTGAACTGTGGTCGGAACATGAGTGAACAGAACCCATTTTTAAGAGGAAAAAAAACCCAACACGTTTTTTTAAGGTGGGCTTTCCAGGCTTTCGAGCTGTGAGTCGGTCTTTCATGAATCACCACTGGAGTGACAATTTAAAAAGGTTTTTGGACTGGATGTTGATATTCATGTTTATTCATCGACATCCAGCTTTTTTTTTTGTCACCAGAGAATTTCAGACAGTGGTCTTGACCAGAACAAGTTCAACTGTGAGTAACAGTGCATAAAGATAGAAGAAGTCAAAGATGAGAGGTTGGAGACGTTAACTTCACTCAAAAAGAGTCACCATCAGGTGATGTCTTTCTACATGACTTTTCAGTGTTTCCAGCTGCACACAGACCTTTGACCTGTCCATGCTCTGTGTGTGTGTTGTTGCAGTTTTACATGAGAGACTTGGGTTAGTTTAGTTAACCTTGAGTCAGTTGGTGTTTATGCCAAACCGATGATAACAGCAGAAAATAACTCTGAACAGGACTGTGTTCCTTTACACAGTCCAGATGTGCAGGTGGTGTAGATGCCTGGTCCACTGCTCTGTCAGCCTGACAGCGCAGACCTGTCCACTGCAACCATTCAGTCCAAGTCCAATACTGAAAACTACTGACATTCTGTTCTGCGGTTCTTTCATGCTATCTGATGTTATCTTGGATTTCTACGACCTGTGGTGATCATTTAATCAGCAGGTTGAAGTTAAAAGGACTCGGTGTAGTCACATGATATTGGGGAGGGGGGGGTCAGACTGGATCCAGCTGCCACATCCTGACATCATCCTCGTATTTCCAAGTTAACAGTCCAACCCTCTGCTCTGTGCTGCAGTGGTGAATGGGTTGGTGGGACAGTGGTGATGTATCTTCTATAATTGAAAGGAGCTTATGGAATAGTTATGACTCAGTAAAAGCAAAAATAACTAGTGTGGATGATAACGATAAAGTGGATCAGATGGCACATAATGTGAAGTGAAACTAAATGTGAGAGGCTTCATATTTAACTTCTGCACGGCTGCCTCAGTTCCCCACTTCACCATCCACGTCGCCAATTTCCCTGTCTCCAAAATATTCCTATGCATGAGTCAAAGTTTGCGTGAAGTTGTTACTCTATCAAGTTTGTTTTTATAGATTTGGGAAGTACACACCTTTCAGGCCCGATTTTGTGTGCACAGTCATAAATGAGGCCCCGGGTTGTTGGTGCAGTGCATGAAGAAGTGGAATGAAAGACTGAGTTGCATTAAGACAGTGTCCTTTGACCCCTTGTTGCCTGCCTGGTGGTTTACCATGGAAAGCTGCCATGAGCACCAGTCTGTCCAAAGCTCAAACTTCGGCACAGACATTCTGACAAAACAGCTTTCTGTAAAAGTCGAACTGCCGAGCCACGCCACCTGAAGAAGTAAAGTGAGTCTTTTAATCCTCTTGGTGTCTCTTGGTGCGTGTGTGCAGTCTTTATTTTAGTTTGTGGTTGCCCCCTGTTTGGGAGACTGTTTAATGTCAGGGTATGTTTTTTTTCCAGGCTGCAATGAAAGATTAAAGTGACTAATTAAATAAGTAAATTTAGGCTGTGTCAAAATCCAGAAAATAATCAGGTGTGAAATGTCAGTTTGTTTTACTGCAGTTATTTCGGTTATTGTGCATCTTTGTGTTTAACTCTTCACAGCCAGGCTGTAGGAAAGAACAATCCACCCCTGCTGCTGTGCTGTTGTTACGTTTGATCTCTGTGGACACGGTCCATGAAATTGTGCACGTCTGTCAATTTAACCGACTCCCTCAATCCACGCTTGCTCATTACAGCAGAGTGACCCAAAACCCGCAAGTGGACACAAAATATTCTTGCCCGACTTCACTGTGTGGTCTTGAGCACATTTGTGTTGGTGATGATTTGTGTGTGTGTTTTTTGAGCTAAATTAATCATTAGTGCTTGGAAAAAACAAGAAATTCCTTTCACCCTCAGTGTTCAGCATCCTCCTCAGGTTGTTGAAGTTTAAACTTAATTGAGTCTATAGTTTGAGGTTAGGGCAGAGTTTGTTTCATTCTGGTCCTGACAGATTAAATTAGGGGACAGGAGAGCTCCATGACAAGTTAACATTATCATCTTACAAAGTTGCACAGTTTGTGTGGAGGAAAAAGTTGGCCATTTACATTTTTTTTTAAAAAATCCCATCAGTCACGTTCATCAGAGCTGACAAACTGAAAACAACAGGCTGAAAGAGACTAAAAATCATCATAGAGTTAAGAGCTGGGGATGGTTTTAGATTTTTACAGCTGTTAATATGATTTAGAGTTTTATACCCCCCAGCAGTCAAAATCGCTGGCTGCACACTTTGAGTAGGCATATGTAAGGCTGTGACCTGTCTTGTTTGGCCCAGTAGCTCTTGATGACGTTTTCCAGCCTCTTTCTTTGTGAAAACTGCTTCTCCTATTCCTGCACACCACTTTCATTGATTGTGATCATCTTTCAAAGGGTACTTGAGTCTGCTTCTTCTAGCCTTCACTGAGACCACACATTAACGGTGCGTTCAGGTGGCGCTGGTCGACTCGGGAAGTGGCCAGTTTCCAAATTCATCGCGAGCAGCCTCAGAATGGAAACTGGGACAGGCTCCATGATGCCATGAGTTTACAGTACAAGCTGTTGTGTTTAACATCGACACACAATGGACAAGTGACAAGTATAGTACCAAGCTCTGCGCCACTCATATTTATCTGTAATGTCCTGCGATTAATGACCCATTGCCATGTGATAATGTCTGACTGTGTGAGTAGCTAAGGGTCAGCTGATGCTCTGACATAACTGGCAAATGAAACATTGGTGAATAAACCTTGGTAGTTTTGGTTAAAAAAAAAAAAAAGTCTACTTTTCTTGGCTGTGCTTGGAATCTTTGAAATGAGTCGGGCCTGGTCAGGTGTTGCAGACGCTTTAGATGTGCGGGACACAGAAGTGAGAAACAGGTTAAAGGTTCTCCTGTGAACAAGGCCACTGCGACCTGACCCGTGTGACACATGTATTGATTGTTGATGGGACCGACCTCGCAGCTGTTTGATGCATGGCTCCTCCTGTCCAATCGGCCGTTCAGTCATGAACTTCAAAGAAACGCTGGTACAAGTGACAAAGTTGTGCATGCGATCTCTCTCCTGTTATGAAAAAACAAATCCCTTGTGGTCATTACTTTGGCCTGATATCTACCTGTTGGTTATTTAACATGCATTTATCTCCAGGTGTTGGCAGCCTCGACTTGAGCAAGCAAATAGTTTTCATTTAGTTTTTTTTATAGTTTTCTCAAATGTTTAGGTTTTTCTGCTCGCCTCAGAGTAAAATGAAATCGTTAAAGTGAGACTGAAGTTAGAGAGTTAAAATCCATTCTTGCTTAATTCAGTTGCACTGAAACAGCCTGGCTGGGTCTGGTCTGAGCAGCAGCTTGTGTTTGCTGTTAGTGTCACTGACATTAAGGAGTCCGTTCATCCACTTTAATGTGACGGTCTTTAGGGTTAAAGCCTAAATGTATAGCGTCGTGTCTACGCTGCAGGGTCACCATAGCACAGACGAAGGTTAACCCTGAAGGCAAACACCTGGGACGTGTGTTTCCCTTTGTGATGACCGGTCGGTTGTGTCTGAGGTCCACGGTGCTGTTGATCCTGGCACTGATTAACCAGCTGACGGCTCCTCTGGCACAGTTTGGTCGCAGTCTTTTGCAAGCCGGCGTCACGTCACACGGGGCTGATCATTTTATGCTTTTATATTCTGTTCCTGGAACAAACAAACATAGAATTGGCTACTAAATAGACTGTTAATGAACACAGTGGCGTTCTCCCTTCACCTTTCACACAGTGTGGTCAGCATCATTTCAGCTGGCTCATTAGACTGTGCATATGCACAACCAAATACCTGCTTCCAAGAGTGGGAACTGGGAACATTTGGCATTAACATTTCTTTGGAATTCACTTGTCCGCATGTCATTCATTGACTTTACCGCAGTGCTGCAAAACAGCTTATGTTAATGATTTGGAATGTGATATTAAATAATGTCACAGTGGTCCACACATGGGAGGGAGTGGACTGGGTTTGACTGGATGTTGGAAGCACAGGGGTAGAGCAGAGGACAGAAAAAGCCAGAGAGCTGAGACACCGATCTGCTGAGGGTTTTCTGCTTGCTCTTCTGCTCGAGTTCATAATGTCACTGAAGCAATTAGCAAGTAAAGGTGAAGTTTTTGAAGAAAGAGTCTGGAGGTTCTCAGAAGTTTATTGTGAAGGTGGAACGAAAAGTAAAACCAAAGATTTTTTTTTTTAAGATGGCTATTTAATGTTGAAATTCTACAAGCATGGACCATGCACGTTCAAAAATCTTGTTAATGGCCTCCAGGGTTTCTGCTGCTCCAGTTAGGTTGTCGAGTAGTGTAAGTGTAAGAAAGCACGTCGTCCACAGCCATGTTATTTTGTTGTTTCCCTCCAGTGAGAATGAACATTGTATGTGACTTACAGCCATCTTGTGGCTTGTGTTTGATCCATCTGTTGGATCCTTTTGAATAAATGCATGAAAAATCCTGAGTTCCTAGAAAGGTGCCTGGAGTGTACTTCCAGTGTTCACATGTGTTTGTTAAAGCATTTTTTTCATCAGATCCTCACGTGGAGCACTAGGATCTCATTTTGTCCTCTGACTGTGATTCACTCAATAAAAATCCCATTATCTTGTGTTTTTTCGTGTGGTTTTCTTGAGTGTCCTTGAATAATGGCAACACGGCTAGAGGAAAGACAATTCCTGTTAACTCCCAGTGAACTGCACTGAGTCACAACAGCTCCGTGTTGGTGGACAGTCTGATGCAGTCTAGGCAAAACCAAGGCAATACAATATAAAAAAAGGACTTATCTTATTTTTTAAGTCTGGTCTTTGTAAACCATGAAAGTGAAAAGATATTTTCCCTAGAAAGGGCACATGTGAAAATTCTTACCTCATTGTTTTCAGAAAATATCTCAGTAAGTATAGTTTCAGTAAGTGTTTTGTCAACGACTTCTCAGCTGCGAGAAATGTTTTGCCTGCATGGCTTCTGAGAAACAAAAACTAAAATTCTCAGACGGCCATGTACAAGTGCAATGGCTTTAATGAGGCTGCAGGAAACAGGTGTAAGGAAACAAGAGCTCCTGATGCTTTCCTTTACTTCACTTTTAGGTTTTCAGATTTCGACATAGAAGCGTGAGAGTTGCTAAGCAGATGCATTTTCTGCAATGCAATTCCCATTTCTGCTTATGGCTTCATAGCCCTGTTTGTGATCTTGTAGCTACAGTATGTGCGTTACTCAGTTCGTGTCTGTTTGATTAGACAGGAAGTATGAGCCAAGGATTTATACATTGGTTTTCTTTTTCTTCTTTTCGGCAAAGGTGTTCTCATCTTGGGACGCTCCTAAACCATTTTTAAAAATGTATTAGTATCCCATCATGAGGTTTGCGCTGAAAAGTCTTATCTGTGTAATGTATGGAGCAGTAAGACTAATTGACTGCGCTCCTTGTTCTTCTGTTATTAACAAGACTGTGAATCTACAGCCGTGTGTCTGCAGGTGTACAGGACAGCTTGTCATTAGTTATGTCAGACATGAGAGTCAAACCTGAGTACATAAAAAAAACTGTTCAAATTTTGTAGGTATAGCTTTGTTTTAATCAAGATGATTCGCAGCAGGAAATCATTGGAAACTGTTACCGTGGTAATGCAGTAGTTTGTGAGATGTGGCTTTAGTTGTTTTTATTTATGTGGAATAATTGAACGCAGTATTTGTCCTATCTCCTCCAGGACCTGTCTGCAGTGGGACATGCAGTAGAGGAAGCAGCTGCAGCATTATATTCATCATCACTGTCAAACATATACAGCCTAACCCCCCTGACATGGCCTCCTCCCCTGGGCTGGATGCTGACCCGTTACCGCTGCTTCAGCTCCAGGAGGTGGACTCCAGTAAAGCAGAGCGGCCCAGCTCCCCGGGACTCCTGCCGTCCGTGTACAGCCCCCCGCTGGGCATGGACAACCACGCCATCTGCATTCCCTCTCCGTACACAGACAACGAGTACAACCACGGACACGGACCTTTGACTTTCTACGGCCCACCCGTGCTGAGCTACACCAGGCCGCCCATCACTGACAGCCAGTCGTCTCTGTGCCCCCCCCTCAGCCCCTCAGCCTTTTGGCCATCCCACAGTCACGCCAGCGTGCCTTCGCTGTCTCTGCGCTGCCCTCAGCCTCTCGTCTACAACGAACCCAGCCCCCACGCGCCCTGGCTGGAACCCAAATCCCACAGCATCAGCCCCAGCAGGTGGGATTACTGACACTGACCCGTGGATGGAAGTGACTGTTTAATTCAGTCTACAGTCCCTCAACATCTGTCAACATCTTATGATGATGACAGTTGAAAAAAATGCATTGGAGAAAATAAAATAAAATGCAGTTGAGCTTCCAGTTGTGCTCCTCACTCCCTCTAAGTAAAATGGGATTGTATCAAATAACAAAACGTAATTACAAAAAACACATTTTCACACAAAAACCTTTTTATCTGTGTTCTGTGAAGTTTGAATTTCTATTAGTGTCTAAAAGTAGAATTTTGATAACCCTTTCTATTAATTTCTGTTACAGTACATGTCAAAATATTAATACACTGTCAAAATTAGTGGAAATATAGTAGGAAGTTTTAAAGTGCATACGAGAGAAACGCCATCCATAGTAACCCCAGTCCCTCAACTGACCTCAACAGTCTGTTGAGACTGTATTTTTAGTAAACCTGCGCTACCGGCTCTCCAGTCGATGGTCATAAAGACACAAAGATATATATACTGTATATACACATTATGTTTCAATGATGAATGCTGTCCATTTTCTGATACAATTTTCCAGTTGAGTGAAACACGCTTGTGGAGACATTTTCCTCAGCACTGTACCTGTTGGAGGACTAATGGCAGGTGAATGACAGGCTGAAATTCCAGATGTCAAGTTGTCCCTTTTCACAGAGTCTGTGTTTTTCTCCCTGCAGCTCCATCATCAGCTGTAACAGCCTGCTGGGGAAGAGATCAGACGAGGCGCTGGACTCGGCCTCTTGCTCGTCTGCCTTGGGGAAAGCCGACATGCACTTCTGCGCCGTGTGCCACGACTACGCCTCGGGCTACCATTATGGAGTGTGGTCCTGCGAGGGCTGCAAGGCCTTTTTCAAGAGGAGTATCCAAGGTGTGAACTCTTTGTCTTCCTGCCCACATCTGTTCACCATTTCTTCCTTCTAGTATTCAGCAAAAATAATTCTTTCTTATTATTTGACCAGGACACAATGACTACATCTGCCCCGCCACAAATCAGTGCACGATCGACAAGAACCGACGTAAAAGTTGCCAGGCCTGCCGCCTGCGTAAATGCTATGAAGTGGGCATGATGAAATGTGGTAGGCAATCACCCAATTTTTTTTTGGGGGGGGGTTCATATATAATTGGGTCCTTTATGTTTTGTCATGTTACAGGAGCCAGGAAGTTAAAGCACAGGACATTAAAAGGTAAAAGATGGTACCTCTGAGCTCATTATGTGAGTTGAACTTTCAGAGTTCTGAAAAGACACAGGACTTAACTGTCAAAGTACAATAGTTCTGTTTCTTTTGGTGCAGAGTTATAGTATCTTTTTGAATAAGAATACATACTAAGAATTGCCTCAGGGAAAGCAAACTGAGAGTAGGGCTCTTTTCAAGCAACATTTATTCCCAGGTTTCCAGTGGAGAACCACCCAGTGAAATTCAAAACTGTGCAAATGATAACTGAGAAGCGTTTTCATGAGCAACTGCACAAAAGATGCAGAGGGATGAAAGACAGTAGTGAATACGTGGTCACTCATAATGAAAAGCAGTTCAACATGTTCAAACCTAGGAAGCACCTGTGGAGGCTGAACACAGCATATGCTCCTGGAATGTAAAAACATATTACTTTTTTAATAAGTTAATGGGTACTTCCATAGCCCATGCCTCACCCCTCCACCAAGTTTCAAGAAAATTGGTTGAAAATATTTTGCGAAGTACAGCTAAAAGACAGACAGATGGCAATGAAAACAGCCTCCTTGGCTGAGGTAATAACGGTCGACACAGTCTTGCTGGGCCAAATGTGCTGATGTATGAAAATCTACAAATGAATTGTTTTTGGATTCCGGACAGTAGCGCTCTGTCCTTGAACGCAGCAGGGATTTCCAGGAAATTTTGATCCCATTTGAGAAATTTGTTTTAAGTGAGAAATAAATGAGAAAGCAGTGTGACGCGAGTTAGTGAAAGTACTGAACATAGTGATGATGACCTTCATGTTTAGAAATCCCTTTGTTTTACTGAAGACATGCTGCTAATACTCAGGGAGCTCTGAAACAGTGCCGATTTGGATTTTTGTTTCTGCCACTCACCAAAGTTTTGTGCTACAGTTTTGTTCCATTTAGACAGTACAGGTGATCTGTCTGTCTGTCCTCATTCACCAGGCGTGAGGCGTGAACGCTGCAGCTATCGAGGAGCCCGTCATCGTCGTGGTGGAATTCAGCCTCGGGATCCAGCGGCCAGGAGCCTGGTCAGGGTGGGGGTGAGCTCTCGAGCTCAGCGACATCTCCACCTGGAGGCGCCTCTCACCCCACTCGTCCCCCTCCCTCATGCGAACCACGCACGCCACTCGGCCATGAGCCCAGAGGAGTTTATCTCCCGCATCATGGAGGCAGAGCCTCCAGAGATCTACCTCATGGAGGACCTGAAGAAGCCCTTCACCGAGGCCAGCATGATGATGTCCCTCACCAACCTGGCCGACAAGGAACTGGTCCTCATGATCAGCTGGGCTAAGAAGATTCCTGGTAAGAGCAGAACTGTCAACTCCAATCTTGAACCTTAATTGCAGCTTCCATAATTGCAGGTTGCTACTCGCCTCAAGAGTACTAAAAATGTGAAAAAACACAAGTGCCATTACTTCTCCTTAGCACAGTGTTGTAAACTCTGCATAAAGGTCCTCAAATATGGAAACAAACAGGTGCCAAATAATTTGTTGCATTAGAAAAATAAATAGTAAAGTTATTTTGGAATTGAAAACTAATGTGGCCTTCTTTGTCTCCATACTTAAACCTTTATGCAATGAAAACGGTAAAACATGACACAGGTGTGACTAGTGCATCTCAAAAAATTTGAATATTGTGAAAATCTTTATTATATCCCATCAGTAATTTAAATATAAATAAAGAATAAATAGTTTAGCAGTAATACATGGTAAAGAAGCCCCAATCAATTACTGAGTGAATAAATGGACATACTTTTTAGGAGTTTGACATTCCTGTATCGTAAATCCTTTCTGATTGAAAATATTGTAATAATTTTAGATAAAGTGTTTCTGTTTTTTCATGAGCCATAACCATGAAAACTGAAACAAGAAAATACTTGAAATGTTTACTTTTCATATAATTAATAGAGAATATATGGACATTCACCTTTCTGAATTAAATTAGAAAAAAAGAACTTTCTGACAATATTCCTTGTGATGCACTCGTGTGCAAGTCGGTCTTCCCTTCTGTCCATATTTCCTGCTCTTTTAGATGCATATATTGCTGGTTAATTTTGGTCAAATGTCTCAATAGACTTGGACTTGTCCAGTACAGTCCATTTCCCCTGTATTGAAATAAGAATGGAAAGATTCAGGGTAGACATGGTCAGGGTAAACATTGTTGTAAACATTGTTCACTGCTGATGATTTTCGGTCAGTGGAAGCAGTTTGGCTTTGTCACCATCAACAGTGGACAGTACTAGTATTAAGGACTGGGGGCGAAAACAAACCAGAGGCTACAGGAAAAGCTTCTACCCATCATTCATTTCAGTCCAGTCTGAGACCGAACTGTAAATTATCCTTTTAATGGATAAAGTGCAAGTTTCAGTCTTGACTCATTTGACCCTGTTTTACTTTGCCTACTTTGCCGTCAAAATTTCCTCTCCTTTCTATTCTTTCCTATCCTCTCCTCACCCCTCCTTTTCTTCCCTTTCGTTTGCTGTTCCTCTCCCCTCTTCCTCTCAGCCAGTGTTAAGCACTGCAGGTGACTTCTCAAGAGAGGTGCTAATGTGAAGGGATCACAAAGACTCCCAGTTTTTTTTGTATAAAGACCATTTTCCCTGATTTTTTTTCTTCTTTACTCAGACAGAAGTGAAAATGAGTGTGCATTGTCTGCTTTATAAAAGACCCAAGAAAGCATGGACAGGTATGAATGGCACTGTCAAGCAAAACACATAGTTGCTGTTCAGTGATGTCAGTGTTAGAGCTAGGTGCTGTAGTAGTGCATTTTGTGATTGGGATATTTCTGGTTTTGTCTGTAACTCATAAAAGTATAGTTGATAAGTTCCTTTTTAAATTTTTAGATATACTGGGGATAGTTTCAACAAGTACGGGTATTTTGTATAATGACATTTTTTGTTTTTTGATTTACATCAATTCGATCTTTGTGTGTTCAGTACACTGAATTCTCAAAAGTATATATTCAATACATTTTCTACCTGGCATGGAGAATAACATTATTTTAAACCATTGGCTGTCAGTTGCCAGGATGCTTGTAATTAACTGATATTGGGCAAGTAACTTAAAAAAACTTGAGGGTCAAGGTATGGACAGAATATGATTTTTTCGGTCTGTTTGTGGTCAGTTTCTATATCGTTGTAGATGTTTTACATCTTTTGTGGTCTTTTTGGATCTCTTAGCTATCTTTTATGTGAGCTCTGTAACTTGTGCCCCAGAGGCCTGCTCAGTAATATATACATATGTCCAAGTCAGATTAATTGATTATTCATATTACTATTAATATTACTAACATATTACTGTTACTGTGTTTGTTTGTTGTTGTTGTTTTTTGCTTAAGAAATGTTGGGAGGCACTTTTTACAGAGCAAGGCTGCTTCCAGATATTATTATTAACTAGCTCTTTTTTCTATTATTATTATTTGTAAGTTGTTTTGAGAGAGAGAGAGAGAGAGAGATGAAAAACATTAATATCTCTTAAAAAAAACTTTGTAAGAGTAAACTTGAACACCACAGCAAAAAAACTGTAATGGCTGATGGCTGTTGAAAGATGGACGACATTACAACCCCCAGAAGTGAAGCCAAAACATTTCGATGCTCCCTGGTGGTTGGTTGCTGCGCTTATCACAAACCCCACCCCTCCGTGTTAGTGGACGGGACACGCGCCAAACTAAGATATTAAAGTACATGTTTGGTCGATTTTTTCCAGAGACGTTCCTGTGAACTTAGGTCGTGCTTTTCACACTAATGTGTGTGAACTAAGTGTTCATTTTTCATTTTTCATTTTAATTGGTTATGTGACGCCATAATAACGGGGCGAGACGTAGTCATTGACAGCAGAGATTGACTCGTGATTGGTCGGGCGGGTGTATCGGCGGGACCTCGAGCCCGCGGCTCCACTCCCTGAGCACTACTGCGCAGATTCCGGCTCCAAACGACATCTTCAGCGCAAGATGGCTGCGCCTCTACACAGGATATTTCGGCGTAGTTTTTGATACAGTAGGGGGGTAAGTGGGGGTGTGTCGTCCAGTTTTAATAATCAGTCATAGCTAAATACAAATGCACTTTCTATATGTCCTGAAGACTTTTTTAAAACTCCTCCAGCTGTCTTTCAGTACTTAAAGTATTTTTTTGGTGACAGTTCTCTGATAAAGTCTTTATATCGTGTTTTGTGCTGAAGGGTTGTGTCCACTTTAATGCTGCGCTGCCACCTTGTACTGTTACATTGTTGCAAAGAGCAATGAGAAAAGTTTGCTTGATAATCATTCAGGTGTCATCAGAAAGGAGGGCGGGTGAGGTGACTGTCACGTGACTCATTAGTTTCACCTGTGCTGTGCTGGAGGATTTAGACATGTAGTTACATCGCCAGTTGAGTCACTCTAAATAAGGCAGAAACTGTATCTAGATGTAAAAAAATATGTCTTCAAGTCTTGAGCAACAGTGTTCGTCTGTGTAAGTTGTCTGGAAAGTGCCACACTACAGTGGTAAATGTAGTGAGATGCCTGATTTATCATCTTTGTTAAAATTGAATAAGAAGAGAATGGAAATGTGAACTAAAAGATTAAAAAAAAACCCACATGGTGATGATTGTGACTATCGTTCATATTTATCCATTTAGTATTTACTCTCACCCTTCCTTGGTCATTTTGTTTGTGGTGTCAGTGATTTTTACCTAAAAAATGCAGTTTTTAAAACACCTGATGTCTTATTTAGAGATATAGATATACTGTATGTCCATCCTTTGCTTTGTCCCCAGGCTTTTTAGAGCTGAGTCTGGCAGATCAGATCCACCTGCTGAAGTGCTGCTGGCTGGAGATTCTGATGCTGGGCCTGATGTGGAGGTCGGTGGACCATCCTGGAAAACTCATCTTCTCTCCTGACTTCAAACTCAACAGGTGAGAAGCAATACGAGCGACTGACAGGACAAATCACACAGCCTACTTTTTCTTCTTTCCTGGTTCTGAAGTCACAACCAGCGTTATTCATCCTCGATGAGCAAATCATATCAACGCGTTTTATCTCTGTTGGGGAACTCAGTGTGTGGCTGTGATGTTTGGGGGGTGGGTGTTGTAAGACAAGACTCACTCTGCAACATATCAGGTTGTGACACATAATTAATAAATGATTAAAAAATGATTCTCATAAAGCTGTTCTTATAGTCCTGAAAAAGACATTTAAAATGGATGATACTTTGCTGCTGTTTGCTGCTTAAAAAACCTGATTTATTATCAGTAACTTATCATGGTGTCAGTTCACAGAAGCACTTCTGATTAATTCATAAAAGAAAAATAGTGGTGGAAAGTAAATAAGCATATTTAGATGTTCCGATGTTAAATATATAAATATTCAGATGTGCTGTGTAAGGGAAATGTTGTATTTATAGAACAGCTATAGTTGATTTGGAAAATATGATGCAGTATTATGCAGTAAACTAACCAGCAATGTGAAGAGTTTGTCAACATGACCAGCATTAATGAGTGATTAGTGAAGTAACTGCTGCATAGAAGGTACTTTTGTTTTTAATGCTACAAGCTTTTATATGGAAAGGAATATTTTTGACATTGAATTGATGTTCTGGCTCTAATAACAGTCCAAGTTAAAATAAATAAATTGTGGTTCTCTTGTCACTTGGGGTGACTATATGGACTTCAGTCGTCTCGTGTGCAGCTGCCTGGTGTTTTTGCACTTCACTGACGGTGGTCCCAGCGTAATCTTCCCACATTGTTCTATTCTGATGAACTGACATCGCACAATAAACAGGGAGTTCGCTCAGACCTTGGAAAGATATCAGCAGCGTTCGCTGCAGATACAGTATATCTCTGATTCCTCTTTGCTGCCACCTCATTTTCTTGCCAGAAATGGTTTTATCACCCGCTGTTCCCTGCCACGCTGACCTTCAACTTTGGCCAGGCGGCGGTTGCCTTTTTCTGGCACTGCCGGTCACCCTTTTGTATTCATGGTAAACACGCTGTTATTAGTGTGTCACTTTACCAGCACTTATGTGTCCTCATGATGATCCAGGAGTAATTGCACTCCTGTAATTTGTCCACAGCAGCAGTAGTTCATGAAACATTAAAGCCAAACGTGTCCTTTCTGGTGTTTGAGGTGAAGCCCAATTATGACAGGCGGTCAAATTAGCGAACTGTTGTTGATTCAGTTTCCAGGAACATGTGCACCAGTGTGTCTGACCACAACAAAGATGACATGTGATCAAATGTTCTGGGGGGGGGGGGGGCATTTTGTATGAAGGTGAAATGCTTTATATAAATTGATATGCATTATTATTATTATTATTATTATTATTATTATAACTTTTGTACAAGTCAGTTGTACAATTTTTAAAATGCAGAGCAGCTAATAAGCTGTGCTAGCTTCCTCCATCACGGAAGTTCATCCAAGTTAAATGTGATGCAAAATCATTTTGTCCCCACGAGCTAATCCACAGCTTTTGGCAGGTCCACTGAGATGATCTGTTGTGAATTTTTCTCAGTTTTTTGTGGGTTCATGTATGTGCAAATTGTTTAAGACCAAAACCAATCAAAAATGTGCCCATGCTTTCTGACTTCCCTACCTTGTCCTTGGCACACAATCAAAAACCCATACTGAAGATGCAAATCATTAAATATATTGTTTCCTTTTTCAATGAAGGCTCAGCTGTCTCTTGAAACAGCTGGGCGCTATAGTTTTTAGGAAACATTACGCAAACATGTTGCATTTGTTTGGCCCTGTGTTTTGGCAGATTTATCCACATTGGGTGTAGAAGAGAATGTTTCTGGAAGCAGCACTGTGTGAGTCTAAAAAAACTGCAGTGAGTGTTGCCGGTGATGAAGGAACATGTCACCCAGTGCAGCAGTGTGGTTCACACATGTGTTTAATAGCTTTTTGAAAACATGGCACAGAGGAATAAGATACATCAGGCTTTGGATCCACACAGATAACACTTCTTGGGAAGACATTCATTGTTGGTTTTGGTCTTTTTTCATGGGATTTGCTGACAAAAAATGGAGAATAATGCAGTCTTCACGTAAAAAAAGACAAATGCAAAATGAGATATTGAATAGATTGCTATGAGGACCACAGAAAGGGAGAAAGCTGGAGACTCTCTTCCTCCTACCTTTCTTCCTGGGTCTGCTCAGTATGCTCAGTGTTTGACCTTTCTTTCCCCACTGCCACGGAAACTATCACTATAGGCTTAGGTTAACCTTGATGTGTTTTCACAACACAGCTTTATTTTCTCTGTGGAGTGGTTCTCTGTCAGCCTGTGGTAGCCCTTTCTCCTTGGACCTCTGAGGAAAACATCCTGGATGCAAATCCATCCTCCACTCAAACAAAGTCAGAGAGCAGAGTCATTTTTCTTATATTTCTCTGGCTAATTGACACCTTTTCTACTTTTTCTCTCTCTCAAAGACATATTATTACGATCTTTCACCATCACTATGTAAGTTATGGTGATTTTTTTTTTGTTTTTACTCGCTCTTTCTTAAAGCTCCAGAATACAAAACTGTTAGAGAAAAGTGTTCCACTGTGTGAATTATTGTAGTTGGAAGCTACTGGTATCTCAACAGCAAGATTTTGCCAAGTTGGAAGGTGTATGGTTTTAGGAGATAACAGGACCATAGCTAATGTTTTTGTAGTCAGTCTACACGTAGGATATTGTTTTGGGAACAAAAGTGAGGAATCTGAGAAAGGTTGGTTCATCGCCCCAGTCTTCACCACGTAAATTTGTGTCGCTGTTTTGTGGTCAGATCCAGATTCTCTGAGTTTTCATCTTGGATGTAACATAACAGCAGCAGCAGTGAAACACTGACAAAGTGTAACCCTTAGTTTCAATTTGTCAGTGTTTTGTGTGGACTAATAAAACTCCAATATTACAGTATAACACACCTTCCTACCAGGAATTGGAGAGAGCAGGGTTGGGTGTAGTCAGCCAACACCCACATCACAGACCTTGCATGTTATAAAGTATTTGGTTTATACTCTTTTGCATAGATAGTAATATATGATGTCAGTATATTGTGTTGTCAGAAATGCCAACAAAGAGCGACCAAGGTTCAGCTGTATTTGCTGGATGAAGTGATTAGAGCTGCAGATTATGGTTTTCATTCATCTCCACTCTGTCTGTCTGTGCAGGGAGGAGGGACAGTGTGTGGAGGGCATCATGGAGATTTTCGACATGCTGCTGGCAGCCACCTCTAGGTTTCGAGAGCTGAAGCTTCAGAGGGAGGAGTATGTCTGTCTCAAGGCCATGATCCTGCTCAACTCCAGTGAGTTTTACCAACGGTCTTTTTTTTATTTTTTTTTATTTATTTGATTAGGCACATTGATCAACTTACCAGCAGAGGCATCAAAGTAAATATGCCAGAATTAGCTCGGTAGCTAAATTTCATCCATTGTCCAAAGGCAGACATCACAAAAAACAACATTCGGACAGTTCACCAATATAACAAAAACAAAACATTTAACATTTAAGACCTTCCCTTCACTGCCTCTCAGAGTGACAAATCTGTTCACAGTGGGCCAAACACATCGTGCTCTCTGCCATCCAATCAGTACAGCAGTTATGTGTTAGGTTCTCTCATAATATAGATATGTTTGTCCCTCTGCCCTGTTGTGGTTACACAGTAATATGAAAGTATAGGTGAAAAAATAACACCTGTCACATCAAATCAGACCAAACAAAATATTACAGAAATGTGGTTTTTTTTCTTTTTTAGCCCAGTAAGTTTGATTTGTCAGAATAATGGTCTTTGACCCGACAACCATCAGAACCACTTAAAAATCTAAAAAATATAAAGGTTTGTCACATCAAATTTAGATGAAAAAAATGTCAACCTTTATTTAAGATCTCATACTGGTTGGATTTTGACAGAAGTGATCAAAACCACATTCACTATCAAATATGCTAACTGACATCTACTTATGTTAAATTTTTAACAATTGTTACTAAATATGTTATAATAATAATAATAATAATAATAATGAACAAGAATTCTTTGGTGACTGGTAAGGCAGAATTGGAGCTTAATGATACACATTTTTCAATTTGGTCTTAAAATATCAGTACATGGACATGAGAACAGACCTGACTCACTGTATCATTCCTCCCATTCATACGGGCCAGTAACAGATCCATTCCTTATTCTCTTGCAGAGTAAGTGACCAGTAAGTAAGGGACCCCCAGTAAGGGACCAGAAACTTTACAGTCCTTATTTTGTGTAAAATATTTTATTTAAATTTATTTCAAAGTTCATCAGGGTACATTAGGTAATGGGTTTTTGTGCTTTAAATTTGACAGAAACTTTGTTTTTTAACCTTTGATGGGTTTCGGCGGTCACAGTGTCCTCTCCCAGGCCCGGCTCAAACAGAACCACCAGCAGACAGATACAGGTTTCACTGAGGTGAGGGACCTCTGTGTATGTCCTCACATAGTTTATTAAAGTTCCTCCCTTATACACACATGCAGATGGGGTCCTGACAGACTCTGTTCTCTTTGTTGACTCTGCTCCACTGCAGCTGGGGTGAAAACAAAAAAAGTACAAATTGTGTAAGAAGTGAAACAGAGTCTCAAAAGTCAAACAAGCAGGGAGGTTTTAAAAATTTATGATTTTGGACAGTTGGAACGTTTTGTCTGTCCTCTGTCCTGGTGGTGGGTGGACAGGATGATTTACAGCTTCTCCCCTCTACCCCCCTCTAGTGTTTCATTTGCAGCATCCCTCATGATGATCATGATTAACTGAGCATAATCATTCTCCCCAGATGTGTAACTCTGAGAATTTCAATGACCAAAACCCTGAAAGGAGCTAAAAATGTGGTGTTATTTCATGCTGACACTTTTGTGTTATGGAATATGAATATTGCAGCCTCTTTGGACCAACAGAAAGTGTGAACGTTTCTTGTGAATATTGACAAAATACAATATAATTCTGAAGTAAAATGTGAAATAATCGTTGCAGGTTGTATTAATTTTTATTTATATTCTGATTCTGTGACCATGGAGGAACTTCTTTGATATACTGACTGGACGACATATAAATGTCTGATGTGATAGAAGGGCAATATTGACTGTGCTGTTTGTTTCAGATCTGTGTACAAGCTCTCCTCAGACAGCAGAGGAACTGGAGAGCAGGAAGAAGCTGCTGCGTCTGCTGGACTTGGTGATTGATGCATTGGTCTGGGCCATTTCCAAACTGGGCCTGTCGACTCAGCAGCAGACTCTGCGCCTTGGACACCTCACCATGCTGCTCTCCCACATCCGCCACGTCAGGTACAGACAGACAACAGAGAAACAGCAAAGTCCAGAGAAGATAATTAGAAAGTATACATGCCCAGGGACATGTACGCACTTCCACATGTGCTTCTTTATCAGTGCTTTCTCAAAGTATGCACATACAGATACCAATGCAGTATGTTTGCAGTCACATATGACCAAACATTAACAGACCTTACACTTGTTTTTGTAGTAAGAGTACCAATGTCCTAAAAGTGCCCCCCAAAAAGTTATACTATAATATTTAAAAAAAAACATGAAAATATATAATGTAATGTAAATGCAGAAAGAAAAATCTAAATTATAGTATAGTATGATAATGTGAAAAAATAAATAGTATGAACAAAAATACAAAGAATAGTGTTTCATGTAAACTTCATAGTATATTTTAAAAATTAAAAAAGGCATACTATAGTATGTCATAAAATGGTGAAAAAAGGTCATAGTATATTATGTCATTAAAAATGTGAATAAACACCATAGTACAGTATGTTGTAAAAAAAAAAAGTCATATTATAATATGTCACAAAAAGGCCATAGTATAGCATTTTGTAAAAACCTCATGAAATGCCATCATAAAAGGTTGGGGTTGTAGCCTTGCAGCAAGTTTCTTGCACTTGGCTTAGAGGGGTGCTCATAGGTGCACGCTTGCATTAAGGCACCGGCGAAGGTGCGTCAGGCAGCAATGCCCAGCAGGAAGACCATCAGCCTGTATCATCAAGTTCAATCTGGAGACATCCAGTGACTACTTTGAAAGGGCAGTTGGCTTCCAGGAAAGACTGGAGGATGACCAGGAGAGACTGGTTGACTGCAGGAAAGTCTGCATCGGGGGTGGCAGGCTAGTTACCTTACCCACCAGTCCCCAATGGGACACCCTAAATAAACTATGAAGATGAATAAAGAGAAACAACCCGGCGGCCCTTCGAGAGGCAGGGTGGAAGAAGGGCCAAACCAGACGGATTGCTTGGTAATGACTGGAACAGACACAGACAACGATTCTAAGATCAGAAGATGCAGGTGTGGATGGGAGAAGATGACAACTTTCAGATGCCTAAGGATTCACTGCTGCTGAGGGAAGGCAGGCGGAGGACACGAGGGGTTACATCAGGGAGCAGTATAGTGTCCCAGCAAAATCAACTCCTCTGGGATCACCAGTTTATGTTCCTTGCCCAGCCCCCCCATCCTTCCTGTTCAACACGGCTCTCCCCAAGCTCAGTGAGGTGTCAGAAGTTGTCCGGAAAGCGAGAGCAGCCTTGTCCCCTGGCCCCAGTGGGATATCTTACAAGCTGCACAAGTACTGCCCAGGAGTGTAGAGGCATCTGTGGAACCTCCTGAGAGTGCCCTGGAAGAACCAAGTCATCCCTTCAGAGTGGTGAAGACCTGTTACAGTTCTCATTCCAAAGGAGGCAAACTCCACCACCATCAGCCAGTTCAGGAGCATCATGCTCCTGAATGTTGAAGGGAAGATCTTTTTCTCCATACTGACGAAGAGGCTGGCCACCTACCTCACCAGCAATGGGTATATTGACACCAGCTGCCAGAAGGCAGGCATGCCAGGATTCCCAGGATTCCCAGGATGCATGGAACACTCTGCAGTCATGTGGGAGCAGATCCAGAGAGCAAAAAGAGAGAGGGGTGACCTGCATGCGGTGTGGTTGGACCTTGCCAACGCATACGGGTCCGTGCACCACCAACTCATCGAGTATACCCTGGACTTCTTCTACATCCCTGTCTGTATCAGAGCCCTGATAGCCAAGTACTTTGAAGACCTCAAGATGTGCTGCACCCATCAGGACTTCACCACAGGCTGGCAACAGCTGGAAGTCGGTATGGCCATGGGATGCTCAATCTCTCCCATCCTATTTGTGGCAGCCGTCAAGATTATTCTCATAGGGGCAAGGAAAATGGTTGGAGGAGTAAAGCTACCATCAGGTCAGGCCTATGAAACCTTAACTTGTCCCAGAAACCTTGAGCAGTGGTTTGGCACGGAAGAATCCTGTCCCCTTTGCGGTATCAGTATATCCAGTATATCCTGTTGGGCTCCAAGATGGCTTTTTCCCAAGGCCACTACAGGTGGTGACTTGACCTGTTGTTGAGGAAGCTGGCAGAGGTGGCAGAGTCATGCAGATAGGAGGCTAACAGCAGACCTGCCACTCCAGTGAGACGTCCTATCCTGTTCACAAAGGCCGGAGAGAATGTCAACCCTCCTCGCCAGAGAGTAACAATGACAGTCCTCTCACCGGGCAGCGAGTGGTCCATGAGGGTCGACCTGGGGAGGCAGCTCCAGTTCCCCAGGTAGATCGTAGAAACATCGCTCCGGGCAGACCTGATCATGTGGTCAGAGCATGCAAAGCCATCCTGCTGGCGGCGCTCACTGTCCCGTGGGAGGAGGGCATGGAGGCTGCCAACGAGCGGAAGCAGTCCAGGTACTCAGGCTTGGCAGAGAGACTGGCTAGAAAGCCCTCACGTGCCTTGTCGAAGTAGGATGCAGGGGCTTCGTCAGGTCCTCGACTGTTTTCCTGCTCCGCGACATGGGATGTGCAGGAGTAGGGTGTAGGAAAGCCACCAAAGAACTGGCAGAGGAGGCAGAGAAGGGCAGCTTTTGGCTGTGGCTAAGGAGAAAGGATAGGAGTTGGGGGTGACACCTAGGGGCAGTGGAAACTGGCACTGGGACACCAGAGTTCACCGCCTTGCCTCCCGGAGGTGTAGTCGGAATAAGAAGGTGAAACACTGATGAAGGGGGCTCCCACCTGATGACCCCCAGAGACCTGTCAGCACCCATCGCCCATGGGTGGGTCGGGTGACAGGTTAGGGTTGTAGCCTTGCAGCAAGTTTCTTGCGCTTTTTTAGAAGGGTACTCATAGGTGCACACTTACATTTAGGCACCGCCGGAGGTGCGTCAGGCAGCAATGCCCAGCTGGAAGACCTTTAGCCTGTATCATCAAGTTCAACATGTCATCAAAACTTGAAAAATACCACAGTGTATTGTGTTCTAAAAACTCAAAATGTCATAGCATAGTATGTCATAAAAAGAGAAAAAACAGTATGGTATGTAATAAAAATTCGAAAAAAGAGGCTAAGTATAGTATGCCAAAAAACTCCCACAAAAATACCCACCATAGTATAGTATGTCATATAAACAAGGAAAAAACAGTATAGTATGTTGTTAAAATATGAAAAAAAGACATGACAGTGTAGTATGTTGTAAAAATGCAAAAAATGGCATAGTATGCTATAAAAATGCTGTTGTATATTATGTTGTTAAAATGTGACAAAAGATACCACAGTATAGTATGTCATAAAAAGGTACATAGTATGTTGTAAAAATGTGGGAAAAAACCCACAATGGATAGTATGTTTTAAAGTGCCATAGCGTAGTATGTCAAAATGCCAAAAAAAAATACCATAGTATAGCATGTTGAAAAAATCCCCAAAAATGCCCACAATAGTATAGTATGCCAAAAAATGCAAAAAATCACAATAGCATATTATGTCATAAAAACAAACATAACACAACATAGTATGTTTAAAAAAAATGCTGAAGTATATCATGTTGTAAAAATGCGATAGTATAGTATTTTCTTAAAATATGAAAAATACACCACTGTATAGTACATTGTATAAAATAAGTGAAAAAGTCCTAATATACTCTGTCATAAAAATGCAAACACCATAGTGTAGTATGTTACAAGGAAAAAACATCATAGTATGTTGTAAAAATGTGGTTGTATATTACATTGTAAAAACGCCATAGTATAGTATGCATATGTATTATGGAAAAATGTGGAAAAAAATTGCATAGTATAGTATGTCATAAAAACGGGAAAAACCACCATAGTATGGTATGTTGTAAAAATTGTGCTTTACAAGCTACACTATTTACTAAGACACTGTTCTTAGATATAAAATAGTCACTTAAATCACAACACTGAGAGAAAAACACAAACGTCACACTGTACATGAGTTTTATTTTAGAGAGTGATTTGAGTTTGGAGTTGGGAGAGGGTTGTGGGAGGGTTTGGAGAAGGCTGAGTCCTCCCAGAGTTGGTGCTTGATCGTAATTGGAGGTCAGCATCTGAGGAAGTGTAAGCTGCGGAAGTTTTTACAGTTAAGTATGTTGTGTAAAAAAAACAAACAAAAAAAACAACAACAATCAAGGTCACAGAATATTGTTTCTTAAACACTTTACAGCATAATATCGCTTAACCCCCCCCCAAAAAAAAAAATCCCATCTTGAAATAAATGATGGCATAGTATACTCAGTCATAGTATAGTAAGTGCATTAAAAATGTGATAAAAATGTCATGGCAGAGCAAGTTATACAAATATCATATAAACATAGCAAGGTATAAAAAATGTGTTTAAAAAATATCATAGTATAGTACAGCATAAAGTTGACTCATTTGTGAACTGAGTATTTCAGTGACATCTTTCTTCTCGCTGCAGTAATAAAGGCATTGACCACCTCTCCACCATGAAGAGGAAGAACGTGGTGCTGGCCTACAACCTCCTTCTGGAGATGTTGGATGCCAACACGTCCACCAGCAGCAGTCAGATGTCATCATCGCCGAGCTCTGACATTTACTCTGACCAGCATCAATACCCGCCAACTCCATCTCAACTGCACAATGACATGGATCAGGCCACTCTCCCTCCTACTGCACTTGGGGAAACCCAGTTCCTGGACAGACACCTGCAGGCTGTGCCTCTCCAGTCCACGCCTCCGTCGCAGAGTTTGATGTTGGCTCCCATGGACAGCAAAGAGTAAGTTCATGTGCTAAAAGAGTCCTGAACACACAGTATCTAAATGAGTGAGTGTGTGCTTGTTTCACCTCTGTTAACTAACTGCAAAAACTCTCCTCACAGTTACATCCACACAGAGCAGTGGTCTCTGGATTCACGGGATGTGGGACCCTCACTAGATCCAACGGACTGCAGCGTCGCTGATCGAGTTGCCATGGAAACAGCCCTGGAGGGGTGATGGGACTGAAAGAGACAAACCTTTCCAACTACCCCCCCAAACCCCGCCCTCCCCCCAAAGATGAAAAAAAGGAAACAAAAAAAAAGGATTTTAAATGAAAACACAAAGTGCTGTTGTGAGGTAAAGCTTCCTTTCCTCTTGCCAATATGTTTTTAGTCTTAAAAAAAAAAGTTTCTGATTGAATGTATGTTTTGTGTGCGTAAATATTTCTTGTGAATGTGCACTACAGTAGGTGTTCCTGAGAACATCGCAGAACCTTTGCCAGTCACTTTGTGCTCTTTTTTGATATACAGTATTTGTATCTCTTTTTTCACCTTGGTGTAGAACAAGCCATTCACAAAACCATCGGTGGTGACTTAACCATTTCCTTAATGGACGTTTGTCATACAGCGTAAAAAGGGGCAGTGTTTTCTGTCACATTGTGGTGTTTTTTCCCTCCTTCACTGCTACTGTGTACTTTGGTGTTTTTAATCAGTGCCTGTTCACCCAGGGGTTTTCTACTCTCTTTGTACAAACTACAAGGTGGTGTGTGGCCTTTTTAAGAAAATGACTGTTAAAATAGCTCTTTTCTGTCAATCTGGTTGAACTAAGGCTGAATATGATGCTGGCACAGATCTCTTTTTTTTTTTTTTTTTTTTTTTACTGGAGAGGAAGAAAAGGTTAACTTCGAATACTTGGCACCAGCAACAACTGAAAAAACACAGTGCAATTATCACATGAAGAAATGTTCCAGGACTTTGGATAAATTGCCTCAAACGCACCATTTCGACACTTTTTGGAGACTCAGTCGTGAGCTGTGCCACTTCTCTGCCAGTGTAAATTCAGCCTCTGTGCCAGATTATCCACTGGTAATTGACAGATACATGTTCACTATCTTCTCTGTCCTGATGTCTGTGGCTTATACATGCATGAACACACACACACATACGGTCATATCTCAACTCTTGTTGAATTTTTTGTCAAACCTGACAGCTTAGCTCGGATCTCTCGTTTTAACCCATAACAGATGAGAGCAAACACATTGCGGCTACTCATGGCAAACAAGTTTATTGCCAATTGGTAATGACAGTCTATACATCCCATAAATAAGTGTTCACAAAATAAATCAAACTCAACACACGTTTTTGTTTGTTTCAGTTCTGTCCGCCGAGGCTGAGGTTATCTACAAGATTAGGATCAAACACTAGAGTTTCAAAATCCTTTCTGTAATATTTATATTTACATTGTGAATTAGCAACATTTCATGATCTTTGATTGTGCATGTGCTTGGCTACATTCAGTGCCCAAAAGTGTCACTTACATTCATATTGTACTGCGAGTCTGGCATGTTACAGGTTTAGAGAGCAGGCCTTCAACTGCGTGGAGGAAAAGCGTGTTTGAAACTGTGTCCAGGTAAATTCCCACATGTACATCACGAACAACAGCAAAAAGTACATTTGCATCATTGACTTTGTTTTAACGCTTGCAGGGCTTTACGTCACGGGGCTGACGTCGATGACGCTGGGTAAGTTCTGAACGACATCAAACGCTTCTTGAAGGGGAAAAGAGCCGTGCTCTTTAAATAAGATGATGCTGCAGCTGAGTTCTTAAATAGATGCACGATACGTGTGCTGCTCAATCTCTTTATACAGCGAGTGTTAAAAAATCCTTATAAAGCTTCATTATGCAACTCAAACGTAATGAGAATGAACTCCCTTTTGGTTTTACAGCTGCACAAACTGGGCTGGTGGTTGAGCCTGTCGCTCCCTGTCCAAATAGCAGATTAAGGGTTTGAGAGGATAATATAATAATAATAATTGATAATGTCGCTCTGCTTAAGAAATTTGAATGTCGTGAAAAATCTTTATTTTTGTAACTGAATTCATCAAGGTAAACTTTCATATATCCCATATGCATTGCAGTTGAAGTGAAATATTTTAAGCCGTTTTTGTTTAAATTGTGATGATTCTAGCTTCGCACAAGAATATCAGAAATAGCTGTATCTCAAGTATTTCCTTAGATCAGTCCAAAAAGCAAACTGACAAAGTATGTCCATTTAAACACTCAGTACCAGTCTGAGGCTCCCTAACCATGAGTTACTGCAGCAACACATCTTAAGTAACTGGTGGGAAACTTTTTCCGCAGCGTACTGTTTTTTTGAGACCTTAGCATCAAGCTGTGTTGCTGCCTCGCTGGTGCGTTCAGACTTTCTGCCCCTGACTTCATGCAGTTTGATCTGAGGATGTTGCCTCCTTGTAAAACCTGGTTGTAAATTTCACACCATCACAAGAATGGAGTCTTAAAAATTCTGCTTTGAAAAAACAAAAGTCAAGGTCTTCAAACTCCTGAAGTGTGTATGTTTGGGAAATGAATCTGATGGGCTTCAGTGCCCCATTGACACAGGCGCCCTTAACAAAATCATTATTTACCTATTTCTTTTTCAGTATTTTGCCATTATATAAAAAAGTGGTTACCACCACCAAAGTCTAGTTCAGTTAGCTACAGAAAGGCATGTCTGCAGATGAGCAACTGCCATCATTTAAAATTAAACAGATCTTAACTTAAAAAATAAACAAAAAAACCCTTTTCATTTCTGTACAAAATTTGCTATTTCTATAAAAAAAACAGTAGAAATAGCTGCAGTGGTAGAAAATGGCGAGTGTACTTCTCACTTTCTGGATGCTTTGGTAATAACTGGCCTTTATCCTGCACGCTGATGTCATACAACATACAAAATACAACTTGAGACCTTTTTTCCTTGCACCATGTATGGAAGATGATCAGCTGGGACGTTAACTGGCGACTCTACGTAGAAAAATCACACTATTTAAAACAGACCAATAATATGGCTTTTTTTTAAATTACTGTGGCATGCCATAAATAAATACAACAATAAAGTTTAGAATAAAAAAAAAACAACACACTGAGGCCTTCAGACAAGAAGGCGATGCTGCTCATTCGTGGAGGAGAGAAGTTGTCAGTTCATTTATGTCTTAATACTGTCTGTAGGTGGTTGGAGTTGGCGCTCATGTGGGCGGAGGGCCGTTGGTGTACCTCAGCATGGGGTAGAAGGAGCGTGCAAAGTTGTTGGACAGCGTGCAGCTGTAATCCTCCTCAGACAGGGGCACCAGGCAGGCCAGCACCAGCAGCAGGAGGAAGAGCAGGTGCAGGGGGAAGGCGGCTCGTAGAACCCTGTAGAAGAAGGGGCGGCGTGGGGAAGAGTCCCTCCTCTGCTCCCTGTAAGGCAAGGCGTGTGTAGTTTTTGTATAGTACAGTGTGTCGTAAAAACATACACTTTGTAATTCGGTTGAACTAATTCACTACATATGAAGCAATGCAGAAAAAGATGGTTACCTTCTGTTTGCCGTTTTGGTGCCTGGAGCTGCCTGTAGACTGGCCTCCTCCTGCAGCAGGAAAAAAAACAAGTGTGAAGTGAATGCTGAATGTGAACGTGACAACAGAATTCAGTTAAATGTCGACTGGCACTAATTTAGGATTTCGTAGAATGGACTTTCTGGGGATGAGCCCACAGTTGGAATGTGGTGGTGTGAGGTTTTTACTTTCAATGCTGTAAGAACATTTTAACACAGGGACTTAATCTGGATTCTTTCTCCACCACTGGACAGTGAAAGTAACCCCCTGTCTGATTGTACATGCTGGGTTGTATAATGAGACTGTACTGAGGCGTACCTGGAGCGTTCCCAGACCGATGCTGTCCATCTCAGAACTGGTCGGGCGGGTTTCCTGCCACGAGAAGGAGAAACAAACAGAACATCAGATAAAGCTGAGCGAACCAGTTCCCAGACCACGCGCAACTGACATTTCCCTCGCGTGACCTTTTGAAAGCCTCTCGTTTACGACATCCTGTTGAGGAAACACTTGACTAATAAAGGTTGTGAACTTGCTGTGAAGAAATTAGCAATATCTGCTAACAAGAAGCAGCAAGTAGTCCAGTCAGCAGCCTGATTTTGTTAGAATTCAACAAAACCGTTGTCATTTATGCTTCAAATATCTCTTACCTATGTTCATTTATTAATAGAATCTGTCTCTACTGTGTATTTTTGATGCAATGACAAAAAGGACTGTCCTGCTCTCTGGAAAAGTTCCATGGAGTCAGCTGGCAGTCTGAGATTTAATAAATTGTTATATACACAGTTAGTGTGCCTCAGATCTCCTCTCTGCTGCCAGCTGACTGTGTTTTTAATAACAATAAACATTTTTTCTGTTCCAGGGCAATTTTTCAGAAACTACAGACTGAAAGCATTCAACAGTTGAACAGGAGGAAGTTTCAGGATTTGATGGTCGTGTAGCTTTTTTTTTTTTTTTAATATCGCTAGAAACGTTTCAAAATTCCATTAGAGAAGTTTGTGTGGTTGAGCAGCAGCCACTCACTGACATCACCAGACTGAGGTGAGAATATACTGAAGCTGGCCTACCAGTCGTCCCAGCAGCACGCGCAGAGTCGGCGGCCACCTGCCGCAGCAGGAGCCGCAGCTTGTTGCCCACCACGTGCACCTTCTCCTTGGCCTCCACGCTGTCCTCTGCCGTGGCCTCCAGGAGGAGCTGAGAGGAGATCTCCTGCAGCGAGGAGACCTGAAGCTGCCGGCCGCGCAGCTCCTCCTGCAGCTCCTGCAGCAGGTGGCGACAGAGTTTAGCAACGTCACGGTTACAGTTCACTTACAGTGCAGAGTCCATCCTCACGCTCACTATCAATAGCTCATTAACAGCTTTCAGAAAGAGAGATGTAGAAAAACATCTCATCTCATCTCATTGTGTGGTCACTGTACAGACTACAACATCTCTGTGATAACTGTGTTCTGTTAAAAAATGTCTTACCATTGACATTAACTCACGACCTTTAAATCTGTCTGTACTTCCTGCAGCACTTCATATTTATTATGAATGAATCACATAGATCTTAAAACATATTTCCCATGCAATAATCAGGGAATTTAACCCTTAAAAACATTCTCTTGTCGTTTAAAAAAAAAAAATTTTTTTTAGGTGTTGTCTCACCATCAGTGTGTCTCGGTGCTCCAGCAGGGCGCGGCGCGGCGTCAGCGGGTCGCACACGCTCATGGCGTGGAATTTGTTCTCGGCCTGAGCGAGCCACAGCAGCAGAGAGTGCAGCGTCTCGTGAAACTCCTGAGGAAGAACCGAAGAGGCGAAAGGGCATCTTTCACAAACGTTTCTACTGGAATCTGTTCTGTCTCCACACCTCACAAAACTGAATGTTTCGTTTTTAACATATAATACATCTGAAGGGTTTAGCTTTACGCAAACATCACATTCGGTAGCTTAAATTCATATTTGTGGAAAGCCGTAGTTTCTCTGAATAAACTACAGCGAGTCTTTGCCTCGTCTCACCTGACACGTCATGAGCGTGGCTTGCAGCCTCCTCTCCCAGCTCTCCAGGCCGCCGCAGGCCTGCGTCCAGCTCAGGTTGGCTGAGCTCAGCGCGTCCTGCAGCTCCCGCAGCTCGGCGCTGTCGCCCCGCAGGAAGTGACGGCTGTTCAGGTTGACGGAGATCATCAGACACTTGTAGCTGTTGAAAGTCTTCTGCATCTCCTGAACAAAAAAACATCGATGTGATTATTAGTCCTGTTTTTTATCTGAGCGCCCCCCCATACACACACACACACACACACACCAGCAGTGCTGTTAATGCCGTTACCTTTAGTTTCCTGATGTTGACCTCGATGTCTTGGATGCTGGTGGACGGCGTGATCCCCTGCAGCCCCTCCAGCTCTGGCAGCACCCTGCCCAGCCAGGAAGTGACATGGCAGAGGTCAGAGTTCAGCTTCTGCCACTGCTCCAGGTCGTGCTTGATGTCCGCCTCGTTGCTGAACTTTTGCGCTTGAAGCAGCTCCCAGCGTTCGATCACGCCTGCAGATGAACAAGATCAGAGTGAGGAGACGCTCAGATAAATGAGCTGTGCTGCTGTGTACAGACTGTGTGTCATCATGATTCAATATTTCATATTTAAACTGTTGGCTGAATAAAACAAGCTATTTGAAGATTTCTGAGAACTTGGGGAACTTCTTTCACTTTCTGACACTGTATAAACTAAATTATTAGTGACTTAATCCAAAATTGCTACCAGTGTGGTTAACACATGATTCAGACAGAAAACCCAACAAAGTTGCAACACCATCTTTGTGAGAGGAAACCACAGCCACATCCTCCTTTGGTCACATAGACCAGTCACTTATATTATGACCTCTGTTAACATTTATTTAAACGACGTCTCTCCCTCTGATCGTACCTGTGCTGGTCTGTTTGTCGGCCACGCTGCCCGTCAGACCCGCATCCTCCAGCTCCTCCTCGTCGTTCAGGATCAGTTTGACTCTCTTCACGCTGTGGACGCTGCCGCTGCACTCGGACATCAGCTTTGCCTGAAAACGTACACATTTGATCTCAGCCGCTCGCTTTACATCCTGTAGGACTTTTGACATTGATACAGTTCAAAGATCGAGATGCCTGTGGTCTTACGTAGCCGTGGCAGTGGAAAGGAGTGCTGGTGGCGTGCGTGGGAGACGAGCTCAGGCCTCGCAGGATCTCTCGGGGAACTCGTTTCCTCGCCGGGGAGCCGGGCTGGTGCCAGCTGGGCGGGTCGGTCACTGACTTCACTGAGGAGAGAGAAGGAAATGATTTTTTTTAATTAAAAGAATTAATAAGACATAGGGGTCAAAACTCAGTCAGAAAATGGTGCAATAATGGGAAGCATCTAAACCGTCTCTCACTCCCATCAGCTTTCTGACACATGCATAAAAATAAGGTGTTTGTCAATAACATGCAAATACACGCCAACATAAATTGATGCACAAATACTTCAAAACCGATCGCCGCATCATGCAAGTTTCATGACTTTCAAGATTTGATCTTGATAAACAAAAGATTGTGACAGTTTTCAAAGTGAATAAAAGTTGCAGCAGTGCACAGCCACATCTGTAACAAAACAAGAATGACAAAAGGAGGTTTCTGCAGATTAGATCAGGGATGGGAATGTGGGGGTGAGGCTGGGTGGGTTTGGGGTTGCCAGGAGACGGGGTGTGGGGGGGGCACACACAGCGATGCGGTCGCATGCAGCAGGCAGAAAGTGCCTACCCGAGGCTGCCTCCACTGCCCTGACAGTGGCTTTAACAAACGCCTCCGAGCTTTCTGCAACATTCACATCTGTAAGAGAGAGCGGAGGTGGACACCGTCTGACAGCTGCTCTGTGGAGGGCAGAGCTCCAGGGAGGAAGCGGGAACATCATGGCACTTTCCCATGACAAGACCAGAAACCAGAAACTATAAAGTGATAACTGGTGGTGTTAGCTGACTTAACTGGTGAATCATTTTGTAACTTTGGCCTAAACGTTGTAAAGGCCACAGTAATTATTCATTGTTTTTTCTGAGTGAATCAGGGAGGACTCGTGACTCTTTGCTGCTGCGTTCAAGGAGATTCTGGAATTTGAATTCACCCTTAGTGTAAGATGGGATAGATTTAAAAACAAAACGACATCAACAGCAAAAAACTCAGTTTTTGGACAAATAAGTGTCTTTGAACGCACCATCAGGGAGCATTTCTGCATTAGAGGCGCTGCACTTGATGATGACATTGATTCTGAGGAAGAATAACTTGAGCATTGTCAACTGTAATAATTACATCCAGTATATCGCCCAAGTTAGCTTCATATGTGTTCTGTATATTAAAATAAAATGAATTTTAATGGCTTCCTAGGTGGGGGATATTCCTGTACTACATATTATATAATAACAGTAAGCACTGGAAGCAAACTCCACAGCTGCTTTACCTGACAGAGCGCTGAAGAAGGTGGCGTCCTCGTCGTCCTCGTGCGACGACGATCCTCCCACATCGACGGTGTGGTCCCACTCCAGCGGGATGGAGTCCACGCTGACGGGGGTCTCTCTTCCCGACCGCTCCAGGGGAGGTGCCAGCAGGTGGCACACCACCTGCCGCCCGACCGAAACTCCGCCTGGACCTGCTGGAGTTTCCTCCTCCTCCTCCTTCTTGTTGCTGGTTTCTCTCCACCGAGTCCCGTTGGTCAGGTCAGGAGAGTCATCCAGGTCTGTGTCCCGGTCTGACAGTTCCCTCTCCTCCTCCAGCACCTTCAAGAGAAGACAAAGATATCAGGTGCTGGCAACTGTGTGCACATTCAGAACCAAACCTGGTACCGACCACTGAGCATAATCATGGTAGAAGCAGTTGTCATCCGTGTGAAGTGTTGGACAGATTATCGGCAATGGTTCCGAAAAGATGACCTTCAAACTGCAAGTTCAGCATACACACACACAGCAGTGTCCTTTGGACACTCAAGTGACAATGAGAGCAACACAGGGGGAGAGAAGACACATTTTCCAAATAAAAATAATAAACAGAAAAACATGTATTTAGAAAAGAGAATGTTGTGTGAATGCTAGACATCACAGAAAACACATTTGAAATGTAAATGCAAAACTGAAAGGAAATTGCTGAAGCAATGTGGAAAAACGGCTGAAAAGTAAAAACTAAAGCTGGAAAGCACGTCGCTGCAGGAAATTGCTTAAGCAACGCTGAAAATGTCTAAATTTGTTGTAAGAACAGCTTGAATGTAAAACTAGAACCAGAAATCTGAAGGAAATTGCTGAGCAATGGTGAAACTGGCTGATATGTGTCAGTTGTGTAGATGACATGGAAAAGATAGATGCAGACATAAAATGGAAGGAAAAGGTCACATCCCTTTCCTCAAAAACCCAACTAGTAGCTGATACTTTTCACAGTGAGCATCAGAAGACTTGACCAAACGCATACATGTGTCATTTGTGTAGATAACATGAAGAATGACTGAGCGATGGCAGCTCAAAACGTCCCCACATTCATGACCCTGCTCAGGAGACAGACAGCTCGTCTCACATTAGAATGGATGGAACAGTTGAGGGGACCTCATGTTGCTCAATGCCTGACCATTTACAACCTGCTAGTCCAATCACTGAACCAGCAAAAATTATATGCGGGAAAAGAATTTACAGATGCCTGTCCTGTCTGTGGTACTGACCGGGCGTCTGTTGACGAGGCGGTGGTGGAAGCGGGCCACACGTCCGAACACCTCCTGGCAGTAGGAGTGCAGCTCCTCCAGCTCGTCCTCGATCAGCACGGCATCCAGCGGGGCGCTCTTCTGTATCAGGTTCTCCCCGAACACGATGAGGGCATCGATTTTGTTGGTGTTGAGGGTGATCTCCTGCTGGAAGCCCTGCAGAGAGACACGTCAGGGAGCCAGAGTAAGACTCTGTAACACTGGTGTTAAACGTGGGATTTATGCTTTATATATGACTTATAATACAGGATAATTCCAGGGGATTCCAAGTGAAATTTAAGATTTTTTTTAAAGATCTTTTAATACCAATTATAAATAAACTTGGAGCCAACTTCACAGCCATGCTGGCAAAAGCATGAATGACCATGGAAAAAAGCTGTATAGATTCTGAGCAACAGAAAATAATAATTTGCCAAGTACTTGAATTCACTGAATCGTTACACAAAAAATACACTCACTGCCCACTTCTTTAGAAACACCTGTACAGTGTTAAACAATCCTACACGTCTCTGCCAAGAATTCAACTTCTACAGTATTTCTAATATGTCAGTTTTTGTTGACACTGTCAGAAAGCTAATAATTCTACATTGTTTCAACATTCCGACATTGTTGTTGTCCTTGTTACGTCCCGTGTGCTCGGGGTTAGAGGTTAGAGGTGGGACTACAACAGGATTGTTTTTACTAGAAGTAGCGTGTTTTTGAGATTTATCCACTATGAAAAGCCAAAATGATAAAAATAAATAAATTAAAAAAAAAAACTTTTGCAGATTCACATAAAATCATTCGGTGTGTAGGGGCACTTACATTGAGCTGCCTCATCTTGTCTTCGATGTCACTCTCGGAGAAATGCTCCACGTTGGTGAGCTGCAGGTCCATCTCTGTCAGCCAGACCAGGATCCCCTCACGGGTTCCTTCAAAGTCTTCTCTCTGAGAGGTGAAGTGCTGCAGGGGCGCAGAGCAGAGGATGGAGATCATGACTTAACCACTGTTTAGAAAAATATTATCATTTTCACTTGGAGACAAAAACCAGAAATTAGTTTTAACTTTGATCCGTTATTGATTCAATGTATAAAATTTGTTGTGGTCAGAAGAGACTTAAGCATTTTTAATCCTCAAAATATCAGATTTCAGGTTTTACAGTTAACAGTCTGTGATTATTATTTCCAAAGAAGCATCAGGTTTCTTATGTGTGATTTGACATTCTTTTTAAAAAAGTAGCTCAACTAAATTTTTCTGGCATAAAATCTACCCCACTTTAGTCAAACCACGGTGGGAGTAAACATTAAGCCCCGGATGGCAACCCAGTAGAAATATATACTGAATATAAGTTTTTAATCTATATCCCATCTGTGGTGCTGAGTGGAACAATAAATATAAAGAAACAGACAAAGATGAGTCTGTAGATCAAAATGTTGCGTGATTGAAATGAATTTTATTTCAGCACCATTGAATATGTCTATGATTTAATCACTGTGATTGTATGAGTATGGCTTACAGGGGCTGAGCCTGCAGAGGTCAACTTGCACCAATCAGGTGAATTCTTTGATTACATGTGGTCTTTATAAAGCAACATAAACATCCTCCATCTGCCTGGTGCCTCAAGCTGCAATGAAAACAGCTTCCTGCCAACGTGACGCCTCGTGCCTCGTCACCGTCTAAGAGGTGACCCAAATCCTGATGGCTTAGGGAGGAGCTGAGAGCAGGGAAATACCGATGCAGATCTGCCGGGGAGGTCTGAGATATGCTGACATTCAATCTCTGATTTCTGTCTCACTTACTTTCTTTTTTTATTTTTAAATCATTTCCTCTGATGTGATTTGTGCCATGTAGATTTCTGGTTACTGAAGTTCAGATTTATCAATCTCTTGCTGATATTAGAAGAATGTTCCTGACATAGCTCTAAATAATATTCCTTGAGACTGTGCAGACTACATAAGGCCAGTGTTGAATAAGCCTCTATGCAATCGACTCACCCTGAGCCTGCGGAGAACAGCAGCCACCCTCTTCTGCAGGCTGTCCCACCGCTGGTTCCCCTCGTGGACCATGACCTTGAGCTTGCTGGCCGTGTCGGTTCGGTTCTCCCGGGCCAGGCGGCGGTACTGTTTGTTCACCAGCTCCAGCTGAGTCAAACGCTCGTGGACCTGCCGCTGGAATGCCTGAGAGGAAGACACGTAAAGAAACAAGAGCGAACGACGAGTCTTCAGTTAAAGTTTCTGAAAAAGACAAAATACTTTACAGTTTGTGTTGTCACTGTCACTCATGCACAGGCGTGGACAGTAGATGATAATTCAGAGCGATCTCATGACACAATCTGTTAGCACGTCCACGTCAGAGAAACAATCACTCAGACACAAAATAACACAGCATGCAGTAAGAGAACTACGTGATGCAAAAAGACAAACAAAAAAAGCAACAATGAATGATTCCTGCCCAGTTAATTACACTGACAAAAAAATCCAGTTAAAAAAAGAAATTGGGAACATATCAGCGTTTGTGTTGAAGTCATCCACTTGACTTGGTGTTTGTTTCTTTGTATAGAAAAATTGAGATTTAATGTTTTTACCAACGATTTCAGATGAAATGTTGGGTTTAGTGAGGAGTAAGAGTTTGTGTATAATATGGTATGTTGTTTTTAATTTGATGGTCATTTATCTCTCCTGTAATTTCTGTCTCCACTATGATTCAATGTGGAATTTTATTTTCTTTAATTGATGGCAATGTGTTGTACACATAGCAACAACTGTGAAGTCAGATGAGTGGTCAACGGGCTGTAAGGAAACAGGAAAACCCCTTAAAACACCATCCTGATGAAGGCAGGATAGCTGAAAACCTGTATATTATTTTCATACTTCATTGTAACTGATTTTAGAATATACTTTAAAATTTCACCCCACTGAATTCCTTTATCAACTTGTTTTTTTTCTGATTTTTAATCGCCTATGCATTTACTTGTAAAATACTAACTATAATCACCTAGCAAAAAAAGTATTATCTTTAAATCATTACAATGCCAGATTTTGAATTTAAAGGGCCAATGATCAAGAGGAGGCTGTGATCAAGTGCAGAGGGAGGATGGATGTACAGATTAAGTTACAACAGGCAAGCATCATTTTAGGCTGTCTAATATTAATATATATTAAGGTCAACGTATAGTATGACCCATTACATCTGCCCACAGCACACAACAGGCCTCCACTAGCAGCTGTATCAGAAAGGATTAACAACCTTTTCCAGTCAGTTTATGGATTTCGACCTTCATCCGCCTACTGATTTCCTAATGAGGATGCTCCGGCATATTCTGTTACATGTCACTGACAGCCAGTATACAGTATATACACATATAGGTCAGTGTTCCTCCATAGGATGAACCGAATTTAGAAAATCAACACCATCCCCACTGGATCCCTGTTGCTGTGGAGACGAGGGCATCTCGGCAGAGTCCAGATTAGAAGACACTAATCAGGGTTTTTAATTCGTCCAGGCTGACGCATCAGAGGTTACACCTTTGTGTCTTAGCTCAACAGGACAGCTGAACCTGATGCTTAGACACTCAGAACAAACCGTGACTGGGATGAGTGGTTAAAAAAATGTCCCGGCAAGCAGAGTATTATTTTTTATAAACTAAAATGTGCAGATGATTTTAGATAACTGCCAATTAATTTTCTTTAAAATAAAGGATTTTTTTTTGGGGTTTTTTCCAGTGGGTCCCACGTGATGGACATTTCCTCCTGCCCATTAAGGAATTCCAAACTAAGTGTGTAAAAATGAGACATTTTGAGATGAAACAACAGAAATACAATCTGACAACAACTGATTAAACGTCTAAAAGAAAGCACTTCTGCTCATTAAGATGCTGTTTTGCTTTATGATGTTAGCAGAGGAAACAACTCATTTCCTGGCAATGCTGATCTTATAATCTTTTCAACACCTGCTGGCCAAGATTTCCATTAGTTCTAAACTGAGTGTTCAATGTACCCAGAGGATGAATCCTTGGATGTCTGGTCATCCCATGAAATTTTCCCCCGGTGCCGCCATCTGGTCAGTTCATTATCATTTAAAACAAAGATCTATCTACATCTAATGAGCAGTTTGACATGAATTGTATGTTGATGCCCGACACAGGATGAAACATTTTGAGATTTGCCCTCAGATAAAAACATCAACTTTGTCTGTGTGGGCTTTGGACAAAGAAACTACTGCCTGAAAGACAGTGGCAGGACATGAGATTGATCCTCCTGTTAACTTGTGTTCTTTCTTGGCATCACTTTGCCTTCAGTACTCCCTGACTCTGCCGAAGTGAAAGATGGCTAAAAGAAAAGAAAAAAAAAAAAACGGAGAAAGAATGGTCGACTGACCTCGAACTTCTTCAGCTCCTCCTTGGCACTGGTATAGAGGACGTCGGCGGAGCCCGGGTTGGCTGCGGTGGACTCGGCTGTCTTCAGCCAGTCTTCAAAGCGGGAGTAGTCGTCCTGGAACTTACACCAGAGACGCCAGGTTTCCTCGATCCTGTCGTCAACAAGATTCATTTCACCTTTTTTATCTGACTTTGTTTTAACAGTCCACTGAGAAAATAAACTGTGTGCATTCACTCCTGTTAGTCTGCAGTGATCAAGTCAATACATAGGTTTTACTGTTAGAGAGAGACTGACCGACTAGTTGATCTAAACATATAACAATCATCTCCACATTTACTGTATTACCCCGTTATGACTTGTTTTCCCACAATGACCAGATCTGACATACTTAAGTGCATTTATTTCGGTGCACATTTAACCATGCACGTGTCTCTTTACATCCTCTGCCTGCTCACCTCATCCTCCTCTCCATAGACATGGCACAGATGTTCCTCCAGCGACGGTCCAGGCTGCGGGTGGTCTGCTGGATGGAGTCGTTCTCTGAGTCGCTGCCGCAGGCGTCGGCGTCATGGAGCAGGACGTCGCACAGCGTCAGCACCGACGCCACGCTCTCCGTGTGCTGCTCGATGTCCGCTGCAGATCCTGCGAAACAATGGCACAAGAAACACTTTGTTCACATCTGCAATTGTTAGACAAAATGTAACAGCACTCCAGGCGAAATACACCAGACTCTGACCATAATTTAGAAGTAGATGTGTCTGCAGTGCAACAGTGAAGCATTTTCCTGACAGTTCGACCGGATCTCATGGTTTTCATCTGCAGAAGGAGTTTGCTCTGCTGCCATACAGATGATTATTACGTGACCAAAGTATGAATCTTGAGTCGAGTGAAGGGTCGACAGGGAAGAGGTTGGGTCAGTGGATAGCTAGAGAGTGATCCTGATACCACAGGCCATCTTTGACCATCATAACCCATTAATCATAAGAAAATTGAAAGCGACGACACCAGAGTTTAGTACATTGTGCTCACTGTATACTATTGGGATGTGATTTCTGGTGTGCGCGCACATGTGGTTCCCTCCGATGCCTGACAGCACTTTTGTCGGCTCCTGTTTGTTCAAAGTTACCACTCTCTTGGTCACCATGGTGACAGATAAAAGCTTGAACAGCTCAAACTGAAATGGAGTCATTTCATCCACTAATGGAGAGAGCCGCAGCATTTTCTTTCTAAGGAACAGGAGAAGTCCCGTCTCTTTCAGCCAGCTTCCTGCCCTCATCTGTTCACTCATGTCTGTCATTCTGGTTAGAATTATTTCTTTTTATTCAGATGCATACTCTGCATGCATCATGCATCTTCTTCTTCAGACATCTCACTGTTTGAATTTAGATGGGAGTCCAATGTGTTAATTTGTTTCCCTCCAAATCAGACTTATTTTTAACATTCTGAGAAGTAAAAATTCCCTTAACTCAAATTTACAGATGGTTAAAATGTGAATCTCATTCCTCTTTTAAACTCTGAAACTAATTATTCAGCTGCATTAAGCCACTGCCTGACAAGGCAGGCAAAGCACTGTCAAAGTTGTTTTATTTAAAGCCTGTCAGAAAAACGCCTCCTGTCAAGTGATCACCTTAAAGGCTAGGTCTTATGGACTAATTATTTCTCATTATCACATTTGACGCTGTGAAAACCCATAAGCCAAAAATATGCAGAGGCACTTAGTTGGGTGATGCAACAAATTTCACCTGTTGCTGACGTCTAACACGGCTGTTGTAGTTTCTAGTAAAACACAAATTACATCATGACAAATGGTACAGGCAGTGATGGAGACAGACTACTGTACCATAAAAGATGTCAATCATCCTCTCTGAACCTTTCTGCGTCCTCTTTCAGTGAAGTGCGGCACCACTATACTTGGAGTAACAGGCTGAAGTCCATTTCCCCTTTTTGTGGCCCACCCTCTGAGGGTCTGCCTCTCAGCGCATTTACCATCTCTCAGCCCAGTGTGACAGCTGCCTCCATCACAAACGCCGCTCTTCCTGCAGCTCCCTGAGATTTCACTTTGCCGCGTGCATTACTCGATTCTTTGGATGTTAGGTGTCGGGCCACTACAGGGAGGGTTTTTAAAGCAGGCGTGTATCACCTGGGAGTGAGTGAGCAAAGTACTTCCTGCCTTAAAATTCCCCTGAAAGTGCCCTGTGGTGTCTCAAGACTGTTTTTAACAACTAGCTCACTGTGTCATGATTATACAACCCTTTATATTCTCAAATAAAAGGCAACTTGGGACTCTCCTTTGGGTTTAATGTCCACAGCATCATTTTTTCTGAAAAGGTTGTCCTTTGTACTGATGACAGGAGACTTTCATGTCCATCTAAAGTCTGAAGTGCTCCAACTGTTAGTCACCTACCGCAACTATCCAGCTGTCCTAAAATACTGAGTCCATAATTCTCGAGCCCTGAACACCTGAAATAACTCTTCACACTTTTCTCTTCATAACTAAGCTAAACCAGGTGAAAACTGTGTTTGCACTTAGATGAGGGGTAATAAGCTGCACAAATATCACACTAAATTAAAAATCACTTCATCTCTGCACACCTGCTGCTCAGCCAGCTTCCTCTGAATCTCGTCGCTGTGGCAGACGCTGTAGACCACCGGCTTGGCCAGCTCCGCCTCGATGCGCGACAGCCACGTCCGCAGGTTGCTCATGTTCTTATCGAGCTGCTGAACCGTCACCAGCGTCTCCTTCAGCTTCCTCACCCTGCGGGAGAGAAAAATTCCACATTGGAGATGGTGTCGCTAGAGTTTGGCTGGCCAAACGTCATTTTCCACATTAGAACAGAAGAAATTATTTTAGTATGCTCATATAGTAGTTCAGCACAAAATTGGCCACATCAACCAATCCAATGAAATCACCAAAATCAGCAATTCCTCCAGTTGCTGAACAATGCAGGAGGGCACAGTGCATTTCTTGGGGACTATTTGCAGCAGCAGATTAATCCACATTTAGGGTGAGTATTACTGAGCATAAGTACGAGTGGGTATTGTGTGTGTGTGTGTGTGTGCAGATCTACTCTGTCAATATAAACCACAGTGTGTGTTGAAGGAACAGGTAACGTTGCTTTGGTCATGGGGTGAAACAGTCATCTTTTGATTTCAACAAAGCGCGAACAGCCACTGTCCTATAAATTCCAAAACCTTGAAAGCATGATTTCTGCAATTATATTTGTTCTTAGAGCCGCACAACAAATGAACCTATTTGTCTTTCTGTATGTTGCAAACAAAAGATACAAAAGGATCCAAGGTTTAAAAGAAAAAAAAAAAAATCAGATTTCAGTATCTGAATAAATTTCCAAGGGCTTAGGATCCAAGCTTGTGCAAGCAACAGCTTCTCACTGTTAAAAACCATGAGATCTGCTGTACATGTCTGAACTGGGACGCTCCAACATGCAGCATGAACACAAGCATACGTCACAGTGTGGAGTCACACCCTTCACCCTGCCACCGTTAGCACAACATGCTGCAGATTAGCGCCGCGGCACGTTGTCCCAGTGTCTGGGAAGTGCTGTTATCGTTCTCACGCATAACAGGAGCCATTATTAGGACGAGCTGCGGGCTGACCTACATCTGACTGAGAGCTGGGCGTTGTCTGGTCCGCATTCCAGTACTGTTCCCAGGTCAGTGCCCTACATCAGTTCATTCCCCTGCACAGGCCGACAGAAAGCAAGAGACGGTGACACTCCGCCGTCATGTGACTGAGAGCGCTCCACCAAAATACACCTCTCAGGATCAGTGGGATAACTGTAGCCACATCCAGAGTTCAGTCTGCAGGTCTGTCATTGCCCTTTAACAAATATATTACAGGTTATACAATGTATTCTAATTAATTTCAACACATGAGTTTGATCAAAATGTCAGTATAGTATAATTGAATTTGCAAAGATCTTTCATCAAGCTCTAGCTTGAGTTAGATGGCCATTTCAGTATCTGTTTATCTATCTATCCACTTCAAATTGTGTATCTCCGTAGCATCAACTTTCAACAAACTTAAATTTATTTTCACTAATAGGCTCAGGCTGATGGAATCAGTTTGGTTTTTTTGGGGGGGGCAGCTTCCTGTTAAGGGAGCATTTCTACCCTAAGTTTATCTGAAAATGTAAAGGAAAAAAATCCCCAGGCTTTGAGAAACGTGTCAGACAGGACAGGAGTATTATGGGTTGCCCATTATCTAAATATGTCACGATCTGGAGTCTGTTAGCTCCACCCCCACGCACATTTACATACACCATTAAAGCTGCACAGTCTGTGTAAGCCAACACAGCTGAATGATGCGACAGTGGCACCAAAGTTTACTTTCTGACTAAGAAGACAAAGTGAAAGGTTTTTTTTTCCACTTTTCGTCATGAAGGAGACCATTAGATGCTGGGGGCACAGCTGGGGGCACAGCTGGATGCTGGTGTTTGTGTGTTTGCAGGTGTGAGGCTCAGGACTGCACGTCTCTACAGTTGTGGTGGATGGAGGGGCGGAGAGCAACGTCAGTGACATCAAAAGCATGCTGTTGCCATCATAGACGCACATTTAAAGGCCCACTGCATCCACACACGGGCACGCGACCACATAAATACCATATAAATACCAACACACACACAAGACAACTGGAGCTGAATTGGATTTGCTCTGAATGCATCTGCCTGCCTGCATGCCTGCACTGACAAAACCCGGCCCATCCCCCTTCGCTCCTGCTCTGCATCTCTCCTCCACCTCTTCCTCCTCCTGCTTCTTCTCTTTATCGCAACAACTCCCCCCCGATCCGCTCCCCTTTCTCCCCCGTCTGCCTCCTCAGCCTCACGCCGGCTCTGCTGCATCAAGGCGTGATGAGAGGCTCGGGATCGGGCCGAGAGGTAGTACTTACGAGCTGGTGAGGAGGCTATTCCATGGTGATAGCTCATCTGCTAGCAAGCACTGACCCCCCCCCACCCACCCGCATCCACCCTGCAGTCTGCCTGCCCCTTCCTCCCCCTCCCCTCTCTCCTTCCTCTCTCCTCTGCCTCCAGCTTTTCCAACTGGATGAACTCAAAGGTTCACTCGAGGACACGCAAGGACATGCAGGAGTGAAGAAAGTGACCAAGGTGATGACTTCAGACAAATATTCAACTCACAGTGACATAAAACAGAGAAAGTGGTACATGCTCAAATCTGAGCTGGTTCGTTGTTTGGATAAATGAACACAACTTTTCATTTTCTGTTAAGTGATCATTGTGGAGACACATTACCTTGAGCTACGTTAAGCCTTTTATTATTACATATCTGAGTGGTGACATCATTGGGAGGGTTCACTGTGGGGGTAATGAATGTTATGCATTTAAAAGGCAAAATAAAAGCTTATAAGAAAGCTGTGGCTCAGTGGGTATTAAAGAGTAATTAATACTAATGGCATGAATAACATGGCAGATTTCACCAGCAGGACTGTGTGAAGGCAGGGAGGTCATGTTACTGTACTACAGCATCGTTCCTGATTTATTCACAACTCCATGCTGCTACTACTGAGTGCATGGGAAAACAAGTGTTCTTGAAGGTAAAAAAGAGAAAGAAACCATGTATGTGTGTGTTTATACATTGTCACCTCAGCCCTCTAAGATGACTGTTCAGCAGGGACACACCAATCCACCTTTTTCAGTCCCGGTACAACACCTGGGCTTTGCATATCTGCCGATACCCGATATCGATCCGATGCCTCTGTTGAATTGAGAAACTCTATACCTCACTGTGTGGAAGAGACCGACGGCATCCGACTTCAATTAAACATTACTTTCCTAACTTTGTGAAGCAAAATGTAACAAATTCGGACATAGGTGTGAATGAAGTTGTTATTTATTATTAAAATAATAAATAATTTTGCACCAGTAGCAACTTGGAACATCATTCAAAATGAACAGGAATCAAAATGTGCAAACAAGATATAATCCAATATAAAATATCGCAGCTGAAGCTTGGAATAAACCTGAGCTAACTTCCTAAAAAAGACAAAATAAATGGGAATGAAAAGCTGTAGCTGTCAAGTTGGTGCTGTTGCTCATTTCTCCGTACCACTGACTCTTTGGCTCGCTCCACCTTTACACGCTGTGCATTCAACGAGCGGGAACAAAGAACAGAATCCCTTTAAAGTTGGTGCAGGTCTTTAGCACATTACAGGTGCAGCTGTCACTGGGCACGAGCTCGGACGTTACGTCGCCAAAAGGGCCGACACTGCTGCCACAGACAGACCCAGCGGGAAACCTCAGCCTGGAAAACCTCCATCTGCCACCTTTTTCCACTTCAATTACACCAGGCTGGAGTCCAGAGCACCAAGAGCAAGCAATAAATTACAGGTCTGAAACCTGGTCCAAAAAAAAAAAGCTACAACAGGTCAAGGAGGAGGAGGAGGACAATGACACAGAAGTAAATCCACAGAGGTGGAGAAGAAAGGAATCTAAAGCCCTTTTCAGAGGTGGAACACATAACACTAATGGCTCTCTGGTGTTCACGTGTACACTGGGTGTCATAAATTTATGTGAACCATAATGCTACATGCTGTTTGGCGCCAGGTGCGAGAGAGGGAGCACGTCGGCAAAACAGCAGTGAAGAAATATATTTTTTCATTTATTTTAAACAGATATTTATCAGCTGCATATTTCATTATGTCCGACAGAATGAGAAGACACAGTTGACGTCGTTCATTCCTTCATTCATGCATGGATACTTATCAGTCATAAAGAGAGAGTGCTGGCCTGATTGTTGTGTTCGTACAAGTTTTGTTCTATTTAAAAACTTTTTTAAATACACGGCCCCATCTGTGGGATGCTTTGGCCTCGTACCACTACGTTTAGATCTGTCCTAGACTCAGTCTGCATTCAGCCGTTGACAGCCGGCGTACAAAAGGAGCTTGGCATCATCACCATGACAACTAGATCTATTACCTCTTGAAAAGACAGCCAAGTGGTCGTAAGTATGTACTTCATTTCTTTTATGTAAGCGTTGAACATCCGAACAACATGACACTAAATAATGTGTACAAGCTCCACGACTCAACAAAAACCGTACGCTGTGTCACAATGAAGTGAAGTACATCTGTGCATGTACCAGGTGTGAGGAGGAGGCAGGAGAGCAGATTGTTTCTGGAAGACAAACACCTGCCTCACGTGCATCTTATTCAGGCAACATAGGGAGAGGATGGCGGCCCCCCGGAGGCCGAGGGCCCGCCAGCACAAAGGACTCGTGTCAGCAGACGGCAGCTGCTGGGCCGGGTGACGGAGCACCCGGTTTGTTTTGGGGGACAAAGGAGAGCGGCGAGCCAGTGTCAACGTGTCTAATCCCTCGGCAAGTCAAACCTCAGCAGTCATCTGCTGTAACTTAATGAGGCGGGGACGCAGACAAAGGTTCTGAATCAGCATCGGCGCTTATCCGAACATGTGACGCAGTGCTGCAGGATTCTACCAATGGAACAACCGATGAGTCACTTCATAATCACTGACGCAAACTTCTTCTCCTCATGCTGTGACAGTTTTTAGAGAACAGACAAAAGAGTTTGCATTTGAAAAATATCTGTGACATATTCTGTCAAGGTGCCATGAAACATTAGGCTGGAATCGTCAGAGTTAGAAACTCCTCAGAGCCGTCATGCTTAGATGATGGGACCTGGATCTTAGACTGTACAAAAACCATTTGTTTTCTAAAGGTGTGTTTCAAAAAGCATCACGGTCACTTACCAGAAACCACAAGTTAGGGCAAAGCAAAGGAGGCTCTTGGTGGAGCTGACATGGGACGAGCATGAGACACCTGTCCCAGAAACACACTTTTCTATAAGATATTATATCACCTTAATGCTTTAATGGATTATTTATTACCAAAACTACCACCGAGACAGACAAAAAGTGGCCATTAGTGCTACTGCATCTGTGGTGCATACTGATGGTAGAAGTCCAAACAGAAGAAGAGAAAACAAAGTGCAGGTAAAGCCAGCACCTTAACTCTAATCAGCTTCTTGCAGCGTGCGCTTCGCTGGGTCAGAGAGTGTGGGTGGTGGGTTGTCCTCTGTCAGCGTGCAGAGCCTGGCTGGATTAGTGGTGGGGGGTTAAGTGAGGGCCGGAGCCCACTGATCCACAAAGCTACTTTTAGCCCCGTCTCTACTTTTTAGCCACCGGCAGACGCACGGTCGTGGATGACAGATGCCGGTTGCTTGAATTAGTCCCACTGTTCACAGTCAGCGAAGCCGGTCACATCATTAATGAAGTGTTGTGACGGTCTTGAGGTGTGAACGATAATGAAACGGTCTCCCGCTCGTGTTAAGCAGCTTGTGGAAACCAGTGGAGAGAGAAAGACACTCCCCACGTTTATCAGCTTAGTGGGTTTTCGCCCCCTCACTGCGGTCTGCACGGGGCCGTCCTGAGCCTCAAATCCCACAACGGGTCGGGAAATGACAGTGCAGTGATGCGCATCCATATCCACATACTGCTGTTTTTCATGGGTTGGACAGCTGCAGGTTCAGAAAGGAGTTGGTGGGGCAGAACTTGTCAGGCCTTTACGGTGCCCTGAGCTCGACCCCATCCAACACTCGGGGTTGAACAGGAACGTTGATGTAACAACATAATCAGAAACAGGTATTGTCCGTGGCTGCACTATAGTTAAAGTGTAAGTTAAGAGCGTGACAACTGCACATACCATCACAGCCCCCAGACTCGTGCCTCAGCAGCAGCTGCTCATTAACAGGCTTAGCCTCGTTATGACGGTCAGATCCTGAGGGGACGGGGAGGAGGGCAGATCCACTATTGTGCCTCATGCTCCCTCTCCACTCTGGTACCCCCTTCTATTGTTGAAGTCAGAGGGCAGACCTCTGCACTGTGCTGAAGCCCCCTCATCCCGGTCCAACACAAACCACACGGCTGAGCCCATCTGTGGATTCAGCGTCTTCTTCAGTTTTTGCTTTGTTGCGAGGTTTTGCATTCGCTGTGAACTGAACCTCAAAAAAAAAAAAAAAAGATCCGGGAACTGCAACTGACAAACTTGAAAGATGACCAGCGGGCTGACGTGGGAGAGTTAGTAACAGTTTCTAAATATCCTCTGATCCGTTATTTGTCTTCTCCACTAAACCAGGCGTGTAAAAACAGCTGAGTGTCGCAGTCATCAGTTTCCTGCAGCGCACATGATGATGAACGATGCGTGGACTGCCACAATGGCAACATCCAGCAAAAATCACATGTTCAAAAGAGACACAGCCACAAGCTTCAGGCTTGGGAGAGACAGAAGGCTTTTCTGTCTCTTTGTGTCTTCATGCTGCAGCTGGAGCTATAGGCTCAAGTGCTGCTTATACCAGTCAGAGATAAAATGAGCTCAAGATGAACCTTATTCTAAAAAAATCTCCTTTGAATGAAATGTGACAGAGAAGCAGAGCCTGAGGAGAGACAGAGCGACTAAACAGCCACCATATGGCAGATCTAAGTCGTTCTGGTGGAGGATAAGTCCCCCCCATCCCCCCACCTGCACTGGTTTAATAACCCCATCTGGCTCCAGGAGAGCGTTCCGCTGCAGTTCAGCTGGACTCAGTTCAGTTTTGTTGCGACTGTGAACCTGCCATCCACGCCGAACACTGAATCCTTTGACAGCCACACAAACAGGCAGTTAGCGGGAGCAAAATTCAGTTGGTCTGAACTCGCTGTCCTGTTGTTTTTGCCAGAGATGTAATTGCTGTGCACTCCACCACCCTGCATCCACTCTGCTGCACAGAGAAGGACGCGGCCGGTGCTAATTACTACACTGTGTAATGATGCCAAGAGCAAGTGACAGAAGGAGAGAAAGAAAGCAAACCTCTGCTGATCCATGCTGGGTGTTTCTGAGCTTGGCCTTGTTAGTGGCAATACATAATTATCCAGAAAATAATATAACTTAACAGTGAAGCCAGTCTGACATCAACTCAACCTCCAAAACCCTTTGGGTTAAGGGTCATGTTTGTTTTAAATATAGCCATGGCACACGCAACAGCCAGATAATGACTTTTTTCAGTCAGTCATAAGGAAAACGGGAAAAAAATATTAGAAACAAGTCTGAAAAGTATACTTGGTGAGTTTCCTCCTTTCCTTATTCCCGTAAAACATCACCCCTCCGTTCTGTCACGCTTGCTCCAAGCATCAGTTCCCAGTATCCTGATGGAGCGACTGAGGGAGCCCAGCATCATCACAGCCATCGAGCAAAGTGTGAGCCAGGTCTCCTGACAGCGATCACTGAGGTTACGCCTGCCATGTAAATCTCGACAGCGTCTCTCCCTCGATATTCCCCAGTGGGGCCCCATCTCCCTCTGTTGCACATGTGCCTGTCGGGCCACATCATTGCGTAACGCTGCGCTCGTGTCGCTCAGGAGCAAAGTGGCACTGAGCTTCTGGATGCACATTTCAGCCCCCGCTCCTCTCCTCTGTGTGTTGGACTGAGATTTGCATGTATGGATTAACAATAACATGGCTCTACCCTCTGTGGCCTCTGAGCTTTTCTCCTTTAATCTGTGGCCACAGTAGTAGAACAGCTGCGCTCCCCACGACGCACAGATAAAGCTGCACGTGTTGAACTGCAGCTGAAACATGACGGATCCGGGCTTCAAAAAATGTCTGTAATGCCTTATAAAAAAAGAGAGAGAAAAAAAAATCAACTGGCTCATGGAAAACTGAGTCTGAGATGAGAGAAGTGTGAGGTAGATGGCCAATCATCTTGCAGTGTAAACGCTGCTTTACCTTCTATGATCTACACCCAACAAATGCCACTTTCCACCTTTCAAACATCAAATGAGAGCAGTTCTCAAATGTCAGGACAGGACTGAAATATCCTCACCTTTCCCTTCATGTAGCACCAACTCTACCCTGACCTCAATCCAGAACGGTTCTCATCCACAAGACAGAGCAGCTGCTGAGAGGGTACAAAACGTCATGCTCTCCCTGCTACGCTGCTGCTGAGAAGGGCTGCTCTTATACTTACTGTTCCACCAAGTCATATCAACCACAGCTTTAAAAAAAAAAGGAAATGACAGGGCAGATGAAGCCATCATCACAAGAGAAGGGTCTGCTCTGTCTGAATGGCGCACACAAAGCACTGGTGCTACGGCACCATGATATTCATTTGTTTGTCAGCACATTTGTATGGTTGAAATGTTCATTCTGAACAAAAGCACTGGACTGACACAACAGAGCAAAACACTACCCGAACCAAATACTGCGCTATAGCAGCTCAATTTAAGAACAGGCAGTTGAGAGTCTTTCAGAATCAGCTTCACCCTGGCAGGACGTTTCGTGTCCTACCTGGTCTCGATGTGGTCGAACAGATGCTGCCAGCGGTCGTTGATGTCCTTCAGCTTGTCGTTGATCTCCGTCTCCTTGGTCTTGTTGCTGGCGGTGATGAGCTGCTCTCCGAGCTGCTTCAGGTGCGTTTTGTTCTCGCTGAACAGGTTGATCTCCTCCATGCAGTCCTGATTGAAGAGCAGAAGAAGACGGAGTAAGTGTGTGACAGTTCCTTCGTCACTATGTGTGTTACCTGTTTTATCAGGCGTAAATATAGTGATCGTTGCTGTAAGTCTGACATTAAGGCTAAGGTAAGATAAATAAAAAGATTTAATACTTTAAAAACCTTTCAGTAAAACTATTTGAAAATATCACTTCAAATAAGTATGAACTTTCAACTTTTTCTTCCCTTAAAATACCTACTTTACATGTAAGATACATTTGAAAGTACCTACTGCAACTACAACAACAACAACAACAACAACAACTGGAAATTCACCTCATTAACATTTGTGTGACTGTGTAAATCTTACTCATGAAACAAATACAACTGAAGCATTCTTGTTTTAAATCAGCTCTATAAGCACAAACGTGGCAAATCCCAAACTTTGGAAGTTTGCCAGAAAGTAATAAAGCTCCTGTGTGCCAGGGCAAAACACTAAATTTAAAGCTCCACGGCTTGAAAAGATTTTAAAAACCCCTGCCGGGGTACTAAGTTGTTTTGGCTCCAGGAACAGCCTTGACTACCCTTCACACACACACACACACACACACACCGTAACAAATGAAAGGGCCTCCAACTCGACACAAAACAAACCCGCGTGGCCCCTCTGGGACAGCTGTCTCTTTAACAATCAGGAGGGAACTCGGAGCTTTTTTGAACGGCCACACCGTCCCTCCACCACCCCCACGGCCGCCGCCCCCCAGGGCGACATGTCCCGACACAGATGAGCTCAGAGCCGACTGAGTGACACAGCAAAAACAAACACGGCGGCGAGCGGGGATAGACAACCAAACTGCATGTTTCGCTTCAGCGTTTCCTCGTTCTCAGTTTGTGTGACAGGGCAATATGACTGTCCACATGACCATATTAATGTAGAATTATTAACAAGATGAGTGGAAAACATGTACCTGAGGAGTACACTCACTCAACCTGTGATACCTCTGGGCTGGCTGCACAACCTGTTTGAAATCATTAAAAAGGTTTTATGGACAAATAGTGATGTGCAATGATTTGCTTGTTTTTTTGTTGTCTTTCAGCCTTTTCTCTTTGCCCATGTTCTAACTTTCCACAAAAGGGTTTTTTTTTTCAGAAATAACACAGACAAATGGGAACAAGCATGATGTCTTCACTAAATTCCCTCCATGCATACACACACACACAGCCAGACTGAAGCGATAACTGCCAACGAGTCTCGTTCACACAGGAACTTTGATCATCGGCGCTGATGGAATTTACATCTGACCTCTTAACCTGTGGATCACTGTGACCAGTCCTAAACTCCATCTATTCTTATGACTGTGTCAGTGTGGAGTGGGAGCGTGTCTTCGCCGCAGCCCTCCTACCTTCTTCAGCTTCTCCACCATTTCTTCAATGTTGAGGTCGGAGTTGTGCGCCACCCTGTTCTCCATCTGCGTCAGCCACTCGCACAGCTCCTTGTTCTTCTCGTTGAAGATGATCCACGCATTCAGACGGTCCGCGATCTCCTGTTTACGCAGGGACACCTGACACAAAGAGGATGAAGGCACACAAATTTCATAAGCTTCATCGCTTTAAGATGCTTAGCTGCGCTATGTATGCATATCTCATTAGTGCTGCTGATGCACCGGTCAGAATATCTGGGCATCACTTTAATTTGACTTGACTGGAAGCGGTGATGACAACTTCCTTGTTGAAGCTGACTTGTTTTCAAATGTTCATGTAGAAGCCGTTTGGTTCATGACAACAAAATCTCTGCTCAAATATATCTTAAGCTAACTTTCCAACGCCCATTAAAGAGTTTTCAGCAGCAGACGAGTTTGCGTCTGCGAACATCGATTCAGTCACACAGACAGTAACAAGTGAAAGTCAGTGTGACCACCAGCCCTTCCCCCACACTCATTTTCATACAAAAGCTAAGCTCATTTCAACATTTCTCCTCTGTTGCCATCTGTTCCCCCCATTCACACAATCCCCCCTGACCATCACCCCTCACTGAGACCTGTTGGTCTCTTTACAGACTCACTAAGATTTACTATCGTGACTCCTCATTAAAGGCTTAGACTTGTAAAGCTGCTGACCAGGAAACAGAGTTAAAAACACAGTGCAGCATGTACACTGTGAGAGCTGCTCTGGGTCTGCACATGTCACAAGATAACTTTTGATTCTATTAAGAAAATTAAGTTTCTGCATTAAGGTCTGCCCCAAGATCTTCTGATCTTGCACTTAGTCAGTGAACTTTCTATGACTGTGATGCTGGACCCATGTCTGAAGAAAACTGATTCCTCCAACTGAACTCCATTTACCTCTTGATAGATTTTACTGTGGTGCATTAACTTCATCCAACTATCCCACCATCAGGGCAGAGTCAACCCTGACCGTTTTTCCAAACTCTATTTTGAATAAATGATACTGGAGATCCTGGAGTTTCCAAAGATGCCACATATAACCAGGCTAAATTTTAGGAAATGGATATTAAGTGATAAATGAAACATCTAGAATAACTTGTTGGTTGTTCTAGGCTGGACTGTTTCATGCTGAGCAAACATCATAGTGCTGCTTAAAGGAGATACTGAAGGAAAAGGCATGTTATAGAGTGAGAAGAACTCACTATGGTGATTTCACTTGAATTATTTCAAGCCAGATGACATTTTTAAAATAAAAGGTTTTGAAAAATATTAAGCGAAGGAGGTCAAATGAACTTGTTCTGTCATGTTTTGCCATAACCTGCACTGAACCCCAAAGTGAAGTACTTCTTATTAGTTAACGTCCCTTCAAGTAAGTCACCAGTCAACTAAACTGAAAGAAACAAACCAAGTAAGGATACGAAGGTGAGGAGGTGGGGAGCCTGGCTGCAGTATTGCTGTAAGCATTTAGAATGAAGCAGGAGGAATAAAGTAAGAGGAGAAGCAGTGTCCAGTGTTTTGAACCCAGCAGACTAACCTTGAGGCAGAGTTCCTCCCACTGGCAGTGGAGGTGCTCCACCTGTTCCTGCAGCAGCAGGACGTCGTCAGCAATGATGTACTGGGAAAGATCCGCCTTCATGGTGCTCAGCTCCGTCAGGCTCTCAGCCCAGTCCTCCAGGCAGTCCTCGTTCTCCTGCATACCATAGCACACCGAGCGCCACAACAAACTGTCAGGGACCCCCTTCCACAGCTCTCTCTCTCTCTCAACTACTCCCTAATGCCTCTCTCTCTCTCTGCCTGCCCCTTTCTCTGTCTCTCCCCACCCAGAGAGAGGATTAAGGGCTACAGGCAGCAGGCGGGGTCGGGGGAGGGGTGACTGTGGAGTGGGAGGGGTTGAGTATAATAACGCTCTGATGGGACAGAGAGGATGAGTTGTGAGTGAAACCTGTTTCAAACATGGCTTTGCCCACGTGAAACTTGAAGTGACAGTTTCCCTCCCACCTCAAACTTCCTGAGGCTCCATGTCTGCTGTTGTAGAGTTCTTTCATTGTGTCTTTACACGATAGTTGGAGCTAACGTTCATTTATCAGTGTGCAGCTCTACCTGCTGGCACCGTGGACAACTTTCAAACTGAAACATTAATTTGAACTATACATATCAACAGTTTAGAGGCTCATTTTCGACTGTATATACTGTTGATATATAAATATATATTCAGTCACCGAAGTATTGGAGGAATACTTCAACATTTTTCTTTGTGATTGATAACATATTACTCTCCAAAGAATGTTCTTCTAGAAATAAAACTGTGCCAGTGGACCCATGCACAGAACAGCATGCTTTGATTCATGTTTGTGTTTGCAGATTTACCTTGTTGAATTTCTCGGCGCTCTGCAGCTCATCGTTGCACTCTGGGATCGACTGGTTCAACCTGGTCTTCATGTCCTTCAGCTGCAGCATGCTGTCCGCCAGGCCGGCCTCGCAGCGCTCCCAGTTCTGAGACACAATAAAATGTTTTCATTTTAAAAACAACAACAAAAACAACCTCATTGATCATACAGATCAATGTAACGGGTTTTTAAAAACCATCTGACTTTGAGAACCAGTGCCTTCCTTTGTCTTGTACTTCCTAATCTTGTCCTCTGTAATTTATTTAAAATGATTGGATTAACTTGGCCACTCTCAGGCAAACCTCAGAGACTACAGGGGGACAGATGGAGGTTGGAGGATCCAGATGTCTCCACAGTGTCTCTACAAAAGAAGACTGGTGTCCATCCAGGTTGAAAAAACAGGTGACAGTGAAAAGTTTGACTTTTCTACTAGACTTCTGTACTGCATCTGGAGTATTTTTTATTCCCATGCGTCTGTTCTTATGCTATGTATGAGTTTTATTTTTAACTTCTGATAAGTAAGGACATTTATAGATTTATTATCAAACACACAGACATTTAAAATGAAATTTGATAGGAATCAGAAATTATAACAGAAATGGTCACTTTTTGCCTGAGTCATGAAAGTACAAATATAATATACCCAAAGAGCGATACTCTTCAGCTTGAATCAAATAACAGGAGAATAGAATCCAGGAAAGCTGATGTAATTGTCTCAGGAGACATCAGTCCCTGCACTTTAACTGCCCAACACTGTCATTGATCAGATCGTGTTTCTAAAACTCCATTGATTTTGTATTTCTGGAATCTCACCCTGCAGTTTTACTGACTGGAGCTCACTGGTCTGGTTTCACATAACTTGAGCCATGATCACAAAAACTCCGTCACTGATGAGCTGGATTATAGGCAGATGAATACCATTCACAACAAGGCATTTGGAAATTTTACCTGTTATTATTTGCAGGGCTGCATTTCATGAAGAAATATACTCAATAACAGTACATCTTGACTGTGATTTTAGCTTGTTTTAGCTTTATCTGGCTGACAGAGCAAAACCAGAATATGTTGAAATTACAAAAATATACCTTGACTATGGCTTCAGTGAGGTCCATCCTCCGGCCCAGCAGGCTGTGTAGGTTGTCCCACTCCTCCTGCAGGGTTCCCAGATCCATCTGCAGCCGAGACTGGGTCTCTTCATCCCCCATGGAGAAGAGCTGCCGTCCGACCTCCAGAGTGTGGATGAAACTGCACTGATATCTCTGGAACAACAGCTCTGTGTGCTGAGGAGGGAGGAGACACCGGATTAAAGGTGATTTTAAAAGCAGGAAAGGAAAGGAGGAGAATATTGGAAAATGACATTAAGATAGAAATCTAACTAATTAGTTGTGCCGCTGTGGTTAAATGGGTAATCTCGTTAGTTTAGGGTACACTATCTGCAGCTATCAACATGATGAAGCAAAAGAAAGTTATCTTCTGTTTACTGCATCTTCATTCACAATCAGTTTAAATCTCCCCAATCCCCTTTCAATGACTCAAAAACAATCAGAGTGCAATGAGTCATTTCCTCATCCAATTCATCTTTCTTTTGATGTAAATGCAATCGGCACCGTTCATCTCTTGGTCTTTATGTCTGAACATCAGCCCTCAGACTTGGCTTTAAGCAGCTGGTTCCCCTCCTGTCTGTGTGAGTCAGTGGTAAAAACACTCTTAATCTGATTAAACAACCATGTTATAGAACGTCAGCTCTCTGCAGGGATCTTTCACAGTTCTGGAGAAGTACCAATTAAAAATATGATCATCTCTGGGTTTGGAAAAGTCTGGAAAGTGGTAGTTTTTAAAATTGAGCAGCATTTAGTCAAGTTTGCCTTTTGCAGTTCAATTCTGGGTTCTATGTAGTTTTTATTGAATCAAAGAGGGAATAAGTGGACGGACAGACTTTTGATAAATCTCATATTTTCCATATTCCTGGCTTTAACGATAAATCCCATAATATTCCAGCTCAGATTTGTCTGTCCCACCTGGAGGTCTTGCAGGGAGCGTCTGAGCTGTTGCAGGCTACAGCGGGCCGGCCCGCCAGGCGGGAGGAGGGCGTGCGTGTCAGCCAGGAACTTCTGCAGCTTCCTCAGGCTGCGGCTGTACAGGTGCCAGTGCTTCACCAGCCCTTCCACTAGAGAGCGCCGCTGGTCGGCACGCTGCACCGCCCCCTGCCAGTGCTCTCTGAGCTGGGCCAGCTTCAGGATAAAGTCACTCCTGTAGACGTGAACGCAGGTAAATGACACTCAAGAGGCGTTTGTTTGTTTGTTTGTTTTTATACGACAACATTTTTCAGTGCGACTCCATACTCCTCCTGCTGAGGGTCACAAAGTTGATTATGTAACTGGCGTTTCTAAAATAGGCAAACATTACAAACAGCCTTTCAAGCAAGCAGACAAATTATTTTTGGTGTGACAGGCCAGCCAAATTTGCCTCTATACAAGTGCATCCCAAAAAATGACAATATGGTGAAAAACTTTTTGAAGTAAAATTTGCCTTCAGTTATTTAAGAACTGTTGATGCAGTAATTCATGGTAAAGGAGCACCAACCAAGCAGTGAGTGAATAAATGAAATTAATTTTTAGAAGTTTGACATTTCTGTAATGTAAATGCTTTTTTGACTGAACTGAGATGTGACAGTGTTTTTTTATCATCATCATCATAAAAACTAAAATAAAAAACGCTTGAAATATGTTTACCTTTTTGAATTAAATTATTAAGAACAATAAACTTTTTCACAATATTAATTTTTTTGTGATGCACGAGTACAGAATCATGCTATTCCCATTAGAGAGAGAGAGACTAAGGAGGCGTATGAGTTCAGCAGTTTTTACTTCATAATGCCCTCACTGTTAATTTACTGTTTGATCCTCTCACCTGTCGTCCACCTCTCCTCTCTGCAGCAGGTGAAGAGCTTCAGTGATAACTGAGTGGAGGATCTGGTGGCCAGTGGACAGCTCTGCCTGAAACCGCTGAAATGCAGAGAGAGACTGGTGTGTGCAGTGTGCACCTGTGTGTGTGTGTGTGTGTGTGTGTGTGTGTGTGTGTGTGTGTGCTTTAGTGTTTTTGATAAGTCTGTCAGTGAGTGCGTAAATCCCGCTCGATACCTTGTGTGTGCAGAGCTGCTGCCTGAGGCCGACGTAGGAGCCGGCCACGTCCACGGCCAGGCTGTCTTCCATCCTCTGCAGGAATGACATCCAGCTCTCGCACTTGTGCTCAAAGCTCTGCTGCCTCAGCCTCTCTGTCTGCAGCTCACTGCACACACAAAAAACAATATCCCATCACATTTTATTTTATGTGTAGAAATAAAACTAATAAATGATAATTACCAAGCAAACATTTTCAGGGTTTAGATTGTTAGATGCCATTTTCACTGTTTTCTAATGTTTTATTCAGTACACAACAAACTGAGTTCACATCATTAATGTACATTTTGCATTTACTGCATTGCATATAAATGAAAACATCTTTAGGAAGCATGTACCATGTTATACCTATCTCACAGCCATGTGCTCTTTTCAGCACACAGCATCAGACCTTTCCCCCACTGACCTGCAGGCCTCCTCAGCTCTGGCGCAGGAGTCGGCCCAGTGGCGGTTAAGGCGTTGCAGGCGGCGTGCTGCAACGTCGCCCAGAGTCAGGCCGCGGCTCAGCTCATTGAGCACATCCAGGTCAGCAGACAGGCCGCTTAGCTCCAGGAGGCCAGACTGGAAACATATGGGGGCACCAGAGACTCAGAGGGATCACGGCATATCTGGACTACTGCACACATGACATCACAGCTGATGACCAAAACACACTACATGCTACACACAATGTGTTCGTCTGTCCCCATTCAGTCCTCTGTTACTTTGAGTTTTCTGCTTTGGTTTATTTCTCTCTGCAATTTTTTAAGAGATCTCTTTTCCATTAATATAAAGTATTTAAGATTCATTCAGCAAATTAAAAAAAAAAATTCATTTTACACATATTTAACTTCACAGTAAGTGCCAAAAATGTATTATGTTAATAATTATTTCTTATTTTCCCCCCAAAAAATTGGAAATGTCAATCAGCTGGGGGAGTATTTTGTAACCTTCATTGACTGAACACAGACAAATTCTTACAGAAACTAGAGATTTCTTTCGTGACCTTGGGAAAAAAAGTAATCAAACAATCTCACCTATAAATGTTCAATATCAAATTTAAACCAGCAGGGATAACAGGAAGTCCTTAAAGTCCACAGAAAAATAATGAAAAATTTAAACATCTATAATTACATGAAAACGGGGCAAACTTCATTTGCCATGAAAGACAAAACACAGATGTCTTTATGTCAGTGTCCAAGTCTTTCGTTGAGAAAAATACTAAGAACTTCATGCTGTCTCACCTGGTCTGCTGTCTGAGCCACATCCTCCAGGCTCTGCTGCCAAACCTCCAGGCTTCTCTCCAGTGACTGCAGGACGTCTCCAAACTCCTGCAGCCGCCCGAGCTCCTCCTACACGCAAACATGACAACAGACCATACTGCCATATGTGCTTTAATTTATGGGTCACTGTGACACACAAGTTAGCGCACCCAAGGGTCAGGCTAGGAAATAAATGCAGAGTGAGCAGAGGCTACATTCTAAAATGTGCACAATAACATATGTTTACAAGATTTAATTTAAAATATAGTTTGTGTATGGTTTTAAACTTTAGAAACAATTACAAAATAATTAAGTCAATAAGGAACTTTTTTGATAAGCAACAAAACATCAGTGTGGACTGCACATAGGTTTCTTTTTAGTAAAATAAGCAGGAGGTTACAGTAACAAGCTAAAGTTAGCTTTGCAAAGACAAACATTCACTCAATCACGAAACTGTTGTTGCAGATGACCCCGTTTACCTGACAGCACAAAACAAACATTGTTCTCAAAAGACACATTTAATTACTTCAACTATCACTCTGCTCACTTCTCTAAGATACAATGGATACAAAAAAAAATCCTGTCTGACTTTGCAAATGTCCCACAAACACCCACATTCATTCATAAAGTTGTACCTGCAGCTGACCCAGATTCCCTCTCAGCGTCTGTCGGAGCTGTAGGAAACCACGTGACAACAACCTGCTCTCTGATTGGACCAGACTGGCAGCGGAGGGTTCCAGGTGACTAAAGAGGTCTTTGGAGGCCTCCAGCACCCCCTCCAGGTCAGGCTCTAATGTTTCCGTCCTCTCTAGGAGACTCTGGAGAGGAAGAAGATTGAAGCATTGCAGTGACAGGTTCTCGGTAGGTTAGATCCTTCTTTCTCTCCAAACACAACTATTTTAAATGTTTTAAAAGTAACCTGCACTGTGCAAATATTCAAGTGAAATTAAAATTTCTGACCCTCTGACAAAAAAATCAATCTGTCTCTCTCATATATGTTTGTATATAATGTAAATTGGAGCTGTTAGAGAAGAAGAACTGTGTTTCCAGGAGTGAAGAACAAACTTAATGAATATGTGACTTTTTGCATCTTTCGTTGTCAGTTTTTCCTTTCCTTTGTTTTGAGAGGTTTCCTTTGAATACATTTTTCCTCTCAGTTTATTTCCTCACCTGAACATTATGAATCTTGGCAGTGAACCGCTCCACAGTGTCATCATCTTCAGGCACTCCGCTCAGAGCAGAACTGACATCACTCTGCAGGGTCTGCAGTTGCTGAGAGAAGGAGGCAGCCAGTCGGGCGTAGACCTCCCAGACCTGCAGGGTCTCCCGACTCCTCTGGAGCCGCTGGTCCAGAGCTCCAGACACCTCAGTCCAACTGAAAAAAAACAGGAGAATGACTGTTTGTGATCCTTTGTTAGTGAGACTGTGTGTGTGTGTGTGTGTGTGTGTGTGTGTGTGTGTGTGTGTCTGTCTCTCACCTGTCTCTCTGCCTGTTCAGCTGCTCAGTAAGGAGGACAGCAGCAGCAGGGCTGACGATGTCTCTGAGGGAGGAGACGGTTTGACTCAGATCATCCCACTCTTTTCCCAAAGCTTCCATCTCCTCACGAGGAAACTGCATCCAACACCACAAGAACCACAGTCAGTCATCTCAGGTACAATGTCCAAACAAGACTTGAATATGAATCATTTTGCTTTACATGTGGCCAGTTTTGAAATAACATCCTTAACAACGTGCCAGTATTTTAATTTTCTCAGACTCTCATCAAATATATCCAGCATGGATGAGCAACAACTACAGTTTCAGGACATCTGTGTAAACTTGAGTCTAATTAGTTTTGTCTGAAGTAGTCAATCTAAAGATCAGGTTATATATCAAAATGGAAAGATATACCCATATACAATACTTTAAATCCCAGAGGTGCAATCATAAAAGAACAAATCATGCAGATTATGGAAGAAAAATGTCATCCCAAAAACAGCAGTATGGTCCTTAAGTGTTGTATGACCTTCAAATTTCAAAACCATCATACATTTGTCAACAAGGGCTTTATGATACTTGATGATGGTCCTACCTGCAGCCTTTCATGAAGCTCTCTGTGTGCTTGCAGGGAGAGCTGGGGGCAGCTGTGATAACCCAGAGTCTGAGACGCTCTCACTGTTTTCAGCATCGCCTCATTCAGGCTCTTCTCCACACCGGCCCACAGCTGCTGAGCCTGAATCAGCTTCCGTCTCACCGATTGACTCTGTGAAGGACAAGAAGACGATCCAATAACCAAGGTCATTACCAAGACAGGACCACCCACCTGTTGGAACTGAGGCAAGTTCAAAAACAAAGACTTGCAGTGTGATAGTATGAATACATGCAACATACTTTTGTTTTATTCTATACATAATTTTCTTCAGTAAAATATGTTGCTGGGGGGTAACAGGGCCATACAACTGTCACACCTACAAGACATTTACTACAATTCAACTTTCTTTTTGTCACTCACCTTTTGTGTGAGAGCTACACAGGCCTGGATGGATTTATCTGTCTGAGAGATTAAATCAAAGCTGCCATTTCCTCTACCACCACAAAGTTTGTCTCTCAGCTCCTGGAGAGTCACAGACTTCCTCCTGATCTCCTCCTCGATGCCCTGATGCCCAGACACAGAAAAATAATTTAAATTTTGTTTGAAGTCTCATGACCACCTACAGACTTAAAAAAGGACATGTAGCTTTTTGTATTTCTTTTCCTCCTGGTGATATGACTCCTCGCGATTGTCTTGAAAAATCAAAGTGGGTACAAGTGTTGTGGTTGTTCTGACACAGATGTCAACGTGCAGATGTGACTCCTGCAGACCTGGCAGGTGTTGATGCTCCCCTGCAGCTCTGTCTGGCTGCTGGGCATCTGAGCTGAGTCCATCCAGAGGCTCTGATCTGCGATCCAGCTGTTGATCTGCTGCAGTCTGGCCTCCCGCGCTGCTATGTTCCTTAAATCCTGCTCCAAATCCCGGATCTGAAATTCACAAACACTGACAGAAGGTCAGACACATTTCTCTTCTAAGGGTCAAGGACTTAAGTGAAATGATCACGACAATTATTTATGTGTTTTAAGAAGCCAGAACACAAATCTAAATGTGTCAGAGTTAAAATGTAAGTCTTTGCGGCCAGAACTGGCATTTCAGTAAAAAATCTATATCTCTGTAAAACTATGAATGATTCCTATGCAGCATTATATACATATAAAATTATGCTTTGCTCTGCTGGTACATTTGGGTAATGCTCCGTCTTCTCGAAACTACTTTAATGTTTGCACTGTGGCACTGCTGCTGATTTTTCCTTTTAGAAATGTCAGTTTAGAAAAGTGGACATTTATATTGCTACATTTATTATAGACCGTACTCTCTGTGTTTAGATACATTCATATAAAATTATTATAAAGACCTGACCAAGCAATGGTGTCACTTTTGGTGTGACACCTGACAAATAAATACTAACAGTGACTGTTTCATATGTTTGAAAGGTCCAGAAGAAATAGTAAATTGACCTACGGTCGGAATTGTTTTGTCAGACTGAGCTAACATGGACATGAAGTGAGCTGAGCTTGCATGTCAAAAGATCAATACTGAGCAGACTCTATCAACTGATCAGGACCATGTGATGCAACTAAAAGGGGACTTTGAGTTGAGTCTGTCATAGCCTGACGTTTGTTTTCTGACCTGAGAGGTGAGGGTTTCTTGTAAACTGAGCCACTGATGGTTGAGCAGACCCTGGTCTTCTGCAAAACCATTGAGTTCGTAGCGTCCCATCTGGCCCTCCCCAGCTCTACAGGTCTGCAACGGCTGGCTCACATAGTCCAGTGTGGCCCGATGGACCGTCATCTCAACCTGACACTCCTGAGAGAAAAGTCAACCAGATAAACAAGTCAACAGGCAGACAAACATCTAGAGTGAGAGAAGAGTGTGCTTAGGTGCAGTAACGTGAAGTAACGTGCAGCAGAAACAACCCAGCCCTGGGTGGCCGTTCATCATTCAGTCCATCTCTACCTTGCAGTATTTTAGGAGTTGCACGAGATCAGAGTTAGTGGAGGATGTTTGGTTGATCCTGCTGCGATTTTCCTCCAGCTTTCCCTCAGCAGCTCTGAGCCAGACCTGCAGCTCCAGGTGAGCCCCCTGCTGGGTCAACGTCTCCATCCACAACTGACAAGGAGGAAGAGGAGGAGAAAGGAATGGTTTTAAACCTTAATTGTCTTTTTTTAAAAAATTCTATTACTACTCACTTAACTGTCACCCAATTGCTTTCCCCAACAGAATTTTCAACTTTTAGACCATAAAATCTTTTTTGTTTAAATAATAAAATGTGAAATGTCCAATACAAATAACATAGAAAAGGACTGAGATACACACAGTGCTTCTACATTATGATTAAAACCACACTACCATCATCCTAATGTATTCAGTATGTTAATACTAAAGGTTTGTGTAATGTATTTCTAGTGTCGGTTTTAAACTGTGTGAAATTATGTGCTCTTTTGTTAAAGAAAACTGAAATGATCTCTAAAGTTAAATTTGAACAGGAAAGCAAGTGAGGGGGCAAAAAAGTAGAGGGTGGGGAAAGATGAGGAGTACATGAGGAAAAAAAAGTTGAATCAGAAGAGCAGACAGAAAATGAGGTAAGAAAGATGGTAGAGAGGAGCTGAAAATAAGAAGAAGAGCGGCAGGAGGAAGATGAGAGGGAATGAAGAAAGGGGATAAAAGGAGTGCTGAGAAGGAAGAGAAAGGAAGATCCATGCAGGCAGCTAGATGGATGGATGGATGGATGGATGGAGGGAGGGAGAACGGTTCTGCACCAACAAGCCCAAGAAGAGTCCTTGGGGTGACATTGTACTGCACCCAGAGGATTTTAAAAAATAATTGGTGACAGGAGTTTAGATTTTTTGAAATAACTGTACTGTGCTGCGCAGGTGGGCAGGGAGAGACTGGATTCAGGTTAACTATGGATTCCCCTGTCATTGTGGAGAGTGGAGCTGACATTTCACAACTTTGGAATTTTAGAAACTTAATTTAGACATAGAAAACAAAACTATTAACATAAAAATAATGATAAATTAATGAAGTCAATTTGTAAATCAATAAAAAGTCAATCAAAAGTCAGAAAAAAATGAAAAAGCAAATAAACAGTGATAAACCCTATTTTGTTCATGGGAGAGTAAACCTCAGGAAGATCCTGTGCTCCTGTGTCTCCCTATGGTGAGGGAATCTCCTCACCTTATGGACTGCTTGCTGGATGACAGGAACATCAGCCAGCAGACTGGACCAGTCCACCTCCATCTGTCTGAGCTGGGAGTGGATGGAGCACAGATGTGGGTCTGAAGTCTCAAGTGGCATCTTTTCATCCTCCAGACTTCCATCCAAGCATCTGGCCGCTTTCTTCGTCTGAACCAGCTCGGAACCGGCACCGATCACTGCCACCTTCAGCTCCAACCTCGCCTCCACCTCTTTAGTCAAAGCCTAAAGTACAAATGTTTTGTTATATTCTGTTCTCCACAGATTCAAAAAATAACCACGAAACATGTTGATTTCATAGGGTCATTGATCAACACCATTTGCTGGGAGATTAACTGACCTGTAACCAAAACATATGCATTTTTTATTCTTTACTTTTCAACCCACAGCGACTACAGTATAGTTTTTACATTTGCTTCATATGAAAAAAAATACATGCTCTAATTCTATTTAACCCTGTGGGGACAGCATAGAGGTACACAGCCTTTATCATGACAATATGAAACATGCTTTTCTTCAGGCTGGTGTTACTAATTGCAAAAAGTAATACATTTTGGAAACCAACTAATTTGGTCACTTATAAAATTTTGTAATTGTCCAGTTGAAACTTAAATTTGAAAATGTATGAGCTGTTTGTGAAAGTTTAAATGATTGCATCTGTCAGTGGAGCATGTTATTTACAATGAGGGAAGCTTGTGGGGTTCTTCAGCTCCTGCTTACCACACACTGGAGGAAACAGTCACGCCTCTGTTCCACACTCATCTCCTCACTGGACGTGGCAGCAAACTGACTCAGTCTGTCAACCAGCTCTCTGGCCTTGCCCATCCAGTCAGCCAGAGCAGCAGAGTCACGAAGAAACCTGTTTATTATTTTAAAGACAGTAATGAAAGTATCTGCAAGAATACAGTGCTGTCTATACAAGTGTGGCTTCATTTAAAACCAATATTGTATATAGAATTCTTAAATAAAGACATTAGGTACCTTTATCGGGTGCAGTGTGTGTTTTATTATTAAAAGTATTTAAAGTATTTTTTAATGGTTAAATCGTATTAATAAACTCATTCACTCAATTGTAAAACAAAGGAAGTGTTTTAATAGTGAACAATATACGAAAGGATTACATTTCAAAATTTTAATAAAGTACATTAAAGCCATGAATATCAAATATTTTTTATGATTTTGAGAACAAAACGGAAGAACTAAAACTTTCACTTTGCAGAAAGAAAGAGCTCCATCTTTTTTCTCTCTCACCTGCTTTGGAGTTTCATTTTTATGTCCAGGCTGGTGCGTTCATCCTCCACCCTCTTGCGTACAGTTTTCCAGTGTGTCTCCAGCTCAGCGGTGGTCACACCCACTCCGCCGCAGCCTGAGCTCCGGAGGCCAAGCCCCGCCTCCAGCATCCACCTGAACCGTGCCATGTTCTGCTCCAGGCTGCCTCTGAGCTCCTGCCAGATGAATGCAACTTTAAAACACAGTCTAAATTCTGGACTTGGGTTTGTTTTTTTGACCTCACTAACAGTGCCTCTTCTTCTTCAGCGCTCATTGTGGGTCGGCGGTGTGAAGCAGGTAATCATCTACAATCATCATACACAACAAGTGTACATGCAGCACTCCTATTAGTGTGCTGGCAATTTAGTGTGAAGATTAGTGATACTGTGAGCTCAAATTACAGTAGAGGTTGAATATTGAGCCTGACAATAGAAAAGGGAGCAGGTCTGAGATCACTCATCCCTCTGTGTCCCCTTCTTCATCTCTTTTACTCGACGGACACACTTTGCAGACCACTGGACACGCTTCAACACCTTGTCCATTTCAGATGAATAAGAGGCACATTTCCAATCCCACGGCAGAGCAACATGGAGCATGAACACAAAATGAATTCTAGTTGGAGGTCTCTGCTCTGCTAATAACTCACATCAAAGTAGAGGAACATCATGTGCTCCTACAGAAAACAACCAATTCGCTTGTGTGTAATTGAGTCAATTAGGTTTTGAGTGCGATGCACAAAGCACAGCTTGGAAAGTGCACCCAGATGAGCAGAGGGGAACATGGCAAAAAGCACTCAGCCGTCTGCTTGGCTGGTTGGTTAATCAGAATTATCCCCATGTCTGCCAGAGAGACCACATATATTTATAAGACATTACCTGGTAGAAGGAGAGCTTCTCTGACATCTGCTCCTCAGAATCACCCCCCTCATGCATCCTGGGAAATGAAGTCTCAATTTCTTTCAGCAGGGAGTCTGCCCAGGCACTGTCTTCATTCCACTGTGACCACATCTGGCACAGACAAAGAAATGATGATGGTCAGGACATGTCTGTTGTTGTGTTGTTGTTTTTTTTGTTTTTTTAAAAAAAAGATTTCTCTCATGTCTTTAATCAACTTCCTTTTACATTATCTAAATGCACCTGTCACTTCAAAAATAAATTTTGAGTGAAATGAAATCTAACTTTGGCTGATATATCATTGGACTTTATAATGATGTGATAATCCTGAAGAAATGTAGTGTTTCTGACACTGAATAACTTCCATGCAATATGCTGAATTCATATTCAGTATTTGTTAGATTTCATCACAGTGCTTTAAATACCTTCATGTTCTAAATATCACTTTATGAACTCCACAATCCCTGTCTGTCCTTTAACAATCATTCGTACACCATTCCTAACCCATAGAGTTCAATATGATGTCGGTCCACCTTTTGCAGCTATTACAGCTTCAACTCTTCTGGGAAGACTGTCCACAAGGTTGAGGAGAGTGTTTATAGGAATTTTTGACCATTCTTCCAAAAGCGCATTGGTGAGGTCACACACTGATGTTGGTCGAGAAGGCCTGGCTCTCAGTCTCCGCTCTAATTCATCCCAAAGGTGTTCTATCGGGTTCAGGTCAGGACTCTGTGCAGGCCAGTCAAGTTCATCCACACCAGACTCTGTCATCCATGTCTTTATGGACCTTGCTTTGTGCACTGGTGCACAGTCATGTTGGAAGAGGAAGGGGCCCGCTCCAAACTGTTCCCACAAGGTTGGGAGCATGGAATTGTCCAAAATGTTTTGGTATCCTGAAGCATTCAAAGTTCCTTTCACTGGAACTAAGGGGCCAAGCCCAGCTCCTGAAAAACAACCCCACACCATAATTCCTCCTCCACCAAATTTCACAGTCGGCACAATGCAGTCTGAAATGTACCGTTCTCCTGGCAACCTCCAAACCCAAACTCGTCCATCAGATTGCCAGATGGAAAAGCGTGATTCATCACTCCAGAGAACGCGTCTCCACTGCTCTAGAGGCCAGTGGCGGCGTGTTTTACACCATTGCATCCGACGCTTTGCATTGCACTTGGTGATGTGTGGCTTGGCTGCAGCTGCTCGGCCATGGAAACCCATTCCATGAAGCTCTCTGCGTACTGTACTTGGGCTAATCTGAAGGTCACATGAAGTTTGTAGCTCTGTAGCAATTGACTGTGAAGAAAGTCGGCGACCTCTTTGCACTATGCGCTTCAGCATCCGCTGACCCCTCTCCGTCTTTTTTACGTGGCCTACCACTTCGTGGCTGAGTTGTTGTTGTTCCCAAACGCTTCCATTTTGTTATAATAGAGCTGACAGTTGACTGTGGAATATTTAGGAGCGAGGAAATTTCACGACTGGATTTGTTGCACAGGTGGCATCCTATGACAGTTCCACGCTGGAATTCACTGAGCTCCTGAGAGCGGCCCATTCTTTCACAAATGTCTTGTTTCACAGTCTGCATGCCTGAGTGCTTGATTTTATACACCTGTGGCCAGGCCAAGTGATTAGGACACCTGATTCTGATCATTTGAATGGGTGAGCGAATACTTTTGGTAATATAGTGTGAGTTGTGTCAGTGTTGACAGAGTTGTGAGATACACGTATCTTCTACTTCTGTAATCTGTTCTCTTTTGTAGAGTATTATGGAGCACCAGCATCTAAACTGACCACGTTACATTACAGTGTCTGTACGTGTATCTTCAGTCAGTGAAACATCACCATGGAAACAATACCTGTAGTTGTTCCTCGAGGCCCAGTGTTCCATTGAATTTGTTTAATTTCTGATGAACAGTAGACTGGTTAGAGGTGAAGGCTGCATGCAAGTCTTTTAGGGCTCTCTGTTGGATTAGACAGACAACACTAACTGTAAAATGCAAACACACAATAAATATTTGACTTTTCCATTTTAACACTGCAGGTTTACAATTATACTACAATTATAAGTTAGATGAGGTGGTGAGGTGAGTTACAGACACACACTAACACAGGTCATTAACACTGATTAAGTTAAGATAATAATTAGATAAAACATTTCCTTATTTAAACATCCCAGTGTTAAACTGGGGCATTTTCGTGACTGCTTGTCAGTGATGATATCTGACCTGTTGCTTCTCGCTCTCCTCCTGCAGGTTTCTGAGCTGATTCTCTCTCCCGCGCAGCGCTGCCTGGACCACAGGCAGGACCCTGCTCAGGTCATCAATGCACTGCTGACTGCACTCAGACCCCAGGATGCTCGCAACCTTTGACCCCTGTGAGGCCAGCTCACTGCAAAGGCTGGCCAGCTTCACTGACAGACTCTATATTAAAAAGGATTGAAACACATTTGGGGGAAGAGGAGGTCAAATCCAGACTGAGTTTATGGAGTAATTTCCAGTAAGATGGGACAAAGTTATATTGTTTCCAGGAATGTTGAGGAAACACTAAAGAATGCTGGGTAGAAGGACATGTGTTATGACATATAATGACAGGCAGATTCTTTGATATAACTAAAGGTGAATCCTGCTGAATAAGAGCCATTCAGGCTCTTGTCTCTAGTTTTTCCCTTTTATATATCTCCACCTTTCTTCAGCAAAAACATTAAAGAATTAATAATGACAGAGGACACATGTTTTAATTATCACTGACTTAATTTGATAATTTGACAATTTATTGATAAATGTTAATTTCATGTAATTAAAAATGAGACAAGCCCAAAATAACGGAACCATAGTGAATGGATGCTGCAGTGAGGAGTCTCACCTGTAGCTGCTGCAGCCTCAGCTGTATATCTTCCTCATCTGTCTTTCCAGCAGGTGCACGCAGCAGGATGTTAATGGAGGACAGGGACAAGGACGCTCCGTGCAGCACGTGAAACAAACCCTCATCCAGTGTCTGATGGGAAACGTCGGCAGAGGAGGCCTGAGGGTGCGAGCAGGAAGAAGTGTGGAGAGATCACATGAATCAAGAGGAATCTACTGTGTCTTTTCATCAAACCTCTGTCACTGCCCGTCTTTCATGATTGTTTTTTTCTGCTCTTTTTTTGTGAAGTGTGATGTCAATATGCATGCCTCATGGCGAGTGATTGAAAAAACAGACTGAGGATTCCTTTAGAGCACTCAGGCTGACTTTAATTGCTATTTAATCAGATTGCAGAAAAGGAAAGAAATCTGATTTGAAATTTGATTTACAAAGACGAGACTTGGTGGTTTTTTTAATGCTTATGCCTTAATACAAGCAGCTTTTCAAGTTTCATCAGAGGGGCATCTGACATTGATTTCATTATCTTTGTTCATTATTACTATCCATCCAGTGTGTGATTTTAAAGAGAAATATAAACAACAGCAACAATATAAAGTTACACCCATATTTTTCAGTCCAGTCTTTTTTTAGCCTGACCTCAGTATACCTGTCCATTGTTTAAAATTCATGTTAGAATATCAAAATTCATATCAAATGTCATGCTGGAAGATGATTTGGTTTATTTCTTCATCTTACACATTTTTATATGGTCTATGGTACTTAGCCCATCATTTTAAGCCCTAAAGTGAAGCAGTGTGTTGATGAGACCTTTCATCAAAGGTTGGATACATTCCCTCTTTGGGTTTGAGCAGCAAAGACAGAAAGAGGGAATTTAAATGATGACTCGTTAATAATACAAGTTAATAAAACAAGTCCCAGAGTTCTGATCAAAACTAAAACTCTAACAGTCATCAGGTGCAAAAAAGCACTTCGAAAGTAATTAAATTTTCTCAACTTGCTTATATATGGATACATTCATGTTTCCTCTGCCAGTACATACACGGATCTTTCCTTGTGAATACAGAGTACATAACTAATGGGTGTAAAAACATTTAATGGCTACAGCAGAGTAGATGCTAGCTATTAAAAGTGTCAAAAATTGTGTTAGAATAAGATATGATGAGATCATAAGGATTATAAACTGAAGGGGCTAATCACGTAGCAACCCTTCAGATTTATCGTGTGGTCTCTCGAAGGGGTCCCAACATCCTGCTGTTCTTGAGAATGAAACCAGCGACCCTGAAGAGGTCACAGATGACATCATTCTCTGATAAACAGCCCTGATTTTGGCACCTCACCTCATTCAGAAGCTCTGCCGCTGTATCTCCCAGCTCTCTCAGATGGCTGATTAGGGTTTGAAGCTCTTTCAGCTTTTCTGCACCAATCATACATCCTGCTGTTCCATCACTACGCCTCTCAGATGAGTCTGTCACCTTCAGAGAGGGAGTCACGTATATAGAGAAGCAGACAAAAAGTGGAAAAAACAGTCAGAGAAAAGTCGGAGACGCACATAACTCTTATCAAGCCCTGCAGGAGCTCCCATAACACCAACGAGACAACAAAGTGCCTCCTGCTCAAAGGTGATAATCAAGCATGGCGAGAACTCCAATTTTTCTTTTCTTTTTTGTATTTGAAAAGTGATAATCAAGCACTTTGGCTCCCACGATGAAGGCCTTACCTCAGAGGGAGGAAGCAGCCAGCTCTCCTCCAAAGCCAGCAGCCGACTGTGAAGGCGAGCCCACTTCTTCTGAACAGAGTCCTCCTCCACATCAGCCTCAGCAGGAGCCGACCTGCAGGGAGAGAAAAGGCTGAAAATTAACACTTCTTTGTATTTCATCTTTCTTTCTTTCAATTGCATGAATCCATTATCTTACATGTCACTCTTTACCATGGAAGTGGGAAAAATATACAGTAAATATGTGTACGCTGCACATATGAACACCTGTGCACCTGCATATTGATACAGTGTAGTTATCACATAGCAGCAGTGCGTTACATTGTGTTACATCATGCAATAACAAGTCAGGTCATGCATGCAGGTCAACAACATGGATCAATTGACCCAACCTGTCTTGTGTCAACAGTCCAGGCTGCTGCTGGTGGTGTTTTCATGTTTTCGAGATACACTTGACATGACAATGATGTGACAATGAGATCAGTAAACCTCACTGACCTCCCCACTCAAAGATCTGAGTACAATAGATAAACCTTTGGATGTGGTAGAACAGGAGATTTGCAGCACAAATGTGCAACTGACAAATCTGCAGACACTATGTGATGCAGTCAAATTATCATCAGTGAACATATTAACATGGAGCAGAATCTCAGAGGAGAGTTGTAAACATCTGTTGGTTCTAATAAATCTTTGGGAACATCTGTATGGATATTCTGAAACAAGCTGCTTAACTGTTCTTTAAGGTTATTTTGGGGGAATTTATTTAGACTGCTGCCACTGGAGGAACAACAGGAAATGAAGACACAGAGATACAGGATTCAAACTGGGGACATTACAGTTCATGGTCAGCCTAACCCCTGTGGGTTACAAAGCAGCTGTGTATCATTGTCAAAAAAATAAACCATATGAACATTATTCAATCTTTATGGGCAAGTATGTAAACACATACGGTGGTGGCAGCTGGCTATGGTCCTCAGATTCCTGGCTGTACAGTCGAGCTCTGCTGCCCTGCCGGGCAATGGCCTGAGTCAGTCCTCTCTGTTCAGTTAGCTCCTGCTCCAGCTCCTGCACAACAAATCACAACAACAACAAGAAGACCTACAATTATACATACAGAATGCTTATAGATAACAATATGAGTTGTATACATTATATGTGCATGTTAGTGTCTTTAAAGATTTTGAAAGAAACAAATGCAGATCATTAATGTTCTACCACCTGAATATCAATAAAAACAATGTATGGGTTTCCTTTTTCACAGTGATGTTGATACTGGTGTTTTAAGAAAACTCAGTATTGTGTCATCCGTGTCCAATATGTTGGACTTACTTTCTCACAGCTACAGAAGAAATGTCAGTAAAAGCTGAAGAGTATTCCACAGTTTGGACTATAGCTGGAGAGTTGAAACTGTTTGATTTCAGAAATTTGAAAATAAATGTTATATGCTGTTGCTGACTGTAGTCTAAAGATAGTAGTTCCCCATCAAGTGGAACGCCACAACTCCAGTACCTTCTGCTGTTGCAGGCTGCTCTGTCGGAGGAGTTTGTTTTTCGGTGAGGAGAAGAGCTCCTGAATGCTGCTGCTGCGCTGCAACTTAGACTCAGGGCGGCGCTCTGCCTGAGGCACTGACTTCTGTGGAGAAAGACATAAAGAGGAGACACAGAGAGGGAAAAAAAGATAATAAGAAGTGCGGTCATCTTCCTTTCTAAAAAAATATTTGCAGCTTTGGTCCCACTAATTTACAAAACCACCTGAAACAGCCTTAAAAGGAAAATGTTTAAATCCTGTGTGCTTTTAAAGCTCAGCACTCAGACTCCAAAGACTTACATAAACCAAATATTAGTAAAACTAAACATCTTGATTAACTTAACTAAACCTGTTTTACCAAACTGACTACACCTAACTCTGATACTTTTAGCTGAATTTTATTACAATTATTATATATGCACAGCTTCAATTAACATCTGCTCTTGCAGAATGTATGTACCTGTTCTTGCAGCACTTTGTGGGTGACTGTCCTCTCCTCTCCCTGTCTGTCCTGTAGCAGCTGTTGGAAGAATACCAGGTTGGCCTTGAGGAGCTCCAGTTTGGAGGAGAGCAACTCTGCCGCCTCCTGCTGGGATCCCACAGCTACCACTTCATCCCGCTGCTGCTGCCGGTCGGCCACCTGGCCGAGCGACGACAGGCTCGCCACGTTCTGCTCGATCTCCAGGAACATCTCCTGCACATCAGCACAAACACTCTGAATGCCCAAGATCATAGCATCAGAAAGGTTCATATACAGGGGATGACATTAAGTTATATGTGCCTGTGGCTTTTCAAGATCACTGTCCCCACCATTGCAACCACTAGCCCAGAAACATTACTTTCAATTCAGCAAATAACTATTACTATAATATTATTTTCCATTTTCTGCTAAACTACTTTGTAAGCTGACAGTGTTATTGGTAAAGTAACACTTTAGCACTTTTCTGTCAAATTTTGCTACCATAGGACAGTGTTTTCCAACTTTTTTCTGGCGACCCACATTTTAGGAGGTACAAACAATCAGGACCCAATCCAAAATAGCCCTAACCCTAACCTATAAATCAGAAATCATGGGAGGGGTTAATTGTGCATAGACAAATGTCCTTGACTACTTTAATGCCATTTCTGCATCACCCTATATTACTTTCAATACCAGCCAATAGGTGGGAGATGTATTTTGAGAAATTTGTTGAAAGCATACACACAGGTAAATACTTAAAAAAAATGTAAGGGTTTGGTTGGCTTTAAACTTTCATTTCTTAGTGTGTCACTACATGTAACACACATTGGTTGAGCCTCCTGGTTATGATTTGAACGATTAACAAAACCACATGGCAAAAAATAGTCTTTAAGTGGCCTTGCCCCTGTTTTTAACCTCTTGGTACGAGGCTTTTCATCTGGCTTATCAAGCCTGCCCTCTCTGCTGATTGCTTTGGCTGATGTCTAGTGCTAGTCTGGCAAACGTTAATGCTGGACTCCCTCAGGTCTTGATCGGGGGCTTTCGCGGGAGTCATCTTCGTCACACTGGCTACCTTTACATTTGATTGCGTCATTGACTGTCTGGTCTGGAACAGGGCATTTCTTCTTTATTAGCACCAGGAATCCATGTCTGTGACTCCATCCAGTGGCCACTGGTAGAGCCTTTTCTTTGGCTTTGTTGTGGTGGAGACTGAGTGTGTTAGAGTGGCACTCCCTAATGTGACTCTACGTGTATTGCAGACATTGTCACCTGAAATACCATAGGGAAGAAATTCAGGGGAAAAAATGATCCTGCGAGCCACCCGTGGGCTGTGACCCTGTCTCAGCTGCTGGTGCAGTCATTCCCATTGATTTTTATTAATGATTAACGTACACATCAATAAAGACAACAAGCCATTCCTACACTGTGTGAGCATCTTGCTGTGTCACCTCTCTAGCAAAACGACGCTGTCGTTTCTGTACGTTACCTACTTGTCAGAATATGTCGGCATTAACCGGCACATTTGGGAAAAGAGCAAATTATGAGCTGTAGCTGGAGTTTTCTCTCTTTTTTCTCATACTCCCTGTCACACTCCCTCCCTTTCTTTTATTTTCTTTCGTTTTTTTTACCTGGATTTTGTCTGGGAACCGGTGAATTTAAGAACATTAACACGTAACATCGAAGACATTAAAGAAGAAAATTGGCGGTAAAATCTGAAAACGTACCAGAGAGCGTTAGTTAACGCACTCGTGCTTGCGTTTGCCTTTACACTTGCGCGATAGGCGGGAGCTGCTTTCAACGCGGCGCAGTCGCAGTGGCACTTGTGAAATGTTGATGTTGCAACAGTAAATAACAAAGATGGTCACACAAAAATCATTGTCAAACAATGATATCACAGAGAAATGATATGAAATTCAGTTCTATTTTTTTATTCCAGTGTTTTAACTGGCCACTAGAACATGCAATCAACTGGCCCAGAGTCCTGAAATAGTACATCCGGGCCAGCGAGCCAGTTATAATGTCCAACCCTGCTATATGATGTTAAAGTTAGATCTGGGTCTCAAAGAGGGACTGTCTCTGTGAATGCAACTCTTCAGTAAACAACACAAAGAAAATTGAACAGGAGTCGACATCCCTTGAGCTGCTGTTTGTTTGCCCACAAAGCTTCATTCAAATGTAACATGGTAACTTTAAGATGTGTTTAACCTCTGAAACTTTAATGGAGGCTCGAGTTACAGTCCCAGGGTCAGCTAGGAGAATAATACCTGCCAAAGCTTTGAGTAAAAACATAATGCTGAAGCCTGTGAGGACATGACTCTGTTGACTGAAAATGATCATACCACAGAGTGAGTCATGAAAATCACCAAACTCCTACAAAGGTACTAAGGTCTTTCATATAGGTTTTACTTGTACAATAGTATAAGCAGGGGTAGAAAAGTATAGAGTACTGAACCTTTAAGGACATTTGTGAATTAGCTGTAGTCTGCATGAGTTACTTTACCTTCACCTCACGACAGGAGGAAATGTATATTTTACTTAAACCTATATATTTGAAAGTTACTGTGCAACTGTACTTTGCACAACTTTACACTCAACATGAAAGGAGATAAATAAAGATGCTGTTTGGTAAATAATCTTGTATGAGCACAATGTCAGCATTTCAGCTTGTTTCAGCTTGATAACAATTCAAACATTTTAGACATTTTATAACTTCAAGCAGCAAGTAGCCAAGCAAATGATTTGGAGGAATGAAAATCCATATAACTAGAGAAATAAGCTTTCTTTTCCCCAGTCACAAGGAACTCCTGCCTACCCAGAGAATTTGAATATAGTGTTATTGATTGTAAAATATCACTGTAAAATGAGTGTAATATTTAAGGCTAATGGTGAGTTGCGATAGCAGATGGATGGATGGATGGAGGTAGTCACAGTGGAATCGCAGTAAAAATGTTTGACGTTTGATTAAGGCCACATTGAGGTTAATGTTTACTGAGAAAGTCACAGTTTAACTTTCCCCACCAGTCTTGGTTTGAATGGACAGTCTCACTGTAGGCAAGAGGTAATAACATCAGAGCAGGTGGCAGTTAATGAACTAATGAGCTCACTGAGACTTATCTGAGAATGATCTGTCCCGATAACAGGGAAGAAACTATAATCTGAAACAGTGCACAGCATTCAGTAAGGATAGCATATGTCCAGGAATGGTCCAGATATTATTTTAAAAGATCTTTTGAAGATACTGTGAAATTGAAAGTAATAATGAAAAAAAAGAATGTGTAAATTATTAATATATATTAATGCTTGCTTACTGCTGCTATCAGCTGGAAATCAATCTTGTTTACAGTTTGATGATAGGTATTCAATGTCTATACTACTGTACTACATTATTAATTTAAAGGGAAAATATGTTTAAAGAGACCATAACATTTGACAATTACTCTTGATGAACTGATTATTCAAATTTTTAAATGAAACAGTAAAAACTAAATTTAAAAAGCTTCTCTCGTTATCCATCGTAAAATTAATTTGTGTTCTGCTTTCACATTTGAAATGGCCATTCAGTAACTGCTAAAAGTTAGTGATAGTTTCTTTTCAGTTCATATAGTATACAGTATATCCACACACAAGTACAGTAGTAGTAACTGAATGAATTTCAGTGTCTGTGTGTATACTCCATGCTGAGTCCACACTCCACACACACACACACACACACACCAAATAGACAGTATAAAATGACACTTGTGTTTTCAGCTATGAGTTGTGATGCTGTCGATATTATCATGTTATCAGCAGAGAAAGTGAAAGCAGACAGACAGCTGACCTTTGACTCAAATCTATAACCACCAGCTGCAGCAGGAGGCTACTAGACAAACAGTTATTCTGTCATTGTATAAATGCACATGCACATTCATCTTTAACTTTAGACAACTAAGTACTCCTTGCTCATAATGTTTGACTATATGGAGTAGGATCTGTCTTGTGATGTGCATCATACATGGGATTTAAACCAGCTGACGACAGGAGGGAAATTTTAATCTCTGAGCTGCCAGAAAATCCCAAACTTGTGGTTTCTTAACTTCGCTGATGTTGCAAGACTTGAAAAAAGCAGCTTGAATGGATGAAAGTGATTTTTGGAAACAATAAACAATCTATATCTAAATCTATCTATATTTTTCTCTTGAAATAGTCACATGACCTACGAAGTATTTCATATTGAAAAACTAGTTTAACTTCTCTGCTCTTTAAGCTGTGACTCAGCGTTACTGTCATTTAAGATCAGTATAAAGCTGGATGCTTCTGGATCTGCCAAGGATTTTTTTTTCATTTGTGTCTGTCTGTCAGGATTGTGCAGAAAGGACCTAATCATACCAGTTGCCAATCTGCCCAACCTTCCTAAGAGGAGAGGGGAGAACATGTAAACTCCACACAGAAAGGCCCCCAGGTTTAAACCAAGAACTCTCTGCTTTCTTTGAGAAATCGCATGGCGTTAATAACACCCTGGATGCTGAGATCGTCCCAAAGTCTGACCACAAGGAGGAGGAGGAGGAGACTCACATCCTTATTGTGGATGGCTTCCTGCTTTACACCTATGGACCTTTGATCGACGTGCTGAACCAACGTTACTTTATTTCCATCCCGTACGAAGAATGCAAAAAGAGGAGGTGCTCTAGGAACTACACGGTGCCAGACCCCCCCCGGCCTGTTCGATGGCCATGTCTGGCCCATGTATTTGAAACACAAGAACATCTTGGAATGAATCAATGATAGTATATATTAAAACTTTGATGACCACCAAAGGGATAATAGCTGCAAAGCAAACATTTATTTTTGAATAAATTATTATAAAAGTTCCCAGGTTGTTAGATCACACAGCAGACCCAGTAAGCAGTTTCTCTTCCGCTTCAAAAATATTTTTTGCCTAGATTGAGCTCACTGGACTTGTTCTGATTTGTAAATCCAGGTGGTTGTGGCTTACCTGGCAGGTGAGGAGCTGCTGCTCCACACTGTCCTGCATGGTTGATGAGCCACCAGCTCTGGTGGCTACCAGGTTCCTCTGGGCTGTCTGCAGCCACAGCTCCAGCTGACTGACCCTCTCCAGGCAGACATGAAGAACACCTTCACTGGGGCAGGGTCTGGGCCAGCACCCACCTGCCCTGGGCTTCTCCGGTCCCTGGGACACAAACACAACACACCTGGCTGATCCTCCTGCTCCAGAGTTGCAGGTAGAGAGGAGAGAGGGGGAGGCTGAGGTCTGAACTTGATCCAGAGCAAAATGTAGATTTAATCACTGTCTACCTGAACAGGTTGCAGCTCTAATACTGATTGAAACAAACAATTAGAACTTCTTCTCACACTGACACTTTCTGTGCCTTTCACCCTGTCTGGTTCTCTCTTTCCCTCGTCTCTGTCCTCTTTCTTTCCCTATCTGCTCCACCCACCTGTGGCAGAAACCACTTCCTGGAGTGGTGGCAGGGCTCCAGTGACAGCGACTCTGAGAATGACAGGGGAAAGAAAAGAGGAGGCCTCCAGCTACAGGGGGTGGAGCTGAGACAGAGGGCCAGCTGAGCTGAGCAAGCACTTTACACAGAAAACAAACACTTCCCTACTTCCCTGTGAAACTGAAGTGTGGCTGTGACTCACCTGAAAACATATCCTATCAGAACTTTATAAGTTTTAGTGCTCCTTATAATTTCTCCTGCTCCTTTTTTAGAATGAATTGCTTTGGGCGTGTGCCCGTAACAGTCCAAACTAATCCCTTCATAACTGTGCTCTGTATACAGTTCCCAAGAAATGAGTAATGACTTGATGCACCTTATTGGCAGGTGAACTCCAAGAGTCAACAACCTGCCTTAGATGTCTGGATTAATCACTTGACTCAACCATTCACCTGACTATAATGTCAGCGAGTGTAATGTGAATTTAAGGAGTCTTCTATTGTGTGAAAGTTCATCATAAAGTGATCAGTTAGTAATATACACACAGTCAGTATACTTATTTCATACTGAGGATACATTTCTTTAGTATTGTCTGCCTTTAAATGACCTAAATTGTTCCTTCAAATAAAATAGTTCCTTAGTGCATTTTTAAAGACTTCCCTTCTTTCTAATTAGAACATTGGCAAAGTATATCAATGTGTTTTGAAACTATATGAAATGCAAATCAATGTGTGAGAGAGAAGGACATGACTGATTTTACAGCATTATTTTGTGATCCAAGGCTACAAAATTTTAAGTTAGGAATAAAAATGACTGCATTTGAGTATCTCAAGCTCATCAATGATTCATTTTAGGAATACAATTTCTAAAGTTTGTTTCCCATGCTACCTACTGGGCTCTGTATGACTGGACATTCACAAACATGAATGCACAATGGCAAATGCAGATGAAACCAATACAGCATTCACCAGGGTAGATTGTGAGTTGGTGCAACCTGCACATCAAACTGCAAGGCTGTGTTCCAGGTCAAACAAAAAATACACCAAACCAGATGGTTATTTTGTGACTGAACAGTTGTTGCGTCAGCTTAGTTCCATCCAAAGGTCGTGTGTGACCAGGCCCCACCTCCGCATTGTTAGAGGGTTAGGAGGAGGATGGTGCTAATTTGTGAATCATGCGGAAACTAGGACAGTGAGTAGGATTTTCTGTCTTTTTTTTACCCAACAGGGCTGCTGCAGGATGCAGGCCCTCAGTGTGGCCCTGATGCTGGGGTCTCAACCTGGTAGGGTCTAGAGGGAGGCTTGAGGATCTGAGGCCTCTATAACACTGAGCTGAGAAGGTGTGTGTGTGTGTGTGCAGTTGATGCTTTTTCTGGAGGACTTACTGACTTACTGGAACTGCTCCAGATGTTCACAGAACCGGGCTTTGTACCACAGTTCACCTCACTGTTCTCTGATCTTACAGCGCTGAAATCTTTGATTGCCTCGCAAGATGTACAAATGCACTATAAGTGTGTTTTGGGCAGTTGCCAGTGAGTCTTGTGTAGGTGTGTGTGCTCTGTTTATATACTGTGCATGTCTTCAGCCCCTTTGGGTGGCTGTCATCCTCCCTCCATGTAAGCTCCTTCTGACCCTGCCTGAGCTCCTGACACAGAAAAAGAGAGACGGAGGAGTAGATCACTGTTGTGGGTTTATTTGTATTGTTGCTCTTGTTTGGATATGTAGACAGCATGGAAAGACAAAAGAGAAACAGTGTACAAGAACAGCACATGCCATATACTGTAATGTAAGACATCTCAGTATTGCTGCTTTCAGGTGAAAACCTTTTACCTCCAAAAATGTTGACTGGTTAGGTGTTGATGATTTTCTTGATTGATATTGATGAATTGCTGAAATAATAAATTTGTCTTAAAAATATTGCTTAAGATCAAGCAAATAGTTTTCTAATTGAGTGCAATCGCTCAAATAAATTAATAGTAGATTAAAATGTTGGGGTTTTCACCTGTCAGCAGCAGTGTGTTAATCAATAATTATGTCAAACCGGTGCATTTTCATGGCCAACAGTTATCTGGAAAAGGCTGTTTTCTCAAGTAGAAAAGCTGTATTGTTGATTCATAATAAAGCGGGAATCTTTTTCCACACATTCCTGCTCCCAGGCAGTGACTGAGCAATTACTCAGTTCATCATTCAATTCTGTAAACAACAATTTATCATGTTTAGCTTATGGAAATACAAATGGCAGATGCATATAAGCAAGCAAACAAGTTTATTTTAACAGATATATGCTCTGCATTTGCTGGCAAATGAGCTCAGATAGTAAATAAAGGGCTCAAAAATCAAGAAGTGTATTTTAAAATCACCACTCCCTAAATGATACATTATAAAACATGGTTCACAAAATATGTCAATGAGTACACTTTGTTCCTGCCCATTATAAAACATTAACCCTTCAGAATTAAGATTCATGCAAAAGCTTATAACAGACTGTCAAAAACCATCCACCCCACATGCTAAATACCATCAGTCTGCTTTCAGGTCTTTGGTAAAACAGTAAACCATCACCCTGTCAACCACTTCTCTCTTTGTCTCAAATAACGTACTGTGTCATCTTGTGTCATCTTGAACCACATCTCAATGGTGTCAACTTGTCACCGAATAGGGAGATAGACTGTGAGGCTGGGTGAGCTCAGTAATCCTTCATGTAAACTCACAAGTAAACTCAGAAAGATGTTTGTCTTTGGCACACATAACATCTGATTTAATTACTGATTCCTAGCCTTGATTTTAGTTTTAATAATGCAGGAAGTAACACTGATAAACAATCCAAATTTCCAATGTAAACTAAAATATTCACACATTTTAACTGTGGAGGCCAATATGTGGGATTCTCTGCCATGTAAATGCACTGAGGATTGAGAGAGAGGCATTGAGCAACCCATTGAGGGTTGAGTTATCGGCTTTGTACTAAAATAGTGTATGTCAGGCGATCTAGACTTGATTTAAGAAGAATGAATGTTCTAGGCTAGTTTCTACAGTAAGTTTGATGTTATAGAAAAAAAGACAGGCTTGGCACAAGAAGAGTTCTAAGGTTAGCTGTAGAAGGAACTGTTAGATCTAGGAAAAGTTCTAGAAGTAACTGGTGTTCAAGGGTTGGTTTAGAAAAAGTGGGGAATTTCAAGGTTTGCTGCAGAGAAAAGCAATGGTTCTAGAAAAAGTCATGGGCTCTAAAATCTCGCTGAAGAAGTATGCACCTCTCAATTTCTGTGTACGTGGGAGGTGCAGATTTTAGTCTGGAAGAATTTTGGTTTGAATTTCAATAATCTGAAAAACCTAGAAACCTTGAAATCAAGAGTTTATTCACTGGGTGATTTAATTCCATCTTGAATGAATAGCAGGACTTTGCTTCTAGAGCACACTGAAGTCTAAGGAAGGTTGTAGAAGAGGCTGGAAGCTCCAGGTTTTGGCTGGTTTCAGAAAATTTTGCACATACTCTAGATGCAGGCTTAGAGTGAAAAGAAGTGAAATGTTCTGTTTAGCAAGTTCTAGATCTAGGAGATGACACATTTCTGCTGGGACCCAGAAGTGGATTTGGAAACATTAACAGTCGAGGCTGTGTTTACCATGCTCTCAGGCAGGGCCTGAGTTCTGACTGTGCCCAGAGGTTTTGATAAAGCTTCAGATGGACTTGTCTCTGTGGTGTCAGTGGGGCCCTCAACATCCTGAAGAAACATGAGCAGGGTTAGAAGATCAGTCTGGTCAGTCAAGTTAAATACACTGATCATTTTATCTATGGGGTTACCACAACGTAAGGAGTCACACAATTATTGATACACTCTTAAGGAATTTTAAGGGAGTTACATAAAGTTACAAACATATTTTGTTACATAGTATAACTCCCACTGTATTTGCAACTGCTGTTTTGCAGTTTTTGACACATAATTCTCATAAAATTAAAGATATGGAAGTTTGCATGAATAATATACATTTTACACTACTACCTCTCTTTTAAGTCAAAGACAACACATTTATATGCTGAAATTTCTAAATGAAATCAAATGAAACAATTGATAAAAAGAAACAAAACATGTCCACCAAAACATATAATTGTGATTATTTTAGAGATATCACTGGTGACATTTTTTATTATGTTCATTGCAAGCACCTGGGTACTTTGGCTTTTACCATAGAACCAGGACTGAATAGTTCAGCTGTTAGGGATAATTTTCAGACTGGGATTTTGAAGTATTTATGTCAGCATAAATGACTGAATGTGTGTGTTTGTTCATGGTTATAAGTGCAATAGCATGACTCACTGATATATTTTAATCATTTTTGGACAGAAAGGAACTTGGATACACAAGCAGTACTTGTTAGTAGGATCAATTATTATTGGTTTTGGTCTTTTTATTAGATTTGTTGATAATATGAGATACAGGAAATATCACCAGACTTATCGTATTAGAAAAATAAGAATGAATAATTTTGGTTATTTCAGTGGGAGTTAAATATTAAGTTTGACAGTGCTAAGAGTTACCTGTCTATCTTCTCCAGGTTGTTCAGTGCTTTGCCCAGTGGCAGCTTCAGTCTCTTCTGGGACAACAACCAGCTCAGGTTCCTGACACCAACAACGACAAACATTATAATAGTCCATACAACCAGACAAAAATGATAAATTGCTGAAAGAGAAAACAATTTTGGTAGCTCTCATGATATAGTAATTCATCAACAGTGCTGTCACTGAATTACAAATGCTGTTTGATGCTGCCCTCTAGAGGAACAGCAAAATCCAGACACAGGTGCGCAGGGAAGTTGGAAAAGAACTGATAACTACATTGATGGAAGATGTTTCAGGGATCAGGAAAGGATTTGATATGATGAGTAGGGAAATGGTAGTAGAGATGAGGAAGGTGAAGGAACTCAGTGCCAACAGTGATGTGGAGAGCGGAGTGACCCAGGTCAAATAAGTTCAGAGAATAGTCATACAGCTGTTACAAAAGGTTGAGTGGGTTTGGTTTACTAGGAATTAGATTTATGACATCAGGATGAGTCTCAGGTGTCTTATCAATCTAAAAGAAATTATTAACTTTCAATTACTTTCCTAAGATTCGTTCTAAAAAAATGCTTAAGGCATCCAGTGTGTTAAACACCCCCACTTAAATTTTAGGTGGTTGACCTTGGGTAACAAGCAACTCCAAAAGGTGAGGAAAAATTGCAGAACAGGGAAAAATATGGGATGAAAAGGTTGTTTCCACAGGAGCCTCAGCTTCTTTACCTCTGGAGACGCGCCCAGGAAAGCATCCCAGAGCCACCACAAAATACCTCCTCCACCTTCTTCCACTCTTTGCTCCTCACTGTCTTTTTTCTCTCCAGCTTCTTCAGCCTGGAGCACGCCATGATGCTCCCGCTGCTGACACGAAAACACGGGGGTGGGGTGGGTCGGAGGCGGGGGGTTGTTAAGAAGTACATCTGGGACACTGAGTCATGTTTATTTTTGCACTTTTTTGCAGCTATAATTTATGCTTTTCTTTTAAGCTTTATAACTTCAGAGTTTATATATGTTAATCAAAAACCTTTCTGACTGATTTCAATGAAATTTGGTGAAAATTTTGACAGAGGAGTTTTTACTTCAGGCATCTTCAGGTGTGTTAAAACTGAATACACCTTGTTATTTTACAGTAGCAATATTACATCAAATTAGAATATTCCACATAACATGCATATCGTTTCTGCCAGCTTTGTTTGGCATCTTTAGAATTTAAATTTGAACACTGATCTGGGTTTAAACAAAGCATCTCAGTGGAAATATCTTAAAAATTAGTGCACACAGATGTCTCAAACATTAGCTCAATGTCCCGGTGCCTGCACTTTTAACAGTTCACACTCAACGCAAGCTCAAAAAACACTTCTCTTAGAAGAATTAGTATAGGCATGCAGGGAAAACAAACAACTTTGGACCACTTCACATAGTTTGTTAATAACACATGTAAGAATGGGTAAACATGCACGTTAGTACCAATGATTTTGTTCAAAAAAGAAGCAAACCATAAACTTTTAAGAGTCACCACTTCAAGACTACAGAGGGTGAGTATTTGATATTCAAAACATGTTTTGTCCTCCAGTGATGTCAGTTCCATGTAAATGAGGTCACAGTGAGCCTACAGATCTTTTGGTGGCACACCACTGAAGATGCTTCACTTAAAAAGCTTGTGTCCTGGTGCTCTTACCTGAGCACTGTCATCTGTCCTGGACTCTCTCTGCTCAGGTGAGGACTGCTCCACAGTCAGCAGCGAGGCACCAGATCTCTTCAGTACATCCTCCTCAACATGGACAATTTTGATCTGGCCCTGCTCTGCGTCTTCCTTCTGAGAGTCAGCAAAAAAAGTACAGTTTTAACTAAATTGTTTTCTACACATGACACATAACACTTAGGCTGTACATAATCAATCCTGATTTGATATTTCCCCTCAAAAAATGAAATATAATAAATAAAACTCTCAGATCTCCTAAACCACTTTTAATAGCTTACACGAAACAGTCACCTGAAAAGAAAGAACAGATAAAGTTTGGACAGTGAACCAAACTAACCTCAGCCTCCTCTGAAGTGGATCTCAGGAGAGTCTGAGTGGCAGTCTGCTCGGTTGTCGGAGCTTTGGCTTGGATTGGAGTCGGAGGCTGCTGGATGAACAGAGCAGGGACTTTCTACAAAAAGATTAAAGTTAAAAAAGTTCAGAGAAGGACAAGTCTATAGCAATGCACTGACCAACTGATCACCTGGTTGACTGACTGACCTTCTCCAATTCCAGCAACAGAGTCTGGAGCTGGTCCACTATAGTAAAGACAGTCAGAGTCTCGTCAGCCTTCTCAGGAAGACAAAGGCCTGGTTTACACTTCTGGATCTCGGCCACTGTTCTCCTCATGGACTGGATCCTTTGCTCAACTGTCTGCGCATTCAGATAAAGAACATTATCATTAAAAATAATACTAATATTTATATATTTTTGGCTAACAGAATGGACAAATTCAAAATTATGTATATATCTTTTTCCAAATTTTTACCATTTAGAATTTATAGTTTGAGCCATTTATACATGCACATGATTTCAATCATTTTTCACAGAGACAATCCCGCTGTATTGATGGTAAACACTGATGAAAGAGATTGTTCCTTTTACTTGTCTCACCTTGAGACTTTCCTCCCTGGGACTGGGAAAAGTCTCTGGAGATGATAATAATGTCTTAATCTCAGCCACATTGCCCTCCATTCGCTTGACCTCACTCTCTATGGCCTCCACTTCCTAGAAACCAAGACATCACTCAATATATTTCACAGAAAAGTAATTCAAAGACAACTACAAAGAAAAAGAGTCAATCACTCACAGCAGCAGCATGCTCCAGCTGGGACAGAGGAGCAGTGAAGCAGTCTTGAACTTCGGCCACTTGGCGGTCAGCGTCAACCAGCTGCTTCTGGAGGGATGTGACATCGCAAACCTGCGACATTTCCTGCAGCACCGAACTGAAGCCCTGCAAAGTGGTCCGGATCTGTGTCGAGTCGTTCAACACCGTCTGAAACCCATGACATGTTGACATTCAGGAGAGATGCATTGAGAAGTATTTATTTTTTGTTTTTTCAACCAATTCATATTGTGAAAACGCATTTTCTTCCATTTACATGGAGCACATTCTCCTGTAGACTTTGCATAAATGAATGGCATATCATAGTAAAGCTGTAGTGACCTGCAGAGCCTGAACATGGTTGCTCAGACATTTAGCGGTGGTGTAGGTGCAGGGGGAAGCGAGCCACGACTGAGCTTCAGCCATCCAGCTCTTAGAGCTGCTGATCATCTCCTTATGCTCCTGGAGCCATGTGTGAATCTGAGTAGAAAAACAAACAACATTTGGGTTAAAACCTCAAACAACACTCCAAACCAACTAGCTACCAACCATTACAAGCTCTGACACACACTCAAAGGTTCCCTTAAATTATGTAGATCATCAAAATGTGGATGGCAGAAGCAACACTGCATCATAGAGACACAGTAACTTCTTAGGTTCATCTAATAACATGATGTCTTGAATTTTAATCCCAGTGAGGAGGGCATTACGGGTGTTTCCCAATGTTAAATGTGTTGTGTAAGTGTTGACAAGCAAATACCTGCTCCATAATATTATTTGTTTTGCAGTGATGACGGAAAATAAATACTATAAACACTAGTTTACTACACAGCGCTAGGCTGGGTGATTTAAAAAAAATACATCAGTAGCAAGATCTGTTGCTTATGTTTGACACCAAACAAATCTAGAGGCATAACAAACTGTAATCATACAACAGGGAAAACACTGGCTGTTTCAAAAGTCTTTCAGACCTTGCTGAGGAGAGTGGTCCTCTGCTCGGCCTGTTTGGCCAGCTGGGAGTGAAGCTGCTGGACCTCCACCAGTCTCTCTGTTAGGGCCAGCGTCTCCTGAGGCTTCTCCAGGTCCTGCATGTCCACCTCCAGTGCCGCCAAGCAGGAGTGCCACACATCCAGCTCATCCCATACACGCTGAGACGCAAAGATTTTACTTACTCATTCAGACAGAACACTATGCTTTCGAAGGTTAAAGTCAATGAAACATACTGGCATTAAAATAAAAAAGTTGTGACCTACAAGGCCAGATTCTGAGATGTGCTTATATTTGATACTTGATGTGCTTATTTGTTTGCGCTCTCAACAAAGCCCCAAATACACTACAAAACAAATTTTCATCATCTTTATGTGTGTATACATTAGATATTATTAGTCATTTCATTAGTTTTCTGTAAGAAAAGAAATTACAAACTGTTAATAACGCAGAGTCTCCTCCATGTCTCTACCAACCTTCTGAGTGACCTTTGCTTCGATCACAGTGGGGCTTCTTTGTTCCAGTCTCTTCTGAACTGACTTCAGGCCAGTATGGATCTCAGACAGCTTTGCCCCAAGCCTGTGGACTGGACCACTCCGCTCCACAGCCTCTCCCACCTGATGGACCAATTGGGGACAAATGCTTCAATAATTGCAACAGGAAACAGGTTTTTCAATAAGAACCTCAGAAAAGATGTTTCATTCCAAGTATCCATTTGTTCTGCTATGTTGACCATTTCTGCAAATAAGTGGATGAATAATTCTCTTCTTTGTCTCAAAGATTTTTACTATTTTTTGTTTATGAAGTGTCCTATATTATGAACATTGCTAAGTAAGTCTACAGACCTCTGTATATAAGGATCCTCAACTATCTAGGATCTCTGAAGTTTTTCCACAGGACCTTCTCTCCATCTCAGTCCATTCTGCCATTTCTTTTAAGTTATTTCTGAACCTCATGCAAACAATAACCCATCTGAAAACAAGGGGAATCTAAAATTCAAAAGAAAGGTTGTAATCCTCCCTGTATTGCAGCAACTAGACTTTTTAAACCTGCCTTGAAGTTTTCTGTGATCTATGTTATCTTCCTTGTTCAAAACAAAATATATTTTATCTTTACATCAGCTGCGTACCTTTACTTCCACCTGCTGCAGCGACTGGTTGACTTCCTGCAGTTGACCTTCGATCTCGACGGGGACAAGCGTGTACATGTCAGAGTACTTCATCTTCAGGTTCTCCATGATGCGCTGCAGCAAAGCTTTCTGGGTACACAGCTGGCTGTGGACCTCCTGGAATCACAAAGAACAGAACCTCATAAATGAACTTTGTTTTTGGCAGAAATAATTACAAAAATCTCAATATTCAATGATTTTCTTTGTTACATTTCAATGCAAAGTGCCACAAGTCAGCTTTGCAATCATTGCTCAACATTGAAAAACAAATGCCTTCTTCAAAAACCTTAAAAAAACAACATCGGCAACATTTGTGTCAGGAAGGGTATAAATCTGTCATGTAATTACATATTTTTTGAGTCAAACAGTGGAAATCTTGCAGTAGCAAAAAAAGACAGACATCAATCTTATCTCCGTCTTTCTGCAATTAAACTGTTAGTAAGCTGGTGGTGCTTTGTTAAGCAGTCAGCTCTCTCTCTCTTTCATCAAACAGCCTTACCTCTTCAAAGTCCTTCAATTCCACCAGAGATACAGAGAGAGAACTCTGACATTAAAAAGGAAAATCTGTTCAAATCTCTTAAAATAACACAGAGGAGGCTACCTTAGTCTGAAAATGTCCCCAATGCTCAGCTGAAGAAGGAGGTACATCTTGTTATCACTGCGGGAAACTGAGCATGTTCTTTTTCTTGTGTGTGTGTGTGTGCCAGTGAGGGATACAAAGAAAGGGAGGAATAGAGGGTATAGAGAGGGAGATGGCTTCTTTGCATGAGAGAGAGGGTTGTGGTGGGTACTCAAAAGAGTGAGTATGCATTTGTGTCTATCTTTGTGAGGACCAATGTGTGTTTTGAGATCAGGGGCATTTTTTTGAAACTAAGGACACTTTCAGACAGAAGGTTTCTGGAAAGGGAGGACAGTTTTTGTCGGTTCACTCCTTCAAAGACTGTTTGGTTTCAGAGTTAAGGGCTAGAACTGGGTTTAGGGCTTCCGGAATGTGCTGTGCGATGAGGGTCCTTATAAGTATAGTGTTTCAAATGTGTGTGTGTGTGTACCTATGAAGTGACTTGGCTACAAAGGCCACCTGGAAGATCCACTTACAACAGTGAACAAAACGTATCTGGTACAAGAGTGGGAGCACGGATGGTGGGAGTAATGTGTGTGTGTGTGTGTGTGTGGGGCAACTGACGGGGTTGGTTCAGGTCTTTCATCAATACAGACAGAAAAAAAGCTGGAGTGGATGGGGAGATGTTGGCCTCTGCTCAGGTTTCGGGACAAAAGGCAGAGTGATTCTGGGGGTTGGTGGGTGGATAGAAGTGAACACCAAACACCAGACAGCCTTTGGGCCTGAGGCCAGAGTCAACAGTTACATTTTTCATATTTATCAGACACTCGCACCGTACAGTTAACAGCCTCCCTCTGTCCACATTCAGTAAGAACATTTAAAATCTTTAGATCTGTAGGCCTGAGGATTATCAGATTTCCATCCTTTTTTCACATGTTTTTTCATGTTCAGAGTCAATACCAAGACGGATACCTCAAAAACTGTCATTTCTTTACAGATTTGTAAGCTTCATGAGAATCTTTAACACACTAACTGTATTGAGAATTTAGGCTACCCACTGTACAACCTTCAGTGTGTGGTTGTTGTTTTGGACATGAGATTTTGGACATGAGAGTTCTCGCTGAGCATTAAAACGAATGTGGTTCATGTGCTGTCTATAAAAATAGCGATGACATTACAGTGAGCACAAATGCATCATTGTGCTTTCAGTTCAGTTGATGAAAACTGTCCCATCTCATTAGAGAGCCATTATTTCCAAACCACTGGCAAGCGGGAAGGGAGGGACTCCAAGTCTGAGCACGCTGTAATGTGCTGCCTAAATCAGAGGTTCCCCAAGTGGGATCCAGAGACACCCAGAGGTCCCTCACTTACTGGAAAAACTTAAATATATATTTGTTTTATATTTAACATTCTAATTACCTTAAAAAATGAGATCCCTTTTGAAAAAAAATTCTGTGTTCCGATATGCATTTGTTTGTTAACAGGTAACTATGGTTTATATGGCATAATGACAACCGAGACAGTCAGGTTAGACTGTTACTGACTGTTATTGCTATGAAAACCAGAAATTTACAGCAGGGGCAGTTATCACCAGACACAAATACTCTTTGAAAATAAAATTTGACAACTTAACAAGCTACCTGTGTAGTTGCATTTTGTTTAGAAGTCACTTCCAGCTTTGCCACAACTAAACTTAATGTTGTCCTGCTGGGAAGTGTTGGTATTAGTTGGTGTTAGTTGGTGTTATAGCAGAAAACTGAATGAGAGTCTGTGGGTCCTTGTGATTTCCTTCTCAGAGATAACAAAAGTGAAGGATGTGTAGTGGAGAAAATGTGCTCCTTGGTATAACGAATGCTGTTTGGAACTCAGTAATGTGTGTACCCATCATGGCAGAGTTGAGTTTTCACCATTTTTTCCTAATTTTGCAACCAAAACACCCACAAGATGAGAGTAAAATGCATTTCTGAAGAACCATGCAAACCTCTGAATAAAAACAGACATCCAGCAGGAGGTGTGATGTAACCCTGATAAATACTAGTTTAAGATGAAGAGTGTCCCACCTGCAGCTCCTGAGTGCTGCTGCTCTGCTCCATCTCTGACAGGAGTCCACCTGCAGCCTCCAGCCAAACCTGGACGCCCTGCAGCTCCACCTGAACCTTCTCTCTCTCCTCCAGCTCCATCCTGGCCGCCTCCAAACCCTCCCTGCTCCTCTGCTTCACACTGTGGAAAGACACCAACATGTACATCCAACAACAGCAGTTTCAGATGGTACAGACTCTTCCAACATCCACCATTAAACTGAAAGCAAGTAGCCTCGCAGCAGTTCAAGTGCTGTCAGTGCAAATGTATTTAAATACTGTACAGCCACAGAGGAACTGCAGTCTGCATTTGACCCACTTTCCCCTGATTGTTTATCTTGGTGAAGCAGGGCTTATGGGCGACTGAGTTTTTCATATCAACAGCCTTATACTGGCTTTCTTCCAAATGCAGAAATGCATACATTATTCATTTTTACATTACTAAAAGAAAAACTTCCTTAAATTCCACACAAATGTCTTCAAAGACCTAGATTTTTGTCTGGGACATATAAAGATGATGGTTTATTATCTTAATTTTTCTGAGAGAAGTTCAAGCAAATATTGGAGAAATGTCATACTCCTGAGTTATTGATTATATTATATAAGTATTGAACTGTCTGTTTTTTGTACTGAATGTTGCAGATTATGTCCCTTTTAAATGTTAGGTGACAAATCAAAGATCTTCACTAGAACACTTGAGCAGCAGTGATGTGAATAAAGTTATGACCTGCACATCACATAGCATCTCACCCGCTGTATCTGGCCTGCATCTCCTGCAGTCGCTGACAGAGGGGAGTCGGTGGTGCTTGCTCCAGGTGGGCGGGGACACACAGCAGCCTGGCGGCGCGCAGTTCCAGCGCAGATAGGGCTCTGTGCTCACAGTCCAGTCTGTCTTGGTACTGCTCCCAGGCTTGCAGCAGGTCGTGAAGCTCCTCGGTGGAGGCCTTCACCTGTGAGCTGTTCGGAAGCTCTGTGCCCACCTGTTCCAGGACGGTAGAAGCATTCTCCACCTGAGAGGAGGGAACGACAGGTGAAAATCTCTAGCATCATATTTTGTGTGCTGCAGTAGAAGTGTGTTAAGGATTTCTTTTATAAAAACCCTGAGGTCCTGAGGTAATTTAATGTAGCTGTTACACTTACTATTACTACTAAAGACAACACAATAACCTCACAGAATAATTAAAAGCCAGTCACTTGTTGTGACAATATTTTTTCGTTGTGAAAATGTTTCAAGCTGAAGTCAGGGTGTATGTAAAGCTGAATTTAGAAAAGTATGTTAAATATTTGTATCTCCATCTCCTTACTCTGTTGGTGATATCACTCCATTCTGCAATCCTCTGTTTACTACGAGTTGCCAGCTCCTGTGTGCAGCGTCGCAGTCTAGACACTCGTTTCCAGATGACAGTCACAGCATTCTCCCTGACTCCACGACAGCTCTGCTCTGGGCACCACTCCTTCAACTCCTCCAGACGCCTCAGCAGGGACTCCAACACTTCAGACAGATCCTACACGAGAAGGGGTCATCTAAGTCTCAAGTAAGGTTTAACTCAAAAATAGGAAGAGAAATAAAAGATCTAGCTCTAATTTTTATCTGAATGTCAAAGTGTTCTTATTTTTTCTGACATAACACCTTTATACCAATATCAAACCTTCAGAGAGAACCTTCAGTTACATACTCTGAGCTTTGCCTCCTGGTCAGTGCAGTCAGCAAGGCAGGTGACTTTCTGAGAGATGAACTGTAACAGGCTGTTTTCGGCACTCTTCACACGCTGAATGATTTCATCTCGGCACTTGGTGTAATTTCTATGATGTTCCGCACACCTGAAAGACAGAAAGTCATTAAGAAGAGGCAACTGCTGCTACACACATGCACAGAGACATCTGAATACACAGAATGGCTGTAATGTAATGTGATGTCTATATTAGATCTCTACCACGTGATAGGTTATTTCACCAAGTTTAGTGAATGTCTCTCACTGAACCTGCACCTATTTTTCTACTTCCAACTATTCCTTTACTCTTAAGATGTACATATGAAAACATTTTCTTTCATGCTAAATTAATGGGCTATTCAATGACTGTAAGTTATAATTGGCATCATCATATAATAATACCAACATATATAATATTTACTAACATATATACAGTAATCTGATCTTGGATCTATGCATAAATTATCAAAATGTGAATTCAGTTGTGTGAGTGTGCTGCCTGATTGCTGTTTGGAACCAAACCAGTTAGCAGCAGGGCATCCAAATTAATTTTAATTTTCCCTTTGCGCGAGCAATTTCATGCTGGCATGTACAAAACTTCAATTAGGAGTTGAGGAATCAGACTAGTACCTGCTGAGACACTCCAGTTGGACATGGCCCTTTGCCTGGAGAGTCGACATCCTCACGAGGAGCTGGCTCAGAATATTCTCCTTGAGCTGCTCCACCTTCTGTGGGGACAAGTGGGGATGTAGAGCCAAGTGGCTCTGTAGCTGGTCCACATGGGTATGGAACGTCTGCTGTAGTGCAGCCAAAGTCTTCTGGTTCTTTTCCAGCCTTTCAGCACAGGGTCCAGTAGAACCCTGCGGTGGCAGCAGCGAGAACTCAATGTCCCTCAGGAACTGCACTGCTTGTTTGACAGCACAGGTGTAGGTTCTCCAAGACTCCCTGGCCTGAACAATGCTTTCCTAGAATATGATAAATACATATTTGTAACTGCACACTGTATTCATACAGTCACCATGGCATTCAAATTAGTTATCATTCATGTTCATGTTTTTGACAATGTGTCCATTATAATTTGCGTTATTTATGCAGTAAGATCTTAGCTCTGTGAAGACTTGAATGCAGTCTTGGTTGGATTCTAAATCTGATCTTGAAACAGATTTCAGTGGACCTGGTCTTGGAAATGCCTGGGACTTGATTACAACATAAATTATGCCAAGGACACTACTTAAGGGTAACTTCACTTTCTCACAGTGATTTAAATAATATAAAATATTGTATAAGTTGTAAGACACAGAGAAATGTAGTGTTAATTAAAGTATATATTACGGATTTTCTAAACATAGTGATTTTCATTGTGAAACCTATAAAAAGCATTTGAAAATCAGAAAAAGAACAAACCAAAAACTATTTCTTTAAAAAAGAGACAAGTGGAACTTGCCATTTTTGAATCACATTCACTGAGGACTGCATTCTTCAAGACCATCAGATCTTGCGATCCAATTCCTTTTGGTTTCCCTTCTTTTGCTCTAGAATCTCCAGGGCTCTCATTCTTGACTCTACAGCTTTTTTCAGAGACATGATTCTGTGGTGCTCCTTATTGATTTCTCTTTCATCTGGCTCCAACACAGTGACTGTATGGAGCTCCTGCTCGGCCTTTGAGAGAAAGGCCTGAGTGGCTTTCTTCTCAGACTCCAGGTCTTGCTCCTTCAGCAGGTTCCACTCAATGATGCTGAGGTTGTTGCAGAGCGTCATCTCCCAGGTGTCCAGGCTCTCCTTGCTCTGTTTGAGCCTCTGTCGTTCTACGGCCAGCTCAGAGGGGTAGAGGTCAGCAGAGATCGCCTGAAGTTTGGCACAAGCCTCCTCGCACAAACACTTCATCAGAGGAAACTGGACAAGCAGGGTCTGACAGATTTTGTACTTCTCCTCCGAGCTCTTCCTGTCTTCTTTAGTCTGGCAGACCTGCTCCTGAACACCCTCCCTGAGGTCCTCCAAATGCTGCCTCATGTTCAGGTACCTTTCATGATCTCCAACTTTCATTTGCAGTGTAACCATTTTGCTGTGGAGTTCAGAAATTACTGAGTACAGTTCCCTCGTCTTTTCCTGGGGAATCCAGGGTTGCAGGAGGTCAACCTGGGACTTATGCTCCAAAATCACATGGTTGAAAGGCTTGAGAGCTTGCAGGGACTCCCTTGTGATTGGGAATTGGTGTCTGCTGAGATCCGCTAACATATGCCTCAGGCTTTCTTCAAGGGTGACCAGGATTTTCTTGTTAGTATCTACAGTCTGGAAGACTTCATCCAGGTCCTTTTTGTTGGCCTTCTCATGGCTACTAATGGCTCTGATGTCATCCTGGAGGTCAGTAAGCTTTTCATAAAGCTGACAGTTCTCTGAGATGCTGAGTTCAGTGGAAACGTCTTTACTTTTCATTAAAAGAGCCTCACAAACAGCAGCCTGCTTATCAGCCTCAGCCAGTATCTCCTGCATCTGACGAACTCTGCGATCCAGTTCAGTTGGACTCTTGAGCTCGCTGTCTGCACTCCTGGAGGCCTCTCTGTGCAGATGAGCCAAAACCCAGGAATCTAGATCGGCAATCTGCTCCGACATCTTTTCTCTTGTCTGCAGTCCTGACTCTGTCTCTCTCACGGCTTTGGCTAGCTTGTCATTGGTGGACTTTGACAGTTTTTCAAGGGATTCAAGAGAAGTGCGAACAACAGGCACCTCCTCAGCCTGATCCAGCTGTGGAAGGAGCTCTGTTACCTCCTCCACCAGTGATTCCAGTTGGCCCTGCTTGCCCATCATGTCAGACTGCAGCTTCTTCAGATCTCTGAGCTGCCGGTGAACTTCCTCAGGAAGGAGAGCCACCCTCTTCCTCCTGCCCTCAATGTCACTCTCTGTCTGCTTAGCCCAAGCAAGGCCATCCCTCATCACCGTAATGATTTTCTCCATGATGTGGTTGCTGCTGTTCTGGGTTTGGGTGGACACTACTGCCTCTATGCGGCTAAGTTTTTCTTTGATGGTCTGGAGTCCCCCCTGTATTCCTTTTGTTTCCTTCTCCCACCGTGAGCTAAGGAGGAGCGCCTCTGAAAGCTTCTGCAGATGGAGGTGTTTCTGCTGGGCAGCTTTAACCTCGGCATTTGCTTCCATCAGCTGCTGTGCCTTCTTGCAATTCCACTGAGTCCCTGAAAGAGACTTGGCTTCAAGGTCTTTGTCAATGTTTTCCAAGTGTTCCTGTAGAGCTGAAATCTCTGACCGAAGGATGTTGGCCTGTTGAGAATGGACATTTGCATGATGAAGGGTCCTCTCCACGGCTCTTTCCAGGCCTCTCCACTTCTCTTGTAGGCTCCTCTGCTCATTCTCTGTGATTGCTCGCTCAGACTGGCTGAGGTGAGGGCACAGCTTGGTGTAGGTCATGAGCAAATCCCCGAATACTGTTCTGTTCTCCTCCATACTTCTCTGTAAGGAGTACAGTTCATTCGCCTCCTCGGAGCTGCTCTGCTCTGAGGACCTGAAAGAAAAACAGCCTACACATCATGTTGGGTTCTTGCAAATGACTGGTCAAGGCATGCAACAAGAAGGACGAGTGAGGAGGTATTGAAGTGTGACACAATCCATGTGTCCTCATACATCTTTATGCCACGTCCTCAAATTACCTGAACTCACCTTTTCAAAGCATCCAGTTCAGCTGTCTGTCTCTCCACTGCGGTCTTGGCTTTTTGGGCCAGTCTGCAGTATTCTGTCACAAGCTGCAGCTGAGCATCTTTACTCTGAATGACGGTAGCTGCAACCTGAGCAGCATTGTTCCACTGATCCTCCATGCCCTCTGGCATGTCCCTGTTCTCAGCAAGTAAGGACACCTGGGCCTGGGCAGTCTCTCTGCACTGCTGTACTCCGCAAGGGACAGAAGGCACAGATTCTTATTCAAATCAAATAATTTGAAATCAAATGTTACATTTACTGAGATTATCTGATTGTTACTAAAAAATAAGTAAACTGCTGAATGGTTTCAGTTACAGCCTTTGCACAATTACTTTTGCAAATGTCTGGCAAACTTGTTTTTAATGTCCACCTCTTGGCTGATATAAATGCAGGATTCTGGAGGCATACTGGTATCATTATCTGTTAAACCAACATGCTTTCCAACTCCTGGAGTACCTACAAATCCAACTGCTGCTATAAATCATTGTTATTTCTCAAGTGAGCCATGCAGTCTCTCATCCTACCTTAGCCTCCTCCAGCTGCTGGTCCATGGCTGTTGAGCCGAGCTCAGCCGGACGATTCTTGCAGCTCAACAGTTTAGATATAAGTCTACTTAGATGACCATCCAGATCACTAGTGGATATAAGGAGAGTCTCTGGTGTCTCATCCTCAGATGATTTACCCTTGAGAGAAAAAGACAAAGATGACTAGAGTCTGAAATCCAGTTTCAGAGACACAACACATTTTGACAAGGTTCAAACTGTAGTATATTTAGCCTATGTAGGACCTACTTAAAAATCTAGTCTTATTCCTTCCAATATGGCCCTCTAAAGTAAAATGTAAGTACTCCAAAAATGTTGAGTTTCTGAAAAATTAAAGCATTAAAGATAATTAGCACCATTATTATCACTGTGTATTGTTGAGATGAAGTTACATGAAAACAATGAGCGGTGCAGGCTCATCGCAGCATTATTCTCACATTCTTAAAGTGTGTAGGATTTGGCAATTTCTAACTTTGGCTGGTCCTATTAGTATTAGTATTAGTATTAGACAGTAGACATCATACCTCAATGATTTGACTGATGGGTCCTGTTCCTGCAAGCAGCTGTATTTCTGTGAAGATGTTCCTCGTGGCCAAACCTTCTGGTGCCTCCAGAACCAGTTTCTCTGTCTTCACAACACTCTCCTGTGTTTTGTTTTTCTGAGAATGTAATTCTTCCGCCTGGGTGACTTCATCCAGCATAATGTCAGTTGACGATTTCTGACCAGCTTGCATTGATACAGCTGATATCTTGTCAGCAACGTATACCTGCTCCTATTGTAGACACAACATACCAGTATAAATGCAGGAAAAATCCCAGCATACAATTGTATATTGTTCCAGCTGAGAAAAGAACTCTGTCTCTCTTTGTTAAACAACTCTATCCCATTTGAATGATACCTTTCTTCTCAAAGTGTACTCCTTATGCCTTGTGGGACATTGACAATGAATGAATGAGGGATTACGTTCTTTGCTTGCATGCAATGCAAATAAAAATGTTGTTAGTAAATGCAAATATGTCAATGCAGGTGACTGAGCATAATAGAGGACATTTAGCTCTGACTTCCCTTGAGCAAGAACACTATATTTTCCTCTGTTTTCTGGTTATTGTTTTCACTGTGTGTGTCTATCCAACTTTTGTTTGAAGGATTAGTGTTTCTGTAGATTTGTCATACTGTCACTGAAACAGCAAATAGTAAACACAGACCACAGACTAAAGAATCATTTTTACTGCAAGAAAGCTGATCACTGCCCCTAATGTCTTACCTGTGCCAAAACAGAGCCCTGGGGCCTCACTCCACCAGTGGGGGCAGTTGATGCAGCTGGGAGTGGAACATTTTGTAGTTCTACCTTGACCACTGTTTCCCTTTGCTGCTCCTGGACAGATCTCTTCTCCTCCTTCTCCTCCTGTTCTTCTTCTTTCTTTTCTGTTGCATCTGTTATGTGCCTGTCTGTTTGGGAAAGACTGAATCCAGACAGGGATTCAGTCTGGTTCTCTGGATCCTCTACACTGGTCATCTTAACTACTGACTTGTCAGTCTGAACATCTGTGGTAATCAGATCCTTGCTTTCTTTAACAATGTCAAACTGGGTACTTGACTCCAACCTCTGTGCCTTCTCTGTTGCAACAGTTTTGTATTCATGTATACTCATGTACATTTCTCCCTTTTGACCAGATTTTGTATCCCGGCTCTGCAGTATATCATGTATTTCATGTTTTGACACTTTAGGATGTTGTTCTTGTATGCCAGGATTCTTGACCTCTTTGAGAGCTTCCTGTATTTCATGCTCCTTCATAGTGGCCTGTGTATCTGGTTGTAAAACAGACACTTTAGCCACTTTGTGAATTTTCTCCACCCTAACAGACTTTTCATCCAGACTCTGAGATGTTTCATGCACATCTTTTGTGGATACTTTCAGCATGCTCATCTTGCACGGTTCTCAAGACGTCTACCTTAATCAATGTTTCACTTGGTTTTAAAGTGGCTTGCTGAGATGAAGCAATTTCTGCAAATGTTGTCTTTGCTTCACTCGGCTTCACTGCTGCAAAATCAGCAGATGCAGGTTGAGAGGAGTCACTCTGAGCTGCATCTTCCTGCCTTTCAGTGCTGATCAGGCCTTTGTCTTCAGGTGGTTCTTCACACAGGACACTTGTGTGAACTGTATCAATCCTCGGCTCCTTTGTTATTGAAGCACCTGAAATTTCTTGTTTCTTTATCGTGGCCTGAGTGGAGTCACTCTGACCTCCATCCTCTTGCCTTTCAGTGCTGATTTGTTGCACTTCAACTATTGTCTTAACTACAGCCTTCTCAGTGTCAGCACTAGCCATTGTCTTGTCTGTGTCCTCTTCTGTCTTTGCTTCACTCAGCTTCACTGCTGCAAAATCAGCAGATGCAGGTTGAGAGGAGTCACTCTGAGTTGCATCCTCTTGCCTTTCAGTGCTGATTTGTTGCACCTCAACTGTTGTCCTAACTGCTGCATTCTTGGAGTCAGCATCAGCTGTAGTTTTATCTTTGTTTTCTGGCAATTCTTCAATGTGTATACTTGTTTGAACTATTTCTATCCTTGGTTCTTTGGCCATAACAACAGAAACGCTTTCATCTTCCACCTTACCCATTGGTATTTTCAATTGTACAGCACACACATCAGCCTCCTTGTGGATTTTCTCTGTGTCATATTTCTCGACCTTCACTTCCTCTATGGTCATCTCAACAGCAGTTGTTTTTGGCTGACCATCAGCAGAAGTCAGGCCTTTGTCTTCAGGTGCTTCTTCACACAGGATACTTGTGTGAACTGTGTCAATCCTTGGCTCCCTTGTTATTGCAGCACCTGTGATTTCATGCTCCTTCATAGTGGCCTGTGTATCTGGTTGTAAAATTTTCTCTACCCTAACAGGCTTTTCATCCAGACTCTGAGATGTTTCATGCACATCTTTTGTGGATACTTCAGCATGCTCATCTTGCACAGTTCTCAAGACGTCTACCTTAATCAATGTTTCACTTGGTTTTAAAGTGGCTTGCTGAGATGAAGCAATTTCTGCAAATGTTGTCTTTACTTCACTCGGCTTCACTGCTGCAAAATCAGCAGATGCAGGTTGAGAGAAGTCATTCTGAGCTGCATCTTCCTGCCTTTCAGTGCTGATCAGGCCTTTGTCTTCAGGTGCTTCTTTACACAGGACACTTGTGTGAATTGCATCAATCCTTGGCTCCTTTGTTATTGCAGCACCTGAAATTTCTTGTTTCTTTATCGTGGCCTGAGTGGAGTCACTCTGACCTGCATCCTCTTGTCTTTCAGTGCTGATTTGTTGCACCTCAACTGTTGTCTTAACTACAGCCTTCTCAGTTTCAGCATCAGCCATTGTCTTGTCTTTGTCTTCTTCTGTCCTTGATTCACTCAGTTTCACTGCTTCAAAATCAGCAGATGTAGGCTGAGAGGAGTCATTCTGAGCTGCATCCTCCTGCCTTTCAGTGCTGATTTGTTGAACTTCAACTGTTGTCGTAACTGCAGCCTTCTCAGTGTCAGCCATTGTCTTCAATTTCTTTTCTGGTAATTCTTCACATTGTATACTTGTTTCCTTGGCTATCACAGCAGAAACATTTTCATCCACTACTGTACCTGTTGGTATAGTCACCTTCTCAGACATTTTCTGGGGTGCATCCTGCACATCTTTTGTAGACACTTCAGTATGCTCATCTTCATGATCAGTGACCCCTATGCATCTTTCTTTTGGGTCTGCCTTGTCAGAGTAAATGTCAACCAAAGTCTTCCCTTCACTTTGTGTCTCTCTTTCACACTGGGTTTGACCTATAACTGTGCTTTGCTCCTTTGGTGCAGTGACAAATGTATTTCCATGCTCTCCAAGACTGACTGGTATATCAAGTTGTAAAACACGCACTTCATGCTCCATATGAATCTTCTCCATCCTAACAGACTTTTTATCTAGACACTTAGGAACATTGTGCACACTATGCGTTGATACAGGATGCTCTTCTTGGACCACATGTCCCTTGACCTCTGTAGGTATGTCCTGTGTGGTTTTCAAGACCTCCATCTTAATCTCAGTTTGGCTTGGTTTTACTGTGTCTTCTTCATATAGGTTTATTTCTATAAATTCTGTCTCTGTCTCACATGGTTGCAATAATTCAGAAACAGCAATATTGGGTTGAAGAGTCTCCTTTTGAGGCACAATGTGTTGACATTCAATATTGCATTCTTGCACATTTATGTTAGTTATCTTGGCTGGAACTTTCCTTGGCCTAACATCAGCAGTAGTCTTACCCTTGTTTTCTGGCATTCTTTTGCTTTCTCTACTTGTTTGAACAATATCTGTTCTTGGTTCTTCTGCTCTTGTGACAGATGTATTTTCATTGTCTTCTGGACTGGTTGGAACATCCAGTTGCAGAATGCTCACGTCAGGCTCCATGTGGATTTTCTCCATCCTAACAGACTTTTCATCCAAGCTTTGGGTGCTTGGTTTAACCATATCTTGCCCAGAAACACTTATTTCTATACATTCAATCCCTTCCACGTTTAGTGGTAATAATTTAGAGGCAGAAGATGTGGGTTGAGCAAAGTCCCTATGATCGGCATTGTCTTGAAATTCATCATTGCTTTCTTGAACTTGTATCACAGTGGTCACAGTGGTCTTAATTGCAGCCTTCTGGAGTTCAACATCAGTGGTTACATCTTTGTTTTTTAGCACTCTTTCAGTCTGGATATTTGGTTCAACAATATCAGTCTCTGGCTCCTTTTTCCTGGCTATTGTGATGGATGCGTTTCGCTTGTCTTTTGGATGGGTTTGTAGAAATAGCTGTGGAATGCACACTTCAGGCTTGAGTTGGCTTTTTACAGACTTTTCAAAGACAGTAGAAGTAGGTTGAGTGGGGTCACGTTCAGTCTTTGCCTCTGGCTGAACTTTTTTTATCTCACATGTCTGGCTTACTCCTGCATCAGGCATATCAAGGACCAGGTATCTTGTCTGAATCTCTGTTGAATCACTCCATAACTTGTTGATGTAATCTGCTCCATGTGGCGTGTCTGTCGGCTCAGAAGATAGAGGTGGTTGTGATTGAGGCGCTCTACTCATGTCTCTTTCTGTAGACTTGGTATTGGTTTGTTCTAGGACCTTGTCAGATCTGTCTTTAGGCTCCTGTAACTCTGAGTCTGCAGTTTTAGTCAGGATAAGTGAGATGGGTGAAGTGACAGACTCGTGAGAAGAAGTATCCACTTTATGTGGGTGAGTATCAGTGGCTTGTGGAAAAACCTCAGGTTTATCAAGAATGAGGGTGGCCACTTTCTTTCCTAGAAGCTCCTCAGTGGCATCTGTGCCTCCAACCTGAACAGTAATCTCATATGGTGGAGTAATGTCCTCGAAAGTAGTTTGAGTCTCCTCTACAGCTTCACCTCTCTGAGGAACAAAAAATTTGTGGCTCTTTGTCTGTGGTTGTTGTGTCTGTTTTGAGGCAATTTCCAGAATAGTGTCAGATTCTTTTTTAGTTTGTTCGGGTTCCATATGAGCAGTTCTATCTGGGACAGCAACTGTCTGTGAAGTGTCAGAAAGCTCTGGGCTCTTCGACTGTCTCCCAGCTGGCAGGAGTTTTGTTTCTTCCACAAATGTAGATATGGTCTGCCCTGTGACCACCTTTAAAGGTGTGGCAGGCTTCAGACCGTCAAGTCCTTTTTTAGTATCTTTGGATTCTTCATCAGCAGGTTCTTCCAGGGCAGAGACTGTCTCAGGAGCTGCAGACACTTCAGCATCATTTGACTTTATTCTGGTTGATATAAGTTTTGTTTTTTCCAAATCAGTTTCTTCTGTGGAAGGGAATAATGACTTCTGATGATTATGCTTCTTCTTGGTCTGAATCTGCTCCTTGTCAGAAAGCTCTGGGGTATCTTTTAGTGAACACTCTTCCTTTTCCACCACAGTATCTTCAGTTTGTGCTGTGACCACCTCTGGAGTTGAGGATGGCTTCTGACTGTCAGGAACTTCCTTTGACTTCCTCCTCTTAGGTAAAACCTTAGTCTCTTCTATTATAGCAGCTTCAGTTGTCTGACTGGCAGGCTTTTCCATGCCCTGTGTTTCCTCCTGAGAAACTTCTTGAAAAACCTCTGGAGTCTTTGACTTTCTTGGGGTTGGTGAGAGCTTACCTTCTTTCACAACAATAGTTTCAGTATTTCTCATGACTGCTGGTGCAGTTGAAGTAGTCTTCCTGCTTTCAGGTTCTTTCCTAGCTTCCTTACACTCCACATCAGTAGTCCCACCAATGACAGACGCTGGCTCTTGAGCTGTGGCAATATCAAATGTTTTTGACTTCCTCATGGTTGCTATGAACTTAGTTTCTTTTGAAACACCAGTCTCAGTTTGCTCTAAAGACTTCTGCCTTTCAGGTTTCTTTTACAGTCTCTGCCATATCCTCAGTGGCAAGTTCTAGTGGAAGTTCCGGACACTTGGACATTGTTTTGGTTGGTGAGATGGACTTAGTATCTTTAGCCTCTTCATCTGCAGGTCTTTCAAGCCCAGAGACTGTCTTGGGAGCTGTAGACACATCAACAGTTCTTAGCTTTCGTCTAGTTGGTGTGCTCTTTGTCTCTTCCACAGCAGCAACATTGATTTGTTTTGTGGAAGGCAACAATGACCTCTGAAGGTCATCTTCCCTGTTGGTCTGAATCTCCTCCTTATCAGAAAGTTCTAGGGTATCTTTTAGTGAAAGCTTTCCTTTTTCTACAGCAGTAGTCACAGTTGTTGCTCCAATCACCTCTGAAGTTGAAGATGTCTTCTGACTATCAAGCTTTTCCTTGGTTTTTGTCAGCGCTGTGGTAACAAGTTCAGGGGGAGGTTTTAGACCCTTTGACTTTCTTTTGGTTGGTGACAACTTTCCTTTTTCCACCACAGTAATTTCAGTTGGTGCTGTGACCACCTCTGGAGTTGAGGATGGCTTCTGACTCTCAGCAACTTCCTTTGACCTCCTACTCTTGGGTAAAACCTTAGTTTCTTCCATTATAGTAGCTTCAGTTGTCTGACTGACAGGCTTTTCCATCGCCTGTGTTTCCTCCTTCTGAGAAATTTTGAGAGAAATCTCTGAACTCTTTGACTTTCTTGGTTTTGGTGAGAGCTTACCTTCTTCAACAACAATAGTTTCAGGTTCTCTCATGACTGCTGGTGCAGTTGAAGTGGTCTTCCTGCTTTCCAATTCTTTTCTAGCTTCCTTACACTCCACATCAGTAGTCCCACCAATGACAGACACTGGCTCTTGAGCTGTGGGAACATCAAATGTTTTTGACTTCCTTATGGTTGGTATGAGCTTTGTTTCTTTTGAAACAGCAGTCTCAGGTTGCTCTAAAGACTTCTGCCTTTCAGGTTTTTTTACAGTCTCTGCCACATTCTCAATGGCAAGTTCTAGTGGAAGCTCCTGACGCTTTGACTTTCTTTTTGTTGGTGACATGATGTTAGTATCTTTAGCCTCTATCTCAACAGGTCTTTCAAGGGAAGAGACTGTATCAGGAGCTGGAGAAACGTCTGCATCATTTGATTTTATGCTTGTTGATATAAGCTTTGTTTCTTCCACAAAAGCAACATCAATTTGCTCCATGGAATGCAAAAATGATTTCTGATGATCATGCTCCTTCTTGATCTGAATCTGCTCCTTATCAGAAAGCTCCAGGGAATCTTTTATTGAAAGTTTGCTTTTCTCCACTGCAATAATTTCACTTTGTCCTGTGATCACCTGTGGAGATGAGGATGGTTTCTGACTTACAGGTTCTGGCGTGGTCTTTGTTAGCTCCGTGGCAGCAAGTTCAGGGGGAGGTTTCAGACCCTTTAACTGACTGTCAGGCTTTTCCATGCCCCATGTTTCCTCCTTCTGAGAAACTTCTAGACTATTTGACTTTCTTGGGGTTGATGAGAGCTTACCTTCTTCCACAACAATAGTTTCAGTTTCTCTCATGACTGCCTGTGCAGTTGAAGTGGTCTTCCTGCTTTCCAATTCTTTTCTAGCTTCCTTACACTCCACATCAGTAGTCCCACCAATGACAGACACTGGCTCTTGAGCTGTGGGAACATCAAAAGTTTTTGACTTCCTCATGGTTGCTATGAGCTTTGTTTCTTTTGAAAGAACAGTCTCAGTTGTCTCTAAAGACTTCCGCCTTTCAGGCTTTTTTACAGTCTCAGTCTCAGGAGCTATAGAATCTTGAGCATCATCTGATTTTATGATGGCTGATATAAACTTTGTTTCTTCCACAAAAGCAACATTAATTTGTTCCATGGAAGGCAACAATGATGTCTGATCATCATGCTCCTTCTTGGTCTGAATCTGCTCCTTATCAGAAAAGTCCAGGGGATCTTTTAGTGAAAGCTCTCTTTTCTCCATCACAACAATTTCAGTTTGTGCTGTGATCACCTGTGGAGATGAGGATGGATTCTGACTTCCAGGCTCTTGCATTGTCTTTGTCAGCTCCGTGGTAGCAAGTTCAGGGGGAGGTTTCAGATCCTTTGACTTTCTTTTGGTTGGTGACAGTTTTCCTTTTTCTGTGACAGTAACCTCAGGTGCTGCTGTAACCACCTTTGAAGTTGAGGATGGCTTCTGACTCTCAGGAACTTCCTTTGACTTCCTCCTCTTGGGTAAAACCTTAGTTACTTCAACTATAGCAGCTTCAGTTAACTGACTGTCAGGCTTTTCCATCAGCTGTGTTTCCTCCTTCTGAGAAACTTCTTGAGAAACCTCTGGACACTTTGACTTTCTTGGGGTTGGTGAGAGCTTACATTCTTCCACAACAATAGTTTCAGGTTCTCTCATGACTGCTGGTGCAGTTGAAGTGGTCTTCCTGCTTTCCAATTCTTTCCTAGCTTCCTTACACTTGGCATCAGTAGTCCTACCAATGACAGACACTGGCTCTTGAGCTGTGGGCACATCAAAAGTTTTTGACTTCCTCATTGTTGCTACGAGCTTTGTTTCTTTTGAAACAACAGTCTCAGTTGTCTCTAAAGACTTCCGCCTTTCAGGTTTTTTTACAGTCTCAGTCTCAGGAGCTATAGAATCTTGTGCATCATCTGATTTTATGCTGGCTGATATAAACTTTGTTTCTTCCACAAAAGCAACATTAATTTGTTCCATGGAAGGCAACAATGATGTCTGATCATCATGCTCCTTCTTGGTCTGAATCTGCTCCTTATCAGAAAAGTCCAGGGGATCTTTTAGTGAAAGCTCTCTTTTCACCATCACAACAATTTCAGTTTGTGCTGTGATCACCTGTGGAGATGAGGATGGATTCTGACTTCCAGGCTCTTGCATGGTCTTTGTCAGCTCTGTGGTAGCAAGTTCAGGGGGAGGTTTCAGATCCTTTGACTTTCTTTTGGTTGGTGACAGTTTTCCTTTTTCTGTGACAGTAACCTCAGGTGCTGCTGTAACCACCTTTGAAGTTGAGGATGGCTTCTGACTCTCAGGAACTTCCTTTGACTTCCTCCTCTTGGGTAAAACCTTAGTTACTTCAACTATAGCAGCTTCAGTTAACTGACTGTCAGGCTTTTCCATCAGCTGTGTTTCCTCCTTCTGAGAAACTTCTTGAGAAACCTCTGGACACTTTGACTTTCTTGGGGTTGGTGAGAGCTTACCTTCTTCCACAACAATAGTTCCAGGTTCTCTCATGACTGCTGGTGCAGTTGAAGTGGTCTTCCTGCTTTCCAATTCTTTCCTAGCTTCCTTAAACTTGGCATCAGTAGTCCTACCAATGACAGACACTGGCTCTTGAGCTGTGGGCACATCAAAAGTTTTTGACTTCCTCATTGTTGCTACGAGCTTTGTTTCTTTTGAAACAACAGTCTCAGTTGTCTCTAAAGACTTCTGCCTTTCAGGTTTTTTTACAGTCTCAGTCTCAGGAGCTATAGAATCTTCTGCATCATCTGATTTTATGCTGGCTGATATAAACTTTGTTTCTTCCACAAAAGCAACATCAATTTGTTCCATGGAAGGCAACAATAATTTCTGATGATCATGCTCCTTCTTGGTCTGAATCTGCTCCTTATCAGAAAACTCCAGGGGATCTTTTAGTGAAAGCACTCTTTTCTCCATCACAGTAATTTCAGTTTGTGCTGTGATCACCTGTGGAGATGAGGATGGAGTCTGACTTCCAGGCTCTTGCATGGTCTTTGTCAGCTCTGTGTTAGCAAGTTCAGAGGGAGGTTTCAGATCCTTTGACTTTCTTTTGGTTGGTGATAGTTTTCCTTTTTCCATGACAGTAACCTCAGGTGCTGCTGTAACCACCTTTGGAGTTGAAGATGGCTTCTGACTCTCAGGAACTTCCTTTGACTTCCTCCTCTTGGGTAAAACTTTAGTTACTTCAACTATAGCAGCTTCAGTTAACTGACTGTCAGGCTTTTCCATTGGCTGTGTTTCCTCCTTCTGAGAAACTTCTTGAGAAACCTCTGGACTCTTTGACTTTCTTGGGGTTGGTGAGAGCTTACCTTCTTCCACAACAATAGTTTCAGGTTCTCTCATGGCTGCTGGTGCAGTTGAAGTGGTCTTCCTGCTTTCCAATTCTTTCCTAGCTTCCTTACACTCGGCATCAGTAGTCACACCAATGACAGACACTGGCCCTTGCACTGTGGAAACATCAAAACTTTTTGATTTCCTCATCGTTGCTACAAGCTTTGTTTCTTTTAAAACAACAGTCTCAGTTTGTTCTAGAGACATTTGCCTTTCAGGTTGTTTTACAATCTCTGCCACATCCTTGGTGACAGGTTCTGCATCAGCAGGTTTTACAAGGGCAGAGACTGTCTCAGGAGCTGTACAAACTTTTTCTTTCTCTGTGGCAAGTTCTGGGGAACGTTTCAGACCCTTTGACTTTCTTTTTGTTGGTGACAGTTTCCCTTCTTCCACAACAGTACTTTCAGTTGGTCCTGTGGCCACATCTGGAATTGGAGACTTTTGATCATGAAGTTCTTTCTTATTTTGTTCAGGCTCCACATCAGTTGATCTACCATGGGCAACAACTGTCTCAAAAGTTGTGGAAAGGTCAGAAATCTTAGACTTTCTTCTGGTTGGTACAAGCTTTTTTTCATCAATAACAACACTTTTAGTTTGGTCATTGGAAGTCAAAGATTTTTGACCTTCCGGCTCTTCCAGTGTCTGAAGTGCCTCACTGGCAAGTTTAAGAGCAGGACCTGTTGTCTTTGATTTTCTCCTGGGTGGTACAAATTTACTTTTTTCCATAGCAGCAATTTCAGCTGGCCCTTTAACAGACTCTGGGATTGTGGTACTTGTTTGATACTTTTCAGGTTCTTGTTTTGTTTCCGTAGCTTCCACACTAGTAATTGTGTCATGGGGAGACTGTTGCTCCATAACTGTGGAAACCTCAAGACTCTTCGACTTCCTCCTGGTTGGTATAACTTTAATTTCTTCCACAACAACATTATCAATTTGCTCTGTGGAAATAGGTGAAGGCTTCTGACTACTAGGCTCTTGCTTAGTGTCTATCATCTCCTTGGTAGCATGTTTTGGGAAGAGCTTTGGACACTTTGATCTTCTTTTGGTTGGAGAAAGCTTCTTTTCTTTTACAAAAAATGTTTCAGTTGTTTCTGTGACCACCTGTGGAGTTAATGAAAATGTCAGACTGTCAGGTTCTTTCTCAGTATCTTCGGGTTCCACATCAGTAGTTCTATTATAAGCAACACCTTGCTGCAAAGTAAATTCATCTCTCATTCTGGTACAGGTCATGAGCTTTGTTTTTTCCACAGTGGAACTTTTAGTTTGCTCCCTCAAACCAGACAGCTGAACTTCAGATCCTCCCTTCATCTGTGGTACCTGCTGGTCAGTGTGTTTTTGAGTAATGTTTGCACTCTTTGACTTTCGCTTTGGAGGTAAAATCTCACTTTGTTCCAAAACGTCAATTTCTGGTAGCCCTGGAACAAACTCTTTGGTTGGAGACGTCTCAAATTCTTTAACCACATAAGTAGATCTTTCAGCCACTGAAACTGACTCTGGAGCAGTGGAAACATCAAGACACTTTGACTTCTTTCTGGTAGGCATATCCATAGTTTCTTCCACAAAAGCTGCATCACTTTGCTCCTTGTATTCCAAACATATCTGGCTGTCAGTTTTTTTCTGAATTTCTTCAAACACTGTGTTGTCTTCAGTAGTTATACCCTCTGAGGTAATTGGCTCTGAAGTTGTGGAAACCATTGAACTTTTTACCTCTTGCCTCTCTGGTACAGACTTAAGTTGTTTAGCATCTGTTTCTGTCATAGGCTGGATAGTCTGGATCAGTGCAGGTTCCTCAGCAGCAGGCTTAATTTGCTCATTTTCAGCAAGCTCACCTGTAGCATCCAGCGTTATGATTTTAAACTGTGTCTCTTGAGAGGTGTTGTAACTTTGCTTTGTGATAGATTTTGAAGCATATGTTGGACTCTGAGATTTCTTTTTAGTTTTTTCAATTCTGGTTTGCTCTTCACCAGTACCTTTTGCATCCGCCATGAAAGCTGTAACATTAAGCTTTAATGTTTTAGTCTCAGTTTTCATGATTTCAGCTGAAACTGACAAATCATCAGATTCCTCAACAGATGATGTTTGTAGTTTTTCCTCAGGAGTGTCTTCATTTTTTCCTGGTGGTGTCACTACAGAGGTCTTTGTCTCCTCTAGATTAACAGTTAGGACATCACTGGGATGAATGTTATATAATTCTTGTTTCTTCTTTACATCAAGTTCCTTCAATAAATGGATAAAAAAATGTATTACTATAAAATGACTTCACTGTTTTTAAAACATAACACAAAATAATTAAATTCATTAGAAAAATTCAAACTTGCATTAATTGGTGCCTTGTATAAACAAAATTTTTTTTTATTATGTTAAACTTTCATTTTGAAATATATTTAAATAATACCTTCAAGCTCTGGTTCAGAGAACCTTTATGTGTATCTGCTTCTCTCAGTGTCTCTGAAACCTCTTTCTCCAGTTTCTCAAACAGAACTGGCGTCAGACAGTCTGTTAGAAACTGTTGGTGAGAAAGTGCCTCCTGCAGGCTGGCCTGCAACTTCTCACCTTCCTGTAATGTGACCTGAGACCAAGGAGAAAAATGTTACAATTGTCTATACTGATCATAAGCAGTATCATCAGCAAATGGATCACACATTGCAAGGTGAGGGTAAATAAGACACTAATGAAAAGCTTCCCAGAGTTGAAATGTTACACTTCACAAATCATTAAGCTCACTAATCTTTCTTAAATACACACTTTTTATATGTCCAATATTTACTAAAGAGAGGCTCCTGGACAAAACACTAACAACAAACCAACAACAGAAGACTACATGTAATATGCAGCTCTCAGATATATTTAACACACAATGTGAAGAGGGTTGTTACTGAAACAAAGTGTGTGCATTTTAAGAAAAAAGTATTAAGAGAAAAAACCTGCACAGAAGAAATAGACTCCAATGGTTTGCTGTTGTTCCACTGCTGCAGAGTGTGAAGACAATCTGTCAGACAGCAAGCTGCGTTTGTAGAGCAGGTAACCTGCCGCTCATTCAGCCTGGATTTTAGACTGCAGACATAATCAAAATGATATTTCATTTGCAACATATCTGTATGTAATATATGTATTATAATAGATGAGATTAAAAAAAAATCGATAAGCATAACGATAACAGATTGCAAAAGGAACTACTGCAGGAACAAGAAGTAATTAAAACATTCTTCTGGCACAACCAACCAGCAATGGCAAAATGTTTGTGTCGAATCCTTAAAGTTAAATCAAGAAACCAGATGTAATCTCTGTATGCCTGAATATGTTATTTAAAGAGAACTCCGTGTTTCATTGTAATTGATCAAGAGCAGAGTGACCCACTGTGGCATGGTAGTGGAATGAAGAAATAATCGAAAATTAAATTAAAATTGAGGAATCCCAGCTGAGAATTTGTTTAAGCCTGGCTATTGACACAGTTTAAAGAGTCCCAGCAATGAAGCGGACAGATGGTACTGCATGTCATCTACAATCAATGGGTTTGTGCTTCACGGTATATTTTCCCATTTATATCTTGTGAGACAAAAATATACAAATCTAACAAAAAGTGGTAAAAATAGTGGTGTTGGCTGCCTCAAAGTGTAACATATTCTTGTTTGTGCATTATTTTACTGATAGGAGCTTCATTACAACAATGAACAAATGTATCACCAGTTGTACAGCATCATACCTCTCATGTTGCTGGCATAAAGATTCAACCCCACTGACAACTTCTGTCAGTAGCTCATTGGTGGCAGGTGTTGACTTGACTTCCTGGTGGATATTGTGAATTTTCACTCCCAAATCTTCCAATGACTTCTCACAGTTCTAATAGAAGGGGACAACATCACATACTGACATCATATTTGCATGTCTGCAGGATGTACCCTGCATGGGTTTATATTTTTTAAAGTGGACTAACCCCTAAAGAGTTACTTCGATAGACTTATTTTTTTAAGATAACTGGATTTGAAATTGAATTAAAATATAAATATAAAGGCATGTGCTCCCACATTCTGAGAGTACAGAATTGATTTCTGATCCATTTTCAGTAATAGATTTTAGAAAGCAATTAAAGTTTAGGAAACAACACCAAGATCAAACAAAGGGTATGTAATAACCTGAAGGCTGTTCCAGTGCTGTTGGAGCTGAGCAATGTTGTTTTGTGGTTCACTGTAGCTGAGTGCCTGGTCCAGAGAGCGGAGCTCCCACTGCAGGGCTGCAGCTCTCTCCTTCAGCTCCTGGGCCCTCCTGGCCAACTGGCTCTCAAGCTCTTTCAGCTGGGTCTCATAGGCCATCAGGCGCTCCCTCACCTCCTGTTCCGAGGTGGCACAGAGGTCGTGGAGGTGACTGACCTCGAGGGTAAGTGCATCCCGACCTCCAGGGGTGCACAGGCTGAGCAAATTGTCTCTGGCAGAGTCAAGCTCCTTCATCTCTCTCTGCTCCCTATCCACTGTCTGGAGTAAAGCCTGGCACCAAGTAACAGAGCCAGATATTAAATGCAAGGTGAACAATGATGAAACTTAAAGTTTATTCAAATTTGTTGGTGAAAAGTTGAAAATGACTCTCTTTCAGCTGTCTTCAGCTGTCTGTATTAAATTCATTTCTTCATTTTGTTGCAACACAACATAAACTAATTTAAATTATTTCACTCCAAGTAACAACTGTGTTTTTGTGTTGTATTATCTGACCTTCAGAGTGTTGACAGCACTGTGCAAATCCTGTCTGTCTGTCGGAGGAGGTCCCAGGCCTTTGACCTGCTCCCTCAGCCAGTCCTGAGCTGCTTCATGCTGCTCCACCAGCTGGGTGCACTGCCTCTCTGTCAGGATGCCCTGCTCCAAGTTAACCACCATATCCTGAAAATAATAGCAGTTATTATTATCACAGAAGATGATCTTGATTTAGGGGGCAAGGGAGGAAGAAAAAATAATATGTAGTTGTGACTGTACTGATTGAAGCTCATTCCCACAGTCAATACAGTCTTAGCTTTGATCAGGAAGGTAAGAGACCACACCACAAACAGGGTTTGGTAATACAGTAATAAAGAGTAAAAGATGCAAGACAGTTGTACTTTCCACAGACACATTACAGTATGTATGAGGGAAACTTCAGGCTTTAATAACTCATTAACCACTGATTCATACGAGTTAAAAGAGTTTAACAATTTTTGTTTATAGCCACACATTGCGTCAATGGAAATATACATTTCATTGGGACAAAGAACAGCATTACAAAGTTTTAAAAATATTATTCTAATATTATAATAGTAATATTAAAAGTGACAGCAATTACACATTTACGTTTCAATTAAGGAAGTTAACAATAAAGATACTGCTTATACTTTTCTGTAGATGTTCAGTGTCTGTTGTTACTTCAGAGGAATGAACTCACAGTTAACTCTTTCAGCAGAGCAGGAATGGACTCCTCCTTGGCTGCCCAGGAGGGATCTGTCCAGTCACGGTCATGTGTGATCTCAAACAGTTTTGCATCCTGGAGGACATTGCAGCATTGTGAAAATATTTCAAACCATATGTTCCATTTTATTTTGCATTGGGATGTGGAACCACTACAGTACTGACAGTTAGTTTTGTTATCTGATAAAAAATTGCTAACACCAGAAAAACATAGAGTTAAATTTGTTTTCCAGTGAGGTCCTTACCTGTGTGCGAAGGTCTGATAGGACAGAGGCCATGGCTGTACTCTGGTCCAACAAGGTCCTGGCCTGTTCCACTGCCTGCCTCCGCTCTCCCAAGCCTGGCCAAGGGAAGGCACGTGGAAGGTTGAAGGTCTGCTTCTGAAGGTCAGCCAGATGGGCGTCAGCCTGGCCTCGCTTGTGCTGACAGGACACCAGGAGCTCCAGAACACCCTTCAATTCTCTAACAACATAACACAGGAAATCAGATACATGATAATTTCAGTATTAAGTCAACCTCCAAACTCAAGTGATTACAGAACCATAAGAAAATATGGATATAACATTTGTGACATCCATAAGGTTAATGTGTAGTGCTCAGCACCTTGTTAACCACTGACTGGAGTCATGAAAACCCTTCAGTTTCTTAGGCACAGAAGTTGTTGAGTATTTAAATGCCTAGATACTATGAGTGTCTCTGCATCTTAACACATTTACACATCAGCTTTACAGTCACGGTAACAGCCACTGGTTAAGACTGATTTCTGATAAATGGTTCTGTGTTTTAAATCTCTTTTGGAATCTTTCATGTCCCATCTTTCTCTTATTAGTGGGTAATGAAGAAAACATTTCTGTACAAATATGTAATCTCCCAGTAAAAACTGAAGATATGAATGTCAGTCTTTCTGGTATAATAACAAAGATATAATAAATATTGTTTACTTCATTTAGTATTTTAAAGAAGTGAATTTGATGGAGGATTTCAAAAGATTCAGATTCAATAAGCAAAAGTGACAAAATGCTCTCAAACCCCAGCCATGCCACATGAAAGCAATTTAATGTGATGTTTTATTTACTGTCGATGCCACAGAGGATTGGATCTGGATAACAAGGTTCAAGCAGCTAATCTGTAGCTAAGCTCACACAGTGACATTGATGTGAAGCAGAAAACTCAAACAAACACAAGGTTCCTTCACCTCTGAGTCTCCTCAGCCCCCTGCAGGACCGTCCTCCACTGCTGCTCAGTGTCTTTGACCATCTGCTGAACCTCCAGTTTCTTTTCTCCCTCCAGGTCTTTCTGCTCACAAAGACTCTGAGCTCGTCTCTTCAGTTCCATCACTTGAGCCTCACCATTGGACTTGGAGCTTAAGATGACCTAAACACATAATCATACAGTTTTTATTAGATATTTATCAAAGATATAGGAATTTAATTCTGTTAAAAGGTGTCATTTGTCCAATGAAAATAAAGGAGTATCCACTGTTTGAAAAAAAATATTCAGCTATCTTTTCTTTTTCAAATGACACTTGATTAATTATAGTAGCTTGCTCTAAGATGACAATATATTGTAAGATAATGATATTTTACTTGATTTACTTGGCTGAAATCAATGAGAGGTGAATTTTAGATGCACATTAGTCAGTAATGATGCACATTACATACTGTCAACAAAACCTTGCATTTTATGTTTTACCTGGGCTGTGTTCAGCCTTTCCTCTATCTGAGCCTTGCTGCCCTGAGTGCCTTTGCCTTTAGAGTCAGCCTGTTCCTGCAGTTCTTTAACCCAGGCTTTAGAGCTCCCAGCTTGGTTAAAGAAGGCCTCCATTTCCCTTGAGAGCGAGTATTGCACCTCAGCTTTCTTCAGAGTGTTCTCTGCAGTCTGCAGGACTGTCCTCCATCTCTCCTCCAAGTCTTTTACTGCCTGCTGGGCATCTTGTCTCGCGTTGTCCTCCAGGTCCTCCTGGTCGGACAGACTCTGGCCTTGTCTCCTCAGCTCTGAGAGCCTGGAGTCTCCCTCAGGCTTGGAGCTCAGGATGGCCTGAGAAAAGTGTGTTCCAAAAAAAAGAGATCTAGTTAACATTATGGGAAAATTAAATATGGCTGTTGTAGAGAATGTCAAGAGTGGAAAAAGCAATCAGTCTGCCTAACAAAACAAATGAATCCAGTTACTTTGGTTTTGAGTTAAACTGATCAACTTTGTCAAACCTATTATTGTTCCAGCTGACCTGTGCAATGTCTATTATCTTTTCTTCATCTGCCTCAGTCTCCAGGGAGCCAAGGCTCTGCTGCTTGTTTTCCAGCCAGGCTCTGGTGTTCTCTCTCAAGGAATCATAGTCCCTCAGCTGGGCCTCCAGAGCACACTGCTTCTCAGCCTCATCCAGGGTCTGTTTAGCATTCTGCAGGATTCTTGTCCACTGTTCCTCAGCATCTCTTAGTTTTTGTTCAACCTCTTGCTTTTTGTGTTCCTCGAGGTCCTGGACAGACAAACTCTGGCCTCGTCTCCTAAGCTCCTGAAGCTTGGAGTCTCCTTCAGACTTGCAGCTCATAATGCCCTGGAGATAAAATAAAGGAAGTCACATTGAAAAGGCAAGAGTTGTTTTTCCTAAATGAAGCAATGAACAAAATCCAATCCACAGCATTATTGTGTGGTTGGGAAAACAAACCTGCTTACTCAGGTCATTGTAGCAAATGCCTGACTATTTTTTTTTGCCACAAGGGGCAGTCCACAACAGAACATTATCCATGACATTAGAAGTAAGATTTTAATAAGGTTATTGGAGTTGCTACTTAGCTGTAAGGAAATAGTTGTGTCCTTCATCATGTAGACAGATAGCATGTTATGAGTGATTTGGAACTGTGATTATAAGTACAATATTCCATTCTATTTTTGGCTCTGTTCTCCACCAACTCCAAAATAGCTTGCCCTTGAGCTGTTAAATGTTCCACTTTCTTCATTTTTACAGGGATATCATTTCTCCCTGAACCATGACCTACATGACCTAGTCTTGTAAGCTCACCTGTGCTGTGTGCAGTCTGTCCTCAGCTCTGGTTTGACTGCCCAGTGAGCCAAGCCGCTGTTGCAGGTCTACAAGCCAACGTCCAGTGTCCTGCTGATGGGTATTGAATTCTTTCATCTGAAAAGATCAAGATGCCCACGTGATTAGGTGGTTTAAAATGCCTTATGTTGATTTAGGGATTTCATCATTCAGTCCCACTGTTTGAGCATTTCAAGACTTGAAAAATACAGTCATTGTTATGACATCAAAAGGGATTCCATTTCTATGTCAACATTAACATACATTAAAATATTTATGTATTGTGGATGCCAGGTTAAGAATAAGCCACTTTAATTAAAAATGGCAGGAATCCCTGCTGTAAAAGCTTGCATGTTTTAGCAAGCAGCTATAGGCTTAAAAGCTTCTGCTGTATGGCAAAGTCCCTTTCCCAAAACGATACTTTTTGGGAAATGGTTTGAAGATGGAGAAATGACTAAGTGACAGTAAAATCACTTGTTTCTTTCAAGAATGCCAAAAAATTAAATAACTAATAAGATTAACTTAAATAATTTAGTTCCTTCCACAGAATGCCTTTAAATAGTGTCGTTTAAGGGGACAATTGTTTGTTTTGTTTTGTTTTTTTTGCAAAAATTGTTTATCTTGATTACTGCATAATAACAGTTCTAAAGATCAAAAACAGTCTTTCTGACTGACTCTCTCACCTCCAACTTCCTGCTCTCAGTCTCCTGGGCAATCTGACCTTCTGCAGCAACCTCAACCTGTTTTGCAGCTTGCAAGACCATCCTCCACTGCTCCTCTGTGTCTCTGACTGTCTGCTGAACATAGATTTTCCTGCCCTCGTCTGCATCTTCATGATCACACAGACTCTGGCCTCGTCTCCTCAGGTTGTTCACCTTACAGTCTCCGTCAGGTCTGGAACTCAAGATGATCTACAAAAAACCCCACAATATTCAGTAACTGTAATAGCTGATTCTTTCAGAACTTTAATAATAGAAAAAAACAGGAACAGAGAGGAAGACTTAGTCCTTACATCAGCAACAGATAAAAATGAAATTGAAACTTAGCATTGCTTAAACCTTTACATCTAATGGGATCAAAAATTTAAAATTTCAGTTGCTAAATTAGAAATAGATTAAAAGATTAATTTTTAAAAGAAGCACTGGTTGTTTTAGGACATCTCAGCTCCACATTTTCAGAACTGACTTATCTTTTTATCAGTGTAACTCATCTTAGCTAAATGGTATTTCATGGCACAATCAATCCCAAATGTCTCTAAGTTAAAACTGACACTGAATGGTCAACGCTGAATGGCCACATCTTTTAAAAGTTAACTATTCAAAATTCAGAAAACATATTTCCACTTCCGTACTATAAGTTTAAACATACCTGAGCTGTATGACATCTGTCCTCTGGTGGTGTGTGACTACCGACAGCCTGCAACTTCTGTTGTTTCTCTCTAATCCAGGACTGAGTGCCTTTACTCTGAGTGTCAAAGTCATCTAAAAGACTTCTGAGCTCCGCCTGCCGGGCAACCTGCAGGACCCCTCTCCACTGCTGCTCAGTGTCTTTTACCAGCTGCTGGACCTCTGGTTTCCTGCTCTCCTCCAGGCGCTCACACAGACTCTTGCCTTGCATCTCTAGGTTGAGAACCTTAGACTCAGCCTCAGGTCTGGTGGTCAAAGCAGCCTGAAGTTGAAGACACATAAAATGGTGGTGAGGGCACTTAGAGAGTGGGCATTGCAAAAGACACAGTTCAACTACAGTCAGTTAAATATGATGCAGGACATTTATGTAAAACATAGCAATTTCGTGTTGTTTGTAGTGGTGAAACAAAAGGCCTAAGGCAAGTAAAATTAGATCTGATCTCAGAAAAGATTGCACAAACAAAATGATAAAACACATTAAGTAATTGGAATCCAGGTGAAAGCTATGTATGTGTATTTATCAGTTTCAGGATTTTTTCAGTTTAATAATAAGAAAATTCTCTGAGCAGCACAAAAAATACAATACTGACACTAAAATACATATTTTCTGCTAATGTTAACTTCAAAACCTGAGAGTTTCAAGTCAGACCTGATTTATAAACTCACCTGTGCAATCTGTAACCTTTCTTCAAACTGCATATGACTACTGAGGGACAATAGCTTCTGCCTCTGCTCTTTGATCCAGGACTGGATGCCTTCACTCTGGATTTTGAAAGCTTCCAAGTCCCTCTCAGAGGCAGCTTCAGTCTCTGCCCTGATGAGAGCCTCCTCAGCAGCCTTCAAGACTTTGCTCCACTCCTCCTCACTGTGTCTGATTGCTTCCTGAACCTCCTGTCTCCTGCTCTCATCCACGGCCTTGTTGTCACACAGACTCTGACACTGTTGCTTCAGATCATGAAGCTTTGAATCGCCCTCAGGCTTGGAGCTCAGAGTAGCCTGTAAATAACAAATAATCCCTTTAGGTGACCAGTCTGCCTCTAAGAAACAGGCTTTTACAAGATGTCCTTGAAATGATAACCCACCACAACCTTAAAAAAGGATTCACATGTAATTTTAAACCCACCTGTGCAATCTGTAGCCTTTCTTCAACTTGCATGTTGCCAACAATGGACTGAAAGTTCTGTTCCTGGTCACTGATCCAGGACCGGACATTTTCAATCTGGGTTTTCAAAGCAACCAGCTCCTTTTGTAACAGGGCTTGTGTTTCCACCTTGTTGAGAGCCTCCTCAGCTGTCTGCAGGGCTGTCCCCCACTGCTCCTCTGTTTCTCCAACCAACTGTTGGATGTCTTGTTTCCTGCTCTCATCCAGGTCCTCCTGCTCACACAAACTCTGGCTTTGTCTTCTTAGGTCATCCATTTTAGAATCTCCTTCAGATTTGGAGTTCAAGATTGCCTGGTGGAACAATAGCAACAATTTTTGTGACTGCAAAGGCAAATATTGGTTGGTACTTACCTTCATGGTTCTCAGATGATAAATCCTAATGATTGATGATAATCTGACTTTTCAGATGCCTTAAACAGGTCAAATGTTCTACTTGTTCAATGCTCAGTTACATGACTTTCTATTAAGTCTAAACTTTACAATCAAATTGCTGTAAACACAATACACTAATATGCTACCATGTGAGTATTTGAATGATTTGCTCTACTAAACTAAATACTTCAATCAGATCAAATTTAAACTCTTTCTACCGACCTGTGCTTTGCACTTTATCTCCTCAGTCTGGATGTCTTTACCAGGGGAGGTCAGGGGTTTCAGAAGGTCACCAATCCAGGTCCTGCTGCTCCTGGCCTGGGTGTTAAACCTGTCATACTCCCCCTCCAGCTCACTCTGGGCCTTGGCCTGCTTCTCCAGCCTCAACTCCAAGTTTCGGTACCGCTGTATCAGGTTATCGCTGTCTTTCAGGAGGCTTTCACCTCTGACGCCTTGTCTGCGCACTGATGCTAGCAACTCACTGAGGCTCTCAGCTCTACCACTGTCATATGGAAAGAGAGAAGTGATATGGGAAGAGACATATGCTTCACATTGCACACAAACATTGTTCCCAATATCAATGTAAGTAATCAATAAATGTGTCTCAAATTCTACACCCCATCTACTACAATGGTGAGCCAATATTGGTCAGTGATGGCTAATCACCAATTTTCCATAAGTGAAATATTTGGTAGTAAATATGCATTTCTCTTCCTATTGACTAAATTTCATACTGTATAATAGATTTGTATGTTATCAATGTAATGTGATGTGCAGCATTTTACTAACCGTTACTCCCAGTCATTTATTCATTTATTATTATTTTATTCATTTGGTGCAACATCAATAAAATGTCTGTGCACCATCATTGTTGTGAAGAATTATGTGAGTTATGTACACTTTTGTGTGAATACCATATGTATTTCAAAGACAATAAATGGTTATATGTTTATGGCATGTAAACTGGGATGTCTCCAGTTCTGGTTGTATGAATGTTGAATGTCACCTCTCATTCTGAAGGTCTTTGAGAAGAAATCTGACTTTGTCTGACACCACAGATTGTTTCTCTTTGGTCTGCAGCCACTCGCGGAAGCAATCATGCTGTTTTTGTAGACTAGAGAACAAAAGAAAAAAAGAAACATTTAAAAAATGAAACACACTTGCACTGAATTTTCTGAAATTCCTGACTAATCACAGTCACTAGAAGTTTGTGTTCATACATAAATAAATGTTGACTGCAATTTCATGAAAATTTGTGGGAGTGGTGACTCACTTGTATTGATGCGAACTGCTGCTGTTGAGGGAACAAAGAAAGTATTTACCTGTTCAAGTCACTGAGGAGTGACTCCATTTGTTTCTGCCTGGTGTGGCAGTGGTTTCTGAACGTGCCCAACTCCTCCTGCTGCTCCTTCAGCCAGTCAGTGAACTCAGAGAGCTGCTGGGGAGGAATCTGCTGGCTGCCTCTCTCCAGCTGAACTTTCAGCTGGTCCAGACGTCTCTCTGCATTGTTAGATTTTAAGAAACCCTGGTACACACGTAAGAAACTGTGAGGACCCATCCATCTTGGGAAGTTTTATTACATAGGTTCATATGAGTAGGGACATAAAGTACATATCTACTCTCATCCATCTACTTACAGTGAGCTTTTGCAGAGATGTTTCCACATCTGTTCTGTTCTCAGGGTTCTCAAAGCATTCATTGACAGACAGCTGCAAGTCCTGAAACCATTCCTCAAAGGACTGCCTTTCATCTAAGGGAAATTGGAAACCATTACCATACATGTATGAGTATGAAGCAAACAACAAGAATACAATAAGAAACAATTAAAGAAAAGTGCAAATGATTACTAAAAGGCAAATTATCAACATCTAGAAAGAAATTACAATGGATTCATGTTTAACTTTGTTGTACAGCACCAGCTAACTCATTGACAATTCTGGTCAATTTCTAAAATTGAATTTATTACACAAAACAAACCTTTGATGACTTTGAGCAGGCCCTTGTCCCTCTCCTCTCTCTTCAGATGAATCATGTCTTTGGTGCGGGAAATGGCCTCTTTCAGCCTGCTACAGTCCACAGAGAGTGCCTCTAGCACCTGAGGACTGGCCACGCTGGAAACCAAACCCACCTCCTTTAACACGGCCTCAGACTGCTCCTCCTGAGTGTCAAGATCATCGCACAGATCCTGGTGGGGAACGGTAAAACAGGTCATTCCATTTCATGAACTCACCAATGTGGAACTGTGTGTGAGGAACTATAAGGTGTCATGGAATAAGCTCAGAACCCTATTGAAACTATTCCCATTTACTTTTATGAATATCCTTCTGCACTTTACATGATTATGTTTGTTTCTGCTAGTGCAAGAGTGTATTTGTACTAAGCAGCTGTGTACCTGAATCTGGGCTTCGACCTCTGGTCCTGAAGCATCAACCTTACTGATGGAACACTGGATGTTCTCTACAGCTGACTGGCACTCCTCCATCTTCTCAGCTAGGTGTTTCTTCACAGCTATCAGCTCCTCAAAGACATCTGTGCAGTCAGTAAACAGCTCCTTCACTTGCTCCATCCTCTTCTTCAGCTGGGTCTCCATCACCTGGAAGATGCAGTGAGGAGAGTAGAGCAACAGTAAATCTCCATTGTTGCCAGAGAGTGATGAATTGCTCAGCTACAGAGGCACTGATTAAAACACTGTAAAAGAAGATCTCACCTGCAGTTCCAGCGGAGCCTCATGACTCTGCAGCATTTCATGGATTTCTGCAGACTTCTTGTGAAAATGCTCAATGTTCTCCTCATTGGCATGGATCTCATCCTACAATGTGAAGAGTAAAATGTTTGAAGGAGCCCTTAATCCTGCCTGGTGTATGATAAATTCCACAGAAATCTTACCTTCATGGTCAGCACTTGCTGTTCGTTGTGGAAGGGGTGGCCCTCTGCAAACAGGGCAAGTTTTGCTCCTGCCCAACTATCTACCTCTCCTCCCAGCATCAGCTGCTTCTCCCACAGCTCCAGCCCCACCTCAAGGTTGTCCATGTGTGCATCTGTTTTCTCAGTCACCTAAAAGGTAGCCCAAAAAATAGTGGCATTCTTCTTTTTGTTTCTAAATACAAGTACTCTATATATTCCTATCTCATTTCTAGAAAATGCATAGATGCTTACGTCCAGCCAGTTGTCCATCAGAGCATCAGCCTCTGCTTCAAAGGGAGACTCACTGCAGTCTGGGAACTTCTTTAGTTTTGCCTGCAGTTGTCTGCAAACACCTCTCATCTCTTCCATATGCTCCCCAAGACTAGCCAGCTCCTTCTTAATATCACGGACCTGTGGAAGTATACACAGTGCAACATGAAGTACACTTGAACCGTGAGGAAAATCAATCTCCTTTTAGAATGTGTCAGCCTTTGGTTCATCACACCTGCTGTGTATATGCACAAAAATGTAAGGAGCGTTAAACATGTGGGTTACTCAGCATAAAACTGTATAAACATTAACTCGTGTGCAACATGTGTGTGCTCATGCACTTCTTATCCTTTCTTTCTACAAATTAATGGCTCATAGCAGAGAAAAAGCACATTTTCACCTTGACTATGCTTTTCTGTAAGTTGTCCTTGCCCATGTAGGAAGCTTGATCATTCATCATCTGCTCTGCTCTCTGCATGGTGTTGCTCAGGTGACTGCGGCAGCTCTGAAACTTCCTCAGATTCTCCAACAGGATGTTGCAGTGCTTCTTCCTGCAAGAGGAGGAAAATAACAGGAGGGATTTTAAGAGATAGCTCACATTCTGTTGGCTACACATACAGTGGGGTCCAAGAGTTTGGTCTCAGACGTTTGGATCCCACTATCCACTGCCTTTGACCAAGTGTCATGAGCAGCTGTCGACATACACTTGCATCACACTAGCATTGTAAAAGAACTGTAAGAGTAGTGTAACATGAATATTTTATGAGCTAATATGACATTTCTTATTTCAGACTACATTATCTTTTAGAAGCTACAATGACAAGTTGATTGAGATCAGCCTGTAGCTAACAGATAAAGTAAATATAGCGCATTCGCAAAGTGGTAAGAAATCAGTTATTCCTTAATGTTTATTGTGATTACTTCAACTGAACATGCTTCTCCTGCCAAACCTACCTGTCAGAAAAACCTTTCTGAGTCTCCTTCCACTGAGTTTCCAACTCCTGCATGAGGCTTTCCCCTCCCCCCTGTTTCTCTTGAAGTTCACGGAGGTTCTTGAGCTCTGCTTGCAGGGCCTGCAGCTGGTCATCCAAATCTGAAAGGGCACGAAGCCTGGAAAATGGAATATTATTAAAGTATATTAGGAAATTGGGCCTTTAATTTACTTCTTTTGTCGAGTAAGTTAGTCAAGTATCTTGCATTGAAAATTATTACATCAGAAAAATAGCTTAAGTTTTGTTGCACCAGCATGAAGTTACACAACACACACCTGTGTTGCACAGCAGGCATGGTTGGCTCCTTCAGGCTTTGCCTTTCAATTGTATCCTGCAGCTTCCTGAGTTCCCCCAGCAGTGTCCTCTTCCTCAGGCCCAGGGATTTACTCTGGGTCTCCTTCTGGAGATTCTGCTGCTGGCATGCCAGCCCACTGTCAGCCTCCTCCATCCTTCTCAGCAGGGCAGTCACCATGTCCAGACAGGAGGCTGGGACCCCATCCCTGGTGACTGTCAGCCTGGCTCCCTGCAGGAGCAGATCCAGCTGAGGTGCCTTTTCTTTGAGACTGTCAATGCTCTGCCTGATCAGAGCCAGCTTGGAGCGACAGTCTTGCAGTACCACAGCATCACTGCAGGGAGCGCCTTGGACTCCGGAGATGTCTTCATCCAAAGTGCGCAGTGACATGAGGAACCGGTCGAGGGCACGGGCGGCCGCTTCACTCTTTCGGACCTGCTGTCTGAGCTGATCTAGGCTGGTTCTATGAGTCTTGACCTCACGGGACAGAGGGAAACAGTCTCTGGGGTCCAGATCACTGGATTCGGGGTCCAAACGGGCCAGCTGTTCCAGCTCACTCTGAATGTTATCATCCAGTTCCTATTGAACAAGGAGACCATTTATAGTCTGAGATGAGAAGACTGTGTGCCATTGCCTTGCAAGATGAATGTGTATATTTTTCTGCCAAAACTACTTCATCTACATGTAAAATGTTGTATCAATGTTATATAAAAGTAATATCATGATATGTTGAGACTCAACGAATTTCCCCTCTTCATTTTCCAAATTTGGCTGCTGGAGTGTTTTTCCAGTCTTTCATACAGATAATTGTATTTTTTAGAAAATTCTGCTATGTTCAATAAAATTTTGTCTTTTTTCCTCTGTTCAATTTTTACAGCTTTTCAGAGGATCCCCAGCATCTCTGCACACTTCTAATGAGGCTGAACCTCTGAGAGAATTTGCTATTAATAATATATATTAAGGTATAACCTCAAAGAGACAGAATGATATAATTAAACACACGTGAGAATTATGTGTTGCTAACAGGAGACCTTAATATCTTTCAGGATGTTGGTGTTGGCCAGGGTGAAGGCAGTGATGTCTTTGGGCTGTCTCAGGTAACGGTCCAGGCGGTCCGTGAAGTCCACCATGTGGTTCTCGGTGGAGTCGATCTGTCTGAGGGCAGCACCCAGCGAACTGCCTCTCCTCTGAAGGCTGAGCTGCTGGCTTTGCCACTGTTCCTGCAGCTCCAGCTTCTCCAGCCCCAGATCAGTGTTATCACTGAACTGGGAACACTGGGAGTACAGGTTCCCATACTCAGACCACAGAGACCCAGTCTCCTGCCTCAAGAACTGGTTAAAAAATGATTAACTCAATATTATTGCCATCTCCAAACACTGAAACAATCTTACAATGTTTGATTATTTATCTATGACTGACACAGTCTTGTTCTGTACCTGTATTTCCTGCAACCTTGTATGCAGGCCTTTAAGAGAGACAGAGTCAGAGGGGATATCCGTGATGCTCTGTTCATTTTTAGCAAGTTGTGCTTGAAGAGACCTCTTATAATTCTCATATCTGGAGATTTTTTTTTTAAATTAAAACAAATAAAGACAACAAGTTAAACACAGAGTAAACAACCAGTTTTGATCAGTACATTGTATGATTTATGAATTTGGTCTACCTCTCCAAAGCCTCTTTTTTGGTGATTTCCTCCTCTGCAGACACCTGCTTATCAACCTCCCTTCTTTCCACACAGACTGGCTTCACAGTCACTTGGGACAACTGAAAAAGTGTACTATCATGTTATGTGTTCATTTAAACCTCTGTAGCTGCTCAGTGACTGGCAGTAAAAGATGGTGAACAATATTTGTATATAACTAGTATATAACTACTATTATACTATTATAATACTACTATTACTTGCATGGTCTGAAAACATGTCTTTGGAAAAAAAACACTTTCAGAGAAGCTTTAACTGAGTTAAATCTAAAGAGTAGATGTTTTCAATGAATCATACCTCAGCTGAGACTTGAGGTTTGTCATGCTCCTTTTGTGTGGTCAGATCCTCGCTGAAGGCAAGAACCCTGCAAAAAAGAAACAAAGATAAAAATTTCTGTGTGCTACACAGGACAAGATCAGTCTTTGGACAGCCACAAATGGAAGTGCAATGTTTGGGCTCTGAAGTTTCAAGAACTTTGTATTTGAAAGATTTAAAATGACAGGCAGCATCCCTACATGTCGTTCTTTGAATAAATAGCAATGTAGAAACACACAGCTATCTCACTAATCTCCACTGACCTCCAAACATCCACTTTAAGAGGTCATTTAACCTCATATTCATAGTTTGGATTCATCGGTGTCTTATGTTTATTAGATATATTATTATTATATTATTTATATATGTATTTCACTTGAATATCCCACCTAGAATCTGGGAGTGGTGCATCTGTGTCTCCGCTGAACTGTCGCTGGATGGCAGCCAGCCTATTCTCACACTCCCTCAGCTGAGTCTGGGCCAGGCGGTGAGTGTCCTCTGGGCTCAGGGTGTCACACAGCTCTTTCAAGGCCTCAAGGTGCTGCCCTGCCTGGGCAAAGCTGCCATCTACTGAGAAGCAAGCCTGGCAAATGTTAACAGAGTGAAAACAGTAAGCATACAGGCATGGCAATGACTGCATTTGAAGGATTACTACTAATTTTTTTAAGATTAAATGAAAATATGCATACTCAATCTTTTATAATGTCATATTGCCAAATTCTATTTATTTAATATTTACATTTTCAGTTAAGATAGCTTGACAGACAAACTGCAACACACAAGCCCACCCCCAGATGGAAGCAGTCAATGGAACTGCTCAAGAAATAAAAGAATGCTGTTTTTATCTCTTGCTGAAAAAGTTGTCTTCTATACAGTGTTGTTCCCACTGGACAGCTGTCAAGAACTTCAACTTAAATAAATAATAACGTGACTCTGTGTCCCTTTTGTTGTCGATAATCAAAACACTAATTAATGTTTTATGGAGTTGTAAACACACCCCTACAAAAACAGCATTCTCTTGAGTCTCTTCAAACATAATGCAGTCACCGTTTTTCATTGCCAGCCTCCTTGGATGCATACAAGGATGTAGAAGGGAAAAAAGGTTAGTCAAATGGAGTAGATAAGCTGCCAGCATATCCATCCCCTGAAGCACACCTGCCAAGAGCTCAGTTCTAGTAATTTAGCTACCTGAACTTGTTTTTCTAAGCCGGAGATTAATTGCACCTCACACTGCTCGGCAGCTGTGTTAAAGTCTTTCCTTGTTACTTCAAACTGCAATTGTTGCAAAAAGCCTGAGATCTCAGCTCTCACAGCCTGGGAAATAGATTTTAAAACAAACAAAAACAAACACACATGACATGTTAGAACACAGGACTTAATAAAAGATTTATGACATGATCGCTTTATATGCAGGCAAGAAAAGCAATCTGCTGATATTCATATCTAAAAACATGCTGACAGGGGCAGAAAATAATAGTTTTAGTACATTTATGGTTTACCAACATGCACAGGCATTTACATATATATTTGCACTTCAAAGAACATGATGAAGCCTCATTAAAACTACAACTAACATGTGAAGGTTTGCCAATTCATGGCAATTACGATCCCACACATTAACACACAACCCCTGCAGGAAGGGAGTCTGTGTCCCACCTCCCACTGTGTCCTGACAGACTGAGTGAAGAACTCCATGTCCCTGAGCTGTGAGGGGGTACAAAAGGCCTCCATGCCCTTGGCTGCTCTCAGGAACTCCTCCAGCAATTCTCGGTCAAGGGTCTTCAGAGTTTCCTGGAGGGAAAAGTATATATTGTAGTTTCAGACTGGCATTTTGCAAATTGTTTATTTTGGTCAGTAACTTCGGTAGAAAATTAAATTGAAAAAAGTAAGTGGTCTATTTATTTTTGGCATATTTTGTTTGAAACCCATTTAAAAGTTTGAAAACATTAACTCATAACATCACTAATGAAGACTGATATGAGTAAGAGGGAAATAACGCTAATTAAATTTACCCCTTTTGCTGATACTTGCTCAGGTGATATACATTTGTCTTTGAAGGTGTTAATGGCCTCCAGAATGTGCTCCTGCAGGCAGTGCTTGGCATCCTCAAAGCCGTTCCTGGCCAAAGCCTGGGCCTTGGCATAAGCCTCTGTGTAGGCCTGGGGAGGAGCCTGAGCCAGGGCCAGAGGATTGATGCAGAGGTCTGGTGACTCAGCCTGGGACTGAGGCAACAAACTGACCTGAGAGAGAAGAATGCTTTGCGTCTGAGGAGACTGGGTTTGAGGTTTCAATTGTGGAAATGATTGGGTCTGAAGTCTGGCCTGTGGGGGTGATTGAGCCTTGGAATGTGCTGCAGTTTGGGCCTTGGGTAATGGTGGTGACTGAGCCTGAAGTTGGGGCTTTGGTGGCAACTCTGCCTGAGTTTTGGGTTGTGGCAGAGACTGGGACTTGAGCTGGGTTGTGGCCTGCTCCTTGGTCTGAGTTGTTGCTTGAGCCTCAGGTTGTGTTGCTGCCTTAGCCTGTGGCTTGGGTTGCAGAAGTGATCCACCATTGGGTTTGGATGGTGACTGAACCATGGGTTGTGGTGACACCTGGGGCTCAAGTACAGTTTGCGACAGTAATCCAGTCTTGAGTTGGGTTGGTGACTGAACCTTTGACTGAGTTTGTGATTGTGTCTCAGGTTTTGGTGCTGGTTGGACATGTGGCTTGGGTTGCAGAGGTGATTCAAGCTTGGACTTGGTTGGTGACTGAACCTTCATTTGAGATGGTGATTTAACCTCTGGTTTTGGTGCTAACTGGGTCAGAGGTTTGGGTTGTGAAGGTAATTCACCTTTTGGTTGAGCCGGTGACTGAATTTTAAACTGTGGTTGGAGCTGGGCCTGATGTGTGGGTTGTGGAGGGGGCTCCTGGAACTGAAGATTGAGCTGAGTCTGCTGAATCTGGACCTGGGGCTTTGCTGGTGGCTGTGCCTGGATGTGTATTTGGGATTGGGCCTGGAGCTGAGTTTGAAGCTTGGGTTGCAAAGGAAACTGAGGAATGGTTTGCTGTGGTGGTTGTGATTGGACAGGTATTTGAGTTTGTGTCTGAGGCTGGGAGTGATGCTGTGTTTGGGGCTGATGTGGGATCTGCGAATATTGCTGAGAGTGAGACTGTGGATAAGGCTGCGGCCAGATTTGTGGCAGTGCCTGAACACAAGTCTGCTGCTGCACTTGGCCTTGCTGTGTCTGAATATGAACCAGATTATAAGATCTCATCTGAGGATGTTGTTGCATGGGACTCCGGGGCCTCATTTGGGGTTGTGTTTGAGACCAGGGCTGGGTTTGTGTTTGTGGCTGTATTTGAGAATATGATGGCCCCATGTGCGAATATCCAGCAGTCTGTATCTGAAGTCCTTGCTGCTGCCCAGTTTGGGCCCACTGTGGATAGGCCTGAGACTGTGAAGCTGGATCTATTTGCTGATGGTATGGTTGTGGAATGGGATGTCTCTGCTGGGGAAAGGCTTGATTTTGTGTCTCTTGTTTGGGAGTCCACTGTTGGGATGGAGATTGACCCTGGGAGTAACCCTGGGGATAATGCTGAAGTTGTGCTGGAGGCTGTGGATGCTGGACAGGCATTGGGGATGAAGCTCTGACTTGAGTCCAAGCCTGCAGCTGGCCTTGAGAGATATTGCCTGGGTGCTGGTGGGGTACCTGAGCATGTGTGGAATACTGAATCATAGGCTGAGAATGACCCTGAGGCTGGATTACAGGTTGAGTTTGGGCTTGATGTTGAGTCAAAGGTTGGGCCTGACTTGGCCAGGCCACTGGCTGAACAGGGGTTTGAGCCTGGACCACGGACTGGGCATGGATTTGTGCTTGGGCCATTGGCTGAGGATGGGTTTGAGCCTGGGCCATTGACTTGGCATGAGTTTGAGGATGAGCCATTGACTGAGCCTGGGTTTGAGGATCAGTGACTGCTTTAGCATGAGTTTGAGGCTGGGTCTGTGTAGGTGGCTTAGGGGAAGGGGGCCTTACAGGAGCCCATGACTGTGGATGACTACGAATTTGAATGTGGAATGGCACAGGAGACTGAATTTGACCCTGTAGTGGAGTGTGCATTGGGGAGGAAGGTCTGACTTGAGCCAGTGTCTGCACTTGAGCTACTGCTGCACCATGGGCTACACCCTGGAGCTGACCCTGTTGCTGTATACCCAACTGATGTTCGTCTTGTACACATGTGTGGGCCTGAGGCTGAACCTGAGACTGGAGCTGCAGTTGTGTCTGTGGCTGGGTCAATAACTGTGTCTTCATTGGGCCATGGGTCTGTGGAAGAACTTGTGCCTGTGCCTGCCCTTGGGTCACTCTGCTTTGTGACACTGTTTTAAGTAGTTGCTGGCTGTCTGTGGCAGTGTGGGATATACTTTTTGACTGCACTTGCACTGATGTAGACTGAACCATGGTTTGGCTTTGTGCCTTAGTTTGTGGGTGAGGCTGAGCCATATTTACAGTCTGGGATTTAGCCTTAGTGTCTGAATCTGGTTGTGTTTGTCTTACAATAGGTGGTCGTTGTTCTCCCTGTTGTTGCTGCTGCAGTTGTTCATGTTGCTTTTGCTGTTTTTCCAGTTGCAGTTGCTGCTCATTTAGTTGCTCTTTTTGTTGCTGTTGTGGTGGCTTAGTAGCCTCGACATTTACTTGAACTGGTGCCATCTCTCTGTCTGACGGTGCAGTCTGAACTAGGTCCTGAGAAGAAACATGTTCTGAACATGGGGCTGCAGTATGATCTTCTAAGACTGTTTTTTGAAGCCAGGGCCTGTTCTTCATGCCCTGAGCCTTTCGACTTTGAAACTCACTGGAGTTTGAAGGTGGTTTCATTACAGCTGGTTCTTGAGGTGCACTCTGCTCATGTGGGTCTGGCATCTGCTTGACTTGTGTGTCAACCTGTATATGAGTAACCACCTGCTGTTGAACTTGATATTGATGCATTTCTACCTTCTGCTGCTGAACCACCTGTTGTTGTTCCTGCCTCTGCTGCCATTGTTGGGACTGTGTTGGCAATGGCTCCTGTTGTTGTACATCTTGTTGTTGCTGCTGCTGCAGTTCTTTTTCTTTTTGTCTGGTAATTTGTCCTTGCTGCAGTAGCTGCTGTTGTGGTATCAATCCTTGTTTCTGAGTCTCTTGTTGTTTTTGTGCAGCAGTGTCTAATTGGGCCTGAGCCATGCCTTCTGGTGGCGACTTTGTCCTGGTCTGCATCACAGCTTGTGCGTAAGTATATGGCATTGGAGGAGAAGTCATCTTTTCTTCTCTGTATTCCTGCACTACTATCTTTGGAACAAAGGTTTCATGACATTGATGAGAATCTAACTTTGTCTTGAGCTGCTGAGTTTGCTGCCTGGGGTCTGACTGTCTCAGATGTTGAGGCTTTTCTTGAGCATGGATAAAGACTTTTGATGGAGGTGGTCCTTCTGGTGGGCTTCTACTTCTGTCTCTTCTGGCTCCCAGGCTGCTCAGCATACCAACAGCCTCCTGGAATCAAAATCGCACATATTAATCAAACTGACATTTTAATTATATTACAGTAATATTCTCTGTTGGCTATACCCTTCTTCTTTCCTACTGCCGTAAGCACAGATTTTGCAAAACTCAATGACTTGTGCAGTCAATTTCCAAACAGACAACTGGCCTGTGACTGAGCAACAGCCGCTCGCACTCGGTCCTGGATAGCGGTGGCATGGAGGTACTGGATTGGAGAATTCTTCTGACTGGTCATCACCATCACCTGCAGATCCTGCTCCTCTGTCACCACTTGACCCTCCAGCTGTAGACCACGGGAAATCAGGACCTGAGGGAGGAAATGGTGGGTAATACATAAGGGCATGTTTATGACAGGACATACAGCAGAAAAAACCTTTTCTACTTTGTGTTACATTGTTTTACCCTGACTCGTGGGTCCTGGCCCCGCTTTTGCTGTTGTCGCTCTTTGGCCCTCAGCAGCTGGTAAAGCTCCCTGGCCTCCGTCTCCCAGTGCAAGAGTTCAGCCAGGCGACTGTCCAGACCCAACACACTATGCTGCAGCTCCAAACACACCTGTTCTGCCTCAGACAGGGTCTGCATCACCTGGTGACATTCAGGAACCAGATGGTAATAGACTTAGAATACATGCTGTACATCCAGTTATTGTAGCTGACTGTACCTAATCAGTTACACATATGAGAAACATGAACATTAAAACTTGTATGCATCAAAGCACAGCTGTATGAAGGGTTTACAACAGAATTAAATCATTCATACTTCAGGTGTAGCAAGCTTCAGTTTCTGTAAGTGATCTGCTGGGCATTCTGGGGAGGAAGCCAGAGCATCCAGATCCACTTCTTTTAACTTCCTTATTATAAACTGAAGGGAAGAAAGCAAGCAGTCACTTCCAGAGGAACATATCTGGTTATTAAAAGTGAAATAATCATAAAATGACAATGGCTAAAGACTCCATTAGTCCTACTTGTACTCTTTTTCTGTAGGTCCGCAAAGGACCTGCCATTGCCTCCAGAGGCTCTTTGAGAATCAAAGTGGCTTCTCTGATCAGAGCCTGGGGGGATTGGTGTCTGGCATGGACGTCAGCACTGGGCTCTGCTACATTGTCCTGGAATATGCACAAATACATTTAAATATATAAATATGTATATTTAAATAATAATAATAAATAAAAATATTTAAATAATTTTAAATAAAAAAGATAGCACAAGAAAAACTGGTGATGAGTCACACAAAAGCTGGTTAACTTGCTTTACCAATAGAAGCCAATCAGGCATGCTTGAGCCGTTAAGTTTATTTTTAAACAGTAGTCATTAATGGCATTTTAAAGACATTTGTTTCCTGGATGTTAATACCTCAGTGGATATGGTACAATAGTCCAAAATGCAATTGGACATATCAGTGAAGCCGCATGATAATACACCCTTGTGAAAGAATATAAAGTCTTGCATTTATAATTGTCTCCATAAAAACAATAAAGGTGGAGTACCACTTGAGCCTACTCCTTATTATAACACCGTGGGAATAATTATAACAATGGCACAATACACTTTCCATTCCAAAGCCATGAGACACCAAATTACCTGACTCCCTGCTGTTGCTAGTCACTTGACACAAAAGAAGCAAGGCTAACATATTACAACTAAAAAGCCACCCATCCTGATTAAGAAATAGCCTTAAAAGAAGTTAGATATATAATTTAATATAATAAATATAGTTTACTGTATATAGATAGTGTGAAACAAGTGGCAAATGTTCTTAAATATATCACGTGCTGCATGTTCATGTCAGAGAAAAAAAAAGACTAATCTACTGATTGGAAGAAAAAATCATGTTTCAATCATTAATAAGGCAAAAACTCCAGGTCTTCACTGGTTCAAGCTTGAGCTGATGACAACAAAGACACCTTAGCATCTAAGATGCAAGCAAAAAAAATGGCACTGTTCAAACAGCATCAGATTCACTGTTTCTCACCAACCAGGTTTTCCTTGTTCTGTAACTTACAAAAGTGTTTCTCTTCACAAACTCGGCCCAGTGCATGTTGAGTCTGCGCAGCTCCTCTGCCAGGCTCCTACTGGTCTGGGGATCAGATGACTCGATCAGGAAGTTACCCACCTCATTCAGGTGGGCCTGTCTGGAGCCCCACTCAGCCATAGCATCAGGTGTCACCTAAAAAAGAAGAAAACATATCAGTCTTAATCAACACAGAAGATAAATATTGAAGTGTGTATAAAAGCAGAGTTTCTGTAAGTGTAGATCATTTCAATTGTTACAATATGATTTTAATAAATGTGGTGAATGCTGAACACCAGGAATATACCTCTGGTCTGTGGCCAGGGCTGAGTGTTGCAGAGCCCTGCTCCAGCCAAGCCTGCAGAGAGCTGAGGCAGTCACTGTAGGAGTCCCAGGCAGACAGCACCCGTCCCATGGTGCTCTTTGCCGTGGTCACCTCGTCCAAAACCACAGCGGTGTCCCCTTCCAGCTGCTTCACCTGCTGACTGACGTGTTGATAATCTGCAGCTGAGGGGCAAATCACAATGAAGTCAAATACTGACTTAGATCCAAAACTAAATCCATGAACTGCTCTGATCACCAGGGAAACGGTTCAATCAAAAAACAAAACATGTGAAAACTGAGTCTGTTTGATGTGTTCAGATTACAAACCACTTACCAAGAGCAGACTTGCTTGAATATTTCTCAGAAATCTGCTTCAGCTTGCAAAGAGCTGTTTCCAGTAGAGACGGTAGTTCCTGTGTGTTTACCAACTCCTGTGTAAAAAATGGATGGATGTTATGTATACATCTGTCACAGCCATGCTCATTACACGGTAGAAACAAAATTTTTATTCATGGACCTTAAGTATTAGTCAGCAAGTTTCACCACAGAGTGGTACCGGGGTAAGATCATGTTGGAACCAACACTAAAATGTTTTGCTCTCTTTACAGTAGCCAGTTTAGGATAACAGATGTGTATCATACAAAATGTGTTATTTGCTAATACGATGCAATGCAATGTTACTGCTACTTAGTTTTGCATGGTTAGCATTAGCCTTAACATATTACCATAGTAGCTGACTGGAATTTAGTCAGGTTTTGGGGTATTCCATCATGATAAGTGGAAAAAACTTGTCTGTTAGTGTAACTTGTCTGTTAGTGTAACTAGATGAAGAGTCAGGGCACCAACACTGTCCTTTATATCAAAAATGTAACTTATATTATATTATAACATGCCACTTCCCTCCAACCACTCCCAACGGTGGAGGTATCTTTTGAAGATTTGAACAAAGACTACTCACATGCCATTCTTGCAGCAACACCCTCACAGCCTCCGGAGAAATGTAAGGCCTCTTCCAGACACGGAGCTTGGTTCTGATCTGCTCCAACAGATCCAAAACTGTGTGGCGATGCTCCCTGTACTCCAGCTTGATCCCATGGTACTTCGCAGTCACCCTCACACCAGTGAACCTAGTGAATACATCCACAGAAAAGGTTAATATTGGATTGTTAAATTGCTAAACCAAAACAACATTTAACAGAGCTGCTTTTTTACAATAGCACACCATGTGTCTTGTCCTATGACAATAGCACACCATGTGTCCTGTCCTATGACTGTTCAATATGTTCTCTCTGTGCTTAAACAAAGGCTTTAATAATATTCAGTTCCAGCTCATGACATTATTGTGATATGTGTGGCCTCCTACTTGAACAGTCAGTCAACAGATTACTTGAAGGTAATCAGTTCATGCACTGTGTCCAGTACACATGATTGTACACTTGGGAAATTACCCTCACCTCCTCTTTAGCTCATCCATCTTGTCGGCAGGAACCATCATGTTTCCATACTCATTCAGGTTCTGGAAAGACTGGAAGGTCTTCACCTGCTGAGGCATTTCCTCAAGGCAAACCTAAAGCAATATTTAGCAGGGGGCTCATTCACATGTACATGTTCACAAATTTCTACATAACCTTTAAAAGAGAGGACTGTCAACATTGTGTTCAACAACTTCTATGAATAGAGAAATAAACGGATGGATACTCAGATAAAGGGGTTATTCAGCTGAAGTTATTTTTGTCCTTAACTTGGAAAACCCTGCCTGAGGATCCTGGGTTTAAGTTAGTATCATTGTTTTCTTTGCCTTTCTAAAGTCATGTTGATTAAAGGTCGTATGTGGTAAATATTCACTTTGAGCAGCTCCTGTTTCTCCCTTGCTTCATCAGCGGCGCGGCCGTGGTCCTGTGGGTCACCCTCCTCCTCGGCCAGAGCCCCCTCTGTTCTCAGCAGCCAGCGGGCCACCGTATCCAGGGGGGCTGGAAGACTCATGTCTAACTCAATTTTGTATTCTCGAAGCTAAATGAAAAAAGAGAGAGAAATAAGGCATATTCCATTACAAGTAAATTTTCTTTCAAACAAAAATGTATACAGAAACATTACTGAAGAGAACACTGATGGCTGCATAGTTGCATACATGCTGTACATACTATAAAAGGAAAAAGTCACGTAGATTTTCAAAGCTGGTGACTTACACCCTGTTTTATATTCACTGTTAAAAGAATTTGATTGTATAGTGATGCAAACCTTTCTAACTATGATGTAAAAAATACATGTCAGAAAAGCTATATCAATTAATCATATCAAAAATTGTATAAGCATTACAGTTTTTCCAAGATTTGGATGGGACAGGAGATTTGTGTGGAACAGACCTTTTCGGTGAGGGCTTCCCACGCCTCTCTGAGAGCTCGCTGCTCTTCGCTCAGCTTCGGGGTTCGTCTCATGGCCGTCAACAGTGGCATAATGGGTCGTCGCTGCTCGTTAAAGGACACCAGAAAGGTCTGGAATACCTGAGAAGTAAACAAAAAAAGAAGAAAGAAAAAATAGCCTCAGTCAGTCTTGTAAAATTGACACAGACTTTCGACGATCCGCTTTTTTGTGGGACACTGATGATACACAACATTCAGCAGGATTTTGTTTAGATTTGATGGAAAATTACTACATGGCATTTACACATTGAGGTTCATGGGATGACATTAAAGCAGATATAACTTAACTGTAACTACTGGCCTGGGGAAATAACTTTTAATTCAGCAAATAATAATTATATATATTTAGATATCCTCATTAATGTACACATTAGAAAAGATAACAAACCATTCATAAACTGTGACACTTCTCTAGCATAACAATACTATCTTTTCTATACTTTACCTACTTATCAGCATATGTCGGCATTGACCGGCATATTTTTTAAAAAATGATTCATTAGCCATTCAACTCCAGGTTTGGCACTGTAGCTGGAACTCTCTCCCTTTTTTTCTCATACTCCCTGTTAATCTCCCCCAAAGCTTTTGGTGACCTTTTCTTTTCTTTCTGTGCTTTTGCATGGCTTTTGTCTGCGAACTGGAGATTTTATAACTTAATATCTACATTAGGAAAGAAGAAAACTGATAGTAAAATCAGAAAATGGAGCTTAGTGCAGTTAACACGCTCGTGTTCGCGTCAGGTGGTGCTGATTTCAACTAAGCACAGGCACACAGGTGCTTATGAAATGTTAACTTTGCAATGGTAAATAATGGAGATGATTGGCCAAAAATCAGTATTTTCATCAGTATGGCAGGCTTTTAACTGGCTCAGTCGGGCTAATGGAACATGCAATGAACCAGCCTTATGTAGTGCATCTAGGCTAGTGGGCCCTGCGGTTGCTGCAAAGTGAAGCAGCAGCAATAAGCTCTTAATAACTGAAAGTCACAGCATTTATGGAATTTAGAAAAAAAGAAAAATTGCTTTTTTGCTTTGTTACTTGACTGCCATAATTTGTCTCCAATTGTATCAAGGCCAGTTGCAATAATATCATATGGATGTACCATCATTGATAAGACTTTTATTTATGCAGTGGTTTCTTGAGAGGAGCCAGCTGGAAACATACATGGTATCTCTCTGAGTAGCTCTCTCCCTCTGTGGAATCCCATCCCTCCAGGAGCTCATCGTATGCCTGAACCAGCCAGCACGTCACTTCCTGTGCCTTGCGATCAGGTGTTGCCTGGTGAAATGGAAATTATTAACAATTATTTGACTGAAGATGCTGGATGAGTTTTATAGCAAGCATGTTTATCAGTGTAAGTCAGCGATGTTTACACATATCTTGTACCCTCAGACCAGTTTGCAACTGAGTACTCAAAGATTGCGCCTCATACAGATCTGCATATTAAAAAAGAAAAATGTCAGTTTTGTTTGCTTTTTGGCATCCCAGTGGAAGGAACTGTAACCAGTGGAAGCCAGAACAGGTGGGAACAAAGGTTATGGCACAAACATTGTTGAAGAGAAAAGGCTGCTCTACTGTGGTGCTTAAATAAATTATTCAGGGCTAAAATTGTGTCAAAAATTCCGTAGTTATTGTTAAAAAATCAGAAACCAAAGGAGCTAATCAAACCAGGTTTCCCAAAGGGCACCAACACCAGTCATGAGATACTCTCTATAAAACAGACTGGCACCTGGGGTGACAAAATGTCTTCTATTGAAAGCAAGCCCGTGCACAGCAGAGCAGCAAGCCAACACCTAAGTTGGTTTTGGCATTTTTTTTTTACTCATGAGAGTGTGGCAACATGTACAACAGCCACCTTCATTCTCCAACTACTCTTCTATAAGTGGAGCTGTTTGAGGTTTGAAGTTAACATATTCTATCATACAATGTCTACCTACCTATATGAAGAATTCAGTGTGTAGCAGCAATAAGATTTATTATTTTTTAATTGTGTTTAGATGTATTTGCAGAATATTTCTTTCTGTGATGTCCATGCTGCTAGAAATCTTGCACAGTCACTGCAGGATTAATAACACTGCTTGGGGATAATGTAAACCCTGAATCATAAAAAGTGGATTAAAAACTCAAATGTCTGCAGCAGCTGATATCTTGTCAGAAACTGGAGCTGACAGGTGTGTTGTCCCCCATGATCAACTGTCATGAGATCTGCAACACAAGAAAACCTGCAGGGTGTCGGTGGAGGGAAATCTGCATTGCAGTCGCCCCCCTGACTGCTTTATTATTCTCATGGGAGGCAGAGGAACACACCCTCACTGTGGTTCTGGATATCTTCCCAGAGAACAGGGCAAACTAGTTTGATTCTGCATGATCAGTCCTGCTTTTAACCTCCATGTGATTTAAAGGTAATCTTGGCTTGAAGCAAATGAAAGTTGAATTGAAGTCGCTGCCGTGCCATCTGACTAAACAACTTTTCTGCCCCTTTTTAAAAAGATATTTAATCAACAGCAATTAAATCTAAAGTTATTAGTGGGTGTTTGCTGTGGTGGATTGACACCCTGGGAACCAGCAGTAACAAGGCTGACAATTGCAAAGAGTGCCGAGGGGGTGGGGTGGGATGGGAGTGGGGTGGGGGTGGGGGTTGAGAGAGATAGAATGGATTCAGACAACTTATTAGGAAATCAAATGGATTTGAGTTTGTTTTCCAAATTCTGAAGTTTCTCTACTTTTTGTAATTATTGTTAAACTGTTTCTTTATGAATGTAATGCTTATGTAACCTTCACTTTCAGACTTTCAAACTGTTTTATTTATGAATTATTTTTACACTTTTTTAAAGTTTGGAGTACAGTTAGCAAAGTGCAGCTTGTTTACTTTTTTTACATGCTGAAAACTGCAACAAATTCTAAAATGTTATTATTAAAGTAGTATATACTCTTTCACCGTGAGTTTCATGTTGACATCAATTGTTATCTAACTGAATGTGAAAATCAATCTATGGCTGGGAAATAAGAGAAAGTAGGTGGGTGAAAGGTGCGAGATGAAGCAGTAGAGGGTTGTGATGGTTAGATTTACCTGTCGCAGAGGTGAAGCAGAAATAGCAGGAGTATAGTGAACAGGCAGGTTGAGAGGAGAGGGACTTTTAGGAGGAGTCAGATATTGTGTCTGGGAGGCAAAATGGAAGAAAAGAGAGGAGAGGAAGAAATAGTGAACAAATTAGAGAAACAAAAGAAATTGTGGAAGGATAATGTCAAGTGGCAGGGACGATTTGAATACCCAAAACACACACTACTTTGGTTAAGGATATCTGGTTACCAGATTTGATCAAACTTGAATTGAACTAAAATACTAAAAAGTGAAAGCAAAGTTTTAGCACCACTCTGTGAAAGGATTGCTGCTCAACATGTGTGTGATTATGTACGTGTCATGCACATCCATCTATGCATCAAATACTGATTCTGACAGCAGTCCAAACTCATCGGTCAGACTCATGCAACCATAAGGACTGGAGCAGTTCAAAAAGAAGACTCCACTGAGTGCAAATTTACTGATTTGCACATGAGAAGACAGAAAGGTGTCAAGGTGGGTAAATGGCATAAATGGCTAAAATTTGGTTACAGAAAATACCTACAGTAGTTTGCATATAACTGTTATAACAGTACATTAGTGACTATAGCATAATTTAGACCTGCTTGAAAATTGAAGAAAATTATTTATATATTACAAAGGCATGTAAAAACATTTACAACTAAAAACTAATTTTTCCTTATTTTAAAGCGTGATGTGAAGACTTATTTTGACCTGCAAACCACCAAATCTCTGCTTAACAGAATTAGACCTTCCTGTGCTTCCTTCTTGTTGACACTGGAGTAGTTAAACAGCTGAAAACATCTGGAGCAGAATCCTTAACGCTACCTGAACTAGAGTTATCAGAACTATTAGTTACCTTCCTGCAAATGCTGCTGCCATGACAAATGAAATATGACATAGTGTTGTACAGACCTGCATTTCTTCCTCTGGCACTGGCAGGTCTCTGGAGTACTGCAGGAACTGAGCTACGTAGGTCATGATGGACTTCTCGTCAGGGTCTCGAACGTCCACATCTGCATCCACATCACAATCCTCCATGATCAGCCTCAAGTTACAGCACTGCTGTCAAAAGGCTCAATCTAACACATGAGCAAAGCTCCTGAAGCAAGTGGAGTTCAATACTGGAATCTGAGGAATGAAGGCGGAACTGTTGCGTCTTTAAAACTTCTACAGCTGACAAACACAAGCTGAGCAAAGTGAAACAAGTGAGGGTTTTATATACGACTGAAGCAAACAAGCAAGGGGAGAGTCAGCAGACTGTCAGATCATCAGCTCACTTGCCCTCGGGCTCACTGGGTATGGCTCAGTCACACTGCTCAGCAACACTCTGCACACTTTCACACAGCACAACATCAATTACTGCTAAGTTTGTCAGTGAGAAAGAAAAGTTAAAAGAGATTTTGTACCAGACCAAAAGGCACAGAAAGAAGATACAAATCATCGAAACATAAAAACAGTGCCTAGGGAAACCAGCAGAAGTAAGTGCAACCAGAGAAAACTGGTTGATACATAAGAGTGAGCCACATGACCAAACTGTGTGCGATCAAAATCAAGGCGGTTGTCAAAATGTTTCTGCATTAGCAGCAACTAAATAAATACATTCCTGTATAAAAAACCTCATGTCCTCTTGATGTTTCTTGAATTTGCAGGGCAACAACCTGAGGTAAAACTGAATTTATTTTTGTCAACAATCTAAAAAATGACAAATGGTAATACTGTGCAAATGCAAATGCAAAATTCACAATTATTTACAGAAATGTAGTCAACATCCAAAAAATACATTTCACTCTGCTTACTATCATGTTTAATATTTTCAGTCCAAAGGTCTCTGCTGTTTAGTGGTGAGATAGGATGGTGTGAGCTGGTGGAAAGACCTGCATGGAAAAATCTCAAGGTAACAAGACTAAAAATCACAAGTAGCAGGTCAGCTACCGACATCATGAACCTCAGCACAGTTTAACATAAATTGGCTGTCCATCAGCATCCACACCAACAAATTCTGTCCTCCTGAGCTCATCTAAGATAAAAGATTCCTTCATTCATGCAAAAAGGAAACATGTCCCAGATGCTGCAAAATCAACTGAATTGCACTGCAATTCCATTTCTAATAATGTGTGAAATGTGTTTTTGATCACTGTACTTCTCAACAAATATCAAAATAAACAGTTAGTATAGTTAAAAACTTGTTTCTGATGGGGTATATTCACAGCTAGCTTACCGCACATTACATTCTTATGTCATTTCCAACATGACTATTTTCAGGAAATTTCTCTGGTGATGTTTGGTGAGCATCCATCTTTATCTGACTTTTCATTTATAACACAGTATCACCCAGAGACAGAGATTCTGACTTCCTTATTATATTTCCTTCTCACCTATTGCACTAGTCAAACCTGAACCATGCAGGCAGAGCAGTGACAACACACCTTCATCACAGCTGCCACTCCCAGCCAGTGACAACCACACACTACCACAACATTATCGGCCTGTACAGCCTCATTGGGCTGTGAAACTTTGATCACTGCCTGCATCTTTTTAAAGACCTGTAAAAACAAATAATGGAATGACATAATAGTTGTGTGAATGATATTATTGTTCAAACAAAATCCCTGTTGCAACTGATGTTCTCAAATTAAACATCTATCAGACCACACATAAAATCAGAATTTAAACAGTCAAATCCAATATTTGTGGTTTTCATGACCTTGAAAAACTGATCTCTTGTCCACAGCAGTGAAAACATGTAGGTTTTTGAACTGGAATAAAGTTCAGTTACTCACCATCAGCCTCTAGCAGTCTGGGGATCCTCAACTCTTTCTCTGCAATGCGGAAAGCCTCCTCCAGGTTCTGTTTGTTGCTCCTGGTCCTGGCTTTAGACAGATCCACCAGGTCGGGCCGCAGAGCATAAAGGATCGCCAGGAAGACGACTCCACTCCTCCAGCTTGCTTTGAAGTCCTTCACATTTATTGTACAGCCAGCTCTGAGGGAAACTCATTCGATTATTATTATGATAAAACCATTTGTATCTCACTCTTCAGTATTGCAGTGCTGTCTGGCATAGTGTTTTGAAACTATTGTAATGGGAAATGAATTTAAATTAAAAATCTGACTGCAACCAATGATCAAAACCACAATAAACAGAGCACAGAATGAAGTCAAGTGTGTATGACCAGGGGAAAAAATAGGGAATGAAAAAGTTGAATGTAACGATTCACAGTATACAGGGAAAATAAACATTTTGATGATGCTGAAAATTCAGCTTGAATCCTTTTTTATTAGTTGCTTCGCTCATCAGCGTTAATGATGGAAATTGTAAGGTGGAGGGAGTGAACTCTTTGTGCAACCATTGATGTAACCCTACAGTACCTTCCATACACCTTCCACAACACATTTCAATGCATCTTAGCCCAATAAAGCCATTCAGTTGAGTGCTTACTTGTGACACTGCTCCCGGACCCAGAGCAGCAGCGCCTTCTTGGCAGAGACCCTGAAGCGGTTGTGTAGCGGTGAACCTCTGGGAGGAACAGGACTGCTGCTTGCTGAGCGCTTGACAGGGTGGAGCGGGAGTCCAGACTGGCCAAAGACTCCATGGAGGACTGACGTGAGTCAAACGACAGCCCGCTGGCCAATTCCTCAATCTAAGAAAACCCACAACACAAACAGCTGACATTTTAGGCATTCATATGGAGTGCAGATGGGTTTTTGTAAAAAAAAATGTTGAAGAACTACAAATATATAAAAAAGGAAATAAGAAGAAAAGGGAAGGACAGTCAAACTCACTGCACAAAGCATAAGTTACATAAGAAACCCATGGGACATCCTTGGCCAACACAATTATAATCTTGAGATGTTAAGCTTAAATAAATTTGTCTATTTTTCACATTATGCATAGTTTCACTCTTGTGCTTATTTGCTAAATCTGACCCGAGGAAATAAGGAAGTCACGTCCTTCATTTCAGAGAAAAAAGGCTTATTGATAAAAGCTCTGACGGAGAACCAAAACATGAAAACAGAAAGAAGAACAAGTAATGCAATAATCCATGTAAAACAATTAAAAATATTAAACTCACATGATACTGCAGAATGACTGTCCATATGAGACCCAGGATGATGGATGGTTTGCCATCGATGATGTCAGGAATGTTTATGTTGACTAATTTGATCTGGGGACAAAACAGGAAATAGTTTGCTACAATTAAATACTCTCACAAAGTCTCTATTGAAACATTATGAAAGGAAAAATAATCCTTGCACAAATTGAATAATCACATTATTCTCCATAAAATAGTAACAGATTAATCGTCTGCCCAAATCAGGCAAATGGTGCAGTAGTTATATCAATTTTGACCTGTAATTATACCAGTGTTAATGGGATTTTCTGTAGATAATGTGTATATTTGGCCAACAGTTTAGAGAGCCCCCTTTGTGTATGCCATTTACCGATTTCTTCTTTAGAAAGGAGAGGGCTTTCTCAATGTTGCTTCTATGCTGAAACATCCCCCTGCCTCTCTCCCGACTCTGCAAAATATAACCAGAGCGTCAGTCAGTCAGTGCGTTAAAAGTGTCAGCTGCTGGTGTGAAAGCATGTGACTGGTGGAGCAGAAGCAGGACTCACGATGTGCTGGCCACTCATCACCTCCAACAGGTCCAACAATTTGGACCCATCGCGGAAGTCGTTGAAGAGATCCACGACCACACATGGCGGCCTCCGCTGTCAAAGCACATACACAAACAGATATATACATTTTACTTTATGTTTAAATTTGTAGCTATAAGATGACTTGCTCCGTGTGCCATCCAACCAGTTAGTTAAACTTTAAAACACATGAAAGTCAGGTTACTGTTAGTACTGTTAGCATACACAATATTATTCATAATATCAAATATAATGTAATATAACTGTAATATAATTACTAACAATAAAATTTAACTATTAGCCCTTTATCAAATTTATGCACATCATTTAAATGATGTGGCCCACTGCTAATGAAAAACTGATTTATTTGATCTTAACAGTTACACCAGCACCAGAAGTTACCTAATGTAGCAGTAGCAGTGTCATTATACATGCCAATAACTAACAAGATGTTGCAATTCAGAAATGCAAAGTTTGTTTCTTCTTAAAGCTGATAATTGAGAAGTTTAGTAACATCAACCATGTCTTTTTATTCAAAACAATCCATATGAAAGACATAATTGATTTAATTGTTAGTTTTTCTAACAATTAGTCATTAAGACTAAGTAATTAGTCTAACAATTAGTTTTTCTTCTGTAATAAGAACATAGCAGTCTCTGGTCTTACAAGTAAAAAATATGAGGAATATGAGGAAAACCATTTAATCTCCTTGCACACATGCCTTAAAAGTCTGATGATGACAGGAAAAAATAATAAAACTCCTTTCACCTGAAGTTTTTCGACAACATGAAATAACCTTTGCTTAAACTTTTAAAGATGATTAGGACTTTCCAAAGGGACATAGAGCAGTTGTTGCAATGTGTGCTCTAATGTGAACAACCACCACATGATTAACAATTATTGTCACTATTCAGTTCACTGGCAAAGGCCCACACTAAGCCCAGAGCTGGCAGAGTGTAGGGGGTGTGTTTGTTGGGGGGGCGGTGACCGTCTGTTGCTGTCTGTCTGTGTGCTGTGAACCTTGCTCCGCGATGTTATATTTATGTACACAGTTCCCCACCTCCACCAACCCCACTGTTCTCCACTGTCACATCCACAGCTGACCCCCAACCTGCGGCTGAAAGAGAGCCGACAGTCTACTGCTGACTCTTGTTAGGAGGCAGTTTGACAGGGATCTTTTGCTACAGTGCTGTTTTTGCCAAATTCAGGCCATGTTGCATCTGCTTTAATCACATGCTGTGGACAGGGAAAGCCCTCAGATGGCATTTAAAAAGTGGGATGTCATTGCGTTTTATTATGAATCTGATTTCTTTCAGGAAAAAACAATAATGATTATCAGCTGGTTATCTTAATTTAATTCTTAAATTACAAACTATTATTATCACACCCCTCTTTTTGGTCCCTTACATTATATAAAATACAAATGTTCTCATCTTTATTGTAAATAATACAAATATTAACATGAAAACAATGAATGAAATAAAATGTTTTAATCAAAAGTTTTTAAAACATTTCGTCATATGGAATACAGTGAGCAGGTTTCATGATAGTGGATGAACCATCTTATCAATGAACCCTTTCACATATGAAGCAAATATGGGTGCACATGTGAGTACATCTGGTAAGACATCATATCATATCCTCACATGTTCCTGCTCACACGCATTTTGTATATACCTGCAGGCTTGAAATTTATGTTTCACTGGTTTGGTTTCATGTGACAAAACTAACTAGCTATGTTAATTATCAATACACTCACTATACAGTACAGCAAATGAAGCTTTGAGGCAGGACAAGATGTACATTTGTGAACTCAATATACTAATGTGGACTAATCTTTCAGCACAGTGCAGGACATTAGTTGATTTTGTCTTTTCAAAAATAAGCTTGAATTCCTCAATCACAAATACCGTCTCCTCAGTCCTGCAGAGGTCAGGGTTTACCTTTGCCAGCTGAGCATTGACCCAGTTGGTGAAGGTCCTCTTCTGTATCTGTTCTTGTTCCACTGTTGAAGAAAAAGAGACACATGATAACACATTTAACTTATATTGTCACACATTGCAACCGTTAAAGTGTAGGCTCTAAGGTCATGATGCTATATATGAACTATTTTGACTGAGAGCAAATGTAGAGTTGGCTCTATTCCATAGATTTCTGATATTATTAGCAACAGTGTGCTGGTTGCCTCCTTGATAAAGAGAGGAGTTGACTGCAGGGACCCTGAGATCAGTGATTCCCAACCAGGGATACTTATAACCCAAAACGGACTTCTGCAGTTACATGGAAAGCTCAACTAATGAACCAAACTCAGCTAAAAAGAGTACTGGTGATTTGATTTTGATTGAAGAAATATATTCACATATATCACTGAGGAAAATAAACAGTCAAATTGTATTAAAAGTAATGGTTGGTAAATTCAGTAACTATAAAGATGTCCATCAACCTGAGTGTGTGAAACCTAGTTAGAGAATGCATAGAGAAACTGAAAGCTAAAGGTACTGAACAAATAGCATTAAGTAATAATATGCAGTTCTCTATAACTGATAGCATTAAACAGCATCCACATTTAATGTAGTGATAAGACCATATTTGGATGAGGTTATACTTGAGTTCATCTCACAGGGCTTGGGGGGTTCATCAGACAAAAAGGTTGGAAGCCACTTCTTCAGACAACAATATTCTCATCTGCTTACTAAAAGCTAATTGACTGAAATTCAAGCAGCAGAGACCAGGGTTCATGTTGCAACTCTTCAAATTAGTGTTAGTGTGGTTACAGTCTTTCCGTAACCTCAACATTTTGGTAAATGCACTTTTTTCTGAGAAGGATTAGAAGTTCTATAATATCACAATCCAGCTACCTGTACCTCTAACATTACATCAAATATATTTTGTATAACCTGTAAAAAAATAAACCACAACTCAGCGCATGGTTATAACCATGACCTGGGCAAATGAGAATATTCACAGTCTCAGCACACAGTACTTTGGTCTTAAGGGAAACATGGCAAGAGACTCATTAAACTGGCCTTTCTGTTCCTTCTTTCTGTGAAAGCCTGAATGAAAGCATCAGTCAACCAAGGTTTATTTACCAGAACCTGTTTGCTTGAGTCAACAAGCAAGTTTATTAAGTAAAATAAAAAAGCAACCATAGCTCTCAGCTGTAAGCGTGTAATTCTTTGAAACAGCAGTGAAAGGATTTTGGACAGCTATTGTGAAATTAGTCAGGTGTTTGCCACGATAAAAACATTGCCTTTCAAAAGCAGGTTATTACTGTAGCTAACACCCAAGGGTTTGGCCAACCAGTTTGCAAAACCTTGGGTGTAATAATCACAAACAGAAATATTTGGTCTGTGTGTTGTCTGAACAAGCACAGAGCTTCAGTTCAGTAATGGAAGACTAATGGAAGAAAATTCAACAGTTCATTATAAACAGAGCTGCACACATTACTGAGCAATCCACATGGATTGTAAAGTAGTAGTAGAAGTAAATACTGTATGTATGAATGATTTTCTATAGAAATAGCTTTGCATTTGCCTCCTTGTTTTAAAAAGCTTCAACAAGGCCAAAAAAGTTATTGTCAGTCTGCATTACATTTCTGGCATACATCTATGTTAATGTAATAAATCTTTACAGATCTTGCAGAAGACAAGAAATACAACCGGAATGCAGTTCAACATACAGTCAAGGAGCTGCACAAGTACTGACTTACTGCCCTGTAAGTATATGTCTTACTTACTTAAGACATTTCAGATATGAATTTCTACCAGCATATTACAAATACATTTAAATATACTCTTGACACAATTATTAATTTTAAACCATTAATTTTATAGTCACAAATCAAAACTGTATTATAATTATCACAGATGACAGCCTGTGTGTCAGCATTAAAGCAAAAAGATTCTTGGTTAGTTAACATCCACCACTCACCACTGTAAAGCTCAAAGAAGTCATTCAGGTCAGTGACAGTGTGAAGAGTCTCACATATAATCCAGTCCTCGTTCTCCATTGTCTTCATCAAGTCAAGTTAATGACTCAGTGAACATCTTGGCTCAGTATGCATTACTGCTGTCAGATTATCATTATCCATCGTTATCTACCTTAAACAGAAATGTTCAGGGCAAAATCTGTTGTAAAGTAAAAAATGTTTTTATCCATCAACGATGACATACTAAGTTTTATTTTCTACCATTGATCATTTTGAAATTTCCTCATCTTGTAGATCCTGAAGTCTGACTCTGCTCCAGCTGAACTTTTGGCCTATAAGTCTCCCACTTTACTGCATTAATTAGAAAAGTCAGTGAACTAAACTAGTGGCCCTTCCTCCACAATGCTGAGCTCCAACTGTCTTTCAAGCTGGATTTTCCTCTGAGATGCATTAACAGACAGCTAACAGACTATTTTCTGCCTTAATATGTTTAACAGCAGGCCACCTCTGGCTTCAGTTCACTTGCAGGCTAATCTTAATTATAGAGAGCCAAGTATGATGACTAAGACATCTTATTATAAGTAATCTGGTATCATCAAACAGAAGGAGATAAAGGAGGGAGGAGAGGGGTTTGTTTTCTTTATCAATAGGACCCATGAGAAAATTCACATATGGACAGAAGCAGTGCTGATCACTAATTTTCAAACCAACAAAACATGATGATTTTTTTTAAAGTTCCTGGCTGCCAAGTGGATCAAGAAACCAGAGAGCTGTCACACAGTTGACGGTTTGCCAGAAGAATTATTTTAAAACGAACCCATTTGGTCACTGTACCCACAGTGCTATAAAGTCCCTTCCAGAGAGCTACCATTTCAGTGGCTGTATAAGATCCTGAAATTAATCCCTGTCCAAGACGTTTTCCAAGAACTATTTAGCTATTTTTCTGAGGCCTTCCACAGTGCTGAAGCACTGTGCTCAGGATGTAAAACTATAATCTATGGCCATCACACATTGACCATACAAAAGGGGCTTACCATAAAATGCGACATTAACAGAAGCAAATAAATGTCTGTTTTGCAGGAAATATGGACACACTGTGAAAAAATTACCATCAGCCACCAGGCAGATTCCTTTAGCTGTAACTGCTAAATGTAACACTTTACCATAAGTTAGATTTAGAGGGTTCCTTTGTTACAGTTAGCTTGTTGAAAGGCCTGCAAGCCAGAGAATTTGGGTTTTTCAACTTCATTTTGAAGAAATATTTTATTTTTAAATTTCCAGTGGACTTCATTAATCTCAAACTGTGCTACAAAAAATACACTATGAAACTGTGCCAATCACAACAACAGTAATAAATATAATCAAAATGAAAAAAATAAATGAAATTGAGAGCAGAGGGATTCACAATCTTCATAAGCTCAATATAGGTGGAAGACAACAATGACAGATTTATTTAAATTTTATTAATGTCAGGACACGTATTGAAGCTGATTGGTTTCGTATAACTCTCTCTTGATACACCAGCTGCTGACGAAGTGGGTGGTACGAACTCGACTCTGCTAACAGTTTTCAGTTGTTATGGTGTGTAGCAACTGCTAGTGTGGGCTGAGCCATGTAAAGCCAATCAACCTCAGCAAAATCTCCACTGTTGTTTTATTGATGGATTGGTAATATCACCTCAGTACTTACACGTACATATTCATGAGTTGCAGCAACTAACTGCAGTAACTGCAAATTGGTTTTCTTTAGGTAAGCTTTAGGTAAGCTACCAGCTTGTTAGCTAACTTGGTATCTGTTAACTATCCCCCTCTATGCAATACAAATGATTTACATTCAAGTCAAAAAACAAACTAGAAGTGGTGGTTCTGAAAGCTAGCATTTAATTTAATTTACTAAATTGAACTGCAGGGTCATTGCCAACATATATAGCTAAACCATGTTGCTTGTAATGTACCATTTTGTTCTTACTTCTACTGTAACTGTGTACTACACTGGATGCTTTTAAGCAAATATGATGCAAATTGAAAACATTAATTTCTTTTTCAAAGTAGTGATCATTTCACATGTACTACGAAGCCCCATACTGGTGACTAAATAAACTGGTACACGCACAACTCTGTAAGTAAAATACTTCCTTCCTATCAGGTCTAAAACCTACCCTGGCCCTTGTTTTAGATTTACATCTGAAGATCAGCTGTTTTACTGCAGCACTGAGTTTTATGCAGTTAGTTGTGTTCTGTACCAATAAATGTCACTACTATAGAGACAAATAAAAACACTCACCCATGATGAGATCACATATCAGCAAACTGTGGTGCACATCAACTGAAAATAAACCTAACACATGGTTTACAGCGCTGACTCTGAAGATCCATGATTGTAGGAGAAGATGTGAAAAAAAAGATGTGAAGTATTCGCGATATGAGTATTTCTTGTCTATCCTGCCAACACTCTATATTTCCAGCCTGCAGGGATGCAGGAGAGTTCAATCCAGCTCCACCTCTTTTAAATCTGACTCACAGAGACATCAGGCCTGCCTAAACAAGACCTGCAACAAGCTAGTCCCCCTGCAGCCTCATGGATGCTTTATGCCACATAAGCTGGAAAATGTGTGTCAAATTCAAATGTCAACTGCTGCTGCCAGCCCCTCCCTATGAATGACCCACCAAAGTGGTAACTAGGAGTAGGAAAATGAGAGATGCTAAACTGCCCTGATGTGATGGATTGGAGGAGTGTGTGTACACCATGTCCACAACTGTTCTTCATAAAACGGAATTACTGTTCAAATCATCAGCAATGCTACCAGTTTCCAACATCACTCATTGTTCATCTATATGGTACTGAACACTTATGAGCCATGTTAAACAGTACATTGCAATGCACCACACTTAGTGAAAGAATGGCCAAATTCATTTAAGAATTTTTAAGCATTAATCCAGTCATAAATAAAGTTTGAGCTCCCCAGTGAATCATGTCGTGCTTCTGTCCAGTTATTTTCTTTTGATGGAGGAAGTCACCCTCATCTCCATCAATCATGCAGAAGATACATGAAGACAGTTGAGAAAATTTTATATCATAGCTAACACTAGATAAGGTAATACTGGTATAAGGGATATACTTGTATAAAGCAATATGACATGTTGTTTAACTTACATAAACTATATTTACACACTTTGAATCAATCTTTAACTTTGTTAGAGTGCTACATAAAAGAAGATTGGTGATGATAATTATTACTGTTAACTTATAATCACCCTACTCTTTAATAACAATTCAGTCATGCGGTCTACATGCAACATCACATTTCTGCTTCCTGGAGCCAGCACTGTATGTAGTTGTAACACAGAATACATCCTTCTTAAGTCCCTTTGGAAACAACTTTTGTTTTAACATAGATAATCTGTCTGAAAGAAGGCCATTAAAGATAGATTACATGTACTCTGTATGGTGACACATTGAATACACCCAATGTCCATGCACAGTATGAGCTATTTTTAGTGGCATTCTTTCATCATTACCACTTCAAACATACAAAAAAGCAGTCTTCTTTAACAAGCTCGCTTGTCATGGGGGTGTTAGTCTTACATCATCCTGAGCTGCACGATGTACTGCTGGAAATTACATAATTGGAAAAACATTTGCAAGGCTTTATAAAAAAAACCCCACTGTTCTCAATTGGGGGAAGGGCGATCATGTGCTAAAAATAGTACAGTTGAGAACCTTGCAATAATGGACCCAAAACCTAAGAAGAAGGAAGAAGCAAGGGGTGTGGATTGAAAAAAGAAAGGCCGATGGGCACTCAAGAGAGTGAATAAGAGATCATCAAAATGTGGCATGAGCAGACGGTTTTTCAATATCCTAAACACCACTACAGATCAGTAGAAGTCATAAGACATAAGACAGAATAAAGAGAAGATTAAAAAAGAAGAAGAAATAGGATGATTTGTTTGATTTGATGTAGGATTGTCAGATGTATAGATACCCAGACACACTACTGGTCTCCGAGTCACCGCAGTCATCAGATAAAGTAATATTAACTATCAACGAACCAGGTCTCGCTAATGAAAACCCTCACCAAAAGAGCTGAGAGATGACGCACACCTACTGTGAACACTGAATCTGAGAGGTACATCGCTCATTCCCATGTATGCAATGAAAAGAGTGAGAAGTCTCATTCATAGAAATCAATACCATATTAGGAACTGTTCCTCCAGACAACACAAGGTTGGATGTTCTCATGGGTACAAAAACTTTGCTATGACAACAAGGTGGTGATTATCAGAGGGGTTATGTTATAATATCTTTTAACTGTACAATTCCAGTATATCATCATTTTGTTGGTACGTCATAAAGTGCTTTTGTTATTTAAGAAGGCTGTATCTCTGGAAGACTTCACAATGCTACAAAACAGAGGAAAGCAATGCATTTTCATATTTGATCAGCCAAACCCAGGAAACATTTTAAATTTGGCTTGGTAAAAATCCATTAAACAAACTGGTTATCAAAATTTAGTTTGGCTCATGATAATTGATTTCGTTGTATCAGCATTAAACACTCAGTAAAGGTTTGTTTTGATGTTCAAAGTTTCAGAAAATCAGAGCTAAGAGTGACACGCCAGTTGAAAAGCATCATGTAATATTGGGAAATGATTACATATACCGAGCGTGCAGTGAGAACGCCATCATGAGATGACAACCCCAGCACATCACAGCTTTGTTTCATAGTTCAAAAAAATCCCCAGGGAGACAGTGAGTTGATGAGTGAGCAGCATATTATTCCGTCCTCCACCCACTAGTTCTCTCCCTCCAAGGTTTAAAAAAAGGAAAGTAAGACAGGACAGAGCCAGCAGTGAACCAAGACTAAGTCATCAAACTGACACAGCTGAGGCTTAATAGTTATTATGTTGCCCCAGTAACTGAGATAGGAGACTGAAACAAAGACACAGGGGCTTTTTTTATACTTGCATGAACCTCAGCCTTCCTCTCAGGGTGATCAGAGACCAGGACAAAATAGCCTGGGCACAGTTTAGCTTGGAACGCTAAGTGAAGTGACTCATCAATCTATAATGCCACCATGGAGGCAATGATATCCATAAACTGAGACCAAAGTTTTCAAAGCCTGAAAAATAACAGCTCCAGACTTTCAAATACCTGCAAAAATAATGCTGTATAGTCATCAAGCCAAAATAAAAACCAAACATGAGTGTGTGCCTAGTCAGAAACACTGCACTGTGAAGCAAGTAAAGCAAGCACTGACCCTGCAGTAGCATGTGGATGTTGTCGATGTCCAGGGGGATGGACCCCCTCTCCACCAGACCATCTCTGGAGTAGAAGTCTGACGACATGGTTTCTCATCCACAGCCTCCCGGCAGCATGGCACCACTCTGGGAAAGAGAGAGAGAGAGAAAAGGTAGCATCAGTAGCATCAGTGTTGATGCAGTCCAGTGTAGCTGCTTATCAAGATCAACAGAGATTACATGTTTCTCAGACATTTTCTTAAAAATGTCTGTCGTTTTATTTTTATCAGCATTGCAAGCATGCATGTACATGTTTAATAATGATGTTGCATATTGCAGTGAAACAACTGGACAGTAGATATACAGATGCAATATTGTGACAATAATAAAGAATAGTTCATGGACAAAGCATGCCAACAATCATAGCATGCACAAGACACCAGCAGACTGAGATTTTAACATCTATTACTTGTGAATTATTTGATACACTGTATTTATTACATCTAGTCTTCTGTGATAACTGACATGTAGAAATATGTAAAGTCATGCAACAGAGCACAAACAATCAATCAGTACAATTATCCAAATATGGAGCATCTGCTTCAGGTCGATCTTGCTTCAAATTTACTCTAGCTAGTCAGATAAATTAACTGAGTAGACTGCTGTCTTGTCTTTTTTATCATCAGGGAAATCAATGAAACTCCCCTGGCCTTAAGGCTTAAAAAAATAAAACTTTAAATACATGTGTAGTCGCTCATGTTTTTTTATTTGTTCCTTAGCAGGATTACGCAAAAACAAATGCATTGGTATGCATGAGAATTTCACCAGAGGTGGATTATGGTCAAATTTAGATATGGCAAATTTTTAAGGATTCGTCACCATTGTGGGAAGAAGGGGCAAAATGTCACATTTTAAAGTCATATCTCCATAGATGAATAAAGATTTGAATTAAGTAGGGTGACCTGATAGCTCTATGCTCAGCGCGCATACCACATAAGCTTAAGTTCCTAACCCAGAAAGGCGTGTATTTAACATGTAACACTTCTAAAACAGTTCATGGGGAGTTAATCACCTTCTACAGAGCAAAGGAGCACTGTTCATTGACAGTCTGAGGCCTGGATGTGTTTTATCTTGTTCGGTCTTGCCTTGGGATATGAATAATTGAAGTGAGAAAAATGTGTGACATTCAGACATCTTTCCTGACACGCCTGCCAAAATAAATCACACTGTGAAAAAATATAAAGGTGCCTTTGATTTGACCAGTGCATCTTTTCTGTGCATATCACAAACATGGCTGACATGGCTGTAGTGAGGGGCTAAAATAAAACAGTGTGAAAATAGCACCAGGCCTCACCCACATGTCAGACCACGTGTCAGATCGGGTCAAATAGTGGTAGTTTGTTTGTTTTAAACTGTGTGTACTCCCAAAGAGATGGGATCTCATTCAGTGGACAAATCGGAAAGTATCACATTTGATCAACATCCTGAAGCTTCCTGTACTGTCTTCAAGTATCACCCATCCATTACTCACAGCATTAGTGCATTACAGCAAGAAATCTGTTGATGCAGATTTGAAGTTTCACTCTGATTAATAGAGTCACCCTTGAAGAATACAAGAAATTATTTCATCTGGGCCATTGCTTTCCTATAAATGATTTTTTTCTGTAGCATCTTACAGGAAGGTAAAACTATCAGCTCTTAAACACTTCACTTCCTCCCGTCACAGAAAATATCAGAAAGATATGTTTGTAAATGTTACTGTTAATGTTTGACATTAAATGAATTGGATTACAAGCAAATAGACTACTAATAATAACAACATTAAATCAAATAATCTGTTTAACCAACTGGTCTTGATGCATTGACACTGGCTGCAAAAAAGCTGCAGTATTTGTCCACAGTCGCCTACATGAGGTTCTGCAGCAGTCACAGGCAATTTCTAACACAACATACGAACTGAACCACTGCCCTCCAGTGCTAATGTGGGCACATGGATACGCACTGAAATACATTGAGGATTGTGTTTGTGTGGGGAGGGGGCTTGAACAACTATAGCATGGTATTTATGTTATGCCAAGGCTTCGTGTCAGCTGCAGAATAAGTGACAGAGGAGAGGTGAGAGTCGTTGCACAGGAGTGAGAGAGGAGAGAGAGGCAGGCAGAGCCAGAGGAAGACAATGACAAAAAGTGCCATAATTAAAAACAAAATAGGGAAAACTTAATGCAAGTAACGTAGCAAGCAGCAAAGGACTATGACTGTTATTGCTTTATATGTTCATTGTGTCTCATAAAACAAACTGTGTACAGTTAATAATGTAGGCAGATATGGAGTAAGTCACTGCTGCATGAGTCATAGTTGGAAAGGAAAAGGCTGACAACTCTCAGTGATGTATAGTAGCTCAAGGATTTTTCAGGGAATCTGAAGAGTCAGCAGGTCAAAGTTATAATACTAAAGTCTCAGACTATTCCCACATACAGATCATTATATGGCTAGTAGTTTAGCTTTGCTAAACAAACGCGTGTGATGTGATTATCCATCTGGGTGTGTGAGATTGTACTTGATTCCTGATTTTTGCTGTTATCATTGTACAAGAAACCCACAAGTAAAATATTTTAAAAAATACATTTCCAAAAGGACAGTTAACTAAAAAGGAATGAAAAAGTGTGAGCGAAGGGGACGGAGCAATATGTGAGGAAGACCAGCTCTGCAGGACAGATGAAGAGAGCTAGAGTTCAAAGAGGGGGGAGGAAACAGAAACAGAGTCAAGGAAGTAGACGTTCAGCAGAACATAGAGGATGAGAACTGGAAAGCATGTCAGAGAGAAATGACACTAAAGGAGAAAAGATAAGAGTCAGAAAAAGAAAGAGAGAGAGAGAGAGAGTGCAAGGGAGAGAATTAAAAGAGAGAGTTATGAAACAGTAGGACCATTAAAGAAGTGGCAAGAGGCAAAACCATGACGCCTGTGACAGAGTTTCCCTGAGTCAAAGTCACAAGTCAGTCCGGTCAGCTCTAATTGTGGCAACAAGGCAGAGGACAGTGAGACACACCATGCCGTGTTTTGGAAAAAGCACAGGGAGGGGGGAATCAGGAGACCACAACACCAGCTTCAGATGCTTTGTTAAAAGTATTTATCAAGGTATTTATCCAGCTAAGGTGCCCCCATTATTTACAGCACCTGATGAGGTAGAAAGGGAGGGATGCATTCACAGGCGCTTTTACACCAAACAGTGAGAGAGAGAGCTACACCGAGGCCTAACGCATGCATACACTAGCCCAGTTTAAGAAATGTAAATGAGTTCAGAAAGGTTTTGGTAAGAGATGCATCATTAACTACTGTGACAGACTGGCGACCTGTAAAAGGTAAACCCTGCCCTGACCCAGAGTCAGCTGGGATTGGCTCCCGCACCCCAGCGACCCCGGTGTCCAGATGATAGCGGCATTGAAAATGGATGGTTGGATGGATAGTTAGGGCTAGACAATACAAAACATCCCCTGACCAAAAAAAAAAAACAAACATAGTGTCAGCCTGAATATATGAAAGGAATTGAAATAGCAATTCAGTCGGATTATCATGTTACAAAAACACTGCAAGTGACCTTTCTACATGTCCTCTGCCCATCAGCATGAAAAATTAAAGCATGGTACTGTCGCTATAGAAGGCTGGAAATGCAAAAGGCAAATGTTAATTAACAGAGAGGCATACTGTACCTCGTCATTATTCAACTGAATTTACACTACAACAATATGTGGTAAGGGCCAGGGACAGATCTCTCCTCCATTAACGTAATCCAGACATTGAGAATAATATATATCTTTCCAACCACCACCACCACAAAAGGGAAGTGAAGTGAACCGATTTGAAGTACTGGGACAAACCCTCTGACATCCAAAGTTTGTACAGTAGTAAACAAACACCAGCGAAAGCCACATCTACCGCATTCCCTGCAGCTTCTGGTTTGACGACAACAACTCTCTCTCCTGAAGCCTCCTCTGCATTGTCAGTGTTGTGAGTCTCTATGCAGCAACAACACAGTCTAATTAGCACTCTCTTAAATATTTCCTGTCTTATGTCTTTGTGCTCTTTGCGTAAGACTGAGTCAGTGTTGCCAAACCTGTCATTCACAGACACACCCTGGAAGATATGGTTAAGGACAGGGGAGAGGGAATCTCAAACAAACAGAAACAGATATTCTGCACCAGATTTTCAGTGCCATGTCATTTTTAACATGATGTATAAAGACTTCCCACCCTCATCCCTATGGCCCTCCTAAAAACACACAAAACACTCAACTGTTTTAAAGCAATGAGGTCAGGATTTGAGCTTCCTGGTCAGCAGCCTGCTGCTGTAACCTTTGGGCTGTCACTGCCTGCCAGGTTCCCAGTACGCCACCAATCAAACCAGATCATACTGCTCTGCATACCTGTATAAGCATTTCTGATCTGTTGTGCTTAGCAGAACCATTTTTAGTTCACTTCACTTAACTTGTATGTAGGGGGGTTATTTCAATATTATTCATCTGCTGTACCAGCTGGGAAGCATGGCTTTGCATGTCTGAAATATAAACACTGTGTCTGTATTACACTGCTGAATGTCCACTACCCTGAAATCTGAGAGTCAGCTTAACCAAAACAGTATATTGATTTGTACGTCCTCCCTGTGCTACTTGTGCTGTGAAAACACAGAAGTGGAACAAATGACCTGAGACAGAGCAGCCACAATACAGACTAAGAAAAGTACAATCCTGTGTAAAATGGATGTGCTTACCACACCACCACTAGTACAACTGAAGGCAGAGGCAGCTCAAAAAGGAGAGGTGCCCTTAGATCATTTCCTATATCTATGTCATGGAGGTTTTACAACTGCCCCGGATCTTGAGACTAGCAGCAGGTCCTGAGTCTATTCTTGTCAACGAGAACGTGAGCAGAGATTATAACCAATTCTTCAGCTCCATTGCCAACTAAAGAGATATCGGACCCATTTTTCACAAGCCATATAGCTTCCAAACATTCAGATACTAAATTGTCATTTTATACACAGACAAATCAGGAGAAAATGATCTTTGTTCAAGACCTGGCTCAGTCTCAGCAACACCACCCTCCTTATATTTTGCAACATAGCTATTGCTACTCTCTGTTAGTTTTGGTCTACATTATGGTAATACAACCTAGAAAGTTTCTCCTCCATCATTTACTTTTAAACCCACATAGCTCTACTGATAACAACCTCTAAGTGGGTAAAGTAATCTCTTAAGTGGGTGAACACATCCACTTAGGAGATAGTGTGTATACCATTTTACCACTAGCACAGCTTGTATTGTGTCATCTTTGTTATAGACTATCTTTGCTAGAGTAACATCAGTAGCAGCAGTACTAGTAGAAGCTATGGAAAGAGCAAAAATGGACATACTGTCGTGGTACAGTGAGCTCTATAGCTTGAAAATGTTGCAGGATACCCACATATTAAACTTGCCTATAAATAGCAAAATTATTAGTCAACAGTTTTATAATCTCATATCACTTAAGAGTCATGATGCATCTGAACAAATAGGCCTGCAAACCAAAATGTGCTGTAAGAGTGAAAAAAGTGCTGTAAAACACATTCATAAAGAAACTAAACTTAGAAGTGAACTCAGTGAGAAACAGATAATGTCATTGCATCTTTACAAATATCAGAGCTATCAGCTCTGCTTCAAAAGACTAATTCTATGATTTGGACATTAAACCATTAAACCCCCCCCATATGAACACAAACTGTGATGGAATAGTCAATAAACTGAATAACTCCAAAGATCCATATAAATCACATACCAGTATCCAAAAAATGTCCTACAAAAGAAAAAAAATACTAGGATAGGATAGAACTGAGTTTCAGGAACATCTCTATAAAAGTATTCATCATAACACAAAGTCTGAAGCAAGTGATTATGTGTTGAATGAGGGGTGACGCAATTAAAACATTCCCATAAAACTAGACTGAGGATAATAATGATCCATTTTTAAAGTACAGCTACCAAAACGTGTTGTGTTATGAATATAAAGGCATGCAATTATTGGAGTGGCACTTAAAATGTTATACCATTTGTTAAAACAAATGAATCTATTATTGACACAAATGAAATCTGTGACAACCTCTAACTTTCCATCCATGAAGAAGGAAATTTTATTTTTATTCCATTTTCGTTTTATTCCACTTGACCATTATTTATATCACTGCTGTGTGTAACCAAGTGCTACAAAGTGCGGTCCCTTTCACTGCAGGAATGTAAGACTGCGTGGTGTGTTATGAAGCTGTCAGGCCCAAAAATAGCAGCAGGGAACACGTGTGTAAGGCTGCTGTCAGATCAGCTCAGCCGAGCCACATAATGAGTCCTTGAGGAGGACCAGCGGACTTTTTAATAACGCAGATAACGAGTGGATGACCTGCAGGTTAGAAAACACTGCAATGGAAAGTCAGTCTTCTCAACACACAAACAGCAGTGGAAACACAGGGGATGACAGCAGTAACATTACTGAGAATATCTGGGATCCATTACAGATGGATTACGTAAATGTTACCACTAAATAACAGAGATACAATTGCTTTGTAATTACATTACTTGTACTTACATGCAGCAAAGTGTGCGTGACTGGCCAAGATGAAAACTGCAGATCCAGGCAAAAGTTATCTGGAACGTGGAAGACCAGGTCTTGCTCTGTAGTGGTTGGTGGACATGAAACCTGAAGCGCAATTTGACAGAACTGGAGTCCACAGAGCTGCAGGACGGGCCGGACTGTCACCGGAGAAACCAGAGCCATACCGGGGCTGACCGAACAAAAAAAAACCCTCACTGGTCACTAAATATAGAAGCCATTCAGGGTTCAACACACGCACGCACACACCCTCCTCTAGTTTGGCACCGACTGGTGGCTGTCACCTGAGTTAAAGGTCTAGCTTCGACAAGTGCATGTTACCTTAAATATAATGTCAGCTCACTCTGGACCCAATCCCAAACCTGAGAACCTGAGCACCACTCTGGTTTTCTCTCATTCATTCATAAAGACTGAACAGTAAGCATTAAATATTGACAGAAGAAAATAAAAAAGGTCAAAGGCAAGACTAGTTTTACATGTAGAATGTGATAAAGCTAGGGGTCCTCTTACTAATGTTGAAATAAAGAGAGAGTTCATTTATTGATGATTAAACTGCACTGAGGCTAACTTTTGGAGCCAAACTGGGTGCTTGCAGCAAGTCAAACTTTCCACACAACTGTAAAAGACACCGTGCGGACTAATCCAGTTTAACTGACCTTAAACATAAGCCAAGCTATCCCAGTAAATAATGGTGACACTTCTGACAAGTTATTATCTAAGAGGATAAACGTTATTTGCTACAATTATTTCTCAGGCTAAACAGCTACGCAAGCTAATGTCACTAACCTAGTTACCTTCTTGAACTACTTTTGTTCGGGACTTTACTCACCCAGGTAACTGTTCACTAACTTTGTCAGTCTAAACTTCTAGAGACACTAACTGGCAAGTTAATGTAAGTAATGGCAAATTATGTCATTCATTTATATGTGTGTGTGTGTGTGTGTGTGTGTGTGTGTGTGTGTGTGTGTATTGGGGGTGTGTGTGTTGGAAAAGTCCTATAGTTAAGAACATATAGGCAAGGTCAAATTTTCAAAAAGTTCTTTATCTTGCCTTACACTGCCATCAGGTTATTAACTTCTTCTTAGCTAATCTCTTTCTCTGGATACATTTCTGCACATCTTCATTCCACCACCAGGTCTCTTGTCTCTTGGTTTCTCTTGCCTACTTTCCTCCCAGATGCCACACTCTTCTACTCTTCTACCTGTCTCCCTTATAATATTAGCTGTGGTTGTCCAGTCATCTGGGAGTACCTCCTGACCACCCAGGGTCTGTCTCAACTCCTCCTTGAAATCCACACAATACTCTCAGCTTCCAGCACTTCATCCTATTCTCTGCCTTTGTCTTCCTTATCTTTTTCACCACCAGAGTCATCCTACACACTACCATCCTATGCTGTCTTGCTACATTCTCATCTGCCGCTACTAATCTCCTTAAATTTACATCATCTGCACACAGTGTAGTCTACTTGTGTGCTCATACCTCCACTCTTATATGTTATCCTGTGTTCACGTCTCTCTGCCTATCACTTCCTCATCTCCTCTGTTGCCTTCACCAACAGGTTTGCACCGATCACCACCCTCTCGCCTATGGGATGATGCAGAGTATCTAGGGATACTCTGCATCATCCCATCTAACTCACTCCAGAATTTCTCCTTCTCTTCTTGCTCACATCTGACCTGTGGGCCATAACAACTAACAACATTTAACAACACACCTTCAATTTCTGTCTTCATACAATCTATTTGACAGCCTTCTCACCTCCAGAACATTCCTAGCCAAGTCCTCCTTCAGGATAACCCCTCCTCAATTTCTTCTCCTGTCAACACCATGGTAGAACAACTTAAATCTTGCTCCTAAGCTCCTAGCCTTGCTACCTTTCCACCTGGTCTCCTGAACACACAGAATTTCCACTTTCCTCCTCGGCATCATGTCGCCCCTGCTCTTAGTCCTAAACTCTTCCTCCCTCTTCTCCCTCTGCCTGCAGATATGTCTTCCTCCTCTCCCTTTTCAACCCACAGTCATCCAATTTCAGCTTGCACCATGTAGGTTATCAGCACTGATAACAGTCCTTGTTAACCCGGGCCTCGACCAATCCAGTATGGAAGTCATTGGTGTGATTTGCATAGTTTATCTGGCTTTGGTTTTATGTTGGATGCCCTTCTTGGCACAACCTCCTTCTATTTATCGGGGGACCGGCACAAAAAAAACACTGGCTTGTGCCCCCCTTGTGGTTGTCTCTCATGTCATACAGCAATGCGTGCATAAAAATAGTATCTATAATGTTGTTTTCTTTATTTGGCCATAAATAAACTGTCCACGTTACATTTTTTCCTGGCTTCCACATAATATAGTAAAACTTAAAACACAAGGAATTCACAAGTTGAAAAGAAGAATTCATTCATGACAAAGTACACAATATAAGAAAGTCAGAATAGCAAAGCCATCATCAATGGTGTAACCATGGGATTAGGGAAGAATCACTTCTACAAGTGAGCACCAGAGGTCAGCACAACATCATATTATTGTTGGGCTGATGGCAAATGCAGGTAAAACCCACAGGATTTCTCAATGTTTTAAGTGAAATCTTTATTTCCATGGGGGGAGCTGAAAGGGCATCAACAAACTTTTGCTCTATAACATACTGTTTTTATCGTGAACTGGTCAGTGTAATCAGTGTCTCCCCGTGTTGGTTGAAGTTCCTTTAGCATTAGGGCACTGAAGTTTCATTGGGTTTCCCTGCCAATAATTTTGCAGGTGGTCTGTTGGACTGAAAGTGGCAGTCCTCTGTTTAGAAATCTGCTCTCTCCTTCTGCTTTCTGTTATTTCAACATATAATCAAAAGCAGAAGACTGATTGTTTGAATTTCTCATACTCATACTCAACTTAAGAAATCAGGTGACTTCAAGCTTACAGAATAATTTTGTTTTATTTTGCCTATAAAATAGAAAATGTGTCGATAATGTATCACAGATAAGTACCTCACTCTCATGTCTCCTGTTAAAAGGGTATGTCATTTGTGTTTTTCCACTTGAATAATATATCCAGATATCTAGAATTAGATCATTTATCTCTTTCAATGATCTTCAAGAGTAAGTCATGCCTTTATTACCTCTCATCTTTATTATTGCAATGCAGTGTTTACGTGCCTGGGCGAAAACATGATTGCATGGCTTCAGGGTGCTTAAAATGCAGCCTCCAAACTTTCAAACAAATCACAAAAGCATGATCACATCTCATCTGTTTTAGCCACCCTTCACTAGCTGCCTGTGCTGTTTTCAAACTGATTTTAAAATTATTACTTGACTTGACTTTTAAGGCCCTGTATGGTTTGACACCAAGCTACCTGGCCAAACTTCTAAACCAGTACTCACTAGCCATAGCCTTCCATTAATGCCCTGTGACCTGTTCCCCAGTCATAGATGATGACCAAGGGTATAAGGGCTTTAATGTGTTACTTTTGTCCCTTACCTTTTTTTAGCACTGCTTTTAACAATTCATGTTATTTTATTTCATTTGCTGTCTTGATACTTGATGTGGTTTGCTAATTGCACATGAATTGAAAGTGTTACTCTTAACTATACTGATTGCTTTTTGTGTAAATCGGTTTGTCTAAAAATACCCATACCATTGCCATTATTCAAGACACTAGCCTCAGATTTAAACTTTGGTTCCAGATTGCTTCAGCTTGGCCACCCAATTTTGTTAGTCAGGATGAGGTTAAATGACAAAGATGGATTTCGTCATAGAAATGAAGAGTAATACAAAATAGAAGCTAAAACTTAGAAAAAAAATCTTCCATTAATAATCCACAAATAATTACACAAAAGACAGACTGCGGAAATCCAGGCTTACTCCCTTTGTACTGAACTGCAATTAACATCATTTAGATCATGACTGTCATCCACTTACATGCATTCTGTTATTCCACACTATGCACATTGTTCGGTAATAGCCTCCAGATGGGTAATTCTTTCCGATGGTGAGGAGGACAGGGTGTATGAGAGGAGCGTGAACCTGTCCCTGACTCATCCACCTCAATATTTTCTAATCTAACTTTAATTGCTTGGCCTCAACTTCCAACTTTACTTTTAAAGATTCATTTCCTAGGCTACTTGAGAACAGTTCTGCTCCGCTGACTCCACACACTGCCCGCAGGGCCCTCTGATGATGGTAATTTCTTGATGAGGCGCTTACTCAACCAAATCAATTCTCCCTTCTTCACATCACCCCATCTCCTTCCTTACTTCCTCCTCCTGTCATTGTCTCCTGTGAGGGCTGACACATCCTCCAACATGCATCCATTCTGTCTTTAGTGAGCGATCGGTGATCTGTAAAGCCTGTAAGATGTGGCCAGTGTAATCGCCAGCTTTCTTCTCTCTGTGTGAAGAAATGTCAGTGGCAACAACAAAGGACATAATGAAAAGAATGAAACACAGGAGCAGAATACAGTAAGGCAAGCAACGGTGCTGGAGCTTTGGAGGGTGAAGTCATTACAGTCGGCATGTGAGAACAGGAGCTGGGTCTGTCTCTGGAGCCGGCTAATTGAGCTCGGATGAGTGACAGTAGACACAGGTAGGCACTGTGTCTGAGTGTGTTGTTCCCCCTCTTCCATGTGGGTGACTGTGAACAAAAGGGCAGAGTCTTCCCCTAATCAAGCTAATGGAGTGGGAACAAGCTGGTGGCTGAACGAGATGGGCAGCAACAGGTAGAAGGGCCCTCTGGGGGGGATTTAGGGAGTCAGGGGAAGAGAGACTGAGGTGAGGTCTCCTGGTCTTGATTGGCAGAACACAGGATGATTAAAAAACAGCCCTGGCTTGTACTGTCAGATCCATTAGCAGGTGGTTCAGGTCTAAGGAGCATACAGTGACAAGTAGGGTGTTTCATGTTAGCTGTCCGCACTGCCAAAGAACAAATTCAGAGCTTATCCCACAGCCCTGCGAGTTACAACTGTGAGTGTGTGTTGCGGTATTATAGTTTCTTTTCAACACAGTCAACACATTTGATCCCTGTGTTTGTCTGTGGGACAACTGCTGTTACAGCTGATATGATGCTGCAAAGGAAGAAGTCACAATGGTGAGTACATTCAGAAAAGATTCTTTCACTTTACTCCATTTCACCAGAATAATTGAGTTACATACTTTAAAAACACAAAAAATAAAACAGCTCAGTTTCAACTTCTTAACTTTGTGAAGAGCAGGTCAGTGTATTAATTGATCGAAATTCAACATAAATTTTAGGTGTTCAAATTTATTTTTTTTTATCTTCTCAAGGGATGTGATATGACTGAAAGCCTCCAGTCTGTCAGAGTAACAGATCATTTACAGTGAGACAGTCACTGAGGAAAAACAAACACAGAGGGGAATTAATTCAACCTCAGGGGCTTAATTTTGCAAAAAAACCAAACTCACACTTACTAATTATCTTACCAATTACAACTTTATATTTGATTTGGTTTCAAATTATGACATGACATGGATTGTATTTTTATAGTGACACTACTTTTCTTAGATTTAATTAAAAGTCTAAGCTTAATTACTCTCTGCTTCATGATGCTACATTCTTATCAGCTTTGCTAATATATGCTAAATAGAGTAGGGATATGTTGAAAACTGAGTAGACAGTTTCACTTATTTATTGGGCACATGTTTACTGTACCGGGATCAGTTTTCTGCACCGGTATGTTGGCAGAGTTGTAATGGAGAGTTCCTGCCTTCCTGTTCTCAAGAAATGATCTGGTTTAATTGTCCACAGATCTTCTTTGTGTTCTTCTTTTCAGTTTAAGGAGTCAAATATTCAGTGTTGTTTAATCTTGTTGACATTAATGTGGAAATTAAATGTCAGAGTAAGTCAAACATCTCATATTAAGTGCAGTCTGGATTTAGAGAAAGTACCCAGAATAAGATCAAGTGCAGCTGGGGTCCAGTTTCCCAAAGTTTGCCTGAAACCAGCTTAGGTTAAGTAAAAAAAGTTAACTTAGTTAAGTTAAAAAAAGAGTAACTTCAACAACAGAATCAAATTAACAAGCTCTGCAATTATTTTATCTCAAATATACAGCTGCGGATTAAAACGTGAATGTTGCACTGATGGCAATTGCAACTGGCCTCAGAATGCACTCAGAAAATGTAAAGTTTGTTTATGAAAGCCATGAAATATTAAATATTAATGATTCCCAGACCTCAAGCTGGTTGGGAGGCCTTTATCTGCTTTTGCGTCCTTGAGCAAATCACCAACACCAACCAAATTTCTTCTGCACCTGCACCTCTAACCTGAATTTGACTGAAAACACTTAAAAGACCTTTTTTTTAAAGCTACCTCCACTTGTTTAGCTCCAGCTTTTCCTTACATTTGCATCTCTACTCCTCACCTTCAGGAGCCCTAGACTGGTGCTCTGCTGGTTTCTGCTCTGGATCCCTCTTCAACAAGACTCCCTCTACAGAGCCTCAGCCATCAACCTGCGGCGCTTTGTCGGCTGTGCGGTACGAGAGTTCACCTTCCTGGCCAAGAAACCTGGCTGCAAGGGCCTGCATATAACCACTGATGCCTGCTGGGGGCGCTGTGAGACCTGGGAGGTGAGCAGCTGGGAGACATCTACTGTACTGTACACATACAAAAAAGGGGGAAGGTGAGGGATGTGCGTAAATGTGATTATACAAAGAGGCAAAGCTGACAACTTCACATAAAAGGAAGAAAAAGAGGAGAATGGATTCAACCAGTCAAACGGTCAAATGGGGAGACAGAGAGGCAGAACAACAGTGAGACAGATACTGTAGATACTGTAGACAGGGAGATGGGTGATCCCCTCGTAGAAAAGTTGTTTTTCCTTTCTGGTTTCCGCGGGGAGGTCAGTGCAAGGTCAGCTGTGCATGCCAGCAGGGATTCAGCAGCTGGACAGAAAATAGATGGATTAATATTGTACATGACCAGGTACAGAGACAGATATGTATGTAAGGTGTCAAAGAAAAATGGTTCACACAACAGTACTACATCGACATCTAATCTTTGTCACGTAGCAATGAGGGGCTGTCTGAAGTGTACATTTTGAGTTAACATTCTGCAAGAATCAGAAGCCACATGGAATCTGGAGACTGAAGTGACAGCAGCACTTTTCCTTAACAATGCCTCAGGTGTATAAAGGACACAAATGGATTTTATAAGTTGCTGGATACTGATTGCAAAAAAAAGACAGAAGTATGAAGTCTCAACATTCAGTGGGTGCACTGCATTTAATGATAAGAGGTCTTAGGAAGCTTGTGATTCTCTCTATGCCTTATTACTGCGGTGTAGCTGGTGTGTGCAGGAGGCCCAGGATTTGTTTTTTTTTTGTGATACTATTTGGATCCCCCGGGGGAGGAGACTCATCTTTCTGTCTGCTCTGCCCCACAGGGAGGTCAGAACGCAGAGGAGGGACTGTAGGACTAGTCTGTAAGACTGGCAGTTAGAGGGGTCAGGGGTCAGATCACAGGACAGTCTCCAATTGCAACTGTCTGCCTTCAGGATTTATATTCTTGCTTCCTGTGCACTTATCTGAAGTTATGATCTGTTCAGACTTTTAATTATGGCAACAGCAGATTAAATTCCTGGAACGGCAACACTACAAGCAATCAATAGATCGATTGCTTGTAGTGTTGATAGTCTCACAAATCTCCTGTCAAACAAAGCTTAATAGCAGAACAGAGGTGCACTGGAAAACTGGCCACGAGAAAATAAAGATGACAAGCTCAACAAAAGAATATATTGATATGTAAAGTCTAATGAGATGGTTTTGTTTCATCTCCAGATTGGTTTGCATCTTGAAGTCACTCTGTGGAGTTTGTGATCTGTGGTAGTGCTGGGAGACTGATGTTTTCATCAGGGAGTAGGTGGAGTGGGGAGTGGGTCCATGTGGTTTTTATATTTTGTGTCCAACCAGCAGACATGCAAAAATAAGGCACAATGCATTTTCCCCAGGGTCTTTAGGTGGTATTGCATTACAAAATATATCAAAGTGTCACTAAAAGTAGAGACAGAAAAAAACATAGACTTTTTTTTTTTTTTTACAAAAGGCTCAGCCTCAGTTTTATGAGGTAGGAAATACATACAAAATGTTAGCATGTTAGTGTACATTGCAGTGCCTTGGCTTGTTTTTCTTGCTGAGGGTTGAGAGAGTCTGTATTAGAGATCAGATTGATATGAATTTTTTCACCAGACTCTTAGCAATGGAGCAAATTGATGCATTTCCCAAAATGTTGACTATTTCTTTAAGATATTTGCAATCCTATTCCTATAAAACAAAAACATCTGATATTAAGTAAATCAATATGATTTTTTTTGCTAATAACCATGAAAGCTTTCTTGCTTTTTTGCAACACATCTGTTTTACACACACAAACCAAGAAACTGGAAGAGATTAAATGACCACTTCTTTGCTCAGAGAGAACTAAGCGGTAGTGTGTTTGTGTTTTCAGAAGCCCGTCGTGGACCCTCCCTACATTGAATCCCACCAGAGGGTTTGCACATACAACGAGACCCGCCTTGTCACTATCAAACTGCCCAACTGCCAGTCGGACGTTGACCCCATGTACACCTACCCTGTGGCCTTGAGGTGTGACTGCGGAGTGTGTCTGACCAGCACCACTGAGTGTATAACCTCTGTGTGACAGAGCCTGAACAAGTAAAATATATGGGTTTTTTCAGTTTTTAGTGTAAAACTCCTTTAATAACCAAAAATTGGAGGATCAAGCCTACTGATAAATGAGTTTACATCATAAAATTTATCTGTAAGATGATATAGTCACATAAAAACTTTGCAAGTTGATTGCTTAACTATATGTAACTGATTTCTGCCTCTAAAAATGGTGTTAGAACAAAAACTTTCATCTTCAAAAAACAAGGTAATATTAATTTGATGGTTTCTCTACTTTACTAGCAGGCAGGTTATCAATCTGTTTTATTTCTGCACCAAATACAAAATAAGTGTCAAATGTAATCTTGAATCTTTTTAAAACTGTTGTTTCTGCTGATAATATAATCCACATATACTTTTCTTTAAAATGATCATATGAATTTACTATATAGGGGAACTTTTTAATTTTTGTAATAAGACAGTGCAGTCTAGTTTGCCATAACTAGAGGATTTACTGGTTCTTCCTCTCCATTGTAAATACATATAGATTCACTAAGTTAACTTGTATCATTTTATACTAAATTGTCCTGATTCACGAAATCATGGCTTAGGTCATGCAGGTAAAATGATCAAGATTTTAGTGGCTATTCAGTGAGCAATCAGAGGCAGGTTTTGATTTGCTGAATTTTTATTTCCCTTTTTTCCCTCAAACAGAGCTGTGTGATATTGTTGTAACACTGCTCTACAGGGAGGTCAAAGGTTGCGCTCAGCTGCATCCCTGGAGCTAGTGGGGGATTCAGCATCCTGCTACAGGATGCTTCAGTCAGGCAGACGTTTACTGTCATGGGGACTCAAACCATGACATCACAGCTTCAGCCAATGTGATTACTGATTTCACCTGTGAGATTTAATGATCCTTCCTTAAAATGTGGAAATAGGCCATCTATTTCCCTAAGCGCCTCTTTTTAAATCTATAAGATCTTTGCTTCGTGAAAGCCAGTTTTAAAGCTTGTGATTGCTGTAATTGACATAATTAATAATGAGTCTTGATGATGGGTGGTGAATGATGTGACTAGTCGTTAGCACTTAATTAACTGACCTGAGCACTGAGGCCAAACCTCCCGCTGGTTAGTCATCAGTGATGGAGCAAAGAAAAAACAACCCTTATTAAGTGTTATTATTCATAAGAATCCCAAGGAGAACAGAGTTTATATAATTCCTGACTGCTCTCATGTCACTGAGGAGCTGCAGGGCTGTGTTTGAACACCAGAGCTCAGAGCCTGAAAAGTGATCAGATTAACAATACACATTAAAAAAAGGAAACCAAATTCTATTTTTTTGTCTGAGCTCGATTAGAGACAAGGACAAAACTGGTGAGTCATCGGATGTTCCTTTTCCCATCAGGTCATCTAATGACACTGAGGAAGAACATGTGTTATCATCATGACTGACACTTCAATCTATTAGCACAAAGATAATCATTAAATCCTATTGATTTTCTCGATTTTTAAAAGCTAGATTTGTACTCTGATATAAATAATATAGGACATCAAGCAAAACTAACAGGTTCCCTTTTTTGTGGATAAGGTCAATTTTACAACCAGCCAGTGGCATCAGGACAAACGTCCCTTAAGATACAGAAAGGATATCCTTGGCTGACAAATTTAACCTTAAAATCAGATACTGTAACACTAAACTTTCAGCTGACAAAAAAGCAAAACAATAAAATAAAATGACTTATATTTTGTGATTTTGGATGATAACATGACAGTGATGGGTGTTTATTAAGAAATGCAAAGGCAATTCATGTAAGTTTAATGTGGAATTCCAGAACAGAACTACAAACTGCATTAAAAGGGAGGAAATGCATAAACAAACAGCTGTCTGTGTGAGTGCTGCAGAGTCTTTTAAAGGGTGATGGGAAAATGGAGAGGTTAAAGGGAGAGACAGAGGAGGGGTTAGCTGTCTGGGCTTATGGCTCTCCTGAGACCTCTGTCATCTTCAACAGCCCTGACAGGAGAGTCACTGTCTTGACCCCCACTGTCCTAATCATTCCTGACATTACCACTTCCTCCTTCGGCTGTGGGGGGGCTGCAACTGCTCTTGGCAAGAGTACACAGAAGAAGAGAGGGAGGAGGAAGAAGAGGAGGATGCTCTAAGTGAAACTATGAAGCCATTACTGGAGGTTCCTAGCCTGAGGAACTACAACTCTCCTCTGGGAGCTCAGAGGGAGACACTATGACTCATATCGGAGACCTTTAGTTCAGCGAGAAGCCAGCAGTGTCCTTCAGGGGTCAAATGGATTGTTGAGAAATATCACAGAGAAACTCCAAGACCTTGTTCGTACAAGGACAGCTCTATGTGCATCAGTTCCCAACTGTCATTAGAATGCATCGTCACATTCGTTTAAAAATTTAAAAAAATTAAACAAAGAAAAAAATAAAATAAAATAAAATATGCAATTAAATACATCAATTCTGTTTGCAAAGCTTAATGCAATGTTTTTTAACTGGTGGGATGCATCAACCCTCATGCCTACTGTACGCCAGCAGGAAGTAAAGAGAAGAATAAGTAATGTATTCCAGGCAAACCAAATCCCCCAAGATGTGCAAAGCATTGATAATAAATCTCTATGGGCTTCTAGACATTTTCTGACGACGGGCAAAACTATCTTAAACGATTTGAGAACTGACTGGATGAGTAGGAACGAGTATGTACTTCCTTGTGTGTTGTCGTAGGTCATTTGAGAAGGTGGTCCTTCAGTGTAGCCCAGGACACACTTACGCACACTTTTAGGCACAGCATATATATATCTGCTCTGGTCTTTCACCCAAACACGATCTTCCTTCTAATACGTGTCCTGAATCGTCCAACAATATATATATATATTGTTGGACGATTCAGGACACGTATATATATCTTTATGTGGTCTGAGCAATTGGATTTGACCTCAACGTGTCCTCAATATGTCACACCTGTGGAACACCCAAGATGAATGTTAATGCCACACTAAATAATCAAACTAAAACCATTATTTAAGATATTTGTTATTTGAACTTATTTGAACATTGCAGTTACACACCTGAACTAAATTCATCTGAAATTCATTAGAAATGAGTATTCTCCCAGGCTACTACTGTGAGTCTAGGTCACTAAAACAAGGTCAGTTTCCCCACTTTTTTTCTCTAAAAACAACCTGCAGGTTGGGATTAAGGTCAGGTGAGAGGATTTTGCAGTCCAGCCTTCGGGGTAATTTCCCCTCCACTGCCTCTGAAACAGCCTGACAGGTACCAGCTGAGGTTCTGAATTATACAGTCACTCCTGCAGGGACGTGGGGCTTGTTGCAGAGGATCTGTGCAGGATGACGAAGCTTTGAGGGGGAGAGAATGGCAGAACAGCTCTGCTGGGTGTGATTTCTCCAAGGATGTACCCCATATTAGACCGTTGTGGCCTTTATTACCACTGACGTAAATATGACAGAGGCGGCGTGGGTGATGGTTGATTGATTAACTCACATTTGCTGGGGAGAAAATGTGTGGGGAGCACACAGCATTATTCCAGCTGTGGAAACGAAAAAGAATCATGAAAAGCAATAATGCACATTATAATGTATAATAATGTTTCCTTGTTGGTTTTGAGCAAAAGATGAAAGTGCATATGGAAGTACTGGTACTTCAGCTCAGTAGTTCCATTCTGAGAAACTTTTTACCTTTCTTTTTCAAAGGAAAATGGGCTATATCTTAATGCAGTATGCTAATGTGACAGCTGGAGCAGATGTACATCTTGTCCTTAGAAGGAAAAACAACAGCATTAGATGTTTGTTCAAATGCCTGAAACAACATACACGATAATTACATGACAAGGACCTCCTTGAAATATTTCTTTTGTCTATCAGTAGACAAGGTGAAAGTAATCTTGGTGATATAGTTTAGTTCCACAAAATCTCTTTAGGGGGAAGTTTCTTAGTAACAGTCAAAGTTACTACTATGAAACCTTAGGATAAGCATATGGGTGGATGGGTCAGCAAAGTGTGTAATATGGACACATGCTGTGGTCAAAAAGCCAGAAAAATGTTGTTTCCTGTCCACTTTTCCTTGACGTTGATGGAAAATGTCATGAGGTGAAGGAAAGACTTGGAGGAATTCAAAGACTTAGGAAAAGACAAAAACATTGCACTTACACATAATTATGCAACTGCACATGTAATGACATGGATCAATAACTGCTGCTACTGCAAGGAACTGTGGGACGACCTTATCTCTTTTCCTTTTATAAAGGAAGGCCCGGTGTGTCCTATGCAGAAGGAGATAAGAAAGGAACAACTGAAGCTCCTTTCCTTAGCCTTTATTTTGACTGGCTCTTTTATGGCTGCCACTCAGTGAGGAACAAACTTTTTATATGTACTATAAATATACACTATATATAATTAAAGAATATATATATAGATAAAGAATATATAAAGAATGATAAAATTTAAGCAAAAATAAACAAAAGATAATAAAAAGGTTTCAGTGCAGTTACAGGGGAGTGGTAAATAGCCAATTTGATAAAAGAAATACAGGTGCAGCAAAGAAAAAAGAATCAGTTGAAAAGTTTTAAATATATCTACTCCCTGCTGCTTCTGAACAGATCGCCCACTGGATACAATCTGTCAGCCTATCAGCCTTAAATGCCATTGACATATAACTGTAAGCGGTGGTGGGGGTTCACAGCGTGCCCACCTCCTCTGCAGGAGATAAAGCAGTAATGCCATCATGGCACAGGGAGGTCAAATCACTGTCACTATACTGCCTGTGTTGTAGGCACTGCATAATCCCATTCATCAGACATCAGCAGCAAAAGCATTTTTGTTTTTTATCTGCACAAAGAATTTATACTCACAATTTAGGGATTTAAGGGTATGCTTTCCTCTCCAGGTGGACGAAATTTCATTTCTGGGATACAAAGAATAAAAGAGAGAGGAAACCAAATCTGAAAGTGTCTGTAACCTAATAATGATGTCGTGACCATAGGAGCAGATGGTGAGTAAGAGTCAAAGATAGCTGATATAAATACACAAAGCCTTTTTAAAAAGGCATGGATCTATATGTCAACATTACATTGAAAGTTTGCATGTTGGCCAAATATACAATAAATGTAATGTAAAACCCCATAAAACACACAATCTCCACATTATTGGCATTGTGGTAAAGATTAGTTAAGTAAAGTAGAGTTTGCAGTTCTTGGAAATGAGATGAAGAGACTGATATAACTCACTCTCCAGGCCAGTTTACACCAAAGATTTGTGACGAGCTAAGATGAAACTTGCAACTACTTGCAACATTCTGTTCTGTGACGTTCTGCTCAATGAACACCGCTGCAACGAGACACAGTGTCTCTATCTGCTAGCGTGATAGCCACAGAGTGCTGAGCACCGCTCCACAATGAAGCAACAATGCAAAACATGGTGTTTTATGTTATTGAGAGAAGGATGAAAATTCTGTCCATTATGAAACTGACACACTGTTACAGTCTGAGTAGGTCAAATAATAGTTAGTGATGTGTTACTTGATGCAGTTTCAGTTAACGTATTGATGAAACGGCAATATGTATTTGAGAGGGTTCGAAAACTGACCCTCTCCTTCCTCTGTCCAAAATTACCCCAATTAACTCGATCAGCTGACCATTTGTATCTGACCAGTGGACAGACAAAGTGTTACGTTTCTAATACTGGAAGCTGTGGCTTGACAAGTTGACTCGCTGGCGATGGCATCAGCCAAGACAAGACGTCCAATTTACACCACTGCAACTGTGATATTCTATAATGGTTTCAACGTGTCACGAATCTTTGGTGTCAACTGGGTTCAAAGCTTAATGATTAACATTGTATGTTGTTTGGTTAATATGTACTCAAATGGATATGTTAATTTCTTACATTAATATTTGTGGTTTTTAGTGGTGTTTCATGCTGGAAATATTTCTTGGCAAACAGCCACGTGTATTGAGTCGGACAGGGATATGGTGAAGATGCTGCACAGAGATAATGGGTGAGTGGACAAATTGGTGCTTGCCAGTAGCTCCCAAAATTGTTTAAGCAAAGGCAAGACCAGTTTACATGTGTTGCATTCAGAGTACGTTTTATGTATTTACCTATGCATTGTCTTAGCAAGACCAATTCAAGTGCACACATGGTGTGGTACTGGTGATGATGGCTCAGTGGGATGATAGACCTTAGATCCCAGACATCCCACCCTGCTCGTCTGCTTTGCCTCCATCTTCTCTTGGTGATGTAATCCACTGAAATTAGAGAAAATGTCCTGATATATGAATGTCAGAACACATTCAGACACACTGCATGCAGCACACAGACACAGCACTTGAGTCCCACAAACAAAGCTGGTTTGTCACATCATGCACATACCTTGTCTTTCCCTTCATTCTCACTTCAATACAATAAACAGTGCAATTAGTAAAAAGTACAGATTAGAATTTTATCTCATAGCAACATAATGCTTTGAATTTCACACTTCATTTATCTTTTACTGACACTTTTTCTTCTACTGCCTTGAGTCTCTGTTCTTTGTTGTGGTAATAACCGAACCATTCCCAGTTTGTATTTGTGGCTGCAGTGATGGTCCTTCAATGAACAGTATAGATTGAAAAGAGAGTCCTCCTCCTTGCTGTGTTGGAGGTGTTTTCACTGATGTGAGACCATCTGTCGGTCCCGATCTTCTGTTTTTCTTTATTAAATATTTCATAATAATGATTACGTACATGATACTCAGAATAAATGGCCATTGTGAAAAAATGTTTCACTTATCACAGTATCCACATCACTGCACCTGAAAACTTTATTCACCTGGGAATTCATAAAATTCACTTCATAAATTTTACACATAAAATAAATTTTAAACTGTGCTCTTCCAGAGCCGAGAAAGTGTGATATCACTCAAATGATAATACTAATGTGCATTTTTTTTCATGTTTCTATTGTTTTGCTTTCACAATTTAAATCACAAATGAGTCTTCATTAAAGATTTGTCAAGATAACATAACATAAGGAGGAGCAGGTGGATTGGGACAGGAGCAAGTTAATCTGCCAGCCAGCAGAGCAAGGGCTGACTTCATTAGCATACATTTGTTAATAACCCCACTGCATGATAAACTCACATTGCTCAAAAAACTGCTGAAAACTTTAAATAAAAAAAGAGGGCTAGAAAATATTACTGTATATTCATTCTGTTGATGAAAAGAAGCTTTTGCATCATCAGGAGACCAAACAAGAAGATTACAGACAATAAATGTAAGATTAAATTTACAGCCTCAAAGGAGGATAGATTATTTTCTTCTGTACAATCAGATGATCTTTTCATAGTCGTGCCAACACTTCTGAAGAGGCCTGGATCGATGGCCAGATTCAATTCTAAATCAGAGTAGGCAGGGTCCACAGGGAGCCACGTTCAGAGACATTTTCTATTTGCAGTCCAGTTTTCTAATTTCTCACAATAGCTTCAACTGATCATCTACAAGATAATTTAAGAGTATATTATAAGCATTATGAGCTTTACTAAAGTATTTCCTGTGGTATCAATGGCAGCTAAGGGGGGAGGAATGAAAAACATGACTTTACTCTCCAGTTGCGTTTTTTTATTCTCGTGAAACTCTTGAGACAAACTGCTTTGTTTAATTGAGGAATGATGGACATTGACACATTACAGTGTCTTTCTAGGGACAAAATTATTGTCTTTGTATCTGAAGCAGCTGCTTTGAGATAAGAAAAGGCATCTAACTCAAAAGTATACTAATCTACTGTTGTATAATTTTTGTGTCATTTTTGGGGGCCCTGTTGTCTTGTAAAAAGGTTGTGTGATAGGATCAGGGTGACAAAAAGAGGCACGGGGGGCACTTTTTGCATTTCAGAGTTGTAGATGTTTCCCCTAACATAAACTGGACTCTTCCGTAAAAGGCTAAGAGGCTGTCCCATTTACGGTCTTGTTTGTCTTGTTTTGCATTTTTAATGTGTATTCATGTTAGTTATTTGGCTGTAGAATGGAAACAAAAACAGATTACTTTTACAGATCTTACCTCATGTTATGTTTGAAGAAGTCCCTCTGTGCTGCAGGAAAGAAAATACAATTGTTTATAACTGTTTTATTTTTTAAACTCTAAAAATTGAATATATAGTTCTGTCATTATGAACTCACTCATGTGCTGCTTTCAGGTAACTCTGGATTCTGTAGGTGATGGGAAGTACCTGAGGATACATGAGTAAATAAATGTTTAAAGTAGAGCTACCTGCTCAGCATTTCTGCCCGGCGCGCTTCCAACGGTGCTGTTCAGCAGGTTGCAGGGTTGTTAGCCAGGAGCCACCCTTCATAGATGTTTTGCTCCTTTAATCGCAGAACATCTCAGGGTGGTGGAGCAGCGAGAGGGATGTCTCCCTAATGCTCCCTGCAGCCTGCCCTAGTCCTTCCTTCGGAGCCTGAACCAGAAGCTTCCTTGCGCTGCCTCTAGAGCTAGGTCTTGCATTGCTCGCTTCTTGCTAAGGCCTGTGAAAGTCTTTGGCCTGTCTGGGACTTGACCCCTCTCAACATCTGTCTCCCACCCACCAGCATGATCACAAAAGCCGTCGTGAGAAGAATGGGGGAGATTGAACATCCCATTGCTATCCCCTTTTCCAGCTGGTGCCAGGCAGTTGTGATGTCCTGGGTTGTGTAGCAAACATACAGTTGAAGTAGTTTGCTATCAACTTCTGGATGCTCGATGGCACATGGAAAAACTCCAGGGCAAATGTAATGAGCTGGTGGGGAACTGAACTAAAGGCATTTGTGAGGTTTAGCCAGATGACGTGCAAGTCCAACTTGCTGTGCCTGACTCTCTGGATTTGTTCCCAGATCATCTCAGAGTGTTCCACACAGTCAGGAAACCCTGGGACACCCACCGTCTGACAGTTGGTGTCAATGTGGCTGTTGGCCAGGAAGAAATTGGTCAGATGTCTGGCCAAGATTGAACTTTTAGCAGGGCAATGCCTCTGAACTGTCTGAGGTTTTGGGACTCCTTTTCCTGGATGAAGGTGGTGATGGGATGGACTGGGCCTTTCAGGCAGTCACCCTAAGCCTCCACAGCAGCCGAATTCTTGAAGACCTTGTAAGGTACTCCATTTTGATGAAGTGCCGATGCTGCTCTGGCATGGTGGACGACCTCCATCCATTTTGAGGGAGCAGTGTAGAACTTTGTCAGGGGCTCAGGTGGGCGGGGTACACAGCCTGGTGATTCAAGTGGTTCCCCTCTGAGGTTATCACTTAGCTGGTCTTGGATATAATGTTCCAGCTCCTGCTCAGTGGTCTTTAGTGTCCTGTTCTTCCTCTCCTCCAGCAAGCTGTGGGCATCTTTGAATAGGTCCTGAAAGAATCTTGTTCTTGCCCTTTGCTTTGGCAGCTCTTAACCTTTCAGCTCTCTTGTGATGTGCAAGTCTTTGTTTGATGGTGTTCCCCAGATCTTTCAGGGCTTCTTTTTCATGGGGCTCAGCTCTCCTCCAGCTGTAGGATTTCCCTTTCTTGCTTTCCGATCTGCCGAGGACCGATGCTCTTTTGGGGAATCACTCCAAAGCAGTTTCTACCTTCTTTGTGGGTGAGATGGCCAAGGATGTTCAGCTTTGATGTTAAACTGCCTCTTAACATGTTCTGGAGGATGGTACATGTGTTCTCATCAAAGGTCTACCAGGCTTTCTTGTCACTGGCCTTGGGCCACTTGACTTTGGGTTTCTGGCTGTGCTTCTCCTGCGGTTCTCTTGCACGCTCTGTGCTTGAGGCGTGGGTCTGCTGTGGGGTTTGCTAGGAAGGCTGCTGTTGCTCTCCTGATCCAACCACATGGTTGGGATCACTAGCTCTGTGGTGCTCAACCCGGCTGTGAAACCTCCTTGTCTGACCTGCTGATGCAGTGCAAGCCTGCGGCTGCTGGACTCCTCCATATTTTGACTTTCCCTGGTGTATGCGCAAGCCCAAATATGTTGTTACCTTTCTTTGTGGTAAAGCAAGTCAAACCTATCACTCGCAAAGAGATTGTATAAAAATTGTGATTGATCATGTCCTCAGTGACTCTGTAGGAAAAGGGGGTTTAAGGAACCACAGAATTATCAGAATCCACCACAGATGATTATCAAGAATTGAATTCTTATGAAATTGTTACAAAACACAAAAATTAAAATAATTATACCTGAATTGTATCCCCCCATGACACTCTTTTCTGACTTGACTTGAGCCTGTAATGTTTGGCTTCTCTCTCTGCCTTAGGACGGAGTCAACCAACTACAAATTTCCCCTCATGGAAGCTGGATCAATAAAAGAACTTTTCTTGTTGATTTTATTTTCTGCTTCAGTGGATTTTGCTTCCCCTTTGAAAAGAATTTCTGTCTCCCTGAAGAAGAACATGCGTTGCTGTAGGGCAAAGTGACTTTTAACTTTTTTCAGTTTCTGTTCAGTGTGTAATTAGTAAAACACCAAATCTTCAGTTTCTTAGTGAGATTTCAGCAGGATTTTCTGCAGCAGCAGTTGACGGTCCACAGCTGAGACCATGAAATCCATGCCACTAATTTCAAATCTTAATATCACCTCTGAGTCCTTACTGAATTACAGTTTCTTATCCTCCAACATTATGAACATTTTTTGCCTCTAATCACTTTAAATGACTCATGCAGCTGAATGTGCACTGAAACAGTACAGATGAAGATTGATTATGTCATGTAATGCTGAAAAGTCTGACGTCTACAATTGGAAATTGGCAAAAGTGTTGCTTTTCACCAATCTGAAATAAATCCTGTCACTTTTGTTATAAACAGGTGAAAACTGTAAGAGCTTAGCTGACTAGATAAGCACTTTGGACATAAACTTTCCTTCATTTGGAATCATGTTGTTGACATTGTTCTGACTTTGAAAACAGCTGTAAAAGACTGAGTGGAACTGCATCTTAAGAGAAGCACAAATGCTAATGTTGCATAATTGACACTAAAAAGCAAAAAAAAATCTTAAGTAGTAGTCTGAAGTAATTGAGTGTTAGGAGCACCGTGGCTTTAGACTGCAGCAGCTCTTTGCAAAGCCTTTCACACCAACAGCAATTAAATATGTTTCCTAAGAGAATCCACTCTGAGCTGACGGGTGACAGTTCGGGTAGGAGAGGCGTCTGCTCCTTATCTATTTTCAGGAGCAGTGAGGGAGAGAATAAGCACATGCTTATCCCCGTACGATCTTGGCAGTAAAATGATGCTCCGCTTTAACTTTGGGAGGGGGCGGAGGCTTTGTGCATCTGGGGGACAGCCTGAGGTGGGCCTGGGTGGGACAGCAGCAGCAGAATCTCAACAAGCTCTTTATGCCCCTTAGTACTTGCCATTAGCACTCATAGCCAACTACTGGAACTAACTGGGATAATTCTACCATCTGATTCACAGCCCTGCACATTATAAATGTGATGTCTCAGAAATGCAGTGATTGGATTATCTTGACAGATTAATGGACAGAAAGGCAGCCAGATAAACAGCTACAAATATAAATCAGAGCACCGACTCCAACAACTCAATGTCAGTTAACACGTCAAAAACTGTCAAAGCACCATAATGAGATCTGTTGTGTTAAACTAAAGATGATTTTATGATACTGATCCTATTTGAAAAGGCAGCAGCCAGGAGCCCGTACGCCATAATATGAATTTTGGTCACAAAGACAGAGTGAAATAGAGAAAGTGAGACTGAGAGAGGAAAAAGAATGGGCCTAAGAAGAGGGAGAAGAAAGGTTCAGTGATGAGACAGGAGGTTTCTCTGTTTGAATTCTGACACAGCAGGTAGTGTTAGAAGAAGGGGAACCTGTACAGAAACTCCATATGATAAAGTTCAGAAATACATGAATAAACTTGTTTCTGTGTTTCACTGCGTGACTCTATACTCCATGCCTTTAAAAAGCTGGGAAGGTACATCTGCATGACATCTGACCTGAGTTTCAGTAAGGCCACACAGTGCAAAACATTGCTGTTCATACTAACTATTCTGAATCAGGGCCATGTTACTTATGAATGCAGAGGGTAGTGACGTGTTAATGTCTTTTAAAGGTCTGAAGGCTCCTGTCATCGCTCAGAGATGAGGGATGACTGACCTCTGCCCTGAGCAGCGGTTGTCCAATCACATCTTAAAACAAAGCAGGCATTTTGACCCAAACCACAATGTGTCCCTGTGTAAATGTACACTGATCAGTCACGACATACAGTGGCTTGCAAAAGTATTCATTGAACTTTTCCACATTTTTTCACGTTACAACCACAACTATAAATACATTTTACTGGAATGTTATGTGAAAGACCAACGCAAACTGACACACAATTGTGAAGTACAAAGAAAATTATACATGAAGTTTTAGCACTTTAGTTGGTTTTTTTTGCAAATAAAAAACTGTAACGTGCAGTGTGCAAAAGTATTTAACCCCCTTTTCTCTGAGTCCAACATCAGTTGCCTGATGTTTGCTGAATGATCAAATGTTGACCTCTTCAGCAGGGACAGGGAAGATGGGCAGAGTCGATGGGGAAATGGATGGAGCCAAACCCAGGGCAATCTCAAGAAAATCTGTTGGAGTCTGCAAAAGACTTGAGAGGAGGTTCACTTTTACAGCAGAACAACGACCCTAACATAAAGGCAGGGCTACAGAGAAATGGTTTAAGATAAAACATATTCATGTGTTAGAATGGCCCCGTCAAAATCCAGACCTAAATCCAATTCCAATCTGAAAACTGCAGTTCACAAAGCTGTGAATATTTTTCAATGCCTGGGTCATGGTTATCTGAAGGAAATTTTAGTCGAAATCAATTGGACTTACTTTGTAGGTCTTTGAAGACGTTTCGCCTCTCATCCAAAAGGCAAAATCAGTTCGTGCAGGTAAGTTAGACCAGCACAAACTGATGAAGCCTTTTGGATGAGAGGGTCTGACTGTCAGACTAGCTCACCCTAGTCAGACCACCACGAAGTGATGAAGCCTTTTGGATGAGAGGCGAAATGTATTCCAAGACTGACAAAATAAGTCTAGTTGATTTTGATTAAAATTTCCTTGAGATGCAGTTCACAAACGCTCTCCATCTAATCTGACTGATCTTGAGCTGTTTTGCAAAGAAGAATGGGCAACAAATTAAGTCTCTAGATGTGCAAAGCTGGTAAAGAAATACCCCCAAATACTTGGAGCTTTAATTGCAGCAAAAGGCAGCTCCATAAAGTATTGGCTCAGGGGGACTGAATACTTTTGCACACCGTAATCCTCACCCTGTAACTGGTTTGATTGATCTGACTGATCAGTGTATGGAGGCTAAAAGCCATATTTTTAAGTAAATTAATAATATTCTGACATTTTCAGGGAAACCATTTTTGTCTTGTGAAGATGTGTGGAGAAAAGCTCTCTCCTTGTTGTTTCAGCTCCGGCTGGGTGCCAATACAGATCATTAAACTCAATTGATTACTTGAATGCCCTTTCCTTTTGGAAAGTGAGATGTTTCGAAAAACAGAGAGACAGACAAAGATAGACAGGAGGCCCAGACAGAGAGAGAAAGTATCCAAGACGGCTGTTTATTATTCTGACACTACAGTTCAGGTGTGCAACTGTAAAACAATACATGAGTCAGTGTGGGAGTTCAGTGCTGCTCAGTACAATTGCTTCAAAAATAAAAAAAGTAGAAATTGACAACATTCCAGTAGAAAAAAGAAGAAAGCTTTTCCTAAAGGGCCCCGTTTATTAGAATCACCCAAAGTTTTACGACCAAATCACAGCTAAAGCTGAGACTGATGAAAAATTAATCCTGCAGGTGGCTGCAGGTCGATTTTCCCAGATAAGCAAACCAATAAAAAAAATTCTATCACTACCTAGGAAATGACTTCCATTTCTTGTTAGTGTCATCCTCAATGCGATTTGCAAAATCGAATCAAGCCAATGGATAATTTTGATAAATGAAGCCCCTTAGCCGAGCCTGCCCGTCCCCAGAGGGGTGGATTTATGTGTCAGGCAGTCAGCACGTCGCAGACATCATCAGCATGCTGAGGAGAGGTTGATGGAGTAATATGAGGGGAGATCAAAGAGAGGGGTGAGAGGACAGAGAGAGGGGAGATCAGCAGGGGTGAAAGCAGAGGATACAGAGGAGGCCTAAGTAGCCAAAAAAAAAAAAATAAAAAAAATGAGATGCAGAAAGAGGGAAGAGGTGTTTTTCAAAAAGAAATGAGACAGGAGAGGATCTCCTATGGGTTTCAAGACAGAAAGTGAGCAAAGAGAAAGAAAAGGAGAGGCTCCTCACAAAGCGGAGTGCAGAACTTTTCCCCAAAATGTAAATGATGAATTAACAAATAAATAAATGAGCCATCATGGCTCCCAGTGAAATGCTGGGAGTGCAGGGTGAGGACAAGGGGTTGGGAGGGTTTTTATACATTCAAGTGGCAAAGCTGAAAAAGCCTGTGCTGAAAAGTGTGTGTGTGTGTATGTGTTGGGCTCAGATCTCAGGAGAAGCTGCCCTTCATTCTCTTGTCAAATTAATGGTGAAGAGGATGAGCTCTCTGCTGCCCATGTCTCCTCACACTCCTGACAAGGTTTAAGGTGAAAGGGAAAAAACTTGGAAACTCTCCTGTCCTGCACCTCATGCATTATTTCTTCACTGTTAGCCTAATATTTCAAAAGACAGTTACTGTATTGGAAATCTGAAAGGGTGGATATCTGTAAAAGCAATTCTTGGCCAAGTCCTTCAGAAGTGCTCCTGAAAATTTCACATTAAAAGTCAAAACTGCAGGAGAAAATTGGACAGAGGGCCCCATCCGTCATATTTCTGCAGACATATGTAGTAACACATGGAGCCTCAAGTGCACCACCAGACTTTTTCTTTGTTTAATGAATATGTAAGTAGAAGAGAAGAAGTAAATAATTCTATCTGTAAATGATCAATGAATAATGAGTCTGGGATTTCTGCAGCTGGCTGATTGCAGTTCCAGCTGTTGCTTTGTGGGTTCTTTGTGCTCTAATTTAAATTTACAGATTTAAAATGAATGATTTAAATTATATTCTGATTAACTAACTCCACTGGCTTTTTAAATGGATAAAAATATCAATTGCTTACTAAAAAACACACAAAATAAAAAGTACAGAGCAGCCAAAAATGTCTTTTCTTGCTTAATGCAAGTGAAAAATCTTAAAATGTGGGGTTTGTCTTACAGTAAATCTGAAGGCTGAAAATACAGCTTCATCTGTTAGAGTTGTAGGTGTCTGCGGAAAATGGGGTTAAACCCTGCAGTGCTTACTTTTTCCAGAACACCATTTGTTCCATAACTGAACTTGTAATATCTAGTAGTATTTGTAAAACAAAAGTAAAGATGTACAGCAGACACTTTGTAGTAAAGTAAGGGGTACACTCCAGTTTACTTTCTCGGGGACGTCCGATCAAGTTGACATTGATTCTAACATTTTTCCACACTGTGTAACTATAAGCAAGTTGAGCTAAATGCTAACAGAGCTGAGCCTGTTGAGCTCATTTTAAAGTTGTTCATTAGTTTCTTCAGCACAACTTTGTGTCTTTCTCCATTGGGGGGGAGTGGTAGTAGTTTCTGAAATGCCATCCGAGGAAAACTTTGAGAGCAGAGTTCATACCTAACTCTGAAAGATTATAAAAATTCAGTTTGATGAATTACATGTTTAAAATGTTTTACTGTTGCAGAAAAGTCTTTGAGGGAATTATCAACAAAACTATGTACCCATCAGTGATGTCATTTAAACTGGTTTAACTGTAGTGGCAGCACTTCTTATCCTGGACTGTGGACTTTTTTTTTTGTAGTTTTAAACTTCAGCTCTGTAATGACATGGTCTTAGCTGTATTGTCAGACCCCTAGCAACAGGACTCAAACTGATCATCTGCAGATAATCTTCTGAGGTCAACAGAGAAACAGACATTTATATCTCTGTTTAAGTCAGTTTCGCTCGTCTGTTGTAACCAATGTCAGCATGTCAGAATCATCCATCAGTTAAAGCATGTTAGCAGTTAATATCTTGACTATTTAACATGTTGATATAGCAAATTAGCCTCTTGGAATTAATCTAAAATCTAAATTTGATACTAATGGGATTTAGGTCATTTGTTTTAGAGATCTCTTGCCATGAACTCAAGCAAGAAAAAGAATTTCAACCTGCTTTCGACCTGTACAAGCGTCTTGCTTGTACAAGCAAGACTCTCACAGGATCCAAGAAGTGAAGGCGCACATAACCTCAGATCTCAGCATCCTGTCCCTGGCTACCTGTATGCTGGTGCTTGGCCTCCGTCTCTGTCTCTCACCTGTTAACCCTGAGCTCAGCCTGACATCCTCGGGTAGGTACCTACTGGGTTACGCCCCTTGGCTGTGGAACGATTTGCTATAGGTGATCAGACAGACCACTCTTTTTGTGTGATCTTAAATAGTGTTGTTTTAGAATTGCACTTCCTCATACTATTTTTTATTCTGTGTTTTGACATTTCTTACTGTATTATTTTAATTATTTACTCTACTTTTATCTGTTATGTCTCAGTTTCACGTCTTTGTAAAGCACTTGTTTTTGAAAGTGCTACAAAAATAAACTTAAAATTAAATGAGAACTTGTTAGAGTTGTTAGGATTCATCCACTGGGGAAAAAAGTGAGTGAAATACTTGCTGCTTTCTTTACATAGTAAAACCCATTGTTTCCTAAGTGTAAGGTTTAATTGATGGATATAAATAACTGATATCTTATGTACACAAGCAAACAAACCCTCAGTCCCTCAAACACATATATTTGCAGTTATTACCCTTATCCTGGCACGCTCTATATACTGTGGATAAGTCCATCAGAATGAACCTCTTTTCAACTGTAAGAGAATCAAATGTTGCATAGCTCTGCATATTTGTCTATAGGTGACATGTTGGTAAGATAAGAGATAATGTATGAAGCATACTGGTGTGTGCTGCTTGACACAGGTACAGTGGTGGCCATCAATAAAGTCTTCAAATAAATGTATTTGTTCATAGAGCTTGGGGGCCACATTGCCTGAAACCGCTGCTGCTGAGGAGCCCCTGAGCAAGGCACTTACCCCTGTCTCTTGCAGGGGATCTGCTCGGTGGCCAACAGCAGAGTGAATGCTGGGAGAAAAACTCAGCGGTGACTGATAGCGAATGTGAAGCAGGTTTTGGTGCAGACAACTGAATGAAAAATTACCATCTAAACAAAGCGTTCTCATTTGCACATCTGAAGCTGATGAAACAGTGTTCCCTCCAAACCGTTCCAAAGCTAATCCTGATTAGCATATAGCGACAGGAATCTCGTATCTTAACTCACCCTCATCTGAAGTGATTTTATGACAATTATCATTACAAAGTTAATAATCCTCATCATTTTCCAGTTGGTTGACAGCAGAGAGACAGGCGGATCTGAGCAAGTCAGCATGTCTGGCATTGTGATCGGCTTCGACCACGACAGAGAACAGATGCACCAGCTTGGTGAGAGCTTTAAAACTATAGACTAAAAATGCAGTCACAGACGCCGTGAAACTAGTTGAAGAAGATAAATATATTACGGTCAAATCTATCCATTTTTGGACAAGCCCAAAAATATTTATTTTTTCATTGTCTGTCTTTTTAAAAAATTTGATTTGAATTACACATCTAGGTACCAAGTCCGACAATAAACAGATCCACTGCCCTGTACCAACACAGCTAAGATGGAGTTTAGCAATCCTAGTGGTTGGATGTTTTTAAGGTGCTGACTGAGTCTGATAAGGACCCTTTTCTGCATGTCGCTCCCCATCTCTGTCCCTCTGTTTATTTTCTGTTCCTGCTTGACTGTCTAAATAAAAGCCCAACAAGCTAATCCAAGAGCTACTGACGTCCAATACAACAAGTCACATCTGGCTCACATCAGCCCATTTCCTGATACCTGTCCCCTCCCTCCACACTGTGGACAATGAAGTAAAGCAGGAACATCCCTAAATCTAGTCATTTAAAACCAAGTAAGGCTTTTCGTGATGGCTACCGCTGTGCACCTGTGTTCTGTCTCCTCCTTCTTCTTCTGCCTTATTAAATATGATGTGTGTGTGTGTGTGTGTGTGTGTGTGTGTGTGTGTGTGTGTGTGTGTGTATGAATAGTGGGATGAGTGCTGCTGCATTGTGTGGCAAGGAATGGCAGTGCCTAACGAAACCTGAAAAAAGCCCTCGACTGATCTGCCTCCTGCTTGCCATCAGGGTTCACATTACCAGATGCCTCCATGTGTATATGTATGCACACACACACACACACACACACACATATATATATACTGTATATGTACACACTCTGGAGCATAGAACTACTCCTTTGCATGCAGATTTAGAAAACTGACATTGTATAAAAGTACAGAATTCCATTTTTTATTATTTGAGCTTTCTGCGGCAAAGCTGCTGTCCTTAATGGAATTGAGAGCAAGCTGCGGTGAGACACTCGCTGGTTAAGACTGATGTGTGTGTGGTGTTGGGGCTGTGGGATTACATGTCACCGTGCTGAGTGGACTTTTATGTGAACTAAACTCTTGTGTTATTTTCCCCCCAAAGCCTTCTTGTCATCCCAGCTTCAACCCAAAGTGCATTCTGTCATCCCTGATTCATGCAGAGGAATTGAACCCAAAAAAACTTCCTTCATTCAGCAACATGATAACAAAGGTACAATATTCAGAATATTCTAGTAGCGTACCCAAGCAATGCATAGACACAAGGAGGATCCTAACAAAATAACCATTTAAGGGTTTACTGGACATCAAAAAATGAGGCCAAGGACATCTCAGTAGTAAAATATAAATTATCATAAGAAGCAAAATCACTAACCGATATAAAAAAGATTTACCTCAAACCAGGATATTCCCCCTCCCTGCTTCTTCACATATGGCAATCTGTGTTCTTAAGAGGACAAGTTGAGCGCAGAACAAACTTCTATTTCATCTCACAGGCAAAGAAAAAAAAATAAAACTTTCATCCCCTTTTGATTTTTTTTTTTTTTATAAACAATCCATGCACAATCCCTTTGCCAGTAAACCCTTTTTGTTATCTAATGTTTATAGTGCTACCAGTATGCAAACCCTGAATGTCCATATAGTAAATTATCAATGAAAAATATTCATATGTACAGTGTAGCTCAAGAAAATTTATCTTTAAATTTCATTTGCATGCAGTCAACTGCATAATATACAGGCAAGAAGTACGTTACTAGCACAGTTGTCATTTCTTTGGCAGGCCAGAATCCAGCTGGACATGCATAGAGAGGTATGTACAATCAAAAAAACAGGCTCCAGGTCAGCGTGGATTGCAGAATCCTCCCACATGACCTCGACATAAAAGTCAGTGTGCAAATGTTAAAGAAGCCATTTTTTAAATTCTCAGAGAATTGTGACCAGTGGTGTGGCTGACGCCCAAAAATGAGCGTAACTTTGACTCTATCGCAGTCATGATTGCAGAGGTGCAATGTGCCACGTGATCACTGTTATTCCGGGGCGTTCTTTACACCACTGGTTTAGCTTTGTTCAGAGCCCCTCATCTCTCTCTGTATCTGGAGAAACGGGCCTGGAAACGGTGAAAATGTCCTGACGTTGTATTTTGGTTTTGGGTGTGGTGGAGGCAGACGGTGGTCCTGTGGACGGCCGCCTCTTGTCCGACAGCAGTTTGATAATCTCAGCTACCTGACTCTCAAGGGCGCCCAGACGGCCTCCCAGACTCTGGATGTCCTCCCGGAGCTCCAGCCGGGTCTCGTGCAGCGCGGCCTGGAGGGCCTGCTCTGGGATGGGGCAGAAAGTGTGAGGGGACCCTGCTCCGCCAGGGAGAGGGCTATGGAGGAGGGGGGTGACCGCAGCGGGGGTCCGCGCCTCCCCGGCCCGGTCGATGCGCAGCTCACTCTTGGTGATGCCACTATCGCAGGAGTCTGTCTTGCGGAGGGGATTGTTGCTGGACACCCCGCCCTCCTCTACATCCTTGCTCCCCCCTGCTTCTTGACCTTTACCCTCGTGAGAGAGCATCTCCACAGAAACAGCCTTGACGTTGTTTAGCCCCTCCTTCCTGGCCTCCACTGGAGCCATGTTATTTTTCAGGCGCATCCAGCCGCTGGCCTTGGGGGCTGGCTTCCCCAGTGCGGGGCTGGTGCTGACTTTGAGCCTGACAGTCTGCTCCCCCCCCACTCCAGCAGAACTGGGCTGCAGCTCCATGATATCACAGTTGTTCTGCTTGGCAGGGGGCTCACCGGGATGGCCGTACGCCAGGGAGCTCTGCATGGGCGTGACCTGAGATACGGTCAGCACGCTGCTGCTGGGAGGGGCCCCGTTCTGCATAGAGGAGTGGGGCCGCTGCAGGCTAAGCGGCAGGGAGTGCTGTAGGCTGGAGTGGCCAAGCTGCAGGCTGTGGGGGTGCAGGTGCTGGTGCTGCTCCACCTGCAGCTGGTTCTTCTCCAGGTCCAGCTGCGAGGTGGCGGACGCCCCCTGGTTGCGGAGCTCCTTCTGCTGCTTGAACTTCTGGAAGAGCTTCCGGACAGGATGGTCCTGCGGGATGGTGAGCTGCACCTCGTTCTTCGCTCGCTGCCTCTCCTCTTCCTCCTTTTTCACCTCACTGATCTTGCGGAAAATTATCTGCAGGGGAAAACACACCAAAAAAGAACAACACGCTGCTTATCAGACCACTTATCAACTCATATGAATATTATGAATAGCAAATCTCTCTGTGTTCCCTCCCTGCAGACCACTGCACATTAATCATGGGACAATCATTGTAGCCTTTTTCTACAACCATGAGAAAAAAGAGAAAGCTCTATTATTATGGAAATCCATCTGTCTTGACTTTTTATCTTGAGCACATTCACATGTCACATGTTCTCTGCAGTACAGTCAGGTACTGCAAAGTGTAGCTGGCTTCTGGAGATCCGTGTTAAATTATCCATCACCTCCCCCTGTACTATTCAGAACAAGTCTGGCGCCAGGCTCTCTCCTGGCTCCCCTTACATGCTAATTACACTGGGAATGACAGAAATCCCTGCCAGGCAGGCAGCCAGCCTTCCCACCCAGCGACTCAAGTGTTATTCCTGGTTAAAATAATAATGCTCCCTAAAGATTGCAACCTGAATCCATATTTGAGGTAAAGATGGAAGCGAGAGGAGTCGCCCACCTAGCTGTCCACCCATCTTTTACCACCTAAACTCCCTCCTTTCATCCATCCATACTTCCTGCTCCATCCAACCACTGCTGCTTCCGAGAGCCCACTGAGCCAATCCAAACTGCTCCAGAGGAAGGGGAAATAAAGATGCCCCCACCAATTATTTCTAATCTTCACAGCTTCCTGGGGGCAGAACCTAGAATATTAACACTTTCAATTAAATGATCTGTGACAAGTACAGTGTGGTTTGAGGTGTTTTACTTTTCTCTTTCTCAAAAGAGGAAGGAGTCCACCATCTTTGTGGATAAATCACAACAAGCCTGAGCCGATGATGCTGATGTGACAGGATCAAGTGCCATGAACCTCCATTAGCTAACTTCAGCAGCTACAGTCCCTACCTGTCATCATGTCAAGTGTACGTGTGATACTTCTGATTCAATAAAGTACCCACACAGGGCCATACACTCGCACACACTGCGCACACACACACACACACACACACACACACACACACACAAATGATAAGGAACACATACATGTCAGCTTTATTGGCTTCTCCCAAGCTGAAGTCTGCTCAGATAGATCTACAACTGTGGACAATGTTCAATATCTGCCCCCCGCCCCCCACCCTCCACCACATTATTTGTGCATGTTTAGAACTTCTTGACATTGCCTAAAAGTTGTTTGTTGTCGGCCAACGAAAGAGCAGCTGACAGCTAACAATCTCTGCTCAGTCATGGTTGCCCAGAGGTATATACTGCAAAAAATGAGGCCTGTTTCCATGTTCCATTTTGTTATCAATATTTAATCAGCTGTTGTCGACTCATTTAGCTGGAGGGGGACCCTGCAGTACGATGCTGCAGATTTATTCCAATGATGCAGCATCTTGAAGCCTGTCTGACAGAACTGCTCCCTTGCTGACTTCCCAGTTCCCTCGTTCTCAACACTGTGGTCCAGTCTGTCTGTGACTGTTGACCTCGAACTGACCTGGGGTTCCCTGATGCACACACTCTAACTCCCCACTCTCACATCCAGACTTGAAGCGCCATGTGGGATTACATACTCTGCTGTGATTGGGCAGTTTTCTTCTGTTGTTGTTGCTGTCACCACACTGAACTGGTATTCTAGGCCTGTGCAGCACAGCTAATGACTCTAATGATTTGAATTTTTGCCTCTATTACCATACATTTTCATTACATATTATCATTCTGTTTTTTCTCAGGTACATGTAGTGTCATTTCCTTTTGTTTACATGTCAAAGTGATTACCACTCTGCTGTATCCTGTACTACTGAATTATCTGGAGGTTGTTCCCACTGCACTGGCTGTGACAGACCTCATATCATTCTGCTGTTATCATAATAAACAGCTGGTTGGAGCCAAAAAGTGACAGTTTCAGACGGATTCATCACACAACGCCTCGATGAAAGTTAATAAAGACTGAGTGACAGATGCTCACATAGCTAGGGAGCTGCTGTGTATGCCACAAACAGAAGCAAATATGGATCAAAACCTATTCTGAAGCTGTGTCAGTCAACGTAGCTAATATACAGAGACAAGAGAAAAAGGAGGGGGGGATAAGACAAACAACTGGCATTTAACCTTTTGACCTTCTGACCCTCACAACAACTATAACTATTCAAACCTAAGTTTGCTTTCTATAACATATATCTGTATAAAAACTCGTGACACCATCAGTACCCAGCCTTGATCCTGCTGTTTGGTGGTCGCTCCATTGAAAGAAACTTCTTTTTTGTGATACCTCAGACACACTGTAATTAACCCTGCTCCATCATCATAAAGACTTTGGCTGCCAGTCAGAGTTTTTAAAGGCTCAACAGAAAATCAGCTGGCGGTGCAACACATTTTGAAGCCTCTCATAATGAGCACTCAGGGCTCTTGGCATCGGGTGGAGTGGTCTGATTCATTTCTCACATTCAGCCCAGTTTCTGCTGACCCAGTTATTCTGTGCTCCTGTCCCCCTAAAGTACACGGTCTGAAGTGGCCAGTCCACCATGGATCGTGCCTAGAATAAACACGACTGGTGAGTAATGCTGCCGAGTGACTCTCTGAAAAAAAGCGCAAAGTCGTGGGAGAAGGTGAGATAAGACAACTGGTCGCCTGCACAGCTGTCACACTAACACAGAGGTCACAATGAAACCAGGAGCATCTGTACGATTACTACAAAAGATAATAAAAATTGAAATTAAATAAAAAGTATAATGTGAGTTGATGACCAACTGTTTTTTCCAATACATGTACGATGGGATGTTTGAGGTGAAAAGATAATGACATCAAATCAATAATATGTAAGACCTCTGATGACATTTTTCTTTTTTGTTCAGTTTATTACCTGTATGGGTTATAAAATCAGTCACTGAATACTGAGTAAAGGCCTTGTGTTAATCAAAATATGTATTCATCTCCAGCAGAGCAAAGTACTTGTGATTTGTTTTCCTCCTCTGGTGAATAATTTGCCTCTTTGAGGGGCTTTTTAAAAGGCCGTCTAACATCTATTCAACAGCAGTGTGTTAAAGTTAAGTTTTCTGTTAAATTAATTCCTTTGTGGGCCACTGATTGACCTCGATACCGTACAAAAATACCTTAAGTTAATTTAATGCTTTGCTTTTAAGAACACCTGTCATAATACCTTTGTGGGGTGAAACATTATTTAATGTGGAATGACTTAAAATATGAGGCTACCACAGAAAATCAGTCACAGCAAGGTGTTGGAACCTGTAAACCAGACTGAGTCGCCCTCACCATCCTTCCCTTCCACATCACTTTCAGTCAACAATGAAGCTGTGAAAGAGGCTGCTGAGAGAAGTTCTTAGTGTATCTGTAATGTGACTTTACAACATCCTGCACAGCAGTGTTGATTCTTGACACCATTTGTGTGACAATATTTTTCATTTGATGTACTTGGTCTGGTATATACAGTGTTTAGTATATACTTCTTGTTACATGCCTGCATCCTCTCAGGTTTGTCAAGTATTGTTATTATAATATTGTTCAAATATTGTCACTGAACTGCAAAGAACCTCAAATAACTGTTGGTCTAAAATATACCAGATAAATAGATAGATAGATTTGCTTAATTGATTCCAGACTGGGAAATTCTTTAGATGCATAAAGATGTGTACCTGTGTGTGTGTGTGTGTGTGTGTGCGTGTCTGTGTGTGTCTCGAGGGAAGTCACATGTACCAACCCTGCAACAGCAAAAATACCATCCAACTGTTGACTCATATCCTGCTCATCAACTAACCAATTAATTAACTAATGTTCTCCCACCAGTTGGTGGGTCAGTAGGTTGAATAAAACTGTTCATTAAAATTGTATAATATCATTGCCTCACCACAGAATATGACCCTGTGGTGATTATTCTAGCAGCTGATGTGCATTAAGTAAGTGTGGTCCTTTCAAAGTTCACCCCATGCTCCCTCTGAGAGCACTGCAGTGTTCTCCTGAAGGCCCCGTATGGAAATTGGAGGATGTATATGCTAATAGAAAGAGAAATTAGTAAGCACAGCATTCCACCACAAACACATCAGAAGACACTTCAGTTATTCAAAACATTAGGGACCATATATGTCACTTCACAGTGACATGTCCACTATCTTTTAACTTAGGTATCATTGTGGGTAAACCCTCAGCACGTTCTTGCAGCTCAGTGCTGGCAGCAAAGAATCTACGAGCCTCCGTCTCATTAACTAAATAAATGTGGGAATCACATCCAGGTACAAATGAGTAAAACTGCTCAGCCACCTCTGACCACTGCACCACAGTCGGGCCTCTCAGGCTGTCATGTGGTGGTCAGCTCTGCTCCACAGTGAGACCTGGATCTCATGAAGGTGCTTTAAGTGACCTTGGATCTCATCCTAAGAACAAGTATCGGAACTGTTTCCATGTTATAAAGCTAACTGTTTTATATATTAATTTCTTCTGGACTGAAACCTCCTTTATCTATGAAAGGTAAAGGAAGTTGATTTGACTTGACATGGAATATGTTTTATAAGTAAAACTGCCTCACCCTCTATTTCAATATCACTCCTTTAACCCTGTGCTTTGCAAAAAGTGTATTTGATCACAACACTTCTCAAACAAAATATCTTGATGTTTGAGCTTCAGGATGAATGACAAAGACTCCACACTTCTCTGATCTGATATGAGATCTCTGTCCTGCTGATCTGAACACCAGCGTGTTGTAGCTAAAAGCAAAATGGCCTCTCTTTATTGCTATTCTCAAAGGATCCGAACCACAGTTATTTGAAGGAGGGTTGCTTCATTTGATTTAATACTAATGAACTAGGTTTATAAGGGGATTCATTCATAATTCACACACACATTACCATAACAGGCGAAGAACTCAGTCTGCTAGTTTTTATTTCAGACTTCTTAATTGAGGGCTTGATTTTCACCTGAGTTACACCAGGTGAAAGTAATATATATATATAAATATTTTTCAACTACTAAGGACAGGGTTGTTTTAAAGTACTGCCCATGTGCCTTTTACACCTACAACAGATGAATTTGAAATGAACTTGTGTGTGACTGCAGAAGTGAGATGACAGATTGTTACTGGCGCAGAGCCACCGAGTCATCCTTTTGACATAAGGAGCCAAGTGGACACATAAATCTAACAGAACATTTTCATGGAGGTGGAGGAGACTTAGGATCGACTTCATTCACTATTTGTAAAGAAGTGATTCCGATCCCCTGGCTCTCACAATAATCCATCAGGGTGTTCCATTAATGACGATGATGATGTTCATACATAAAGTATGGCATGATTCATCAAAAGGTGAAACAACAGACAGAGAGAGAAAATGCAAAGAAAAAGCTTACAGTGCTTGTAAAAAAAATAAATAGTCACTTTAATGATTTCTTTCTTCAACAAGGGTTCACACTCAAATCACAACTTTAACTGTACTGTAGTTTTTAGAGACACTGGCACTGAACCTAATCCAGAGTTCTGAATTTGGTCTGGTCATATCAAGCATATTTACCGGATATAGTTTTCCTCTTCATTCTCTCACCTACTGTATGTTTATACTTTCTCTATTTTTTCCTCTGCTGCGCTCCTTCTCCCTTGTTATCGATACAGATCGACAACAAGATAAACTTCTCTGTGTGTGCATCTCTATTTAAAATTTAAATTTGCTTTATTGGCAGGGTTCAGCAGTGCCAGAGCATGGTTTGCAGTGTACGCATCAAACAGCCAAACCAAAACAATGGGACGTATAACCAGACAGAACAATGTACTGTACATATGCAATATACTGCCTGTCTGTATTTAATATTAGCTAATATTTCCCCTGTAGTTTCTCTCCAACCAGATTTCCAGACTGTAATATTTTTAGTTTTATCATACCCCCCACCCCAGTCACAATATCATGACCTGATGGAGACATTACTCAGCCCAACCAGCTTCTCTCTTTCTCTCTGTGAAACCCCAAATAAACTCTTGACACTCTCCTGCTTTGCTCATGAATATTTAGAATGAGCCTCACACACATTCGGGCAGCTCATAAACATAATGTTGCATTTACTCTGTCTCTGGCACTGTCATTTATGGGCTTCATCGGTGGCAAAATCTACTTAAGATTTCAACAGTCTTTCATAACGAGAGCTTTGAAGTCTGCGACGATTTTTGGTGCCATGATGTTTCGAGTCCCTCTGCACCCACAGCTGGTTACGTGTGGTTTCCCTTTAGAATAAGACCTGCTCTTATCGTTATCTCCTGTTTCGGGGAGTAAATGAAATTGTTGTCATGTTATATAAGTTATAAGGCAGAAAACACTGTGAAGCAGCAAAGCGTGTATGACCTCTCTAAATGCCATCACCACTCATTGTAGCTGTTAACACCAGTGGTGTTTCATGCAGGTTTAAGTTCGTGAGACTTGCAGTTCCATTACTAGAATACATGCCGCAAGTCTTATGCCACCAGCAGCTTCTCCACTTTCTTTCCTATTCTTTGTGAGCTTTAGCATTTTGGAGCATTTTCACCCTGTTCTCCTTCTGAAAAACTGGTTTCTTGACTGCTGCTCTTCCAAACAGACTGTTCCTGATCAGACCAGGGTCCTGCTGTTGTTCAAGTGTAAGAGGAGCTCACACTCAATACTTGACACTTCAGCCTGTGGAAGCTGTTTTTCCTTTCTTTATCCTGCATACATGTTTACTGTATTTGTAGTGGTATTCAAATAAAGACAGTGAGAAATAATTATATATATAGCATTGCTAAAACAACAAATCTAATGGTGGGTGAGCAAAGACTTTTGCACAGTACTCACAGTACTGTATATATACTGCATATCACTGCGAAGACTGGCCTAAAAAAAAAAAGTCAGTGGATATTATCCTCAGTATTGCCAGATCAAGGGGGGGTGTGATTTCTGCCTCCTTATCCATTAAACTCAATAAGAAATGTGGCCCATGAGGAATTTGCTACAAAGCATTGTGCGTCATGATTGCCCCCAGACTCTCTCTCTCTCTGCAAACATTATATTTGAACATTTGCTCATCTTGATGTCCTTCTCCTGCATCACTCTCACTGTACCAGTGATGAGAAAATCACTCTCTTTACCAGTTTGTTGTTTGTGCGCCGCTGCCCGCTGTCACACGGCCACTCTCTCTCTCACCCATTCATCACCGTAATTGTCCGGCAGGAAGCAGCTGCGTAAGAATGTGGTGAGAGAGCATTGTGGCGGCATGCGGGGATGACAGAGGAGCCCATTAGAGAGGAGCGTGACTTGTTTGTGTAACAGGTCACATTCAGATAAACCATCATAAAAAACAGAGTGTAAACCGACAGAGCACACCTGACGTACACATTTTAACTCTGATTAGTCGTAGACAGTGACAGCTGGGAAAACAGTCAATTACTGTAAGAAATTGAGGTACTACTGTTGTTAAAAACATCACTTTTGCATCATTATGCTCACTAACCAAATGATAAGTAATAACTTCACAATCAAGAAGGAAAATGAAGCTCAGTGAGGGAGGAAAAAGGCAGAACATTAACTTTTCCTGTTTGGGTTGATTATTTGAACCAGTCTGGCAAAGAGGAACTGCTTCTTGATGAAATGAGTAGAGCAGGAGATGAGGAGGAACTCTATTGTCCCGACTAAAGTGAAGTTGAAGTCTGCAGATCTGAAGTTTTACTTTGATTCATTTCAAATTATAATCCTTAAGACTCCTAACCCTGTCTTTGAAATTGTACATTTCTTCTAAGTCTACATGAAGTAATTACCTCTGGTGTGTGGTAGTGTTCTCTGTTTGTGGTGGAATAGTCCCATTCACACTGATGATTCATCTTCATATTACGTACCCAGGGCATGAGAGATTACAGGAAACAGGTTGCAGGGTGTAATCCAGTGTTAGTTTTTGTAATTTGCTCAGTGATACCAGCCAAAGTGCCTCACACACCTCCATCACAGCTGTATTTATCCACTGCCACTGCCAACCCAACATTTCCTATTGCTGATGCTTCACAGGGAGCACAAAGTATCCAAAGGTAGAAGTTCTTTTAAATCAACATGACAACTGTCATTTTAGGCAGTTTTGTTCAGTTCAGTTCAGTTCTAATGTTGCAGGGGGTAAGGGAACAAGAGGGAGAAGCCACAGTATGCTGTTACATGATGCAGTAGTGATAATTATGAAAGATTACACTGTAAACAGAGACACAGCTGCTTCACCTTTGTATTCCAGGAACTGTAAGAGGAGCTAAAGGAGTGTTTCCTGCCATATTAAACCACATGAGCTGGAGAAACCTTAAACTGCAGATGTTGCCATATCAACCAGGACCACATTTTAAGGATTATAATTTCAAAGCGGTGAGATTTTTTTAAAATTAACATTGGTTTATCTAAGGACAGTGTAAATGCTTGTAGTGATGAACTGACAGAGACAAATACCTGAATCTGCAACTCCCCTCAGTTCATTGGGGTGTCATATTAACTTTCAGCTATTTGTTTATTTCATTTATTCACTGTTTTGGTTCAATCTTAGCACACTCACTGTTCAGCTGCAGTTCAAAAATGACACCATCCACAACCTGCTCAACAGCAAACAGCAGATAGACACAGAGTCCAGCTGGTGGCAAAAGTGGAGCATTTAACAGTGAAAAAGCTGGACATTTTACTCAGGGGGTGGTGGAGACCAAAATAGAACAAAAAGAGAAGGACTACCTGTCTTACATTTGCTGCATGTGTAAATCAGTAACTGATTGCTAACAACTTTTCACCTTAAAAGGTGACATAGGTGTATATTTATAATTGCATGTTACGGTGCATTTTACCTCTATCAAAAGATTTCAGCTACTGCTATCTGGATATTACACTTGGCCATGCTAAGATTTTGACAATCTTTCGATTAATTGTCCCGACCCAAGATGCTGCTGTGATTGCCAGGTGTCAACCTGCCTCACTATGTAGCTATAATGAAGGCCATTACAATTACATTACAAAGAAGAAAATCCAAAACTGTTGATTCACCTGACTCTGCAGGCTCTGATGTAAAAAAAAAATTATGTAATTACCAGCAGGATGGGCAGCATGAAGCCAAAGCCAGCTCAGCACACTGCAACACATCCAAACACACACTCCCATCTGCAGCTGCCAGCCAGCAGCCCATCAAACAGTGTAAATTATGCAAAGGACTCAGAGTAATAAAACATGATCCTACTGCAGTGAAGGCATTTTTCTCCTTTTCCCCCACATTAGCTGAAGATATACAATAATGAAATTTTGAAAAAAGAAAAGTCCACATCAGCAGAAAGTGGTGGTTTGACGGCTCAAGCAACAGGAAGCAGGATCCAAATGCAGATACAGCTGGTTGAGTTATAGGTGGTTCATCCAATTCGAAAATCAATGAACAGGCTCAGAGCTGGCAGGCGAATGAAAGACCCTGACAAATCAGAAGAGCTTGAGGCAAGTAGTGGGTTGGCCCATGTGACAGCACTGACTATGGCTCTCATTTGAGCAAAGAGAAAACAGGAGTATGTTAACAGTCTGGCCCAGTTGATGCAGACAGCAGGAAACAAAGTCAAAGAGGGAGAAGAGCAGAAGAGTGGTGTGTTTACATTTACCTGTTGAGAATCTCTACAGATGTTTGAAATTATTACTGTCAGAGGTAAAAGAAAGGGCTTGATTATGCTCCAGGTAACAGGTTGGGGTGAATGAAACGCGTGACTTTGATTCATTTTGATTTTTGGAGTACAAGTATCAGCAGTAGTTAAGTATGCGTTTATATGGGTCTGTAGTACTGAAGGGCCACAGTACTGTGCAAAGCTAAACGTTGTCACAGAACAGTCTAATGTGTGTTTGATACAATTAAGGGTCATATTGTTTGTAAACTTATCGCTGTCAGTTAGTCTGATATACTGTATATTATGGCCAAGTAGATGGGAGAAGGTGAGAGCTTTTGTCAGGTTTTTGTTATGGCTATTTCCTGGTGGCAGTACTTTACGTTGTACAACTCAACATTCACCTTATTAAAAAAAAACAGCAGCAGAAGAAAATGACAAATTTGACTTGTTGATTTAGAACGATGAGTAAAATGACTGAATGAACTGCAGAGAGTTCAGTCCACTCACTGAGCTTCGAAAGAAACATCAGCATATTAAAACTGAGTACCCAGGATGCAGCATTTTTGTATGTCATGTCATGTCATGTCATGTCATGGTGCAAACTTGCTGTGTATCTGTAATACATGTGTAATAAATGTGATGAACACAATGTGAACCACACTGAACTCAGTCCCCACCCCTCTGCCTTGCACAAATCACAGTGATCCCCTTGAGACCCTCCTCGAACTACAGTATAGAGGAGTCATTATGAGAAAGTTGTAAGTGGAGTAATAGCTCTGCAGTCAGTGTGGGACGTTTAATCCTGGATGCTGAGGGAAGGACATTGTGTGTGTATGTGAGCATGTACATAATATGTGTGTGGGTGCACTCAATCCTGCACTTGATTAAATTCTTTTTGTTGAGTTGTAGTTCTTTGTAAGACACACATACTTGCGCGCACACACAGAGCAGTCAGAGTGATGGATAGACGCTCGATTGGCTCACACAACAATAGCTGGAGTGAATAAAAGGATCTAAACTGGACTGCAGGCCTGCATGTGTTGGATCTGACTGTTGACTGCTATCCCTGCATCAATGAGAAAATGAAATAACAATAAGAGCGAGCGACGGGAAGTGGTGGTGAGGGAGGAACGCTACAGCTCTGTTCTGGCAGACGTCGAAGCAGCTTGTATCATAAAGCTTCTAAAAATAGAAACAGAGAGAGAGAGCAAGACGAGATAAAAACTGAAAAAAACCTAAATTTAAGACAGGAAAACAGACTAAGCTTACTATAAGAGACTCAGTGGTCTCTAATGAACAGCAGCCAGTGCTCTAATGAACTAAAACAAATACTCATGAAATAAAAGACTACTTCATCAAATCCACCATCACTTTCCATTATCATCATATCATTTATTCCTTATGTAGCTGCAGCAATTCCACACTGACTCATACTGGGTCTCTGAGGCTGATACGGACATCATATTCGGGAGTTTTAAAAAATGAGATGATATATCATCTGATAACTTTTACAAAAGTTTTAAAACATAACCCTGAGATTTATTTAATTATCACCAAGATACATAGTCAGCATTGTGCAAATCAATGTGTTAATACTGTCTGTTGGGCAAAGGGGTACAACAAATACTGATCTATCTGGACCATAAACTTATAGGTTGGTGGTTCCACTAGTCAAGTTTTAGAATTGTGTTCTTGTTTGTATGAAATCATGAAACTATCAGCACAAAGTTCAAATATTCTTTCTGATAACTGTACACAACATGATGAATGCTCACAAAGTATATTCCTGATTCAAAACACAAATGCAGGCACGCACAGTAATGTGTTATGTATATAGTAATCCAGATTGTCATTTTGGGATGTTTGTGTTCAGTATCAATATCTTACATCAGACACAACTCAAACTTTTAAACATCCCTAAGACTTTTAAACATCCATAAGAACAGGATGGAAATGGACACCAACAGGGGCAGTTCAGGTGGGCCATGTTCAGTAAAGAAGAGGAGGTTTGGGTCGACAGGATGTCAGATTAGACTCTTGTGGGAAAAGGCAACTACTTCAGAATGGCCAATGTCAGTAGTCCTGAAAGTCTGGAGTCAGGAGGAGGCAGCATGGTCTGTTGAGACTGTCACACAAACAAGACAGAGGCAGCCAGTAAAAAACACAACCAAAGCCTTGTCCAAGGAACATCAAGGACACCATTTGTCCAAGAAGGCGAACAGGGACAAAGAGGGGCTCCTCCACTTGCCAGGACTCCTCAGCTGAAGGGAGCCTGGGATTGGAAAATACTGTCTGTAGACCAGTGGCTTATAGTCCCATCAGAAATTGTTACCAGCACCAATACCAAACCTGGTACTCTGGTCCAACAACCTGCGTGTTGTCTACTTTGTTGAACTGACAGTACCCTTGGGGGATGCTGTTGATCCAACTAATGAGAGGAAGAGGATGCAATATGCGAAGATTGTGTCTGAGGCTGGACAGCAAAAGTCTGCCTAATGGAAGTTGGCTGCAGGCGTTTCTTTGCAACATGTACCACCAGGTTGCTCAAAGAACTAGGAATCCACAGAAAAACTACCAAATAATATACAATCATGATATGATTCCACTCAAATTTTATAAATGATAATGCTGCATTACTGCTTTTGTTTCAGAAAACAATAAAAAACAAGCAAAGTTACCAGGGTGACAGAGAGAGCACTGCATCATCAGGTCTGACATGCTGCAATCAGCATATGTTCTGCATTGTTGCAGGACCTATTGATAAATCTCGAAAGCAATTGATTGTTTTGGTAGCTCAAGTGTGTGGAAATGCGCTCAGTGAAATAATAACATAATCATACACTGGCCTTGCAGAATTATACATATAAAAAAGACTGCTTAAAGAAACACATGGACTCCTCTTTGTCCACTCATTTTAAAATGTGTTGGTTTTTCTCATTTCTGGCAACTTAGTCCGCGGATAAAATCTTTTCTCATCTTTCTTTAACGGAGCTCTGACTTCTCCTCCAGAGGGACAAACACAGGAGGGAAAAAGAAAAAAAAGCGGGGTTACTTTTTCCTCTTTACCTCAGAAATTCATTATTTACCAGACCGGGGATGAGGAGAGGGAGAAAATGAGACTGTGCATGGATGACTTCTTCTCCTCTCTGCTGCACCCCATCCCTAATGCTCCCACAGACTCCCTGAGGTTGCCCCCCACACACACACACACACAGAGACACACACTGTTCATGTGTACAACACATACACACAAGCACACAGTCACACAAAGATGCTCCCCTATAGGCACATATAACACTCAGATATGCTTCAAAGCTCACATTGACACACAGAGGCACTTACTCAGATACTGAAGTGTACACTTGGAGCTTCACCCACATCTTCCAATTTGAATCTGATTAATTATAGTTTATTCATTCAAATAATCTGTCCGGTTTCGAATTACTGACATCTTGTGACATATAAACTGGAGCTATGATTATGGGACATACTACAGTGCAGTCAGAAATTGAAATGAAACATATATATGTCCAGAACATACTCTGTAGGAGCTAGTGTTTCACAGAGGAGGACAAAAGCAGCAGCAAGTAACTGTTTATGCTATCAGCTTTAATGATGTATGTTGCTGGCAGCTAATAAACATAAACTAGGTTAGCTGGTAAAACCCACTAAATTAAATGCTAGATGATTTATGATAGAAAACTGACATACTGATATAATAGTCCCATTTTATGTGGCAAAAATGTTTCACTTTTACACTAAAAAAGGTATGAGAACGAAGGTATGAATCTGGGAAAGAGTATCTTTGGTAAACTATATGCAAATCCAACAATGCAGGACAGAGAGTGAGACAAACCAGCTGGGCCCAATTATAGCTGCTAAGATCTCTGTGTCAGCAGTTCCTCAGTGTTCATCAGTCTGAATGCATCATGAGTTTACTTTTCCAGTGTTTCTCACCTGGTCTCGTGGTCAAAATTCAGTGACTTCAGTCTGCTGACATTATGAAGAGCAGAGCTGAAACAATTGGTCAATTTAGGTATTGGGCTAATAGACAGAAAAGTCATGAAGTTTGAATTGATTATCAAGCAAAAATGTCAAACATCAGCTTGTGATCATAGCTTTAGTATCTTTGGGTTAGGGTTAGACATTAACGGGCCTGTTTGGGATTGACACCAAGCTCTAGTTTTGACACCTTGTAAATTATTTACATGAACATGTAATTAGTGCGAATGTACTACATTATCAAAGTATATTCTAAATCACTATAACATTCTAAATAAAACTGGAACACGGACACACAAACAAGCAATTCTCCACCTTTGTCTTTATTTCACTAAGACACTCAGTTTCTCCTCATAAAACATGCTTAGTTTTCCCTGCATCCAACAAACCTGTGCTCACACTTACACACACACATACCTCACCCATAGTATATTTCATATTTCAAATAATCCCCCCACACACAGTGAAGCTCCACTCATTCCTTTATCTCTTCAGGACACACACTGGAGTTGATTCAATATTAATAACTGGACTCCCTCAGAAAACACTTGACACTGGGAACACAGTGACAGAAGGTAGTGGAACAAATGCAACCAGTGTGCTGCTGCCTGGGTCACGAGTCATTTCAATTTGAAACACGTTTTGTGGATGCCACATATGATCGGCACTCACAAAGCATTGCGTCAACAAGCAAAATGAGAACCTGTCGGCTGGTGAGGAGACGGTCAGATTGTGTCTTTGAGGTGGGAAAGAGAAGTGAGAAAAGTGGAATGGTTAGTGCTGACAAGAATTGGCAGGATCAAATGATTTTACTCAGGGTTGAAGCTAGTTTCTCTTTACAAGATCACGAGAAATTTTGATTCATTCCAGGTCCAACAGGGATCTGAAAAAAGTCAGTGCCTTGTGACAGAACAGCTGAATATTTTTGTTAACATGAAGAAAAATTAAAAAATCAACACGCTGATACCTGATAATCTTGCATTCACATCTTGTTTTTTAAACCTTCACAGGGCTTAAGGTAACATTGACTGTGGTTGGTCTTCACTCTTCCACAAAAAGATACCTCAGTTACTGATAACTACATTTTAGCAACTGTATGGTCATGTTTACATGCTAACATAAGCACACAGTGCATTTAAATGCTAAAGAATTGTGTAAACAAATACCATGCTAATAGAAAATAATAAGCATAAATGTGTTGCCATGCCAAATATAAGAATAATAACAATCAAAGATGGATGGATGGATGAAATGAGTTTGTTGCAGATAGATTTACAGTTATATATTGTATATAGTAACTGATGAGTAACATTAATGTCAAAGATATGTTAAACTGTCCTGATAGCGGCACAGTTAACTGTATGACAAAAACTAATTTCAACAGATTATCATCAATATTACATTAAATTCTGTCCAGATGTGACCGATGACGTTATCTTATTTTTATATCAAATTTTAGCAAAATGACATACTGACGTCTTGCAAAAAACAAAAAACTGAACAAGGCTCTGCTCTGACCTATCTAATACATACAGTACAAGTGTATGTTCCTGGTGGATTACCTTGTCAAATAAATCAGCTGCTGTAATAACACTGTTTTCAAGTCTGTCTGTGGCTACTGAAGTGAAGTGAAGTGTTTTGTTATCTGATAAGCTTTTAAAAACATTAATCTGGCAAAATGGATTTGTATTGCATTGTCTCAATAGTGTGATTAAACACCGCACCACTACTACCACCAACGTAGCCCCCTAAAGTGATTTTGATTGTAAGACTGTTACTGGTCTGAACAGTTCTGCGTTCAGGATGGTGATGAGCATCACAGCCATCACAGGGTCGAGTGTGGCTGTAAACTTTTCAGTCGTGTTTTCTGTCCTGAGGACAGAGGGCTTTCTGCACATCTGACATCTGCAGATATCACATCAAACCATAATGAATATAGAGGAGAGCAGATCAGAGCAGATGAGAATGACCCATAATGACTGTGATCATGTGAGAAGTGTGTAATTGTTTTCAGAGCCTGTGGACATCCTGTTCTGCTGCTGAGATTCGGCCTGCGGCTCTTCTCCAGCCTTCTTTCAGGATGAGCCAGTATGCCCGGGGTTCATATTCTACATTTCTATTTTCAGCCCAGAAAAGTTGGGCTCAACCTGCTGCCAAAACCCAGATTTTCCCCACTTTCATAGTACCACTGTGAAGTGATAGCCATGGACCACAAGTCCCTCAGGCCTTGGATTAATATAGAATGCCCTAGAATGCCTTTGAGCCCAGGGCTAAGTGTAATAGATACAAATATAGAAACTAAAGACAAATATAAAAAACTGACTCAAATTTTCATTTCTGTGATTGAGCAAGTAATGTCAGCAACACTGTGTTTACATGATCTGTCTGTAAGCACAATGGAAATAGGAATACCTTTGATGAAGAGACACGGGTGGAAGAATTAGAGTCGGCAGTAGCCTGAGAGCACACAGCTGTCCTCTGTGTTTGTGTACATGAGCAATCATGAAATATATTTTGTGTAGTGTGCAATGAACAGAAACAGCCCATGGATTTTATTTTGCTTTTGGTGCAGATGCTGCATTTTAAGGAGCACACATCTGCAGCTCAGATGACCTAAAGCCTTCAACTTCTCTCTCCTTTGTTTTAATCCCAGATGTGAACACAGGGGAAAAAGACATAGTGACTACCCCCCCTCCCCAAAAAAAACCCCAATAAAAAACCCCGTTAATGTTAACATTAATTACTGACTTTTCAAAGTGTCAAAAACTATTAATCTGCAACAAAACTCCTGCTCCAGAGTCTCGGTCATGCAACAGGTCCTGACCAGGTCCTGACCTTCAAAAACAAAAGCGTGTTTGTGCTGTTCACTGACTTTTTGCTAACATTAGGGGAAAGTTGCGAAATTCACTGTATACATTGATAATAGAGATGAAAAACAATTAAAATTGATGAATAACATGAGAATTCAGCACCACAAGATTAATCAATGTAAAACTGCCTGGATCTGAAGTGAAAGCAATTAATTATCCATTTTATTTATTAATTTATTTTTCCGCTGTGAGTGAACACAATGAAGCGGGAGCTTTTTGGGTGAATATTATATTATTATATTATATATTATTGAGTGAGCTGCTTGTCATAGTTGTTCTAAAGAACAGGAACAGCAACATCAGCATGTGGCATGTGCAAACAAAAGCAGGCCTTTAAAATCATGCTTTATCATGCTTTCAGCCTTTAACTGGTTAAAGATAATGAGTAAAAGTTTGAATGTCCAGTTTGACTTTCATGCAGGAGAACAGAGTTTCCATCCAGAACTGTAATTAACATTTATGGTTTCATTAGCTCATGACTTAAACTGCCATGACATCAAAAATGCTTTGTGTCATCAGGCTAATGTAACACTTTTATTCCCCTCACTTCCCCATCTTTACACCATTTTTTTATTTTAAAATAACATCAGGTAGATTTTGTGTAATCCTGCTAGCAGACAAACCAACAAACAAACACAGGAACTAGTGCAAAAACATAACCTCTTGTGGAGGTTATGAGATTGATGCAACTCAACATGTTGACAATATCTCCAGTTGATAATTCATTTAAACAAGGTGCACAAAGCTGACAACTGCTACCACAGCTTCAACCTATGAATAAAAATAAATATTGACATCAAAAATAGTGTCACTGATGTGAAGTAAAGCTGTTTTTTTGAAGACCTTGAAAGGTTTAAAGCTTGTGCATCCACGTTTTATAATCATATGTCCTTGGACATATGATTGTAAAATTGGAGATACTCAGAGCCTCTAAACTGTACTGAAGTACAGGGCTTAAGGAGTAATTGTATTACTCCCCATCTCTGCACACACAAAGATACTGCCTTTTTCTTCCTGTCTGCTTGCTGTTAAAACGTTGGCCCTGAACAGTCAGTAAGACACACACACACACACACACACACACACACACACACACACACACACACACACACACACACACACACACACACACACACACACACACACACACACTGTATGCCCACCCGCCTTTATTGTCGGTCACATGAATAATCCAGCAGAGTCCTGGTAAAAGTCTTACAGTCTACAGGCTTTAGCCCTGAAGTCTGTCCCTCCCAGCAACACAAGCTGTCCCCAAAAACCCAGAGCAGCATGTGAAGCCTCTCAGCAGACACCTTTAAAAGCCCCTCCCAATCCAACCCCTCCCCCCTCCAAAAACCCCCCACACACACCCTGTTTACTTGTTTGTTTAACTTTCTTTAACTCGGCAGAGTGAGGATGAATGCAACAAAAGATGAAACACTGTAACTCAACTCGAGCCAGCTCCTCCCGGTGTGTATTCAGATCAGTTTGTCTGCGGTCGCTCTGCGCTGGCATCAGAGGCTGGTGTTTGGCAAAGTCAGTTAATTCAGCAGAGTGGAAAAGTGTTCAGGGTTCTATCAGGGTGACAGAGAGGGCGGAATGTACTGACAATTAGAGACCTAAACACAAAAAATGTGCAATAATACCTTCTAAATTTCAGTTCAATAAATGCATTTCTTCTTGGATTAATACATATTCTAATTCTAAAGATTTTTGTTTCACTATTATTTTTTGGATCATGTAAACAGGAAGCACAATTTTGCCATGTTTACTGAATCTATCTACTTGTATTACAACCACAGGTACTGATAACTGTTTCTGTAATACATATAGACTGAAATAAGTGTCTGAACATAATGATTATGAGACAAGATTATTGTATTTGTGGATGTTTATTCACCATGTACTACCATTATAGCCACTATCTGGAAAGCAGAGGGTTTTTTTTCCCTTCTTCAACTGCCTATTTTGACTATACCACAAACTGACATTACACAAAAAAATTCAGATCATAGCAAATAATGATCAGCAATACAACGGCAATATTTGCACCTAATTCCCATTAAAAAATAAGAGTAAGCAAGTATATTGTTGTTTTAATCAATAAAATTAATAGCACGATCCATCCATCCATCCATTATCAGTAGCACTTATCCAGGCACCCGGGCTAACAATACTAATAGCCCAATTTGCATGCATGCATTAACACACAGATGCCTATCATTAAGATTTGTGATACGTCTATCTCATGAATATAGGTCCAATTGTTCCTCTCCTTTTAGTTCTGGTCTTGGTCTCCACCAGCTCTACAAGGAAAAAAACCTCTGGTTCTTGAGGTGTGAAATGCTCTGCTATGTTCACCAGCTTGTCTTTGACTTTGTCTGCCTGCTGTTTGGTGGTCAGCAATAGTGGAATGTGATTTATTGGAACTTGTTTTCTGAAAAGTTGCATGTTACTGGAAATCACATTGATGACACATATGTGCCTTGAGCAAAACTATGAACAGAAAGGGGACTGAAAAAACTGCAATTCTCTCTGGGCTCATTGCTCGGAGGGTCAGTCTGTGGTGCTTTAAGTAGTATGTTTAGTCAAACACCTACAGGTACAGTAGTAATCTGTACAGTGTGTTGCTTCTCCAACTCATCTCTACTACAAAGTTCTCATTACTCACTTGCCCCAAAATCACAGATATTTTCCTGCACGTTTATTGAACTTGTCCCAGTAAAGTGATTCTGGCTGTGATGAGTAATCACTTGCATTTGCCTGGCAATGAGAAGGAAAATTTATACTGACAAAGTGAAAGCTGCAGAGTTGGTAAAGGGGATAATAAGCCCTGGCTATGGCATTAGGTGAAAAACGAAAAACAGCAGCTCTGCACTTCTTTTTTTTTGTCTTTTTTTACAGGTAATATATCTCTTTTAGACAGGTGAAGAGGTTTTTAGCAGCCTTGGGGATGTAGTAAAAAAGAGGAGCCACATTTCCACAGAACTTAGATAATAAGAGCTGTGGTGACTGGAGGTTTGGTGTACTGTGACTGGCTCACACTTTGCTGTTGCTTCCCTTCAGTCTTTCCACAAAAAATGGCACAAACATTAATGTGATGACTTGATGTCCACTTTGTTAAAAGGCCCTGATACAGGAACTCTTTCATTTTACTTTCTGTTTACTTGAAGGTATTGTAAGCAAGAACTTAATGTGTAAACTCAAATTCCTGGTATTGCATATTGTAAAGGTAAATGAATAATTTTACTGTTTGTAAAGATGGAAATAATATTACTGAACTTTAAACAATTATGCAGGGGTTTGGTATCCGACAAACTCACAGTTAGCACTCAAACCAAGCTCTTGCAGCTCTCCATCACCACCTTCTTTACGTTCACAGACAGTGGAGGATGCAAAGAGTAGAGTTTCCACAGTTACTCCAGTTCTTTCACCACTTCCATTACCTGGGGAAAACCACTGATAGCAACCAAGGAAAACAATCCTCTTCCTGTTACTGTTTTGGTTGCGCAGCGGCAGACACACTTCCTTATTATATCGCAATCTGAGCCTTCACTTTTGATCGAGAAACAATCTAAATGCAGATGGTGTCGTTATTCATTAACCATTACATTGTGCAATCAACACTTACTTCACAGGGACATGTTAAAGCAAAAGACTTGCTCTGCTTCACCAGTGAAAGAATAACATGCATAATTGATATCACAGACTGTACAGTGTTTGATGGCATGCTCAAATGTTAACCAAAGATGAGACAATAAAAACAATAATTTAAAAAATGTTCTGGATTATAGTTAGTTTCTGGAGTGGGTTTGTCAGTTTAGCTTTTGTTATCTCTCTCTATTATAGGATGATTCATCTGTTGTCGCAAAGTGAAAAGTTTGTGATCAGAAACACAAGAACGGGGAAAATGTCAAAACACTAGCAAAACTCTCATGCAGTGCTAAAGTACTTGAATTTAAAGAGACATCTCAAAACTGGAAGTTATTTTTTTATCAGAAATGCAGAATGGGCCCTCAGGCAAGACACTGATACTGCTGCTGGCAGACTGATGCTGAGCAGTGTTTGTTACTTAGCCTGTTTTCTTTGAGAAACAGTAAATAAATAAATAAATAAACAGTAAATGGAGTGGACAAAACAATAACCATAAATATAAATATGTAACCATAATATGAATACAATACAGCTGCACCATAAACATACATTGTCTCCTCCAAAATCAATCAAATCAACACCTTTCTAAAACAGTTTCAACAAAAAAACAAGAATCCCTGAACCTTCATGATGGTATGATTTACTGCCAGACTGAATGTGGATTCTCCGTGGTGATATACTTTTGAACAAATCCATTAAGCCCTCCCCATCCATCTAAAATGAATAAGGGGCAGTCGAGCCCATCTGGTGGGGCTGAGAGGATATATGGGGGGACAAAAAAAAGTTTGGGAACCAATGTCTTATCCTAATGAGACATGGCCAACACAGTTTGAAGAGAGATTTGATTACTAAACACTTCCAAGTGTTTTGCAGGGGGGAGGAAAAATAGAGGGATAGAGGGAAAATGAATCATAAGGAGAGAGAGAGAGAGAGCTGAACTGAGCAAGCAAAAGTGCTTAGGATGGCAGATTGGTAGCTAGCCATAATTGCAGGAGTGACATGGGGAGTTAGGGCTGACACACATTCTGGTCTCCTCTGGGTCCTGCAACCGCTGCACCCCCCCATGTCTGAACTCCCACTATAAGTTGTTTATCTTCATCATGGCGCCACTCAAGCAGCTGTCACGCATCCCCGGGAACAAAAGAGCTAACGGAGGAGAGGAAAAAGGGCTCGGCCCACATCACGATTTCTGTTGTGTGTTTACATTGAGGGTACCACCGGGTCACTATCCTGCTGCATACTGCAAAATAAAAGTGTACATCTGAACAATTAACTCTCTTGATAGAGAGTGTGTCCACCAAGGAGCTGAGATTATTTCAGCTGTTTCCAGAGTAGCAATGGTTTAAAGGCATGTTCATTCTTTAGAAGAAGGTAGAGTTGCCAGGACATGATGAAGGGAAATGATGTTTAAAACAAGAGCCGTTATCAAATAATGCTAATGGCAGTTTTACTTTTTAACTCATTTTAAAGCTCCACTTTATTGATTCCTATGTGAACTGCTGCGGTGTAATCAGTTTAAATGACACACAGGGGACGCAATGGAAATAAGGATCCCATCCTTCCTAATTGAGATGTGTGCCCTTCAAAAACAACCAAAGTTTTATGAGAAGTTAATGAGGCCTGTCTGTCAGAGCTAAATCGGGCACTGATGCAAAGAAAAAACAGCTCTGTTATGGAAACAAATAAAGCCACAAGTTTTTCTGGACTTCCTGTTAAAACTGTTCCTTTTGTCTTTGCAGAGAGACACCTTTAATAATAACAATGCATGTAGTATTGTTAAAAATGGCAACATTCTATTTTAGGGGGTCAAAAATGTAATACAATTTCCTTGAAAGGAAATATGTGCAAATTTATAGGAAGTAACTTGGAACTGCAGTAACTGAGGTACTGCTAATTACCAATTCATTCCACTACAGAGCATTTTAAACAGTAGCAGGGTGTGAATGTGTAATAAGAAGGAAAATGTCAAAATATTGTCTATTTTTGGTATAATTATTCCCAAATTATAGACCAATGAAAAAACAAAGTGTTATCAAAGACCAAAGACTTCGAAACAATATTGCGTTTCTATAGCAATGGATGAAATGAAACTTTGACCTGATGATGCCGCTCAATGAAAAAGTTTAATTTTTACAGTTTTTCTGAGTGGGTTGTGCATTTCTGTGCCAATCTCATGGACATTCATCTGATAAGATGTAAAGATATTTCATTTAAAATCACAAATATCCATGTCATGGTGGCACCAGAGGAAACATCAGTCACTGCAATACATCTTGAGATATTTCAGTCCCGACCAAAGCAGAGGATTGAAAGATTGATGCTTCTAAATGTGACAAAAGGCATTCATTGGCTGTTACTGATAGTTTCCAATTTGACATGGATGAACAGAGAATGAAAATATTATTTGGGTTCAAAGGAACCGCTCATTTTAAAAAAAAAATTGCTTACAAACTCAACATTACTGAAGTCCAACTAAAAACTTTGCCTTTCAGATTACATCCACAGCACAGAATATTCATTATAGACTGTGGCCACATACTGTACCGAAGCACTGACAACACGTGTCACAATAAATCAAGTACTGAAAAGTGAGTTGTTAACTATGAGCAACCCACAGATCCAGAATCAAATAATCTACTGCTGATATAAACAGGTGCTGGCCAGTAAATTAGAATATCATCAAAAAGTTGAATTATTTCAGTAATTCCATTCAAAACGTGAAACTTGTATACAGTATACTTTCCTTCCACACATAGTGATATATTTCAAGTGTTTATTAATTTTCATTTTATTATTACAACTGACAGCTAATGAAAACACCAAATTCAGTATCTCAGAAAATTAGAATATTCTGAAAAGGCTCAATATAGAAGACACCTGGTGCCACACTAATCAGCTGATTAACTCAAAACACCTGCAAAGGCCTTTAAAAGGTCCCTCAGTCTTGTTCTGAAGGCTCCACAATCATGGGAAGACTTCTGACTTAACAGTTGTCCAAAAGACGACCATTGACACCTTGTACAAGGAGGGCAAGACACAAAAGGTGATTGCTAAAGAAGCTGGCTGTTCGCAGAGCTCTGTGTCCAAGCACATTAACAGACAGGCGAAGGGACGGAAAAATGTGGTAGAAAAAAAAGTGTACAAGCTCTAGGGATAACCGCACCCTGCAGAGAATTGTGACGACAAACCCATTCAAAAATGTGGGGAGATCCACAAAGAGTGGACTGCAGCTGGAGTCAGCGCTTCAAGAACCACCACGAAGAGGCGCATGAAAGACATGGGATTCAGCTGTCGCATTCCGTGTGTCAAGCCACTCTTGAACAAGAAACAGCGTAAGAAGCGTCTCGCCTGGGCCAAGGACAAAAAAGGACTGGACTGCTGCTGAGTGGTCCAAAGTTATGTTTTCTGATGAAAGCAAATTTTGCATTTCCTTTGGAAATCAAGGACCCAGAGTCTGGAGGAAGAGCGGAGAAGCACAGAATCCACGTTGCATGAGGTCCAGTGTAAAGTTTCCACCGTCAGTGATGGTGTGGGGTGCCATGTCATCTGCGGTGTTGGCCCCTCTGTTTCCTGAGGTCCAAGGTCAATGCAGCCGTCTACCAGGAAGTTTTAGAGCACTTCATGCTTCCTGCTGCTGACCAACTTTATGGAGATGCAGATTTCACTTTTCAACAGGACTTGGCACCTGCACACAGTGCCAAAACCACCAGTACCTGGTTCAAGGACCATGGTATCCCTGTCCTTGATTGGCCAGCAAACTCGCCTGACCTTAACCCCATAGAAAATCTATGGGGTATTGTAAAAGCGGAAGATGCAATACGCTAGACCCAACAATGCAGAGGAGCTGAAGACGACTATCAGAGCAACCTGGGCTCTCATAACACCTAAGCAGTGCCACAGACTGATCGAGTCCATGCCACGCGCGCATTAATGCAGTGATTGAGGCAAAAAGGCCCGACTAAGTATTGAGTGCTATACATGCGCATTCTTTTCATTTTCATTCTTTTCAGTTGGCCAACATTTAAAAAAAAAAAACATTTCTTTTCATTGGCCTTTTCAATATTCTAATTTTTGAGATACCAAATTTGGAGTTTTCATTAGTTGTCACTTATAAATATCAAAATTAAAAGAAATAAACATTGGAAATACATCGGTCTGTGTGCATTGCATGAATATAATGTACAAGTTTCACTTTTGAATGGAATTACTGAAATAATTCAACTTTTGATGATATTCTAATTTACTGGCCAGCAGGCAAGAAAATCCAAGTGTCTGCTTGACCCTGTACTTCTCTACACTACAGGTCTCATAAATGTGAGGAGGAAAAAAAATCTTTGAGCCATGAAAGAAGTACGTGCTCGTTGCATGTTTCATCCCCTCAATCCCTGATTTTCTTCTCAGATTTCCCACTGGACAAATCAGTCTTCTTTAATAAAGTGCTGTCCATTTTTCTGCAAAGACAGTGTGAGCTGACTGACAGCTGCAGCACTTCAAAGCTTGGATGAACACGGAACTCTGCTGGTTGTACAGAGCACAATGGATACACAATGGTGAAAATATATGATTCTCTCCTAAAAAGTCAAAGGTATTAGACTGTGGACATAAAGAAACTACGTCCACTACACCTCCAAGAGTGCATTTCAGACACAAGCTACCAGTCACAGAGAGACATTAGGTTGAAACCACAATAAATTATAGATGTAACAAAAGCCTACATTACTGCTACATTATCCGGGAGACTATATCATGTAATTCTTCAAGATTTAACTAAAATGAATTAACTGTGGGAACTTACTGTCTCAGTAACAACCTGGTTAGCTGAAGAAGCTAACTATATAATACTATTATTATCACTCCTCTGGAATGTGTTTGTTCAATTGTTTCCACAGGGAACATGGATTAGGTCTGCTGTGTCCCCAGTTTATGCTGTATTATGACTTTTCGAGCTCCGCTCAGTCTGCCAGTCTCCACTGTGAACACCAAGTGAAGTTACTGTAGGTGTTTTATACTTAGGTTAACCCTGGCATTGTAGCCTTGCTTCTGGATTTCAACATGGTAAACTGAGGAAAAACAATGGATTCTGGTGATTCTGGTGTGCTGGCTCACAGTGAATAAAGTGTTGACTGAAAATGGTCAGTCATTAGTGATCGGTTGTCTAATGGAGAGCTATATTATCCAGATAGAACATGAGGCTGAATACAACCGTGTTATGTCTGTAATTATTTACAGGTTTGTGGATTAGCTCATTTGTGCTGGCATACAGTTGCTTACTGTGGCTTTACTGCATGTAGACATGTGAAAGTAATTCTTTAGGCGTGTCTTACCTGTGCTGCGTTCAAAAAGGTGGAGGGCAAACTTACCCGCTTGCGCAGGTTGCAGGTGAGGATGAGGTTCCTAGAGAAGGAGTTGGCGAAGGCCGTGTAAAACTCCAGAACCTTGAGCAGGGCCTCTCTCTTGATGACGTGCAGGTCGCAGTATGTCAGCGCCCTGACGTTAGCACACGCATGCGCAAGGGTGGTTTCTTTCCAAAAGACATCACCGAACACATCGCCTTTACCTGATAACAAGAGCAAACGAGACAAGGACGTATTAAAAGTGACACTCCAGGTAAAACTAACAGGAGTCTTACAGAATTTATTACAAATTCTAAAACTATAAACTTATGATGTTTTCCAAATGTTTACTCAATCAATTAGACAGAAAATTAAAATGCAACTATTTTCATAATGTTAACAGTTTCACCATTCTTGTGCAATATAGTAACGTGAATATCTGGGTTTTGGACTGACAAGACACTTTGTCAACATCTGTTATGGTTTTACGAACTGGATGATGACAGCGTCCACAGTTTTTTGTCATTGCAGAGACCAAATGTTCAAATCCCTCCAACCCAGAAAATAACAATGAAATTAGTCAAAAATTAAAATTATAAGTTGGGACCAGAGACAGAGAGATAAAAAAAACTATTTATTAGTGTAAAATTACATGATTCTTGCATGACTTTTGCTCATCATCTCATCATTGTGCAGCACTGTATGACGCTGAGTTGTACATTATCCGTAGATTGTGGTAGATTCCTTTATAAGTGACACGTAAAGTGGCCATGATTGTCAGATGATTGTCTGTTTCTAAAAGGTGCTGTTAGATGATCTGAGCACTTGCTTTGTAGAACAGTCAGGCCTTAACACAAATCAAACATCAGTCCAACAGAAGACAAGTCACATTCAAGAGCTGCCTTGAGACAAAGAGTTGATTGTGTGTGTGTGTGTGTGTTGAAGAGCTAGTGTCTTCTGTTATGGCTCTCCAGGACCTGTGTTTTTTAATATGTTTATACAGCAATATTTTTATATCTAACATTTTAACACAATATTATACCATGATTTTTTTTTCAGATCCAGCAGCTTCAAAATCACAGAGCAGTATGTTATCATCAAACATTGGAAGTTAATCAGCAAATGGGATGTGATAATTGAGTAGGGAGTTCTCCACCACATCATGGTTAAACTGAGTTAAAGAAAGTAGAGACAGTAGAAGAAGGTAGTTTGTGTGGAATTAACACAGCATGGTGCTGATTGGCTGTAGGGACATATGTTGACTGTACTGAACATACATACACCATCTGTATCTCTGTATAAACCACACAATCTCTTTTTTGCTGAGCAAAATGAAAAGTGAAAAACATGACAGGGACAAAAAAAATTGTAAAAACTGGACTTGTCTGTTGAAATGCTGAAAAAACTCCCCGATGAATGTTAAAATCAGAACAAACCGCAGTAAGAGGGAGATTGGATTAATAAATGCAATTTAGCTGCTGGAGGTTGGGTAGCACTGTCAGTCAGAATGAACACTGCTGCGAGGATATCACAAGATCATGAAAACTTTTCTTTCCTGAACTTTCAAAACTAAATCCAAATGACATTTGGAAAGTATCACAGTGGTGCCACCCGCTTCATCCACTGTTAAAACATTTTGAGTTTTTTTGTTTTTGTGAGGGGATATTGTGTTAACAAAGTTAGATTTATTTTAACTGGGGGGGGCTGCTGTCAATTGTAACTACACAGTAACTACATGGAGATCACAACCTTTGAACTGCAAATGGTAACAAAGTACTGTACAGATTGGTGGCAACTGAGAAATGGGCACATTTAAGTCAGTTCTAGTTAATTAAGAACTATTAAGAAGTGAACACTTGGTCTTAAAATATATGGCTCTATCTAACACTGCTCATTTGAGTTTGAAAATCACTTTGGACAAAAGTGTGTGGCTTCCCACCACAGATACCAAGAAGTTCACCACTGAACAAAAACAAGAAAACACCTACTACTACTACTACTGTCTGGTAATCACTGATTTACACAGGTGTGCTCACACCCCACATCGTTAGCTTAATTAAGTTATTTGGGATCAACCAATCATGGATTAAAGAAGAACAGGAGAATAAACAGAAGTGCATAGCTATTTTTAGAAATATGAATAATAGAGCACACTGGGGAAAATGTGGTTTAAATGTATCAGTTTTAAAGAAGGTGTACAAAAGGAAGGTGTGGTTTTCCTGCACAAACCATAAAAGTAAACAAACCTCTTGAGCTTGAAGCACTGACCCAGCCACCTGGACACTTGACTTATCAACTGCCAGCATAAATTTCTAATGCTAATCACCGGGTGCAGATGAATCCATGTTTACACTTGTGAGCATCTCCTGGGCAACATCATGGTAATTCTGATAATAATAGATTTGTAATGAGCATAGAGAATCATAATTATGAGCAGCAACTAATCATTACACTAGTACAATATGAAAGGATAAAATCAAAATACAGACTGGGTGCTAAATTATTGGTTCCAAAAACACAGGCAAGGGTTTGCTATAAGTAGTCAGTCCAATTGCAATTAATTTGCAAGTATGCAAAAACAGGCAAAGGATGCAGTAGTACTTTTTGCTTCCTAACCAGAAGCTAACGAGAGGAGCGTCAGCACTTCCTATCTTATCCACTTTAGCATAGAATACACTTGACCTTCCTTTACCACAGGTAAGAAAGATTTGTTGTCCCACAATTCCTTGCAGCAGCTACATTTAAAGTGGCCGTGGTTCACTGAGTTACAAATCCATAAATATAGAGTTATTCTCTGTCAGGTCTATCCAGTTAGGAGTCATCTTGAAGAACAAGCAATATCATCATCATAACAAAATACTGTATAAATATTGTTGGGCTGGGGAGACAATCGGCATAGCTGAGACTTATTATGGCCAGAGCAGATAAACAGGAAGATGGGAAACACAAGAGGAGCAGATAGTGAAAGGACCTGAAACAAGACACAATGCGAGTGACAAAATAAAACATGAAGCCAGACAACAAACCTGAGGGATAACTTAAAAATGGTAGCTTAATTAACTGAGATAGAGCTGCTGGGTGTTACAGAAATTAATCTGAAAGCACTTATTTCAATAAAGAGATACTAGACTGTTTTCAATCAGCAGCACAAAGTGAGGTATAAACTACAGAAAGAAAGAAAGAAAGTCAGATAAGTAAAAAAGGGAGTATAATGATATTTCTGTATCACTTTTCCCCACAGAGATCCACTTAAACTGGTTGTAATAGACACAAAAATATGTCAAATCTGGGCAAATCAGGGCTCAAATCTGTGTCAAACCTGCCACAGGTGTCGGCTCAGCATTTCCTGACAGCTGACTCAAATATGATGTGACGAGAAGCAGTCCACATGCTGTCACAACACCCTGAGTAACAGACGTTTCCAACATGCTGTCACCAAATGCCAACAGAGTGTGTCTGTGAGTCACCCAGAGTGTGTGAGTGAGTGGATTTCATCTTGACAATCCCTCCTCTGTTGCCCTTGAGCCCCCCTCCCCACCCCCCCAACCCCCAAAGATCCAACAGCAGCTCAGGACTTGTCTGAAATGAGCTCCCTGGAGACCCGGCAGCTACTCGCCAATTAGCCATGTGGATGTAGACTTGGTCACATGGGCTGGGGGGCGGGGGGGATGGAGGAGGCAGTGGTGGCTGTGTGCACAGTGTGACACTCACAACAGCAGGGTTAAATATCACAGCGGGGACTGTTAGGATTGGGCGGGTGGAGATGGATACGTTGGTGTCATGACCCCTGATGCCTGGCTTTGTAGTACTGCTCTCCCACAATCTCAACCCATCGCTCATATTATTCTGCCTGACTGCTCACTGCTACACACTGAACATGCAGTATAAAAAGGTCCTTGTTCCCCGACTAACATGCTGTTTATTTCACTTTAGTTTATCTTAATTTATTGTTGCTTGCCATGTTTTTTTTGCCTTAGTGCAGCTAATAAGAACAAGATCTTGTAACACAGCCCAGTTTTCAGATATTAACAGTAAACTGGTTATAAGGTCCAAATAATTTCTATCTGTCCTACTCACCCTGGTTGGACATCAAAGTGCCACAACATGGTTTTAAAAAACATGTGGCATGAGTCTTAATCTTCCTATTTTTTTCAGGTCAGCTCAGCTTTCTATCTTTATCTGAAAATCTCTAATCATTTTTTCCCCTAATGTCTATCTTTAATGCAAGGTTGCAAATAAACTGTCCTTTGGGAGAAGAAAATTTTCTTATGTGACTTACAATTGTTGAATGTTGGTCTGCATAGTCAAGACTCATTGATCCAACACACCAAGCATTGAGCACTAATGCTAAACTATTAAATTATCTATGCTATCAATTACCTGCTTGTATGCAGTGAAAAATAATGTGAAAATAAATACCGAATACCGAAGTGTAGAAAGAAGTTTTTTAACAAAGTTTGGTCCGAACCATCAAGTCAATCAATTTTTTTAATAGCAAGTATGGAGAGTATCTGTAACCATGGTAACTATGGGAATATCTTAGTCGATCAAAGCAGGTGGAATTGATTTTTTTTAACATTATTACACACAAAATTATTAAGGTTATTTAAAAATGCTTCCAGCCCATTTCTCACTGTGGTGAGAGCTGACTGCCAAACACAGAGACTTTATGGAACTTGGTCTTGCTTTCGCACAACACTAACACGTGTGTTCAGCTTCTTCATGCTGCTTTAACTGAAGACCAGAGCAGGTAAATTGGAAACAAAAAGGCAATCCATCACAGTTTACGTTCAGTAACAGAAAAGGAAACTGGAGACCCTTTTTTGGCAATTTCTGCCAAAAAAGGATCATGTGGTGTCTCTTCACCAGACCTGCTTCACTTGTCCAATGGTATTTAATTTTGTCCTGCTGTGTTACAGAGCTTGATCGCCAGAGAACATGGGTGTTTTATAAAGGTTGCAGCTTGAGAAAAATATGTTTCATATATTTCTAACCATTAAAATATTGATGTACTGTAAATCATGACTCCAGCTGTCGCAGATGAAACCAGAGATTTCGATCCCTCCCTACACAATTTACTGCCAAGGTTTGTTTTTGCCCATACCATACACAAAGTACAGTATGCTAATGCTCCTTCGATCCCACTGGAATCCTGCAGGGACATGGGGGATGCACAAACAGTTTGTAGGTGTGGTCACAAACATTGAAATCTATCGATAGAACTGTATTGTTTTAAATGAACTAGACTCTTGTCTGTATGAGATCAGCCAATAGTTCACATCCTGTCAAATGTGTTGGTGGCGTTGAACGCTGCTGTAGCTTGAATTCGCCATCAGCGGAAAAAGAAATTGCCTGTGGGCGGGCGTGTATTGCTGCTATCTGGCAGTGCAGCCCACTGCTCATCGGTCCAGTTAAGAGGCATTTCAGAATGCTATACTTGCAGCCGGATGCTGATGCTGCTGTAACCCCCTGTCAGGCCATTATCCTGCAAGCGAGTGGGTGGAGAGAGTTATGCAGCTGCTGTGACATCGATATCCACCAGCAGCAGCATTAATGATCCTCGTTGTGTCAGAAGCACTGCTACTATTAACATCTGAAGCTTTTTAATAATCATTGCACTTTTACTTCCTGGACTTTATACAAATGTTCCATCAACAACTTTACTTCGATATGAGCTACTGTTCATGGCAACTGTTGGAATCGCTTATAAAAAAAACCAAACAGTTCTTGGTCAGATGAATATGCAAATATTTGCAGCTTGGTTCCTTCAAAATGTGATGAAATATAGCTGTAGGTAATGCTAACAGTTTCATAATCACCTAACTAGCAGAATTCCTAGAGCCGAGGGACGGTTTACCAAAAATATAGTGTAAATATAAATGATGAACTCAGCCTGGAGAAGAAATGAAGTCACAAGTGCAGTGGCATCTCACTTTTAAACCTGTGATTTTACTTTTTCACTAGTTTTACCAAACATATATGCTGAAGATTGTGAGGAATGTGTTATATGTTGTCCTCAAAATGCCATTGCTAATAAAGGTAAAAAAAAAACACCTCAAATTTAAATTTAAATTACATTCAGCATTAAACAGACAGTTTAAGCAACTGGGCTCTGCTGCTACATGCTCATCTAACAATAACCTTTAACTTTACAAAAAAAAAAAAAACAAAAAGACATAATCTATACATTTCTGGAATAAATTTTCACTTTAACAAACCGCAACCTTTCATTCTGAGTGGCGTGTTGAGCAAGGGAACACTAATCCACAAGCTGCTGATCTCAACAAAAAAAACTTGAAACTCCACTTAAATGATTTTATGTGTTTCAGATTTTTTTTGTGACATATTTGATTTGATTACAAGGCAAGAAATCATGGATTGGACGTTTGTTGATTTCATATACAGTCAGTAATGCCAGAGTCACACAGCAATTACACATGCAAACACAAACCACAAAAGTCACACCAGTGTTTTAAGACTGAATATACACAGACGACCTTCATCAGCCTCCTTCTTCAGTCATATTGTTTTCATACAAAAAATACAGGAAATTAATTGGTATTTGAACTTTTCTTCCTAACCACTTGACCACCAGTGCAAGCCCAGTCCAGTACTCAGGGGAACTTCTGTAGAAGTCATAAGTCTTGAGATGAGTTCAGAAGAATCCATTTACAGGCACATAGGTAGATACACATTTCTGACAGTATGCATCAAACTTTGGATTGGACTTTTGGACACCACAATGTCAGACAAAAGCCAAGAACAAGAATACGAGGTGCTTCACTTTGGCTTCAAGACAATCATGAAAAGATCAGCATTAAGAAATTTTACCAACTCCGCCATGTCATGGATTTTCTTTCCTTTTCCTTTCCATTGTTCCTTTAACCTGCACTTTGAATATATTCTTCCTCTAATCTACTAGAAATCCAAACAGCCCCGCCACTGAGTTTTATTACTGGATCTTGAAAGGCAGCCAGGCTCATATGTGGTTGGCGGGCTCATCTCCACTCATACTGTTCGCTGGGCCAGAACATATTGCTGTGTGAATAGAAGGCCAGACTAAAATCCCCTTCTCATAACAAAGCATGAATAATGGATTAAGAAATTAATCAGCTCATCATTTCGGCAAAACAAAAAGGAAAAAGGAGGGAGGGATTTTATCAGAGCAGTGGAGAAATCATCAACAGATAATGCAGATGAGTGCTGGAGCTTGGTTTATCCGACTGCTCTTGTGCAGAGGACCAAAAATTCATCCAAGGTTTGCTAGAAACAGGTGACTGTGGTTGGACATCATTGACAAAAAATGTAATCTTGTAAGGAATGCAATGAAATGACTGTACATATATATAAATGTATATATATATTCAGAGATTAAGAGATCACCAAAATGATTATGAGTTTTCCTCTGCACACCATGACTATCTGAGCAAAACTTCATGGCTGCTGGTCCGGTGGCTGAGAATATATAAACCAAAGCGTGGACATGGAATGACTGACCAAAGTTGGCATCCTTTTGGCTGTGTCACCCTTGCTTTTATGACAGAAAACTTTCAGATCAAATTCAACTAATTTGAATGAAATTGCTGCGCTCAGTGGAGTTACTCATGCAGTGAAGGTAATCTGTGCAGTAAGTGACCTTGATGCAGAAAAACCAGGCAACAGACTGATTGCAATCTTACTTAGTAAAGTTCGCTCCTGAGGGGGTACCATAAAGTCCAGAGTACCAAAAGGAGAAAAGTAACACTTTAGCTAATTCTGTTTATATGAGTGAGACTTCTGTGATTAAATAAAAAGTGTAGTACAGACAGTCAGTACATACAGTGAATGTTGAAGAAGAACTTTTATCTACTGAATCTAACTCCTTTTTAATTGGCGAGGGACGGAACCAGGTTGCTGATTCAAGTTGACAGCTCACAGCTGGACACAGCTGGGAAATGTTCAAGTGAACATATTATCATGAGCTCTCTACAAAAACCAAGCAGGTGAACCTTATGCCACTACTGTTTCAAAGGTGAAGAATGAATGTTAAGCTCAATATGAATATGAGATATTCTTAGTTTCCACCTAAATTCATTATTGGTAAATCTTTGGTTTACAGCCCAGTGTTACTGATCATTTATTATGGAAAAGTTTGTTGTCCTGACGGTTCTCAACAAAATCATTTGGTCACCAGTCTTTTGTCAAAAGCCAGTGTTCCTTTTGGACATGTATGCCGCAGTATTGCAGCACTCACAGTTTCTGGACAGTTTCCAAGCCTCCTGAATCACAATCTTGATCTAAATAAGGACAAACTCACTCAGGTTACCGACTGCGAGATTTACACATCGAAGCTGCCCCCTGCAGTCGCAGCAGGTGAATGATTTTGTATTAGTGTTGGTGCTGCAGTAAGCTTGGTGGATGATGGATGATAAATTAGAGACCTACTGCTTAAGAGCATTTACAGGAGATGCCACAGTATCACCTTGTTACTGTGTGGGAAAGTGCTACCCTTGTATATGAGATATTTGTGCATGTGATAACCCTGCCCCCAGAGAAAAGTATTTTCCACAGCCTGTACATGCAGACATTAAAACACTGGCATTCATATACTGATATACTGTACCTTTGCTGTTCAAGGGTGTGTGTATTTGTGTACACCTGGTGCCATCGGACACTAATGAGAGAAGAGTGTAGCTGCCTCACTGCTCAGCCAGGGGAAATCAGTAGCGTTAAAACCACAACCAACACACACACCCTTCCTCCATCCTCTTCTTCTTCTTTTTCCCCTCCATCCTCCTCTTCTCCTTTTACTTTGCCTCATTTCCATCCATATTTCCCCTGCAAATTCTGCATTTGTCTAACCTTGCCTTCTCTCGCTCTCCTCTGTCCATTCTCCCATCTTTTTGCTTTCCCTGCTCGTTTTCTTGTTTTCCAGTTCCACTTCTCCTTTCTCTTCATTATATGCTGCTCTTCGCTGTCTCCCTCTATTCTTTTTACTAAGCCATCAACTTCCTTCCCTCCCTCCTATTTTCCACAACATTCCCCATCTTTTCCTTTTCCCAAATGTCCCCCTCCATCTCATCTCTCTCAGCTCCTTTCTTGTACGGCACTCTATATCTTTTCCTTTGTACTTGTTCCCAGCCTCCTCTTCCATGAGCTTAATTTGGTTCCAAACCAGAGATAATTTGAGCAGATGACAATCCCAAAAAAAAAAGCTCTTATCCTCCCTTTTCCTCTTGTCTCCCTCCCTCTGTCTGTCTGTCTTTCCATCCTCAACTTTGCTCAGCAGCTCCTCGTATTTGTATTCAGTCCCTATGTGTGTGTGTAAAGAGAGAAACAATGCAAAATGTATGTGAGTATGTCAGTAACTATATGTTCTCCATCACTAATCAATGTAAAAAACTTCCCTCTATTTGTCACGTGCTTTTTTACCAGCCAGTACCCGTAGACAACAGCTGTGACACTGGCATCATGCTTGCATACTCTCTGTGTGGAAAAAATGCGGAACAGGGGGCAGATTAAGGCTTGATCATTGTCCTGGTGAATGTTTGCTTGAACACAACGCAAACACAAACACAATGATGCTCGAGGAGGTTTTCGTTGGTGCTGAGATCACGGCGGTGGTGACATCCTATAAGGTCTGTCAGGCAGTCAAACTCCTTTCTCACTTTCTCACCACCCTCACTTTCATCAGTCTGAGCTGAATGTTCAGTCATAGCTAGTAAGCCTATTGTCAGCATGTTAACGTGCTATTATTTTGCATGGAATGTTTAGCTACTGCCAACACACAACTTTAGCCAACACTAAATGTGATCGTGCCATTCAATACCTGTGAGGAATCCTTCTCTGATCATCTGAGCCTGGCAGTGATTCAAATATTTATAGTGTTTGGGAAGGAATTGGTACAAAAAAGAAATGCAGAGCAACAAAAGCAGGCCCTGTATACTGTCCATACCTGTACAGAGAACTTGTACAGGATCCCCTAAAATGTGCATACCAACCAGGCATTTGTGTGGAAGACATGGTCATCTATCTGATGCACAGATCCCTGTCACACATGGAAAACTCTGGAAGCACTTTGAAAGTCATGTTTTCTTACTTCACTGCTCAGGGAGAAGCAGGAAGGAGCTGCAGACAGCAGACCACAGCATGTGAGGCTTTTTTCTGTGTCTGATGTTGTAGTTTGCAGCCCCACATGAGACTTTTCTGACTGATACAGCCATCATTGGACATGTGTCAGAGGGAAGCAAACTGGAATACAGGGGGTTCATCACTGACTGTATTGCCTGGTGAGTACAAATAGCTGAGGACACTGTTAAGGATGTAGAAACAAAAAGACTGACTAGGCTGCTTAAGATGGCCAGTTCCTGTCCTCGTGACTGCATTGAGGAGGTGGGTGAGAGCTGAATTCCATCATGGACAGTCACCCTCATCCCCTGCATGAGACTGTAGGTGCACAGAGCCGTCCTTCATCCCAGCCACAGTCAGACAGCTATTTTATTTTTACTTTATTATCTACCTCAGGCCAAGACCAGGAGAAGATTCCTGTGCAATACAATATATAATTTGTGTAATAACACACATATATAATGTGTATACATTTAATTAATATTTTCTTTTCTACTTTTTATATTTTTATTCTGTTATGTATATTGTTGTGTATGGTTGAATTTTCAGTGTGTGAATGAATAAAGCTTATCTTAAATTCTGTTATGATTCAGCTATTGATGCAGAAATGAACTCCAAACCAAATGAAGACCAAATGATTGAAGTTCACCTTTCCTCTTCTATCAAATCCAGCTGTGTTCTGAATGCTCTCCTGAATGTTGTGAAAGCTGCAACACCTCCTCCATCCTGCTGCAGTCCCTCTACATCCACCCATCCCCACCAAACTGCATTCAAAACAATGACAAATGACAGCTTATAAACTGAAACCACTAGGACGTGATAAATAATTCAGACTTTCAGAAACATTCTTTCTTTTATTCCAGCTATCATCTCCTTTCCCCTCTATTTCTCCCCCTCCTGCTTTCTGTTTCATCAACATGAACTCTGGTGCAGCTTCGCTTCCTTTTCACCACCAGAGAAAGAGGAAAGGAAATTGGCTCAGAACGGGTGGGCTGTCTCAACGATGAGGTTAAACTTTGGAGAGGGAAGTGATTTTTTAGATCGATGCCTCCTTCGCGTGCTGCAAACACACACACACACACACACAAACCCCTCCTTATCTTGCTTTCGTAACATCCACTGTCTCCTTAAACCTGCACTTTTCATTCAATCTCTTTTCTCTCCTCTTCCTACCAGCCTGACCAGACGCAAACTGCAGCCGTCAGCGTTGCCCCTAAGAACAGGAACATCAACAAACTCGCAAGCTATCCGCCTGTCATAAGAGACTTTCAATCTGACCTAAATGTCAAAATGGTGAATATGAAAAAATCAGTTCCGGAAGTGCAGGTCTGAACTTGTAGGAGGTGACAGACCAAAGGCCGTTTTTCAGACGATGAGTGAATGACTAAAGACAACAACAACTGTGCTGCTGAGGTTGGTGGCTGCTGCTGATTTCCCGTACATACACAGTTTATGATGGTTTGACTTTTTTGACTCACTGGATGACCAAAGCATCTACAGAAACTACAGTGCGGGAAACAACTGTATTTGAGTTACTTGAATTAGTCACCTCTGCAACAGCAAGTTAAGTCAAATCCAATTATCTGATCTGGGACAGTAAACAAGTCTGCCGACCGCTGCCTGCGACTGCTTGTGATTTATTATTGTCATTCAGTTTCTCTTTCTGTATTATTTCTTTCATTTGTTTTCTTTGATTTCTTTTATTCTTTCTCTAAGGAAACTTGATGCACTGTGCAGGTGTTTAACACCACGTCACAGAGAGTCTGTTCTCAAACAGAGTGCTGCCTGTGTACTCACAGCCAACAGGAGCAGTTGAACAGTAGGATATCGTATGGATAGGAAGGTCTGTGTATAATAGTTTTATGTATAAAGCTTGATCCTCTGCTTGGTTGAGGGACAATGTAAAAAGCGTCTCCGGCTTCTTGTGAATTCATGTTATGTTCTTACTAAATGGGGTCTACTGGAGATGTATTTGAGAGGATACAAAGTGAAATAAATATTCTGGGGTGAACCATCCAGAATCTGCAAAGTAAATCATATCAAATAAAATAAAAGCAACCAGAAAGGTTAGTGGTTGCTCTGCCTAGAGGCTATTTTTAATGCCATTTCCAATATCATGCTGCAAAACTTTGAAAAACTTTTTTTTTTCAACAAGGCAATGTGCTCAGCTTATAATTACACTTCACATTTACACCTCAGACTTGACAAATGGTGTCCGGCAGCAGCCACTGGTATGCTACAGCTGCGGTTTATATCCTTTACCAGGACACTGCAGGAGCTTCTCCTTCATGCAGGAAATGAGATGATTTGTTTTATGTGAGACATTGATGCACAGTGAAAGCCCAAGAAGTACACTGAAGCTCAAGTGAAAAAACCACTGCAGAAATGCTGAAAAATTCTTCAACTGTGTGATAATAATCCTGTCTATCTCTCCACGGCAACAGCAGCAGCAGTTCCCAACGAAAACTGCTGATTAATGTCCTCAGTGCGATGAAGCAGTTTATCAAACATCTAACATGCTTTTTATGAAGCTCTGACTGCCGCCTGACTCGGGCTCCTAACAACATCAAGAAGTGGAGAGGCAACACAAATGGCAGAAGCTCTGTGCTCCCCCTTCTCTTCCTTCCCATCTCTCCTCCTCTTATATGGTTTGTCTCCCCCGCTTTTCACATTTCTGTCCCTTCCTAACAACATTTCTTTTTCTGCTGGTATGGTTTTCTTCTCTTCATCTGTACAGTCTTCTACTTTTTTTACCCAAATACTTTTATACTCTTTTATACTTCCTACTTTTTCCCTTCTGATTGCTGTTGTGACTGATCCTCAGTATATGTTGCAGTGGATCTAAAGCCTTGACATAATGGGTCACTATCTTGCATGCAACTTTCAGACATTTCAGATCACATCCAGTCTTTTGCAACATTGACTTAACATAGATTGTATCACCTTGAAGAAAGGACGCTGACTGGTAGTGATGTATTAGGTTGTTTAAAAACTGCATTAAAGGCTGGTTTCTTGCACATGGATTAATCCTGGTTATAAACTAAAGAGGTTTCTCATTCTATCCATCCATCCATTAAACCATTTTTTCTAGATAAAAGGAGACCAAGTGCTATGTGTAGTTGTGCATATTAACAGATCTGGGTGCAATGAGGAATTAATTCAAGACACCTTGAGTTTTTTTAAGTTTTTCATCTGGAAACAGGGAAGATGTTGGCTTGTTTACAACCTCTCTGATCGTCTGTTGCCCAGTCAGACTTATCGATGAACAATGCTGCCACTTTCACAGGATCCCAGCAGTAAATCTGTTGAGTAGAATGCTACCATGACCGATAAAAGCAGTATCCAGTGATATAAAAGTAAATTAAAATAAAACCATGTTAAAATGCAGTTTTCACATTGGCTTTTGTGCCCAGGAAACAGCCCAGAATGTTTTAACAAGATGTGCCATCGTAATTTAGTAAATTGTAGCAGTAGTTAGTGCCCGAATTGTGGGGCTGCCCGGCTGACTTATGCTGTTGTTAGTAAGTCAAGTTTAATTGTGTGTGTGTGTGTGTTAGAGTTCCGAAAAATGTCTACACACAGGAAACCTTACCAACACCCCTCTGTAGTGCAGCTCTGCCCTGCCTCTCTGCTGTAATCATCTTTCCTTCTTGTTATTCACTGTCAGTAAATGTTCATCTGGGGATGGCTGATGGTTATGAGACTGTGCACCTCACTGGCTGCTGTAGCCATTTTTGTCATCAATGCTATTAGTGCCCGTCTTAATAAAAAGCAAACCCCCCCAGAAAGAGAGGGAAAAAAAATCTCTGTTCACCTTTTATTCTTCCTTTCCCGTTCTTGTCCTCCTCATGAATATTACAGTACGATGCTGCAGGGAGCAGTGTGTACAGCAAGCAGATAAGAGTCTGACTGTGTGTAACACTTGGAAGTCAGACAATGTAAGCCCACCACTGCTCCTGAATGTAACAACTCAAGTGACTCAGCTTTCTAGTTTGCTGATTTCTGTGTAAAATGTTCACAGTTTTCGGCTGGTTCACCTTCTCCCAATTAGCCCGAAACCCACTAAATGTTGTTTTTGTAAAATATCAGTAGTTTGAGTTTTTAGTTGTTTCCCTGCCCCCCTGCACCAGACACACAGAGCATTTATAGGTCCTTACAGTAGCCTGTCAGCATGCCAGACTCTTTCACTTTTATCCTTCTTCATCCTCATGAGTCTTGACTTGACATGTTTTTTCCACTGTGAATGTTTTAACATTGCACAAACCTGAACCATTAGTGGTAAAAAGAGGCTTTCCTCCAAGTGCAGCATTAAATGTGGCTGCAGCTAACACTTATTTTGTCAAGAAATGGTCTGAAAATTTGTCAAACGTTCAGTATGTCTTCAAATGTCTTGTTTTCAGTCCAAAACCACAAATTATTTACAATTGACAGTAATATAAAAAGGGGAAAATGTAATTCTGCACATTATAGAGGATGAAGTTAACATAACTGACAAGCACTTTATGAAATATTGTCAGTTTATTTTGTGTTAATGGACAAACCATTGCTTTGATTCACCACTAATCCAGAAACACACAAACATAAATCAAGGCACTGAAATTAAAAGATGGGGTTTGATTCTCAGTATCACAAGAAAACACAACTCCTCCCTATATAAAAGGCATCTACTAAATAAAAAGACCCTACATACCTAAGATGGCGATGACCTCATCATCCTGGATGACCTCGAGCGACCCAGACACCACAAAGCACAAGGTGTCCACGCTCTCCCCAGCATGGAATATCAGGTCTCCAGGAGCGCAGTGGATGGTCTGAAACTCCACGGCCAGCGAGCGCAGGCAGCCGTCACTGGCTAACCGGAACGCCGGGTGTTCGTTGAACACCTGAGGAAGAGGAGAGAAGATGTGAAGAAAAAAAGTAAATAAAGAGATGTAACACCAACACCGACAGAATCAGTGAGCACTGAGTTTGAGACACTTGTTTCTCTGTGGAGAGTGACATGAGCTGACAGGAAGTGTTAGTGCTGTGAACATCAGCTTTTTGAATTGTTTCTGTCTTTGTTTGCTGGAGATGACTGGGAGTGTAAAAGAATTCTTTAAAAAGAATGATAAACCAGTCACAACCTTTACCCAATCAAACAATGGTGGGAAATAATAACATTTCCCTAAGTACTGTATATAGAGTGCAACTTTGAGATACTTTAACTGAACATTTCCATTTACTATTACTTTATACTTTATACTTCTCCACTATTCAAATGAAATCATGACTTGAAAATGTTTTCTATTATATGGATTTAAATTATTATGTGTTTATATGTATTATACTACAATATTATACATTCTATATTATATATTCTATAGTATATTCTATAGACTGCACATTTCATGTGAGTACATTTTTTACTTCTAACAGTATACTTGTGTGCTGCAGTACAAATAGATTTCTTCAACACAATGAGTTTATAGCTGACCAACAACTTTAAAACACATACAAGCATCATTCTATAAATGTTTGGGAAAAATAAAAACTTGAAATCTCAAAAAAAAGTTCATAAGTGATTATTTAATCAAGATGCTCATCTTCTTTATCAAATAGTCTTTAAGAATTATGTTGAATTTGACTGATGGGCCACATTGTCAGAGAGTTGAAGCTGAAACACTTTCAGGTTGTGAGTGGAACACTGCAGCTCCTCCTCTCATTTGAAATGTGTGACAGCAGCCTGCAATTCTCCACCTTGTTTTCTGTGGGAGCCATTTGCTCATATCCATCCGTGTTCAAAATAAAAAGCAGCTTCTCACACAGTAAGCTAATCTATCCCAGTAACAGTGAAGTCTTCGCTTGGTGTGTTCGTTATTTCACTGAGACGAGTTGAGTAGTTTTTATATCAGTGCTTCCTGTCAATCAACACGAGGCCCTGAAGAAGAAAATGTAATCTTCCACCAGGAAATAATCCTTGTAACCACATCTCCCTTTAAAACTTCACTGTCACAAAACAGTCCTGTGATTTGCCGGCAGCAGTTGGCACAGTGTCAGCAGGCAAACTGCAGCATGAGGTGACTGAGGGCTGCAAAACTCTGGATTCCTCTCATGTTACATTGTTAAACTGCTGACATCGTGTTTATGAAGTCAGGCACTTCACGATGCTTTACATCAAGTCCCTATAATCTGTTTTGCTTGTCATGTTTTTATTTCTGAGGTCTTGTTATTTGTTTGGTATTTAACCAGCAGCCACACTGACACTGGAATGTTATGAGCAGAAAAAGCAAATTAATGATGACTTTTATTTTTGCCAACCTTTACTGACTAACTCATTAGCATAATGCAAGTGCTCATTATTTTTTGTTTTAAAATTAATGATTACCAAATTTAGTGAAAAAATGCTGAATATTGATCTATAAAGATGTATGGAACATACCATTTGTTACCTTTTTTTAATCACCATCTTGGACTGTGGTGCTTAATAAGCCCAGTTTTTTTCATTTCTGCTACTTTTTTTTCAATTTTTTTAGTTTTAACTAATTACTGTCTGATCTGCTTTTGAAAAATCCACTTTGTGAATTGAAGCTTTGGAGTGCTGTCAGCTTGTCTTGGACCCCTAAAAGCACGTCTACAGTATCTTGACTGGTTGTTAGAAAAGACCTTCCTGCCCTGGTTTAAATGTTGTGAAATGCATTCCCTTCATTAACATTTCAGCATCATTAACTCACATTCTTGTAGAATCACAATGTAAAGCTCTTCCTTGAAATTATTATATACAGTGCATAGAGTTATTATAGAAAGAGAGACTTTTGAGACTAATAGAGAATTGGCTACACTCAAGCAGATTCATTTTATTGACTTGTGAGGGCGGCGCTCCCTCCCAAAGTCCAAACACATGCAGGTGAAGTTAACTGCTGACTCTCAATTGCCAAATATGAGTAAATAGTTTGTGATGTGATAAACTAGTGACCTGGCCATGGTGTACCCCGCCTGTACACCAATATCAGAAGTACCCCCCCATGACCATCAGAGTAAGGGATGGAGGGGATGGAGTTCTGAGTATTTGTCACAGAGATGGTTGTTACACAATCAGTATGAGCCTGCCAAAGTTTCTGGGACCCATATCAGTCATGTCAAGTCCTGCCCAGAGGCCCAAGGACTGGCACTGTGAGGATTCAGGGGAGTGAGGAAATTAAATGTTCAGAAATCTAAAATCACTCTGTTAAGATGAGGATTTAGTATGAGTCTATGAATGCAGGTGTTTAGAGTCAGACACTTGTTTCTTATCTCTATGAGGACATTCCCAATATCCCATCGTCACTTTTCATTCTCAGGTTTTGTGTTATAAAGTGCAAAGTGCAAGTGCTTGCGGGTGGACTTCCATTTTGCACAACAAGCTATTAAAATCTATTTTATTCATTTATCTATTACATCATCACAGTGAGTTACTTTGCAGAAGCTCCATTTCTTTTTTATTTCAGTGCTATAAAAGCCTTTTATGCAGGATTTGAAAATGTCAGACTTTGGCACCTCAATAAAACTGTACTAAAAGTATAATGTTTTCTTGTAGTGTAAGCTGAGTGCTGCCTCCTTCACACAACCGAGACACAAAAGTCACATATTGCGTTTTCTCGAGACTGAACCAGATTAAACGTTGTGACAGAACTAATGCGTGCATCATAAAATGATAGACAAGTACCTTCCTGTTGAGATGGACACAGATGTCAGCCCGCATATCCTTGGGACAAATGGACAAGACCTGGAGGACAGAAAGACATGAGGAAGTCACACAAGGTTTACAAAGAAAATAAATGAATAAAAAGAATTTTTTTCTCTTTGAGGATTCATTTCACCAACATTGAAAAATAGAGGTCTGACAGTTCTCTTTATCAACATCCCTCCCATTACAGAGTTAGACATTTTATAAAAGCATGAGGGATTGAAAGTTCTGGGTTCCATTTGACAACCATCCAGTATGAGATACTAACAATGTACGTCTATGGATCAGAGTGAGGTCAGCACCAGATGAACACCAGAAGTTTTGTCTTTCAGTGCAGTGTATTACTTCAGTGGAGAAATTTAATATTACAGTATTTAGCTGCTGCATTCATCAACTCCTTCCAGAAGCAACTGTCTGCCAAAAAGGCCCTTACTCTAAACTGCCACTGTTTTGTCCAGCTCATTAAACAAATTCTCAAATCCAGCCTCATTAGTAGAAGCATTTAGGTAAAAGAGAGCAAAATAAACATCGGCCCGTCTTCTGCAGTCCTGCCTTGTTAAATATGAACAGAATCCACCGAGGGGAACTATTCATCATCTAAAAGCCTCTGCAACATCAAAACAACACAACACTCTCTGAAAATCGAAAACTTTGCTCCATTTAAAGTGGAAGATATTAGTCACGAGCAATGCTTTTGGGAGCATCTGGTCTGTTTTGGGTGTGTATTCGCATAAACAGCTGACTGAGTGCCATGTAAGCACTACCAAAGTGACAAGAAATACCTACTAATTGTGCTCAGCTATGACTCAAAGATGTTTATACTGAGGCTGGGCAGAGGACTGGCCTTATGTCTCTCTCTCTCTCTCTTCAAGAGACATGTGTAATTACCTGTACAAAAAAACCCCCACAACTTGTGACCTAAAATGAAAAACCTTAATGCTGGCTATGGTATGAGCCGTGTAGCTGCAAATCAGTCACAGTGTCCATGTGGACCCCTGTCCACCACTGCAAGCTCCTTGAGTCCTGGATTCATGTGGACGTTACTTTGACATATACCACAGACCTAATCACTGTTACACGTAGAAGTGGTCTCTTTCCGCAGGATAATGTGATCAGTCAGTGCTCTGACAAACTGTAAAAAATGTTCAGGAATAGTTTGATGAACATGATGAAGAGTTTAAGGTGTTGACTTGGCCTTCAAATTTACCAGATGTCAATCTGATCCAGGATCTGTGGGATCTGCTGGACAAACAGTCTGATCCATGGAGGCCCCACCTCACAAAAGGATCTGATGTTAAAATCTTGGTGTGAGATAACACAGGGAAATTTCTAAGGTCTCGTAGAGTCCATTTTGGGGGGCACAAAGGGGACCTACAAAATATTAGGCAGGTGGTATTAATGTGAATTGATGTAAATTGATGTAAATGCAAAGAATTGAATTGTACCTGTGCAAATGGCGAATAAATAATCAGTCTGAATCTGATTATAAATATTTACTTATTATTTCCATAATAGTACAGTGTATTGTAGGGATATTGTTGTTGTTGTTGTTTTCCATCCTTGCCTGATGCTAAAAACTTGAGTAGTAAGGGCATCATTAACGGCATCATCATCGTCTGCTGCCAGTCACGGCCCACGGAAGACACATGGCTTGTGTTGAGACTGTTGTCCATGTTGTTGGAGTTCACTCAGTTTTAAGAAGGATCAAAAGTTCATGACTCCTTTATGAGTATCCCTCTGTCTATTTTCATTTATTTTGTTATGATGCTTTGTCTGTGACATCTTTTGGTCTTTGTGACTTGGCTGTCTGGTTAAATGAACTTAACACATGTCATGTTTTTGTGTGTGTGTGTGTGTGTGTGTGTGTGTGTGTGTGTGTGTGTGTGTGTGTGTGTGGTTGTATACAGTGTGTTGCTGCTGCAGATAATGATGATGATGAGTGGCAAAAAGCTGCACAGTGTCTGGCTTTTTCAATCCATAGCGCAAAATCAGATCACTATCACAAAAGTACTGATAGAGTGGCTGGTCAATCATGCTTTTTGACCTGTTAGCCTCACCTTCTCCGTGTCGATGCCTTTGGACATGGACCAGGTGGAGACAATGTAGTCCATCACCCGCTCGCTGAGGCCCTTGGGGACCTGGTAGAGCTTCAGAAAGTCCCTGACGTTGTTGAGCATCTCGTGATAGCGGTTGGTGTTGGCGTACATCTGCTGGAAGATGGTGGTCACATTTCCAAAGATGGTGGCGTAGAGCAGAGCTGAGATAAGGAAGAAAGAGGAGAGAAGGATGAAGCATGAATACACACATCCACACACTCTGGATCCATGTCTTCAATTTCTCTTTATGGCCCCTTTTATCCTTTCTTTCTTCCTTTCCGTTTTGTCATTTCTTTCTCCGCCCTGAGATGCTCTACAGTATAAAACATGGTTTACTTTCATGAAAGTGATTGTTTTGACTTGAACACACAACACACACACACACACACACACACACACACACACACACACAGAGACACACACTATCTTAAAATTGTCAATTTATTTCAATTTTCCTTCAGTAAATTTACCAGCACCCACTTTAATGAACCTAATGGAGATTTGAACAAAGAGTAATGAATTTGGAAAGGCACAGAATATATCCTTGATATAAACTGATGCATGAAAGTAAGGAACCAATCACAGTCCAGTTAACAGCCAGGCATAAAATGAATGGATCATAGATAGATATGACATGATTGTAACGTATGGTAGTGTTTGGATGTATTCAAGCACCAACAGACCTAAATCAATTTTTTTCCACAATCTGAAAGGGAACATGTCTTGTACATAAACCCCCAGAGTCACTGTACTACCTACCTCAAACACATTTGTGTCATGCATTCACAAGTGTACAGTCCACGTGCTTTTAGTAGGAAAAACTATCTTGCTGCAGGGGTAAAAAAAAAAAATTGGCAGACATGAAAATAAATTCTTCCATTACATTGCAAAAAAAAACCATTGGCTCTGATCCAATACTCCATCGATAAGATCAGCCATGCAAAAGAATATAGTGATGATGAGTGATGCCTTAACAACCACCCTCAGCACCTTAGCAACCAACCAGGAAGTATATCCATTTTTTAGATTCATTAATGAACTTAAACTCCCAAGAAAGAATGAAGCAAACCAGCAATACATTAGTGCACACCCGAAACACCTCAGCAAGTTTGATTCATGCAACAAACAACAGAACAAATTTTAGTTTTTTATGTCTACTGCACAAATCACAGATTGGGCTACCTCTCCTTCATGAGTTGTTTGTGTTGGTGTTGATCATATAATTTATTTGTGCGAGTCTAATAAAGTAATTTATGTCGGGGGGACAAAGAAGAAGGGTTGTTAAAGTGGCAGTTGTGATTTAATTAACTCTGACATATTCAAAGATACAGAAGTGAGAGAAGTAGTGAAATACTGATGATTTCTATTAAGTAAACAGTTATGATGTCTCCTTGAAGATGACAGGCTGCATTCATGATTAGGAGGTGTTTAAGATGAGGGGACCTAAAGTCACATGCATCGTCACTGCCGAACTGAGTTGAGCTGTCAGCCTCCTTCTTACCCTGCTGCTACTCCACTGTTTCCATAGAGACCTCACTCGAAATAGTTCTCCCTCATTTTTCCCCCTCCACCCTCATCCTCACCCTGCTCCCAGCCAATAAAAATGAGAAGAAATAACAAGTTTAAAGAGTTTGAGTTGAGTAATGGCCATTGGTTCGAGGCAGAGGGATCTAATGATGGTACATGAGGCACAAAATATAGTAAGACGCGCTGAAGAGTGAAAGTACAGCACAAGTGAGGTAGTGAAGTCAGAAAGAAAAAAATGTTGTACGGCTGAAAGTGCCTGTGTTTCTAAGATAGTCTGTATATGTATATGAGACAGTGAAAAACCAGCAGGAAAACACAGACTCTGTTTTTATGCTCAAAGTGCTTTTATCTCACAGAAGCCATGAGAGTCAGAAGAAAGAGGGAAGGGGTGTGTTTGGACATGAGTCAAAAACAGAAAAAAAGACAAAAGCGGAGGACCACAGGAAGTGGTGTGATGTGCACTGTTCCACTTTAGCTCCTTCAAAGTCTGTAGCTCTCCAGGACCCCGTCAGCTGGTAAAGAAGAACTTTGACTACGCCACCGAGCTGGAACTGAAAAGCTCCGACACGGCTCTCACCTGCACCAAACACAAAGCTCCTAATTGGACGACTTGGTGGCTCAGTGGTCGGCAAGCGTCACCTCAGCACAAAGGTCTGAGAGCTTCTGCGTTGAGCTGAAACAATCTACCAGCATCTGCTAGGATGTGAAGTGGTGCATTTAAGAGATCAGATGAGTGGAAGAAGAGCGTATGCAGACACAAGGTGGATGCATTTGAGGAGACGCTGGAGAAAAGGACTGTGAGCAAACTTCTTTCTGCAGAGGTCAGCCATGTTAGGCGGACCGCTAATTATCAACATTTGTTAGCACTTTGACGTACATGTTTGAGACACGTAACAGAGCTCCAGAGTAAATTAGGCCTACTAAAAAGTGATATGAGCCACTGTCACAGCAGCAGTGTTTACAGTTGCAAAGTTGCTAATATGGCACAATGACAGCCAACCACATCTCTTAAATTATCTGGTTTTAATGTCTCTTTGGCCCGTGTGGGTCCAAATACAGTACAATAAGAAATGCTAACAATCATTTGAAGCAGAGAAAATGAAAAACAGGAGCAACCACACCCCAGAAAACCTTCACAAACCATCCTCGCTACAATGTTTGCTCATAGATTTAAAATTTCCTGACATGTGGCTTCTTGTGCTCTGGAAAACAATAAAACTTTGGTCCTTCAGGAGCAAAAGTTGTAAGAAAAGGATGTTGCTGTGACTCCATAAAAAGTCTGACAAGAACAGTGGTGTACACCCAAAAAGGCAGTGTTGCTTCCTTATTACCAGGACCAAAACCTTTTCCGAACTGCAACTCGGTCCAGACTGCGCCTAAACTTTGCCAGACCTTAAACACAGCTGTGACAGATTGCAAAAACCCAACATGAACCCTCAAATTGTGATGGTACTGGTTTTTGTATGAGTTCTCTTTGATCTGTCCACAGGGACAGGCCTCTGCTGTCTGAACTATCTGACATGATCTAATGAACTCCACCTACGAACTCTTCTGCTGTAAGAAGTGGTCAGATGACACTTTGTACAGACATCTTATTTAAAGCATGAGGAAATGTCAGTCAGACTTACTCCCATTGCATGCTGGGACAGAGTTAAGAAAAATGGTTATAGTAAACCATGCAGAATGGAATGCAGCAGAACGCCTGATCTGGATCACATTGCAGCCATATGGTTAATGCCTCAGTCTGATGAGTCACGGCTGTATGATGCTCCCATATAAAAAGACCTTGGACAGAATATGTCAACCAACAGAAACAAAGCTGATCCACCAACCAGAGCCACCTCATGATATCGTATCAATAAATCAACACAAACCTTGTCAGAGCAACAAATGCAGATTTAACACTTGAACAAATACAGTCCTGTTTGTAGTCAGGAGCTCTGGTATTATAAGGAGTCTTCTGATGTGGGCAAGTAAAAGAAACTTAACAAAATACAGAACACAATGACACTTTTGATTCTGAGGATCATCCAAACACTAAAAATGATTTGTGTAGAACTGTTTGAGCATGGTGAAAAAACCCTGACTGGATCCTTTGAAACATCAGCAAGTGGAGAAAACTTTCCCGTTCCCATCAGGAACCCTGTGAATCCAGACAGCTCAATCAGAGGAGGAGAGGAGTCAGCTTCAGTTTACCACTGTCATCTCACTACTATGTTTAACATCCCATCTGTCCCCAGAGGCTCGATTTATTTACATCTGTCTCTGTTGACCCCCTCTGGTGGCCACAGAGAGATGGGAGGCTTGGAGGAGTTTTATTGAAAACACCACACTTCATTTCTGCTCCTGCTAACTGCCTATTCCCATCAAAACACATGGTGATACTGCTAAAGAGGAAAACACATCACTTTTGTAATGAGGGTGGTGCTAACAGCAAAACTGCTTCAATTCATTGAATCTACTGTCAGTGAAATCACTTCCACTAACTGCAAAAGTTTCTCCTAGAGTCTTTATGTTCTGTACAAATAATTCCCATAATGTCATAAAAATAATTTAGTAAATTAATTAATAAATTAATAAATAATAATAAATAATACTCATAAATTCAATAAGATGGAGGAACGATACATGATACTATAATTTTATGAATCAATATTAATCAATTTGTGTTCCTTTTTTGTAAAATGATGATTCAACTATAGGCCATTTCAATACAGATTTTCTTGTCTGTATAAACATCCATCCATCCATTAATTTTCAATAACTGTGATATCTATAATATCTGTGCAGGGTCATAGGAGGGTGCTGGAGCCAATCCCGGCTCACACTGTACAGGGCAGGGCATACCCTGCACAGGTCACTGGTCTATCACAGGGCTGACACGTAGAGACGATCACATATTCATGGTCACCATGTGTTTGCTGGAGTAGGAGGAAGCCAGAGTCCCTGGATAAACCGCACGCAGGCACAGGGAGAACCTGCACACTGCACACAGAAGAAGACCCGGGAGTCTACCGAGTCCTTACCCTGAGGGGACAGCACTAACCACTGTACCACCCAGCAGCCCTTCTGTTTAAACAGCTAAATGGAAATTAATCACCTTTTTTTAACATTTATTTTCATATGTGCTCAGTCTAATGGCAAATCTAGTGAAAATCCGGAAGCCATAGGACACAGAAACTGTCACTCCTGTATAACACGGAGGGTTGTATTGAATCTGAGAGCCACCTCAAGACTTCGTTTTGATCCCCCTCAGCTCCTGCTTCACTCCTTATGTCAATCAGGGAATATTTACTCCATTTCATCATGCTGTTCTCTCGTCCAAATAAGACGGTGCTGGGAGATCAAATATTTCCTTGGTGAGGTAAAAAAAAAGCAAATGTACAAAGCAGTGTCAAACAGCCAGTGACGGGGTCAAACAAAGCACAAGTGTCTTTTTGTCTCCTGATTTACTGTGACAATAATAAAAGTGCAAAGCTTTTTTTTTTTTGGGGGGGCGGAGGCCTCCCACCCCATGTCATATTTTTTTTCCTTTTTTTTCTCTTTTCCTCCGGGTTTGTCGGATGATCTGCCGAGAGGAGATTTGGACGATTGTCAGAGTGAATGAGCGCAAGGGACAGAAATCTGTCAGTCCAGCAGGAAGCTGCAGACAGTGTCAGCGCCTGAAGCCCAGACACCCACAAAACATTCACCACAAAACATGAACGGACAACCGGCACACACACCCACACGCAGCGGCCCTGCCAGAAAGACAGATTGAAATTGAAATGAGCTTATTTTTTCTTCGCAAAACTAAAATGAGAAGACTGCTGTTAATTTCATACGTGCATCAAAAGGTAGAGAGAACACAGGTGGCTTCTGAGCCTCCTCCGGAATAAAAGAAGCCTTGTACTTATTCAGGTTTAGGTTGTTAGCCTACATCTAAGAATCAGCTGGGAGTTGTGGCTGCTCCCAATTGTTGTCAGTTCAGTAAAATGGCTCCGCTGCATAATTAAACCACAGTGTCTGTGCATGTTCAGTGAAACAATTACTCAGTTGCTCACCATTTTTCAATCACGTATCACAAATGAAAGCTTCTCACATTTGAGAGGCTGGAAGATGCAATTTTCTCTGCGTCTAATCATCATTAGTTTTCCTTAAAAACTTTGAAGGTGTCTCCAAGTCTAACTCCACTTTTGAAGTGTGTCTCACTACAAGACAAAAAATTAATAATTTATAATTTCATAATTTATACACTGTGGCTTTATCAATCTGTATCTGTAGGATGTGATGTAAGCCACAGGATCTACAGGTGTCTGTCTGTCTCACTGTCTGATGGAACAAATTCATTTTAATGGTGAAAATCATTTAAGATGAAAGTCTGTGCTTTCAGATTTCTTTAGAAGAGTTGCCCCACATAAAAGCTTGCGTTGGTAAAAAACTGAACACACCTGTGATGCAGACTAACCAAAATAGCAGCACGAGATCAAAACAAAAGCAGGCCTTTCAGAGGAGCCCCATCCATTTGTTAGCCACTTAGCGAGCCAAGTCGGCATCCCGGCAGCATCACAACACATTACACACTGACAGGACACTGCACTCCGCGCTCAGCCAAATGCTGGGAGAGCCAGTCAGCTGCGTCAGAGTCCAAACCCATTCTGAAAAAAACAGCCATTGTATAAATCTGTTTTGACAAGCAGTAATTGTGCATCAAACGCTCTATGGGTAAGTAAAACATTCTGGCTGATTGTCTCCAAATAAATATTGACTAGAAAATCTGCAGAGGCATCCTGGCGTTAAGTCCCGGCCCTGCCCCCTCCTCGAGTCACAACAATCATTTTTGTAACCATGACTCTCACTCAGTAAATAAGGATCTTCTTTCACCTTTTTATCTCCAGCATCACTTTGTTTACTTTGCATTAGGTCAACTTAATATACTTGTTATTGCTGTGCAAAAATAATGATGGGTTTGCAATGAATGGGTTGGGTGGCAGGGTTTGATGTGTGACAAATGTCTGTGTCCACCTGAAGCACAAGCGCAGTCCGCTTAAAAAATGAGGGCCGTTATCAGCTGCTGTAAAACCTTGACAGTGGAGGAAGAAGACAATATTCTGAAGTTTTAAATTACAGAAGCATGCAGCTAACAAGTGGCTAATATCAGCCGCATAACTTCTGCCACCAATTTACTTTAAGTAAAAGTGACCATAGTGAAAAAGATTACCATCCAGTTAATTTTACATACTGATTATACCTACTGTATATGAATACATGTACTTATCATACACAACCTTTTAAGGCTGCAACTAAAGATTAAAGTTATGTTCTTGATTGAATCAAAGTTACTTAAAAGGTCAGAAAATACTCTATATGCTATTAGTTTCCTAGTTTCAATTTCCAACAGTATATTCAATCTAGTCAGTGAAAAAAAACTAACTGAAACTGAACTGGTAACTGAACTGTAGTAATTTTTGATATATTTTGTTTTCATTTTTCAACTCAATTTTGGAGTGTCATTAATAAGAAAATACATTTATTTAGATGCTGTTAAATCTTTCTTTGTTGGGTTAGTTGGCAGAAAGAAACAACAAAACAGAACATATCACAAAGTAACATTCATTGAAAAAGAACAGCAAAGACATGTATTGCATGCACGTCCATAGCAACCACAGTACAGGTCCGGATATAAAGATCAATGCCATGATAAATCGAGACAGATCTGTACACGGGTGTGAAAGCTCCCTGGTGACGCTTTGACCATTCACATCTTCCTCGAGCAATTTGTTTGGCTAAAATGTTGCCAGTAAAGCCAGTTTCTCCAGGGAGCTGTAATTCCAGTGGGCGAAGAACTTTCTGTGCTTCATAGCACCGGTGTGAAATCTCATCTTAGTACAAAATGAAACAAAAAATCTATCACAGGCATTTTAATATGTTTTTTTCTTCATTCATACGCCTCTGTCTGCAGACAAGCCAGGAGTAATGACAGCGACGAGGGATAACCTCGGTTCCTGACACAAACTTGAAAAAATACAAAGGAAAAGATTATCCTGTCAATTACACTACTGTTTCACTGAGTATAAATCCCTCTGAATAAGAACGTATCCTTACTACAGACAATGAGCACAGATAAATCCTCATTTGGTGTTTTGTGTTTTTGCACGTATGTTTTTCATCTGATTTTGAAGTCAAGATGATGGAGTGTTGCCGTTTCACTAATGGGACCAAATTATAACACGGCACAAATAAGCCAGCTCTCAAGGTTCCACTCACTAAACGTAACAAGGCCATCAGGGGCCGAGCCCAGCTCCCTGCGGTACCCCAGGGGCCAGGCCAGGCCAGGGGTAATGAAGTCACCGAGGAGCGCTCACATCGAACGATGAGCCCCTGGTAAACAGTGGGATGTGTTTTTATGAGGTGGGATGAGTGAGGCAGAGCTGGGGACAGAGGTGTCCAAGCTGATTGTGCTCACAGCTCTGGTGCTGTGGTCTGTGGAATAACACTCAGTATGTGGGGGAAAGTGAGGCTGTCATCTATGACACGATAGTGTATGCTGAAGGTGAGAGTCAGATATGGATGAATGAAATGAGGAACAAAGTGGAGCAGGTTAGCACACAGCCAAGGTTTTAAGGGCCAATTAACCCAGAAAGTTTCATACTTTCCTCTAGTGGTATCTCAACATGCATATTTTATGGTCTTTTTTCATTCTCAATGCTTTATGTAAAAGACTTTGAAAAGACTAGTTGTTTAATGTATTGTTGCTGTTGTATTATACATAAACTTTGTCTAAACTAACATCTAAGATGTTTCTGGAACTATGTGTACAGCTTGACCCCACTATTCAGGTGAAGGTTTATAAACACACCCCGGTACATCTCCAACAGTTGGAGGTACAACATATCAGAGTTGGTTAGGGACAGAACAAAAAAGTTTCCATCACTTCCATCATGGTGTTACACAGTCAACAACCTCTTCAAGATGGCAACATTAATTAATTAATAATAATCCAACATTAATTTTCTAACTCTCAGCTAACTTTTTTTGGAAACATGAACCTCTTTGTATCAGGAATCTCAGAATTCAGTTGGTCAAATAAATGGCAAAATGCTCAGAGTATTGTATAAACAGTGTGTGTTGCTGTAAAGAACTGGTGCTCTTTGATTAGTCCTTGATTATTAGTTATTCGAGCCCAGGCTGCCCTGTACAGGGCGTAAGCATCGGATGACACCTGCCGCAGACATTGATTGACCTTCCAGCTCCTGGTTTCATCTGACCTCAGCTCAGCCAGTCGGGTCTGGCAGCTGGAGGTCGGGCTGACACCGATTAGCAGCCCACGTGTCGGGGGATCTAACATCTGACTGCATTATTCACGTTCCATACTACTGTACTGTAGGAGCAGCTCTTTTAACTGTGGCGACTTGGATCAGCAGGTGAGGCAGGTATGGCACGACGGGAGAGATGATGGGAAGCTCACGTGCTCGGGGGACTCATGGTAATCAAAGCATGGCCCCATTTTCCTCACTGTCAGCAATTATAGTTGAGGAGAACCAATCTATCATGGCTGGCACCTGCTTGATTCAATTATCCCTCGTGCCACCCGTCTGACTGGGGGCTCCAGACTTTTGGCTCAGGCAGAAATTACAAGAGCAGAAATTTAAAAATTATAATAAAAATAGGAGTGATTGCATTCTTTAGAGGCTTTTCACTGTGGGAACGATTGGGAGATTGGCTTCATAAATGAATGAGCGGAGAAGAGAGATTTGCCACGGGGACGATTACAACTGGCGATAATTATGGAAATGGGGTGTGAATCACTACAAAACCAAACCCCCGAGTGGTTTGCACAGCACACGGAAAATAGATGAAACTGATATTAATTATTTATAGCTGAGCTCCAGTGTAATGTAGTGAAATTCATGGCTGGTAATGTTTTTATTTTTTTTTAAGGCTGCACTAACAACACAGTCTTTCAAACACGTGTCAGTGAAAGTGCTTTAATATTCAAAGTAACCAAACACACCATATATCTACACAGTGTCTGTGTCACACATATGCAAATGCACTAATCCGTATATGGACACACACACAATGACAACGCTGCAGGATCCTGTACAAAACAACCATGCATAGCGAAAATACGATCTTATTAAGGTGCTGATCCCAGACAAGCTGCCGCGACAGACTCAGTATAGTAAATCTCTGGAAATGTGCTGGAGGCATCAACACCATTCTTCTGCACTATGTTCCCTCATATGAAGCTGAGCGCTATCTGAGACGTCAGTCCAAAGTCTCCCACAGGTGTTAGACACCATCTCAAGGCCACAGCATGTGACTCAGGTCAGCTCTTAATAATCCATTATTTTAATACAGTCCGGTGAGGCCTCATCACACTGAAAGGATAAAGGTGAGCACTCAGAATAACTTGGTAGTGATTTGCAGTGGATCCAGCTACCCTGGAGGCCTGCGGTTCAGACGTACAAAAACCACCAGACACAGTGATGGTCAGCATCATCCAAGAATCTCTTCATGCATCATACATTCCTGGAACATTAACACTGTGTTTCCACTGTTCACCTCTGACAAAAGGAGAAGAAACGTGGCGTTGTAACATCTCATACCACTCAAACTGGACTTCCTGGATCACACATCAGTATTTCTCGGGTTCGTAAAACAACAAAACCCCAACCTTGCATGTATGTTTTAATACAGTGCTACCAGTGTGATCAGTGCATCCATATACCAAAAGATATACAATTTTTCAAGTTGTAGTCCATGCTTGCATATCTGCAAACATCCATGAAAATGGTGATGTTGCCTCATGTAACCATGTCATTTTTTCCCACATCTGTAGCTTTACAGCAACTCTGGTCGGATTCTCATCAACTCCTCATGCCATTTTTTCTTGCTCTGGAACTACATCCACGTTTTTTGATCCCACCTACAAAGCTGTGACTGCCCCGTTAAGGAGGACAGTCACAGTCACAGGACTGTTTGATTCACAGAAAGAATGTGGACAGAGATTCTGATGGCATTCTGCACTGAACTGTTCTTCTTACTTTCTTTACATACCATAATAATGAACAGTCATTACATTTTAGCTTTTGACCACACCTTCCACACCTTCATCATTGAATTGATGCCTGAATGACTGTTTAAAATGACTTCTTGACTGAAAATCGAGGCCAACTGGACCTGCTGAGAATTATTATTTAATTGCTTGGTTGTATGATGCAGTACACCTGCATGGAAGTAAATCTGATGCATTTGTGTGTTGTTTCTATACTCTCTCTACTTATTCAGGTTTTTCCTTTCATTTCTGATCTAAGCAAAAAAAGTGTCTCCATATTGCAAAGTTTTCAGTACCTGAGGTTTCATGTCTGTTACAGCTACTATGATAACATTTCAAAAGCCTCTCCAGTAGAAAAACACATGCTGCTTAAACGAAATAACCCCCCCCACACACACACAAGCCCAAAAGAAAAGGCGTCGTGAGGCTTTGATTCGACCGCTCTTTCTGCTGTTGCCATGTCAACAAGTTAAGTGAGGCAGCTCAGGGTGGGAGAGGGCTAAGGTTTCCCCTTTTTCTCTGCTGTTAAACGTCTAGATGATACACTTTCCTGAAAAACCCTCACTTTGTCTGAGGAGGCTGAGCACATATCTATCTGCCCAGCAAGGGATGGGGAGATAAAAGAATGGCATTAGACAAGATGGCCGACATCTTCACTCATGTCTGAGAATCACAGAATTTGACGGGTAAGAATGTGATCTGCTCTACAGGTTGTTAGGAGTCTTAAAGGGACATTTTATTGATTTTACATCGAAACCTCAGTTTAATTGTCTTGAGTACTACTGAGCCATGGGAAACAATCAGCAACAAACAATCCAACCTGATGAAAGACCCCTGCAACATCACAGTTTATAGCGTGTGAGCCAGTGACACACACTGAGGGTGGGGCCTTTTATCAGCCAGTGAAAATAGAACTTGCATTTTGGGAAGCATAGGATCAAGGCCTGCTGAAGTTTGACCTACACTGGGGACCAGGCAAGGATATCTCAGCCCCTGCTGCAGCAGTTTGGGCCATGTTTCAATACCTGTCTCTGTCTTTATGGACACTGAATCACCCT